>OU612047.1:161213308-162576309 GCA_914767935.1 Coremacera marginata
CCTGAAAGTGACGCCTGTACGCTGCATGCACCTAATCACCGACTGATTGTCAAGGGCAATGACAATTTTCTTGCCATTGACCCGATCATCTATCAGGTGGTCCAGTGCATGCACCACACCAAGCATTTCCGCCTGGTACATAGACACAAACCTCCCTAACTTCAGTACACAGCATAGGCTCAACTCTTCTGAGTAAACGCCTGCCCCGGCTCTGCCATTCATCAGAGAGCCGTCTGTGAATATTCTGATATCTTTACCAGCGATTTCTTCACAGACGTTTCCATTAAGTTATCCGTACTCTCTGCCTTCCGTCCATAGGCATACTCGCCTCCCTGACATCTCTATGTACAGTATCAAGGATGCGCATATGACCATGTAGGACCGTTGATCCATGCCACGTAGCATTTTGCATCATCCTGAGGGCTGCTAGCGCCGCTGTTTTCTTTATTTCTAAATCCAAAGGCATCATACCTAACAGAACCTCCATTGCGCTTGTTGGAGTGGTGCGTATTGCACCTGTTATTCAAACACACGATAGCCGTTGGACTCTGTCCAGTCTCTTCTTTATAGTTTTCTGGCTGACTTTTGTCCACCAAATTACCGAAGCATACGTAATGACAGGTCTAACCATCGTATTGTAGACTCATTTCATAGACTCTGCGTTTAGCCCCCATTTGATACCACAAACGTGTCTACACTGAAACAGAACCCTCTTGGCTCTTTGAATCCTATCTTCTACATGCTCGTTCCAGTTGAGTTTGCTATTCAGGATTACCCCTAAATACGTAACTTTCGTGGACATGTTGATTTAAGCTCCAAAAAGTCTGAGTGATTCTCTCCTCAGACCTGTCCTCTTTCTAGTAAAGTGAACATTGTCTGATTTTCCTGCGTTTACGCTAAGGCCTTGTTCTCGACACCACTCCTCCACCATTCGGAGTGCCCCCTTCATCATGTCTGAAATAGTGTCTATGAACATACCACAGACCACCAACGCAATGTCATCTGCATACCCTATCATGTGTATGCCCGGTTCATCCAGTCTTACCAGTAGTCCACAGCTATGTTCCACAAGGTTGGAGATATCACCCCGCCCTGGGGACATCCTCTACTTAATCTACCTCTAGTCTTGACTCTACCATTCTGCATGTTGACCGCCCTGTGCTTGAGCATATTGTCTACCCAATTTACAATCATTGGGCTTACATCGCGCACTTTCAGGGCTTGCCACAGACTTCCAAAGCATATTTTGCCGAAAGCACCCTCGATGCCCATAAATGTGGCCACCGCAATGCCTCCTGAAAACAGCTCTTTATCAGCAACTCTTACTAATTCTTGAATAGCGCTCTCCATAGATCTACCTGATATATATACATGTTGGCATCTACTCAGGGGATTATGCAAAGTGCTCTCAAGGCAGTCAACCATCACTCTTTCCATCGTTTTCAAGAAGAAGGACGTAAGGCTGATCGGTCTGAACGACTTCGCATGCAAATAATCTTTTTTTTTGGGCTTCGGAAGAAAGACAACTTTCGCCTCCTCTCTAGACTCTCGGATCGTACCCAGTCGCTAGGCAAGTAACGAATATACCCCTCAGCCTAGGTGCAATGAGATCTTCAAGGGCAAGGTAAAAAAGTGTGGAAGGAAACCAGTGTGACTCAATAGACGCCTTTGTAATAAAAAATAAACAGCACAAACTACTCAAAAAGCGAATGCATTCTGATTCTCTAAATGAAGAATACATTCAGTGCAGAACAGAGTATAAATTTTTAAAGAAGTTTTTGTATAAACAATACTTATTGACTATTGAATCTAAAAATAATTCTAAAGTTTTTTGGATATTTCTAAATGAAAAGCGCAGTTCTTATGGTATTCCATCAAGCATGTTCTATGAAAATGAAATAAAGAGTGATGAGTTTGGCATTTGTAATATGCTTGCATCATATTTTCAATCAAATTGAAAAAAAAGAGAGTATTCATGACGCTGTCTTTGATGTTGATAACAATTTAACAGATCTAAGTTATATGACTTTAAACGAAAGTGACATTATATCGGAGCTGTTATCGTTGGATACATCAAAGAAAGTGACTCGATAATTTCTCTCCGCTGTTTTTAAAACATGTTGGTATAGTTTATCGTTTCCTTTGGCTTATCTTTTTAATCTTTTTCTTTTATCAGGAGACTTTCTAGAAATATGGAAAATATTTCATATAACTCCAATTCATAAATCGGATTCAAAATAAGTGTAATTAATTACAGACCCATTTCAAAACTGAAATTGTTACCGAAAGTATTTGAGGCAATTGTGAGGAGGAATAACCAAGCTAGAAACAAAATTTCTGAAGCACAACATGATTTCGTTAAAGGTAGATCAACATTTTACAATCTTTCTTTATTTACAAACTACTATATAAAGGGTATCGAGCGTGGTAATCAAGTAGATGCTATTTATACAGATTTTTCTAAAGTTTTTGACAGAGTTCAGCATGATGTTTTATTAACAAAACTTGAATTCATTGGCTTTCATGGATCCTTGTTGCATTGGTTACAAAATTAATTGATGAATCGGAAGCAGTTTGTTAAACTAGGAACGACAGTGTCGAGAGAGGTTATTAATCATTCTGGGGTTCCACAAGGTAGTCATTTGTGACCTCTTCTTTTTGTTCTTTTTATAAATGATCTTTCATCAAGGATACGATTTTCAAAATGTTTGCTTTAAGCTGACGATCTGAAAATAATGAAGTCAATCGGTTCTGAAATAGACTGTCATCACTTACAAATTAATATTGTTTCCGTGTTTAAGTGGTGCAAGGATAATAGTCTTTATTTAAATATCGCTAAATGTAAGAGTGTACTTTATACTAAATCACATTACCCGACTGATCGTGTCTATCATATTAATGGGGAAAGTCTCGAATGCGTTAATTTCACAAAAGATCTTAATGTTATTTTCAACAGTAAGCTTTATGATTTCATCATCTCTAAGACAAATAAACTATCAGGGTTCCTTATGAGAAATAGTAAGGAATTCTCTGATCCATATACTTAGAATACTTTATATGTATCTTTAGTTCGCTCTACGTTAGAATATGCTTGTTGTATTTGGAGTCCATTGTATTCACTCAGCATAGAGCGTATAGAAGCCATCCAAAGAAGGTTCACTAGGTTCGCTATTCGTAAAAGGAACTCGACTATATATATGTATATATTTACCAACAAAACATATGAAAACTGTGTAGAGATAACAAAACTAAATCAAATTTATTTAATATCTATGGATAAATACCGAAGCCATGAGAAATCCAAGTTTCTATAATTGATGGTTGATATTGGATATGATTATTTTGGAAACGATTGATTTGCACTGTCTATTTAAAATAGTTATGTATTTTGTAACTAGGCTATCATTTTGGTCGAATCTATCGTACTCCAACCATTCGAAATATTATTGAATTATTATTGGTTTCATGACTTGTTGAGAGTTGATTTTTGATCTTCATAACTGTGAATCTATGATAAAGACAAAAAATATGCAACGCAAAATATGATTATTGAAACAAAATCTTTTTTAAAAATACTCTGACCAAATACTCTGGAAATTGAATTGCCAAAGATAAATTTCAATAGAAAAATACAACACAATACCTAAAAATATTCTATTATATGACCTGCTCAACATTAATTTCATTCATTCTTAATTTAATTAAAAAAGTCTTGAAATACTATATAGCAATACAAACTACGGTACAAAACTGTTTTTTGTTAATATTTAGAGAAAAAAAAACAACCAGCCAACAAAAAATTAACAATTTAAGTTTAATGAAATTTAATACATTTATATAATCTTCAGAAATAACTAGACGAAAATTGCATAAAGAGTCAAAATAACACAATACAACAACAAAAAGAAAAAGCAAAAAAAAATTAAAAATTCTGCTAACTAGAAAACGTTATTGGAAACTTTTGCTTTATCTTTATCTGCAACAGAAGACATGAAATTCCACAGCAGTTAAATGATGGAATAGAGTGGTTAATGAGGGGGAGGGAAGTCATAAAATATCAAATTTATTTCTCTTTGTTGTGCTTATAAATTGTTGTGCTTATCTGAAGCACGTTATTTTTTACAAAAAAAAATTCTACAGTGGGCACAATTGTATACTTTTTTTTCTTTTTTTTTTTTTGTTCTCTCTATGTTATTGTTTTGTAGTAGCCGATATTTGTAGGTGTTCTAAGACAACATATAAAGTGCTGATACTGATATTTAAGGTGTGTTACTGTTATGTGTTGGATTTGATTTTTTAATAAAAAAAAAATAAAAAACGAGACCTAGAAACCTAGCGGTATTTCAAACAAGCGTTGCTTAGTAATAATCTTGGCTAAAAAACACGCTTAAGACCACAAATGTCATAATAATCGGCGTTTTAACTTTAACGGTTTTTCGACATGTGTCGTCGAATTGTAATATTATTGGTCTGTCTCTCACTAAATGTGGTGCTGTTGCCCACTCTTTTTTCGTATACATCTTCAGTTCTTTGTTCTTTGTTAAAGATGAACCCTCTAACTTAATTTATGCTATTTTTAAAAATATTTTGGTTAATTTCATAGCTCAGCTGCCTCAAGCAAGCTTCAATGAACCGTATAAATAGCTGCATATCTTGTCAGCGCATCTTGTTGCTTGTCTCTCAATCTATATTTTATCAACTATCTAGATTTTCTAGCTGCTGTTGCAGTTACCAGTTGCTTTCTACCTGTGGCTATTTTTTTTTATTTATTCTTTGCCTCAACCACTCTTGTTTGGTCAAAAGAATGTCAACCTGCCTGATCAGCGAAGCCTATCTAACTAACAAGGTCTATCATGCCAAGCAAACATGTTCTGTAAATTAATTTTTTTTTTTTTTATATTTTTATTTTCTCCCCTTTTTTATGATTATGTTTGAGCCATTAATTTACTTCTCACCAAACAAAGGTATTCAATGCGGTGCGGTGCGGTAATAAATTATGCGTAAAGTGACACCTTTTTCATGTTTAGACCAGATGTTGTTAAATTTAAACAAAAAAGGAAGATGAGAGGAAATTTAATATGTCAATGAATAGGAGCCAGAAAAAAAAAACAAATATATATTAAAAAACGTAGTTAAACTCTATGCAAAAAAGCTCTTGTTAAACTCTTACAAAGTACCAGTTATTTTAAAAAAGTGTTCTTTTAATTCCAATTTTGTCAACATCAGCACGTTGTCAGAACAAGATCTTCAGGTTACACATGATATATTGCAAGTTTTTCTGTAACAACAATATCTTTCGTTGAAGAATGCACAAATGACATAACCAAGGGCTTTAAAACCTGAATGCAATTCTTTACTACATTTGTTCTAATTCGCTCACTAAAACACTGAAACATTTCACCCTCTCTCAGTTCGCTTGGGCATCGACGCAATGTCGGTTGCCTCAGCCTTTTGTATAGGTTCTACCATGGGAAATGTTCAAGGGAGGTACATGGCCTGACGGCACCAATTCGTGTATTTCCTAGGTCCACTCGGGCAGCTTTTCAAGCCCATCCCTTTACTATTGATTCGGTGCCCAATGGAACCTCGCATTATAGAGATAATTCGTTTTTTAGTCGCACAGTAAGATTATGGAATAATCTCCATTGGGCGTGTTTTCTGACAGTTTTGATCTGTGTAAGTTTAAAGCATTGTTGCTCAAAGGCGCACAAATGTGCACAAAAGCTTTTGTGCTTTCACACGGCATATAAAGCTCACGCATATAAAAAATCACCTCAGTTCGCTCGGCACTTCAAGCGGTGAAGACTGCGTTGCTTAGTTTTATTAATGCACGCAAAAATAATATAGATATATTTTACGTGTATTTAATGTTGTTCAAAATGATTTCTGGTAGTAATCAGATAAAATATTTATTTACAATGAATGCTTTTAATGAAGCGCAATGTTTACTTCGCTACACTTCACTAGTAAAAACTAGTAAAGAAGCTTAAAGCTCTCTAACACAGACGCAAAAATATCTATGTTGTAGAATGAGCACCACTGGCTTAAAACAACTCTTCACCGAAACTGCTGCATATTTCCACCTTCCAACTAACTATCACCCACACTTAAAGCAAAAACCTTGACAGAAAAAATTACCCCTGGGGGTACGCGAATTCTAGTTGGGGGTACGCGAAAAAAAAATCAGTAATGGCGACCAAGCCAATTTTAAACATTGCATGTAAAAATAAACTGTTCAAGTATTTTCTACAAATAATTAGTTTACTTGCTTATTTTTATTCATATGATTTTGTTGTATTTGGCAGCATTATTTGTTAAGACATACAACTGATCAACAGCTGCTGAATTCCGCCAGAAAGTAAATGTAAATTGTAAGCAAGAAAATGGTCAAGTGACTACAAACTGAAAAAGTGAAAGATACTACTGTTTTGGATGCTTCACAAGCAGCAACAACTTCTCCAGATAAATTGCCAAGTACCTCTTCATGAGGGATATCCTCTTCTTTAAAATAGAAAGCGCCGCTTTAAGCCGACGCACAGAAGTTAAAAAAAGAAGGTTCTGTGCGGACTATATCAAATTTGCATTTTCTTTATTAGGTGACGAAGACTACCCTCTTCCTCAGTGCGTTGTATGTAAGAAGATTTTGTATTACAACAGCATGAAGCCGTATTTACTTTTGCGGCACTTAACTGCAAAGCATCCTAGTTAGGCAGGCAAGGATAGTTTTTTCAAAAGCTAGCAAAAACGCAAAAACTGTCTTCATATATGACGTCTGCCAGAACTGGCATAGAAATTACCACCGTGGCATCATATCGAGTAAGCTATCGATTTGCAAAAGCAGGTAAAAGTCATACAGAAGCTGAAACTTGAATTCCTCCTTGTCTAAAAGACGTTCTTCTCTGCATTTTTGGTGAAGAGAATATTAATAAATTAGTCACGATCCCTCTTTGAAACAGTGCAATATCTCGACGCATATATGATATGGCTAAAGATGTTGAGACCCAGTAAGTGTCATATAATAAGATATTTTTAATGCTATCAAAAAATATTTTTTCAAAAAAACAGCCTTTTATATGGTAAAATTGTTGTGGTGTAAGCACCGATGCATGGATGCGATTGAGCCAAATCAATGACGAGTTGTTTCAATGGGTTACGAGCTAATATTATCAAAGAAGCCCCCAATATTTTCTGGAATCACTGCTGCATCCACAGACAAAATCTTGCTTGTAAAACGGTCCCAGTACCGTTTGAAATTGTTTAAGAAGAAGTTGTCAAGATAGTCAATTTCATAAAGGCTAAAATCTATAAACTCGAGGTTCTTCAAAATACTATGCCAAGAAATGGTCAGTTAGTATACCACTCTGCTTCTTCATACTGAAGTCAGATGGCTTTCTCGAGGTAAAGTCTTGACACAATTCTTTATTTTTAGAAATGCAGTACAAGTTTTTCTGGAGGTGAAATGTTTTCAGCTGGCTCCAAAATTTAAGAACACTGCCTGGCTTCTGCCTGGCAAGAGGGTGGCCTACTTAGCCGATATATTCTTTGAAATAAATAATCTTAACGTATCACTACAGAATTTCTCAATAACTATCTTCAACGTATCAGACAAAATTGAATCTATGATTACAAAAATTGCATATCTAAGGGTCATTCAGAAATATTCGAATTAATTCACAAGTTTTTATCGGAGAAAAAGATAATGTTAAAGTGGAAATTATTGAACATTTCAAGTGTTTTAATATTTCTTTTAGAAAATATTTTCGAAAGTGCGAAACCGGAAATAACATTTAATGAAGAATTTTTTGATATGGCAAAACTAATCTACTGCAGAAAAAGTAATTTTGTTGGAGTTGTCATGCGATAGTATGCTTAAAGAAAAATGCAACGAAAACCATCTTGTAAATTTTTGGACTCATGCAAGTATTAAATACGTAGGACAGCATGAAAAGACGGTTAAATTTCTTTTACCTTTCACCAACACTGAGTTGGCAGAAAGAGCGTTTTCATCGTACACTTTCATCAAAAACAAGTATAGAAATAGATTAGATGCACGTTTTGATACGATCCTGTATCCTTCATCCGTCAAAGTAGATTTTCAGGAATCTCATTAATATTTGAAGAAATTTTTTACAAAAATTTTAATTTATTTTATACTAATCATTTCATATTTTTATTACTTGTGTTCCTTATTTTATTTTGAAAAACATGATCTCATATACATGCTTTTAATGAATTTTATTACTTATTTTTGTTTAAAAGATGTGATTACATTGAATAAATTTGTTTGAAACTGACCATTTAGGTTTATTATATTGTTAAGAATTGTTATTTTTCATACAAATAAATCTTTATTAAAAGTAAATATTGACTGCAAATTTTACTTTTGTTTAAGTGGGTACCATTATCTTAATTAGTTTGTCAAGGGGTACGTGGCCGAAAAAAAGTTGAGAAACGCTGGCTTAGACATCCATCGCAAATCATAATTTGCTTCATAAATTTTGGCTTGTTGTGTTAATTTATTTATTATTGTATGTATGTTCAAAGAAAAAAATTCATAATCTTCATCAATGCATCTCACTTTATTAATTTTAGTCAAAAAACTAAATGTATAAGCAATAAAAACACAGTTTAGCATAGTTCGTACTTCATGTCCCTTACAATTCTGCATTACATTAGGATTACCAACAAACTTTTAACAGCGATCGCTCACATTCTGTTTCATTCTTTTTTCTTTTTTTTGTTAACTTCACTTTCAAAAAAGCCAAAAGCTATAAAAACCCAATTTTCATATTTGTAACTCATACAAAATTCCAACAACAGCAACAACACAAAAACCAACAATCACTGACTGATCGGCTAATTGAGGCTAGTAATAAATAATAACATGGTTAAAAGAGCGGTGCGCTTGGCCAACAAACTAAATGGTCAAAACAAGCGCATAAAAAACAAAACAAACAAACAAACCCAACAAAATAAGGCGTGGAAAGAGTCAAAAGAGAAACAAAACAAAAGGAAAAAAAAAGAAATGCGCTGTACCTCTGGCGCTGTTGCGCTCATGAAGTACATCTTCGATTCAAGCAGCCAACAATCAAAAATGCAGTCAGTCTAGGCTTGAATCCAAAAAGTAATCACCATCAAATTGATTTTCATAACCAAACAAAACCAATATACAAGTAAAGTTAAAAACTACAACAAAAACAATATCAAAGCAAACTGAGTTTTATACAAACGCTCATGCGATGATATTCAACTTGTTTACTTCTTAATTTTTTTTTTTTTTTGTTATCTTACCCACCAAAACACACCACCACGACCAGCAAGCGATAAATCAACAATTTTGATGAATTACCAACGCTGTACGAGCTAAGTTTGTCTCGTTTGTGGCAGCAAAGTAAAATAAAGAGCTGCCTAAATGAGTTACAAATTAATCAGAACCAAGTTAAGGTTAAAAAAAAACCCAGCCAACCACCAACCAACAACGCTAAAAATATGACTTCGATGTTGAAAAATCAAGCAGTTGTGGTTGAAATGTAAGCAGCCATGAAACCAAAATAAAACAGGTTGTTCTCGCTCTAATGCTGGTTAAAGAGTTATAAGCTTTCAAAAATATTAACTCAATGTTGTTGTTATTTTCAAAACTTATCGCACAGATTATAATGATTAGTGCAAAATTACATTCGTCTTGCAAACTTTTTGTGCATGTTTTGATTTCAATGAATGAGGATGGCTAATTTTAACTCGTTGCTGAGTGTAATTTGCAGAGGGCAACAAGTTTTAAAAAAAGCTTCATTTTATTTCAATGACGGAAATGGCGTTAAGTTATGGCAGTAATGTCAAATATTTGTATTAAATGAGTCAATCGAAATTTTTCAAACAACCTCCTCTTCAAAGCACTAACTTATCTTTTTCCCTACGTTATCAAAACTACTCATTTCGAAATACTTGTTATTTTCTAATTTTTTTCTTTAATATTTCCTTTGCTTCCTGTAGATTGTCTTAAGAATCAGGCGATTTGATTACCATTGTTTAAACCAGCGTTACACAAAGTGTGCTCCACAGAACCCTAGGGCTGCGCAAAGCCTCTGTGGGGCTCCGCGAAAATACTGGCCAATGCTTTAATAAAAAAAAAAAAAAACGCATGTAATATTGCACATTTTGGCAACTCTGCCAGGGGAGGTGCCTTCGGATGCAAACCTGCCTGTTCAAAGCCAGGATAAAGGAGGATGGTTGGGAATGGGATACGTCCCATCCCGTAAAAAGATTAGGGCCAACCAAGAGCTCGGCGTGGCGCCCATCTTGGAAGCAGGTCATATTCGGTATATCGAATGTGTAAAAAGCCTGCGAAGGTATAGCAATTGACCTAAAAACTTGTCAAAGAGGACGACCCTATCTATCCACGGCAAGGACTGAGTTGTGTTGCCTTAGCTGTATAAAAATAGGTGAATATGCTGTCATAGACACTGATAATTTGAGTCGTTATATGTTGTATTAACATGGCGAATAGGCACTTCTTCCATGACAAGTGAATTCAAGATACGTGCCTGGAATTAAGTTGCCGGTCAAGCACGATTAAGTGCTCTAACTGGGCACTGCCAGTTGCAAAAGCTCATGTATGCATAGATTTTTTTGTTTCGTTGGTGGGATGTTGTGGAGCTTCTTTGGCGGGACCGAGTTGCCCAGGTGACTAACATAGGTTGGCCCTTCGGGGAGACTCGCGCTGGCTGTGGTTGTGTTTATGCTATACAGGTCTAGATTGACCGGCGGGGTCGCGCAGTGGTGCGACCGGGCTGGCATACCTCCTTATTATGCAAGAGATTGGGTAGGTCTCGTCTTCACCAACAGATGACACTGAAGGTACGTCACTACTGGTAGTTAAACTGGTACTGCTATTGGGAGCAGTGCGACTCCATGGTTATACAATTGTATGATATGTTGGAGTCGTAATGTTTTCAGTTGCAGGGCATTGGGTAGTGCCTTATGTTTTTGGAACGGTTTCCAGTTTGTGTTAGCTCTGCCGGATGACCGTGTGGTTTTCCGTTGTAATGTACAAAATGTTGTAATGTAACATGTAATGTAATGTAATGTAATGTACGTCCGTTCCATAAACTATACCCTCGGTCCATAGACCCAAGTACTTAGGCCTACAAGGCAGGTGTACTTGTAAAAACTGGAATTCATCTGCACATTTTAGCTTTCCACTAACAAAATTTTGTTTCATTCACATGCAAAAATACAAAGTCGAGTACGGACCAGTGATCTGCAACGGATAGCTTTTTTGTGACTCTTAGAAAACAATTAAAAAAACCTACTCAACCCCTAGTGCACGCAACCCGATTCATACCCACTCCTACGAAACTGCAATGCGGCGGTTCAAATAAATATAAACATCCCAAATCACGAGTCGGATCGGGTAAAGATCCATTTTATTCGGCTCATAAATAATTATGGTTGTTGTCGTCTTGCTTATTCTTATCCTACTTTCCCAAATGCGAATTTTCAAAAGAAAATTAGATTTTTTCATTATTCGTGTTGACCAAGGTTGATTTTTAAGGTTGTCGCAAGGGAGAGAGTGAGTACCCATAATTGTCAAATCGAATTTGACAGCTCATAGAAAAGCTGCAAGTGCTCTCTATTATCATCCACTTTTCTTTCGTAGTCATTCGCAAAATTGGCTGGTTTTGACAATTATGGGTACGGAGAAGAGAGTGCGATCAGCCCTGCGACAACCTTATAAATCAACCTTGATGTTGACAAGAGAGAAATAGAAAGCTTTCATCGCTCAGTGAGTTTATTAGCGACTCAGAAATGTTTCAATATGATATATTTGAAGAATTGGTCTAATATCTCAATGCTGTGCGGGCATGCTTTGAGACGTATTTTCCCGAAAAACAGAATACAAAAATTAAAATGCATTCATGGATTCAAAATCCTTTTGTACGTAACTTGCAAAAGCCTGAAAGTATGGCAAAGGAGATATCTGAATAGTTTTAAGATGTGTCATTAGACACCAGTATGGCGTCACTTCGCTTCGCTTTCCAAAAGGGTTCCATCGCCAAAATAGTTTGAGAACCGCTGGTATAGACATTAGTAGTGTAGCAAATAACAACAAAAATACGTTTTCGGAAGGTACTCAAAATAGGCCTCTGTTTCAGTGATGAGCTCCTCTCTGATGGTGAATCTCTTTCCGCCGATCCATTTCTTCAGGTTTGGAAACAGAAAATAGTCACTGGGGGCCAAGTCTGGAGAATATGCTTGGTCAGGAAGCAATTCGTACTTCAATTCATGGAATTTTGTATAGAGCTTGTTTTATTTGCCAAATAGGGACGTTTCTCTTTCAAAGCATCGTTGAAACGGTCCAATTTTGCTGCATAGTATTTGCCATTGATCGTTATTTTCGGTGGAAAGTAATCGATGTAGATTATACCGCGTTCATCCCAAAATATTGTCGCCATAAACTTTCCGGCCGATAGCACCGTCTTCGCCTTCTTCGGAGCACGTACAGTCGCTGAAGTCCAGTGTTTCGACTGTTTCTTTGTCTCTGGTGTGTAATAGATCCCTGTTTCGTCCACGGTTACTAAACGACGGAAAAAATCCGTTTTATCTTTGTTTAACATCGCCAAATACACCTTTGAATCAGTCACACGATTGCGTTTATGGTCGAGAGTGAGCAGACGCGGCCAACTCATCTTTCGAATAAATTTTTTCATATCCAAATGATTTCGCAAAATGTTCCACAGCCTTTCGTCTGAGATGCCTATGGCCTCAACAGTCTCATGGACTGTAACTCTGCGATCGGCCAACACGATATAGTGAATTTTAGTGACTTTTTCTGGTGTGGTGTCCTACTTGGGCGTCCAAAACGTTCGGCGTCACTTGTGCTTGTACGACCGCATCGGAATTCAGTAAACCACTTTTGAACTATTCCAATCGATGGTGTAGAGTCCTCATAGTATTTATCAAGACTTTCCTTGGTTTAGCTGATGTTTTTTGCGCAAAAAATAATGCTTGATGAGCACTTTTCCATTCAAAATTCACAAGATCATTTGTTGCTACCAAACACAAACTTAGCGTTGCAGTGAGCTGAAATTTTGACAGTAGCCTATTAACAGATAGTAGTTGATAGCATTAATGTTGCATTTAAAGTTTCTACGCGGGAAATAAAAAAATTCACTGAAATATCTCGTAGAATCGGAATATATTTGGACAAGAAATGATTTCTTCTGTGAAGTCGGATGTTTGACTTGTTTTTATTTTGGTTTCTGCAAAATTTCCAATGAAGTCCTTCTTAGTTCCCTTCCGCGACCCACTGATTGGGACACACTGGTCTATGTTATTCTCATCTACCGGGAAGGTTTTGATTTTCCCTATTCCGATGTCACGTATTTTTTCTATTTGTTTTTACTATTCACAGCATATGAACACATGTTGGAATAGAATTTTGTTTTGACATTCTTCACCATTTGTGTAACCCTCTTCTTTAGTAGATAGTAACTTTCGAAACATTCTGGCATTTTGTATCTCTTCCAATGATTGTACGCCACATTTCTTTGTACTATGAAAGTTTTGAATAGAACGGTCATAGAACCAAGGTTATTTATATTTTTAAATTTCAGTGGAACAAATACATCAAAGAGACTAGTAAGGTTATTTAAAAAAAAAATTGTTCATTCGGGATCAATTCGGGAGAGATATGAACTATAATCGGCCCTTTTTGTGTTTTTCCTATGATGACTCCAAAATGGAAGCAGATAGGGGGTAGGTGCAGAGTTCAGAAGAAAAGTTGAAGGGCAAAAAATAAAAGGACCACAGCAATAGTTCACCCCTCTAGAGGTCAATTCCGGTAAATTATTAACCATAATCGAAAGGTCTTGTGTTTTTAGTATGGGAATCCCCCAGAAGGGTGGCAGATATGGGGTAAGTAAGCATTGAAGAAATGTTAAGATAAAAATTATAGGATCAGCTGGTATATTTCTCCCCTCCAGGGGTCAATTCGGATGAGATATGAACTATAATGGGCAGTTCTTGTGTTTTTTGTATGGCGACTCCCAGAAATGTGACAGATAGGGGGAAGGTGTGTTGAGAAGAAATATCAAGGGGCAAAAAATAATAAGACCAGCTTATAAATTCTCACCTCCAGGTGTGAATTCGTGTGAAATATGAACTATAATCGACAGTTTTGGGTTTTTTTTGTCAATAAATTAAAAATATTTGCACGTTTTCTAAAATCGTTTGAAAAAAACAATTAAATATAGAAACTCAATATAGAATTATACTAAACAATTATCGCTGACTATGCTAATCAGATTCGTAACAGCGTTTAAAAGCATTAAGCATAGCTTTAAGTGACAGTGTTGGTTAACACTCCTTGGATATAACATCAAAATTTTTTCCAAAAAATGTTCATAATATAAAAAGTTGTCTTAATCAAGGTAGATAGAAATAAAGAATAGAAGAAAAAGTGCAAAAGAATCCGAGAATATTGTTAAACTTTTTTTACAAAAGCTCAGGATACGAACCGTATCCTCAGCAAATCTCGCATGCCAGTCACACACTATTCCACAGAGTTCAAGTTAAAAATACTTAAAACAAAACGTGTTCATGAATTGCTAACAATTCACTGGAGCTGTATTCAGTAATAATTGAATAGTGTTCTCAGCTAAAATATTGCAAAACTTTCGAGTATTTTTACTGTGCTCAATATTTACTCTTCATTTTAGAGTTTTTTACAGCATATATGACTGTGATCCTATTATTTATTCTTAAGAAAAAAATTAAATAATTAAATTACTGAAATAAATACTAATTTTTTCTGAGATTTTTATTACTTTATAAAGTTTGAATAGTGCATTTGCTTCCCTGAAAAAGTAATAAATTCGTGCTGATAAAACTGATCATTTTCAAATTAAAAATTTTGCTAATACATATTTTAATATTTTTCCACATTGATCAGCACTAATTTTTTTTTAAATTTTGTTTGTGTTAATAAACAAGGTAATGATTTATTTAACACTTTAAATGAATATTGTTGTTTTTTATGCAAATGACAATATTAGCAGCAGTTAATGTGATGTGACGCATATAACTTAAAAAAAAAAAACAAATGCAAACATCTAAGCATTTGACGTTCGAATCTGTTGATAACTTAACTGTTGACTCAGGCAGACAGACAGACAGACAATCAAACATTTATTTAAGAACTAAGAAATACATTAGCAACTGCTTAAAAACCCATCAAATATTTATGAATTTTCTAATAAAATAGACAAAATTTGCATTTGAGTTGTTTTGAAATAAAGCAGGCGCGAGAATTTGTATAGGGTTTTTTTTTATATATTTATTGAATTTTACACGTTTTTCTATATTTTTTTTTTTTTTCTATTTAAAGTTTTTTATTCTGGTTTAACAAATTTTTTTTTTTATACTCCGATAGTTTTGATTTTCTTGTTGAATTTTTGTATTCTCTTTGGTTTTTGTTGCTTTTCTCTTCTATTAGTTTTTTTTTTTTTTATTTTTTGTGTTGTGTCTTCTTCTCTTTTGGGGCTCATAAATCATCATCAGTTTATTATCTACAGCGCTGTTTAGGTAGTTAGAGTTTTATAGTATTTATCTACATATATACAAATATATCTGATTGTATGTATATCTATCTATAGCTATATTGCGATTGTTGTTGTTTTTAGGTGTTTAGTGTTTGTTGTTGGCTGTTGGTTTTTCGGGTTATAGATAAAAGCATGTTTTTTGTTTGATTTCTGTGTATTTGGCCTCAAAATTAGTTATCATGACAATTTTCACTCGAGTTGAATTTTGTTGGTTGTGATGTGTTATTAGTTATATTTTTTCATTAGATTTTGTATTTTCTGTTTTTAAGGTTAGAAAACTTGTTCATAAAACTCCAGGGAATATCTAAATTCTTAGGCACTTAAGTGCTGAAACGATTTCAAGAAAGAACTTTGTCAAAGTCAAGCAACTAAATAATGTAATGAGCTAATATATTGTATACACAGGAT
The DNA here is from genome assembly GCA_914767935.1 of Coremacera marginata. NCBI lineage: Eukaryota > Metazoa > Arthropoda > Insecta > Diptera > Sciomyzidae > Coremacera > Coremacera marginata. The sequence goes on from OU612047.1 coordinate 161,229,316, forward strand.
GAGTCGGATAGCGAGGTCAATCCGAAAGCTGGTGATTCCTTGGGTCAAGACAGGAAAAAAATCGTATGGGTGGGAGAGCTCTATTCTCATCCCCCTCCTAGTAATAAGTATAAGTATAAGTATCAGTATAAGTATAAGTATAAGTATAAGTATAAGTATAAGTATAAGTATAAGTATAAGTATAAGTATAAGTATAAGTATAAGTATAAGTATAAGTATAAGTATAAGTATAAGTATAAGTATAGTATAAGTATAAGTATAAGTATAAGTATAGTATAAGTATAAGTATAAGTATAAGTATAAGTATAAGTATAAGTATAAGTATAAGTATAAGTATAAGTATAAGTATAAGTATAAGTATAAGTATAAGTATAAGATAAGTATAAGTATAAGTATAAGTATAAGTATAAGTATAAGTATAAGTATAAGTTAAAGTATAAGTATAAGTATAAGTATAAGTATAAGTATAAGTAATAAAGTATAAGTATAAGTATAAGTATAAGTATAAGTATAAGTATAAGTATAAGTATAAGTATAAGTATAAGTATAAGTAAAGTATAAGTATAAGTATAGTATAAGTATATGTATAAGTAATAAGTATAAGTATAAGTATAAAGTATAAGTATAAGTATAAGTATAAGTATAAGTATAAAGTATAAGTATAAGTATAAGTATAAAGTATAAGTATAAGTATAAGTATAAGTATAGTATAAGTATAAGTATAAGTATAAGTATAAGTATAAGTATAAGTATAAGTATAAGTATAAGTATAAGTATAAGTATAAGTATAAGTATAAGTATAAGTATAAGTATAAGTATAAGTATAAGTATAAGTATAAGTATAAGTATAAGTATAAGTTAAGTATAAGTATAAGTATAAGTATAAGTATAAGTATAAGTATAAGTATAAGTATAAGTATAAGTATAAGTATAAGTATATAAGTATAAGTATAAGTATAAGTATAAGTATAAGTATAAGTATAAGTATAAGTATAAGTATAAGTATAAGTATAAGTATAAGTATAAGTATAAGATAAGTATAAGTATAAGTATAAGTATAAGTATAAGTATAAGTATAAGTATAAGTATAAGTATAAGTATAAGTATAAGTATAAGTATAAGTATAAGTATAAGTATAAGTATAAGTATATAAGTATAAGTATAAGTATAAGTATAAGTATAAGTATAAGTATAAGTATAAGTATAAGTATAAGTATAAGTATAAGTATAAGTATAAGTATAAGTATAAGTATAAGTATAAGTATAAGTATAAGTATAAGTATAAGTATAAGTATAAGTATAAGTATAAGTATAAGTATAAGTATAAGTATAAGTATAAGTATAAGTATAAGTATAAGTATAAGTATAAGTATAAGTATAAGTATAAGTATAAGTATAAGTATAAGTATAAGTATAAGTATAAGTATAAGTATAAGTATAAGTATAAAGTATAAAGTATAAAGTATAAAGTATAAGTATAAGTATAAGTATAAGTATAAGTATAAGTATAAGTATAAGTATAAGTATAAGTATAAGTATAAGTATAAGTATAAGTATAAGTATAAGTATAAGTTAAGTATAGTATAAGTATAAGTATAAGTATAAGTATAAGTAAAGTATAAAGTATAAGTTATAAGTATAAGTATAAGTATAAAGTATAAGTATAAGTATAAGTATAAGTATAAGTATAAGTATAAGTATAAGTATAAGTATAAGTATAAGTATAAGTATAAGTATAAGTATAAGTATAAGTATAAGTATAAGTATAAGTATAAGTATAAGTATAAGTATAAGTATAAGTATAAGATAAGTATAAGTATAAGTATAAGTATAAGTATAAGTATAAGTATAAGTATAAGTATAAGTATAAAGTATAAGTATAAGTATAAAGTATAAGTATAAGTATAAGTATAAGTATAAGTAAAAGTATAAGTATAAGTATAAGTATAAGTATAAGTATAAGTATAAGTATAAGTATAAGTATAAAGTATAAGTATAAGTAAGTATAAGTATAAGTATAAGTAAAGTATAAGTATAAGTATAAGTATAAGTATAAGTATAAGTATAAGTATAAGTATAAGTAAGTATAAGTATAAGTATAAGTATAAGTATAAGTATAAGTATAAGTATAAGTATAAGTATAAGTATAAGTATAAGTATAAGTATAAGTATAAGTATAAGTATAAGTATAAGTATAAGTAAGTATAAGTATAAGTATAAGTATAAGTATAAGTATAAGTATAAGTATAAGTATAAGTATAAGTATAAGTATAAGTATAAGTATAAGTATAAGTATAAGTATAAGTATAAGTATAAGTATAAGTATAAGTATAAGTATAAGTATAAGTATAAGTATAAGTATAAAGTATAAGTATAAGTATAAGTATAAGTATAAGTATAAGTATAAGTATAAGTATAAGTATAAGTATAAGTATAAGTATAAGTATAAGTATAAGTATAAGTATAAGTATAAGCTATAAGTATAAGTATAAGTATAAGTATAAGTATAAGTATAAGTATAAGTATAAGTATAAGTATAAGTATAAGTATAAGTATAAGTATAAGTATAAGTATAAGTATAAGTATAAGTATAAGTATAAGTATAAGTATAAGTATAAGTATAAGTATAAGTATAAGTATAAGTATAAGTATAAAGTATCAGTATAAGTATAAGTATAAGTATAAGTATAAGTATAAGTATAAGTATAAGAATAAGTATAAGTATAAGTATAAGTATAAGTATAAGTATAAGTATAAGTATAAGTATAAGTTTAAGTATAAGTATAAGTATAAGTATAAGTATAAGTATAAGTATAAGTATAAGTATAAGACTAGTATAAGTATAAGTATAAGTATAAGTATAAGTATAAGTATATAAGTATAAGTATAAGTATAAGTATAAGTATAAGTATAAGTATAAGTATAAGTATAAGTATAAGTATAAGTATAAGTATAAAGTATAAGTATAAGTATAAGTATAAGTATAAGTATAAGTATAAGTATAAGTATAAGTATAAGTATAAGTATAAGTATAAGTATAAGTATAAGTATAAGTATAAGTATACAGTATAAGTATAAGTATAAGTATAAGTATAAGTATAAGTATAAGTATAAGTATAAAGATATAAGTATAAGTATAAGTATAAGTATAAGTATAAGTATAAGTATAAGTATAAGTATAAGTATAAGTATAAGTATAAGTATAAGTATAAGTATAAGATAAGTATAAGTATAAGTATAAGTATAAGTATAAGTATAAGTATAAGTATAAGTATAAGTATAAGTATAAGTATAAGTATAAGTATAAGTATAAGTATAAGTATAAGTATAAGTATAAGTATAAAGTATAAGTATAAGTATAAGTATAAGTATAAGTATAAGTATAAGTATAAGTATAAGTATAAGTATAAGTATAAGTATAAGTATAAGTATAAGTATAAGTATAAGTATAAGTATAAGTATAAGTATAAGTATAAGTATAAGTATAAGTATAAGTATAAGTATAAGTATAAGTATAAGTATAAGTATAAGTATAAGTATAAGTATAAGTATAAGTATAAGTATAAGTATAAGTATAAGTATAAGTATAAAGTATAAGTATAAGTATAAGTATAAGTATAAGTATAAGTATAAGTATAAGTATAAGTATAAGTATAAGTATAAGTATAAGTATAAGTATAAGTATAAGTATAAGTATAAGTATAAGTATAAGTATAAGTATAAGTATAAGTATAAGTATAAGTATAAGTATAAGTATAAGTATAAGTATAAGTATAAGTATAAGTATAAGTATAAGTATAAGTATAAGTATAAGTATAAGTATAAGTATAAGTATAAGTATAAGTATAAGTATAAGTATAAGTATAAGTATAAGTATAAGTATAAGTATAAGTATAAGTATAAGTATAAGTATAAGTATAAGTATAAGTATAAGTATAAGTATAAGTATAAGTATAAGTATAAGTATAAGTATAAGTATAAGTATAAGTATAAGTATAAGTATAAGTATAAGTATAAGTATAAGTATAAGTATAAGTATAAGTATAAGTATAAGTATAAGTATAAGTATAAGTATAAGTATAAGTAAAAGTATAAGTATAAGTATAAGTATAAGTATAAGTATAAGTATAAGTACTTATAACTTAACAGTTGACTTATAAATGAAAATCAATTAAAGTTTTCTTGTACGTTAAAGAAATAACAGTTGATCAACTCAAAAAATATTTTTTTTATTTTATACGTACTTAAAAAAGTTATAAGTTTGAGTGCGATTTTCTTGAAATTTTATCTAAAAATAAAAATTTAATTTTATTACGTTGTTTTATACTCTCAAGTGTTCTCTACAAATTTCTCATATTAAGTTTTTACATCGGATCAACAGACCATCTGATTTTGGAGTTGGTGTAAGGAGATAATAGGAGGTTGATCGACTCTTACTTGTTTAACTTACAAGAAAACTTTAATTGATTTTCATTTTTATTTAAACTTCAAGTTATATTCAATTTCCAAAACTGGTCTTTAATCTTACGTAGCTGTCATACTTTTAAAGTTATTGCGTAAAAAGTAATATTGCCTTAAAATTAGATTGTTTACATACTTTTACTTATAACTAGAAGAGGGTGAGAATAGTCACCCTCCTCCGATACGATTTTTTTCTTGTCTTGACCCAAGAAATCACCAGCTTTCGGATTGACCCTCGCTATCTGATTCAACCTGTATGTTTATAGGCGAAAAATTTATGTATGTAAGAAGTTCGTTTTTTTCTTATCGCTATGTCCGCTGTGACGGCCGTGGCGCAGTGGATAGAGTGTGTGGCCCATACGCCAGAGAACCCTGGTTCGAATTCCATCTGACACAGAGAGTTTTTTCAATTGAATTAATTTTTCTGTTCGTCCGTCACCTCTCTGCAGATAATGGCAAGCCTCAGAGAGTAAAAACTGTTATGAAAAGGTTTTTAAGAACATAAACCGTTCGGAGTCGACATAAAACATGCAGGTCCAGTTCTCGATCATTTGAGTTCAAACATTTCACAACACACACAACACAATTGATCATAAGAAGTTCTTTCAAGGACTGAAATGGCCATTTCGTTTTTTTTTTGTCCGCTGAACAATATTTTTCATCCAAAAAATTTGTTTAAATTCACCCGTGCCAGAAAATGATCAGGAAGGCCTTATTTTAGTAAGGTTCTGTATTTAAACATAACGCACTTTTTGATATTCATCCTAATTAGATGACCTGATGCTGGTATTCGTAATAACCGGATCAGAATTTAATAAGGTCTCCTTAAGGAAAACCTGATATTTATTTGATCAGCTATTAATAGGATTTCCTTATCGTATCTGAACTTTGATAAAGTTTTTTAACTAAGTTCAACTTGGGTATTTTCTAGAGCTACCAGTACCAAAAAATTGTATTTTTAGTCCTTTAGTTCAAAGAATATTACTACATGTTATTGAGTGATTCGGCAAGTTCTTACCTCATAGTACGTTGTTTATTAATGAAAAGATAATTTTGCTGAGGCTTTGACTTTTTAAAAGTGCTCCCCATAGAAATTGTACTTATATTTAATAATGTAATTATGTAATACTTATATTTTAATCTATATCTTCTGCATGATCACTTTAAAAATACTTAAGAATTCACTTTAAAATTTAAAAGTTTTTCTTGCCATTTTATAACTTTTGTGGGTATTGGTTGGAAAACATTTCAGTTATACAATTTAAAATTTAACATTATTTAAAATAACTTATCTACTGCTACTTAAGTGAACACAGCTGTACGTATGCATATAGTACCTGTATTCAAAAATTGTCCCTTTCATACCTTCTTTCGCTTATGTTCCCCACAATTCAGCTAAAAACAAAAAAGTTTGTCCTTGAATTTGATACCTTAAATGCTTAAAGCTGCAAAAACGAGCATCTTAATAAAAAAAAAAATAAAAATCTGCTACATTGGTAATAAAACACCTACAATTTATGCATCGCAACACAACAATTCAATAATAAAATATAAATTTAAAATCAACACCAAACTATTGCAGCTCATGTTACGCTGAACAAGTAAGATTAGTAGTGTTCGCTTTTTCTGAGCTCCACAACTGACATTCAGATTTTTCGTTCGAAAAAAAAACGGCCCAATAAAAATGTACATTCGAGGAAAATACAACAAGCCAAACAAACTATTCACAAGTTGGCTTAAGAAGGTGTTCAATCGAGAAAAAACCTTATATTGGTTGTTAAAATCAAAAGTAAAAAAAAAAATCGAGGCGAATAAATATTAATTTACATAGACGGCAGAATTATGGGCCAGGAAAACAAGACAAAAAAAAAAAGCAGATGCCTACGCAAAATCCTGATGTGTGTTCATACGAGTATAAATGAGCAAACATTTCGTATCTTTGTCAGGCTTAAAAAAAAAAGGAAAAACTAGTTAACGTAAATAAAATCGACTGTCATAGCGAGCGAATCCTGGTTTTTGGACTCCTGTAGTTAGAGCTATAGCAAGTTTTTTGTTCCTTGTTAGTATTTTTCCGTTTCGTACCTGGTTTGGTGATATAAGCCCGCATGTAGCAGCCAGCAACAACAGGTGATCTTTTCCTCTCTCTTTCTCTCTCACTCTCTCTTCGTGTTTTGTTTTTTATAGTTTTGTTACCTGCAAATGTAGCTAGAAAGATGTGCACAAAGCAAAGAAAAAGAAAACAATTAAAAAATGATCATAAATTTTATTTTTATAGCATTTTTGTAGCTGCCTTTTCTCCTCTGTTTTTATTATATTCCCATTTCGCAAGTGTCACTCGCTTAAATTATTGTCATTTAACTTTTGTTTAGTTATGTTAAGCCCAGCTGGAGTTAGCTTGCTTCGAACTTAAACCACTGCTTGAAGAAGTTTTACAACTTGCAAAAATTTGCTTGAAACTGACAGTAAAAGTAAGCGGTAGAGTGTCAAATTTGACATATGTCAAGTGATGGTTTTGTTTTTTTTCAGCTTAAAGTTAAGCTTGACTTTTCATAGTGCTTAAGGAATTGTTTTTATAATTGAAATTTTTATGACTAAGTCATTTAATGTAAAAACTGCTCGCTTACTGTCAAAATTGTTAAATGTTTGCCATTAAAGTTGCAATTTGAAAACAGAGATTACAAATGAGAAAGGTGTTTGCTTTATAGAAATAAACAGTATCCTATCATAAAAATTACATAAACAAACGCATTTTGAGCACTTGTGTACTTCCCATCAGCGTTTTTAATATTTTTTCAAAATATGTTAGTAAGAAAAAATGTTTGAATAAAATACACTCAAAGAAATAACATTGACAGAAACTTTTGTTGACTCTATACTGACCAGAAAATATATCAACTCAACCTAGGAATTCGTCAATATGAAAAACATTGTTTGTAGCGACGAATTTCTAGGAAGTTACCAGTCGGCGAAAAAATTTCTCGGAAAAATGAAATAAAATATTTTAGGTTCAATTTGGAGTATTGCTTGTAGAATGCAGAAAAATTTCAATAAATACATTAAAAAAATTCAGGTCCATTGAATTAATGATTTCAGAGAAATTGTGTCTAACACCGCACAAAAAACCCCCATTTTGAGAAAAGTGCATTAAGAGGACTTTAATCTATTTTTTGATAAAAATTTAGATGTGCCTTGTGAGAGGATTACGAAATAACGGTTAAAAAGATATTGATTTAAAAATGTTTGTTTATTATTTAAGAAGTTTTTCATAAAAAAAACAAAGCTGACTTAAATTTTTCGTAATAATAAAATCCCTGAGGCACCAAGAAAACAATTTCTAAACCAATAAATTTAGCCCTTATTTCTTAATCCTCTTTGGTGAAACACACCTAAATTTTTACAAAAATGCATATAAGTCCCCTTAAGAGGAAAAAATTAATTGGCGAGCGCAGAAGTATATATGTATACGAGTATATCCATATACAGTGACTCAAACAATTGACCACATGTTTCAATAAAGCGAGTTTGAGTCACTGTAAAACGAAAACTACTCATCAGAATTTACTCATTTTTGCTACTTACGTTTTGTTGTTTTGTTGGCAATTCAATAAAAATAAGTTCAACGGGATCAGTGGTACGGTTATCATTTTGTATTATAATAAGTACAAAAAATGCATGTGGTCAATTATTTGTGTTTATGAAAACAATAAGAAAATAACTAAAAATTACTGTTAATATTTAGTGTAGCCACCATTGGCTGCAAGAACAGCTTCCAATCGTCTTGGCATACTGTCCACCAAGTTTTTACAACAGCTTGCTGGAATCCTCGCCCATGCTGCGTTGACCTGCGCCCACAACTCTTCAATATTTGTTGGGTTCCAACAACTTCTCTTTTTAGTTCTCCCCAGAGGTGTTCAATTGGATTGAGATCAGGCGACTGGGGTGGCCATGGCAGTACTTTGAATCCACTGTCTATAAGCCATTTTTTTGTCATTTTGGCGGTGTGTTTTGGATCATTGTCATGTTGAAAGACAATGTCCTGGGTTTGTTTGTTAAATTTTTCGCATGTAACAGGGAGGTTTCTTGACAAAATGTTAACATAATAGCTGGCATTCATCTTGCCAACTATACGTTGCATTGTTCCAACACCCCCTGCCATCATACAGCCCCATATCATAACACTACCGCCACCAAACTTTAATGTCGGCTTCACGTAACGAGCCTCCAAAGCACTACCAGGTTTGCGCCATGTCCACACCCGGCCATCTGATCCCAACCGATTCATTTTAGACTCGTCCGAAAATATGACCTTCTCCCAATCCTCCGCAGACCAATGGGCATGAGTACGGGCGAACTCCAACCGCAGCTTTTTGTGCCTTTGCGTTAGCAACGGTTTTTTGATTTTAACGTGCCCTTTGAGACCAGCCGCACGCAAAGTATTCCTGACGGTTTCCACTGATAGTTTGACACCCTCATACTCTACCAAATTCTTATGAATTTGGACAGCATTTTCAACTTTTTGCGTGCGGAGATCTCTAAGAACCCGCCGTTCGAGCACCGTGCTCAAAATTTTTTTGCGCCCGCTGCGGCAAATTGGAGGAGGTGAAGCCATATTTTTGCGAGTTTTAATGACCACGCTCTTGTTCACTTCTAGGGCTGTTGCAATTGCACGACAGCTTTTACCTTCCTGTAAAAGCTGGTGAATCTGGCGAACTACCTCTTTACTTAACGGCCGAACCATTTTTGCCCTAGTAGAAAATAAATTAATCATGATTAATAATTTTGAAAATATTTGTTATGAACTTACCTGATGGAAAATATTCACTTCTAATTCAAAAAATTCCAATCGCTAATTTTTTTTGATAATTTTCTTGATGTTGTCTCTTAAACGTTTTGCACACAAATAATTGACCACATGCATTTTGTTTACATATTTTGTAACAAAATGATAACGGTACCACTGATCCCGTTGAACTTAGCTTTATTGAATTGCGAACAAAACAACAAAACGTAAGTAGCAAAAATGAGTAAATTCCGATGAATAGTTTTGTTTTTACAGTGACTCAAACTCTCTTCATTGAAACATGTGGTCAATTGTTTGAGTCACTGTATATATATTTTCAGCAAATTGATATAGCAAAACCGTTAGCTTTCTGAAAAAAATAAAATATAAAAATCGATTTCTTTGTCAATAAAAAAAAATATTTGTACTCAAATGATCGAGCAACCTACAAGTTGTATGCCGACTTCGAACGGCTCATGTTCTCTATAAGTCATACGTGGTATTTTTTACTCTCTGAGGCTTGCTATTGTATGCAGAGAGGTGAAGGCGGATCAGAAAAATTATTTATTTTTTCTTACAAATAAATAATGAATCCATCAGTAATTAAAAAATAAATCCTGATAATAAATGAAAAAAAAAATATTGTTGTCCGTGCGTCGAACCCTCGTCATCGATATTTATAGTCCCGAGCTCTAACCACTTGACTATGGACAGCATTTATGAGCAGAGGGAAAAATTAAATTTATATATAAAAAGTTGTCATTCCGTTGCTAGAACAAAAATATCAAACTTTATGTATAGCAAGGTGGGTATGATATGATGGGTCAAGTACCATGGATGTGGTGTGGTATGATGCGTATACAGATGGGTATGATATGATTGGTATGATATGGTAGATATAAAATTATGGGTATGGTAGGGTGGATATGTGATAATGGGTATAGTAGGATGGGTACGGAAATATGGTTATATTACGATGAATACTATACGACATGCTTGGTACGAGAACCGTTTTGAATACAGCTATGAATATCTAAATATAATGATTTGCTACCATTTCTCTTGTTAAAGTAGATTGGGTTGTATTCAAATTTGTAATGGTGTAAAATCTATACTATTATATAAAAAGGTAATCACGTATGTTCGGGACCACAAAACTTGAGAATGGCAGGCGCTATTTTAATAATTATTTTTCTATTGAATAGCTGTGGTACGCAGTTAGGACATAGGCTATATTAAATATGCCACGCCCAATATGCTCAATAGATGCTCAATAAATGATGAAAACGTAAAATAGAAATAAATACTCAAGAGATTGGGACGGGAAAATACAAATCGTTGTTATTGTATTAAAAAAAATAATAAAAAATTATGCGAAATTGAGCACACCTACCTACCACGCCCTCTGTATTTACAAAACATTATAAGCACGAGAACGGCTCAGCCGATTTCAACGAAAAAAGTATCAAATTGTTCTGTATTATATTTAGATGAGTCAAATTTTACACGCTCACCTGGCATGCCTAATATATTGAAAAAACAAAATAAGACTATAAGAAATTTGCCACGCCTACCTGCAACGCTCACAATATTGGAAAATATAACAAAACGAGCACAAAAAAAAAGCATAAACTTTTTCTGCATTTTGTTTGAATAAATATTAGCTGCACACAGCCTGCGTGCTCCGCTCAACTTGTTTAAAAAAAGAACACAATAAGACGAGAACAACAAACTGTCCGATTTCATCAAAAAAGAAATCAATAAATCTGTATTTCATTGCGTTCAAGATCCCAGCAGAAAAAATGCTTTCAAAAGAGGCAAAGTGAAAGCGAGCATATTGAATTCCATCCCTGCCACTTGCATACCCAGTAGGCTTTCTTTTAACATATGCATTTCATTGGGTGGAGTGCTTTCCTTGGACTTCTCCAGAAGTGCTTATAGAATTTCTTCAAAGGAGGATTTCTTTGAGGCATCTGATGAAAGTAGTGATCGTGTGTATATCAGGTATAAACTCTAAAACCAATTTTTATGAAATTTCCAGGAAATTTTAGGAAAGTTTTGAGAGTTTTCTTGTTGGACAAGGGGGCATGCCACCTCCCATATTAACGAAATTCGCGATGTGGAATTGCTTTGGAGTTATAGGTTGCACAGCCTCGGAATTCAGTATTCGACCTCAATTTACCATACAGGTGCCCTTTTACTGGTTACATTTTTTGGCCATTGGCTAAGGGGCGTGGCACTTTTTCAGCAACCCAAATTTTCGGTATAGCTTTCAAACTATGTATAAGGCACACACTAATGAAACTCAGTACGAACTTGCTTTTTAGTCGTGTCCTTCGACTGGAAATTGAACGAGCATTAAACAAGGAGGCGTAGCACCGCTCATATAGTTAAAATTTTTGATATCCAATAACTTTGGAACTGTGCAGTCTCACTATGCAGTTACTTATTAGGCAGATCTTTCTACTGGAAAACTGGCACGAGCATCGGAAAACGGGCAGTGGCTCCGCCCATACAAGCAATATTTTTGATATCAAATAGTTTTGAATGTAATTTCCTGCTACTGGGAAACTGAAACGGATCCACTTAAATTTATAAGATATAAATTTCAGTTCTACCGTGCCTGGTTGGACTCTTCCGAGCAACTCTTCTATAAAGGTTGTTTCTTCAAAGAACTCATCGTATAGTATAGGTTTTTTGATAAGATGTTGGGTGCTTTTACTGCTAGTTTTGGTGCGCTTAAGTCGGTTAATCTTTTTTTTTTATTTGTTGCACAACCCAACTTTCGTACTTAGTACTTCCAGATTTTTCTTTATTTTCGACGGAATGGCGTGTTTTTTTTATATAATTGTCGTTTTTTTATAAACTTACTATGACTGCTCCGACTAGTTTTTTTTTGATCCATTGTAAGGCAAGGTGCTCTATTCTAAGTTAAAATCGTAGTTCTTATGCAACACTCCAGATCATCCATGAATGGAGAATTAACATTCTGTTATTATTCGCTGTTCATAGCTTTCTACAAAATCTTCTTAGAAGTGTTTTTTTTTTTTCCTCTACACACACTGCACTTAACATTAGCTCTTCGAGCTTTTCACAAATTTCAAATTTTGGATTTATAAATATTTCAACAACCCGTTTTCAACAACCTCCATTTTATTTTTCTTTCCTAGGAGCTAAAGAGTATTTTAAGTTTTTATGTTAAACTCATTATTGTAAAAATATTTGCGAAACACTTAAACAACACATATAAGCATACAATAATTAAAGTTATATGCCCCGATCTATCTCTCACACTTTGTCAAATAAAATTACAAAAATTGAACGCATAGCGTGATTTTGACTTTAAGACTAATTTATGTGTTACACAGACAGCTAATTTTTGTCGTTTCAACTATGCATGTTTTTCTAATGCAACTTTTTTATTACGCCAAAAAGAAAAAAAAAACTGACATATACGAAATACCATTTGAATTATTGTCTACTTAAGTTGACGCGAGCGCAGTAAAGTAAAAATTAAGTCTACGAGTCATTATTTTGAGTATTTGAAATGACATGTAGCGCCATCTAGTATAGCCCAAATAACCACAAAGTTGTGGTTAGAAGACACTTAGAGTCTGTGTGTGTGTGTGTGTGTGTGTGTGCGTGTGTGTGTGTGTGGCATTTGTGCAGATTTGTGATATGTATGTAATGAATATTTCTTGTTTTATCGCTGTTTTTGCTTATGACAGCATAAGAAAAGAAGAAAAAAAAAATAAATTCTAGAAAAAATCGATGTAGACGCAGAAAATGTATTTGAAAGATACGTTACATTAGCGCACTTAATGTGCCATGAATGGGCGGCTAAGTGATGGGCGCTGCTTGGTTGACGCTAACTGTAGCGAGTTGGCATCATTTTTGAGGAACACACACGTTGTTATACAGTAAAAAGGGGGTTGTTTAGAAGATGAACGAAGCATTAGGAAAATTAAGCAAGTGATTTAAATTAAGAAAAATTCAACATAATTTAAGGAAATTTAATGCCGATTAAAAGAATAAAAATGTGTTTCGTACAACACATGTGTATTCTTTAACTCTTCAAATGCTATTAAAACAGCGCGCATCTTGTTCTGGTGCCATTTTTATTTTGCTGCGCAGCTGTTAATTAAAAATTTCCAAAATCATTTAATTTAAATGCTGAACTAAGAAACCCAACAGATATTAATCAGTCGCCAGTTAACCCTTGCGCTATAAATTCACAGAATTAAAACGAATGTCAAACTCATTACAAATGTCAGAGAAATCCTTAAAAAAAAAAACAACAAAGCAACAAATAAAAAACCTCAGAGAATTCCAGCAAAGCGCCCATTTTTAGCTCATAAAACAGAAAATAAACTGAATAAACTCCGCATTCAAGTGCAAATGAAAACAAAATTCAAAACAGTTCAAACCAAAAAAAAAATGCGTATCTTGTATCTCAAAGATGCAACTCAAGACATCCCGCAGATACGAGCAGTTGTGTTACGCTCTCCCCACTAGCGCTGCGCATTAATTTTAATTAATCACACCGCAGCGTAAAACAAACAAAGATGAACAAGGAAAAAATTGCTGGAGGCAAGCGACAAACAGCAACTTTTGAGAAGCTGCTCATACGCGTTGTTGTTGCTGCAGCCTGCAGGCCACAACAAACGTCCATCAGTTTATGCCTGCTTGTATCTTTAAGATCTCTTCAATCGGTTTTGATTTTTATTTATTTCTTGGTTGCTGCTTGCTGCACGCAGTTGCAACGTCATGAATACAACAACAACAACAGCAACACTATCTGAACAGCCCAAAAATAGAAGAAGTAAGAAAGAAAAAAAAACAGCTTCGAAAAACAAATAAAAACCACCAAACAAGCACAAGAACCTAACTTTTAAACACAAATCGAACTCGAACATAATTAATTTCAGTTGTTGTTGTTGTTGTTATTGTTGGTTCTTTTGCTGTTTTTGTTATTCTTGAGGTTTTTTCCAAAAAATTCTTTGGAATTTATATAGCTTTGTTTAACGTGTGTATCCTTTAGATACATATTCATTAAATTGCAAATATATAAAAATAACAAGATATAAGAAAAAACAAGATTTTTGCTCATAAATATCTTCTAGCTCATAAATTAAACATTTGTGCGATTTTTTTTTTCTTTCCTTTTGTGTTTTTATTGTATTTAGTTGTTGTGTTCTTAGATTTTTGGAAGTTTTATTAATTTATAGCTGCTTTTAAATGCTTTTGACAAGCTTTAAGCAGCAATATAATAAAAAAATTTATAAGCTTGTTAACTATACCACGCCTATTAACACAATGCATGATATTTTTGGCAAAACATGCATTTTTGTCACATAATTTATTTTGGCATCGTAGCTGCTATTTGTTTTTTTTTTTTTGTTTTTTTTTTCTCCAAAAAGCCATAAATAACTGCGAAATACTTAATTAATCAATTTTTTTTTTTATGCTGACAGGTTGTTTGTGCTTGTTTCGATTTCTTTTATTTTATTTCAATGACATTCTTGTTTTATATATTTTATGTGTTCTTGTTTGGTTATAATGATTAAAAACTGAATTCTTGGAAAAATTATGTCATGAATAAACCTAACATGGATTGATTGCACTATGCTTGAATAGGTGATATTTTTTTCGTATATGCTGAATACTGTAAAATTATGCGTTTTCAGACCCGAAAACAAGGTGAGTGCTTGTTTTCGAATTTTTTAACATTTCAAATAATGCTTCTAAAAGTTGCAAATAACATATAAGCGTTTTTTTATAGTTTTGCGATTATTTATTAAATTGATCAGCGGTGCTCTGAGAACAACACCGACTGCAGCCCTAGAGACCATACTTCATCTTCTACCACTGGACCTGGTTGCCAAACAGACAGCAGCCTGGTCGGCGACAAGACTTAGAGAACTGTGAGTATGGAAAAGTATGACAACGGGTCACTCATCCATACTTAACAACTTCAACTTCATTCCATCAAGAACTGATTACTGCAAGCCCTCGCTTTCCTTCGAAGGAAGGTATGGTACGCTTATTCCGCCTAGAACATACTGGGTCAATGGTGCACCATGGAAACGAGGGTGTCTATATTTCCATACAGATGGATCAAAATTAAACGACAAGGTCGGGTACGGGGTCTACTCAAAAAAACTTGGGGTATCTCTGGCTCGTAGGCTTCCTGACCAATGTAGTGTGTTTCAAGCCGAATTGATGGCAATAGGGGAGGTTGCATCATGGCTTTCAGAAAACGTTGTGTCTAAACGAGGAATTTATATCTTCTCTGATAGTCAGGCTGCGATAAAATCGTTGGAACAAATAGTCACAAACTCTAAAGTAGCCAAAGAATGCCGTGCTTCATTAGGGGAAATGTCGAACTATTTCAGCATCAACCTAATATGGGTACCTGGGCATAAAGGCATAAAAGGTAATGAAAAGGCAGATGAGCTCGCTAGAAATGGAACACAAGCGCCACTATTCATGGTGAGCCCACCGGGTATCCCGTTACCGACTCTCAAGCTGCTAATGAGTAACAATATCATATCGAAAGCCAACACTAGGTGGGCTGAGCTCTCGACATGCAGAGCATCAAGGCTTGTCTGGCCGACACTAGATCTTGGGCGATCGAGAGCCCTCCTCTCGCTGGCAAGACCAGAACTAGCCACAATAGTGGCTGTCATCACAGGGCACTGCTTGATAGGCAGAAATGCCTACAGGTAAGGAGTTATCTCAAATGACTTCTGTAGAAGCTGCAGGGACCATCTCCCATCTTCTGTCTTCTTTCATGAGCTTGACGACCTGTCAACGACTGGTGTCAGGCGTCTAAAAGGGTTCATCAGGAGCTCAAGTTGGTTCCATTATTAATAAAAGCCTGTGTGCAGCGGTATCACAACGGACCTATCTGGTCTAAGTGAGCTGGTGTATGTATTTCATCTACACCGGCTGCCACCTCTACCTAACCTAACCTAACCTATTAAATTGAAATGTGTGAATATCCTTCGAATTAACATAATTTTGACAAATATACAACGCAAAGAGACTACACACCAGAGAACTGCGCAAACCTACTTGAAATCTATTTCCAGTACTTGCTTAAAATTTCAAGCTAAATCATTTTAAATCAAGTGTACAACTGCATTCAGGAATATGAGGCTCATTTCAAAATCTTTTGTGACGAGTGCAGGGATTTGTCACTGTCACACATAATGCTCCCTATAAAGTACTTAAGCGACTCCCTCAAAGTGATGCATTCTGACAACAAGCAACTGTTCAGTCCAAATCAAACAGCGCAAATATTTCAATCTACTACATAATTTGATTGCAGTCAAGCAGTTATTTTCAAAACTATAATTAAGAACAGCATAATATATTTACCGATGAGTACACTATATTTACTTGGAAACATATTTTAGCAAAAGAATGCCAAAAGTTTTTCACTGTGATTACAAAATATTTGTTTAGAAGTAATTGTTGGTTTAAAGCAAACAAAATATGTTTAGAAAACAGTAAATAAGTTTTTCTCGGATTTAATTATGTTGAAAAGTAACCATATTTTGTTTATCCGACATTACAATAATTTTTATAAGCACACATTTTCTAGTTGGAGAAAATATCCACTTTATCAGCAAAGATGCTTCAAAACTCACTTTTATTTTGTTTTTTATTTTATAAATTTAAAAATACAAACACTTTTAATTTAAACAAACATTTTCAGAAACACTTTTCACAAGAGCTAAATTTTTCAACATGTTTGGCGCGGCTGCTTGAAACTTAAAATGACTGTTAAAAGCAAGCGCATAAAGCAACAAGGTTTCCGCTATTTTTCGTGCAAGTGCAAAAGAAACAGATATATGTATGTCTAGGCGAAACACATTAAAGAAAGAAGTTCTACATGAAAAATAAATTGTGGCATTTTTAATTTATATTAAGTTTTTAGCAATTTTTAAAAAACTTAATTTTTAAGAATTACATTTAGAGCTTTATGCCAAGTAATTTCATGAAGCAACAGGTTGCCACAACAACAACCACCAGCAGACTAGACAGCTGTTTCGTTGGTCTCTACACCAACTCATCAGTAATCTTCTGTGGGTTATGCAGTCCATTAACTTTGAAAATCTTATAAGCACACCTTCTGCTAAAACCAGTTCTGTTCGTTTTAAATTTGCATAGTTCTGTTCTTTTGGAGTTTAACAGTGATGCAAATATATTTTTATTGGGTAGAACACACAATTCTATTTTGTCACAAGCATATTAATGTAGACGTTAGTTATTTAGCTAAGGCAATTATATAAATGTTGGACACAACTAATATATTCTTATATCGAAAAGTAATGATATTGAAGGAAAGTTTTTAATCATTAGGTGGTTCCCTCTGAATATTTTGTTTTTGAAACCAACCATATATAAACATATTTTTTCTCTGCGTGTACTGTTCTACACTGTATATCTTTACAGGAAAATTACTTCAAATAAAATAATTAATATTATTATTGTTTGACTCTTTAAATCGTTGGTAAATAATTTCTTGTGCTAACTTTTGGGGTTAAAAATAATAAAAAAAAAAAAAAATTCAAAAAGAGCACCGAAAAAAGTAAGATAACAAATGATAATTAATTTCTTTATATTTAGCTAGATTTGTTGTATGAAAAAGACAACAACAACATGAAATTATAGATAAAATTCCCTAAACACCCACAATTAAAGCCAAAAACATGAAGACGAAGTTCATATATTTGCCCCTACACCTCCACCCCCAACCCCTCTTTGTTGTTATATCTATTCTATGGACTATGCCGACTAAGACATAGCTTGTTATACTCCAGCGTCTTTATCTATTTGATTAATGCAAGTGGAGCAACAACAACGTCAACAAAAGCAACAACACATAACAAGTACATTGTTTAAATAACGTTTCACTTAAGCCGAAAGCTAACCAACACAGCTTCTTCTTCTTCTTCTTTTCTTTCCAGAGTAAACACTTTCATAGCTCGGCATCGTTTTTAGCATCAACATCAGTATCATCTTCTTACAGAATATCTACTCCTTTTTTTTTATCTGTTTTATAAGTTTTTTGTTTAAGTTTCTGAGGAAAATTCAAAGAAAGCGAACATAATAAAGCTGCCGACGACATTTAAACAGCAGCGACACCAACACCGCATGGCGGCTAGTTGTTGAAGTAAAAAGTGAAGAAAAAAAAAATCCAAGAAAATGAAAATTAAATAAAAGCCTACTGAATGGATTTATGGAAGGGTTGCTTAATTGAAATCAGTAGAGTTTCTTATAATATTTGCTATAACATCACATTACGTTACTTTGGAAGATGACGCACGTTACGTTTTAATTAACTTCATAGTTGCTGTTTTTATAGCAGCTTAATCAGTCACGTTAAACGCCTGACTGGCGTCTATTTAGTGATTCAGCAGCCAAAGTAGCTCATATTGAATGGATGCTTCTTGTATTTTTACTTCATTTCTTGTTGCTACTCTAAATTTGTTATTAATAAAGTGAAGCTGCTATCGCAATAAGGAAGTCAAAATTAATTAAATTTGTTAAAAAAAAAAACATAAATGGGCAACCATGCATAAATCAAATATTTTTAGAAAACTAATTTTTAAGAAATTTCACATGAAAATCAGGTGTGACATATCACATATCAGCCGTGACATATCACTCACGATCATAATACCAAAAATCGATTTGGGCTTATGACCGAAAAATATTCGACCACAACATCCAAAACGATTTCGGGAATTATAACCATTTCCTACAAGAGTTCATAAGACCCAAACAACTTGTGACGTAATTCCTATTTAAGCATAAAAAGGGAACATTTCGTACAAGGGAAATTATTAGGTACTATCTTGAAAAAACGGACATAAGCCCCAACGGGTGTTATGACCACTTGCAGGGTGAACATAATCCCCAAAATCGATTTGGGTGTTATAGCCGAAAATTTTGCGGTCAATGCCCCCAAATCGATTTCGGGGATTATGCACGTGGGTGCTATGTCTGAGCACCCGAAAATCAAATCTATGGCAGTAATACTTTCGAAAGTTGGAAAACTATCAGAATCTTTTTTTTTCTTCTTTGATCCTTAAGACATTGTGTGTGTAAAATATAAAAGTACTAGTACAAAAGACCGTCCTACAACGGATTGGAAGCATTAACGCTCAAACTGTGATTATTATATGCCATTATTACAGTGCTTTTACAACATACTGTTCTAAAAAATGGTCATCCTGAAAGTATGCACACATGTACATACAAGGCAAGCATGTCACTGATAAGTATCAAATGAATTTTCTCTGCATACTTTAAGGCTGAACTTTTTCAGGATAGTACACGTTTGGAAGAAACTGTAATAATCACAAAAAATAATTACAGTTTGAGCGATATTGGTTGCAAAGAATTGTGCTTGCCTTTTATATATTAAGATGCTCATCTTATCAGACAAAACTTATTTTAATGAGATTTGCAGTGTTTTCAGAATAAATTTTTTGAAATTTTGTTAATTAAAGACATTTCTAATGTCTGCCCATAGCTAATATTTCCTTGTGCAACAACAAGATTCTATCTATATCTATATAATAAATAATTTTTTTTTTATTTTCAGATTTTCTGTCCACTCGGATATTTTAAATGTTTAGGCAAAGCAACATTTTTATACGAATATGGAAATAATGGTGAGAAAATTGAAAAATATAAAACATCTATTTTTACTCAAAAAGTTCAATCCTGGGACAAAAGTGATAATGGTGTTTGTGTATTTGTATTTTATACGATTAATTATTTATACGATATTAATGCAATTGTTATCAATTAAGCTGTGACTATATGTAGGGTGAAGTGGGGCAATGAGTATCATGGGGTAATGTGTAACACGGCAATTTTTCGTACAAAATGTTAACCTTTGAGCGAATGAACAACTGTGATATGTTTCTTTGGCCGCATCTAGTTCTTCATAAGTGTTGGAAGTAGGCATACATACATTTCATTAGAATTCTTAAAAAGCGGGAAAAATTTTTGTTAAAAATTTTTTTTAATTTACAAAAAATAGCGTTTCGGATAATATTTTCTTCAAATTTTAAAAGTGAGTAGATATAAAATTGGGTATTGTTTAATATTTTTAAATTTAACAAAAGATTTTACATTTTTTCACGTTGTGCTTAAATTTCATCAATGAAAAAATGTGTGACTAACCTTGGGGTAAAGTGTAACACTCACGGTGGGGTGATGTGTAACACTTCTTACACATTGTCATTGCCATTAAAGAGGCAACAACGTCAAACTCTGAAATGCAATCACATCATCGGCATTAAAAGAAATGGGCCCAGTTCATACTATTCAGCCCAGTCCAAAAGCCAATCGTGGTAGGAAGTCAATGAAAAGCTTTGTTCTAACAATGAAACGTTTACAGCTGTCGGAGGTGGTAAAAAAAACAATACAGAAGAGAAAACCAAACAAACGACAAAGAAAGCTGCAGGTGCTCGGCGCAAAACCAGAGCTTTTCGTCGTCATCCGAAGAAGATGAGTTTTTTGCATGATTTGTTGCAATTTTTTGCCAAAACATTTAAATCACAAAAATGCACTTGAATGCAACAAATGGTTATTTCTATATGGATATTTCTAACGAATATACATTTAAAATGCGACCGTAGCGCAGTGGGTAGAGTCCCATACGCCATAGAACCCTGGTTCAATTCTATCCTGACACAGAAAGTTTTTTCAATTGAACTAATTTCTCAGAGAGAAAAAACCATAAAAGCTTCTAGAGAACATAAGCCGTTCGGAGTCGGCATTAAGCTTGTAGATCCAGTCCTCGATCATTTGTGTTCAAACATTTCACAACACGCACCACACAATTGATCATGAGAAGCTCGGTCAAAGTCCTTTCAAGGGCTCAAAAGTCCATTTCGTTTTTTATATGCATTTGAAATGTATTTGTTTTTTTTTAATTAAAAAAGCCATTAATTTCTTATCATAATACTTTTACTTAACATAAAAAATTCAAAATAAACATAAAAAATTAAAATTCCTGGTCTTTCAAACACCATTTTGATATTGTTACACGTCACCCCACCGATTTGAAAAGAACCAAAATGTGTCATATTTGAAATTTTTGTTTGCTTCATTCATTTCTCATAATATTCAAAAGTCATGAAAACACTCACTTCGAATTGGTTCTTTTGCAAAGGCCTTTTTTGATAGGCCTTTAAGCCTATAAACCGTATTATACATCACCCCACTTTAGCTAAATTATGTTGAATAACTCGGTCGTTATGAATTTGTTGCTAGTGTACCTATTTGAAAATTTCTTGTTTGAGTATTTTTACGAAAAAAATACCCAAAACTCCAAAAATACAAAATTTTAAAAAAAACAGCATGGATAGTTTCAGCATAATCTTGAACTATTTTCTGCAAAAAAAAAGTGTTAAAAATAAGAGCATTTTTCGGCTTTCGGGAACTTTTCCGTTAAAATACCTAAGTCCAACCTAAAAAAAAACGGAATGGAAAAAACGGTGTGTTGGCAAAGCTGAAACTCAAAAAGTTTTCGAATGAAAAACAGAAATATTTTTCTTGAATTATTAATATTGCTCCGAATGAGAAATAAATGTTTTTCGATTTTTATATTTTTTTTTTTTGTGATCGAAATTAGGGCTTCCAATCCCGGAATCCCGGGATTTCGGACTTTTTCTAGTTTCGACAGTCCCGGGATTATAAGACTTAAAATCCCGGTATTTTCGGGATTCCGGGATTGCCTTCAAATTGCAACAACACATAAATTTGACATTAGGGTCTTTCAAACGATCTAACATGTCATCCAACAATGTTAGATGGCCAAGTAACAGGACAATTTTTTCGAGCGTTCAAACAATCCAGCATGTGGAATGACATCATTATTTGCAAGCTCTCAAGCAGAGCACTTTGGCGGAATGAGAAAAAAGTTTGGCTGCTCTTATAACTGATCAATATTTTTACTTTATTTCGTATGCTTCAGTTTTATCTTTCCATATTTCAGGAAAACTTTTATAAAATTTAATAAATTCTATCCAAAATGCCGTGTTTCAAATGGCCGGTGCCGATGTTCACTGTACGATGACCATAAAAGAATGAAAAGTGCACCAATTAGGATCGTTTGAATTCACATGTCTAACATATTGGAACGACCGGCAGAAAAAATCAAAAATGTTTGACTTTCATCCGATATGTTGTACCGACAGTCATTTCTCCTTTTATATAAACGACATGTATATATAAAATGAATTAACATTTTATGAATACGATTTAAGTTATAGGTGCTTTTTTAATTCTTTTTTACAATTTTATTTAAGAAAAAAAGTATCTTGACTTTTATTTCTTACATACGAATTTGTTTTCAATTAAAGAAAAAATTGTTGTCTTCTATTTTTGAAATTCCGCGACTGGTCCTTGATTCCCAATTATCAACCCCGAAATCCCCCAAATTGGAAGACTTAATCGGAATGCTATAAAAGGGTACTTTAAGTATTTTTGAAAACAAGTAAAATTTCAACAGCTATAACTTTTTCCGAATTTCCGTTTTTTTATTTTTTTACAAGAAACAGCTCAAGATTAAGCTTTAAGCATCCATGCTATTATTTTTAAAAATTTTGTTTTTTTGATTTTTGGGGATTATTTTCGTAAAAATACTCAAACACGAAATTTTCAAATAGGTACACTTCTAGCAAAAAAAATCACGATGACCAGCTTAAAAATGGCCATTTCATCCCTTGAAAGGACTTTGATTGAGCTTCTTATGATCAATTGTTCAATTGTGTTGTGCGTGTTGTGAAATATTTGAACATCTTGAACTGGACCTACGAGTTTTATGCCGACTCCGAACGGCTTATATCCTCAAGAAGCTTTTCATGGCAGTTTTTACTCTCTGAGGTATGCCTTTGTCTGCAGAGGTGAACAGTAAAATTAATTAAATTGAAAAAACTTTCTGTGTCAGGTGGGAATTGAACCAGGGTTCCCTGGCGTATGGGCCACTAACTCTACCCACTGCGCTACTGCCGCCACAACCAGATTATTTAACATAATTACTTAATTTCTTGCATCTACAATAGGTTTAGTCGGCAGGCTACCGAAGCTAAAATACTCCCCCCGCGGCCGCACTGAAGTATATCCGAAGTCTTTAAACGTCTATAAGATTTCTGTGTATAATCTGCAAAAATATTTGTGTCATACACTTAATTTAATTTTACCCTTAGCTGCCACTTAGAGTAATTTTTAAACAAAGTAAAATGCCATACCCACTTTTCTAGTATAAGGACTCGACATTTTACCTAATGATATCTATATATATGGGTTGGATAAGCGACGTGGGTGGAACTTGGGTACATACAGACACGATGTCATTCAGTTATATATATTTTTGAAAGTTTTTCAATTTTGATGAAGTCACTTTGTACTGAAGGTAGGCGTGGTTTTCATCCGATTTTGCCAAATATCAGAGTGATAGTCTATATTATACATAAAAGCCTATGTGCAAAATTCCAAGACATTTCTGCAATTTGAGCAGATTTTTAAGGGATTTTACGGCTACTATAAAGCTACTTTGTATAGGAGGTAGGCGTGGTTTTTATCCGATTTTTCCAAATTTCATGGTCATTTATATTGAAGACCAAAGCTTATATTTTAGCTTGTATCAAGGCATTTCATTAATATTTGTGGATTTTGAAGTGATTTTATGGTTAAAGTAAAGTCACTTTTTATGGGAGGTAGGCGTGGTTTTCATCCGGTTTGGCTCATTATCGAACTTGATCTTTTTTTTTTAAAAAATATTCTTATATTTTAAATTTCATTGCGATAGCTTTAAAATTATGGCTGTAATCGTGTCGACAGACGGACAGACAGACGGAATCGACTCAGGAGGCATTGCTGATCCAAAATATGTATACTTTTTTATACCTGCCACGCCTTCTTATTGGCGTTACAAACGGAATAACGAAGTTAATATGCCCCTTACGCAGTACGCGTTGGGGTATAACGAGCTGAGAACCAGCATTTTGAAAATTTACATTAATACAAAAGGTATTTGGGTTTTTCGAAAAAAATTAGCACTTTTTTCCCATATCACCAAGTACTGACATGTATCGATGCAAGTATCGGCAAGGATTTCCGTGGTTCTAGATACACCAAATTGTATTTACATTTCTTTCAACATCATACGAAAAAATTAAGAGAGTACCACATAAAAAAAACAACTTCAACTTTTTTGGGACACCCTAGCCTACTGGTATCTTTTCCTATCGCTCTCTCTCTCACTCTCTCTCTTGCCATTTGCTTGCGTCTTCCTTCGTACACAAACTTTTTCAGATAAGAACCTGGCCTGCTGCGGCTTGCCATGATTATCTTTTTACAGCCTTGTTTTTTAACTCAGTTAACGAGCTGCTATGTTGTTGATATTCGTAATACTTGATGCCTTGTTCCTTGCAACTTGTTGTTGTTACTTCTTATAAACGTTTTGTTGCTGCTACTTTTACCTGACTAGCAAGAAGAATAAAAAACAATGAAAAATGTTGATCAGCCGTTTAAATCTAGTTAGCATGTCTGTGTCGAACGAAAGACCTAGTCCAGACATGAAGTAGGAGTCTTTCTCTCTGTCTTCGAGTCGGTTAGTCAAGTCAAATAAGCAAGCCACTGAATTTATGCTATTTTTTGAAGTTGGAAATTATGCATAAAATTCAAATTTTTATCATAATTTTGCTGTATAAGTTTGCGATTAAATATTTATTTATGCAATAAAATCTCACTTTTGGCTATTTTTGGTGTTGTAAATTATTTGTAAATTCTTTTCTTCAATTATTCCTTAATACTTGGCACAAATTAATTTGCAAAAACCTTAAATTTTGACTTTTGTAAACGGCCTTGTACGATAAGTTTTATTTATTTGTTTGGTTTGTGTGAATTTGAGTGCATCCACAAATCATTCTGACATTTACACTCATGGCATATTAAACGTTTGTACAAAACTAACTTGGTTCATAAATGATATAATTATAACCTTCAGGATTTTATCGTATAATTTGCATATTCGTCTCAGAGAGATAAATATACATTATTTTCAAGTCACTCTTACTGCGTAGTTTTTCATCTACTCTTAACTAACAGACAGACACAGTGCAGAATGAAAATTAAATCCATAAAAATAAAGTACTTGAAGACAGCAAAATTTGTAATTCTAATTTAGTTAACATCTGGTGTAGGCAAGTCTCTGTGTTTTTTGAATTATTGACTGTTGTTATTTTTGTTGTTTGGTTAAACATGTTGTTGTTCTTATTGATTTGTGTCTGTCTAACTTAACATATGTCTGTCTGTCAAGCACTAGTTTTGAGCTGAATTGCAGTGTATCTCAAACACATGTAGATACATTAAACTTAACATCCGCTTTGTGACAAGTCAGCGTTGTATTGATATAAAGACAGTTGGAATGACGTATACATGTATTTATTTATTTGTATACATGTCTATACAAAACCATGTGTAAAGCATAAAAATTGTCTGCTTTTATGGCAGTTCATAAAAAATAAGAAAGTATTTTACCACAACAAGTAAAAGATATATAAAATAATGCTCATGAAAACGAGCTAATAATAATGTAAACATTTTTATAAGACAATAAAAAAAAATGCATAAAAGAGTTATATTGTCTGTCTGTGGTTATATAGAGCACTGATTTAAAGCATAAACTTGATATTCTTATTTTTATTATTAAATGAATCATAAAGTTTTTTATTCCAATATTTAAAGTATCTGTCATTCTATATACATAACTTTTATTGAATTTTAACTATATACAAAGAAAATTTGTTTTATTAAATAAAAGCTTAGCTTAAACATTTCAAATATATACATTACAATATTTAAATTACGAAAACTTGTTCTTCCCCACACTGCAATGATTGAGTTAGTGAATACAATGAAATCATTGTTTGTAAACAAAGAATTATCTGCTATAAACACTTTATATTCGAAAACTTTACAGCTTACAAATTATGTTTATTTTATTATAGCAAAAGCAATATCTACCTTTTTTTTTTATAGCATTATTAATAAAACAAAAGCATGCAAACTGCAGCTGACAGCATGGAGAATATTTTATTCTATATATTATATGCCTGGCGACTATGAGTATACAAGTGTGGGTTGGTAGTCGTAAATGCATTTGTGTGTTTTTGTTGGATTTTAAATACGAATTACGTTGTGATTTTAAATTATTATTCATACCAGTGTTGCAGTATTTTAATGCGCCATTTACATAAATACTATTAAATCAAATAAATATTAGCTGCAAATATTGTTATTGCTTTTAAAGTTATATATACGTAAATAAAAATTAGACGGTTTCAGTTTTGAATTTCAATTTGATCAGCAAAATAATGAAATTGTTGAATAATTGAAACTGTTTCTGTTAATTATGGAATTGAGTAATGGAATTGAGTAATTAATGGAAATGAATGGTAGTAGAATATAATTTTACTATTACAATTTATATTGAGGGCATGTTTGCAAAAGTTGTATGGGGAGTGTCATAAAAAGTTTACAGATTTCAAATACAAGCTTCCATAAGATGCAATTGACTGTCAACTCAACAATAATATTTTAAAATATAATTTACTGCTTTAAATATTTCCCAGCCCCAAGCGTCACCGCTTTTTTTGTGAAAGAAAAATTTCAAAAATGTTGGGAGAAATTACACTTTTTGTTTTTGGGTGTTTGTCTTTTTTAACCGACTTCAAAAAGGAGGAGGTTCTCAAGTTCGTCGGTTTCTCTGTTGTTTTTTTTTTTTTTATTTTTTTTTTAAATGTATGTACATCGATAACTCCTAAACCATATGCCTGATTGCCATAATTTTTGGTGAACAAATAGATATCATACACACGGGGGTGCCCGTAAAAAAGTGGGCGGTATTCGAGAACTGGGCGTGGCAATACTAGATCTCACAATACTGGATACTAATGTATCTCGAATAATATTGACACTAGGGCACTGCAATTTAGTGTAGTGGTAGGCACAATTATTAAAAATTACCGTCAAGAAAATGGGCGCTATTCGACAAACGGGCGTGGCAATATTAGAAAAACAGTGTATCTCAAGTAATTTTGAGACTAGAGTTCTGCAATTTAGTATAGGGGTAGGCATTATTATTACAAATTATGGTCAAGAAAGTAGGCGTTATTCAACAAATGGGCATGGCAATATTAGTAAAACACTGTATCTCGAATAATATTGGCACTAGTGTACTGCAATTTAGTGTAGGGGTAGACACAGTTTAAATTACGGTCAAGAAAATGGGCGTTATTTGAGAAATGGTCGTGGCAATATTAGAAAAAGAGTGTATCTCGAATAACATTGATACTATGGTACTGATTGATACTATGGTAATTTGGTATAGGGGTAGGCATTATTAGTACAAATTACGGTCAATAAAGTGGGCGGTATTTGACTACTGGGCGTGGCAATATAAGAAAAACAGTTTATCTCGAATAATATTGACACTAGGACACTGAGATTTATTGTAGTACAGGGGTAGGCAGAATTATTAAAAATTATGGTCAACAAAGTAGGCGTTATTCGACAAATGGTCGTGGCAATACTATTTTACACTATCTCAGTTAATATTGACGGTGGAGTAGTTGTACAGGGGTAGGCACAATTATAACAAATAACGCTCAAGAAAGTGGGCGCTTATTTAACAAAGGGGCGTGGCAATATTAGAAAAACCCTATATCTCGAATAATATTGACACTAAGGTAATAAAACTCGTTCCAAGAATGGGTATAGTTATTTCAAAACACCTGACATCTAATTTAAATTTAAGATACAGATATTTGAAATAACCAACAAACTTTCAGAATTTAATAGAACAAACTTTTTAAGAACAATTGTATTTATGTAGTTTATACACTGTTTTCGAAATTTTATCATATTCTCTAAAAAGGAAGAAATAAAAACTTTTTTACAAATCACTACAAAGTAAAAAATAATTTTAAAATAACTTTTCCTTTTTATTTCTTGGTCATATTTGATAATTTATCTAAACATATTATTACATTGGAAAACTCATTATTTTATTTTTTTCAAATATGTTTTATTATCATTAATATATTAATTTCTTTATGAATACAAAAGCTTTGAAGTTGGCGCTTCTGACTAAAAGTCTGATTATATTAGCGCCGACCTTAAAAGCTTTTGTATTGATAAAGAAATTAATATATATTAATGATAATAAAACATATTTGAAAAAATAAAATAATTAGTTTTCCAATGTAATAATATGTTTAGAAAAATTATCAAATATGACCAAGAAATTAAAAGAAAAAGTTATTTTAAAATGGGTGCACAAGCACACCTGAGTTGAACTTCTCGGCTTCGAAGAGGATAAAACAATCCAAAAAAGCTCATATATATATTTGTTTAATAGCAAAATAGATGTACACTCAGTTCTGTTTTTACACGACTTTTTTACACGTATTTGATTTAACACGACTTAAAAATAAATCTTTATTTTGTTAAAGCGTGTAAACTTTATTTTCATTTAACACGATTGACCCAAATTCTGAAAATAACAATTTTAGTACTAACAGTTTTCACCTATAAAATTTTAATTTTTATTATACTCCCGTGTTGCCGCGTGTAAACATGCATGTCAACAGTCGTCCCTATTGTATTGTATGTGTACTATATTGTTTTTTTGCATTCTTTTCTAAGTTTCTGAAATTGTTTTTTTTGTTTGCATTCTTTTATAAGTTTATGAAATTGTTTTTTTTGCATTCGTTTATAAGTTTATGAAATAAAAATATACGCAAATATTAGCTATAACGCTCCAATATGAGTTTAAAAATGGTTTATTGTATTATTTCTACAGATTTGTTAAATTTGGAACCAATCTTCTACTTTTCCATAAGTGCAATGCATTTTTTTACACGATTTTTTTTGCTCGAAATCTTTGGGAACGTATCTACCGTGTAAAAACAGAACTGAGTATATTAATAAAATGTTTTTCTCAATGTAGGGCTGATAAGGGGCTGTTCATAAATTACGTAACATGTTTTTGACAAATTTAATTTGATTTTTGACCGACACATTTTTTGTCGGCTTTTAAATTATTACGTTGAGCTTCAAAAAGCTAAAAGTGACATAGAAATTTCCCTTATTTAACATTCATTGTTAAATTCATCATTGTCCCTAGTTTTCATCAATGTCTAGTTTTAAAAACATTTCATCACATTTATTTAATAGTTTTCCAAACTCCAGGCTATAAATTCTTTCTGATCGGTAAAACTTAATTTTGATTATTCAAATAAAATTTATTTGACGTCTTTTCAAAAAGTATTTTTATATGCATATTATCTTTATGAAAACCAGCTGTTGAAATACCAAAGAATTTATTGAACACACATACAAAAAAACACACAAGAACACATTTTCAACAATCTGTGTTTAATAAAAACTAATTGATTTTAAAACATTTTCTTAATAGTATCCGTAGCAAAATCTTTGCCACAAACTGATCTATTTAATAAGCTCAATAAATGCCCCAGTGTTGCCAACCCACCAATTAACAAAAGAAAAAAATGCTTGAAAGACTCAAAAAAAATCCATTAAAAGCCATTAAGCCGAAATAAGCTGCAGCTTAATAGAGAGAAAATCATTGAAATGAAGAAAAAAGAAAATTTTAACAAAATTCGTCTTTAAATTTGTAATATGCACATGGTAGACATATTCAAAACAACAACAAAGGCTGAATCACAGATACACACACACTCACACACACAAAATGTGAAGTACCAAGCAATGGAAGCACCCCACACAAGCCCAAAAATAAGATAGAAAAAGCACTCTTATAAAGCTCATACATTAGGCAATAATTCAGCATGGAAAATTTGATAAATATACGCAGAAAATGGCGCTTATTTTGCTAAAGATTATAATAAAAATTCAAAAATTATGGCTAACAAAACAGCAGCAGAGCAACAGACAGACAGACGCGCAGCTAGAAAAAACAAACAAAAAAAAACAGCCAGTCAGCTAGCCACACGCATTAACAAAGTCAATAACTAAAAATAATAAATTTTAATTTGTGTTAAAAATAATGAAAAAAAAAAACTAAAAATTAATCTATAACCAATGAAAAACTTATTATGCACAGCCAAATAAATGTTTCAGCACAACGATAAAATTAATAAATTTATTTAAGCATTTCATTTTAAAGATAACAAAACAAAATAAAAATACGAAATGATAAACGTGTTGAGGCTAATAATATTTACACGTTAAACGATAAACTTTTAAAGTTCACACTTAATGATGGAATCAACAAAGCATGCAGAAAAGTTAAGCAGGGCTGCCAACAATTAAGAAATGCTAAGAAAGGGGTTAAAGTGCCTGGGTTGAGCAATGATGCGTAGACACTAGCTAGACCAAATAAAACAGTCAAATATAAAAGTCGAAATGTTTCTTTTCGATATAGAAAAGTTCACCCTCTCGAAGGACCTTACCTTTCTATATCTATACTCACTTGTGTGAATAATTAAAAAGCCATTTTTATTGCATAAATTTGAGCACTACTTACTGAGTACAAAAATCTTGGCAAAATACAAATAATCTAGCACAAGATCTCAATTTAAAGAAATGCAAATTACATATAGTAACATAGTAGACTGAAGTGGGGTGATGTGTAACACGTTTTATTTGCTGCAATAAAAGTGTTTATAAAATGAATTTTTCATTGGATAGGCCTTTAGCATATCCCTTGCAGATGAACCTTTTCGAAGTGAGTGTTGAATGGCTGTTGAATATTTTGAGAAATGAATGAAGTGTAACAAAAATTTTAAATATGTTTTTTTGTCTTTTTCATAGTGGTAGGGTGATGTGTAACACCAACAACATTTTTATTTAAAGACCAAGAACTGTAGTTTTTATGTTTATTTTGACTTTTAATGTTTAAATAAGAGAAATATCTTGCAAATTTATCTGAGTCTCAATGCACACACTCACATATGTTGAAATTAATATAAAACTGATCGTTAACTTCAATATGAATATGAATATGAATATGAATATGAATATGAATATGAATATGAATATGAATATGAATATGAATATGAATATGAATATGAATATGAATATGAATATGAATATGAATATGAATATGAATATGAATATGAATATGAATATGAATATGAATATGAATATGAATATGAATATGAATATGAATATGAATATGAATATGAATATGAATATGAATATGAATATGAATATGAATATGAATATGAATATGAATATGAATATGAATATGAATATGAATATGAATATGAATATGAATATGAATATGAATATGAATATGAATATGAATATGAATATGAATATGAATATGAATATGAATATGAATATGAATATGAATATGAATATGAATATGAATATGAATATGAATATGAATATGAATATGAATATGAATATGAATATGAATATGAATATGAATATGAATATGAATATGAATATGAATATGAATATGAATATGAATATGAATATGAATATGAATATGAATATGAATATGAATATGAATATGAATATGAATATGAATATGAATATGAATATGAATATGAATATGAATATGAATATAAATATGAATACGAATATGAATATGAATAATTAATTGATTGCAAAAAAAAATACGTTTCAAATATGAAATGAATATTCGTCGAAAATATCCATATCGGAGTGACAATTCTCACAAATAAAATGGCTCAAAAATAAGAAAGTCGCTTGCATTTGTGGCATTCAAGTGAATTTTGTGATTTAAATGTTTTTTGGCAAAAAATCACAAGAAATCATTCATGAATATGAATATGAATATGAATATGAATATGAATATGAATATGAATATGAATATGAATATGAATATGAATATGAATATGAATATGAATATGAATATGAATATGAATATGAATATGAATATGAATATGAATATGAATATGAATATGAATATAAATATGAATACGAATATGAATATGAATAATTAATTGATTGCAAAAAAAAATACGTTTCAAATATGAAATGAATATTCGTCGGAAATATCCATATCGGAGTGACAATTCTCACAAATAAAATGGCTCAAAAATAAGAAAGTCGCTTGCATTTGTGGCATTCAAGTGAATTTTGTGATTTAAATGTTTTTTGGCAAAAAATCACAAGAAATCATGCCAAAATCTCAAACTTCTTCGGATGGCGCCAGTTTTGCGGCCGAGCACCTGCAATTTTCTTTATCGCTTGTTTGATTTTCTTTTTTTATTATTTTTTTTTTTCTTTTGTCACCTCTTTTGCCACGTTGCTACCTCCTTAATGGCAATTATAATGTGTAAGATGTGTTACACATCACCCCACCGTGATTGTTCCGCATCACACCAATGTAAGTCACGGTTTTTCTCATTGATGGTATTTTAACACAACGTCAAAAAATGTAAAATCTTTTAATATTAAGCAATACCACATATTACATCTACACATTTTTAAAGTCTGAAGGAAATTTAATCCGAAACACTATTTATTGTAAATTTAAAAAACAACTTTTTAACAAAAATGTTTCACTCTTTTTAAGAACTCTAACGAAATGTGTGTCAGCCTACTTCCAACACTTATGAAAAACTAGATGCTGTGAAAAGAAACATATCACAGTTGTTCATTCAGTCATATGTTAAATTTTGCACGAAAAATTGCCGTGTTACACATCACCACATGATACACATTACCCCACCTCATCCTACAATTTAACATCTGGCACAGTATAATTTACACTAGCTCTGCTCAAGCTCTAGGAAAGTTATGACTGGAGAAAAACAGTTGGCTTATAGCAGGGCTGCCATTGCTGCTTTTTATTAGTACCTTTTGCCAAAAACAGCGAATCTGATGAAAAGTAGCATGGAATCCAATACAATACAGAATATTAGAAAATGTCACCAGACATAACATGTGCAAAGCGAAATGCTCTAAATGCGGATGATGTGTCTGATCACCTTTTAAATTATTAGAAAATATTCAAACAATATAAACTTAATTTTAATCCATTAAGCCTGGCTCTCAAGCCCGTGAGCGCAGGAGGTTAAAAATTTTTGTGTGGAGTACTGGAGTCAATCATAGTGCGGTCACTCACTGCCACGTCCACAACACTTTTTTTTAGACAAGCGAAGCTGCCTTTTTGGACCCTTAGGCCGAAATGTGTTATAAATTAATACTAGAAAAGTTGTGTTGGATAGAATAAAGCATTCTGGGAAATAAAAAAGAAATTATTGTTACAATTAATACTAATTGGGAACTCACATAAGCCTAAGAGTGCGAAAATCACCACGGTATCGTACGGAAATTTTTATAGAATAAAGAAGACTACTATTAGTATGGATCCTCATCCCTTTTTTTTTCTTTTGCATATATATTTTGAAAAATTTAAAAATTTTTTTTTTGTAAATTAGAAATTCACAATTTTAAGCTTGGGAAAAGGAAAGGTAGACGACATCTTATGACAAAACATGTCAAGAGTCTAAGCAAATTTCACCCCTCTGCTCCTCAATGCAAAAATAAGATGACCGATACCTGTTGCTGAATCTAAGCTTTAACTTTTTAAAAATATGTATTTTCGTGGTGCGTTTTTGCACCCGTAAGGATTAATGGGTTAAGGCTAAATGAGCCTCCATTCAGAAAAATATGGTTTTGAAATATTTCAAATACTACAAATATACGTGTAAAAGTTTTAGAATCTGAATTTCTATCTATTATTTTTTTTTTTTTCCTTTATAATCGCAAAATTGACTCATGAAACTTATGATTTGCTTAGAGCTGCCAACCTTAAAAAAAATCTTATCACTTTTTAAATCCGAATTGAACAGCTTTAAGTATATAAAATGAATTGAAACAAAACATAATAGTTTACTGAATTTATTATCATATATAAAAAGTTTTTATTACATCTCATAAAACACTTTGAACTACACATTAACTATGTTCCACATAAAATTGTTGTAATTTTTATTATAATTTTTTGATATTTTGTTATGTGTTTTAAATTGAGAGCGAGGCGTAACAACAATATTAAATTTACAACAAATCAACTTCATTGCCTAGTATAATATTAAAACCACAAAACAAACTCAAAACAGCATTAATTAATGCGGCAGGCCATTAAAATGTCATGTCAAATATTTTTGTAAACGATCCGGCAACAAAATAGCTGCAACTGACTAAAGAGCTGGAAAAATTAAAAATAAAAAATAAAATATGGTGTAACGGATGTGTTTATCTTGCCGTAGTTAATATAAACAAATTACAAAATAAACTAAAATATTGTAAAATTAAGCAGAGCCAGCAAGTTCATTGGAGAAAAAAAATAAAGCAGCTGCTGTTTAGTGCAACACAGCAATGAAAACACAGCTGCCAGTATTGTCAAATACTCTGCTGTATACAATTTTTTACGTTTTTACGGAATTGAATCCAATATTTTGCCAAAATTCTTGAAAATGTTACGATTTCAGATAGATAATAAAGGAAAAATATGGCGAAACTTCTAAACTTTGACTGAAATATTGCCGAAAAGATTTTCTTAAAGTTCCGCGATTAGTTTCTAGTTTTCAGGGCTTGCGGATATCTTTGGTCTTCCAGAACGCTGTTTGTGGAATACTGCCGTCTCTATCGAATTTATCTCTGATGCGAGTAATGGTGAGTCTCGTAGGTGGATCTCTCTGAAACTCTCTTCTAAACCGTATTTGCACATCCACTACGTTTTCACACTTACGGTAGCACTTTATCTTATATCAGGCCTAAATTTGACACAAAACCAATAACTTAATGTGACACATGTGTCATAAAGTAGAGCAAATTCTATTTCGTATCGTATGGCGTATCGCTCAAAATACTTCCTTAAATTTGAAATGGATTGTCGTGCTAATTTTTTTTTTTTAACTGTGCACTAATTTTAGTGATTGAAAGATCAAGATTCATAGATTCAAGATCAATTTCAAAAAAAATATCAATCAAAAAAACTAAATACTTTGTTAAACTTTCTAAAAATTTTCGATATAAAGTACACAAAAACTTTGTTCAGTTATAAATTTATGTAAATATAGTAAATATTTTTTATAAAAAATTTACAAACTTCATAAAAAAGAAATTAGAGAAAATATTGAAATTAACTTGTAAAGGTAATCGTGAATCACCAATGTAACAGAATTGAAACTGAATTTTATACATTTAAAAAATGATTTTAACCAATATCATCACCTCACTTTATGCTTGTTTAGTAAGTAGAAATGTACGTCGATATAATTAGGCACGTCACAAATAAGCGATAATTATTGACCAACATTGAGTAACGTCAGGCTTATCAAAGCCAGATAGATATTTTTTTTTTTTAAATATGTCTTAAATTAAAAGTTCGTTCCACTGCTATTAGCGCTGTATTGCATGCGATTGTGTGTGTGTATTTTTATTAGTATTTTCTATTTTTGATTCTTTTTTCTTACTTATTTATGAGCTGTTTTATTTATGATTTCTCGGTTCTTACATTTTTTTTATGCTTGAATCTTTAGCGGCATTTTTGTGTTTGAAATATTTTCCAATGGTGTCGATAAAGTGTCGATTTATTTATGAAAATTTAAATAATATCATAAATTAGCTGACTTAGACCCGAGCACTTGTTGATACGAGTAGAGAGTAGAGAAGAGACAAAAATCGAAATAAAAAATAAGCCACTATGTAATAGTCTGAACACATTGAAAGCGACAGCAACACTACAACACGGCGTAAAGATAGAAATGTTACCTGTAATTCGAATTAAAAAAAACAACACGAACAACACTTAAAGCACATCAAACACGAACTGAAACGAAAACATAAATAAACTTAAATATTTTCATTTTTGTCGTCTGTCAAATTATGAGTAGATTTGACGACGCAACACACATTGGGAGAAATATAAACAAAACTTTCGCATTAGGTGTTATTCCAAAGTTCGTACGGGGTCTAATTATTTTTGCTATTTTTTATAATCTGGTTATATCCAAAATGTAAAAAACACACTTTGCTAGTAATACGATGCCAAGCATTGGTCCCTATCGTCATCTAAAGTTGAGTTTCTAAAACCGTTTTTTCTTTTTCTCTACAATTTTATTTACACTAATGTGTACAATGTAGAATGGAATAAACTTAAATTTATTTTTTAAAAATAAAGGCACTTTAGACGTGCATTTCATTTATACACATTTATTTCCAATTGCATTTAGTTGGTAAGATACGGGTTCCTTAAGTTGCGTCTTTATTCAATTTTTTTGTTATATATTTTTATTTTTATTGAGCTATAACTTCGCTGATTCTTTGAAATACTTCGATCTGATAACTTCAAATATTCATGGAAATGGAATCAAATTTATTTGCGAGTAGTTGCGCGAGTTAGAGAATTTTCAATACAAAAATTAAATATTCAATGTGTGTAGGATAGGGTGTCCCAAAAAAGTTGATGTTCTTTGTTTTGTTTTTATGTGGTACCATCTTAATTTTTTCGTCTGATGTTTAAATAAATATAAATGATATTTTGTGTAACTAGTACCACGGTAGCTTTAATAATTCTAGAAAAAAATATTTCTGGCTTTTATTCCAAAAATTTTTGAATTTCAGGCTTGCCAACATAGCGCTTTTTCCATTCCGTTTTTTTTAGGTTGGATTTAGGTATTTTAACAAAAAGTTGCCAAAAGTCGAAAAATGCTCTTATTTTTAACACTAATGTCCTAATTTCATTCATTTATCCCTAAAGCACACAAATACTGTTTATGTTTAGGGATAAATGAATGAAATTAGGGCATAGGTGTTAAAAAATTAGAACAATTTTCGACTTTTGGAAACTTTTTCGTTAAAATACCTTAATACAACCTAATAAAAAACGGAATGGAAAAAATGGTTGGCAGCTCTGGAACTCAAAAATTTTTCGAATGAAAATCAGAAATATTTTTCTAAAATTAATAAGTTAAAGCAGAACCAGGTAATGCGTAAGACCCCTTTTACATTGGCCAAAACTTGCTTTCAAGTCTTTGAGTTTGAAGGCAATTCGCCGCATATCGGAAGCGACGTAAGAGAGAAAAATTGACGGTACCAATGTCTCTGTACCTTCAATTTTTCCGTGTTCCCTTTTGTTCTCACTTTCATTGCTTTAGAGTCTTGACCATGATACAATGATAAGGTAGGGCTGAGTGCTCTCACGCGTCAACGAAGGGTGGATAATGAGAAGGAACATATATGTCAAAACGATCGAAACGAAAAAATTACGTAAATTTCGCTGTGGATTTCAGCCTTTTAAAAGCTTTATAAAGTTATAAACACTCACAACATAAATTTTATAAAAAGTGTTGGCAACCCTTTTCGATAAAAACATAATAATTTATTTGAACTGATTCATGTTGAAACTTTCCTGGTGCTTACTTTGTTTCTTCTTGAATAACAGTACGTTCAAAAAGCCCATAGGATGACACATAGATGGCGTTACTAGATTATTTTCCATATGATTTTTATTAAGTATTAACCTTCAAACAATACGTGTAAAAATTTAACAACAATCTGACAATTGATTCGTGAGTTATAGCATTTTGTGTGCAACTATTGTTATTGAAAAACAAAAAATGGAAAAAAGTGAATTTCAAGTTTTGATAAAGCATTGCTTTTTGATGAAAAAAAAATACAGCGGAAACCAAACAATGGCTTGATTAACATTTTCCGAACTCTGCTCCATCGAGACAAATGGTAGAAAAGTGGATTGCTGAATTTAAAGGTGGTCGTACCAGCACAAATGATGCAGAGCGCAGTTGACGCCCAAATAAGACTGTTATTCCACAAAACATCAAAAAAATCCACAAATTGTTTATGAACGATCGCAAATTGAAGGTGCACGAGCTAGCTGACATTGTAAAGATATCAGATGATGGTGTTTTTACCATTTTACACGAACATTTGGGTATGCGAAAGCTCTGTGCAAAGTGGGTGCCGGGTGAGCTCACAGTCGACCAAAAACAACATCGAATTGATGCATCAGATAAGTGTTTGGCGCTGTTAAACCGCAATAAAATCAAATTCTATAGTCGATATGTGACAGTGGATGAAACATGGCTTCACTATTACACACCAGAATCCAAAAGTCAGTTAACTGAGTGGACAGCAGTCGACAAACCGAATCCAAAGCGAGCAAAGACCCAACAGTCGGCTTGTAAGGTGTGATGGCATCTGTATTTTGGGATGCGAAAGGAGGAATATTCATCGACTATCTCCAAAAAGGAACCAGGATTGAAGGCTGAAAGAAAAAAAGTGTTGTTTCACCAAGACAATGCACCGTGTCACAAATCGATGAAAACGATGGCAAAATTGAATGAATTGGGCTTCGAATTGCTTACCCACCCACCGTATTCTCCAGATTTAGCACGCCCCCAGCGATTTTTTCCTGTTTTCAGATCTCAAGAGAATGCTTGCTGGAAAGAAATTCAAGTCCAATGATGAAGTAACCGCTGAAACTGAGGCCTATTTTAACGAGAAAGAGAAATCGTACTATAAAAGTGGTTTCGAAAAGTTGAAAAATCGCTATACTCATAGTATCGCTCTCGAAGGCAACTATGTTGAATAATATAATCGAATTTTATCAAAATTTTGTTTTTTTCTTACTTATCCTACGAAGTTATTGAATGACCTGTTAGTTTAAAAAAATATTTCCACAAGATTTCATTTAAATTTTTTAAAAATTTAGATTTTTTTTTTTACGAAGTTATTGAATGACCTGTTAGTTTAAAAAATATTTCCACAAGATTTCATTTAAATTTTTTCAAAATTTAGATTTTTTTTTTGTTTATGATTTTTTTTTAAAGAGTTTTCGTCGAATTTTCATTTTTGATAGCTTATTTTAAATAAATATTAAATAGAAAAAGAGATATGAACCAGCTTTTTGAAAATTTGCACTTACACAAAAGTTATTCGGGTTTTGTGAAAAAATTAGCATCTTTTACTAATATCACCAACTACTGACGTATCGATGCAAGTCGGCCTAGATGCACGAAATTTTATTTACATTTATTTTATTATACGAAAAAATGAAGAGGATTCCACATAAAAAAAAACAATTTCAAATTTTTTGGAACATCCTAATGTAGGTATATCAAAGGGCCCTATTATGTTTTACAACTCGACTAAGTTGACTGGATGCCTTAATCTTTTAAAAATTTTCAAACTACATGGTTCAACTGAAATGAATATAACTCGTTATACGAAAAAAATTGTGTTGAATCTAGTCAACTTAGTTGAGTTGTAATACATAATAGGGGCCAAAATTATATTGAAACAATGAAATGTTGAAAACACTGTTTTTTTATAACAAACAAGTAAAGAATTCAGGTAATTTTTAATTATAGTAAATTCATGATATAACCAGAGCATTGCACGAACATAATATTTTCATTTGTTTGTTCGTTCCTTGAAAAAATTCTGCGAACAAACAAATTTTTCACAATTTCTATGAACGAACATATATTTTCTATGAACGAACATATATTTTCTACGAACGAACGAAGATCTATTTTTCTCGAAACAAACGAACGAACAAAATATTATTCTTTTTTTTACGAACAAGGCTCTGCATATAGCACGCAACAATATTTCAGACAAATGTCAAAAAATAACAGAATAAACACTGCTATTTTGAATCTCTTTACAGCACAGCAGAAGACGCTAACATTGCTTTTCACCAAAATGCGCACAATTGTGAGTTACTGCAAAATATAATTTATTTTTTGCACACAAAAATATAGAGAAAAAAACATGACGGCACAAGTAGCAAGAACATTAACTAAATTACCACAAAATGAGGTTGAGAAAATTGAATTTCCTTCTAGCTGCATTGTTGCCGGTCATTAAGGTTACATTCATCATTTTCATTTCACGCTCTCATCCAGAATTGCTGGGGGCTGGCAACATTAGTAAGAAAAAGTTGAACTCAACAAAAAAAAAAAAAAATTGCTTGGCAGCATTTGTGCGGCATACTTTAATATAAGGGGGAGGCAAATCAACCCTTTATTAACCCGCATGACATTCACTGCTGTTGCTGCATTGTCAACACTGTCGGACAATAAAGAGAGTGTCGTCATTATTTAAACTTAGATGCCGTGAATTGCACTTTGAGCAAAATTTTCCATGAGAGAGCGAAAATTGTTCGCCAACGCAAAACAAAAGACAATTAGTAGCTCATTTAGAGCATTTATGGTTGCCAACTTTTAGTTTTATGAAACTAGAAAAAGTGTCAAAAATTATTGCAAACTTTAGAAAATTCATAGAGCGCAAAATATTGTGCTTAACTATAAACACAATTTATGTATGTGCCAAAAACAATGCTGTCAGAAATAAAAAAAGAAACCTAACTAGCAAGGCTTGAACTTGCACCCGCTCTTGTTGCTGTTTCTCTTCCATGCAAAAGTGCCATTTCCGTACCACAAAGTGTCCTTTTTATGTCCTGCAAAGCGCACAGCTGAGATTTGCTTTGTCGCATGTCTCACTCCATTTAAGCTGATCCTTGCTAGAACGCTACACGAAGCTATGATAAACTAGCAAACGAAGCGTTGCGGTGCTGCCATATTTAAAGATAAAACTTGATTTTTCCCCTTTTAATTTTTTCTTTTCTACGTCGTGCTCAAATAAAGTGCAAGGGTGCGCTGACATATAACTGACAGTTGAGCTGAAAACTGTAGCAAATATGTGCCTACCAAATCCACATTCCTCATCCTTACACTCAGTCAACAGCACACAATTGCACAGAAGGATAGAAAGGATATTCGTAGCAAAGACAAATAGAATATAAAGTGACAGCAAACTGTGAGCAGCTGTTGCCAAAAATATGCCGTGTAAGTGTGTGAGGTGTATGCGGTGGGAGTGCTAGAAAGAGAGAGAGAGAGAGAGACAGAGAGCAAAGAATAAATAAACAGAGACGGAGAGTGGGCAAAATTTTAACGTTGACACTTCGGAAGCTGTCACTTTGAATGAAGGGTGGCTGTTGGATGGCTGATTTTTAAATGTATTTTTGTCAACGTTGTTTGCCGAAAACAAAAACCAAACTGGCAACAACAAAGTCATTGTTTTGCTCAAACAACAACAATAAACTGTTGGTTATGTGAGCAGAGGGTAGAGGTAGAGAGAGTTGAGGGTGTTGGTCCATTTTGTAATTTTCATTCACTCTCTTCAATGCTTGTCAGTGAATTGAATTCTTATAATGCGCGCTTCAATGAATGACATTTTAATTAATAACTCATGTTAGTGTTGTTGTTGCTATTGTTGCTAATGAAATAAAGTGGATCGGTAACGTGAACTGCATGGAAACGGGATCTCTCGACACAATGACTACTTTTTAAGTGTTGTATATTTAATAATCAATTGTGTCAACAAAAGTCGCTCAAGTGTGGGAGATAAAATGTGGTGAAATTCAATACTTAAACGCTGTCATGTGGGACATATTCAAGCAGTGTGTTGATATTGAAAAAATAAATACTTGTGAATTTAACATTGTTTTTAACACAACAGCAATGTGTTTTTCCCTTTTGGGGCTTAGGAAGGAGAAGTTAGAAATTGAGTTTGACATTTTAAGAGGACATACATAATTTTGAGTGGAATCTTAATAGCAATGAATACAATATTTAAGATTTCTTTTTTTTATTTTTAATCATTTTGACTACATATAGCTAAGTCAATAATTTTCTTAGTTTATATAGCCAAAGTGATATTTTTATACAGCTGATAATTTTCAATGTTTTCCTTAACTTTTCCCTTCAAAGTATGCACATCTGTTTTTCCTCATTGATTTCCAAACATTTTTGAAATTTACTACAATTAGCTGTTTTCTCGAAGACTAATTTCACTATTTTGTGAAATATGTAAATATTTAAAAATAAATTTTCTTATTTACACACATGGCGAGAGATAAATACAAAATTTACACTCAGCATGCAAGGGGTTGAAATGCGGCCGGAAAGTAAATAAACAGCAGCAAGAAGCAAAGTATAGCACGGTTGTTTTTTCTGTGTTTTTTTTTATTGTAATTTTTGTGGTATTGTGTAAATGCCTAATATTGAACTAAAATGGCAATCATAACACAAGCTGGCACTTAAGTTTTAAATTTAATCTGTAGCTTTTAAAACTATTGTCAATAGTTGCAATTCAACAAATATGTTGGCAATCCTCTGCTTTTCATGTGAACTTAATAAAAGACTGCCACATGTTTCATAAGTTATACAAACAGTTTTGATCTATTAAAAAACTAACAATATTTTTGCAATCCTGCAAATAAGCTGATTTTCACGGAAAGTTATTAAATTGTTTGACTTTAAACATTGATACATTGAAGGCGACAGCAACATAACGACAACTGTCAAAATTTATAAACATGCATTTTTATGGAGAACAATTTTGAGTTATTGTAGTAACGGCTTGACCTCAATGCAACAATTTTGATGTCGCATTTTTCGATGAGAAAAAAAGTTAAACCGCTCGCATCGCCTGTTTTTGATACTAGAATCTATATCTAGGCAATTCACAAGGTGTTGTAAAGTTGTATATTGTAAGTGAAAGGTTTTCTCATTTTCTCCCTTATTAGTAAAGCGATTTTTTTAAAATTTTAGTTGTATGTTTTGTTTTTAGTGGTTGTATGATGGGTATAAAATTAGCGTAATCGGACCGGAAGTATGCCTACATTCGATACAAAATGATATACAATAAATAATTTTGTACATCAAATGAACCAGAAACGGCCGTGGCGTAGTGGGTAGACTGTGTGACTCTTACGCCAGAGAACCCAGGTTCGAATCCTCCATCTGACACAGAAAATTTTTTCAATTGAATTAATTTTCTGTTCGGCCGTCACCTCTCTGCAGACAATGGCAAACTTCAGAGGGTAAAAACTGACATGAAAAGTTTCTTGAGAACATAAGCCGTTCGGAGTCGGCGTAAAATATGTAGGTCGAGTTCTCGATCATTTGTGTGCAAACATTTCACATCACACACAACACAATTGATCATAAGAAGATCGGTCAAAGTCCTTTCAAGGGCTGAGATGGCCATTTTGTTTTTTTTTTTACATCAAACGAACCAGTCTGTAGATACTTGGCTCACCGCAAAATTTAAAGTTTTCCGCGGCATTGCACTTTCTACCTTAACGACGAATATTTTTGGGCCAAAATGTCAGCGACAAATCTTGAATAGTTATACTTAAATAATGCAAAAAAAATGATGGGCTAAAATAAAATACAACTTAAAAAAAAAAATTAAAAAAGTCTCTTTTAAAAAAAAAAACACCCGGAGGCCCCTTACAAATTTTTTGCTCTGACTTGACTAAAAATTTTACTCATTTTGTTAAAGGATCCTTTATGAATGTATTAAATTTGCGTATGATAGTGGAACCTTCGTTACGGGATGCTGTTATATGAACACGACCGATTAGAAGAAAACTTAAAAAACAACTTTATTAAGGTTAAGAATGCGTATTTTAATATGAAGCAAAAAAAATTAAATTTATAG
The DNA here is from genome assembly GCA_914767935.1 of Coremacera marginata. Lineage (NCBI taxonomy): Eukaryota > Metazoa > Arthropoda > Insecta > Diptera > Sciomyzidae > Coremacera > Coremacera marginata. The sequence continues at coordinate 161,273,159 of OU612047.1, forward strand.
CTAACTCCTAATCGAGAGATCGCAATATACTGTATGCAAACTTTTGTCGCGAAAAGTTTTTCGTATTATTATTATTGTTTTGGTAAAGATCAAAGTTTTCTGATTTTTTGATTTTTAATAAATAATCATTTTCAATTAAACTGCATCTTAACTTTTCGATAACATTCTTAAGAGTTGCAGAAATCAAAAATTGTATGTTGTATGTAGACTTTTGTTGGCCACTGTATCTAATTTCTATAAATATATTATCACGCATGTCTATGAGTATGATTAACTGAGTGGCAAAGTAAAGTGATCCACGCTCGCCAAAGTTATGGAGAGCACAATTAACTTCAGCCTAATCAAGGTTGATTAATATAGGTTAAGTCACTTGAGAGAAGCTCGGTCGAACTTTCAGATTGAATGAAAGGAAATCAAGAAAAGAAACCTGAATCTGTACAATTTTTAGCTAACAGCTACTTTGACAGTTCGAGCAAAGGCGAAAAAAGAGAGCTTTTCTCTCAAGTGACTTAACCTATATTAATCAACCTTGAATCTAATAAACTATCTGGTGCACAACAAATTGCTTAGTGATCGCCAGTATGGTTTTCGTAGGGTCCGCTCTACTGGTGACCTGATGGCTTTCTTCACCAAAAAATGGAACCAATGCGTTCACTTATTTGTTGAAAGTAAAGTTGTTGCTCTGGATATTTCAAAGGCGTTTGACCGAGTGTGTCATAAAGCGCTCGTGTCAAAACTAATTGCATATAGTGTGGGTGGTAACTTTACTCGGTGGATCACGTGTTTCCTTAAGGACCGAAGTATCCGTGCTGTTGTCGACGGAATTTTGGCAAATGAGCACGCCATCAACGCAGGAGTACCGCCGGGTTCAGACCTGTCGCCAAATTTGTACTTGGTTTTTATCAACGACCTTTTGTCGTTGACCTACAACCCCATTCATTCTTTAGCGGACCACAGTAGCATTTACCATTCATATTCCTTCAAAAAACGTCCTGATTCTTTTGAGATTGAGAAAAAAAGGCAAATTAGGAATAACACATTTAACAATGACTTCAAAAATACCTCCGAAGGGGGTCTTGCTAATAGAGTAGAATTTAATGCTTGCATGATCCAGTGTTGCCTGTTAACCCACAAACGAATGAACTGTTCCTTAGCACCCCTGAATATGAACGGTGTAGATCTTGTGGAGTCAGATACTCTTGACGTTCTGGGCATATCGATACAATCAGATCTCCGTTGGAATGATCACATTTTCGATGTGTCGAAAGTAGCGGTCAAGTGCCTAGGAGTTTTAAAACGATCTATACCTCATATATAAAGCCGAAAATGGAGTACAATTCGCACATTTGTGCAGGTGCAAAAATGTCGTCGTCGCAATGTTGGTTGCCTAAGCCTTCTTTACAGGTACTATCATGGGAAGTGTTCAAGGGATATACATGGCCTGACTCCACTAGCTCGTTTGTTTAATAGGTCCACCCGGGCAGCTCTCCAAGCCCATCCCTTTACCATTGCCTCTTTGAACATATAGCCAATAGAACATAGCATTACCGAGATAATTCGTTTTTCGGTCGCACAGTAAAATTGTGGAACAATCTTCCTGCGAACGTGTTTCCCGGCAGTTTCGAGCTGTGTAAATTTAAAAGAAATATTCATCGACACTACTCCATCTTTCCACCCTCCAACTAACTATAACCCATCTTCCGAATCAACACAATGCTTTCGCATTTATAGGGTTCATCCCCTGAGCGCTGGTTTAGTAGAAAAAAATGTTCTTTAAACCCTCACGCATTACGCATGAGGGTATATACTTACTTACTTAGGTGGCCATAACAACCCGCGTTCGGGTTTCAGCCGACCTCATCAGCTCTCGCCAGGCGCCTCTGCTATGCGCGCGCATTCTCCAGCGCATTCTCCAATCGGATACACCAAGTGCGGTTAGGGCTTCCTCGGCCTGGTCCATCCATCGGAGGCATTGTTTCCCTCGTCGTCGTTGACCAGTGACCCTCGCCTCGGTCACCTTTTTTGCTGGAGCTTCGTCGTCCATACTATGGACATGACCCAGCCAGCGTAGTCGCTGCAGAGTTATACGCCGAACTACGTCAATGTCTTCGTAGAGCTCATACAGCTCGTGGTTCGTTCGGATACGGTAGTCATCGCCGACTCGAACAGGGCCGAAGATTTTGCGAAGAACTTTTCTCTCGAACACTCCCTGAGCAGCTGCGTTAGTTTGCGAAACTACCCATGCCTCAGCGCCATAAAGAAGCACAGGTAGAACGAGCGTAGAGTGTAGAGTTGTAGAGTGTTAGTTTTGTCGATCGAGAGAGGGCTCTGGAACTTAGTTGCTTACTGAGCCCGTAGTAGTACCTATTAGTAATTATTGTTCTTCGCTTTATCTCCAGGCTGACTTCAATGTTGTTATTAATGGCGCAAGAAAAAAAGTAGCTACTTTCTTCAGAAATAACAGCAACAGAATCACTTATCCGTTATGAAACATTACTTACTTACTTACTTAGATGGCCGTGACAACCCGTGTCCGGATTTCGACCGACCTCATGAAACATTACATTGAAACTATTATTTAATTGAATTTTCACCCAACTTCACGGAGTTAATGAATAAACCTGACTTAATTATGACTGCACATCACAGTGATGCTGCTGCGTTAACGGTAATTTACTTAAAAGAGAACAACAGCGTGGTAGAACATGCATACGTGTGCAGAGCTTTCATGTTATTGTTAAATTGTGATTTTTTTTTTTATTTATTCTCTCTTAATGCAGCGTCGATCTGAACACCAGTGTTGCAAATAAGAGCTTTTGCACTAGATTTAGTGCTTTTTGGTGTAGTAGTAGTAGTATTTGCTAAGTAGTGCTTTGTGCAACTTCTGAGAGATGAGCATGCAAAATAATAAATAACACAATAAAAAAATTGCTTAAAAATTTACAACTTATATAAATAATGCTTTATAACATTTATACAGTTTTTTTAAAAACATTAAATTATTCAGATCATTTCAATAATTAATTAAAAGCTGAGCTTTTAAGAATGATCAAAATTATATAATACTTTTACATCTATCTTTGAATAATAACCCTTTCTTTAGTATTATAACTGATTTTTTCGAAGTTCTGATATCTTACTTGAAATTAACTTACAAAATATCAAAGTGACAGTTTTCGTAAAAGCGTTAAACTTTTCATTGCACTGCTATAAAAAATTGAAATCTGAGCCTATAAGAATAAACACAATTGCATTATATAAAACCTGCAACCTTAGTTGTAATTTATGTTCCCTTTATTTTTCTAATCAAAATTTTTATAACCTAAAAACCGCTCAATTTCTATTCCTTAACATTTATTTTCTACCTTGCCCTTTTCCCATGGCCAAGTTTGGCATAAAAATTTTGTCTTAACTACTTTTATGTCATACTTAATTTTCATTCATCGTCGTGTGCTTTCTTACGCTGCTAGTCAGTCCCTAGTCTATATTACCACTTTTACTATTCTTTGAATTTTTATGTGACATTCGATTATTTTATGATGCGGAGAAAAAATAAAACCAATTTACATGAAACGCGCCTCGAAAAATAATTATGTCGTAAATTATAGCAAACTTTTGTAGGTTGAAAAAAGTCACAAATGAAGAAATAGCCGCAGTTAAACTGTAGGAACGGAAAGCAATATAATTCTTGAGGTTAATTTTTATGGCAATTAAATTGGATTGTAGGGAAATGCGTTTTTATTAACGTAGTTGTTGTTTTTGTTGTTGTACTGCTAGATTTATTATGTACTACATCGATATTAAAAGCATTTTATTAGTTTGGCAAGGCCAGCAGGGAAAACTCTTAAAAATAGTCAATTTGTAGAGCCCAATAGCGTTGCCATATAAACAAGTTAAGCAGCTATTCAGAAAGGATATTTAGGGAAACACCTAGCAGAAAACAGAGCAGTGGGTATTAAGCAGAGTGTACTTAAATCAGTGCAGTGAATTTAGCGCAAATGTTCGGGGCGTAACAGGGTGGCAACACGCTGCTCTCACATTTACCAAAGAATTTCTTTCTGCTATTTTGTAAATGACATTCTTAATTAATGCTTGCATTTTTTCATTCCGCATTTCCTGTTTTTTTTCCGCCTCACATTTTTTCATATACTGCTTACACGCTTACGTTAACAGCCCGTGTCCAAACGTTTTGGGCCAGTGCGGCCAGTTAAGAAAATTTGTGTGCTGATTTGTTCCTTCTTTGTTCTATGAAAAAATAAATAAAATTGTAGTAAAATTCTTATTAATTGCCGCACATTTATTTTCATTATCACAAAACACCAAAAAAAATGCAAGTCGACGACGTATGTAGTGTATATTTTATGGCATGTGTGTTGGATATTTATAGAATACTCGTATATGCATGGAGGAAAAATTTATTAAGAAGAACAATTTAGAGCTTGGGACATTAAGCTCAAATAAAAAAAAAATGTATTAAACATTCTTCTCAGTCTAGAATCTATATACAGTAGTCCTCGCTTCATCCATTCCCGGTTAATTCGTTCCCCGCATAATTCGTTTAAAAGTCATGTAATGTTAAATTAAATTGCAATGAAAATGTTCCGTTAAATTCGGCAAAAAAATTAACGAAAAATAGTACAGCACAACTATTTCATAACACTTATGGTAGGTAACCTTGTTCAAAATTGAAATAATAATTTACCCTGAAGCTCCTAAAATAGTGAAAATATACCCCCTCCCACTCTCATACGATTTTTTGCTAAACTCGATATCACCTTTCATCTCCGTATATAAATACACTCAGTCACGGGACACCCTGTAAAATATATATAAAATATACCTAATTCTTCTGTTATAATTCGGTAAGTTGTCGAATTAAGTGGGATTTCTTTAAATCGACAAAAGGCCACATTAAGTGGGCATCGGTTAATTCGTTCCTCGGATAATTCAACCAAAAATCGCTCCTTTAGCTCTTGAATTGTTGCTGCCTTATCGCCTTACACCTTTTCTTTCAAATAACGCCAAAGAAAGAAGTCCAAAGAAGATGGTGTCAAATCACATGATCTTGGCGGCCAATTGACATCGCCACCACGTGAGATAACACGGCCATTGAATTTGTCGTTTCGTCGTTTAGGCACGACGACGAGTTGAGGTGGACGGCTCTTTAGCCACACTATCGCGAACAGCAGCAATATTTTATGCAGTACGAGCTGTACGAGCATGCACTGGTGTTTTCACATCTCCTACAGATTAAATTGATCGAAAAAATCACGAAGTGCACGATATGTATTTTGATTTGAACGCCTATTTTTATAAAAAGCCAGAATAACTTTAACGCTTTGCTCGATTGTGTATCTTTCCATGGTTCAAATTGAGTTAGTCTAAAATTGAGAAATGTCAAATGAAATGCAGAAAAAACTTGACGTTTAGGTGTGGTTCACATTCAACATCGGCCCTTAAAGTTTAACCATCCTTTCATATCTAGTAGCGGTTATTTTGTAAAGCTTATAAAGTTACCGTAAGATTTTAAATTATGATTTCCACAAGAAAAGAAATGAAATCAGATGAAAGAAAAATTATTCTGAAATTGGGAAAAGAGAAACAGCGGGAAGAACACATTGCTCAATTCAGAGAGTGATTAAAAGTTTTCAATCGATCGGTGGATTCGCACCAAAGCCGCGTTCCGAACGCCCTCCTAGCTAGTAAGTTAGTTAGTTAAGTGAGGAGGGAGCAAGTCGCCTAGAGATGAGTCACTCCGAACATGTATTGCTCACGGAGCCATGTTCACAGTCGGACATGGTTCCAATCATTCCTTCGATCCATTCGCAACATGTCCAAACAGTTCCGGTTGCAATGATTTCTTTTTGCTTAAGCAATATGTACCGACATCTCTTTCGTACTTGTTACTGCTTGGCCGAGTTGGTTGTAAAACTGATAGAAATAAAATATATATCTCTCCTTCTGTAGTAAAAATAATTGAAAGAAATGACAAATAAAACTATTTGAAGATATATCGCCGTTCTTGTCATTTGCATTGCTTCGTTCATTTGGTTGCAAATGCAAACTGGTGAAACTAGATAGCTCCGGACATGTTCTGGCTCCGAGAGAACTGGTAGTGTTCTTGCCATGTGCATTGTTTCATTCATTTGGTTGAACATGCGAACTGCTGGAACTAGATAGCTCCGGGACATGTTTTGGCTCCGAGAGAGCTGCTAGGTATGAACATGTTTAAGCAATTAAAATATATAGAATAAAGTTTTATATAAAGAATGTAGAATAGGGTTCATTATATTATGCATATGAGTGCGTATGAGGTTCATTATATTATCATATCCTTAGCAGATTATATTTTAAATTTAGTACACAAACACATTTTTCAATTCTACAGATCAAAGGAACTAAATGGCTCCGCGGACATGTTTCCAGGAACTAGTTCCACTGTACGAAAGAATCATTTCATGTTCATTCAATGATTAAGCACAAGCCTAAAGTCGCCTAGTTACTGCGGCCTCAAGAGCCTATTGTAACAAACCTCTATAAGTTATAGTTTATCCTTAATCGCTAAGTTCGTTAGGAAAAGAGCGATGTCCTTAGGTGAACTATCCGCTATTAGATGCGGTTCTAGGTACAATGCACCTAAGTAACGAAGTCGGGTCCTGATTAGACCGTTCATCTTCATTACATAATCTACACAGATCTTGCTGAACTATGCCCATGGTTGACAAGTGTTTATTTACCTTACAATGCCCAGTTAGGAAACCTGTGACAAGTCTGATAGATCTTCCACTTAGACTCAGGAATTGTTTCGTTCTTTGGAGCGATGTGGTTGGCATGAATGTTTTAGCCTGTCTGTTTCCTTCAGTTTCTCTTCAGTAATGAAGTGCCTATCTATTTAGCCACATTTTAATGCTATGTCGCATAGTGCTCCATGGTAGCCCGCAGAATAGTTCTGGGCCTATAAAGGAGCTTGCAGCCTCTTTCCTGGCTAGTTCGTCCGTGATCTCGTTTCCTAAATAGGCAATAGACCTAAGTAGGCAATCCCATACGAGTTTGGACGTGATCGCAGGGTAATAACTTTAGATTCTAGTCCTTAGTTATTTCGTCTAAGCGCTGAGTGAGTATTACTTGGTATAATCAAATTGTTGTCAATGATGAGCCTGACTGTGAAGAGCAAAGCTTCTTTCTTGACAAGAAGATGTAATGGTGGTATACCAAGCAAGCTCTCCAAAGCAGCAGTTAGAGCAGTACGCATCGCTCGTGTGATACATACACAAGCTAGTCGTTGCAATTTGCTGAGCTTATCTTGAGCTGTTTTTTGGATCGTTTTACCCTACCATATTGGTGCTGCATATAAGACGATAGGTCTCGTGATGGAAGTATACATCCACATGGCTAGTTTGGGGTTTACACCGAGAAAACAGCTTATGTGAAATTAAAGAAAAACCTAGTATAATTTATAAGATGGCTTTGGCAGTTTTCAGCCACCAAAGTATTTTATCAAAACGCCTAAGTTTTACATGTTGTCTTGCAAATTTTTATTGGATGTTAAATTAAACAAGTATTTGGTAATTTTTTATACATTACTTTAAAACAAATTGAATTTCAAAACTATTAAATATTTTCTGGTTTTGGTTTTTTTTATTTTCCTTTTTTTTTTTTTGAAGCACCGCCCTCTCGTTCTGTGATTTGCTTGACTAAAATTTTTCTTCTATCAACACCGTTTTTTTTCTTAGAAATTAATGACTTTTCGGCTTTTCTTGCTGCTTGACGTATATTATAACAAAAACATTAAATTAAATTTACGGACCTATTCTTGAAAATTTACAAAAGTAAACCAGTATTTTTCATATTTCTATGTGTTTGTTGTAAGTTTTCGATTTGAAAACAAAATTTGAAACTCAAAAAATAAAATTTGCCACTGAAATTGTCAATATATGAAAAGCAGGTGACAATGTTTATCAAAATTTATTATTTTGAGCTTCAAATAATGTTTTGAAATCTAAAAATTACAACAAACACACAGAAATATGAAAAATACTAGTTTACTATTGTAAATTTTTAAGAATAGGTCCTTTAATATCAAATACAAAAGTTTTACCTTCGCATGCCGTTGAGATTCGAACCCACAACCAACCGAAACCACTGTGTATGAAGCCACTACACTACGCATTGAGCCAAACTCCTTCGTTACGCGGAGTGATTTATTCAATATTAGTTACAACTGAAGTTATGCTGCAGCATAACACAATAATCTATTAAAAGTTTTTTGTTGTAACACTGCGTCATAATACAGCATCTGTTAATACAGCATCTGGTAATACAGCATCTGTTAACATAGCAGTTATGTCAGCAAGTAGTAGCAAGGCTGCTTGGATCAGTGGGTAGAGCGATGGACTTGCACCAAAAGTTCCAGGTTCGATTCCGCACGGCGGGCAAAGAAATTCTTGTTTTCTTTTTTTCTTATCTTTTTGTTAATGAAATGTAATAAAATTTACTGGTATGATTATTAACGTGTGTTTTTTAATTTACACTTTGTTATTTTTGAATTTAAAAGTGGTTTATTACACAAAAAAACATTAAATTAAACATCAAATCTTTCCTTCTCTCGTGTGTCTAATGACGCAGCTATGTTTTTTTTGTTTTTTTGCAAAAAATAGCTCAAAACTATGCTTAAGCCAGCCATTCTAGTTTTTTTTTAATGTTGTATTTTTGGACTTTGGGCTTAGGTGAATCAAATATTTTTTGGCAGAGTATCGAAGTATGTGCTTTCAAAGCAATGTATTGAACAATAAAATTGCTTAGGTGAATAAGCATAAGTTTATAATTCGCATTCAATTCTATTTACCCAAGCCGACTTAGGTGAGTTACCTATTGTTTGTTTTTTCTCGGTGTAGGTTAATAATTGTTTTGGTTTTTTTTTTGTTTCACATCCCTTGGCAGGGCTGTAGAGCAGGGATGATATTTGAGGGCTTTTAGGGCTTTTTTGGGCCCTTTTTCATTTCAAAAGCCCCGAGGCCCTTCTTATTCATTGCAGGCCCTTTTAAAAACTTCTACCGAAAAAAAAATCGGAATCTTTTAAAAGAAAAGTTTACTGATTAATGTATATGATTTTAATATGCCAAAGAAAAATCGGTGAAAAAATAATATGAAAAATCCCCCAAACGAAAAGAATAAAAAATTTTTACACAATAAAAACGAAAAAATGTTCAACATTTTTTTGGAAAAATGTTCCAAAATGCAATTCGGCGGCGTTGTAGTGCTTGACAAAAATAAAATGACACAATCAATATCCGCCGCCACAAAGGGTTTTGCTTCTAAATTGAAAATATTGTTGCTTGTATAGACGACGACGAACAAATGATTATAAGACTTCTAGAACTTACGCCCGAAAAAAATGGCAAAAAATCCCGAAATTTTGGAAGCATTAAATTTCGGAAAAAACGCCCGAATTTGAAATGGCAATTGAGCCCGAAAGAAAGAAATAATGCGCGAATGGTTTGGATATAAGACCCGAAAGGAAATGGAAATTACGACCGAAGTTTTCAGCCCTTTTTCGGTCTATATTTCCAAATAAGATAATCAAAGTATAAAAGAACAGATTTGAGTAGTAAATTAATATTCTCCTGTAAAAATATCTGCAAAGATTTCATTAATTTTATTTGTTTTTTGATGTAATTCATGAACAATGGGTCCATGGACATTATGTACGGATAAGGTTCAGATGGTGTTTTTTATATGATAAAATGATTTGCTCTTTTACGGAATAATATTCTTTTACCTTCCGTAAAAGGGCGAACCATTTTATCGTAATGAATTTGAAATTTCTTAACTTTTCGGTAAACAAAAATTCGGGCGTTTTTTTGTTTTTAATTTGGCGAAAATGCCGGATTTTTTCGGCCCTAAATTACAAGCTTATTTTTCGAGCCTTTCTTCCTTTTCAAGTATTTGCAAAAAAGATCCCAATTTTATTGGTACAAGCATCCGAAAAAATTACATAATCGGTAGAAATTTCGGTAATTGTTTTTCGACGAATTAAGCCCGATTTTGTATGGAAAAATTCGGGTTTTTTGTAATTTTTTTCGTTCGTAATTTCTGGAAGCCAATTGTAAGCTATCTTTGATTTATTTCGCAATTAGAAATATCTGGAGAAAGAAAAGAGCTATCTTTTAGTGATCATGTAAAGGTAAGACAACCGCGGGGAAGGGGAGGGGGGAGGGGAGAGAGGTGACGGGTAGCCCTCGACCGATTTAAGTTTATTATTTAAAATTTTTAAAAAACATAAGGATCAAAGTGATAAAAATAAAAAAGAGTTATAATTACCATTTCACTAGTAGTCAATGTGAACTATCAATTAAAAATAGAGAGCGAAACTGCATCCCAAAAAGTAGGTGATTTTTGTTTAAAAAAACCCTCAGCAAAAAGCGAAATTTCGTTAAAAAATGTGCAAAATTGTCCAATTTTTTCGGTGATTTTTCTTTTGAATTTCCTATTCATTTTTTATTTCATTCACCCCAATTTCGTAGGAAAAATGTTGGGTGATTTTTTATTTCATTTCTTATGTTATTTTTTATTGTTTGTATTTTATGTATAGGCGAGATTTCCTACGCCTTTAAAATTGTTCTCAGTAAAACAAGTTTTGTTAAATACAGTCATTGTCCCATTAAGAGCATACTTTTTAGTAATTTCAACAAACTTAGTTTATTTCCCAACTTGAGTTTAGATGAAAAGAGTGAACCCTAGTCCCGCTTCATTAATTAGACTCCTTGCAAGACTAATGCCCGTATGATACTTAATTTTTTTGTCCAATTTTAAAATCTGAAAACAAGTGGCGCGTGGGCAGGACATACATATTTTGTAAGAAAAGGATAAACGTTGTTACTTTTTTATATCTGGTGTTTTTAAGAGCAGCTACATTAAATAAATGAATATTAGCTACACACATCACTTCCAATTCAGCATACATTTATATTAAATAGTTTTGTTTACTTTAAAAAAAGTCAAATTAATTAGTAACAGCAAAGTAAATATTTGATCGAAACTTAACGAAGAACGAATTGAAAGAAACGGCAAAAAAAAATGCACAGAAAATACAGTCCGTCCTACAAATTTTTCTCCAATTCGTACCATATGCGTACTCACTCACACCAATTGAATCCATGCATTCGTGCTATTTGAACTGCTCTAGTTATAATTTTCAATGATCAATTTAATTGAGTATCATACAGGCTTTAACGGAGAGTCTTCAATTAAATTGCTTATTCATTTCTGACATTCTACTACTATTTCAAGATGGAAATATCTGGTGTGTGGTTTTTGTGGAAAAGCTTTACAATTTTTATTTTTATTTATCAAATTTAGGATTGACTTATCAGAATAATGTTTTTGTTAAAAATTTTCTTTTAGAAACACTTTATCTATAGATTATTTTTGGCGACTTTTTAACTTTTACACACAAAGCATGAAATAAAATATTTTGAAAGAATAACCTGAAACTATATCACTTCCACCCAGAATTTTTGATTTAAGATGGAAGTGATTTCATTTAATCATTTAAATTACAGTTCTAAATGAGTCATCATCATCATCGTCATCATGCGTGGAGCGTGCATTTCCTGTCTTAAAATTAGTAAAACTTTGGTTCAACCGTAACCTTAGATCCACATTTTGCTTTTTATTTTTGTCTTAAAAAATAAAAATCAAAACTTACCAGTTATTTAGTGCCCAAAAAGTTATCGGTTAGATTTTGCTTTTATTTTTGCCTTAACAAATAAAAACTAGAAATAATTATTACTTTTTGCTCAAAATTTTAAAAGTCAAATATAATTATTATTTTTTATTATTTTATTATAAAATGCATAATTGGTACGGTCTCTGATATAGAGTTACAATTTTTAAATCTTTAAGCCCTATTAATGTCAAATTGGCCCTATTTTTATATGAATTTTAGCCCTTTTACAGTAAAGCCAATATCATCCCTGCTGTAGAGTGTACAGCAGAGCTAATCAACTGGCGGCAGCGCGGGCGAGGAACTTTCTCTGCCATCACACGTATATAAGCAAACGTACGCTGCTATAGCTTTCAGTATGGTTTGAAAACTCATGAGAGAATGATGTCGATGCACATTCCCTTCAAACGTTATAAAAAACACGCACGCTGCTAGAGCTTTCAGATGCGCATTTTCGCTTATTGTTTTGCTTGCAAACATTATTATAAACATTATAATAAATAATAAACATTACCATTCACTAAAAAAACTAAATATTTTACAAGTGTATCAAAGCAGCTTTTAAAAACTTTATTCTGGGCAACTTTTTTAAAATCTTTACTCTCTTTTTTTTAGAAGCTTTACTCTGCGCAACCATCTTTTTTGACAGCACAAAGCTTGTGTACGAATGTCTAGCTCTGGTGTACAGCACACATTGGCTATCGCCGCGCACGGCTTTGATCAGCGAGACCTTCAGCCGCCATTTTAAATTATTTTTCATCGAAACAATTGTATAATGTTCTTGAAATATACACTAATAAATGCCACAAAAGATTTTTTTCAAAAAAGATTTACGTTTGCTCAAAAAAAAATTCTGAAATTACGTTAAGTTTCTACTACAACCTCGCCTTAAGCGATTATTGCTTATTGCCACAGAAATGAGTATCACCTGTTTCTGCCTATGGTATGGAATGATTTTGCTGGTAAAAAATTCGGCTCAAGAGAAGCTAGTAAAAAACTACTGTATCACTTTTTTGCCAATAGGCATGAAAGTTTCTATAAGAAAGTTCTTCTATGAAATTAGCTACAAAATGGCAACAAGTTATCTAACAAAACGGTGTTTATTTGAACTTAATCGGATCATTCTAACATTGCTAAATGTCATGCAAAAATAATGGATTTATTTTTACTACACCTGATATATGGCAAATCATAAAAATATGTTACGACACCGAAATATACTCTAAACTTCTCACCATTTGCTTGTGAAGTGGCATTGCCAATTTATTGTTTTTTTCCTTAAAAATATTTTCCAGACAAATTAAAAATTCTTTCTGCATAGACGCTGTTAACAAAAATCTCCATATAAAAAAACATCGACATGCTTTATAAGTTTCCTTCTGTTCTGTTGTTGTGTTGTTTTAATTAAAACAGTTGTATTAATTAATCAGAGGCTCCAAAATATTGAAAAAAAAATATCTTTATGATAATCGCGCTCAACTGTCAATATATAATAAATTTCTTCATTATTTATGACTTTAAAACGTGTAGATTTTATAAGAGTAACAAACGTATAGTTTTGTTGTTCTGCTTTTATAGATGTTTGTATTTATTAAATTTTATTCAATATGCAGCTGGTGTGCGACTCTCAAGACAGGCAATGACAGTGAGTTAAATTAATATACAGACAGACAGAGAGAATGTCTTGAAGATAGTTAAACGTAGAAACATTTACAAAGAGCAAAAACAATGGACATGTTTGGAATTTTTAAATTTAAGCCTGGGTGCCAAAATTATAATAACTATTAAGGTTATTTTTCACTGGCTTATGGAAAAAAAAGTTGAACAAGTTCAAAATAATAACTGATTTAGGCATAAAAAAACATTTTTATAATATTGTCTTCGAAAAAAACTAAAAAAATGTATGCATAAATTAGAAAGCAGACATTTTGTTAGAATATGCAGAAAAAAAGTTGCCAAAAATAGTTCGAAGCAGTGTTGTAGTAAAACTAAAAAAAAAATAAAATGGAGTGAAATTTATTTGCCTCGTATAATGGATTAAAATTAGCAACACAGGTCAGGCCCGTAGCTAGGATTTACCTTAGGGGGGGATTTTGATAAAAAATCTATAAGTAGATACCAGTAATAACTGCAAGAAAGGATATGAAAATTTTTAAGCAAATCCGTTTTTCTTTTAAGACTATTTGTGAATATGCCTATTTTTAAATGACCAGAGATGAGCTTTTTTTTTACAAATCAATTTTGAGTACTAACTTTCTGATTTTTGCCTATAGTTTGTTGAAAAATGGTCCAATTGAGAATTTTTAATTTCTTTTAAGAAGTTTTTTTTCGAAAATCAGCACAAACAGCAAAAATGTCTATGACAAAATTTTACTAATTCAACAATATTAATGTGAACGGTAAAAATAGGTTAGATTCCTTGCAGTTTATTAAAATCAAAATTAAAATCAGCTATAAAAAATGCAAACATTTTTTAATGAGTTCAGCTGGTGAAGCTGTATTCAGAACTTTTATAGACATTCTATATAAACGGGAGAAAAAAGAATTTTAGTCTTTAGATTTGGTTTCATTTTGGCTATCTTACGCTTTTATTGATCCCCAGCTTCGGTACAACTATTTGAACCTGTGTGAACCCTAGTTCGAGTTATCGTTAAGGGCTAAAATATTACTGTTCTCGAAAACGATTTCGACAATTTAGATAAATTAAAAAGAATATATTTTAAGATGTTTAAAAATTTAACAGTTTCATTTTCTCATGATTCAATTCCAATAACAATTACTATATATATATTTTTTTTTTTTAATAAAATTTTTTGAGCAGAGGAATCGACTTCGATAAAGTCATATTTAAATTTCAGACTATTTTTCAAAAACCGTATTTCGAAAACTGGTTTTTGCACAGCACCAGTATCTTATACCCAATTTATTATATAATAAGTCACATGAAAATAAGTTCATGTTAATATTAAAATAATTACTCATCTAGATAAATTTTTATAAAAAGAATGAAACAGAAACTTTTTTTGGCTATTTAAGAATTTAATCAGTAGTGGATTTATATTTAAATTATTTGCAAATTAAAAATACTAAAAACAAAATTTTTTGAACTTCCAAATTGTTTTGTAATTTTTTAATATAGTAAAAATAATTTAAAAAAAACTTAAATTAAAAAAAAAAACTTAAATAAAAAAGATTAAAAAACTGTAATTGTCAATTTTTTTATGAAAATTTGGTAAAATGATTAAAAAATCGTCAATAGAGAAATCAATTGACAATTTGAAAAAATGTCAAGCTTTTTAAAAACACACAACAAATGTTTTTTTAACCTCGAGACTTCTATAGTGTCATAAAGCTTCAAGGCAGTATAGTGAAGAGCGAAAAATTTTGGGCGGTTTTTAAAATGCAATAAAACGAAAACTAGAAATCGTTTTTTGTTGCAATTTTTTTATTATAACAGTGCGTTCAAAACGTCCATAGGATGACACATAAATGGCGTTACTAGATTTTTTCCATATGATTTTTATTTAGTACCAACCTTCAAACGATACGTATAAAAATTTGACAACAATCTGACAATTGATTCGTGAGTTATAGCATTTTGCATGCAGCTATTGTTATTGAAAAAAAAAATGGAAAAAAATTAATTTCGAGTTTTGATAAAGCATTGCATTTTGATGAAAAAAAATACAGTAGAAACCAAACAATGGCTTGATAAACATTATCCGGACTCTGCTCCATCGAGACAAATGGTAGAAAAGTGAATTGCTCAATTTAAACGTGGTCGTACTAGCACAAATGATGCAGAGCGCAGTGGACGTCCAAATCAGACTGTTATTCCACAAAACATAAAAAAAAAACCACAAATTGGTTATGACCGATCGCAAATTGAAGATGCACGAACTAGCTGACATTGTAGAGATATCATATGGTAGGGTTTTTACCCTTTTACACGAACATTTAGGTATGCGAAATAGAATTGGACTGTATAAGATGTTTTACAAAAACTTTTTCTATTGAGAATTTTTTTTCGAAAAAAATCATATTTAGATTTAACGTGATTTTCCAAAACCTGTTATTTGGAATAGACTTCGCACAGGGCTAAATTTTTGTCCCAAGTTGGAAATTTTAGATGTCTTATATACCAAGAAAACAACAAAATAAAATAGTCAAACTTTTTAGTCATTCGCTTTACGTGGAATACCCCATAATGTATTAAATTTTGTGGTTCATGTCACTTTATTTTTTTAAAAATGAAAAAACCCACTCAAATTAATGCTTTTTTAAAAATTTTGGGTCTAATAAGCTTTCCCAGCAAACCATATTTGACGACTTTGTCGAAATTCCAACGAATTCATAACTATTTCGAGCTGTCTTAAAGAAATCGTTACAATTTCGTTACGCAAATATCGAAACAGTTTCACTTTTTATACGAATTTATAAAGAGTTTCGTTATGGCGACTGTTTTTAAAACATATTGAAATGCAAACTTTCCTTTCTTTTGAACTGTCTGATCGAAATCGTAACTTCTTCGTAACGTTTTCGTTAAGACTCGTTACGAAATCGTGACGACATTTCGTTACGAAGTCGTGTCAACCGCTTCATACGATATTCCATACGATTTCGTAACGAAATCGGATTACGAAATCGGAAAGATTGCGAAATGTTCGTAACGATTTCGTTAAAAATATTTTTCGTTAAAAATATTGCGAAATCGTAACGAAAATCGTATGAAGGAGTTGACACGACTTCGTAACGAAATATCTTAACGATTTCGTAACGAGTCCTAACGAAAATGTTACGAAAAAGTTACGATTTCGTTCAGACAGTTCGAAAAAAAGGAAATTTTACTCGAATAGTTACGAATTAGTCGGACTTTCAACATAGTCGTAAACTATGGTTTGCTGGGTAGATATGGCATAAAAAATGTCAAGCTAATTTTCTTCAATTTACAAAATTATATTCGTTTTAGGCATAATTTCATATACATATTTTACTGGATATCAGGGACTTTTTGAGCATTGAAACTGATTTTTAATATACAATCTCCTTGGAGATGAATTCCAATATAATGATTATGACTCTTGTAAGCAAAATTAATCATTCCCTTGGCCAAAAAAATTTTTCAATAATTAAGCGAAGTTTTCAAGAAAATTAACATCATTATCACAGTTTATCTAAAAAAAAAAAAATCACATTTTGAATTTAATAGACTCATTTGTGTTATTTCTTTATACTTTCGGAACCCTAAGTGGGGGGTTTGAACACCTAAAATCACCACTTGTCTACGAACCTGACACAGGTATAAAAACGTGCGTGTTGCGTGCTATAAAAGCTTTTAGCAACAACAGCCACTAAATTAAGTTGTAGAGGCTGTTAGAAGCAAAGATTCCTCATTGAAATCTAGCTTCACGTTTTACAACATACTTTCAGGCTCTTACAAGCTTTAATAGTAAATGAAGCAATTCATATAAAAATTCAACCAAATCCATGCACCTGAAACCAGCTGGCATTGAGGCTTAAAAGACTTTTAACGCTGTCAGAAAATGAAAGGTGACAGACAGTTTAATTTGCTTAATGAATAAAAAACTTTGTTCACGAGTCATGCAGACAGACAAATATTCAGACAGTTGACTGCCAGTAATAATGTTTTATAATTTAACTGTAAATTTAATTTTTGCTGTAAAAAAATTTACCATTTATAGAAGAAAGATTTACAATGTGTTTGTCACGTGACGGCGTTAATTATTTTGATTCAACACTGATTTGAGAAAAAACACATCTATTGTTATAAAAGTAGTAGTAAAAACACGTTTTTTTTTTATTTGGCTGATTTTTTTCTATTTTATTTTTTTTTTTTTTTATTGCTCACTTAAGGCTTTTAAAAAAAAAAAAGTTAAAATAAAATCAAAACGTGACAAAAATAGCATAAACTGAATGTACGCCATTTTGTTTCTTTTTTTCCATTTCTAAAGCAGTGTATAAATTAAAAAATAACATTAAGTGTTTGTTTGAGCCATCACAAAAATTACAACAACATCATTATTTCAATGCAATTGTTGTGGTTTTTTGTAAATTGCTACACAGGCGATCATTAGGCACGATCTGGCAGCGCGTTACACAATAAACGAACGATGTTTTTTTAGCTTAACGAGCCTCAACTACAACAAAATCCAACAAAAATGGGAAAGGCATTAAGGAAGAAAAATAAATAGTAGAGAAAGAATAACACAAAGCAATGTAGAAAATGCTGCCACCTTTTTGTAAATTGGTGTAGATTTGGAACATTGAAGCAATGTTTATGTTGTTGCTGTTGTCGTTGTTCTTTTTTTTTTTGTTTTTCCATTTGGCTAGATGCCACCCATATTGTCGCTAACGCCTAGGTCTTGAATCGCAGACATCATCAGTTAAGATCACTTGAATTGTCTGAAGATGCTATCGTTACCGCCGTCATTTTGTGACCAAAGTTAAGTTAACCAACATCATGCTTCTTTATGGTAGCGATACTCAAGGGTCTGTTCGTTCGTTCGTTTTGATTATTTTTTTTAGTTTTGCTTCTCTAACTTCTTCTTGCCCATTTCGGTTTTCAATAATTAAGCAAATAAATAAATACTAGTTAGGAACTACAACTCAAGTGGTGAGCAGCAGCTTTTTTGGAATTTTTATGCACGTCGAAACTAATGGAAGCTGAAGTGGCATATGCATGTTGCGGAGCATATCACATCACATACTCGTTTGTGAAGTACTCAAAGAGCTCTTGAGAAATATCGTATTTAAGAATTTCTCAAAACTCACTTGAAATTATTTTTGAGTTAACAGCCTGCAAGCTTTCGATTTATGTTTTGCTCATAAGTTAATTAAATTATTTATTTATGAGACTTAATCAAGACTTACTTAAACTTAAAGACTTACTCTCTTAAATTAAGACTTATTTGAACTTTCGAAAATTATTTTAAAAAGCTTTTATTTTATGTTTTGCTCTCAAGCACTGGTTGGCATTCTGTCGCTAGCGAGATTAGAGCTCTATGCCATACGAAACGTTTGGTAGCATGAAAAAGCTTTCTGCTCGAGAGCATTAGAATACCCGGCAATGCTCGTAAAGCGTAGTACACATTAGCGATCATGAGTGACACTCAAAAGTTCAACACATATGACAGATTTTTATAAATCTGCCACTTATACTACCGCTATTTAAAATGTTCAAGTGACAGCACTGGCTAAACAAAATTATGTATTTGGGATTTGCGGAAAAAAACACAAACCATCTATTTAAATGTTAAATGTCAGATTAATGTGAAGAATCTGATTCTGTAGCAGGATTGCCAAAAAGTTAACGATAATAATAGTTGTCGTTATCGGTCATTGAGCATGCACAGTTTCATAGTAAATTACAGTTTTCTAGTTAACTACAGCGGCAATCGTCGTTAAGGCGTTTGGGAATCCCGCAACTGGACTTGGAATTACCGAATAATTTAGTTTGGTGCCACCAAACTCTCTGCAAAATTTAGCTTTTTTGATTATTTTTATACTAATGTTTTGTTCATGCTTACCCTTTAGGTCGATCCTGATAAATTATCCTGATTAGCACTGGTTGACATTCTGTCGCCAGCAAGATTAAAGCTCTATGGCATACGATATGCTTGGTAGCATAAAAAAGCTTGGTAAAGTGTCGTACACATTAGCGATCATGTGTCACACTCAAAAGTTCAACAAACATGACAGAGTTTTATAAATCTGCCACTTATATTAGACTGAATCTACTGAATTTATTTCAGTTGTACCATTCGTTCAGTCTCGTTTAAAATTTCCATTTATTTTTTTTTTTTCTCTAAACAATTAGTATGAATTCAAGACTGCCAATTGAAATTCACACAGAAAATGTTTTTCATCCAGCAATAATTAATACATCCTACGAGTATTATTATTAATTTAATCATTTATAAGAAAAATAATAAATGAAATAATAAAGCTCTGTTATATTTTTTCCTCATATATAAACTAAAAATTTATTGAAATAAAAACGAAAATTAAATTTTAAATGCTAATTCAAAATTGTTGAAATACTATTATTTTCTTTTCATTTAAAGATGAAACGGATGAGTAACTTTGATTCATTCGATTGTGTTGTATTAAAAAAAAAAGTCAAGACTTAAGTCAGTTGGCCAAAATACCTAAATACTCCTCCTCCATCAACATGGTCTCGGTACGCCCCTACTCCCTTACAGTCAAACCTAAATCAGCGCGTATTGAGCGTATCATTTTTACGCAGAGCTTTAACGCCGAAGTACCATCCCTAAATGCGGGATCCATCCGAAAGCGGTTAGCGGCAAGCAAATGTCAAAAATAAAACATGAACGAATTAGATGTACTGTAGAATATTTTATTTTTAAATCTAATTTCAAGTGACCACCGCAGTTAAAATTATTCTTAAGCTATAATATCAACAAAACTCTTACCTCCATATTGTTAATTCAAGAGTGTGCTAAAAATAATAATATTAAGAACTGTCTCATCAAAATTGTTTGCCTTCTGCAACCAACTTTAATTCCTAACGCTCTGTCAAAATTTGATTTTCAAAACGCTCAGCGTTGCCGCCGCGTTATTATGGTTTGCTGCTTATAAATCGTATGGGCATGAGAAATTTTTGACAGATAAAAAACGCTTCCGCGCTAATTTAGGTTTGACTGTTAAGTATGGGCTTATGCTTAAAAATATTAAAATGTTCAGGGAAAATAATTTTCTCTGAGTAATGCAAGCTTTATTTTCTATTAACCCATTTTGGCCAGCTACCAGAACGCGTGGAATTTCAAAATGACATTTTCAGATTTTGTTATTAGTGATCAAATTAAGAAAATTCCAAAGCTTAAGATTTTTTCGAATTCAAATTTTTCAGCTGCGAAGTGGTCGAAAAATCGAAAAATAGCCCAATCTGTGCACAAAAATTCAAAAATTTTAAATAAAATATCCTGATGATAAATGAAATATATGTAAAAGTGACATGTGAAAATATTATAGTAAAAGTATACATATAGGGCCATTTGTCGAAAAATCTACCATCTGTGTTTTATCACACAGGTAACACATAGTTAAATTAACCTGTGTTGTCCAAAACCAACTCATATTTTAATCTTTTGGCTGCCTGGTTACGAAAAAAGTTTTATTATACACTACATTTATATATTTTATTTTTTTTGAGTTTTTCAAAAATTGTCAAAAAAAGGTATTTTTTTTTTAATCACTTACCTGAATAGGTAAAAACGGGAAATTTAAAGAAATTTCTTTTTTTTTCTGAATTTCCATTTAACTGAACCGTGTATATGCGGAAAGAGTTTGAAAAAATCTTTTTTACTTTTTCCAGAAATTAATTTGAAAATTAGTGATCGAAAAATCGACCAGCGGGCTAAAATGGGTTAAGAGAACAAAAAATTTCTTTAAAATTAAAAAAAAAGCTCACTTCAAAGAGCTCCCAAAAGTTGGCAAAAGTTCTTTCAAGCAATTCTTAATTCAAAAGTTGTCTCAAGTAGCTAGGTATAAGTAGAGAATTTTGCCTTACTTTTTTGCTACTCAAAAATTCACCAAAGCTCAATTCACTATAGCTTTTTTTTTTATTCTCTGCTATGTAGTGTTGAACTTTTTGCTTGTTGCTGTTGTGCTTTAACAATGACCAGCAACATGTTGCTGCAGCATTTGAAGTACTTCAAACTAGTTGTGGTAAAGTTCTTGTTGGTAGCCTAAAATATAAAAAAAGGGTATTCAACCAAAAAAAAAGGCCAAGAAAAGAAAAAAGAAAGTTGCAACAACTAGCAGAGCTGCAGATCTCTGTTAAACGTGAAACGTGACTCAACTTGTAAGCCGATACTTGCTGCCAAGCTATAGAAAAGGGCTTTTATTATGCTAGTTCCTAGTGTTGGTGTTTGTGTTATTGTTGAATGTGTGTGCGTGCTGCTGCTCATTTAAGTGATGCCACAAGATTAAAAAAAAAATAAAGTGAGCCACAACATAAGCGATTGGACAAAAATTTAAAAAGGCAGACTTAGCTGACCCTGAGGTTATTTATAGAAAGAAATTTTCTAAAGAGTAGATCAGACGTAGAGTTGCCAGACTAAAAATGAGAAAGTGTTTTCTTCAAATAATATTGGACAATAGATTTAAATGAACAATATGGTGAAAAATTTAGAATAGTTTTTCTGAATTGCTTCATATTTTTTATTATAGTATGTGTTTACCTTTTTTTTTTTTTTTTGTAAACAGGGTTTTGAAATTTTGTTGTTTAAGGCAAAAGCTTGGTTTGCGGGAATGGTCTCTTAAATTCTGTGGCCATAAATAATAACCGCTTAAGTCGACTTAAGACAGAATTGAGTTAGTGATTTAGCTGTGTTCTATGAGTATATTTTCATATACACAGAAAATCTGTAGCTTCAACCGTAATCCTAGCCGAAGTTATGACATAAAAGCTAATGAAGTTTTCCTACAACTTATATGGTGATTGAAAACTGTGAAGCACGATTTCTCGAAACATACAAATCAGACTTAAGCTGTTATTGCTTATCGCCACAGAATTCTTTACCAACAATCTGGTTATTTTGTAGATCGTGGACCTAGGCAAAGGTTAAACGTGCGCCACTTGAGCATATTTTTACGAGAACTAAACAAATACTGTTTTTTTTTGCTGATGTCTAGAGAACTCTGCTGAAATTTGTTGTATTTTTTGAATGCTCGTGTTTTGCTTTAAGCTTTTTTAAAAAACTATTATGAATACAAAAACAAAATAGTAGTAGAACAACAACAGCAAAAACAACAAGGACGAGTATTGAATTCTTAAACTGCCTGTCATTTTGAGTTGTTTTTCTTTTTGTCTTTTTTTTTGTTTTTTTTTGTAGTCTAACGTTTTGGAATACTTTAAGTTTTCTCAATTTCTGTGAAAGCTTATTTTTAATATTTTATTCATAGGATCTGGAGTAGAAGAGAAAAAATTAATAAAATGGTAGCAAAATTGATAAATCGTGGTCGAGCGTGCATAAGTATTTCTCGTGTGTGTGTGTATGTATGCTGGAAAATGGAGTAAAGGGGGTTAAATGTTGACTTTGTGTTTTGTAGAAATATTTGTAATATGAGTGTGCATCAATCAAGCACGGCAGTAGCTGCAAAAAAAATTTGTAATTTAAAAATGAGCTGCATTTATTTCTATTCTGGTCTTTGCTTATACAGTTGGCGCTCTTCCTCTTATTCTTATTCTTATTCTTCCTGTTGTTGCTGTTCTCATTTTCTAAAACTTTGTTGTCTGCATTTTGTTTATATTGATTACAGCTCCTGCCAACTTCATGTTTATTTAACTAATGAAGTTGACTGCGTTTTTTATTTTCACTACATTTAACTCCTTTCACTGCTCCTCTTTTGCCACTCTCAATCCTCTTTCATAGCACTTTTTTTGCCTTAACATTTCAAAGCGTAGTTAAGTGTTTCGCTTGTTAGCATTAAAAAAGCATTTGTGTACAAATAAAAACAAGCTGTACTACGAAGCTTAACAAGTATTTTTGTGTTGATTGCAAAAAAAGTAGCAAAAGTTCTCAAAATAAAAAAAAATATTAAAAAAAAGATACTTTACTTGAAAAGTGTTGTTCACTACTACGTTGACTATGGTAGTCAAAGCAAAGGGAAAAATAATTTGTATTTATAAAAAAATGTCAAAAACTCAAATACCAAATAATATGGCAACGTAGCTCATTAGCAAAGTTTAAATAAAGATCAAAGGTTTTTGATCTACTTATAATTTTATTTGGTTTTTTTTTGCTACTTCATTTTTACGACTTAATACAAACTACTTTTCTGTCGAAGCTTTGCCTGCAATGCAACATTGAAGCTTCGAGCTTTTTTTGAGAAGATTTGCTTATATTTTAACGAAAGCATAAACACGATAATTTTAACGAAAGTACTAAAAAAGTTTTATAAACGGGTTTGTTTTAAAAACCAAAATTTTTTAATTACATTTTGTATGTCTTAAAGAAATGTTGCACAGAAAATTAAAATACATAAGATTTATTTTAACATATTTGACTGATGGCACTTATAGCGAATTTCCTGACACATGAATATTTATTTTTTTTCCACTTAAGCCACTACTTTATTGACCACTTGAAAATTAGTATCGTATTAGCGCTTCAGAAATCTGTCTACATTATGTTAATTTTCTTGGTATTGAATATTTTTATTTTGGTCTAAAATCTCATTTAGATTATTCGCGATCTGATGTATTTATCACAAACAAAATACACAACACTAAAATTATACCTTGAGCGACGAAACTGTAGTAAATTGTAGAGGAAAGGCTTACAGGTTGCCACCACTGATGTATAAACTCCAACAGACATCGACGTCAAAAGAGTAGTAGTTGTCATGGTGGAATGATTGTAAGGTGTTCTCATCCCATTACATTTTTCAATATGTTTTTTGACATGCATAACATCTTATATTTATTTCACCAAGATGACAACTGATCTTTAACCTATTTTGGAGCAGCCGCATGTAATAAACCAGTGTCTGTTTAAAAAAGTGTAAAACATAAGTTCTTAAAACTTGTAAAATTTAAATTGTGTACTTGTCCTGCGCTCATAAATTGAACATTTTTATCGATAATTCAAGCTAAATATTTGTGATGTGTTGCTTTTTCATAAAATATATATATAACCCAACAGAATTAAAAATACAAGTAGACCACAGTGGTCCGCGGCTTCGCCACGAACGTTTTTGTAATCAAGGCATGTTTTTGTTACTTTTTGAATAAGTGTGAACAGAGATAGAATAAACACGTTAAAAGTGGTCATTCAATCGTCTTGAGTTGAAAATGAAAACACATTTTGATTGCTCTACACAGGCCCGTAGCCAGGATTTACCTTAGGGGGGTTTTGATGGAAAATCTATAAGTAGATACCAGTAATAACTGAAAGAAAGGATACGAAAATTTTTAAGCAAATCCGTTTTCTTTTAAGACTATTTGTGATAGATGAGAAGATAGATGAGAAGAGTTTATTTAATTTTTTTTTACAAATCAATTTGAGTACTAAGTGTTTTGGTTTTTGCCTATAGTTTGTTGAAAAATGGTCCACTTGAGAATTTTTAATTTCTTTTTAAAAGTTTTTTTCCGCAAATTAGCACAAACAGTAAAAATGTCTGTGACAAAATTTTACTAATTTAACAATATTAATGTGAACGGTAAAAAAATAGGTTAGATTCCTTGCAGTTTATTAAAATCAAAACTAAAATCAGCTATGAAAAATGCAAACATTTTTTAATGAGTTCAGCTGGTGAAGCTGTATTCACAACTTTTATGGACATTCCATATAAAAGGGATAAAAAAAAAATTTTAGTCTTTAGATTTGGTTTCTTTTTGGCTATCTTACGCTTTTATTGATCCCCAGCTTGTGTACAACTATTTGAACCTGTGTGAACCCTAGTTCGAGTTATCGTTAAGGGCTAAAATATTACTGTTCTCGAAAATGTTTTCAACAATTTTAATAAATTCAAAAGAAAATATTTGAAGATCTTCAAAAATTTAACAGTTTCATTTTCTCATGATTCAATTCCAATAACAATTACTATATATATTTCTTTTATTAAAATTTTTTGATTAGAGGAATCGACTTCGATAAAGTCACATTTAAATTTCAGACTATTTTTCAAAAACCGTAATTCGAATACTGGTTTTTGCACAGCCCCAGTATCTTATACCCAATTTATTATATAAGATATCACATGAAAATAAGTTCATGTTAATATTAAAATAATTACTCTGCTAGATAAATTTTTATAAAAATAAACAGTAACTTTTTTGAATATTAAAGAATTTAATCGGTTGTGGATTTATATTTAAATTATTTGCATATTAAAAACACTAAAAACAAAATTTTTTGAACTTCTAAATTGTTTTTTAATTTTTTAATATAATAAAAATAAACATTTTTAAAATGCTGAAGCTTAAAAAACTGTAATTGTTAATTTTTTTATGAAAATTTGGTAACATGATTAAAAAATCATCAAATTACTATAAAATTGGACTGTATAAAATGTTTTACAAAAACTTTTTCATATTAAGATTTAAGGTGATTTTCCGAAACCTGTTATTTGGAAAAGGCTTCGCACAGGGCTAAATTTTTGTGCCAAGTTGGAAATTTTAGATGTCAAAATTTTTAGTCATTCGCTTTACGTGGAATTCCCCATAATGTGTTCAATTTCGTGGTTCATATATTTTACACACTTTTAAAAATAAAAAAAAAAACCCACTCAAAGGAATGCTTTTTCAAAAGTTTTGGGTCTAATGAGCTTACCCAGCAAACCATAGTTGACGACTTTGTCGAAATTCCGACGAATTCATAACTATTTCGAGCTGTCTTAAAGAAATCGTTACAATTTCGTTACGCAAGTAACGGAACAGTTTCACTTTTAATACGAATTTATAAAGAGTTTCGTTATGCGACTGTTTGTAAAACATATTGAAATGCAAACAGAGTAAAATTTCCTTTCTTTCGAACTGGCTGAACGAAATCGTAACTTTTTCGTAACATTTTCGTTAAGACTCGTTACGAAATCGTTACGAAGTCGTGTCAACCGCTTCATACGATATTCTTTACGATTTCGTAACAAAATCGGATTCCGAAATCGGAAAGATTGTGAAATGTTTGTCACGATTTCGTTAAGAATATTTCGAAATCTTTCCGATTTCGAAATCCGATTTCGTTGCGAAATCGTAAGGAAAATCGTATGAAGGGTTTGACACGACTTCGTAACGAAGTATCGTAAGGGTTTCGTAACGAGTCCTACCGAAAATGTTACGAAAAAGTTACGATTTCGTTCAGACAGATCGAAAGAAATGCAATTTTACTCTGTTAGCATTTTAATATGTCGAACAAGCTGTCGCATAACAAAATTTTATATAAATTCGTATAAAAAGTGATACTGTTCCGATATTTGCGTAACGAAATTGTAATGATTTCTTTAAGACAGCTCAAAATAGTGACGAATTAGTAGGAATTTCGACATAGTCGTCAACTATGGTTTGGCATAAAAAATGTCAAGCTAATTTTCTTCAATTTACAAAATTTTATTCGTTCTAGGTATAACTTTCATATATATATTTTACTGGATATCAGGGACTTTTTGAGCATTGAAACTGATTTGAACCAACTCCTTGCAGATGAATTCCAATATAATGATTATGACTCTTATAAGCAAAATTAATCTTTCACTTGGCCAAAAAATTTTTCAAGAAAATTAACATCATTATCACAGTTTATCTAAAAAAAAAAAATTACATTTTGAATTAAATAGTCCCATTTGTGTTAATTCTGTATACTTTCTGGACCCTAAGGCGGGGGTTGAACACCTAAAATCCCCCCTTGTCTACGGGCCTGGCTCTACAACGTGTTTATCCGCTCTCACTCTCAATGTTTTTTGACCGTTTCCATTGAAAGCAACAAAAACTTCTGAACGCCGTTCAAGCGATTACTGTGTGACATCAGCCCTTAATACAATGTATGTAAAACGAAATAAAAAACATTTTTTCTTTTGTTTAATTTTGTTTTGTAGCTCATTTATAGGTATCATTACATTTTGCATTGCGCGAGGCTCATCTGGTTTTTATGTTGTGCTGCGCTAGCTGAGCAAAAAAAAAGAAGAGTAGAGCGCAACATGTAGTTTATTGAAACTCTCGCAACTCAAGCGCGTGAAAATAAAACTATTAAGCAATTCGTGGCATCGGGGCTGATTTCTTTAAAAACTTAACGCTTTAATTAAACATACTTATTATTAAAAGTTAGCAATAAAAATACTCCTCCTATTCTGTGCTTTACCTTAAATATGACATTTTAAAGTTTTTTTTATAAAAATCGGCTCAGTACTTTGAAGTGTGCCTACCATTATAAAAAAAGGTATGGGTGGCAACCTGAAAGCCTCTCCCCTATTTTTTGATATCTGAATATTTATTTCAAAATACAAAAAAAAATTGTTCGCGTGTTCTTTTATCAACTTATTTTTTTTTTTTTAAGACGTACTCGTAATTTATTTTGTGTCTTATCCGCAAAATTTAATACAATTATCAAATTTATCATAAATACCTATACACGGACAAAAACACCACATCGTGAATGCCCTATACGTATTTATTTTTAAGAATTTTGTTCTATTTTTTATGGCATATCGTGGCTTTGATGGTATTTTAGAAATCAGCTTGATTAAATTTGATTAAATAACTTTACGTCCACTGATTCCCTCACAAAAAGTTTCGTTTACGATATCTAAAATATGTTTTTTATACATTTTATTTAGTTACTAACACATATAAATTTACCTTTCGAAGTGATTTTTTAGGATAGCTGAATCCATATAGATGCATAGGAATACTGGGCAGAGCCTTTTATTTCCTCATGAATGCTAATGATTCCACGACACTTTTTGTTTTGGATTCCTTTTTTCACTCTTGTTACTATTTTTTTTCATACAAAATTATTCTTTAAACCTTCTCTCAACCAACTAGATTTTCATCTTAACAAAAAGTAATAAAAACAAGCATGTTCAAATAAAAATAAAAAAAAGTAAAAACCAACATGTTAAAATACAAGCAAAATATTAAAAACAAAAAACATTGCATACTTTAGAGCATCAAAGAAAACGATTGTAGGCGGCTTGCTTTAAATACCTTTTTTTTTGCTACCTTTTTACGAGTTAAGCACTTTAGAAGTTATGAAAGCCGTGCATGCTGCATGACGACAATATACTATACATACATATGCTCAAATAAACTAACATATACATAAAAGCTTTAACCTTTACTCTTGTTGAAAGATGAGAAAATTCATTGCAAGATATTCTTCCTCGGTGCGCAGTATTGCATTGGATACACCAAACGCAAAAAATTCTTAAGCAAGCTTTGCAAACCTTAAAAAAAAACCAAATGGCCATTTTAGCCCTTGAAAGGACTTTGATCGAGCTTCTTCTGATCAATTGTTTTGTGCGTGTTGTGAAATATTTGAACACAAATGATCGGGAATTGGATCTACAAGTTTAATGCCGACTCCGAACGGCTTATGTTCTCAAGAAACTTTTCATCGCCACAAACTTCAAAGCAGCCATATTTTAAAAAAAGCACTTCTACTCGCACTCGCTGGTACTAAAGCTTTTAAAGCTAGTTAAAGGTGGATTCACTGACCACCTTCGAAAAGTTTTTTGCGACCGCTCTATTGCTCTTAAAAAGAGAATATAACGATTATGATAAACTGACGTGTAAAACGTTCACCAAGTTCGCTTTTTAAGAAATATTGCCAGACATAATGTTTGCTCATTATGAAGCCACCAAAAATTCTAAAAACTTAAGAAACTCTATTTTGGCAGCTCCACTCAAAAACAATCGGTAAAAAATTAAAATTAATTTAATCAAGTCGAAGAGCGTGCAACCATGATACAATGATAAGGTAGGGCCGCTTCGCTGAGTGCTCTCACGCGTCAACGAAGAGTGGATAATGAGAAGGAACATATATGTCAAAACGACAAATTTCGTAGAAATTCCAAATGAAGAAAATATTTTATGTTTCCAAGTTGCAAACAGTGCGGTCGCAGGTGTTACATTTGTGCTAATTTGAGTGAAAATATTATGAAAAAAGTGAAATAAAAACTTTAAAATGTGAAAGAAGTCTTAAAATTGCAAAAAAAAACCTGTAACAGTTTTAACCTAAAAACAACTGCGAAACGTGAGCATAAAGAAATTCGCGATGAACACCTGATTTTGACACCAATCTCGCTTTATTCTGCTTTCTACTCCATTACTCTCCGAGTCGACCCTACCAAGGTTGATTTATAAGGTTGTCGCAAGGGAGACAGCGAGTACCCATAATTGTCAAATCGAAGTTGACAGCTCATAGAAAATCTGCAAGTGCTTTCTTTTATCATCCGTTTTTCTTTCGTAGTCATTCGCAAAATTGGCTGGTTTTGACAATTATGGGTACTGAGAAGAGAGTGCAATCAGCCCTGCGACAACCTTATAAATCAACCTTGGACCCTACCTTATAATTCTGCCATGCGTGCAACAAATTATTGTTACTCTTCTCTCATTGTGTAGGGAGAGAGATAGAGCGCAAAAACTCCATATAAAAAAAAAAACTAGCTCAACATGTGCAAGATATATTTAACAAGGTAGTGGCGTCTCGGAGCGGTGGGTACCGCAGCTGTCAAACACATACAATATTATAATTTCCAAATTTTCTTATTTGTTTTGCTTTTATTCGTAATAACCTGGGTTTGACCGCTGCGGTACCCACCACAAGAGAGAATTTTAACTACTAACACTACCAAGGTTGATTTATAAGGTTGTCGCAAGGGAGAGAGCGAGTACCCATAATTGTCAAATCGAAGTTGACAGCTCATAGAAATTCTGCAAGTGCTCTCTTTTATCATCCTGTTTTCTTTCGTAATCATTCGCAAAACTGGCTGGTTTTGACAATTATGGGTACTGAGAAGAAATCAACCTTGGACACTACATTGCCTAATTATGCCATGAACATGCGGAAGGTGGTCAGTGAATCCACTTTAAATATGTCTTAGTTCAGGGTTGACGTTTAAACAAAAGTGAACTATAAATTTAAAAATGTACTTTTTCTAATTTTGAACTAAGAAAGCTTTTCATTAAGTTGGCAATACTGTTCGCTTGAAATTGGCTGCCATTATTTATTGGCTGTCACGTTATTCTTTATGTATATTAATAGCTATTTTTGGGTTTGTTTGTTTGCTGTTATTTTTAGTGTGTTTGATTGTGTGCCTATAAGAAGTGGGCGTTAAATGTCAATGATTTTAATGGGCGGACGCGCATTTTTCTGATTGTTGTTTGATCAAAGCACAAAGTTTGTGTTTTAATTTTTTTATGCCTTAACTGCTGTTCAAATACGGCTAAAAGTAGAAAAAAAAACCCAACATAGTTAAAGGAAAATGCGAAAATGATGAATGGCTGCCATGCTAGAGAATATATGTGTGAGTGTGTGTGTTATGGGTATTTTTTTGTTTTTGCAACGTATAAGGGAGCACCATACAGCGACCTGAAGTAGAGTCGAGTGATGTTTTTCTTTTTTTTAGTTCTAATTGTGTGTGTTTGTGTATGTTAAAGCGTATCAGTGTGTGCGCGCGCTTTTTTTTAAGGTCATAGAACTTGTTGTCTGGGCTAAAATACATACAGGGTGTGACAAATGTTTTTTTTAATTTAAAATTCGTAACAAGAATAATATTTTCTGTTTAGGTGCCGTGCATATAGAATATCGCTTTCTTTTATTTTTACTGTACACATTGTACACGTGTCCAATGAGCTACTTTATATTGATTATTTATAACCAGATAATTATAATCTGAACATTTTATAAACACTAAAATTAAAAAGTAATACATTTTCCACTTTGTTCTTATTTTTTCGAACAGCTGATTTTGTACTCTGTTCAACATTATTGCCAGCACACAGAAAAAAAACGAGATGAGTTTGGTCCGAACTAATTTTATTTCTAAGAACTTTATACTGTGTACAGTAAAAATAAAAGAAAGCGATATTTTATAAACTTACTTCACTTCTATTTTTGCATCCGCTGTTTTGATTATTTGTGGCGGCCGTGGCGTAGTGGGTAGAGTGTGTGGCTCATACGCCAGAAAACGCAGGTTCGAATCCCCCATCTGGCACAGAAAGGTTTTTCAATTAAATTCATTTTTCTGTTCGGCTGTCACTTCTCTGTTGACAATGGCAAACCTTAGAGAGAAAAAACTGCCAACGCGACCGAGACCCCTTCCTCATGTGACCAATTCATATTTTCTGTCATATAATACGTCACATGCTTTTTGGAGCATTTTGGGCACATCCTTCCCCCCCATGTCACACGTTGTTACAAATTACTAAGGCTCCCATCATGATGACCTCATACTCTGTTTTTTTTTTTTAATTTTTGGATATTTTTGCGCATTTTATCAATTTTGTATGAACAAATTAAATTTAAAGTTTCTATAACTTATAACTATATCACATATTAATACATCATTATTGAAACTCACAGGAAAGTTTTAATCATGGTGGACACCATTTTTAAACGCTTTCAATTTCATTTTCAAAATTCGGAATGCAATCGAATTCGACTTCTTTTTGCTACCACAAAGCTTACCCAGAATTTCTTTTTATTGCCCTGCCCTGCCCCATGTCGCATTTCGCCACATATGTTTGACCCCCTAAACGTGTCACGTATTATATGTGCGATTCCTTAGATTCCTGCTACTATGCTTTAATGTTTTTTTTATTATTTTGTCACGGCTTGTTTATGTTTGTTCAAAAAAAATCTATCGGAACTACACCCTGTGCTCTAGTGAATTGTTTGTTGTTCTTTGTAGCAATGAATATATTATTTATGTTATTTTTGCCGACTGTTTGACTGCGACAAAGTTTATGAAAAAAGTTTTTACATTTTAAAATAACGTTTTTTAAAAGCTTTTTCTCAGTCTTTTACTCCGCACCACACACTCATTCCGGCTCAATTGCTATCGCGGTTTGTTTTGATGATTGACGCTCTTTTAATAACTGTTTGTGTATTGTGTGTGAGCGAATGTTTTTGCTTGCGAGAGTATTTGTTGTTGGCTCGGCTTATGAGCAATAAAGTCAAAAGCTTACAATTCAAGTCTACTTTTTTTATACTTACATGTATTGTATGCTTGAACTATTTAAAAAAAAAAAATTTAAAAAAAAGTTTTGTACTACTTTTCCCACCAAATAGCAATGAGTGAGTCCCCACTAGGAAACCATTACAAATCATTGACCTTTGTCAATTGTCAATAATTTCAACACTTAAATATCATTTATTTTCAACACTTACGCATGAACAACAGTTTAAGCTCCAAACCAAATAATAAAAGATGGCAACATATGCTACAATTTCTCATATAAATGTATGAATGTCTGTGCTAAAGTTGGCAGCCGTTGCTGTCAAACTTAATTAAATCTTGGCTTTGATTGATGTTGCATCTGTTCGATCGATGAGTGAGCGAGTTGGCTATATGTGATGTATCCAAAGCAAGACAAAGATAGCTTCACACAATGGCATCAACATATAACAAAGTATCTGCCGGGAAAAAGGGTTCATTTAAGTCACCACAACTCGTTCTCCTTTATTGCGTTTATATCGATGACATGTGACAGTTTTATTGTTATTTTAGGCCCACTGACGATGTTGCTGTTGTTGTTACTCTTTTTGTTTACATTTAATGAAACTCAATGAGACGGAAACACAGGGATGTTGCCATCGCTCTTGGGCCATTGTGGTGGAATGAAATAAAATTGAAAAAGTTATTATTGTTATTTTAGGACATTTGAGTGGAATAAGTAGAAGAACGATATTCGTTAGGAAAACAATAATACCAACAATAATAATAATAATAATAAAGATTGTAACTTTAGCAAGCCAAGTTTTAAGTGGTTTTGCCACCTAAGTTTAGCTTTCTACACAAAATTAAATTTAACAAAGTTTGTAAGCTTTATTATTTTCCTAAACATTTCTAGCTGAAAGAGTCTGAATTGAAATGTATCTCCCATTAAAATATCTGAATAGAAACAAATTCTTAAAGATATTAAACATTGCTGAAAAATGAGCCAATAGTTCTCAGCAACTGGCTCAATTGGTTCTGACACAGAGATGACATCGCTTGACTCAAATCGATATTAATTTTGAAGTCTGTCATCTTTCAAAAACTGTCTAGAGAATTTGAAAAAAAAATCTTGAGATTTTAAACAACTTTTGTTATGTTGATCTTTACAAATGTTATGTTGAATCTGCTTCACCATAGTTTATTGGCTTGCTGAATTCAATCGTAGTTATACAAGCCCAAAATAGTTATCAGGGTTGGGGTCAAAATTCCCATTATACAAAATTCCTTTGAGAAAATTCCATTTACAAAATTCCCCTTTTTTAAACTTCCTCATTACAAACTCTTCCTGCACATAATTTCACTTTATGATATTCCCCTTCACACAATTCCCTTTACAATATTCCCCTTTTTTAAAATTCCCCTTTACAAACTCTCACTACACATAATTCCTCTTTATGAAATTCCCCTTCACAAAATTCCCATTTATAATATACTAAAAACAGATGTTAAAAAATAGTATATTGATACTGTTATTTTGTCTACAAATTTTGTTTACTGAAGTTTTATGCATTTATTATTTTCTGAGTATAGAGTCGTGAAAAGCAGAATTTTGTAAGAGGAGAATTTTGAAAATGGTGAAATTGAAATGTGAATTTTGCGAGAGGGAATTTCGATACAGGGAATTTTTTAAGGGGGAATTCCGACCATCACCCTAGCTAGCAACTGCAGAATTGATCAACAAAATCCATGATATTGTATTAGACAATCCAAAACTGAAAGTACGTGAGATAGTAGAGGCTACAAAGATAGCAACTGGCTCGGTGGATAATTTGAGTATGAAAAAGGTGGTTGCAAGATGGATGCCGCGTGCGTTAACAATCGACCATAAAAAACAACGTGTATCTGATTCTGAGCAAACACATGTTTGACCGTGATCCTCAGCGATCTCAGATATGGTCCTCAGCGACTATTATCTTTTTCCAAATCTCAAAAGATGTCTCACGGGAAAAGTATTTACATCAAATACGGAAGTCGAATTGGAAACCAATACGTATTTTGATGAGTTGGACAAACTTTAATAAACAAAAGGTATAGAAATATTGAAAGATTGCTGGACTCTGGAAAAAATTGCGTTTTTCTTAATTTAAACAAAAATCTTTTAGAACTATTAGCATTCGTCTGACTTCACCGACTCATTTTGATGTGAAGCAGTTGCCAAATGCTCACACACATCACTTGCCTCACTTCAACTTTGAATAATTCGACTCAAGAACTTTTCGCTGTTTGTTTTAGATTTTATTGCACTTAAATATTTATCTTTATTAGCATTTAAATCAATTTTCACAAAGGAATATTGCGCAACTAACAATAAAAAATACGAATGACAACATTTCACTTCCTTATCTCTTGTGTAGAGGTCAAAGTAAGTTGGTTGAGTGAGGCCAGTGTAGACAGGCACTAGTATGCAACTTAATTGATTATTTTTCCTTGTCGTATTACTTTTTTATCACATATTAAATCTTTTCAATATAAACAAACTTTGGCTCGTTTATTAACTTTTTGGGGCACGAGTTAAGTTAAAGCAATACTAAGCTTTTCTCTCTTTTCTTTTCCTTGCAGATGACGTTCACATTTCGGCATCAACGAATTTGACCTGCTTGCTGTTGACAGAAAGTCCAACACAAACAACTCCTTACTCGCTTCAACGCTGAGCTGCAGCAAGTTCCAAAAGAACTCGCTCGATCAGTCTCAGCAGCTTTTTCTACGAACGCAAAGCTTTTCCACACCACAGCTTCTTGAAGCTTATTTCTGCGACTATCTGCGCAACACTACACTGCAAAGCACAAGACTTTGATTTCAACAAAAAATGGCGCAGCCCACGACACGATATGCGACACGCAGCATACAAAGGCGTCTCACAACACTCTCCGTCGCCATTCTGCTGACGCTCCTACTTCTACACACACACAGCTGTCACGCTGATGGCATGCAGCACTTGGGCGACAATGGCGGCCACATGGGACTTGGTTCTCACTCAATGGAAGTGAGTCCAGCGCCTGGCTATGGTCTACCTGCTATACCCAAGGATCCCAACTCGCGCTGCGAAGAGATCACGATACCCATGTGCCGCGGCATTGGCTACAACATGACCTCGTTTCCCAACGAGATGAACCACGAGACACAGGACGAAGCTGGTTTGGAGGTGCATCAATTCTGGCCTCTAGTCGAAATCAAGTGCTCGCCCGATCTGAAATTCTTTCTCTGCTCCATGTATACGCCTATCTGTCTAGACGACTATCACAAGCCACTGCCGGTGTGTCGCTCAGTATGCGAACGTGCACGTGCCGGTTGTGCGCCCATCATGCAACAGTACAGTTTTGAATGGCCCGAACGTATGGCTTGCGAGCACCTGCCATTTCACGGAGATCCAGAAAATCTTTGCATGGAACAACCATCGTACACAGAGTCCGGCAGCAGTTCCGGCGGCGGCAGTGGTTCGGGTCGAGATTCTAGCGGTGGTACTGGCAGTGGTGGTAGTGGTGGTGGCAAACGCAAGCAATCTGGTAGCGGCAACAATGGTGGTGGCTCTACACAAAAATGCAAGGGTAAAAATTCAAAAAACTGCCAAACCTCCCTGGGAGAAAGAACAAACGCAAAGGAATGCACATGCTCGTGCCGCCCGCCGCTCCTAGGGAAGGAAATGCTGCAGCAACCAGCGCATCATCATCCATGGTACATCAACTCGACTGTACAAAGAATCGCCGGCGTTCAAAACTGCGCCATACCATGCAAGGGACCGTTCTTCACAAACGACGAAAAGGAGTTCGCCGGCATCTGGATCGCGCTGTGGTCGGGCCTATGCTTTTGCAGCACGCTGATGACACTCACCACGTTCATCATCGACACCGAAAGATTTAAGTATCCCGAACGTCCGATAGTGTTTCTCTCCGCATGCTATTTCATGGTGGCTGTCGGCTATCTGTCGAAAAACTTTCTGCAAAACGATGAGATCGCCTGTGATGGTCGCATACTGAAGGAGAGCTCGACGGGACCACATGCATGTACAATGGTCTTCTTGCTAACCTATTTCTTTGGCATGGCTTCGTCAATTTGGTGGGTTGTGCTTAGTTTTACTTGGTTTCTGGCTGCTGGACTTAAGTGGGGCAATGAGGCTATAACGAAGCACTCCCAATACTTCCATCTGGCTGCGTGGCTTATCCCGACTGTACAATCGGTGGCCGTTCTGCTGCTTTCTGCTGTCGATGGCGATCCCATACTCGGTATTTGCTATGTAGGCAATCTCAATCCTGATCATCTGAAGACTTTTGTGCTGGCTCCACTCTTTGTTTACCTCGTGATTGGAACCACCTTTTTGATGGCCGGCTTTGTTTCGCTCTTCCGCATACGTTCTGTCATCAAGCAACAAGGTGGCGTTGGAGCTGGCGTCAAGGCAGACAAACTTGAGAAACTCATGATACGCATTGGAATATTTTCCGTCCTCTACACCGTTCCAGCGACCATTGTGATTGGATGTCATTTGTATGAGGCAGCCTATTTTGAGGACTGGATTAAGGTACTTGCTTGCCCCTGTGCGCCGATACGCGGACCTGGCAAAAAGCCACTCTACTCGGTGCTCATGCTGAAGTATTTTATGGCTTTGGCAGTGGGCATAACTTCGGGCGTCTGGATCTGGTCCGGCAAGACACTTGAGAGTTGGCGTCGCTTTTGGCGACGTCTCTTTGGCTCGCCAGATCGCACCGGTGCCAATCAGGCGCTTATCAAACAACGTCCACCTGTGCCGCATCCCTATGCAGGCTCCGGCATGGGCATGCCGGTGGGCTCAGCGGCCGGTTCGCTGCTCGCCACGCCCTACACACAAGCTGGTGGCGCTTCGGTGGCCTCAACCAGTCATCATCATCTGCATCATCATGTTCTCAAGCAACCGACAGCTAGTCACGTATGACATGGAGAGTCAGGTGGAGCTTCAACGATGGCAGGTGGCGGCAGTACAATTGGCGGCGGCAGCGTGCTTGGCGGCGTGGGCGGTCATGGTACGTTGATGAGTTCAGCGGGTACGATTGGCATGGGCAGCGGCATAGGTGTGGGAGCTCCGCCTGGGATGTTACAACATGGTAGCATGGGAGGAAACGGTGGCATGAGCGTGGGTACGCCTGGCAATGGCGGTGGTGTTTATGGCAATGGTGGCATAGGTGGTGGTGGTGGTGGCAATGGACAGAATACAGCTCCAGGCTCGGTGATAGATTCACGTGCAGTCTCTGTGGTGGTGACGTTGCCTGGTGGGCAGCATGGAGGGCAGCACTCCGGACAAGCTTTGAGTGACTACGGTCCTATATAGTTAATGGTGCGTCCAGATACAGCGCACTGGGTGTCGACGAGTAGTTTTAGTCAATTGTAAGTGGAGCGCAGTAAGAGAAAGAAAGAGATGTGGAGAGAGCAAATTTAGAGCAGCGACCCAAATAAATCAAATGCAACGCGAGCAAGTTTGTTTTGCCGTGGTTATGATAGGCAAACATGTTTGGTGAGCTTTTTTGTTGTTAGTATTTTACGCATTGAAAGAGAAATAAGCTTTGCTCTCGTACACGTAAAACACTAACAACAAAAAAGTTCACCAAACATGTGTGCCCAGCACTACCACGGTATTAGTCTAGAAAAGTAAAGATAGAGCTGCCAGCATTTAAAAAAAAAACTTAAGACTTTGCAGTATACGTTTTCAATTTAAAAACAAAAAAAAACTTTCAAAAATAGTTGAATTTCAAGCTTAGTTACAAAATTACGAGTTATTTAAAATCAAAAAAAAAAAAATTCTCATCTTTACCTCTTGTTTCTAAGCCA
Source organism: Coremacera marginata (assembly GCA_914767935.1). Lineage (NCBI taxonomy): Eukaryota > Metazoa > Arthropoda > Insecta > Diptera > Sciomyzidae > Coremacera > Coremacera marginata. The sequence continues at coordinate 161,311,377 of OU612047.1, forward strand.
CCTCAGTGACACTTTAAAGCTCAAATATTTCAAATTTAAACTTGCTACACTAGGTGGCGCTCTTTGTTGCTGCTCATTGCTATAGTTCTTGCTACGCTTTACTTCGTTGAACTTTTTACAGCATTTTTAATGTTGACAAACGCCATTTTCTTTTAAGCTTAAGTCATTTTTTTTAATTAATAAGAGTAAAGAAATATTTCATTAAAAAAAATGCATCTAAAAATAATTCTAGTCCATTTTCATTGAAAAATAGTTGTAAACAAAGTTGAAACATTTCGAAAGAGCACAATATAAACAACTAAATCTTTATAACAAAAATATAAAAAAAAACAAAAAAAAAATACAAAAACATAGTTAATAAAAATGCACATGAAATGCGCAACATTTTTACTACTTTTCTTACTACTTTTTTTAACAACAGACTGACAAAAATACAATTAAAGCAAATACATTGTTTTTTATTGATTTTAGAATTTATTTAATAACTATAGTTAACTGTAATAATTTAACAAAAAACAAATAGAACAACAACAACAATTGCCACTGCCAACCACAGCGCCATGCCATGAAAACAATAACAAACAAGCAACAATGGAAAAAAAACTAATATTTAAAAATGTATTATTATGAAATTTTAAAAAATCGAATAAACTACAAAGAAAACATTGCAAAATTAAAAAAAAAATAAACTAGCTTAAGCTAAAATATTAAATGTAAAGAAAATCAAAAAAAAAAAAATACAAAAGTCCCAAACATAAATTAAAAATCATTTGTAAATTAAAACATTTTTAAAATAGAAATACTTAAGCCATAAAAATTGTATGTAATTAATATAATTTTATATTATTTTTAAAACACAACCAATAATAATGAGAATAAACAAACAAACCGCTGTATATAGTTAAAGTTAAATAAAAAAAAACAAAAACATGAATACGAAATCAAATCAAATTTATTTGAAATATAAGCATTAGTTAAGGAAAAGCAAAACTTGTATTAAAAAAAAAAAAAAAACAATATATTTAATAAAGCATTTATTAAAAAGATTGAAATGAAGAAAAAACGCAACATTTTCATAGAAAAATACGACAAAAACATGATTGCAAACATAAAAGCAACAACAACAAAGAAGATTTTATTGCATTGTAAAAAGCACTTATTTAAAAATTAAAATTAATACTATAAATAAGGCAGCAGCAGATAATTATGTTGTTTAGATACTAAGTGTCACTAAGTTTTAGGTTTTATTGCAAAAGAATAATATTATTTAGCTATCGAAAAATACTTATTTATATACCAAACTTCGTAGATTAAAATTTATTTTGATTTTATTTAATTTTGTTTTCTTTTATATATTTTTTTTTTTTTGTTTTTGTTTTTATAAGAAACACAAAATTATACTTTTTTTACTGTGTGAAATTCCTATACATAAAAAATTCATAGAAATAAAGATAGAATTCTACTTATTTAAAAATATTTTTATTTGTTTTATTTTTGCTTTAGTTGTGAGTTTTTTTCACGTTTATGATTTTATTTATTTAAGAAACCAAAAAACATTTCATCATATTGAAAATCATGGCTGAAAAGAGAGGGTAAAAAAGAAATAAAACAATTTATAAGTTCGTATTTTTAACTCTGAAAATGTTTTCTTATGCGACCTATGTTTCTTTTTCAAATTAAAATCAATTTTTTTTTTTACTACTTGCAGGTCAAGAATCTAACTTTTAATTGTGAATGATTCAAGTCACAAAAAAAACAAACCAATTTCATCATTGAATATATTTGATTTGTAATACAGTGTGTTGAAATATTCAGAACACCCATAAAACGTAAAAACAAACAAACTTTGTTTCTTTTGCTTTTGAGGTTGCTAATCGAGTATATAGAGGGTGTCCCAAAAGTCACTGATATTTTGATTTGGGCACTACATTTTTTGTGATAAGCGTAGAGTACTAAATCTATGACAACTGTCAACAGCAAGCATAGAGGTTTAACGTAGAGATTTAACAGTTGTGCAACGCGTATATTCTTGGCTTTTTTTCAACATCACTCGTGTAAACAAACAGTGCAGATGGTTTTCCGACTCGGGAGCATGCAACGTAGAGTTGGCACATTTCTAAAGATTGTCCTAACGAGTTGTTGATGGAATCGGCGAAATCAAGGCGAACAGAAAATTGAAGACGCTGAAATTAACAAGGATGACACATCAGATGGATTTATTTTCTTATCATATTTCTCAATACTTTTTTGACCGCAAGCTTGGTGCCATTACAAAGCATTATAATAGGCGCTCCAATTTTTAGCTCCAATGCGTGCAGTGGTAGTACTGATTCATGATGGCACCCACTGATTTCAATGTGAATAATGGACCTGATATTTCTTTTAAAGCTTCGTTAAGATCATTAGGGGCGTTCACATTATCAAATTCTACATCAAATTATTAGTCAAACAGTTTGACCACGCAAGTGTTCATATTATCACATTTTTCGTCAAATTTCATTATTGTCTTGCACACCGCAGTGAACACATCAGCAGCACTCCATATGCTTTATTTTTTAATAATCTTTTTTTATAAATTTCCGATTTAATCTGCCACACTTATGGATATAGTTTATAAATTTCAATAAAATCATTACAAAAATCTTCTTCATCGCGAACTTTGAATTGATGTGTTCACGTTGAAATCTTTTTTTAAGTGAAGAAATCGCACTAGAAAATTTGACGAGTGTTCACACATCAAACTTTTCATCAAATCGTTGGTGAAACAACCGAAAAATCAAAATATTTTGATTTTCGTCAAACAATTCGACCAACAATTTGATGAGTGTTCACATGTCAAATTTTTTGTCAAATTCCATATATATTTCTGTTTGCAAAATTTTTTTATGACTTGTTGAATAAAAAATTTGATAATGTGACCGGCCCTAATAACTTAAGCACATTTATAGAAATATGTGTATGAATTCTTTTTTATGCATGGCACACATTGGCGACGACAATGACTTACGTCATCTCTCAAACTTTCTTTAAATGTATTTCTCATGTAGGTGACGACCTAAACACATTGATTGCGGCTGCAACAACAAGCTGTCAAATTAGAACAATTCCATATCGACGGCAAAGCCGCGGCGACTACACCAGTTTGTCTCCATAAGAAAAACGGCCGCAGTCAACGTGTCTAGGCTATGAGTGAATATGATTCTGTCGCGGTAACGCTTCTGTCTGACCAGAATCATGTCGCTGTCGTGTCACAATTGTCTCCCATAAGGTTTTCATTGTTTCTGCCAGCGCTCTGCCTGCCGTAACAGTAATAAAAACTGACAGTAATAATTTGGCTTTGCGTGTGGGGAAGCTTTTTGTTGCGTCACTTTCAAAATAATCAGTTAGCCATTGATATGACTATATTTCTCTCTTTTGTCGGGTCGCAAAGCCGTTGCCGTCATCAATATGTTCTATGTAATACTCTCTAGCTTTTGTATTTTCTAAGTTCGCTGCGCATCACTGTTGCCAAATCAGCGGATTTCCCGCTAAATATGCGAGTTTTGATGTCATTATGTGGGATCAATTTTTAAAAATCCGCTCGAGGAATATTTGGCGAATTTTTTAATTGTTGTTTATTAAAATTAGCTTAGGTCAACTGTTTTTAGTTATAATGTAATATTTTTATTAGTAAGTTTTAGTAAATATCATCTTGTGTATGGTGTCATTACAAAATGTTACCTTGTCGCTTAATTGTCATCTCTATGTTCAAATTCGAAGACTGACTCTCTTTCATAATTATCTACCAGTTATAATACCAAAAACCGAAATAAGTGTGGAATTTAAAATGATCAAGCGTCCGTACGTCCAAAAGTTTAGAGAAGTTTGGAGAACTCATCTAAAATTGAAAGAACGGATAGAAGCACAAGTAAGATTCAAGGGCTTTTTGCAAAAAAAGCCACAGAAATTATGCAATATAGACCATAGAACTGCAACGAGTCGCTTTTTTAGCACTCAAAGTATACTCATAAAAAATAAATAAATATCATGGTATAATAAGACAAGGTAGTGTTAGTAGTTAAAATGCTCTCTTGTGGTGGGTACCGCACCTGTCAAAACCATTTTTTCACTAATAAAAGCAACAAAATTTGCAAATTATAATATTGTATGTGTTTGACAGATGTGTTACCCACCGCTCCGAGACGACACTTCCTTGTTAAATATACCTTGGTATAGCTTAATATTCAACCCTTAACACATGCTACTCATATCCCATCCAATCCACTCTCACAAACATGCGTGTAAGGCACATGAAGTACGTGAGAGTCTGCGTACAAGAGAATCTAAATCGTTTGAATAATAAATTCTTAAAATAGTTGATCTCAATTTGCTCAATGACTCTCTGATACTCATAAAGTACTGAGTCATGGAAAATATCCACATTACTTACGTAGCTGCTAGCGCGACATGTTGGCATATGGAACAACATAAAACCGAAAGATATCGAAAAATCCTCGAAAAGTCTTCGAAAAAATAGAAAAGTGCCATAAATCGAAGGGGAACCAAAATAGGTAAAAATTAACCATTTTTTGGGAGTTTCTAAGGAGGGAAGCATACCTAAGACGCACAGAGGGGTATATCATCCCCCATTTCCACATTTTTAGGGGGACAACGTCGAAACACGTGTTTAACTGTCCACTTTAAGTGAAATTGTAAGTCAAACACGTTTTTCGGCCCCCCCATTAAAAATATGGAAAATGGGAGACAAATAGACCCCTCTATTTGTGTTCAAATTTGGGTTCAGCAATCCATTTTTAAAAATCGAGAGCCCTAATATATACTTATTATAGAACTATTGGCGACATTGACATTATATTAAATTTACGGCTAGGTACTCCTTCAAATAACGTTGTGCGTCATGCCAGCATTGTGCTGCAGCAGCGAAGAGTCTCTCAGAGATCATTTGCCTCTAAATCAAGCGTGGGCATTGTAACACAGTCACATTTTAGCTTGTCTTGTAAATATGGGTGTGCTCTCAATCGCACAGACTGATCTCATACAACTTGCAGCGCAAAGCGACATAGGTCATCTTAGCATCATCGTCAGCAAACGTCTGAATTATATTCTCTTGTGTTGTGAGCTTTGTGTACATGTGAAAAGTTATGCTCAGAGAGCGCTCAGTGAACTATGGAGTGCCCAGGCCTGATCTAAAGTATTTATTAGAGCACTGCATGCGTATGCTTTTTCGGCTCCCTGAAATTATTCTCATGTTATAGAATAAAAAATTTCCTCTATGCCTTTTCTGCTTTGCTCATACCTGATCTTACACTCTCTTTGTTTTATTCACATATAAAAAACGAAGAAATAAGAGCACGATACTTTACTAACAACATCAGGTGGCAAATAACGCAATAAAAAATAACAAAAATATCAGTGCTCATACCCTGAATATTTAGCGAATATTTTTTTATTCGTTCGTTCGTAGAACGAAAAGAATGTTTTTTGTATTGGGAACCAAAAAAGGGTGGTTGATAGGGGGTAGGTTTGTTCGTGAGAAATGTTGAGGAGCAAAAAATAATAGGACCAGCTCATATATTTGACTCTCTAGGAGTTCAGCTACGCCCGATATAAACTATTTTCAACAGCTTTTGTGTTTATTGTATCGAAGGTAACGAAAAAAGCAACAAAAAATAACACAAATATGCATTAAGAATAACATAAATCTTATTGCGGGGAAAACCCAACATACCTGATTCTTATTCAGGTCACTGCAGCAGATTCCTGAGTATTCGTGTAGTTTATTAAGTACTCAGAGAAATAACTAAAACAACGCGTAGATCGCAAGCTCACCTCAGTGCAAAAGTGTATGAAAAGATAACAGAGAACAGATAAAAAGTTATTCTCTTGCGCTACACGATCTGTTGTTTACATTTATTCGCCTGCAGCTTTGCTTGCAGTGACTGCTACAGCAAAGAATCTGGGTATATTCACTTGATGAATATATTCATGCAGGGCTCTAGTATTTATGATACTCATACTAATAACACTCTCTTTTGCAAGAGTATGCGTATGATTTATATTCAATTCTACGAAAATGAGTTGAGTTGAGTTGACTCCATTTGAGTGAGTTGAGTTGAGTATTTATGGATATGATGAATATTTTCAAGAGTATGCATGCATATAAGTACAGAGAAATGATAGGTATACGATAAGTATACTCAAAGTATGAATCACTCGTTGCAGATCTGTGATATAGACCCGATCATTTCTGATGTTAATTGCGGCGAATGCAATCTCTGCCAACAAAAAAACATTGATTTACTTATGTTGTACATTTAAGTTCACTTATTGTGTATGCGTATATTCTCTCTTACTCATACATAAGCATGAGCATAAGCGTGAGTGTAAATTTGTATAATTTCGCTTTTTTAAAATGCTTTTGAATGTTTTTTAAACATTTTTTTGTCTGCATTTTATTAAGAAATAAACATGTCAGTGTCAGGGATACCCTTTATTACTTTTTAGCAACAACTAAAACATGACAACCCAACCAAATTTCATGGAAAATAAAAGAAATGTAACGTTAGGTTATCCAATTATTTTTTCACTTTTATTTTTCTTTTTTTTTTTTTGTTTAAATAAATATAAAATTTGCTCTTTCAACCCACAATACGTATCACTTAATATCTTGTTATTAGATTATAATGAAGTACATCTTAATTTAACATATGTTAACTTAGCAAAAATCGATACATACATAGGTAACGATATATATAGATATTTTCAAAAAGCTTCTTAAGTAGTTGATGAATTAATTGCTTCGTGTTAGTAAAGCATTTTTAATTAATGTACCTTAAAATATTTAGTGTTTATTGAGCATTTTTAATTGCAAGTAAAAAGTAACGAAAATACGTAATTGACAAGACAGCTTATTAAAAAAATAAAAAAAAAAATCTAAAATTCTTTGAGCGAAAAATTATTTTTAAGCAAACCATGATGTCTGAAGAGTGATTATATTGTATGTTAACAATATAAAAATATATATGTATATTTAAAAGAATACAAAAGTATTCCATAAAAAAATTTAAAAAATATTTTTTTATTTTTCAAAAAAAACTTGCAGATATTCAATATTTGTTAACTTCTGGTTTCCAAAGATTTCATAATGCAAACTGTTTAGGAGGAAAAATAATTTTTAAAAAAATCTCAACGTATACGACATATATTTTTATTTAAAAAAAAAAATTTAAATTGAATATAATAAGAAAACATTGATAATGAACTAAATTTAAGAAACAAGCAAAGATATAATATATACACGTATAACAGCGTTGCATTTTTTTGTTAGAGAAAATGTTACAGGAAATGGCCGTAAATGCAAAGGAAGGTAAAACAAAATGGCGGAAAAGTAGTTGTGACTTGTATTTTGTGACTTTTTAATATATAAACCTAAATAAACTTTAACGAATAATGTAGCAAGTTTTCGTAAAAGCTGAGTTTTCAAAAAAAAAAAAAAAAAAGTATCTATAAAGAAAACATTTTAATACTATTCACAACCAAAAATGCAAAAAAAAAGAAAGAATTTGTAGTATTATTTATACATATATGTAAATTAAAATATAAAAAAAAAAAAAAACAAACAAAAATTAATTTTACAATAATTAATTATTGAAAAAATAAATGTTAACAATGAAAAATTGTAATAAAAAGTTCTATAAACAGGCGCAAAAAATGTTCAACTTACAGCAGTGAAAAATTAAAATTAACAAAAAAAAAAAAACAAAAACTAAATTGTAGTATTCAAAATGTTTTAAGAACTTTCCACAAAGAAAACTTTATCAAAACAATCTAAAAAATTTAACTTACATTTTTGAATATGCAATAAAAAAACAAAAACAATTTATTATAAATACAAAAATGAAAGAAATAGAAATAAAAAAAAATTAATAAAATCAAAACTAAGATTGGTTTGTATTGAGTAGAACTTACATTTATTGCAGAGGTGAGGCAGGTACGATTCAACGGTTCATATTACATGGATCCTTCATAATTTACAAGAAGCGACGAAAAGAAGAAAAGGACTTGGGTACAATAATAGCTGAAATATACGCAATTTCAATAAATTCCGGAAAAAATTAAGAAATTATAATTTAATTTCCAAAAAATATTTCATTGTTTATTTATTTATTTATTTATTTAATTCATCTACTGGGTCATTGCCCTCACAGATATAGTTCTTAATCTGACTTAATCTAATATCTTAAACATAAGGTAACAATTGAAGTAATAAATTCTTAAATGTATCTCTATTTGAACAGAAATTCACCAGACTAGCAACAGAATTACAAAGATGTAGACATTAGGAAATAACTTCATTCTTGCTAAAACTGGTTTTATGGGGAAAAATATATAATAGCGGTCTTTCCCTAAGGCCTCTTGTTGGTGCATACAAAGGGATAAGCTCCAACAGCTCGGGACTTTGGATCTTACCATCCAAAATCTCCGTAATAAATAGTATAGAAAAGCTTTTTCTTGGAGTCCAAAAGAAAAGCTCTAACAATTGGAGTCCAAGTAATTTACAACGAATATCATAAGTAGGCATGTCTTGATAAGTATAAATATTATGCAAAGCGAATCTTGAAAACCTTTTTTGAACTCTTTTGACTCTGTGAACATCTGCAGCATAAGATAGGTTTCAAATAACGCAGAAATATTCCAGGATTGATCTGACCAGGCTCGAAGAAATAGATTTTACTGTGTACGGGTCAGAGAATTCCTTGGAGTTTCTTTTTACAAAACCCAGTTGAGAGTTTGCTCTTGAGATGACATAATCTCTATGAGTTTTGAATGAAAAATTGGGATCAAAGTATATGCCAAGATCCTTAACAGCGGTTGACCTCTGAAAGAAACTGTTGGTACCATATGCATAATCGTGCATGATGAAAACTTTTTTGCGACAAAAAGTTAAAATATAACATTTCGAGAAATTCAACTTTAGACCATTAACCTCACACCACGATAAAAGGACGTTAATATCTGATTGAAATTTCAAGCAAAAAATACATTTTAGGAACATTGGTGGCAATAGATCGTATCCAGAACCTTTAGTACCATCTAAACTATGAAGAGCTTTAAATTCTTCGGTTTCAGTAATCTCAATATTACCGATATTTACGATTTCTGGGATTTAAGAGCAATTATGGAAGCCAGAGGAGGCGTGGTTGATGTTCTCAAAGACTCAGCCAAAAAATCTTGCAAACAATTCACAAATATCTGTATAATTATCAGCGACAGTTCCTTTGAATTCCATCGACTTAGGGAATCCAGAGAATTTTCGTTTAGTATTTAAAAAATCCAAAATGACTTAGGTTATATATATTTTTTATATAAAAAGTTGGATAAAAATTCAATCTCACGTTTGAGTTGCATAAATGTGTATCAATCTAAATCGGAATTAGTACTTTTAAATCTCTTATGCGCCTTTTTTCTCCTGTTTTTGAGTTGGGACAATCTGTGATTGTACCAAGGCAGCTTACAAGACTGTTTAGGTGATTTTAGAGGATCTACAAATCAAATGCTTCTTCAAGAGTTTTCTTAAATACATTATACATATTTTTTAAGTTTAATGAGCCGATTATTGTGCTCCCATCAATGGAATTCAAATAATTATTCAATGAGTCAAAATTTGCTTTGTGAAATTTGTAATCTGTACGAACAATATCCACTGAGTTATAAGTGAATTCATATAAATTAAAAATGAGCATAATTGCTTTGTGATGAATAGATTCGGACGTTAACGGAATGTCACATTTAAATAATTCATATTTTGTTTTATTAGTAATAAAAATCAAGTCTAGAATTCGATGTATGTCGTTTTTGAGGAAATTAACTTGGAAAGATCGAGTGAGTAAATTGTATCGCAGAAATTCAGCTCAGTCTCGCTTTTTAAACTGAAAGGAATTAGTAATTGCTCATTATCAAATGATTTCCACTCGATATTTCCCAAGTTAAAATCCCCCAAAATGCATGGCGTTTGATTTGGAAGAAGCGAACTCACGACAAAATGAATATTAAATAAATTATCATTATATTTATAAGCTAATGTCACTAGTTGGTAGTATGTAACTTAAAATGAAAACTATTTCGGTGATACTATGAAGACAGCCCGCGTTGAATGATACAGCAACGCAAATTTGCTCAACGTGATCAAAATTTCTCGGTAATAGAATTTGTCTGCTTCTGAGTGCTGAGGCAACTGCAATTAAAACGCCACCGCCCCTGGTGGCACCAGAAAGCAACAACCAATTTCTTCGGTAAACATCATAATATGAGTCAAATAGTTCCATCGACAAAAAATGAGATGTCAGCCATGACAGCGATTACATCGAAATCATGTGAGGAAGCTGATGAGAACAATATATTGGTCTTCGTTCGCAAACCACTTGCGTTGTGATAATAGAGAGGAAGTTACGTTGTTGTGGCCGTATTAAAGAGTACCCCCTAGCCACACGTGCCAGTTTGAAGACAGTAACAGTAACAGTTCGAAAAACTCAATACACTCTCACTTTTCACTTATACACTCACACCTTGACATCAATGGCAGTGCACTGGCAACAACTTTTACTGAGACAGTGAATTTTGACAACCACAGCCAGTGCGAAATCGAAGTAAGGAAACTGTGTTGTATTTTATCCCTAAAATATTCGAACTTTAAATATGCACTTTTCTTTCATGTCTTGTAGTGAAATATATGCCATTATTTTAATTGCCCTTATTTGACACATAAAATATCATATGAATAAGTTGCATTACATTTTGTAAAATATTGATAAACAGATTTTACAAAATAATTAGTTCCCCATTTTTATCCCTTTTAAGTTTCGTGCTGTGTTGGCATATAAAGCATCATTGAATAAAAGCAGCCGAAATAATAAAGTGGTCGAACCTTTGCTTTCGACGACATTTTGCAAATGAACATTTACTATCACGTGTGGCCACAGCATAGATTTGTTGATTATTTCGAAACATTTTCGTAGTTAATACATATGCTTTGCTGGCCTGCCAGTACTATCACGTGTGGCTGCAGCGTTAGCTCAAGTTGTGGTATCGTCGACAGTATTACTGGACATAGCTGACATCGTATAAGTTGGATCAGAATTTACTGCGTCCCCGCTTGAATAGGTGAAGATAAGGTCACTGGTCGAAGTTTTTTGGCTTCGTAACAAAATGCGCAATTTTAACGGTAAGCGGCCAAACAGTGTTATTAAACGCCTTATGAAAAGCTGTGCAGGCACATCTAATTTAAAATTAACAAATTTAAGGTTGTCTAAGTTGGCATCTTTTTTAGTAAGTCTGACGCATTTGAAGACTTCTGGAGCAACATTTAATGCGTTCGCTATATAATTGCAAACCGCCTCTGGTTTCGTTTGCACATTAAATTTAGACAAATGTATGTATTTAAAGTCACACTAGTTATTTACTAGTTATGCTTAAATTATCTCAACTTTATTATATACACACTCAAGTAAAATTTAAATACAATAAAATTACAAATATTAATTCAAAATTTTGCATTATTACAATTGTCCTCAATTATCTGTGCATTCATGTCACACACACGTTCGACAAAGTTTTCTGCTGTGATGTTTACATGGATGTTTCACGCTTTGAACGTACAACTTTTAACTTCATTATTTTATTATTATTACAATTAAAAGAAATAACTTTAGTTATAAGAATATATCACTAATGATTATAATTATTCGGCTTTGGCAACTCCTAAATTTCATTACTCTCGTTTTTACACTTGCAATCATTATCTATACGTCCAGTTTTCGATGTCATAATGCGCATACCTTCGGCAAATTTGGGAAAGCCGCTCATGGTCTCCTTCAACGTAGTCATCATAACAGGCAGATACATTAAGAAATCCTTAAAATGACCCATCACATTGTTATAATAATCAGTTCCACCACCGCCAGTGTAGCCATCAATGTCATTTTGCTGAGTAGGTGCACTGAATGTTAGCTGCGATACTGCATATTCGAAGAAAAAATATATATATTTTATTAACGTTCTTCACTTTCGGGTTTATTTACTACGTTGGATTCTTTCTTAATTTTGTTAAATGACAAAAATTAAATTCTCTTACTTAGAAGCACAATGTTTGTTATTGCAAAATATTTCATATCCATTTTTAAGCACTGAGCACTGAGCACGTTTTTCGTAAAAGACGCTCTGCTGTTTAACGTTGTGTCTGATCAACTGTTGGGCCCTTGAGTAAAAAACGTTGATTAAATAAACTTTTAGCCTAGAAAACTAGTAACCTATATTTAAGGTTTACAATAATGCTAGGTTAAAATTTCATTGTTTTGCATTCAAAACTAGTTCCGCATCTACTGTTTCGGTATTTTATTGCATTCTTTGACAACGTTCTCTTTCATACACATTTGTTGTCAAATTTGCTTATTTGGCATTTTTGAAAAATGTATGTAGATATGTAAACCAACACAAAAATTGTAAGTTGTTTTGTTCAATATTTATTTACAAGGCACTTGAAAAAAACAACTCTTGAGTTACACAAAATTATTTTAGCTCAAGTTTAAATAGCAGCTTTGAAATATATCTTACTAGGTAAGGCCTGCATTTAATAGTGGTGAAAGTGATGGTAAGCGACATTTCTTCACTCAACTCTACACCATTTACAATAGTAATTCAGAAAAAACCAATGCAGGTAGTACCTGCACCGCTCGGCTACCAAACCTAGACCAGCCTTGTTTGCGACGACAAATTCAATTGATATTTTCTGAATTTTAATTGATCTTTTCTGAATTTCAAATGGAATTTCTGAATTTCAATTGATCTTTTCTGAATTTCAAATGGAGTTCTGAAATTCAATTGATTTTTTCTGAATTTCAAATAAAATTTCTGAATTTCAATTTATTTTTTCTGAATTTAAATTTACCTTTTCTGAATTTCAATTGATGTTTTCTGAATTTCAAGTGGAATTCTGAATTTCAAATGATATTTTCTGAATTTTAATTGATCTTTTCTAAATTTCAAATGGAATTCTTCATTTCAATTGATGTTTTCTGAATTTTAAATGGAACTCTGAATTTCAATTGATCTTTTCTGAATTTCAAATGGAATTTCTGAATTTCAATAGATGTCTTCTGAATTTCAATTGACCTTTTCTGAATTTCAAATGGACTTCTGAATTTCAATTGATCTTTTCCGAATTTCAATTGATATTTTCAGAATTTCAATTGGACTTTTCGAAATTTCAAATGGAATTTCTGAATTTCAATTGATCTTTTCTGAATTTCAAGTAGAATTCTGAATTTCAATTTTTCTTTTCTGAATTTCAATTGATATATTCTGAATTACAATTGAAATGCAAATTAAATATGCAAGCTGAGTTTCATTAACTTAAAAACAATTATGACTGTTTCCATAAGATTTTATAATCAAAAAAGTTGCTAAATCATCTGGAAAAAAATTCACAATAATATATATATTATTTGAGACAGCAAAATGTTTTTTATGTTTTATTTTTTTTTAAATTTTAATAAAAAATGTATTAATAAACTAGTGGACCCGACAGACGTTGTCCTGTCTCAATTCAATAAATTTGTTTGTGATCGCTGTGTGCGTTTGTAAAAAGTGTGGAAGTGTGTAAATGAATTGCCATTCGAACAACATCCCTGTAGTTCGGTGGACCTACTACTTGGTATGCGAATTCTCATATCCTTAGTGGAAGGGGCATACCCTTCGCTTATCCACTCACAATGCCCTTTTAACACGCTGAAGTCATTGACAGGGGCGAACAGACCCAACGTGCATTACCATGGGCATAAGAGTTCTCCTGTCTCAGTGGGCCTACGAATTCTCTGGTCTCAAGGGGCATGCGAATTCTTAAGGGAGTCCTCTGGTAATCTATGCCAAATTTTAGCCTTTTTTCAAAATATTGTGGAAAGAGAACGAGTAAAGATTTTTTAGTTCCGTTTTTTGATTTGGGTAGCTTAATTTATTGAAAAAAATACAAAATTTTGAAAAAGTGAATTTATGGACCGTTCAGAAAGTTCTCGGCCTGGTAACGAGGTTCTCCGGAAAAAAGGTGGGTCCAAATTGCGCACGATTCCAAGTGTAAACATCGTCTGAAAAAAAAATTCAGTTACTTAGAATGAATGTCCCTATAGCCCCTACCTCGGAAACAAAAATCGAAATTTTTTTAGGGGGGGAGCCGCCACTTTGAAAATGAAAAATCGAATTTCTACCTTTTTTTTTGTAGTCTAGTGTAGAAAAAAAATAGTAAACATTATTTTTTCGGCAAGTTTGAGGTAGGGGCTATAGCGGCGTAAATTCTGCGTCGTTTCATGCCTCATATATCAAAATCGGTCAAAAACTGTTTGAGTTATCGTGCGCAAAGTTTTGAAAAACATGGTTTCGAGAAAAACGCGTTTAAAGTTTTGACTTCAATTTTGAGGCACACAAATGACATTAACACATATTTTTTTAATACAATACTTACGAATATTAATCGGCAATTCCAGCCCCATAAAGTGTGCCTTCCTCCATCTCATAAAACGAGTTTTCCATGGCTTTTTGGGCTCTGCGGGCTGTGCGAGCCTCTTTCGATGATGCGTACGTTTTTAGCTCTGAGCGTTGAAGTCGTTTTCCGTCGCGAGATTCAGCATACATCTCGGCTTGTGGGCCGATGACAATACCCATTGTTGACATTATTTTTAAAATACTCGAAAATAAACTGAATCTCGTTCGTTTGCTTCTTTCATGTGAACACCTGGGCTCAAAATCATTTCAACCCCTAAATCAAAACATGCATGTATACATACTGCATGTATACATACTGTGTGTGTATATTTTGTAATATCAATACATATTTTGGAAGAATTCCACAGAATTTTCGACTAATGACTGCAGGCAAATAAACAACTTTGCTGATGCGTTATTTTGACGAAAACATACCTACACAAAAATGCCTGTATCTCCTAAACTATTTCGAATTTTGAAAAATCCTTTTGGGAAAATGTTTTTGAGTATCTGAGCAATAGAAATATGAAAAATTGAAAAAAAATTTTTCGGATTACCAGAGGACCCCCTTAAGTTGTTGAACGATAAAACAAAAGTTAGAAGTCGTGAGCAAAAATCATAAGTGCAAAACAGTCAACTACGCCTGTTGAAAAACTTATGCTGCTTCGACTCATGAAAGTTGAACGATTGCTGCTGCTTCGGCTTTCGATTTTGCCAACAGCTTCAGTCAATCAAAACGATAACTCCCGAAGTTGTCGATTGCCGAAGCACTTTGCTGCGACTGTTTGATTTTTTCGCAAGCACAAATTAACAACTCTATTCTGCTTGTTAACTTAACAAGGAATTGTTAAGCAGCTCTTGTTAATATTATTGTTATGTAATGTAAATGTTCATATTCTAAAAAATCATTTACAATTTGAAAGCTCTAAAAAGCTTAAAAGTTCACCACGTGTGGTGAGAATGTGAAACTCACAGCATTCAGACGCCAGCTGTTTTTCCGATGAAATTTTATTGTTTATTATACCAGCAAGCAAAATGGAAAATGCAAAAATCAAGTAAACTTTAGATTTTTTTTTTATTTAAAACTTAAATTTACATTTTTTTAATAGTAATTTGAGTAATTTGACTAATTTTGAGTGAACCACGCAGGAGCAGGTCCTATTTTATATACAATTTTTGCCGGCAGCACGCTCAACTTTTGGCTAGCATATGTATATTATAATTTTTGGATTTTTCATTCCGGTATTTTATTGTTTTTAGAAATGGATAGAAATAAAAAGAAATAGATTGAATGAATCATCATTTTGAAGACGTTTTAAATAGCGCCGTCGTTCAAGTTTTTCCTTTCTCTGATCTTCTCTATCAAAACTTAAAACACGTAAAAATTCATTCATTTTTCACAGACTTATTTATTAATAAGATATATTTATTAAATATAATTCAACATTACATTGTAATTATTTATATTATTTTCAAAACAATTCTCAAGCATAAACACATAAATTTTAAGATTATGTTGTCGTTGTTAAGATACTTTGTGCAATTAACAAAATTGTAAAGAAAAGAGCTTTTAAATTTTCACCAGAATACGGAACATTAACAACTTGTTAATATTAACTATTTTGTTAATGTGGTGAGCTTTGTTAAGCTAGTAGAATAGGACTGTAAAGCAGAAGCAGGAACCTTGAAAAAAACTGAAAGTTTCTAAACGCTGAAAGGAAATGTAACGTTATGCGACGCAACACTCTCATTGTCTCAAACAAAAGAAAAATTTACTGTAAATCCACATTGTTGTTTGTATAATTTGTCGCGTGGTAATCCTTCCTTTCGCCAATCCTTTCGCTTAATTATTTGGGGTATGGAAAGGGGCATACCTGTAATGGCTTGAGAAATAGCATGTCCAAAGGATTCGCTGCCACCAGCCGAACTACAGAGATATAACAGACGTTTCCTTTTGAAATTTCAATGCATGACGACCAAAATCGTCTGATATTTACACGGCAAATACAATCACAAACATGATAACCTCACAAAATGAACATCTTCGAAGGCAATTTACCGTTTGAAAATCAAGATCGAAAATATGGTGTTATCCTCTTATCAACTGTCAAAAGCGTTTAAAAATTTTTATCAATTTGCTTACATTATGTTTTTTTATTTTCTATGAGCTTTGACAGTTTTGAGTCTACGCTCTCTGCCTTGCAGCTACCTGTTTAATTTTGTCATGGTCGTTGAATGTTTTTATTTTAAATTTAAACCTTAAAAAAAAACTGAAAATGAAAAAAAAAACATTCACATGACAGCAAAAAGTCAATCCGTTCTCGAGATATCATCAGAAAAGCTATTACATACAAAATGTATGAGAAAACGAATTGTCTTAAAAAAAATTTTTTTTGTCAATTTTTTCGATGTTTTAAATGTATCCGGGAATGTATCCGGTTATGAGCCATGTTTTTTTAAATCGACATAAAACTGTCCGTGCTTTATATTTTTCCATGGTTGTTATATCAAGATTTTGTTAAAAACAAAAAAATTATGAAGGGTTGTCTCCGGTTATGAGCCACCCCAGAAAATCAGTTGAAAATCAAAAAACTTGATAAGAGATTGACACAAACTCAAAGATTATAAATAAATTTTATTTTTTTATTGAAAAAGCATTCTAGAATAATAAAGAAAAATTATTCTAGCACAGTGCTTGCAGATGTACAGGTAAGGCGCGGGCTGGCCAGTGTACACAAAAATAACTTAAATGTATAACATACACAAGTAATTAAGTGTTTTCACTGCAATTTAATATAAATGACAATGTTTCATCAAATAAGTGCTAAATATTTAATTTTGTAAGGTGGCTCACAACCGGGTACTCGAGTGGCTCATAACCGGGTCTGATTAGAAATTTGTACATGACATCACATTTTTTTATGATGTTCATATTCGCTTATATCATTTTATAATATTGAACTACAAGTCCAAATCCGTATTTTAAGCAATAATACTAATGCTTTTTTACCGATTCACAACCAAATCTACCGCTTTAAAAAAATTCAATATTACTTTTCTTACCGGTTTTTTACAAAATACGTTTTGTTTTATATCAAGCAACACGTCTATCCAGAGCGATGATAATAGTGTTGGGTAATTCATACATAAGGTACCTCAAATGTCCCATGGCACTAATTAGAGCCAGCACTAAATTACTTTTTTGGTAAGGCTGTAAAACATTTTTGCCATCATACAAGACTGAAACTTTAATTCTTTTCGAGACTCGAAAGTCAAATTTAAGCAGCAACAAAATTCCACAACACTAACAAAAATTGTTACAATTTGTTACTTGCTTGTAACAAGGTTTTACTAGTAAAGTACAACTAGAGTATAAAAAAGTGAGAGAGAAAAAAGTAGCTACAAGTTTCTGCTAGCAAAATTTCTACTTGCAAGAACTTGCAAGAAAGAAGATACCGAAAAAAATTGTTTGCAAAGAAAAAAACAAGCTCTCAAAAGTAATTTCTTAAAAGCCTTTGGCGAACAATTTAAATATGTTTTAGGGAACTCAATTTTATTTATTTTAATAGTTTCAAATATTTTAAAAAACTCGAATTTACACAATTTTTTTGGGCTTAAAAAAAGCTGTCAAGTAGTTCGATCAACTGTTAATTTTCAAGTTTCTTCTACAATAGTTTTCTGTTCACGTACTTTTTCTACTATTTTTCTCTTTGTCACATTTCTTTTATCAATTCTTCTTTTACTCTCTCCTTGCAAGTGTACTGGCATGCCAATAAAGAATATGTATTTACTTCGAAAATATTCCGAAATAATCAGCATATTCCGCTGTGGCCACACGTGATAGTAAATGTTCATTCGCAAAATGTCGTCAAAGGCCCATATTAGACAATGTCCGTTTGTCCGACGAAAATGAACACTTTTTACTCTCTTGTCCGCTGGATGGTCACACGACAGAAAATTTAGGGCGGACACATTTGACATTTCATTTAGTTTGAGTACATTTTCTACTGCCCTTTATTTTGTGCACTTTGAAAACAATTACTTTTAATAGCAACGTTGCGTAGATACAAAAGTGATTGAAAGTTTTAGAGTTGAAATTGTTATTCTATTGTGTTTTTATTGATTCGCAGTATTTCTTTTTTTTTTAAATGATATCATTAAATAAATGATAAATGATTATCATTAAATTAATAAATGAATTCCATTAATATATTTATAATTTTTCTTACCAATTCTTCCAACACCACTTTCTTGTCAATATTTTAATAATATAACCAGCCAAAAGTAAGTGTTTCAAGCAACTATTTTTCCTTTATCTTATAGTAGGATAAGATTTTTTAGGATAAGATCTTTTTCTCCCTTAGAAAAAGTACTTTTTATCTGCTAAAGTGTGGCAAAACTTTTATTTCACTACATCGCCACACTGTTGTGGCCGTTGTCTGCTGACATCAATAGCAGACAAAATGAACATATTTTGTCCGCCTTACAAAAAGTTGATCCGCTCTCACTCTCACTGTTTTTTGACAGTTTCACATTGAAAATAACAACAAAGGTCGGACAAACGGACATCGTCTAATATGGGCCAAGGCCAAAGGTTCGACCACTTCATTATTCCGTTTGCTTTTATTCAGTGATGCTTTATATGCCAACACAGCACCAAACTTAAATGGGATAAAAATGGGGAACTAATTATGTTGTAAAATGTGTTTATCAATATTTTTCAAAGTGAAATGCAACTTATTCATATGATATACGTATATTATGTGCCAAAATAAGGGAAAGAAAAGTGCATATTTTAAGTTCGAATATTTTAGGGAGAAAATACAACACTGTTTTCCTTACTTCGATTTCGCACTGGCTGCGGTTGTCAAAATTCACTGTCTCAGTAAAAGTTGTTGTCAGTGGACTGCCAGTGATGTCAAGGTGTGAGTGTATTAGTGAAAAGTGAGAGGGTATTGAGTTTTTCGAACTGTTACTGTCTTCGAACTGGCACGTGTGGCTAGGGAGTAACAATGATACTTTTTCAAATGTCACCATTGAAGATGTTTACTTGCAACAGAAACTGGATAGAAATGTACTTAAAAATGTATTAATTTCTGGACTCGTAGTACTATTTTTTGATATCTACTCCGTTTTCTTTGATTAGGGTCCAATATTTGCTTCTTTTTTAAATGATAAATGAGATAATGATAATTAAATAAAATAAATAAAAATAAAGCCCTTGGTAGGACTTTGACCGGGCTTCTTATGATCAATTGTGTTGTGCGTGTTGTGAAATGTTTGAACAAAAATGATCGAGAACTGGACCTACAAGCTTTATGCCGACTCCGAACGGCTTATGTCTCAAGAAGCTTTTCATGGCAGTTTTTCTCTCTGAGGCTTGCCATTCATTGTCTGCAGATTGGTGACGGCCGAACAGAAAAATTAATTCAATTGAAAAACATCCTGTGTCAGATGGGATCTGAGCCTGGATTCTATGGCATACAAGCCACATACCTCAACCAGTATGTGACAAAGGCTAAATAAATTATTTATCTATTTTATTAAAATTAATAAATAAATCTGGAGATTTAAAAATCTGGAGCTTCCAGCGTAATTGCAGCCGAAGTTATAACACAAAAACTATAGAAACATTCATAGAATATAAATGGGAATCGAAAACTTTAAGCTGTTAATGCTTATTGGCACAGAATTGTAGAGATTCTCTCGGAAGCTCATTACTGAACAATAAAAGATCTAAAATTATATCGAAAGCTCATTACTGACCAAAACTTTCAACACCAGAAAAGATCTTGACAAGAAATAACTGAAATTTTTAAAATTTTTCAACTTTATGTTAAAAAGAAACAGCTTATAAAAGACTTCTTTGTCAACAAATTTACAATGTAAATCACTAGTATAAGGCTGTTAATTTCTTCGATATAGGGTTTAATCACCTCAATTTACTTCTCAAACTGATTTGAATACAATACCGATTTTTTTTTTTTTTTTTTAATCATGTTGCTTCTTGTAGGCCGCAATTTGAATAGAGATTCTTCAAAATTAAAAAATTTGGTCTGATTTTGTTGATTTGAACTTTTGAAAATAGATTTTTTCAGTATTTGCACAAAGCTATCTTCCATTTTCCTCTCTTCTATACTCCTCATTTCAACTCCTAATATCGCATAGCACTCTTAACGCCTCGCAGCCTCTTTTTGAAAAAGGGATAACCTCATTTTTGTCCAGTCATACCTCATTTGCAGTGGGACAATGCACCACCTTATTTTTTAAAATGGGTAAGTAATACAAACTCACATCAAATCCGTTTTGTGCCCATCACTAGATGGCAGTACTAACATTAGGGCTACCGTTTAACTAAATAGAAAAAATGAACTGTCTCACAACCGGGGATGGCTAACAACCGGACGCATTCCCCTATACATGGATATGTCCTATTAAAGTAAATGAAAATGAGATTTAACGTTTTTTAAGTAAACATTGTATATAAACACGTACAATGTTTACACTGAACCGAAAAATCCAAAAATTGAATGATTATTTAATTTAATGAATCTCTGTTCATTGCACACTGGGTAAAATGATCGTATTTTCTGGCCAAAACTATAAAGCATCAATGTATAATAATGAAAATCGGTATAAGGAAGTTTTCGAGGTTGCTGATTCCGAATCTAATGTAAAATTTTTAAAATTCAAAATGGCGGATCCAAGATGGCGGCATAAATTTAAATAGTTCTTCTGATTTGCCTGAAAATCGGTATACTGAAGGTTTCAAGGCTTCTGATTTTGAATCTGAATTTAAATTTTTTAAATTCAAAATGGCGGACCCAATATGGTGGCAAAAACTTTAAAAGTTCTTCTGATTTGCCTGAAAATCGGTATACTGGAGTTTTCAAGGCTGATGATTTCGAATCTGACATTAAATTTCTTAAATTCAAAATGGCGGACCCAATATAGCTTAAATCAACATATTATGAGATTTTACCACGCCCCATTTCTATAAATAAAAACTTAATCAAGAATTTATTAATTTTAAAAATGTATGTTTATTAATATTAACTCTTTTTTAAAAAGATATTAAAGATAAGTCAAATTAAATCAATCAATTCAATTAAAAAACAAACAAAAAATCAATTACACAAAAAAGTATACATAATATTGAAAATATTCATTCGTTACTGTCTAGATGCAAGCTGTCAAGCATGATAGAATATATCGGACTTAAGTAGTTACTGTCATTGGCATCTAAATCTGAGTCTTCATCTGTGCTAGTATCCGTATTTGAATTTTCAGTGGCTGATACAGATATGCCTTCCTCAGCTCCACAGTGTAATAAGCAAACCACTTCAGCTGGAAGCCCTAAACGCGGTATTTGCTGTATGCGTTTGTTAAGGCCAATGCTAGATATTAAGGGATCTGAGGTATCTAAAGCTCTAGTAAAAACATCTGTTAAATTATCTATACGACTTGTTTTTCGAGCGTGATTAAGCCTATCCGCTTTATACAATTTATGCCTCGATTCTGCAGCATTTTCTCCAAAAATTCCCACTGGAAGCACAGTATTTTCCATTATTTGCTTCGAATGAATCAACACTTTGTGGACAGTGGCAGTCATTGGTAGCCACGGATATTTTTTTATAATTATATCAGCAGTATAGTAACAATACTGTTAAAATTTTTCTAAATTTAGCGGAAGTTGACAAGATAAACATATCAGGATGACTTTAAAATGAAATATTAAGTCAACGTCAACACCACTTATGTGTTATCAGGTAAATTATTATTTAAAAATGATAATAATCGCTTTCGTTTTCAGTGGTCTTACGCAACTCAAAAGCTGCTCTTCTTTTTGCACGATCTGATTTTTCATTGAACGGTACACGAGGACGACCACCTTTTGATTGTAATGCCGCCTTTTGGCCCTCAAGCGTTGTTTCTCTTTTTAACCAACCATCAAATTTCGCCTTGAATGTTCTTTCGTTTCTACAAGACTTTGTCCACTTTCTGCTTATATTTAATGCTATATTTTTACACGTTTTAGCTAAAATCCGTTCTTGATTATCCGTTATACTGATTAGTTCTATATTTGCTTTTAAATAATTTAACAAAGACGTTTCCTTTGCTTTGGTTGTGCGCTCTGCATGCCATATTTTAAATAAAGTTTCATTTTTCAGCTGGTACTTACCTAAAAAAAAAAACTTTGTTCAAGAGCCGCAGAGAAACGCACATGAAATGAACGGATTTCTGTTAAGATTCGATGTCTTTTACAACATTTGTTTATCTTATGTAATAGAAATTAGTAGAAATTTTTTTATATTCCTTCAGAAATGGAATTCTAGTATTTTTACTTCTAATTTTAACTTAATTAAAGGAATAAAATTTTCTCGCTCTATGTTGTAATTTACAAATATTTTTGGATGCACTTTTTGTACTCACTATTAGTATATTTTGCCATATCGATATTTTTTTTCACTTGTAAATATATACATGAAATATTTGATTTTAATTGCAATGAACACGTGCTGCTTAGAAATGAAAATTTCAACTTTACACAGAACTAGAAAGATCAAAAGCAAACAGGCTAGCGATTAACCGTTATAAAACAAAAAAAATTATTAACATATGATATTTGGTGTATGTATATTGTAAATAAAGGGAAAGTGTTGCATTTTAGTAAACATTCAAATTAAGGTTTTGGCCAGAAAATGCGGTCATTTTACCCATTGTGCATTGGTTCAAAGAAAAAGTTCTTCGATTTAAATAACTTTTTCTTACTCCCAAAGAACGCATTCTTTAAATGAATATATGAGTTCATTGACTTCAAGGTTTTTACAGTATTTCCTTGATTTCAAGAAGCGATTCTTTGACTATAAGAAAAAGTTCATAACATTAAAGAACAGAGATTCATTGAACCAATGAACTCGTAAATGGGCCAATTTATAAACAAAGAATTCTTTCTTATATATTAAGTAAGTTTTTGGTTCAGTGTATAAGCGCTGCCTAAGAGAGACACCGTTGTTGGCAGTTTAAGGCGATCGCTGCTTTCGAATCTGATGTCAGGATTTTAAAACTCAAAATGGTGGCCAGGATTGCCACCTGTATTTTTTTTGTATTTTTGCGAATCCTTGTAATTTTGAAATTCTGACAACGAGTTTGATTTCGAATCTAATATCACAGTTTTCAAATTCAAGATAGCGGATAAGGTTGCCATCTAAATTCTTACCACAGGGCTGCCTCCTAATAATATGTTTTTTACGAGTTTTAAACATTTTCTAAGAGTTTTAGGGGGTTAACATTGCTGACGTTAACAGTGCCGATTCAATCAAAAAATACTCAATGCACCTTAAGAAGTTTTTATTTCAAAAAATTGAAAAAAGTCTGTAATAAGGGGGGATTCAATATAATTTTGTCAATTTTTTTTTTTTAATTAATTTAAAATCTTGTGTATCTTAAAAAATTAAGTCATCTTCAAAATAGGCTGCCTATAAAAAGCTACCGTTTTAGTCATAATTATTTTGTATTACCAGTTAAAAAAACTTACTACTTTAAGTCACTTTTAGTCTCTAAACATCCTTATAAAATTATGCGCCTAGCAACCTCCATTAAGCTATCTCATTTACTCACTTTTACTTGAGCTCAAAATTTCTTATCAAAGATTTTCAATCAATTTTCGTGCAAAACTTGTTAAATTCATGTCGTTAATCAGATAAGCCAAGCGACAAACTTGCACGGCAATCCGACTTAAAAGAAATGCTTGGTAGTATCTTCGCCATAAAGCAACAGTGTAAAGTTTGCAGCATCCACTCTCTATGCTCAAGAGCTATCGCAGGCAACAATTTTTGCAATTCAACACCCAACCAGCAGTAGCGTATCTTCCGAAGTGTTCAAATTGTGTGCACACAAGTTAACAACTTTTGTCAGCTTCACGATTCATTTAAGCAATTTTTGTCGTGTCAACTATCAACCAGTTGTCATCTTTACTTTACTTTGAGCAAAAGAAAAGGAGCCAACAAAATCAAAGGGAACAATCAAAAAGGGAACCAAAAAGTGTAAGCAAATAAAATCAGTAGTAGTTGTCTTGCCGCTAGAAAAAGGCTTTTAATTGATTTTGTATGACGACATTTGTAGATAAGCAAAAAATTGTGAGAACAAAAATTGATGTTGACAAACGATGTTGCACGTTTTTCAGGAGCGAATTTAAGGAGAAAATGGCTTCAATATTGCTTCATATATAAGAACACTGAGTGTGTGTGCTCAAAGATGCCATTTTAAGTTAAAAAACAAAGGTATAAGACGAAATTTTAACCAGAGCAAAATGTATACGGCTCATTCTCTGCTTTTTAGAAAATCGTGGTGCTGCCAGGAAAATTAAACATATTTATATTATTTCTACAATTTTGTCAAAAAGTAGGATTTTCATTCCAAATTTTGACAAAAACGACTTTTTTATTTCAAAAGGAAGAGAAGAAGGATCAATACTTAACGGTAAAAAAAATTTTAGTTATAATAGCCCGAACAAATTGGGCGCAACAAGCGACGAACGAATTTTCTGCTTTCAAGGAGAAATGTTAGTAGAAAATTATAATCGTGTCGAGATTATAATGGATGCTACAGCAGCAAACTTCAACAGCAAGTATTTTCGACATTTACAAAAAAATAATTTTGTTAAACATCATTTTGCGTTAAACTTTCTTTTATTTGCTACTGTTTCTGCAAAAAATTCAGAAAATGGCAGCCATACTAAAACATTTTGATTTCTCATCTCTGACAACAAATGCAAGCAATGGCAGAAATTTTTTTTTGTCGCCTGTCAAATAACAACTAAATTGAAGCTGACGACAATGTCGTCACAGTCTCCAAAATACGTCCCATACGAAATACATGTAAGAGTGACAGTTGACCCTCGTCGCTTGCTTCGCTCAATGTGTTCGGGCTATTATCGTTGAAAAATGTGTGCTATAAATTGGAAAAGAAAGGAGGATGATTGGAGAATGAAAGGAGGATTCAATGCGAAAAAGGAGGTTCGGAGGTTTTCGAAATTTTTAGCTTAAAATGGCGGATGACCTCCCAAAAGGAGGATAGATGGGATGGTTAGTTATAGATAATATGTGATTTTATTTTTAATTTTAAACGTTATCTTGCTATTTCAATAGGAATTCTTATTTATTTATTTATTTATTGATTTATAGGAAATATAGAAAATAGAAAAATATAAATAGAAATTTTACAAAATTTTTTAAAATATATATGCTTCAACAAAACATTTAAATTCCAATTTCATGTATTCATGCATACCTAAAAAAAAGGCTAAGATTTTCTTCTTAACTCTAAGAGACCACTTAAAAAGTCTCTTCTTAAACTTAAGTGAGATGAGTGAGTGAGATGACAATAGTATTTAAAATATTTCCACATCATTTCCTTCATTCAATAACGAATCGTCGTAAGGAATCGTAACGAATCGAATGTTTGATAATAAAGGGTGGTTAAATTTCAAGGGCCGATGTTGATTTTGAATGAAACACAAATTATTTAGGAAATTATTGTCATTTCTTTTTACTATGATAATATTGTTATGGTTCAATTATGTATGGAACAAAATATCGGCCAAATGGCTGCCGCGACCTCGGCGGCACACCTTCATCCGATGGTACAAATATTCGATGACGCTGAGGCATAAGTGAGGTTCTATGCCGTTGATGTGCCGAATTATCTCATCTTTTAGCTCTTGAATTGTTGCAGACTTATCGACGTACACCTTTTCTTTCAAATAACCCCAAAGAAAGAAGTCCAACGTTTTCAAATCACATGATCTTGGCGGCCAATTGACATCGCCACCACGTGAGATAAGACGTTGCCAATTCTTGCCACCATTCTGACCATTGACGACGCTTGAAATGGTCAAGAGGCTTTAGTTCTTGAGTCAATTGCACCTTGTAAGCTTGTAAATGCAAGTCTTTATGCATAATGTTCATCAACGACGTGCGTGAGATGTGCAATTGTTGGGCACTACGATGAAATGAGGTGGACGGCTCTTCAGCCACACTATCGCGAACAGCAGCAATATTTTATGCAGTACGAACTGTACGTGCAAGCACTGGTGTTTTCACATCTCCTACAGACCCGGTTTGCTCAAATTTTTGCACGATTTTTCCGATTGTACGAACATTTGGACGATTAAATTGACCGGAAAAATCACGAAGTGCACGATATGCATTTTGATTTGAACGCCCATTTTTGCTCGATTGTGTATCTTTCCATGGTTCAAATTGAGTTAGTCTGAAATTGAAAAATGTCAAATGAAATGCAGAGAAAAACTTGACGTTTAGGTGTGGTTCACATTCAACATCGGCCCTTAAAATTTAATAATAAGATTTTCTCTATAAAAATAAGAGGACTTCTCTATGAAAAATTCTTCTTATTTGTTACTATTAAGAAGAAAACCTCATACAAAAGCTAAATAAGGGGATCTTCTCGATTTTACGTGGTGGTTTTTTGCTCTGTGTAGCTGAATTTAAGGAAATGCTATCAATACTAGAAAGAAGCAAGCAAGTTAATAGAGTAATATTATAATTATAAATCATATTTCTACATAAAAAGTGACATTCGAATATTGTCCCTAAAGTTTTTCGAACAGAACCCTGTCATCATTTGGAAATTAAGTTGGAATCATACTTTGCAGAGCTGCCAGCATTTCTATCGTAAAACTAAATGTAAGGCTGGAAGTTCATTAACTGCGTTTGCATTTGCATTCGTCTACTCGCTGGCGCAATTCACGCAAGAGAATTTTTGCAGAGTACAATAATTGCATTTTTACTCCATTACATTTCAGGGCTACAAAGTTATTGAACGTTTTATTTAGTCTTGAAATACAATTTTAGGTGTATTTACACCTTTATTTAGTGTATTTGCATGACAGAAAATGTATTGCGAAACAGTTTTGACATTTCATTAAATATCAGTACTTTTCTAGCTACACTTTATTTCATAGCATACAAACAATTGCATTTAATGGGTTGGGTACGAAATATCCACGACAAAACCTCCAAAACCAAATATCCAAAGCTAAAATCTCCAGAGCACAAAATATCCAAATTCAAAATCTCAAAAACTTAATCGCCAAAGCCAAAATAGCCAAGGACGAAAGTCGAAAAATCTCCAATTTAGTTTATTTTTTCAAGTAAAAAGTTTATTGAAGTTTAATATTGTAGAAGGTATGGATAATATAGTAAAAGTTAAATTAATCTGAACCTAAGTTGACGGCAATGTTCCTAAGGGCCAGATGTTCACTACGAGTTTAAGCTTTTATCAAATTAAACCGAGCGTAACTCATCAAAATTGAACGTTTAAGCCGGGTTTAACTAGATACTTTAGAATTCTTAGAAGTTAAATTGACTTAAACTATCGTGGGAAGTGTTTCTTTTTTGCCTTAACTGAGTTTAAACTTTACATTTTGGTTAGTTAAACTCCGTTTAATTTGACTAGACTTTATGCTCGTACTGAAAAACTTGCCCTTAGATAGTCTACTTTGTTCATAGTTTGTTTGATCCATACAATTTTGTATTCATTAAAATATCAATATCAAAGCAATGAAATTATTCTAAAAAAAAATTTGCGAAGTGTTTCAAATTGAATTAAAAATTACAAAAAAATATGCAGTGTTTAGATTTTAATTACAAAAAAAAGAAAATAAATTTGGTGATTTTGGCTTGGATATTATGATTTTGGATATTTTGTCTTTGGAGATTTTCTAATTTGATATTTTGACTTTGTATATTTTGTAACTTGAAGATTTTGTCTATGGTGGAGATTTTGTCGCTTGAGATTTGCGACAAAATGCTCCCGCATTTAATAATATGATTGCTTATTTTATATAATGCTTGAAAGTTTTCCTTGTTTAAATTGTTTTATTGTATTGCACAAATTGAATATCTTTTATTTCGATGCACAAATTAAATATCGATTGTTTTGATAAACGGAATTTTGCGTTTTATCACCACTCATTACTATCACACAAATGCATTATTTCACATTTAAACTGTATTAAAAATTAATATTAGTGCTCACCAAGTCTTGCTTTCAAACAATGCATTTTGTTGTAAACTTTTTTGTTTGTTTTTTCCATAAATTATTTTTCCATTATTTTATACTAAAATCGTAGTACTTTTCATCAAAAAAATACTTTTTAGTGACTAAGGTGTACCAAAACTTTTATTTCAGCAGCCAGCAACACTGTTTAAAAAATTTTAAAAATTTAAAGTGCGTTTGCTATGTGGTATACGTATTTTTTTCCATTATGGTCCTTGAAACGTTTTAAGGAAAAAATTTTAGACAATTACAATAGAAAGTCGTAAGAAATAAGCGTGGCACTTTAATTATAATCGAACTCCTTCTACACTGTTTGTCCAACTTCAACCAAATTTTGTACATATATTGCAGGGATGGAAAATAGTGATTTATTCATTTTTATTATATTAAAAGATCATGTAAAGAAGTTGGTGTAAACTAATTTTAAATGACGCTAAAGAGCCAGAGATTCCATTTTGGACATAACTTTTAAGATAAAAATCACCTTAAACCAATTATTTTTGCTCGATTTTTTTTTCAATCAAATACAAAAATTATTTTTTAATCGTCATCATTTTGAACAGAAACAAAAATTTGTTTGTTTTTTCCATAAATTATTTTTCCATTATTTTATACTAAAATCGTAGTACTTTTCATCAAAAAAATACTTTTTAGTGACTAAGGTGTACCAAAACTTTTATTTCAGCAGCCAGCAACACTGTTTTGTACGATGTTTGCCGACATGATCAGCGCAAGGTTGATTTATAAGGTTGTCGCAGGGCTGATCGCACTCTCTTCTCAGTACCCATAATTGTCAAAACCAGCCAATTTTGCGAATGACTACGAAAGAAGAACGGATGATAAAAGAAAGCACTTGCAGATTTTCTATGAGCTGTCAACTTCGATTTGACAATTATGGGTACTCGCTCTCTCCCTTGCGACAACCTTATAAATCAACCTTGGATCAGCGTACGAAATGAAAATATTTTGTAGCCCTACAAAGTGCTCATCAGCTCTTAAGCCTGAAATACAATAGCGCGATAGTGCGATGCGCGGAAGATATGCGATTTTGTTACGAAACCTCACGCGAGTTACGTCGCAGACGTTACCTTTACCCTATTTCGAATATAAAATTTCAAAATAAGTTAATAAAGTTGAATGTACTTTGTTGCAACAGTATAATTTAGCATATTTCAAAATACAGCAACAATGTTTAACCCAATTAATAAATTCTGTTTGCTCTGCAATAAAATATTTCCAAACAGTGCAACAATATTTCTTTTTATGACCCAATTAATAAATTTTGGTTGTTCTGCAGTTCAAAGCATTGAGCAATAATGTAAACATTGCAACAAAGTTCATTCAACGCAAATAAGCAATAAGCATAAGCAATAAGCCGAAGCAACAGCTTAGGCATAAACATTTTTGTATAAGAAAAATTAGAAATAAAGTTGACTTCAATACAACAAGAAGTGTTTCTAGTTTTATTTCCATAATTCGCGCGTTGCCCTCACAATCAATGTACAATCAGAAGCGTCAATTTTGAAGTGACCATAGAAAAGCAAACAAATTTAAATATTTTTGAGTATTAATTTGTCTTTCACAAATGAGAAATAGTATTGGCAAATCTTTAATTAGCAGCACCTGTTCAGAAGTATTATATTTATATTACTATTATTATTAAATTGTTTTTTTAAGAGAATTATTATGTGCTCATAATGTTTATTTTTTTTCAATAGATTTTTAATGACAGCTCGCCATCGCATGCGACGTTTTTCAAATTTATGAAAATGCCTCGCACCACACAATCGCATCGCAAAACATTGTAGATTGCTACATAATGAGGCCCATACACACTGCAACCAACGCAAGGCTAGAAGTGTAACCTGAAAGTTTTTGACGTTTATCAGAATGAAGTCGCAGCGTGTGTGTCGAAGTTACGCAACTCATTGACGTTTGCAACTCAGGTTACTCCAATATTAAAATCATTTAATATTTTGGTTTGCCTGCGACTTTATGCTCTTTACTGCAACCATCACAGCGTGTGTGGCAAAATTTGTGAAAATATCGCTTTCAGGTTACATTTCCAGCTTTGTTTTGGTCGCAGCGTGTATGGGCCGCATAAGAATTCTGCTAGTGAAAATGCTTTGACAGCTCATGCGAGATTTTTACGTTGTTCCACTCTCGCATCATTGTACTTCTCTCAGAGATTGAAAGTAACAACAAAATATTTTATACGCCGTACCATGGTAGAATAATCTAGAACATTCTAGCATGCGCCGTACAAACAGACATCGTGTAATATGATCCTTACTGATGTCAAATACTATCGTTTGGGATTGGTTTGGTTTACCACCGAGACAATGAGAAAAAAATTGTTTTCATCCTTAAGTCCGTTTGTGCTTTTGTAGAAAATGTCCTGACATTGCTGCAAACTACATATGTATGGGAATTCTTTTACCTGGCAAGTTAATGAAAGCTCGCTCACTAAACTTTATGTAAATTAAAAAAGTTCAATGCTCATGAAAGTTTTCAATAAACTTAAGTTAGAGCTGTTGTTGCCGTGGCTTAGGTATTTTTATTTTAACAATATTTATTTAGGATGCTACGTCACAGCTTCTATTTGGACTTGTAGCGTGTGGTACATCAAAGTTCTCAAACACCAATAACATAGTATAGCTTTATTAGAAAACTATTTTCTGCAACATTCAACAACGCCCCTTAGCATGTTATTAAAAAAGTTTTTAAAATTTTTCAGAACGAAAACATGTTTAAATTTTGCTTATCTTCATTTAATTGTTATAACTTTTATTTTCAACACACGCCCTTTTGTTATCTTCCGGTCTTCCATCAACTAAATAAATCTAGTGTTCTAAATTGATTATCAACCCGCATCAGCGCAAACTTCTTTACAACCAACGAACTAAAGCTACTTTTATAAATTTTGTCAACATTTTCGGCATATTTTTTTTTTTTTCTTTGTTCACCCTTCCAACGCCCCTTTCCAACGTTAATTCCTTTAAAATATGCAACATCCTCGTGACAGTGATTGATGTTGAAAGAATTGATGCGTTGATGAATGCTGCTCCGCCGTTTGCCGTTGACAAGTTAGCAAAATCTACGTTCTAAGCGTTTTGGCCATAACTTTTAAGATAAAAATCACCTTAAACCAATTATTTTTGCTCGATTTTTTTTTCAATCAAATACAAAAATTATTTTTTAATCGTCATCATTTTGAACAGAAACAAAAATTATTTTTTTTCGCTATTTTTTCAAACAGAAATAAAAATTTATTTTTTGATCGTTATTTTTTTCGATCAGAAAAAATCATTTTGTCATCATTATTTTTGCAATCAGAATCAAAAGTAATTTATGATCGATATTTTTACACTCAGATTAAAAGCGCTATTTTTTTATTGAAATTTAAATAAAATCAATATAGTCCATATCAAACTGTTATTGAGTCAAAATTAAAAAGTTATCGAGGAAGTAAAAAAAGCAACGATTTTGGCAAGGATAAAAACATGATCTTAGACATCGATTTTGGAAAAGATTTGGAAAAGTATTTGGGCTAGGATAAGGACAAGTATTTGGAGAAGGACTTGGAAATAATAATAGAAAATAGTGATGAAAACTAGTGGCACAAACAGTAGCAGAAAATAGTAGTAGAACAGAAAAGGATATGGTAGTGGAAAGTAGTAGTCAAAAATTGTAGATCAAAGAGTAGTAAATATAGAAGTAAAAATAGTATTGTAGCATTGAAATGTAGTAGAAATTGAAAAGAAGTCTATAACACAAAATAATACTTGAAAAGAGTGGTGGAAAATAGAAGTACAAAATAACAGAACATAAATAGAAAACAGTAGTATTAAATAGTAGTTGGAAATATTAGTAGAATCAATAAATAAAATAGTAGCAGGACATGGTACTAGAAAATAGAAGTATTACATTATAGTAGATATAAATCAAAAAAAATGGCCACCGTAATGTACACACACATGCTACTTTTTTTCTTATCGATATAATTTCTATCAAAAAATATTTTTTTTAATCTTATCGAAAAAATATCGATCAATAATGTCTGTGATGATCTAAAACAGATCGATCAAAAAAAAACTTTTATTTTTGATCGAAAAGTAACGATCACAAAATGATTTTTATTTCTGGTCGAAAAAATAACTGCTTTTTCTTATCGTAAAGTAACAGATAAAAAAAATTATTTTTTTTCTAATCGGAAAAATATTGATAATGATTGATTTTTATTTTCGATCGAAAAAATAACTGATAGCTCTGATTGAAAAAAAAGCTTACAAAATGATTTTTATATCTAATTGAAAAATAACGATACAAAATAACTTTAATTTCTGATTGAAAAAGACGATTACAAAATGATTTTAATATCTGATTGAAAAAATACCGATCAAGAACTAACTTTAATTCTGATTGAAAGAAAACGAACACAAAATTATTTTAATATCTAATTAAAAAAATAACAACAAAAAAAAACTTATTTCTAATTTAAAAAAAAGAGGTCACTGAATGATTTTTATATCTGATTGAAAAAAATAACGATAAAATCGTTTCAGATCGTCAGATCGGGAAAAAATGGATCAAAAAATAATTGCAATTAAATTATTCATTGATAGCGATAATCTTTATTTGCGGTCCCTGATATATTCTTTGGTGCAATGAGCAGTCCGTCATGGTATCGTGGTATTAATATTTGGTTTCTATATCAGGCTTAAAAGTCATAATTTAACTATGCTTTAAACATTTTAAACATCGTTTGTAAATCTAATAAAATTGGAATTACAGACAATTGTACGCGAGAAAATTATATCTAAGTGATAAAAAAGGTTTATTTGATAATTTCAACCTGATTAAAATTCTCATTTTTATAAGGATCCACCCTGAATGCTGCACACCCCCCGGCGGCGCCAGGTATTTCATCTAATACTTTAATGATTTGAACAGAACATACTAAGAGACATAATTATATATCACAAATACACGGCCCAAATACACCACATCGTGAATAACCTCGATATTTGTAAGAAATTTACAAACACAAAAGGGTTATGCTCACAAAACCACATAATAGGATGAAGTGAAACAATTTTTTTCTCTTATTAATTTTTAAATATTTTTATCTGTATTCTAAAAAGTACAAAATTAACTTTTTCTTAAAAATTTAAAGAACCGCAGCTTGTCTTAAAATTTATATAATTTTAAATGTAAGTTTCTATGATTTATCAGCAGGAGAAACGCGGTTTTATCCACTCAATGTTCCCTACTACCACCTTAAATTTTACTTACATTTTCTCGAATATGTTCTAAACACAAATATTGTACTTTTTCTCTTTCATATAGATAAAAATTTTAGCCACTGTGGCAAGGCCAGAAAACTTTTTCTACCAAACTTGCATTAAGCACTGGATTCTGTTAACGTGAAAATAAATCTACGCCTTTCTAATACTGATGCTGCCACTCTATACACTGTGTGCGTTTTTATTATTTTCTAACTATATTCATATTTTACTTTTCCATACAAAATTCATGCTTGTTAAGCCAACTGCTTTTATCATTTTAATATCAGTAAAGATAGATTTTTGTTAAGCAGTCAGTCCTTCCTACTGTGGTGCACAGCTGTGTTTCCTTGTCAATACAATGACGGATTACTTTCAAGGTTTAATATAAAGAAGAAAAGCTCAAAAAAAAAAAGCAAAAAAGATTGATACGTTTTCATTTTACGAATATATCTATTAAAAAGGCATTAAACGTGGATTGTACATGGCATGGTACAGTCCTAAATCTAATTATACCGTTGGATAATATTTATTCAATATCCTTCATAAGAACACACAGACATCATGACATGAAATTTCGGTTCACTGTATCGTTCTGCTTGTAAAACCCAAAGTTTGTTTATCCACAATTTTGGGTGGATGCTAATAAAAGTAGCCGAAAAGTGAAATAGAAGAACAGACTTAATTAAATTGGTATTTAATGTGACAAAGATTGATCTATAAAGGTTGAATGAAGCCTGTGGCAACAGCTGATATTGTAAACATAAGAATTTGTTACAATTTATAAGAGTTGATGTTGTGGAAAAAGTTGTCAACTTCTTATATTCTGCAGCGAAAATTAATGAATTGTATTAATAAAATAATTGTTGGTTTAAAGTTCTTCTGAAACTTTTTTTGTAATTTCGTGATTCTGATAAAAAACAAAAAAAAATTATTTGTGTGAGTATGTAGGTAGAATTTGACATATTATTATGCTACTTATTTTTCTTTACTAGTTATACAAAGAACGAAA
The DNA here is from genome assembly GCA_914767935.1 of Coremacera marginata. Taxonomy (NCBI): domain Eukaryota; kingdom Metazoa; phylum Arthropoda; class Insecta; order Diptera; family Sciomyzidae; genus Coremacera; species Coremacera marginata. Next base: position 161,346,285 of record OU612047.1, read on the forward strand.
CAAAGGTTTAATCCAAGAAATCTGCTCTGCTGATGTGCCTTTATTCTTTGACAGGCGAATAATAAGGTTAAATTTTATTTTTATTTTTAGAAAAAGAAAATTAAAGGTCAAGAAAAGAAATTTTACTAGTGTATTGTATTTTGGCAGCCTTTGATTGACAGTTTAGAAAATGTGTGGCTTACAGAGTTTAATTTCTTAGAGATTCTTTATTCCTTAATCTCTAGTGTTATTATCAACATGAATTTGAGAATTTAAAGTTTTTTAATATATATTTAGAAAATGGTTTTTTATGCTTAGTTCTTTTATTAAGGACTGCGTTTCATAAAATTCTCTACTCGTTTTTTCCAATACCTTTTTGAAAATCACTCAAATTGAAAAACTTTTTAGTAGTAGGCTTGAAAATGCATGTCAGAAAATTATGCTTTTAAATTGTTTCGCTCGACGCTTTCATTAATTTCAAAGCGGCAAACGAATTAGAGGTACATAAAATAATTGTAAAAACTTTTTAAGACCACGTTCAGGGATCATTTAAAAAAAATTGCTCGCGAAGTACAAATTGACGCGAAGACTGTGTCAATAGTTTTACATATGTAAGTTTAAGGAAGCCTTGGTTGTCACTCGAAATGCAGGTTCTGGAAGGAAAAGAGAAATAAATCATAAAATAAGAACCTTATTTGGTGATAAGTGACTGAAAAAATTCCTCATCGCTTGTTTGTACCATGGCAGCATGATTAGTTGTCAAAACGAAGAATTTCGTAGAAATTGCAAATGAAGGAAATATTTTATGTTTCCAAATTGCAAAAAGTGCGGTCGCGGGTGTTAAATTTGTGATAATTCATGTGAAAATATTATAAAAAAAGTGTAATAAAAACTATAAAATGTGAAAGAAGTCTTAAAATTTCAAAAAAAAAAACCTGTAACAGTTTTAACCTAAAAACAGCTAATTTTGACATCTAGCCCGCTTTATTCTGCTTTCTACTTCATTCCTCTCCGAGTCGGCCCTACCTTATAATTCTGACATGGTTTGTACATACATTCTGAAGAAAAACTGAGTCAGAATTAGTGCATTTCGGCAATAAATATGCTGCCCATGACGTGATACCTGATATTCTATTGATCTTAGTTTAACTATCACTTTGTATTTCAGTTTGAATTTGTTTTGAATTGAATTTAGACTTCAAATGCAACATTAATTTTGTTGTGAACTTAAAAACTAAATTCTTCAATCGAATTTGGATTATGATTTCAATTTTGGCATGAATTCATTTCTTCATTTTGACTTCATTTTTTACTTGAATTTCATTTTATATTTTGACTTGAATTTTTACTCGAACTTGACATGAATTTTGACTTAAAATTTAAACTGAATTTTTACTTGGTTTTCTAAGTGAGTTTTGACTTGAATTCAGACTTGAATTTTTCCTTTTTTTTATTGAATTTTGACTTGATTTTTGACTTGAGTTTTGACTTTAAATTTTGTTTTGAATTTTTACTCGGCTTGCATTTCAAATTTTGACTTGAATTTCTTAGTGAATTTCGACTTGAATTCAGACTTGAATTTTCACTATTCTTTGAATTGAATTTTGACTTGATTTTTGACTTGAATTTTGATGTGAATCTTTACTTGGCTTTCATTTCAAATTGAATTTTGGCTTAAATTTTTAACTACATTTTGACTTGAAATTCAACTTAAATTTTGACTTCAATTTTTGTTTGAGTTTGACTTTAATTTTGACTTGAAATTTAAACTGAATTTTGACTAGGATTTCAATAAGAATTTTTAAGTAAATTTTGACTGCAATTCAGACTTGAGTTTTGACTTATGCTTGAATTGAATTTTGATTTGGTTTTCACTTTTTGACTTAGCTTTACTTGTATGTGGAGCTTGTCAAATTTGAGGAATAGGAATCGGAATAATAATAGAACTAGGAATAAAATAGGAATCCGAATAGGAATGGAAATAGGAATTCGAATTAGAATAGGATCAGAAATAGAAAAAGGAACTGAAATAAAAATATAAATAGGAATAGAAATAGGAAAAATAATAGGAGAATCATCGCCATTTTGAAGAAGCGTCGTAATATCTCTGGCAGAAAACTGGCTCAGAAGCAATAGTGTTCCGAGTTTTTTGTACGCAAAGCCAAAACGGAAGTTAAACTGGAGATTTTCAAATTAAAAAAAGCGCCACATAGGAATGCTGTAAAGACAGTTTAAAAATTCAATTGCTGCACAATGGACAGCTTCCAAACCAGGAGTTTTACATTGCTGACTCGCGGGCCATTGTTGACGAAAGGTTTAAGTCCAAAAAGCAGTCCAAATCTCCTCGAAAATTCCTGGTATGACAAGCTACCTTTAGCTGTGACGAAATTATCAAGTCGTTTGTAACCACAGAAACAATAAATTCGAAAATTTATATTAAAGAATGCTTGGGGAAAAAAGACTTAAGCCTTTTGTAAGATAGCATGAGGTTTCCACTTTCTTTTGGTCTGAACTAGTTTCGTGTCATTACAGTAAAGTGGCCTTGGAGTGGTAGTCAAAAAATAATGTGCTTTGACTGGACTTTGGTCAAAAGGGAATTCGAAGCAACAAAGAAAGTGGCCAAGGAGGCTTAATATTTTCGGGAAAAGTGGTCCTCAGCAGCTCAAAAAGTATCTAATAATGCCACAAGATTGTGAAAAATTCAAATATTTTGTAAAATAAAAACAATAGGTATGTTCGCGTACCCAAAACATTTTAACAATTTGTACAAATTTTACAAATTCTTAAAAGAAATCCGTTCGTTTGCCCAAAAAAATTGCAAGAGAGAAAGAAAAGAAGAAAGTACTATTTTTCTCTTCAGTCCAGTTTTGAAAAGTTTTTGCTGGCTGATTTTCTACTTGCAAGAATTTTCATGAAGTAAAAAAAAAACAAACGTCTAAAACAGATGTTTTAAATGTACAAAACAAATAAAAAATGGTTAAGCATATTTGCTTATTTTAAATTATTTATTTAAATTAAATTATTATTTTTTTACATATTTTAACATATGTACCATGAACATATGTTGATTTCATCATGCGCAAAATTTTTTCGCCTTTTCTCACATTTTAAAAATTAGCTATTAGCTGAAAGTCGTGATTTTTTCTTTTTTTTTTTATTTTCTTTTCAGCTTTTTAACAGTTCGACATGTATTGCAAATTTTAACAAATTTTCTGTTCGAGTGCTTTTTTAGATTTTCATTGTTTTGCAAGAGAATTTTTTTCTTACTCTCAAAAAATTGGCAAGTTTTTACTGTAAAAGTACGCGAACAGACCTAATAAAAATTACCTGTTTTTATATACTTTCACTTTTTTTTTTAATTTTAAAATTGTTATACTCCGTCGCACTCCGCTTAAGTCACTCACCATAAACACGACATATTTGCTTCATTTAATTTTATCCATGCTTCTTATCTTTTCAGTCAAACTTGAGTTGAATTTATGCATTGCCATACTTATTTAAGTTATATTTTTCATGATCTAATTTTAGGACATCGGAAACTTCCAAAGATTACACCTTTTAAATGATTCGAGTTTTATTTGGACAAAAACTTGCAATAAAAATTTGTCACATTGATGCTCAAAGCTTCGTTAATAAAATAAATGAGTAAAGAAAGATACTTGTTTAAAAATTCCGGTATCGATTTCTTGTGTGTTTACGAAACGTGTATATATAAATATACACTACAATATATAATAGTCAACCCCTAAAAATGGGTTTTGAATTTTTAAAATCGTACAACTAGTTTAGCAGATTTATTGAATTTTGTGATGGGGAATTTTTTTAAATGCAATCTTTATATATATCGTTGTTATTATATGTTTTTAAATAATTTTCAATATTTTGGTCACTTTGCCATCATTTTTGTTTAAACCCTTTGATTAAACATTATTTAACATAATGCTGACAGTTATTTTCAATGTTTCTATAAGCGACTAATTTTAAACGTTACTTCAAAGGTTTTATTTTTCGCCGAAAATTCTTATCTTTGTTCTAACTTAATATTTATTTAGCTCTAAAATTATTTAAGAAATTGCCTTTGTTCATCACCTTCACTTATTTTATTCTTAAAAATACCTTCTTGACTCGAGGCGCTAAAAATACGCTACATATATGCTTGTAAAGACTCTGCAAATATTGACTGATGCTGCTGTCGCTGCTGGAGGAGAATGTGAAAAGGTTTTTTGTTTTAAGAATTAGTGTCGCGTTGCTTTGACTATTATAATTGTTTGTTTACCGACGATGGGTTATTTTCAAATGACCATATTATGGGGAATTTATTAAAATGTTTACTTAACGCCGTTGCTCGGAAATAATGTTTGTAAATTATTCCCCTTGAAATTTACCGATGCTTACCTTAGCAGGATGCATTGAATGCACTCGTGAAAGTGATAAAGATGCGTCTATTTGAAAAGTAGAATGAAAAATAGTAGAGGTATTCATGCATTTTAAAAAGGCTCGTTTCCGTTTACCTTATTAATTTCGTTTACTTTATAAATTTGACCAGGATTTTCAGTGAACACAACCCAACTCCTGTTCACTAAATAGTTTCCCCATGACACACTCCGTTTGTTGATTTTGATCATGATATAATTATCTAGAGGTAGAAGCATGGTAGAATTATCTAGGTAAGACCAATAAGTAGACTCGCTGACCGCTAAAATCAAATTAAACTTCAGTACATGTTTCACACAATACGATAAACACCAAAACTTAATATCTTTGCCTTGGACTTTGACAATCATGGTCAGAATAAAAAGAGCACTGTCAGAATTGCTCATACCTCGATTATTCTACCATGTGTAGGAGTGACAGTCGACTATCATTATATTATTGACCATTTACTTATAACATGGTTTTGATCGTTTATTTTTGATTTTTTACTCGATAAAGTGCTCGAGCTGGGTTTTGGTTAGGCGATTTGATTGCAGTAATCGCATCCAAAAATGTATTTTTTTTTATTTCTATTTTTTTTTCTTTTTATTTTAAAATCACCAGAAAGTTCTTTTATAGCTTGAACACATTAACTTGAACAAATTCTCTAATTAAGAAATACATGTAAAAAAATTTGACAGATGCGGCAAAGTTGATGTGGTCATCAATGTGTTCAGGATATTATTAATAAAAAATAAAAGACAATTATATTTTTCGTTTAATAAAATTCAGCATTTTTTATTATGGATAATTTATCAGTCATTAAATTTAAAACTATTTTATAACAGTTATTTTTAAGCGAATACTTTAAAGTGGGACATCTTGTTATTTTTGCAGCGTATCAGTGTTATTCAATTGGAAATCTGTATCCAGATTGTGAAGCGCCAACTCTTTGGAATCATCGTCAAGCACAGACTCTGCCCAGTAATCTCCATTTCCCGTAGTTTGTCGCATGCGACGATATGACTCAGCAATATTTTCATCCAACATGCGATCCACCACATTTCCTTGACTCAGCATGTACCGAAATTTCTCACCTCCTCTAGTTGTCGCTGCTTCATCGGAAGATGGTACGCGTCTCACTCCATCAGCTCCCTCCGTCGTATGCAGCATTTGCGTTATTTCGGCACTTTGTTCGCTCATCCTGCAGAGCGTGCATTTTTGCTCGCCCAAACGCGTCTTCAAATTCTGCAGTTTAATGCGCTCCTGTGACAGCAATAGCTGTTCCTGTGACAGTTGTCCTTCTTTTTCGCCCAATTCGCGCATACGTAGCTGCAGATATTTTATTTTTGCCTGAAAATTTTGCTCAGCCATGCGTGCACGTTGCTGCGTTTCCAGTGATTTTCGCTCTGCCAAACGCATAATTTGCAACTCCTGTTCCACTTCCTCCTCCTTGGCACGTAACATGTTTTCCTTATCGACAAGCTCACGTTTCGACTGCTCAAGTTCACGCTGCATTCGGTGATATCTCAGTCGCTCCGCGTCTGCGTGACGTGTTGCATCTTGTGCCACCATCATTGTTGCCTCAACTTCAGCGCGTTGTTTTTCCAGGTCGCTATTTGGCAGCAAGCGACGCTCTGTCTCGAACTTGATCTTTTCCACATTTAAACGTGCTCGTTCTTCCTGTAACTCCAACATGTAACGTTGTGTCTCCGCCAATTGTTGCTCTTTTAGGTCACCGATGCGTTTTTCGTCCCTCTCAAATTGTTCTCGCATGAGTACCCTCTCTCTTGCAAATGCTGTTCGCTCTGCATCCAATGTGGCCATCTTTTGTCGCAGTAACCAGTTTTCTTCCGCAGATTCTTTAGTTTGCCTGCCAAGTTGCACCTCCAAGGTACTGACCAATTCCATAAGACGACGCTTTTCTTCTTCGGTCATCTCCTCCGTTAGCTGCAATCGTTTCTCAGCATCCTCTATTCTCTTCTCTCGCGCATCCAACTTAAGCTGTCGCTCACGGTTAATTGTTTCGATCTTCATTTGCATTTCATCACGCAGTGTTTGCAAACCATCACTAACATTAGACAAGTTACTGGAGGCTGCTTTTAGAGTTTCCAAGTAGGAGCCATTCTCCTGCACTGCAGCAAACTCTAGCATTTTAGTTTGACGTATGGCCTCGAGCATGCGCCGATGTTCTTCTTTTAGCATATTCAAATCGTCTTCCTGCGACTTGCGTAGTCTGCGTATCTCATCATCGTAGTCTTGTTTAATTGTAGCCAGCTGTGCTTCATAGTCAGTCTTTTGATTTTGTTTTTCTTCAACAAGTGATTCCAGCTTTTTGTGGTAACTGACGTGTAAGTCTTCAATTTCACTTTTGAGTCTTGTCTCTACAGTCGAAAGATGTTCTTCGAGCACTTTGATTTGTTTCCTTAAAATTAATATAAAATTAAATCGTTATCAAATATCAATAAAGAAGAACGAAAATATGACTTAAGCATTATATAATAATCTTTAAGTAGGAGAGAAAGTTCTTTTGGCGACTATTATTTGTCAAAAACGCAACGAAAAAGAGAAAATGAATTAGCACAAAACAAATGACAAGATAAGCTTTGTATTGATTTTGACAGTTTTGACAAATTTTTTGATATTGACAAGTTTTTTCGGCTCAAATTGACTAAAAGGATTGTCAAATAACAACAGCGCGTTCAAAATGGCTGCAATTTTGGTGAGAAATTCAAGTTCAAAAGAAGCACAACTACATTCCCTAGCTTTTATTTACGAGTACTACCATCTTCACGTTAAGGTCGGAAACTTTTAAGACCACCCTCGTATGCTCTGAGTCTAAAAACGCAGTCTCCTTACATTAGTACGTAATAGTGAACGTATAGCCTATTTAATTTTTTGGAGTCGTCTTTCTAGACTTATTTTTTGGCTTAAACTCTGAATTCTATGTTCAGACATCTAGTAATCTTTTAAGTATTTGTACAATTATTAGATATCTGTAAAAATACCAACAGAGCAGTCTTATATTTTTGTAGTAAATATACTATGTGCGGTAGATTGCATTCTTGCTACTATTTATGTTGAACACAGCCAAAGTAAATCGAACAGAGCGAAAAATTGCGAGTGACATTTTGAAAATCTATTGTGAATGCCAATCAGAAAAATAAGTTTTAAAAAATAATGAAATTTCAAATTAAAATTTCTAAGGAAAGCTTTCTCAATGTCCAGTTAGTGTAGCTCTTAACCAGGAGATAGCTAACCATACGAAAGCTAAAACAAGAATTTTGCTTTCACCAAACGCTGGTTAAGCAACCGTCGGTTACATCTCTAATTGTGAATTTTTCAATTGTGAATACGCAAAAACTGCATAACAGCTGTCGTTTGTTTCCTTTTTTATGATATCGTTATTTGTTTTGTGCTTGTCAGTTATTATTTAAAATAAAAGAATTCTTTAGACTGGCTTAAATTAGTTCAAATGAAAAAAATATTCTTCTTTCTTTGACAGAGGAGCACGCAGAGGAGTTCTTCTGGTTAGCAGCTAACCGGAGTCACAACTTTCCGTTGACTTAATCAATACTTAACTGGCAGGTAAATCTTAACCGGATTTTGAAAAAGAGCTTTTTTACTAACCGCTGGTGCAACTTCTGATTACTGCTTAACCGGACATTGAGAAAGCGGCCCTAAAAATGGCAGAGAGCAAGAAGTAATATTGCAAGCTGAAAAATCAAACGGAAAATTAATATTTGGAGGGAGTATATAAGTGGAATCCACGCAGTGCTCGAAAATATATACGTTTTTCAATGGATGAGTGCGGAACTACGCACACATATGTCACATATTGTCACAACCTTGTTATTCAAAATACTTTGATAGTATTTTCAAATTTAAATACATGTCTGAGCATAGTATTAAGAACAGTTGCAAAATCTTCAAATTCACCTTTAGAGCCCAAACAGTAACACCCAAAACGGGTGGCGGTTGACGGGCCTCTCAGCGAAATAACTGAGAACCCGACCAGGATAGGAGCTTTTCGGTGTAAATGATTAATTTTCGAGAAAATTATTTCATATTTTGTTTCAAACTTATCCCTACGGGGAAAAGAACCGGTTCTGAACTGTCCCAATTCTGTCACAAACATATGAAACCAACCGGTTACTTTTACATGGCGTTGTCATTGACAGGGACCAATTGCCACCTGCTGCATCACCTTGAATCGGTCCAGTAACCGGTCAAGCAGAGTAGATTAGTGACCTGTTATGACGAAAAAGGAACCGGTTCAGAACTTACCATGTGCTAGGTTCCCAAGGGATAGGGACCTGACCCAATTCTGCCACCAACACATGAAACCGACCGGTCACTTTTACATGGCGTTGTCATTGACAGGGAACAATTGCCACCTACTGCATCATCTAAGACCTGTCCAGTGGCCGGCCTAGAAAAACAGATATGAGACCCAACCTACAACTTTCCATATTTTTATAAATTTACACAAAGCTTACATTTTAGTAAAGTATTAATTTAATTTAATATATAAGCGCGCAACTTCCAAATGTTCAACGAACTTAAAAAAAAAATTCTAAAACAATGAGATCCACTGAATAATTTGCTGAACTTCAATTTTTTAAAATAATTTAATTTGGGTCATTTAGGTCATTTGGTGTACGAGGTGCAACGCAAGAAGTTGAAGTATTCCATTGTTACTGCTTGCATTGGAGGCGGTCATGGCATCGCTTTGTTGCTGGAAGCTTCAGTTATTTGTATCTAGTACATGTGGTTTATTTTCTACTTTCTGCTGTTTTTAAATATTATTTTGTGCATTTATCACGTCTAATAGTAATAAATTATTAAGCTTAAAGTCCAATCATTAAACTTTTGTCCAGAGAAAAGGCAATTTTAATTTTAAAGAAAGCAGATAAAGGCATCCAATTTTTTTTACTCTCATGAATATTCACGGTTGTTGAAAAAACTTGCATTGACAATTTCCAAAATGTTCTTGAACTTTATCTTAAAAACTAAAATTTACTTTTCTAGGACTGAATAAAATTTATTTCGAATGAAATTTTAAGATTCAAATAATAAAGGAATAGAAAAAGTAATTAAATATCAAAACAAACATTATCGATATTGCCCATTTCTTTGTTAAATAATTATTCTGTGACAGATGCAAATTTTTTCTTTTCAACTTTAAGTTTTCACACAATACGAATACAGCTGTGAGTTTTAATGTATCTGTCTTCGCTTGAATCGTTCAAAATTGGTCCCGTGATGAGTAAAGTTAAATCTGCCCCGTAACAGGCACAAAAAACCTGTTGCGTGACGAGTTATATCAGACCTGTCCTGTGATAGCTGTCCATTGGAGCTGTCACGGGACCAGTCATTTATGGTCAATTGACCCTGCTTTCCTCGTAGGGTACATAAATGCAACACAGACACACAAAACGAAACGTCAGCTCATGGTAAAAAGAAAATAACACAGCTAATTCTTAGCAAAAATATGGCATCACTTATGCCACTCGAAAACCAAAAGTAAGCGACATTTTTTAATTAGGCTCTTTCAGACGAACGGCGCTTTCAGACGAGCGGACATGGGCATGTCCGACGACATGTACGATCGATCCAAAGCAAAAGAGACGGTCGGACCGACATGTCCGATGAAAATCAAAAAATTTTGATTTTTCTGCCAGTTCGACCGACATGTCGTTCATGTGAAAGCATGTCGAACCGACTCGGTGCATTTTTCATTTTATTAAAATCGTCAGCGAGTGAACAACAACGGAGCGGATTAAAATAATGAAGAATATAAATATGGCAAACGTTCCAAACACTAAGTTTTGGATAGAATTTATTAGTTTTTCCTGTTATATGAAAAATTCAATTTAGAGCATACAAAAATGGAGTAAAAATGTTAGTCAATTATAATAGCATCTAAAAATTCTTTAGTCATAACGCCGATGTGTTCTGCGTGAGAATCTGCAAAGAATTTAGTCGTCGTACAATGTACGCTGACATGTACATTCATCTGTACATTCATCATACAATTCACATTCCGGTAAAAGTTACCGTACTGATAAACTCACGAGATGCTGGAAAATTATTCCTCCATTTCCAGCAAGTTGTGAGATTACCGGGACGGTAACTTTTACCGGACTGTAAAGAAATCGGGCCTTAAGGGAGTAAAAATACATTGAAGGTTTGTTCGTTTCTGATCTATTTTTGTTTTTTTTTTTTTATTATACATAGAAATAAAAAATAAGGAACTGCTGTTGTGCTCACATACACTGTACGTGTACTGAGGCGTTTTTTCAGATCTCAGTGCTTGAAATTTGTGACATTTGCTCTTGCCGAGCAAAACAAAACAAATTTATAAGCTATCGGATCTGTCAAAGCACAAGCTTGACTTCAGGGGCGCATTCATTTTTCATGGTGTCATATATTTACAGGGCGCTTTTGCTATCACTGGAGTAAATTAATAATACGTGTTGTTTGTTGTTTTTTATTGGCATTATATATACCATATAGAATTATTCTTTAGCTCAGTTCGCTCACATTTAGGCGAAAACATTAAAAAATAAAACTTAGAATTCAAATCAGTTTTATTTCAGTTGATCTCGTCTACTTGTCGGTATCGATGTTGTTTTTTTAGTGTGTGTTGTAATAGTAATTATATAGTGGAAAATTTAAAATTTTGTTAACTCGTTTGTATTAAAAACTATTAAGAATTGTATTTATGTGTTTTTAAAAGAAAAAAAAAAAAAAAAAATTAATTTTGTTTAGTGTTCTTTTAGTGATCACATAATTTATGTTATTAATATAGAACAGTTTTTGTTGGATTTCACATAATCTAGTATTTGTATGCCTAATTTTTTCTATTCCTCTTTGTGCGGTGTTTGTTTATCTGTTGTGCAGTGAGAGTCTGTAGTGTTGTTATTGTGCTTAACACTTTGTGTACGCTGCATTTAACTGTGCCAACCCTGAAAGCACATTTTACATTTAAAAACGCTCACTAAATAATTTAAATTTTTTTCCAATGGATTATTTTTCCATTGATAATATTGCTGCTTGTTCTCTGAACGAGCAATGCAAAAGTCAGAATATTCTGTACCCTATGTTCAGCTGTTCTGGCCCATGTGAGCGAATGTGCCATGCTTCTTGTGCTGGTATTTCTAAATCGTGCCTTGACGATTTAATGTCAGTCCGATCTGGTCTTCGCTGGTATTGTGCTTCGTGCAGGGCCCTTTCCCCGGATGAACTCTATTCTAAAATAAAGCTTTTTGGGGAAAGCCTTAACTTATTAAATAATAACTTCAGAGAAATTGTTTCATTTTTTAGCGAAGTTAGTGCCGCACCCACTACCAGCGTTTCTGATGAAATTACTGTTCAGGATAACATTTCGGTTTCTTCGTCCATGACTGCATCTTCCGGAATTTTGTCAGTTTCATCAGAAAAAGACCTTAAAAGCTCTAAAAGACAGAAGAAAAACAAAAACAAAAATAGGCGTCGGAAGGCGTCCTCCAGACCTTCCAAGGCAGAGCAGCCCCCAGCAATGCCATCAGAAAATAATAATACGGTGATTTCTCATACACCATCTTCTATTCCTCTATTGACTAGTAGCCCAAATACGATTTCAACTACGCCTAACAGTCATTTGACTTTAAGAGCAGTTTCGAGGACCAGAAATGTTTTCATTTCACGTCTTCAGCCCGACACATCAATAGAAAATATATTAACGTTTGTCAGGCAATCCAAGTTAGTGAACTCAAATGCATTCTGTTCATGCAAAAAAATTGGTAATAAGCCTTCCCATGCTTCTTTTATTCTAACAGTTGCAGCCGATGATTTTACAACTGTTCTTAAATCTAATTTGTGGGCCGATAATATTCTTGTTACTGAGTTCAAGCCAAAAAATAAGTCTAAAAGGGTGACTCAAGCCGCCCGCCAGACTCAAAAAAACTAAATAGGCTGTCCCTTTACTATCAAAATGTAAGGGGACTACGTTCTAAGACGCAGAGCTTATTTCTATCAACTCAAAATTGCTCTGAGGATATTATCGCGTTAACAGAAACGTGGCTGAACGGAAGCATTACTGATTTGGAATTGTTTGACAATAGTTTTCAAGTTTTTAGAAAAGACAGATACACTGACAATATTTCTTCTGTCGGTGGTGGTGTCCTTTTGGCTGTGAGGAACTGCTTTGTCAGTTTTATTGTTGACATTCCCTGCTCTTCTAATATTGAACTAATTTGCGTTAAAGTTATACATTGTAACTCTAATGTATATGTTATTAATGCATATGTTCCTCCTAAGAGTACTGTAGAGGTCTATGCAAGCCTTGCGGAGTGCATAGATTACATAATCGATTTACTTGACGTTAATGACGACATTTTATTATTGGGCGATTTTAATCTACCTGATTTAAAATGGCATTTTTCTGACGATGATACGTACTATTGTGCATCTAATTCGAAGACCCGCCAAGAACATATATTTGTTGATAATATATGTTCAGACTTACAACAAGTGAGTTGTATTTATAATAGTCTTGAAAGACTTCTTGACCTGGTCTTAACTACAGACAGTAACAATGTTGTTGTTCAGAGGGCCTTTCATGCTCTAACTACTGTTGATGAATATCATCCACCATTGAGTATTTGGTACAAATCCGACAGAGCAAATATAGTAAATTCTAATTCAGCAGATAAGCTTTATGAATTCAATTTTAAAAAAGCTGACTTTTTGAAGTTGAATCAGTTGCTTCATGGTAAACTTAATGCAATTTTGGAATATATAAAAGGAAATTGCCTTGATGACTCCATACATTTTTTTTATATGGAACTCTTTGCTGTGTTTTCTCAATCAGTATCTTATAGTCTCAAATTTGCGAGGAATTCTGCGTACCCGTGGTACACAAAGGATTTAAAGACTCTTCGCAACAACAGGAGTAGGGCATGGAAGAAATACGTCTGTAGCTTAGGCTCAAACGACCTAGAAACTTACAAACGTTTGTTTCTGGAATTTGAAAATCGCTCAGCTACATTATATCACGAATATTTAGATAATGTTAAGCTGAGAATATTGACAGATCCAAAGAAATTTTGGGGATTCGTAAACACAAAGAAGAAATCTGATGGATTTCCTTCTTCATTTAGAACTCCTGAGAGATTTACTGACAATCCCGTCAAAATTTGTGGCCTATTCGCCAATCTTTTTAAAGAATCATTCTGTTCAGATTCTTTTACTCCTGATGGAGAGTACTTTGAATATATGAATTCCGAACCCAGAGTATCTTTGGAACATATATCCTTCACTCCAGAGGATATTTTAATGTATATTAGATCGATCGATGAGGAGTTTGGTGCTGGACCTGACGGTGTTCCTGCCGCAGTGTTAACACAATGCGGTTCCGTTTTGAGTCAACCACTTTCTTTATTATTCAATAAATCATAGAAAAAATCATTTATAAGTCCTATTTTTAAAAAGGGTTGCAGGAACGATGTTAGTAACTATAGGCCTATCGCTAAGCTCTCATCGATTCCAAAACTTTTTGAGCGGATGGTGTATGATCGGGTGAAAATTAACTGTGGGGAAGTCATAACAACTCGTCAGCATGGTTTTGTGAATGGCAGATCCACTGTGTCTAATCTTCTCGATTTTACAACATTCTGCTTAAATTCTATTGATTCTGGTAACCAGGTCGATTGTGTTTACACTGACTTTAGTAAGGCATTTGATAAGCTACCACACAATCTAATCTTATTTAAACTTGAGTTAATGGGATTTCCACAATATTTTGTGAACTGGATTAAATCGTATTTGGTAGAGCGATCTTATCAAATACGTTTCCGAGGCGCATTGTCTTCTGAATTTATTGCTGGATCAGGTGTTCCTCAGGGTAGTCACCTTGGTCCTCTTCTGTTTATTTTAGCTATCAATGATGTAACTCACGTCATTGAACACTCTCATCTGCTTATTTATGCCGATGATATGAAAATATACAGAACGATTAATTCTAGAGATAATTCAGATCTACTCCAGTCTGATCTAAAATCCTTTGAAGTTTGGTGTTCTAAAAATAATACGTTTTTAAATCCAGATAAATGCCAAACTATGACCTTTTCGCGAAAAAGGAATAATTTTATATTTGATTATAAGATTAAAGATACTGCCTTGAGTCGTGTAGACACCGTCAAAGACCTAGGTATATGCATGGATTCTAAGCTGCCGTTTAACATTCATATTGATAATATTTGTAAAAAAGCATCTTCAATGCTTGGTTTTGTAAAACGCTGGGCCAAAGAATTTAATAGCATGATTACAACTACAACGTTGTATTATGCAATCGTGCGTCCTCACTTAGAGTATGCAAGTCAAGTGTGGTCCCCAAGTTACAATGTGCATGTTGATCGAATAGAAAGAATCCAAAAACGTTTTGTTCAGTTTGCTCTAGGGGGCTTAAGTGGAACTGACATATTAGACCTTCCTCCTTATGCGGATCGTTTAAAACTATTAAAAATGCAGTCTTTAGGTGATCGAAGGAAATCGGCAGATATCGTATATTTACACCAGCTCATAACAGGTGTATTCGATTCTCCAGAACTTCTTTCTCACATAAATTTTAACACTAACCGTAGAAGCAGTAGAAACGCTAACAACTTAATTTATTTGCCATTTAGTAGAACAAATTATATGGCTACTGCTCCTTTAAGTCGCATGAGTTCCTTTGTTAACAATTGTAGCGTTTTTGATGTTAATTTGTCAAAAGGTCAACTCAAAAGTAGATTAAAATTAGTTGTGTAAATAGATCTATATATACGCATGGTTAGTTGTTACGTCTTGTGTTGTCCCTGAGCCCAACCCATTTATTGGTGGGTAAATTTTTCCCACATTAACTTGTTTGTGGTCACGGGTATCCATAACATTGATATTTTCAATGATTACTGGGTAGTGGCTTTAGATGGGTTAATGCTGAGGAAGTGCGATATAGCTGTAGTAGCTGAACTCTATTGTTATTGCATGTTTGAAAAAAAAAAAAAAAAAAAAAAAAAAAAAAAAAACAAAATTATTAGATAAAACCAAATCTATTTTGCATAAAATATATTATAATTAAATTATTTTGAACATTTTAGTAATTAAAACTTTTATTTAATTATTAATATCGTCGTTTGGCGTGCAAAATCGCGTATCCGCCACTTGCACTTACACACATACACACACACGGTGATAGTAAAATTCCACAGTAGTGCAGGTTCTTTTAAACTATTGAATGGATTTTTAACTTAACTAAAAACATTGAAAATTAGATACTTGCTATGTTCTGAAATCAGCGTTTAATGAAAAATACGCTCTTTATTAATTAAATCAAATTGAATTAAAATCCAAATTTCAATTTTGCCCTTTTTGCAATATACGCGGTATTGCAAGTGGCTGATACACGCTATTTCACGCCCAATGACGATATGCAATTCTAATCAGAAAAATTACGCCTAGCTGTACGCAACAACCGAATACGGCCCTGAGTGAATGTTCTGTATTAGCGTGAACATACACCAGTAAGAAAAATGCCTCACTTTTATACCAGAACGCCACTTCCTTATCTGTTATTTCTATGTAGATATATACTATTTTTATTATTGTATACTTTTAAAAAGACATGTATAGTTCTTATAACAACCATCGAATCTGCCACATTTTTTTCAGAGCGGGTGCCCATAATTGTAAAATCAAAGTTGATAGCTCATAGAAAATCTGCAAGCGCTCTATTTTTTCACTCGTTATTCATTTCGCATTCATTTGCAAAATTGGCTGATTTTGACAATTATGGGTACTGCGAAGAGAGTGCGATCAGCCCTGCGACAACCTTATAATTCAACCATGATTCTATTCTGGCGTTTTTCCGTCGCAGATTTCTACGGCGAGATAATTTTTGACGGCTCCATACATTTTCATGTATTTTGTTGCACGGCAAATCCGACAACCACCACCGGGCTTTGGTTTTGTTCGGGCTCGTAAGTATAAAAGAGGCGTGGACAGATTTATAACCAATATTTTTGCATGAACGGGATGAATTTGGTTTGCTTCAAGGTTGATTTATAAGGTTGTCGCAGGGCTGATCGCACTCTCTTCTCAGTACCCATAATTGTCAAAACCAGCCAATTTTGCGAATGACTACGAAAGAAAAACAGATGATAATAGAGAGCACTTGCAGATTTTCTATGAGCTGTCAACTTCGATTTTACAATTATGGGTACTAGCTCTCTCCCTTGCGACAACCTTATAAATCAACCTTGGTTTGCTTGACAAATTTCAATATAGTTTCTATTGATGTGTTGGGCTGAAGGTGGGAAATGACGTTTCTGGTGCTGGACAATGCTCTTAAAATCAAAATGAGTTTAAAAATTAAACCCATTATCACTGTGTTTTAGAATTACACTCCTAAATAACATTCATTAAGAGCATAAATAAAAAATACAGTGATAACACGAAACATTTTTAATTTAACCACTACACACAACAGAAATTCGCCCTCCCCTTCGCCAACCTTTTCCACCTCTTCCCTCCTCCCACCATACTTTTAAAATTCACACTAGTAGTAGCTTGAAGTTTTACCTGAAAGATGTTTCTATGATATCCATTTCCTTGTCAAAGTTCACTTTCATATTCTCCACCAGCTCCTCCAGTCTTAGTTTTTCAAATTCCAAACGCTTGACATCAGCTTCTAGCTGCACCACTTCCAAGAAAGACTGCTGAGGTGCCACGACCAGTGCATCCTTAGCGTTTGCTCCCACATGTTCTTCATTTTCAAATTGATTTTGTTTTAGTGCCAGAAAAGCGGGCTGCGTCATCAACAATTGGATGTGATTATTTATACGTTGTTGTTGCGACTTAATATGTTCTTCCATTTGTTGCTGACGCTGCACTTGCTGCTGCAACAATGCGCTAAATTGTTGTTCCTGTTGCTGTAACAACGTCTCCTGTTTACGTTGCATTTCCATCAAAGCCCTTTCTTGCTGTTTCATTTGTGTTGCCAGTGTCAGTTGAGATTCTTGCTGTTGCAGCACATTGAAGGCATTTTGAGCTTCTAAATTCATGGTATTTAATAGCATCAAATTTTGAGTTGGTGCCAATATTTTAGGCGCCTTGAAATGCTCCACGACAGTGTCATCAGCCATGTTATGCCTGGGCGTTTCAGCAGTTTTTGTAGATATACTTAAGCTTTCAACCTTCGCCTTAGGCTCTGCTGTATTTGCACTAGCAGCTTTTTGAGTTTTTGGTGATTCTAGTCGTGGTATGTCTTTGTTTATATCGATATTTTTCTCTGGTTCTCCACCCAGACCCAACCAGTCAGCGGTTGTACCACGCTTCTTCATTTTTGGCGTTGACATTTCCGACCCAGCAACATGTAATTCTTTTTCCTTCGTAGTTGTTGAAAACAATCCCAGTGGATCTGGGTTCACTACTGCAGAATTACTAGAACTACGACGACCTGTGGAGGTTTTGGGTCTTGCTTGTGTATGAGTTGTTGTATCTGTTGTGGTATCGGTGGATTGTCTTGATATTGCCGGCTTTGCCGTTGCTGGTCGCTTTGTTTCTATGGGCGCAAGTATGTCATCGAAGAGATTTGATTTAGTGGCAGCTTTTGGTTTCTTGGGATCAAACCCTAAATCATCGTTATCATCATCAAATTCATCCTTAGACTGAGATGGCTTTTGTCTGGTGATACGCGGTGTGCTTGTTGAAATGGGTTTATTTTGAATATTAATGTTTGCATCAAGCTGGTTATTTGATGAAATTTTTGATTCCGCTCTTTCTTCCCTTATGCCGAAAAGATCATCCATTTTGCGCTTTGATTTTAGAGGTAGTGCCTTTGAACTTTTCTTAAAGTTGTCAAAAAAACTATCTTCATCATTGTCGCTCAATAAATCAGCTAAAGGATCGTCTAAATTGAAGTTCATGGTAAATTTGTTAATGCTGATTGTAGACAATTCAGTTAATTTTTGAAAAAATAAAGTGTAGCTTCAGTTGCGTTCTAATTTGCTTCTAACTTGGGAACAGTTCCGCTAATATTGAATTATTAAAAACTATTGTTTGATTTTTCAGTTGCATGGCAACCATAGTAAATAAGCAGCAGGTGTTAAAAAAACATTCCAGTGCCTCTCTAGGCGTTGTGCGCATAGTGATGTGTAACTAAAATAAATTCCCATATTGCTTATGAAGAGGAATTTTCTCACTAAAAAATTCGATACACCGGATTTCGAAACACTATTTGTTAAATCCATCAAAAAACTTTAAACTTTTTGAAGTGAAACTTCTTAGGCGGCGATGTTAAAATTTAAAATTTGAATATTCAAGATGGTGGAAAGAGTTGCTACTCGATTTTTTCGAATCCGATGTCAGAATATTAAACTCAATATGACAGATAATTCAGTGCTGGGGCACTAGGCAAAAATGGGTCGTGGAATCAAAATTCGTTATTAGAATTTCAAAAGTATGATATAATTTTTATTTAATAAAATTTCTTTTGAAGAGTCTTAAACATCATTTAACAGCTTTAGGGGGATAATGATTTCGAATCTGATTTCAGAATTTTAAAACTCAAGATGACGTATAGGACTGCCAACTGGATTTTTTTTTAATTTTTTCGAAAACTTGTAATTTCATAAATTCTGACAACGGGTTTGATTTTGAATCTGATATCTCAGTTTTAAATATCAAAATGGCGGATAGAAATGCCACCTAAATTTTTTGTATTTTTACAAATTCTTGTAATTTTCAAATTCTGAAAACGGATACGGACTCGGCAACCCATTTTTACCCCAGCACTGGATTCGTATAAATATAAAAAATTCTATCCGCCATCTTTATATTTTTATTCCATGCATCGTTCCCTACTGATTTGAAGCGTAGATAAAATCTCTTTGATTCTCTAGGGAGATTCTAACGTAAATGTTGCATCAAATAAGTCCTAACCGCTAATTTTCTTCACGAAAAATTTCTTTTGCACTTAAATAAAAATCCCAACGAATCAACAACAAAATCCGGAACTAAAATAGATGCAAATTTTTCACGTTATCTCGAAAATTTTTAATCACAAACATAAATCTCACATTTTAGTTATCACAAACTATTAATATCAGTATTTTCAATGGAAGCAAATGTCAATTAAAGTGTAAATATTGAATAAGCAGAATATTTTTAATGGAATTTTGTATTGTATTTCTTTTGAGATGCTCACTTTTTCTCTCTCTCTCTCTCTCTCTTTTTTTTTCCTTTGTCTCTTACGCAATGTTGCCGTTTGGGCTATTTATTGCCAAAATTGGCTATTTTCTTTTCCTCGATTTTTCGATATTTGATGATTTTATTTTTCATTTTGCTATTTTTTTATTCAGGTATTTTTTATTTTTGCAAAAATTACTTTTGTGTCCTAACCTAAATGACTTAAAATTTCTTCGCGATGGTGAATTTTCCCATCATGTGAACACGACATACCAATAATGTTAATCGTGCAGTACAACGCAATAAGGTTGTGTTCAAAATTGCAACTAATTCAGAAATACTACACAAAAACAGTTGGATATACTGACCTTACTAAGCAGACTTCCTTTGACATTTGTAGTGAGTGTGGATTGCTCTTTTTGTTAATAGTTGCTGAACTAATTACAATTTTGAACACAACCGAATATACATTAATTTGACATGTTTCAACTCTAACCACTGGTCACTAAAGAGTAGGCAACAATGATGGATTTTATCATGAACAGCATGAAGTTTTTGTTTTTTTTTTTTTAATACATGAATAACTATTTTGGCTATTTTTATTTTGTGTTCTGTCAAAAAATAAGTTTACTTCGGCAACACTGCTCTTACACTAAAATCTTTCTTATTCTAAGGAGGAAGAGTGTAACAATAGAAAAAGTTTCACTGTTTTTTTTTTATTTATTAATTTTGATATTCGCAGTTTTACAAGTAAACTCTATCAATAATTTACATTTAGTTTCTTGTAAAGCATTTAAAATTTAACTCCCACAATTAGGGTGTGTGCTATTCGGAAACATTTCACTCGTGGTAGGAAAGAAGTTACTGAGTTGAATACAATTTCTGTCTGTTGAAATAAAATTGTCATTTTTGCTGTGCCAAAAGAACGATGACATTTTGACAACAAGAATGACATTTTGGCGTTTTAGATTTCGTTAGTGTATTAGCGCGAGACTTTAATTTATTTTGCAAAATTGTTGATATAACGGAAAATTAACGCAAATATTTTCCACTTCTGGTTGCTTTGCTGTCGGAAGCAAAAAGTTTTGAACTTCTTTATGACTTAATGCTTTTTTAATGAAAAGCGAAGAGTAAGTACTGCTTTTGCTTTTCTGCTCCGGACAACTACCTAAAACATTATTCCTTTAAGGATATTACCTATATTCGGCCAAGAGGTTATTTCGAAACATTTAATGCCATTTTGAATGGAGACAATGCACAAACCTAAATGCATTTAAGAGTGTCTGCTATCTCTTTTCGCAAAATTGTGGAGTTTATTCCAGCGAAGCATCATGGATGGTCAATACGGTATGAAGTGGTTTGCTATCGAATAGCAAGTGGTTTTATGGGCAATATAGTCATATTACGTAGAACTTCCTTTGCTGTTTTGTTGGGATTTCAATTAATTCTTTGTGCTTTTTTAACTTATAATGAACTAAAATGTTTAGCTTTCATTAATTTCACTTTAAGTATTTTAAGCGCGAACTTAGAAGTGTTTTTGAAGCGAAGCTTTTTACTCCTCGTTCTGTGATTTGCTTGGAGTAAAATCTGAAAAATTTTCGACAGATTTTTTCTTGGAAATTTGATGGTTTTTTTGTTGCTAGCGCGCTTGACACATTAAGAAAATTTAATACTTTAATATTAACAACTGACAAAAATTTGCTTTAATTTGCCACAAGGTGTCTCCAGCATCGGTGTGTTTGTATTGAGAATGCGTTTGTGGTTTTGTTGGCACAAAGAAAATTAGCAATGCCCACAAGTGCGTTTTTAAGCGTCAAAAAATAGATAATATCAATATATATGGAATTAACAAACGCATGCATGGCATCGGCAAGGTATCTAAAATGTTTGTTAAATTTTGATTCGTTTGCGTTTTTTAACATATATTTATATATATTTTTATCGTCGTTCTGTGATTTGCTTGGAGTGAAATCTGAAAAATTTTCGACAGATTTTTTCGGTAGGTAGTACGCTGTTGAAGGAAAAACCAAGTTCACAAGTTGTTCAGTGCAGCCAAGTTCACAACCATGTGTGGAGAGTTAAAATGGAGAGTCGCTGGCATTATATGCCAGTATATGTAATTGGCGTGGAAATTTAACATTCAACAATTAAAAAAGAAGCAGTAAATATGTTTTCTGTATACATGTAATTTATTTTGTTATTTTAAATTTTTGTGTTTAAAAGTTAATTTATTAAAAAGAAAAAATTATTAAGCTATCAAGTCGATGTAACTGCGAAAAAGCTTCGCTTCACTCGTGTGTCCAACGACGCACCTGTGTTTTTTTTCTAATTATGCTTGTGTCAAAAATTCTCTTGCCGATTGTCAAAATTTGTACTAGGCTCTGAGGATAAATGAATTTTTGACAATCATATTCACCTCGCAAGTGCCAAATATTCTCATTCAGACTGCCAAAATTTCATCATCCGAGTGAAAAGTTTCCAAATAGTGCACAGCCTTATTCATGAAAAAATAAAAATATTTTGATTTGTACAGATGACGCTGAATAGACCACCGTAACCCATATCAACGCCTTCGATGATATTAGCTCTTACGGCTCTATACTACTTTTTGATACAATGGGTATTTGCTACAAATGGGTACAATTGAATTGTTAATAAAAGTTATCTAGGTTCAAATGTATTTAGAGTTGAATATGTTGCTTATTAATTTTCAGAAATTTACAGAAGATTTTTTGATGTTAGCCTAATTTTACTAAATGTAAACTAAATTCGTGTCTAAATTTGCCATTAACTAAGCTAGAAATAAATCGATAATTATATCTTTTTCTCTTAATTAAAAACGGGCCATTATTTTTGATTCGAAAGAGCGTGTAAATTAATATTTTCAAAGCTTATGACACCATCACGGCGTACGCACAATATTTTTTTTAATTAAAAAGTATTTAAAACAGCACCCCTAGTGTAGGTTAACGAACATGTTTTCTTTGGCGAAAAACTGCGGACTACAGAATTTCTCGGAGTTTTTAGAACAAAGCCAATAATTTCATAGAATTCACAGATCTAATTAAATAAAAGAAATGAGATTTTGATTTTTTTTAAAACAAAAATCTAAACATGCATGTATAAACTGAATATAAAATTGAATTAGGTTATAACTTCAAACCTTGTTTTAAACTGAAACAAAAAAAAATTTATATGGATGAACTTCAGATTAACAAGAGCTTGTGAGTCAATTGACGACTCAGACGGCTGCCTCGCAATGTTCTCTAGAATCTTAAAATTACATTATTTACTCCATGAGGTTTGCCAGTAGTACCCTGTGACATTGAGTTTCAATTGCAGATATTTTCTATATAAAAAAAAAACGAAATAGCCATTTTAGCCCTTGAAAGGACTTTTACTGAGCTTCTTATGATCAATTGTGTTTTGAAATGTTTGAACACAAATTACCGAGAACTGGACCAACAAGTTTTATGCCGACTCCGAACGGATTATGTTCTCAAGAAGCTTTTTATTGCAGTTTTTACTGTCTGAGACTTGCCATTGTCTGCAGAGAGGTGACGACCGATTGAAAATTGAAAAACTTTCTATGTCAGATGGGATTTGAACCTGTGTTCTATTGCATACAAGTCACACACATCAACCAGGATGCCATGCCCACCACATGTTTTCTATGTTAGCTGGAATTAAATCAAGGACTTTGCCAAAATGTGTTGCACTCACACATCTCAACGCATTCGCGGCGGTTTTTAATAAACATTTTTCGCCTGCGGCGCTCATTCTTTCTGATTTATTAAAAATCGCGGCGATTTTTCACCTGCACAAAAAACATTTAATTTATTGAAGAATCAAAGAACCTCTTTCGTTGGTAGCAATTTTAATCAAACAGTACTTATTTGAGAACACTGGAATTTTTCACTGATCCAATTTCAATCTTCGAACTTTTTAAAGTGTGGGATGGAATTATTTAAAATATGATCGTTTATATTTTACCTTTTTAATTAAATATTTTAACGCTTTAATTACCAGTTGAGACCTTCTTTCTTTTGCAGCATTGCATCTAGGGGCTTCAAATACACATTTAGAAAAAAAAGGGCAAGTCTGAACGGTTATAAAATTTTTGCTCGTCACCTTTTCATATTTATGTAAAACTTTGTTTATCACCCACTGTTACAAATCCAAAGATATCTGGCAAGTCTGCAGGCTTACAACATTCCAGTGCCTTTAAGCGACTTATTTGAACTGTCAAAGCAAACAGCTGTTCTAATTCAAAGGGAACTAAAACTGCTGCTATAACCTCAAGAAATCTGCAATATTACACAAATTATGAACTCTTATTTCTTAAATGTAACTTAAGGTAACTTGTGATATAATAATGTTTCGTACCTGTCTTAGCTTGCATGGGAAATGCAAGCATTTATTAAATCTAACAACAACATCAAAGCAGCAGTTAACCAAACGTTTGCAGGCAACTCTTGGTGGAGGAAAACAACCAAAACCTTTAAGTGCCGACACTAAAAAGAAAATAAAGTCTACACTTTATTATGTCACGGCTGGTGGTGTCCTAGTAATGGGCTTCAGCTACGCCGCAGTCCCACTTTACAGCATGTTTTGTCAGGTAATGAATGCATTTTGATTGATATAGTATTACATGAACTCTCCCTCACAGGCTTACAGTTATGGTGGCACAACTTCGCAGGGACATGACACTGAAAAAGTTGAGCACATGAAACCTGTTGAAAATCGCATTTTAAAAATACGCTTCAATGCAGACATAAGTGCTTCCATGCGTTGGAATTTTAAGCCACAGCAATATGAGATCAAAGTGGCGCCAGGCGAGACTGCGCTTGCCTTCTACACTGCACGAAATCCAACCGATCAGCCCGTAATTGGAATCAGCACATATAATGTGATACCCTTTGAGGCTGGAGCCTATTTCAATAAAATCCAATGTTTCTGTTTTGAAGAACAACAATTAAACCCGCATGAAGAGGTTAGCTTATAAAAATGCTTGTGTTGAATTCTAACTAAATACTACCCTTGCAGGTCGATATGCCAGTATTTTTCTACATTGATCCAGAGTTCACTCATGATCCAAAAATGGAGTTTGTTGACACAATTACGTTATCGTATACCTTTTTCGAAGCTAAACCTGGCCTGAAGTTTCATATGCCCAATTATGCTAAAGCGCATGCGTAAAATGGTTTATATATAATATTGTTTAAAATATCGTTTGTTTTAAAATCAAAGAAATCATATTTAAAAGTTTTTTAAGTTTCATAGCTGCTAATGTTGACATAAAGAAATATGCAAAAATATTTTTATTGTATAGTTAATAGTATAATATTTTATGAGTTAGCTTTATTCTGTGGTAGAAATTACAACGAATTGATTTAATTTAAAAAAAAATTAAGTTTATTTAAAACCAAATGCTTTACTGAGCATCTATTATAAAACTGTCCCAAATCGAAATTTTATTTTCTCTTAAAGATCATTTTCATATTAAATAGAATGGCAGGTAATCGCGTTTTCTACTGATAAAAACCAATTTCTGTGTAAATACATTTTTCTCTGAATATTACCAGACCTAAGTCCAGAAAAAAGTATGCATAAGATTAAACAGTAGAATCTCCCATGCAGCTCTTGAAACTCAAAATGCGATAGCTTTAAAATTGGGAAAGGAAGTGGAACTGGAAAAAATATGAGTGAGATGGGACTTCCTCCATGCAAATTTAATTTCACAATTGTATTTGATTTCACAACAGCAAAGGTATGGTTGGAACGAATACATTCAAGAGAATACGATGCACAGTGCGCTTTTTTCGATTTTATGATGACATTTGCATTATCTCAGAAACTATAATAGCTAGGATCATGAAACGTACCATTATTTTTTTAACCATAATGAAGTAACAACACGAAACATTAGAATTCTACGTCAAACTCCAACTCTCCTACATTCCATACAAAACACATTTATGTTTTGAATATTTTGTTGCAGCAGGAAATATGGAGTTGTAATAGAAATCTTAAGATTTAGTAAAATTATCTTAAGATTTAGCAAGAGAATCCTGAGATATAGTAAGGGAATCATATCTAAAGAGAAAAATCTTCTCAAAAAACATTTTTTTCTCAAAATTAACAAAGTTTAAAAAAAAAATTTCAAAGAAAAGGGTTAAACAATTACCAAGCAATATTGCCAACTAGGTTACAACTTGTTTATAGTTATAAATTTAGTTTTATTTTTCTTAAAATTTTAGAGTACAAATCGTCTTGAAAGTCAGTGCATTTTAAGGAAATATATGAGTTTTGAGCGTTTTTTTCATATGAACAATTCTTTCTTCGCAAGCAAGCGCAGATTTTTGCAAAAATATAGTTTCTAAGTATTATATTTTATGATAGTTATAGCCTTCGAGTGATATATGGTGATATATACTTGATATTTTCTACTAAACTTTAGCTATATTTAAGCTTCTTCTAGAATTTATAGACACACTTCTACAATTTTTCTATTTGTTTTTTAAGTAAATATTTTCTTTTTCAAACGTGTTTCTAAGGCAAACGTGCCTAAGTTCTTAAGCACAGAAAATAATATCAAAATTATTAAAGTTAAAATTAAAAAATTAAAGCTTAAAGTTATAAATATTTTAAACTGTAATTCATTTCATGCTACTTTTTGATTGGAAAAAGTTTAAACTTTCACGAATTTTATAAATAAAACTGTGATTTTGAAATTTTTAGTATCATTTTCATAATATTAAATTAATTAACTGTCGAAACACATTTTTTTATGAAATTAAAAAAAAAAATTAAACCTGTTGTCATCCTAAAAACGAAAAAAACGCAATGCGCAACGTTTTGCTGAAACATTTATTTCCTACCTTAAAGTCTCATCTTCAAATTACTCAAATTTAATAAATAAAATCCCAAATAAATGGTAGCACACGCAAGTTGAGGAATAACTGGGAAATTATTTTAATCGCTAGCTAAAAACAGACTTGCGCAATGTGTTGGCAGCATACTGCTCATCAGACCTCTCACTTCAGCACATGCATTGTTAACAACAACTTCAATGTTTTGATAAGAAATGTCAAAGAGTTGAACTGAACTAAATAGAATAACGAAGAAAAACATAAAAAACACATAATTAAAAAACATGAAAAAAATATATGGGCACAGAAACAGATGCCGGAACATTCTCAGATTTCATTCATTGCATCCGGTTGAAGACGTTCAGATATAGAACAAACACGAAGGAATTTCTTTTAATTGCTAAAAGAGTACACAAGCAAGTACACAATTATGCTAAATTCACAAATATTTAGCATATTTTTGCTACTAAGCGCAACAGGATTTCTCAATGCTATGAAAGATGACGAAGTAAGTGATGCGTTGGAGGAGCAGCCAACTGTGTTAATTGTAATGCTCGTTCGCAACAAGGCACACACTTTGCCATATGTGTTGAACTACGTGGAAGGTCTTAACTATCCTAAAGACCGACTGTCGCTCTGGTGAGTTGTTAGTTAATTAGTCCCAATTTTCAATTAAGGGAATTACGTCATTCTAGGATACGATCTGATCATAATGAAGACAACAGCGTGGAGATTTTGCAGCTGTGGCTAAATCGTACAAAACCATTCTATCACAACGTAGACTTTAGCTTCGATAACGATACGCGACGTCATCAGAATGAGAGCACGTCAAACGAATGGCCAGCAGCACGCTTCAATCATCTAATAAAGTTGAAGGAACAAGCACTAACGCATGCCCAAAAAATATGGGCTGATTATATCTTTGTAAAAATATCCAAACATATGTAAGTTCTGCCGATGTGTCATGAATTTGTATTTTTAGTATCTTGATACCGATGTGCTGCTTACTTCCCCCGACACTTTGACGCATCTTACTAAATTGCACCTACCGATTGTTGCACCGATGCTCCTATCCGAGGGTCTCTATTCCAACTTTTGGTGCGGAATGACCGATGATTACTATTATCAGCGCACCGAGGAGTACAAGGAAATCTATGAGGTTCACAAGGAAGGAAATTTCCAGGTGCCCATGGTACACAGTGCCGTGTTGGTGCATCTCAAAAACATAGCCAGTCGTTACTTGACTTTCGATCGTGAACGTCTCATCGAGCAGCAGATAAACGATGCTGAGTGGTCCGCAACTCTAGGACGTCAGTGTCGACTGTATGATGGCCCACTGGATGATATCATTATATTTGCCATTTCTGCAAATTGCTCACAAATACCTATGTTCATAAGCAATGATATACCTTATGGCTACATACTGCAACCGCTTGAAACCGACGACACTTTAGAGCAGGACCTGCAACAGCTAATGAACATCAAAACCAACATTGTACATGATTTGAGCGTTGCAGTTGAAGTGCATGAGTCATTTGCACCGTATGTGCATTATCCGGAAAAGTAATTTAATATCAGCTTATTTATATGCTGTAGTTTCTAATTTTTCAAATTTTAAATTTGAAGGCAAACATTAACATTAGACAAGATTTACATGATTAATTTGGAACGACGTCCAGAGCGCCGCCAAAAAATGGAATTGCTTTTCAATGTATTAGGTTTGGACGTACAACTTTTTCCCGCCATCGATGGAAAGTAAGTAACCGAGTTGAATGTATATGGTTTGCATGTATATAACCAGCACTCTACTCTACTAGAACACTAAATTTGGATGTTATACAGAAGATGGGCATTAAATTCCTTGAAGGCTATGAAGACCCTTACCATCATCGGCAAATGACAATGGGAGAAGTTGGTTGTTTCCTTAGTCACTATCGCATTTGGCAGGAAATAGTAGAGAAGAGCTTAAAAGAGGTACTCATATTGGAGGATGATATCCGCTTTGAACCTTATTTTAATGAACGTGCTGTCAAGATTTTAGAACAAGCACGTGGTGCTGTAGAATATGATTTGATGTAAGTCTCAATTAGTATATTTTTATGAACATAACTTTTTCTAACTTTGGTCACAGTTACTTCGGACGCAAACGTCTTAAGGATGAAAGTGAGCCCTGGGTAATGGGTACCGAAAATCTTGTGCATGTAGGTTACTCTTACTGGACTTTGGGTTATGTTATTTCATTACAAGGAGCACGTAAATTGCTTGCAGCAAAACCACTGGAAAAACTGATACCAGTTGATGAATACCTGCCGTTGATGTTCAATAGACATCCGAACAAAACCTGGGCCGCCGCCTATACGGAGCGTAATTTAATTGCTTTCAGTGCAGCGCCACTCATAATGTTTCCGACACACTACACGGGCGATGTTGGCTATATATCAGATACTGAAGACTCTGAACTGACACCACAAAAACAAGATGATAGTCAAACGGTCAAGACAAAGGCACAGCTAAAGAGTGACCGTGAACAGGAATTCGACAATATCAGTGAGAATATGAAGGATGTTGTTAGCAGCACAAAGGAAGGAAATTTGCCAGAAACTATAGAATTTGATGATCCGCAAGTGTTGCTTGCAAATAAACTGAATGCCGCCAAACAGCATGAGGAGCTTTAAAGCATGAATTTTAGATTATAATGCCATAACCAAAACTGTTCATTTCTGTGTATTTTTTTAAGAAAAACAGTGCCTTAATATTTTTAAGTTTTTACTTTCCTACTGTATGTAATACATATGCTCCCTATAGACTGCATTATGAAGTAATGTTTCAATACTCTTATATATACTAACCCAACGAATCTCTACTTTTCACTCGTGCCGTAGCCAAAAAAAAAGAACAAAAAACTAAGTTTGTTTTACTCCTGGTTGCATCCCAAAGAATTTTTTGGTTTAACCAATCCTTAGGAATAAAAACTAAAAGTTTAAAAATAATTATTAAAAACTAAAAAAATCCTCACAAAAATTCAGCAAGGGCTTGGAATTGACTATAACATGAACAAAATATTATAATCGAAAATTTCCACGCTTTTATGAATGTGTAAAAAAAAAGAAGCACATTACCCAAAAATTACTTATAGCACAAAATTTTAACATTAGTTGTAAATTGTACACAAAATTTTATAAAATTAGTATACAAGAGCAATTATGAAAAATAAATATATAACTCAGAATAAACAAAATCATCTCTATTCTTAAATGAAAAATTTCTAAATTTTAAATAAAACTTCGTCAGGACTTACTTACTTACTTAGTTGGTCGTAACAACCCGTGTCCGGGTTTCAACCGACCTCATCAGCTCTCGCCTGGCGCCTCTGCTTTGCGCGCGCCTTCTCCAATCGGATACACCAAGTGCGGTTAGGGCTTCCTCAGCCTGGTCCATCCATCGGAGGCATGGTCTCCCTCGTCGTCGTTGACCAGCGACCCTCGCCTCGAGCACCTTTTTCGCTGGAGCTTCGTCGTTCATACGATGGACATGACCCAGCCAGCGTAGTCGCTGCACAGTTATACGCCGAACTACGTCAATGTCATCGTAGAGCTCATACAGCTCGTGGTTCATTCGGAAGCGATAGTCATCGCCGACTCGAACAGGACCGAAGATTTTGCGAAGAACTTTTCTCTCGAACACCCCCAGAGCGGCTGCGTCAGTTTGCGAAACTACCCATGCCTCAGCGCCATAAAGCAGCACAGGTAGAACGAGCGTCTTGTAGAGTGTTAGTTTTGTCGATCGAGAGAGGGCTCTGGAACTTAGTTGCTTACTGAGCCCGTAGTAGCACCTATTAGCAATTATTGTTCTTCGCTTTATCTCCAGACTGATTTCGTTTTTGGTATTAATGGCGGTGCCAAGGTAAACGAACTCCTTGACTACTTCAAAGTTATAGCTGCCGGATGGAAGTTGGGAGTGTCGTCAGTACACTGAAGCTAAAATACCCCCGCGGCCGTATTGAAGTATATTCGAAGCATTAAGCCGTCTATAAAATGTTTATGTATAATCTGCAAAAATATTTGTGTCACACTTAATTTTATTTTATTTTAGCTGCCACATAGAGTAATTTGTAGACTGTTCATTAAGCTAAAGAATATTATGTGCAAATTCGTTCCAACGGTGTACAAGAATTTCGTTTAAAATTAAAATGCCACGCCCCCGTTCAATTCCAACCAATTTTCTAGACTACCGACCGCTCTTTATTCCAAAGAATATGTGTGGAAAATTTGGAAGAATTCGGGCAAAGACTATAATGGAAGGAGTTCGATTAAAAATAGAGTGGCACGTCTCTGTCCAATTCCGCCCAATTTTTTAGAGTAATCACTGCCTATTATTCCAAAGAATATATTTGCAAAATTTGGTTGAAGTCAGAAAAACAGTGTAGAAGGAGTTCCATTAAAATTAAAGTGTCATACCGCCTGTCTAATTCCACCCACTTTTATAAGCTACGGACTGATTCTTATGCCAAATAATGTGTGTGCAAAATTTTGTTTAAGTCGGGCAAAAGGTGTAGAAGGAGTCGGTTAGAATTAAATTGGCACGCTCCTTCTCCAATGCCACCCACTTTTGTAGGCTTAAAACTTCTCATTATACTAAAGAATATATGTACGAAATTTAGTTGAAATCGCACAAACGGTGTAGATGTAGCTACTTTAAAAAAGAATTGCCCCGCTCCCTGTCTAGTACCGTCTCATTTT
The DNA here is from genome assembly GCA_914767935.1 of Coremacera marginata. NCBI lineage: Eukaryota > Metazoa > Arthropoda > Insecta > Diptera > Sciomyzidae > Coremacera > Coremacera marginata. The sequence continues at coordinate 161,377,498 of OU612047.1, forward strand.
ATCAAGTTAAGACTACTTAAATTACCATGGATTATGTGTGCAAAATTTGGTTGAAGTCAGACACACGGTGTAACAGAATCTCGATTAAAAGTAAAATGCCACACCCAATTTTCTAGTCTAAAGACTCCACATTATAACGAAGAATATATATATGGGTTGAATAAACGATGTGAGTGGATTTTGGGTACATACAGACACGATGTCATTCAGTTTTATATATTTTCGTGTTTCTATTTTGATAAGGTCACCTTGTAGGGGTGTGGAAGATATGGAAAACATTTATTTAATTTGTGCAGATTTTTAAGAGATTTTACGGATAATATAAAGCCACTTTGTATGGGAGGTAGGCGCAATTTTCATCCAATTTTTCTAAATTTCATAGTCAGAATTTGTATTTAAAGATTAAAGTTTACGTGCAAAGACAGGCAGGCAGACGGAAATCGACTCAGATGGTGATGCTGATCAAAAATATATATACTTTTCTACAAACGGAATGGCAAAGTTAATATACATATATTATATGTGGTCAAAAAATTAAATTTCTTTTGGCAGTCATTTTCAGTATTGAAAAAATCTAGTCAAATTCCAAAAATGGCCAACCACTGGTGAAAAATTGAAAGTTATTTAAATCTTATAATATTAGGATATTATCTTGGAGAAACATTTAAGTTTAATTTTTTTATGCAATTTATACATAAATTTATTTACCATGATGATCAAATCGCCGGCAGTGTTTCACAAATGTAGTTTTTCTTTTAAGTAAATGTTCAGTAAGTGTTTCGTAAATGTTTTTGTTTTATTAAAAATGGAAGGTATTGGCTGAAGATAATAATAAAATGATTGAGGCAAGGAAAGAACAACATATTATGTTTGTTTCTTAATTAATTAATCACCCAATATAAAGAAAATGGGAAAATCTGAAACTTCCGGCGGAAACGTCCGAGCATATGAAATAATTTACTGTGACCTCATTTTGCCCTTAATAAAGACGACGTCCTAAAAGCTTGTTAAATTTATAAAAAATATTTTCTTCTGACTTTTTTTAAACGGCTGCTAAATTCGCAGATTTAGGCATGATATGAACTTAGTCGCAAAATTACTTCCGTTCCGTAAAACGTCCGAACGCATGTTTAAAATAAAAATTTTGTTATTAATTTGAGTTGAATAAAAATTATTTTTACTTTACTAATAGATAGCATTCCGATAATAAACACATCCCAAATAAATCTCTGGATCGTATGAAAAATTTTTAAAAGAATCATCCGAATGAAACGTCCGACACGCTGGGATTTTCCCAACTGCTTACACATTTTTTTTTTATAAAATCTATTATACTTATCGAGAACTTAATTTTGTACATTCCCAGCAAATCCCAAAATAACTTTATTTTGTACAATCCCAGTTGACGACTTTGTCGAAATTCCGACTAATTCGTAGCTTTTTCAAGCTGTCTTAAAGAAATCGTTTCAATTTCGTTACGCAAATATCGGAACAGTTTCACTTTTTATACGAATTTATATAGAATTTCATTATGCGACTGCTTGTACGACATATTGAAATACGAACAGTGAAATTTCCTTTCTTTCGAACTGTCTGAACGAAATCGTAACTTTTTCGTAACATTTCCGATAAGACTCGTTACGAAATCGTTACGACATTTCGTTACGAAGTCTTGTCAACCCCATCGTACGATATTTTTACGATTTCGTAACGAAATCGAATTCCGAAATCGGAAAGATTTCGAAATTTTTGTTACGATTTCGTTAAGAATATTTCGAAGACTTACCTATTTCGAAATCCAATTTCGTTGCGAAATCGTAACGAAACTCGTATGAAGGGGTTGAAACGACTTCGTAGCGAAATGTCGTAACGATTTCGTAGCGAGTCTTAACGAAAATGTTACGAAAAAGTTACGATTTCATTCAGACAGTTCGAAAGAAAGGAAATTTCACTCTGTTCGCATTTCATTATGTCGTACAAACATTCTGTTTCGATATTTAAGTAACGAAATTGTAACAATTTCTTTAAGACAGCTCCAAATAGTTACGAATTAGCAAAAATTTCGACAAAGTCGTCAACTATGGCTTGCTGTGTTACTATACATTAAATGAAGAATATAAAAAAATATTTTTAGCCACTTCTGATTTGTCCTAATGGCGGTACTTATTTATTTAATAGACCTAAAATAAATTTTTAATTGTTTCATTCACAAATTTCGTAAAGCATACCATCTACAAAATTGTAAATTGTGGATAAAAAACTTAAAAAAAAAAATATATAAGAATATATATTAAATACGCTAATCGCCTTTTATTTACTTACGAGAGTGAAGATTTAAATCTTGTGTGTTCTTGAAATTGTGCCATTTTGCAATAAAAAGTTTTCTTAACTTTTTCCCTACAGAAATTTACAGCTGGCAGTGCTGATAAAGCAAAGACTCACACACTTCAAGCATTTGTAGTGTTTTGCCTTGTTGACGTCGCCAAAACGCTTTGGCAATAATTACCTATAAATTGTTTTTGTCTACTTGTTTATATTTATTAATATAGTTTGAATGCTTGCATTTATTTTCTTGAATGTGTAAATAAAAATAAGAAAAAGTAAAATAAATAATTTAGCAAATTTATAAAAATAAAAACAGTTTTTGATAACCAAATCATTTTATGAACAACTTAAATTCAGCGTAGTTCGACTGGAAGGTTGGCATCTTCTGTAATCACGCTTCTGTGAGGTCAGATTGTGGGATGGCCTGAGGCCGGGAGTTCTGTGTGGTGTGTCAGTTCATGTAGACGGAACGTCCGCACTAAGCTTAACATCAATATGGGTGCCATGGAGGAGTCCGTGGCATTCAGGTTGTCTAAGGAGGGATGAACCGGGCCAGGGGTGAAAACCAGCAGCCAAGAGTTCCCGTGGTAAGCAGTAGTGGGATAGCGTACCGGAGTGAAATGCCATTGCCAGCCCAGTCGATATGGTTGGACCGCAATCTTTTTTGGAATTTTTTTTGTTTATAAATAATTCTTTAATTGTTTTTCTACAACACTCTTCTTTTCAAATAAGTTATCAAATGTGCCACCGCATCGCTTTATATGTTGCTCTATGAATTTCCTAAAAACATGCTCCAGGCAAAACATGACAACACCTGCTAGAATGCCGAATCCAAACATGGCCAAGGCATAACGACATTCCGTCAGACCAATCGATACAAATCCAACCATGCCACTCTCGCATTTAGGCTTCTGTGGGAACCATTTCCGTTCTTCACGATTCATGAGACCAACTTCTCGTTGCCAACGTAACCTTTGAAATAATGTTGTTGTGAAATTATACATATAACTCTGTTTGTTAGTAACTTATCTTAATACTATATAATTCTCTAAAACCAAAAAGAAAAACATATCTCTAAAAATAAAAAAGATGGCTGTATTAAAAAAATTATACATATTAGAAAACAATGATTAACAATGGCAGTACAATATGTTAAGTTATGTAGTAGATACTGTCATTGTTTTCTAATAAGTGTAATTTTTTTAGTTAAGTCAACTTTTTATTTTTAGAGACATGTTTAGGTTTTTGGTTCCATTAAAAAAAAAAATTTAATATATTACAAAATTGATCATAAATTTGAATTTATTACGCGAAATTCTGAGAAATTTGCACTCAAAGTAGTTTCAACCTATTGATTTCAGCTTCACACGAGCACAGCTCAATAACGTTTAAGTCGGTGGAGTTTGTTGATATACCGTTAGAGAGGTGATTTCATTGCCTTTGCAATGAGCTCTCAAAATTAATCAACCCTGTAGCTTCTTAGAATGTGAAAATAGACCGGGCCCCCCTCCCATAAATAGTTGCACTCAGTCACGGGACACCCAGCATAATAAATTATTTTTATACCCCAACGCGTACTGCGTAAGGGGTATATTAACTTTGTCATTCCGTTTGTAACGCCAAGAAGGAGGCGTGCCAGGTATAGAAAAATATATACATATATATTTTTGATCAGCATCATCTCCTCAGTCGATTTCCGTGTGTCCGTCTGTCCGTCTGTCGACACGATTACAGCCGCAATTTTGAAGCTATCGCGATGAAATTCAAAATATAAGTTTATTTTTAAAAAAGGAAGATCAAGTTCGTAAATGGGCCAAATCGAATGAAAACCACGCCTACCTCCAATACAAAGTGACTTTATATTAACCGTAAAATGTCTTTAAAATCCACACAAGTTAAAGAAATGTCTTAAAATTTGGCTGGTGAGCTTTGCTCTTCAGTCTTAATCCTGGCTATGAAATTTGGAAAAATCGTATGAAAACTACGCCTACCTCCCATACAAAGTGACTTTATTTTAAAATTAAAATCTCTTAAAAATCTGCTCAAATTAAAGAAATATCTTGAAATTTTGCATATACGCTTTGATATATAACATAGACCACCACAATGATATTTGACTAAATCGAATGAAAACCACGCCTACCTCCTATACAAATTGGCTTTATTTACACGTGAAATCTCTTAAAAATCCACAAAAATTAAAGAAATGTCTTCAAATTTTGCACATTAGCTTCGATATATAAAATGTATCATCTCTATGATATTTGGCAAAATCGGATCAAATCCGCGCCTACCTCCCATACAAAGTGACATCTTCAAAATAAGAAAACTTTCGTTAAAATATAAAACTGAATGTCATCGTGTATGTCGTGGCTAAGGAATTCGAATATGTTTCAATATGGCCGCGAGGGGTATTTTAGCTTCGGTACCCTGCCGAAGCTCCATCCTTACTAGTTTTAATATTTTCTTAATCTTAGACTAATGATAATTAGGTCCATTATGGCTATAAACTAATTATGCTTGCGGAGAACATGGTGGGAAGCAGAGGGTGAGTGGTTTTACTAAATCTTACTGTCTTCGAAAGAGCTCCTTGTAAGGAAAATTTTTACGCGTAGGTATAGCAATCATCGGTAACTGAAATGGTTCCAATTCTTTCAGACCGCATTTTTCTGGCTCACTAAAAGTGTCGCTTATTATCTGATAGCCTGCCTGTAGCTCAACCTGATAAGCAAACAATCCAGTACGCATCTTTTCCATGCCTACAAGTGGGCGCATATAAATGTTATCACCTTTTGGCGCAATTTTCTTGTGATACAAACGATTGGTAATTGGATCGGTGGACTCCTATTAAATGATAATAATGATTAATAAAGTACTATAAATAAACCAATTGCATCATACATACATTAAAGTAAATTTTATTATAAACTGTATCCTGCACGCCAATCTCCAAGGGCGACTGACTTAAATCACTAAGAGAATGTATAGCTTCGCTGGGACTCTGCAAAAGAGCAACAATATTGGCCGAAAATGAAGTGAATAAGAAAAGCGTTGCCACAAATGTGGTAAAAATTATCACACGACCCGAACGATTAACAACCGTCACATAGAAACCTTGCTGACACATTGCGCCCCATACGAAAATCACGCAGTCCCACAAGTCCATATCGTGAACATGGGGTGAGAAGAGCAACTCCAAGGCTAGCACTCCAGTAGTGAAGATCATAAGCAGTAGTATCGAAAACCAAACATCATTCTCGAATGGCATGGCGAATATATTGGCCACGGCAGATAGGGGAGGCTGACGGAACATAATCCCAGCTCGTATGCGAAATGTTTCCGCTACAAAGTCGCACAGGGCAATACGGTCCAATCGCATAAAAATTGCGTTCTGTGCAAAATCCAGCTCATACCGCTGAAATCGTCCCATCAGGCCATCGAAAGAACCATCAGCTTGATGCCAACCATAATTGTCAGTCTGATGGGTGTTGAAGCTACAAATAAAGAACCATGTAGAGCTTCAAGAAAAAGAAAAAACCAAATCAATTAAATACAGAAAAAAAGTAGGAAGTGAGGGGCCTGCCGACCGAAGTGAAAACTTAAAGCAATGAAATAACATAGCTGTTATGAATTTTCGCAGTGACTAGAGTCGGCAAATCAGACGCGCTCTAATTTTTTAATTATTTTTATCAAATTATGCGTTGTCAAATGTATAAACTGCTATTTTTTAATGTTTATATATAAAATATTCGATTATCGATTGGTAATCGCTTAGGTAATTGGTAATCGGTTGGTTATCACTTCGCTAATCGGTAATGGATTGGTAATCGCTTCGGTAATAGGTAATCGGTTGATAAGTGGTTCGGTAATCGGTAATTGGTAAAGGCCTCGGAAATCGGTAATTGGTTCGGTAATCGGCTTGAAATCGCTTCGGTAATCGGTCTGATAACCGGTCTTCGGTCTTCGGCTGGGTCGATGCTAGGTAATACCTAAAAAGGAATGCTGTACAGCAATAATTTCTGTTACGCCTACAGCGTGATGATATCGCGAATCTATAGTTTTGCTCTCGACAAAAAAGTGCGCAACACGCCTAAAGAAGTTTTCTCTTCAAAAATACGAATAAAGTTTTTTTTACGAATTCACATAATATTTCATATATTTTTATGTACTCAAAATATTATGAAAACGCATATCGGCCAATCTGTGCTTTTCAAAGTTCCTTATTTTAAAAATGAACCAACTGATATACGGCTCGAATGGTCACCTCAATAAACAAGACCCAATAGATTCTTCAATAAACGTCAATTCTTACTTACCGCATGTTCAGTTTATTTGACAACTCAATAGTCAGACGATTATTCACTTTTGATATGGTATCGATGTGACGCAAAGACAAATCTTCGATGTCTGTAAATAAGTCCGGAAATGCAATGACTAAACCTGTTTCAAAAGTTATGCCCTCCAGATTCTGTCTATATGATATAGCTGATCCAAAGTTCTCCAAAGCCTTTAGCATTTCCTGCTTATTTCTCAAGTTTTCACCTATATTTCGCTGCTTCAGAGGTTTCCAGTCGGCCACTTTATATACATCAATTAAATCTAATTCATCAGAGTCCTCCAACTGAACTAATGCACGAACCTCACCGTCTGGTGGTATAAAAATCTGCTCATCCTGCAACAATTCAATGTCTTGCAGCTGATTTACTAGCAGCAGCCAAAAACGATTGCTGATAAAATAATTATTTTCCGAAGCCGCTGACCAGCGTAGAACATTAAGAGCACAATCAGATGCCAATTGCATCAATATAATGCCAGATTTATGAGCAAGCGGTCGGAGGTCCAACTTAAGAGGCCGTGACGTAAAGTTGTTACTGCGAAATGTTTTGGGTGGTCCAAACATAGGCGGCGTAGTTTCAATTTCCTCTGCATCTATATAACTGTTGCCATTGAAGATGCGCACATAAAAGCCTTTCTGAACGAAGTTTTGCATAAAACTGTATAGGCGAGGACGTCCCGTAGAAGAAGCTTAAATAGTTAAATAGTCTATTGGAAATGGATATATAATGGTCATCGTTTGTGAGAAAATAGCCAGCTGTTAGGACTAACTTTGTTTCTGGTATCATGGTTCAGGCAATGTAAACAATCGTGTTAAATGAAAAGTTTATTTTTCAAATATTTAATGAAAAGTTTGAACATTCAATTTTATATTCAGAATTCAGTAATTTCTGAATACTCAGCTGGCATAATTTGGTCTCAAGTGAGTTTACAAGTAAGATTTATGTATATGCGGTGAAAGAAATTACATCTATCAAAAATTAATTATCAAATGGAGCAGAATTTTACTGTCAAACATCTACTCGTATTAAGCGTTTTTGTCAAATTTTTTTTCTCAAATTCTTACCAATGTCCTGTAGGCAAACAATAAATATTAAACTCTTTACTCCATGATAACGAAAATACTCCTCGATAAAATCTGCCTTTTTATCAAAGGATTTAATTGTTTCGAACTGATTACCACAATTGAGTGCAGTGGTGGCAGCAAATACCAGCGTCAAAGTCATGCAAATGCATAGGCCTGCAATAAAAAACTGCATTGTTCCTATTAGATATAATTGACCACCATACGTTATGTAGCTATTGTAGTTATAAGCAGGTTATTGTTTGTTGCAAGCTATTTATTACCTTCGCCATATTTTGAAATGCAGGCTTAGCAAGAACCGATTGATAAATTAAATTGCTGAAAACAAATTGTTTCATATAAGTGGATAAAATCTAAGATATTTATTTTAAATTAGATGGTGTTGCATTATGGCTCATAGGAAATAGTTTTGCATTAAAAATTAATTTAAGTAATAAAGTCAAACTGAATTACGATTGCTTCGTTAAAACGGGGTAATTCACAGACCGAATTACTTAATTCAGAGCGCCGCAAAGTGAACTGTTTCCATATAAGCGATGATCAAAAATAGAAGGAGTTATTGGATTTTTGTGAAATTTGGAACATTTAGTAATTTGGGGTCGGTGAGCTAAAAAATTAAATCAAATTTATTGTAAACGCCATAATTTTTCAAAAGTCGGGCTTTTATATAGAACTTATTACATATTTATAACATACTAGCAGGATCCGGTTGTAGGACGTTCCAGCAACCATATATTTTTAATTTGTGGGTGGTAAAAGGGGTGTGGCAAACATTTTTTCCATAAACCATTTCGTGCTCGAAAACAATCTACTGCCAAAATTTCAGCGCAATCGGCCCAGAAGTTTTGAAGTCTTAATGATTTCTTAAAGGTGAGCGTAATTATAGTGCCAGCACGTCTATTTGCAGTGCAGTTGCCGACGGTAAGTATACAAACTTCATTATCAAATTTCAGCCTTATACGAAAAAATAGTCTGAAATATACCATTTTCATTGATTTGTGGGCGGTAAAAGAGGGCATGGAAACCCATTCTTGGTACAATTGCCGAAAGTTACCATACAAACTATATTACAAAATTTTAGTCTCCATACAATCGAAACAGTCGAAAATATTGCATTTCTATTGATTTGTGGGCGGTAAAAAGGCATGGTTAAAACTAAGTATGCAATTACCTATTATAGGGCGCAAGTAATACACGTTTTAAGCTTGAGCGATGTCCGTTCAGCCGTTAAGATTTGTATAAAAGTTAAACAAACACACAAACAAACAAACAGATATTGACTTTTATTAATATTAATAAAATTAGATTAGATTAATATTAGATTATCTATAATATTTGGTAAAAGTTGCTTTACTTGCTGGGTTCCATAACAAAGTTGTGGAGATTTTAAATTGCGCAATAACATTATAGGCAGATTCATTTTAAATGTTTTGTAGGCCGCATGAATGTAATGAATTAAAAAATTCACTTGGATAGTGAATCACATTATCTTCATTAACAATCGTATCGATCGACTTGTACATCCACATCTGAATTTTTGGTGGAAACAATAGCTCTCCACATAACCATGCGGCAGATTTTTGACGCAAATTTTCGATATCTGGGTAAACATTTGAAACCAAATTGTCTGTAGTCGAAGCGCATGTACCCAATGTATCTGAAACATGGAGCAATCCATTGTCAAGAGCAATATTTTTTTCCTATTTTTAGTAAAAGAGCTGCAAATATAGCGGCATCGTGATCTCGATGATCGATTTCTGTTCGATTCAGTCGTTTCAAATCGATAAGCTGTCACCTGTTCCGATTTAATTTCAATAGGACCTTATAAAAAAGTGTTTCTGTACAAAAAGTAAATTGATAAAAATGTGTCACTTTCTCACTGGCTTTGCGGCAAGTGAGAATTCTACCGATTTATCTAATGTCAGTAATGTTGTGTATTATTAAGTTATAAATACTCGAAATATTCCGTTGGTTGCTTTCCTTTAAGTTGAATTTTTTGTATTTGTATATATTTCTAATATGTATATAAATAATTAATAAAATTTTTTGAATAACAAATTAAACCCGGACGAGTTTCGAAACTGTCATTTGAACTGTCAGTTTGCTTGTCATTTGATTAAATTTACCAAAGTTTCTTCTCGATTTGTGTTCTTTTCCATCACGGTCCGAATTTTTACCGATTTGAACGTACAGAAACATTAATTGCCACGAAATCGGTAACTAGGGATCGATAGCTAATGACGTTACACAAATTGGTAACTTACCGATTTTGTTACAGGAACGAGCTACTGATGACCTAACATCTTTTAACAGCATCGATATGGGCCTTATATGGCATGGTGCATTCATCCCAAACCACTTTTGTAATAGCACCGCTTTTACGAATTGAGCATGAATGTGTTGTTTTGCATGGTGAAACTGAAAGCCGCAACTTAAATGTTGAGTGAGTAGTTCGGCCGCCACTTAGAAGTGTTGCTGCGATTCCGGACGATGTTACTGCAATTGCAATTTTTCGTACATGACGAACTTTAGCAAGAATTATATTAGTTAGGAAAATCTTACCAGTACTACCAGGGCCATCAATAAAAAATTTCTGTTGTTACACTTCATTAATCGTTACACTTTGTAATATTTTGTTGTAGACATTTATCTGTTCTGGAGTTAATTTTAGTTCCTCCTCAGATATATCTACTTCAGTATTATCTCTTTGGGGTTCTGGCAAACCGAAATCTTTTAAACGTTTTCCAAGCATGTAAATCGTACTCTCAATCGAAGCCAAGCCCTCTTAAAAAAAGTAAAGTATCATTGTAAGGATTTCCTGATTATTTTGTTGTCAGCGATGTCTGTGCAAAATACCATCGCAAAATTGATTTTTGAAATAGTTCCATAACTGTAACGCGTTGAACATTTGGCAAAGAACCAGCATTATTGCAAACACCTCGCTGAGTCGGAAAGTTTTTTCAGAGATGGCTGCATCAGACAGTGCATTTCTCCAATGGTCGTCACGTTCAAGAAGATCTAAAGCTTCGCATGCCACGCGGTATGGGGATGCAACACACCATCTACAGTTCTTATATAAGTGAAACTTGTAGGACCTTTTATGTGTTTCAACAGAAGTCGAAGTTAAAAGTATAATCAGAATAATTACAATAATTCTTGTAAACTCTACCTAGAGTCGAATCTCATTTAACTTCAACCTATCCTTCAACATTTTGTGCTCGTTTCCGTAGATTCTATTTCTTTAGTGTTCATGTATAATATGAAGAAACTTGGCTGCGAGCAAGGTCTTCGCGAAATCATCACTCGAGCATAGTTTAAAAAACGCAATCAATGTGATTTCAGGTATTTCCTGAATCACTCTGTGGATGTTTTCTGCAGTAAAATAGACTCTATGCCCGTTTTCCAAATGTACTGCGAAGCTTATCAATGCACGATAGAGTTCATGAAAAGTTATGGTAAAATTAATATGTTCGTTGAAGCGTTGAAGCGTTGAAGTTCCGCTGCCCAACTATAATGAAGTCTTGACAGCAATAACACGGCTTAAGAACAACAAAGCCGCGGGAACCGATGTTCTACCCACTGGCTTGTTTAAGAACGGATGCGAAGCTCTATTAAATGAATTCAAGAGCTTGTATGCAGAATATGGTCGGAAGAATACATTCCAAACGATTAGAACCTCAGTGTACTCTGCCCAATCCACAAGAAAGGCGATCGCACTATTTGCGCCAACTACCGTGGGATAAGCCTCCTAAATATCGCCTATAAGGTCCTGTTGAGCGTATTATGTGAAAGACTGAAGCCCATCGTAAACCAACTGATTGGGCCTTATCAGCGTGGCTTCAAACCTGGAAAATCTACAACTGATCAGATATTCACGCTACGACAAATTTTGGAAAAGACCATAGAGAAGCAAATCGACACGCACCATTTTTTTGTCGACTACAAAGCCGCTTTCTAAAATCCAATAAGGAATCACCTATACTCCACCATGTCTGAATACCTGCAAAATTAATCCGTCTATGCAGGATGACACTGAGCAACACCAGCAGCGCATTAAAAAATGGGGGGAAGGACCTCTCCCCCCATTTGTTACCAAACCAGTTTTTAGACAAGGTGATTCCTTATCGTTCGACTTTTTTAACCTAATCATGGAGAAGATCATTCGAGCTGCTGATCTGAGACAAAGCGGCACAATATTCTATAAGAGTGTTATAGTTCGTTTGCATATCGGGATTAAATCGAGATTAAGCCCTTCGAGGAGATTAACTCGCTAATCTCGTTGATTTTAACGAGATTAGCCACACAAAAGTTAATCTCTTCGGAACGAGATTAGAAATTAATCTACTTCTTAATCTCCTAAAAAAGGTCTGCAACCGTGTAAATATCGATAACTACTTAAAAACTGCAACTCTGTAAAGAAGTGAAAATAGGTGTGTTTCCGTACTCACACTGTGTAACTTGTGGGACCCAATTTTCTGTTTCCGTACTTTCTGTACTTAAATTGGGAGAAGGAGAACAAGCATAAAACCGTTCTCTCGAGCACACAAAGTGCACAGAGAGTGCTAGAACTCAAGACTCCGAGTAAAGTAAGAACAAGCATCAAGAAGAACATGCATCAACTTCACAAACAAATTGACGATAATTTTAATTGGCGCAACTTACGTTTGACATGTCTGCAGTCAAAATCAGCTGTTTTGTGCTTGAAACTTACTAGAAGCTGTTTCCGTACTTTTGCAACTATTCTCACATTTCATTTTTACTCTCCCAGTTTGAACTTACACAAATCTTACACAGTGTAGAGTACGGAAACACACCTAATATAAAATGTCAAATAATTGTTTACAACTTGTTTATGCGCTAAATTCATATAACTATGTTTTATAATGTAAAAAGTGCACAGGGTGTTATGTTAAAAAATAAATGTAAAAAATGTAAAATAAAACATAAAATTTAACAAATATCAGAGAAGGTAAATACATAAGACAAAATTAAGCAACGAAATGTCAAAGTTAATCTCGATCAAGATAGTGTAAGCAGTTGAGATTACAGGAGGAGATTAGGCAAATCTTCTTTCCCTTAATCCTCATATGTAAACGTACTATTTTGCTGCTAGCGTATGACGATGATATTGATATTGATATTGATATTGATATTGATATTGATATTGATATTGATATTGATATTGATATTGATATTGATATTGATATTGATATTGATATAAGCGCAAATCAAAAATGGCTGGCGCAATTTCTTTCAACAGGCGGAAACCGACTGACGGTTGTAGGCGCCATCTAAGTAAATTAGTAAGTAATCCTATTTTTATAGGATTTCTTTTTTTTCTATCAAAATATGCCAATTTTCAGGACTTTTTTTTCATTCGAATTTATGAAATTTTGCAACCTCTTATATATTGTGATTTTTTTTTTATTTTCGATAAGAAAATAAATTTATTAAATAACCCCATAATTTTTTATAATAATAAGCTTTATTTGGTTGTTTCGTTCAAAAATTAATTTTTGGCAATTATTTACATAAAGCAACTCAAAAAGTTATGCTCAAAATCTGAGTTTGTTAAAAAAAATTACTCAACTGTTAAGCGCTCCAGCGCAATCAAAACATGTGCTCTAATTTTTTTGATTATTAATAATGATACGATTGATACCAATTTTGTAGGATTTCGAAACACAAAATTTTTTGATTTGATTTTTGCCAAATGGAAAATTTATTTAACATTGTCGATATATCTCAAACTAAATACAAAACAGTCACAACTCAAAATTTTAAAATTTCTAGATGAAGCAAAAAACAATTTTATTTTTGGAGGAACTCAATACAAAGCAATGAGGCAAAACATTTTTTTAAACCATAGAGAAAGAAGATGAGTCCAAAATGTATTTGATGTGTTACAGTCAAAGTGTATGACCACTACGAATAGTTTGACATTAAAAAGTAAAAATTTGTAAATTTTGATTTGTTCTCTTTTGTATTTAGTGTGCTATATGTATATCGATATTAACAACTTTTTTAAGCTGTCTACTGCTAAAACTGTGGCCACGCTTCGATTTGTCAAAGCTCTGTCAATATTTCTTATTTGTGGGTTGTAAATAAAAACAATTCTAAGCAATAAAATCGTTTGAGAAGCTCCGCGGAGTTAATGCCAAATGGCAGAAGCTGAAATCTTCTGCCGCGTTTGCCTTGTAGAAAAGAGGAACAACTTTTCACTATATCTACATATCCAAGAAAAGTATTTACCCAGTGTAATTGAAAAAGTTTGCGGCGTATTGGTGAGTATAGCATTGAGAAGTGATAAATCAATGACAGCCGAAATCGATATTGCTCGAAAATAGATTTCCTCATTGGACGAACCTGAAGCCCACATCTGCAGAGAATGCGCTCTGGCAATCATTGAGGCAGACGAAATCATACTAAAGTGTCAAGAATCTAATAAGATTCTGGTCGAGCAGCAAAATATTTTAAAAACTGTAGAAAATGACCAGCTGAAAAACGAGACTGAGGTGGACTTGGATTCGCATCAGTGTGTGAAAGAAATAACTACTCATGTCCAGACTGTTAGGAGGTATGATGCAGATAATGTAGCAAATAATTTCAATATACAACTTCTACCACGAGCAACGTTGGGCTCAAATTTAACAAATAATTTAATTGAAGTTAAGAAAGAGACACAGGAGCTACCCGATCTGGATTCAATGGATGAAAGCTTATATGTGGGCATTGCCTGAATAAGTTGGTTTTCATTGTATATTAATTAAACTATGTGTTTTTAGGTAGAACCAGAAATGCTTGTTGAATCAATACTAGAAATTCCAGAAACAACCAACAATAATACCGGCGTAGCAATATTTTGCAATCCTACACCCGCCCCTCAACCTAGCATGCACTGCTGTACGCTCAAATGCACTAAACAAAAAAATAAATACGTGCGAAGTCGTGAACAATATCTAAAACGTAAAATGCGCAATCTACCAGTGAAAGAGCCATTAACCTTAATTGGTGACGCCGGTGTGATACACAAACGCAAGCCAAAATCATTCCATCGCGCCATACCAAACTTCTATTTCCAGTGTGAACTATGTCATGAGTTCGAGTCGAATGTCGCCTCTTACTCCGTAACTCATCTAAATATAGTACATCAGATTGATCGTCCGGCCATATTCAAGTGCCAGCTTTGCGATGCTAAACCCTTCATTAAAAACCAATCGCTGCAGGAACATATCAGTACAATACACCAACAGCAGCCAAAACCACGTAATTATCTGTGCAAAGAATGCGGCAAGAGTTTTATAAAGAATTGTCACCTTCAGAAGCATCTAATGTCAGTGCACAAACGCGGGTTGTTGGCACATCAATGTGAGCAAGCGGAATGTGGAAAATCGCACAAAGATCACTTTGCACTCAAAGTACACATGAAGCAGATGCAAAGCGAAGACCAACCATATGTTTGTGAGCTTTGTGACAAAAGATTTCCTGTTATATATGGGCTGCATACGCATATAAAAACTATGCATCCCATAAATAGCAGCTACACATGTGTTCAGTGTGGATATAAATTCACAACTAAGGCGCGTTATGAGGCGCATGTGCGTCGCTCCCGTTGTAAACCGCCTTCGTTTACGTGCCGCTACTGTGAGCGCACCTACGATAGACTTGTGCACTTGGAGGAACACTTGAAATGTTCACATCAAGAATATCCCAAGTATTATTAGCTTGTAGCATGGTGTCATAGTTTATTTATTCCACCATGGTTTGTAGTATTTATTTATGTCTTATGTCTGTGCTTTTTTTTTTAATTATTTGTGTTATTTATTTCCAATACTTTGTTTTCCAATATTAGAAAATTAACCAAAAACTTGGGCCTGAAATTTAAAAATGTATGCATTTATTTCTTTAAAACGAACTTAATTGTATTAAAACAAACGAAGCGGATTTGAATTTTTCACGGTCTCATTTACTTTACTACCGATCTCAATGCTGTTGATTCGAATCATAGTATTCGGCGAACGTTGAAAATTTATACGTTGAAATTGCTTCCTGCGCTTCTTTTTGAAGATGGTTTTTGTGTGCGTTAGAGTCTTTTCAATAATGGTTGCCTTGACGTCGACCAAACCAGCTTCCAGAATTGGCCTACCGATTAGTGTAAAATCTTTAGCACCAGCCAGCAGTACTTTATCCAGCCGAATCTCATCAGCAATAGTTGGCGGCCAGTAACCTTCTACGAGTATTATGTCGCCAGCAGTAATCTTAAACTGTTTACCGCACAGATGCACAACAGCAAACATGCGCCCTTGAGCCTGTGAAGCTATTTGCTGGTTAACATTGGCGAATACTTTGTCGCATTCCTGTTTTTCGGCGTTTGATGTTCTTACAGTCTGCTCCGGCACTGCGTTTCCAGCAAAGTTTGTTTTCTGTAGCAATTGCGGTGTTACGCATAATGTGCGAAATGAGGCTATATTCGAAATATTCTTTTAGAGTTAAATTTCACCTCATACACGAACTTACTTGTTAAATTATTAACCAAATATGATTGTCGAGCTGCTGCTACTACAATGTGTTTTGCAAAAAACATTTTATTTCCTGATTCGTTTTATAATTTATTGAGTTAATTTTTTTCAGCAGAATCTCTAAATTATTGACAGTTAACAGCTGATTTTAGTTAAAAACAGCAACAGAGTTGCATGAAATTTTCTTAATCTACACGACGAGACACATGACATTGTGTAAGCCAAGGACCATAAGGCCTTTTCCACACTTGATCAACGCAATTCCAACGCAACAGCGAAAAAGATGAAAAGCAATGCAATTATAAACGGAATGCTTTCACACTTGCTTCAAAGGTCGTGCTTCTTACACCAAATCAATATTTTACCCTTGCTTATTTATACTGCAAACTATTTATTCTGCTTCTAGATTCTATTAATGAAAAAAAGGAACTAATTAATTAATTTATTCATGTTGATTAATATATAGCATACTGCACTACAAATAATTGAATTCATAAAACAAACAAACTGATCCAACAAGCCGCCGATGAAAATTACGGAAAGCCGCGTTGCGTTGAACAAGTTGAGAACGTGTCGAGAACTTGTTGCGTGCAAGTGCTTAATATGAAGGTTCCGGTATAAATACACAGGCTAGCAACTTGATTTGGAGTTGCGTTGACAAAGTGTGGAAAAGGCCTAACTGTTGAGGATTTTCATGATTTTTATTTTCAAAAAAGTTAAAAAATAATCGTTATTTTTTGACCGATTTTATTTCGATTTAAAACTTGACTTTTATTTTTTCGATCAAAAATAAAAGTTAAAATTTGATCCAAAATAATAGTTAAAACTCATCCCAATTTTTTCATTCATCATTTACCGCGTTCATCCCAAAATACTGTCGCCATAACCTTTCCGGCCGATAGCACCGTCTTCGCAGTCTTTGGAGCACGTTCGCACGGTGGAGTACACTGTTTTGATTGTTCTTTTGTCTCTGGTGTGAAGTGATGGACCCATATTTCATCCACGGTTACTAATCAACGGAAAAAATTCTTCTTATCTCTGTTCAACATCGCCAAACAAGACTTTGAATCAGTCACACGATCGCGTTTATAGCCGAGAGTGAGCGAACGAGGCGCCCATCTGGCGGATAATGTTTCCATATTCAAATGATTTAGCAAAAATTGTCCACACCCGTTCGACTGAGATGCCTAAGGCCTAAACAATCACACGCGCTTTTACTCTGCGATCGGCCAACACGATAACCTGAATTTTAGTGACTATTTCTGGTAGTGAACTCATTTGGGCGTCCAGAACGTTCGGCGTCACTTATGCTTGTACGGCTGCATCGGAATTTAGTAAACCACTCGCGAATCACTCTAATAGAAAGTGCAGAGTCCCCATAGTAGTTATTAAGCATTTCCTTGGTTTGGCTGATGGTTTTTTTGTGCAAAAACTAATGCTTGATGAGCACAAGAACTTCACTTTTATAAATTTTCGCCAAAATTCACAAGATCGTATGCCGTCAATGGCTGCCAACCACAAACTAAGCGTTGCATCGAGCGGAAATTTTGACGGTAATCTATTAACAGATGGTAGTTGACAGGATCAGGGTTGCATTGAAAATTACTACACGGGAAATTTCATGTTCACTGATTCAAATATTGAATAGACTTGCAAACTAAAAACTTGATAGCTTGATTAACTGATCTTGATTTACTGAACTTGATTAAAACTTGATTATGCTTGTACGACCGCATCGGAATTTAGTAAACCACTCGCGAATCACTCCAATAGATAGTGCAGAGTCCCCATAGCAGTTATTAAGCATTTCCTTGGTTTGGCTGATGGTTTTTTTGTGCAAAAAATAATGCTTGATGAGCACAAGAACTTCACTTTTATAAATTTTCGCCAAAACTCACAAGATCGTCTCCCGTCAATGGCTGCCAACTACAAACTAAGCGTTGCATCGAGCGGAAATTTTGACAGTAATCTATTAACAGATGGTAGTTGACAGGATCAGGGTTGCATTGAAAATTACTACACGGGAAATTTCATGTTCACTGATTCAAATATTAAATAGACTTGCAAACTAAAAACTTGATAGCAAATAAATAACGGAATCAAAATAATGCAAAATTCACAACATTTGTGTTTTAGTATGAAATTAGTACGAAATGTATGAAAGCAGTAATGAAACCTGCGCTATAGCAATACTCAACCATGATCAACGATAATTGGGACTATTCGGCAAAATCTATTATAAAAAAATTCTGTTATTCTGTTATGATTTCCCATACAAATTTTTGAGCTGTCAAAAAATCTGTTCTCTATTCTAAATCTGTAATCTATTCTGCACGACAATCTTTTATGAAATCTGTTATGAATCATATCAGATTCTTCGAACTATCAAAAAATTTTTACAAAATCTTAATTTGCTATTCGGTATGACAAAACGTGCTATTTCTTTTTCCTGTCTTTTATTGTAACAAATTTATAGAAAGTAAACATTTTGGTGTGAAAAATGGATGTTTATTTAAGAATATCTTTAAGAATTGCTCAAAAAGGAGGAAAATGTAAGATTACACATTTAGTAAATATGGGTGTGTTTTAAGGCGACTGTTCCGGGTTGAGGAGTGTTTTAAAGGCGACTTTTAAAACCATATTAAAAAAAATCTACAGCAGATATTTATAAAAACTTTTTTATTATTTTAATCAAGTTTTGAAAACACAAAAAAAAATTTTAAGAATTCATGTACATGTAAGCCCACAGGTGGCGTTGCAAATTGGTGTCCAAAAATTCTGGTGGGACACATAAATCCATATCGAGTCATCTGAAAAAAACAGTTTGTGGTAATTTAAAGACCTAACTCTTGGGATCACCGTGACCCAGTTTTGATTTTTTCATTCAGAAGGAAAAAAATCAATGATTTTAACCATAAAATGTCATAAATTTTTGGGCTTTCAACTTTGAAGTCAAAAATTTTTTTTTAAAATCAAAAATTTAAAAATCAGGCCATAGGGATCCCAATAGTTTGGTCTTTATATTAACCAGAATTTTTTTTCTTAGATAACCCAGTATGGATTTATTTGTCCCACCGGAAATGTAATTTTTTTTGGACATCAATTTGCAATGTTCCTGTGGGGCTACATGCACAAAAATTTAAAAAAAAATAATTTTTTTGTGTTCGTGAATACATGATTAAAATAATAAAAAAGGTTTTTATAAATAACTGCCGTAGTTTTTTTTTAAATAAGCCTTTAAAAGTCGCCTTTAAAAACAAGCCTCAACCCGGAACAATCGCCTTACAGACAAGTTTTTAATAGAAGAAACCATTGGGCCACTTTGATGGAATCACGCCTAAAAAGCAAACCGAACTCGCTCTTCCCCGAGCGCAGTTTATCAAACACCTGAAATTAAATAATTCATAAGCCAATATGTACTTACAATATAAACAAAAGCCTTGCCGTTTTCCACTTGTCGCATAAATAGTACACACCTCCAGTTGAGTTAAGGCTACCAGTCAACTCTTGACACAGCCCCTGCACTAATGCGTCGCAGTGTTTCCTCCTCGCTAGCACTGGGGGTTCTTGTTAATAAGAGCAATAAATCTCAATTAAGACTTTTTTCCACGTTTTCCTATATAAAAAAATGTTAATTGATAATATACAATTGATTATTTAAATGATTAACTTACTTTTATCGCTCTGCATTGCGATAATGTTTTTTTCTTTTTTATGTGCACTTTAAGAATAATTATTGAAAGCAATCAGCTGTTTCATAACAGAAGTTAACGGAATTGTAATAGATTTTTTTTTAGAGATTGATAACAAGATGCCATAATACTACGTTCACATTGAGAGCTAAATGCGCATTTACGAAATTGAATGTATATATTTGTCTCTTTTACTCTTACAAGGAGCATACGGCCACGCATTCTAAATTGCTAATGCGCATTTCGTTAAATGCGCATTTAGCCCTCAGTGTGAACATAGTATAAAAGATCGAATACCAATCCTGAATACCAATTTTAACATATCTTTTATGGCCGAGATCTTGTATGAATGATAACAGAAAATGCATAACAGAATAACAGATTTCGTCGAGTAGGCCCAAATCCTTTTTTCGGATTAGGGGGTTCAGACGATAGCACATGCTGTCGAAACTTGCGTGATGGCCTTGACATCAAAAAATTTTGATTTTTAGTCAACATGCTGTCAGTCTGCTGTTTCGAGCGTTCGAACGATCAAATACCGTGCTTGTCCTACCATGTGTGACATCATGTAGTATCCAATTGCCGCATGTCTCATTAAGATACTTGTCTGTCAAATTTTGGAAATTTCTTAATTTTTTCTCGCTCATCGTTTTGTCCACGGTATGCTACACATAGTTTTCTATTTGGCAAAGCTGAAGGCTTGACAACATATGCTATGGTCTGGAACCCTCGTATAATGTTTCGCTACACGATTAGGGGGGACCTCCCACAATACCATATGACGAATGACAAAATCCGATGACAAGCTAACGGAATTTCTGAGCAGGGAGCTAATTTTCTTGAAGGCTTTCAGCTGAAACACTTCGTCGTAATGGCTAAACAGTTTTTGGCTGCTCTTATAATTTACCAATATTTCTAATTTTTTTTTTTTATACTTCAATTTTTATTTTCCTATTTCAAGGAAACATTTATAAATTTTAATAAATTTCATTCAGAAAATGTTTACCTTGAAAGCAGAAAAAGTGCGGAATATTTGCACTCTTAAGATCGACGGAAATTCTGCCCTCAATACTTCTAACTAAATGCGTAAAAAAGTGACAAGAAAAATTTTTCACATTACTTTTGACATTTCATTAAAGCTTAATCTGACAGAACACATCAAATTTGACTCGAAAAATTTTTAAAAAACACGTTAGCAAATTTATAAAAAAAAATAAAACAAATACAAAACAGAAAAATGCATGCGAAATTCATGTTATAACTAAATGGATGGAGTTTATAAAATTTTCTACAAATTCTAGTCGAATGAGTTTAATTTTTTGCAAAAGTAAACAATAGGGCAGCCAACACAATATAGTTAAAAAAATGTTGAATTTTTCTGATGTTTCTCGACTTAATAACAGTACCTAATACAGGATTCCCAAACGCCTTAACGACAATAGTCACTGTCGTTAACTAGCGAAAACTGTCTTTTTCTATGAAAGTGGCATGCATACTGACGGCTAACGATAACTATTATTAACGGTTACCTTTTGGAAATCCAGCAGCTTTAAGCCAACGATAATGACATACAATGAACAAGACAATGAATAACAGAAAAAATAGATGGTGAGACTTCCAAAATTTTCAACAGACAAGTGCCCAAGATGTGTCATGCGACTATTCTGTGCCACCTTCTGGCAATAGAGGGGGGCAAATGTTGTCAAGCCAGGTGTGATGGCTGGCATAATTGTAAATTTAGCATTGCGACCAAACGATCCACCCTGTTGTCAAGCATCATTTAGCAACAAATTTTCAAGCTGCGAGTTTCGTTCATTTAGCCTATGTAAGCAGATAATGTTGTGAAAAAATTGTTGCCTTGCTAAAAGCCATTCTAGCCAAAAACCTTTATGTAAAACTGCATTAATTTTAATTATTGTATTAATTAAAAATTTCTACATAAGCACAACGTGTTCTCCCTTTTGTAATTTTTTTAATATGGCAAAGTTCGAAGTGTTCGTCCAACACGTGAGTTACATTATGTTAGCAACTATATTATTTCTCCCTTCGTAACTAAGCTCTACTTTGGTTTTAAACTAACTAGTAATTAAGCTCTCATTTAGCTATAAGCGAACAAATTAATTAAGCTCTCCTTTAGTTTTAAATTTTCTTCTTAATTTAGTCTTAAGATTCATGTTGAATAAAACAGACGTTAAAGTAACGATCGGTTTTTTTATTCACATAACTCGTGTTCATACGATTGTTATGACTGCTCATCAAACCTTGAAATCAAAACGTTTTGATTTCAAACCAGCATGTTGTAGGTGTTCATACATCAGTCAAATGATTGAAGTATATCGCGATTTTTTACTCTCTTTAACTCTCTCTGAAAATATTGATTGACGCTTGCTCACACACGAATTTTTGATTGAAGCTCCGACGCAGGCATTTGTTACTTTTCTGCTACCTACTATTTTGTGAATTCATATCGTGCTGTGTACATTACTTTATTTGGGTGTTTCTTTTACTAAATTGTGTTGTGTGCATAATAATTTTACAAAATGGAAAACAATAGCGGAAATATTGTTGATCTGTTAGGATTAAAACTGATCACATTAGGAAATCAATACGCCGGAAATTATACCTATTTGAATGACCATCGCATTCAAGTCATAAAAAAACAAAAGATTTAATGAAATTATGGCAGGAATTAAAGAAACTACACCTCTTTTTCACTTCAAGAAACTACCTTTGTTTCCAGCTTACTACTTTTCTTGATATAATTGCCTACTAAAAAGCAGACAAGTAAAATAATGCAACCCTTTGACTGATTGATGCAGGTCTGGAGCTCAATCAAAATTTTGACTGACGAGAGAAGATTTTGGAGTTCATTTTCGCTCTGAGATAAAGTTAATTTTTTTTTTACATAGGAAAGCAACAACAAATTTTGATTGATTCAATCATTTGACTGATGTATGAACAGCTACTATCACGTGTGGCCGCAGTGAAATTTGTTGATTATTTCGGAATTTTTTCGAAGTAAATACATATTCTTTATTAGCATACCAGTACTATCACGTGTGGCTGCAGCGTTAGTCTGCTGTTGGAACGTTCGAACGGTCAAATACCTGGCTTGTCCTACCATGCGAGCCAAGGTGTACTATCGTCTGAACACCCCTAAAGCTTCTTGCAACGCTGAGCCGCCATTTTTTTCTATAATCATGCTAACAAAAAATTTACTATTGCTCGGCCATTTTAGTCAAAGACACCGTGGGAAACGTTTGTGTTTTGGTGAGAGTTGTTATTTTAAGGACGCTTTGGTTTTATTAAAATCTTAAAATTGTTTAAGCATCCATTATAAAAAATGACTTTTGATATCAAACTAATTAATCTCTATTCCTGTCCAATACTAACTTATTATTATTCTTCCTTATTGCAGTTCTTAAATTCTTTGCGAGTCCCTAATTGCACACCTTAATTTAAGATGGTTAGGGAGAACAAAGCAGCCTGGAAGGCTCAATATTTCGTTAAAGTCGTCGTAAGTATACAAAACAAAATATGTAATCAAGACTTAAGTATTATCATGATGAAAAAAAATAACGACTGAATGTGCACCGTCTGGATATCTTGCTTGAAAAAGCTGAACCCGGGTATCCTGGTGCGCTAGTAGTTGATAAAGTGCTCGTTGAGCGCGTCTGATTACAGTTTAGGAATTTTATTCACGAACAAAAATTTTGAACCATGATCTAAAATTATTTCCCTTGATTTTTTTAAGGAACTCTTCGATGAATATCCAAAATGCTTCATTGTTGGTGCCGACAACGTAGGCTCCAAACAGATGCAAAACATCCGTACTTCGCTGCGTGGCTTGGGTGTAGTTCTCATGGGTAAGAACACCATGATACGCAAGGCCATCCGCGGTCATTTAGAGAACAACGCTCAGCTGGAAAAACTATTGCCTCACATTAAAGGCAATGTTGGTTTCGTATTCACAAAGGGCGATTTGGCTGAGGTACGTGACAAGCTGTTAGAATCGAAAGTGCGTGCTCCCGCACGTAATGGTGCTATTGCTCCATTGCCAGTTATTATTCCAGCCCAAAACACTGGTTTAGGTCCCGAGAAGACCTCTTTCTTCCAAGCTCTGTCTATCCCAACCAAGATTTCTAAGGGTACAATTGAAATCATCAACGATGTGCCAATCTTGAAACCTGGTGACAAAGTTGGTGCTTCCGAAGCCACTTTGCTTAACATGTTGAACATCTCTCCGTTCTCATATGGTTTGCTAATTAATCAAGTCTACGATTCTGGATCCATCTTCTCTCCAGAGATCTTGGACATCAAGCCCGAAGACTTGCGTGCCAAATTCCAAGCTGGTGTTGCCAATTTGGCTGCAGTTTGTTTGCAAATTGGTTACCCAACCATCGCATCGGCACCACACAGCATTGCTAACGGTTTCAAGAATCTGTTGGCTATCGCCGCTACCACCGAAGTCGATTTCAAAGAAGCCACTACTATTAAGGAATACATCAAAGACCCCAGCAAGTTTGCTGCCGCTGCAGCTACTGCCGCACCAGCCGCTGCTGTCCCAGCTGAAGATAAAAAGGCTGCTGCCAAGGAGGAATCCGAAGAGGAAGAAGATGACGACATGGGTTTCGGTCTTTTTGATTAAATCCAGTACCATCTGTGATTGAAATCTTACGAGTATTTATAGCTAATTCGATAAATTATTGTCGAGGATTGACCATCCCAATGGCAAGTTGTCGATGCGAAAGTGCTCTGTATAAATAATTTTTCTTGCTTCTGGTATTCAAATACCGGCTCAATAAAATCTTAATCCAGCAAAAAAGAGATTATTTTTTATTTATATTGAAATTAAAGGTTTGAAAGCAATGGTTATGTTTATATTAAAATATTTTGAAACATTCTTTTCGAATATCTGGTCCCAAAATCGACTTCTGATTATGCATTTGATATCTAGTTTTTAATTCTTATGTCTAAAAAAAGTAAATTGGCCTATAAAGAAAATTTTTTGCGCCCAGAATCTAAATGGAATTTACGTTCTTTGAGATAAATCTTAATAACTTCTTTTAGAAATTTTTATAGCAATTTTGTTCATCAACCGTTAATAATCATGACTACAAAATGAAAAGGTAGTCTATCTTAAAAGCATAACGAAAATTTTCGATTCCGTGCGAAAGCATTACTTATCGCTAACTTGATATAGAAAGGCCCTAAATCAATTTTTTTTTTACAATATAAAAGAAAATCAACAAAAAACGAAGTTCTGCAGTAAAAAAATTGTAGCATCATTACATCACTTATAGTTTTTAATTAAAAAAAAAAACGTTTGCAAAAAATTCCTAACTAAAGAACTTTATTACGAAGTGTTTTCCTTCTATTGAGTTAGGGCCTCTATATATTGAGGTAGCGTTACATAGGCCTGAATACTTACCAAATCAGAAATTATTTTTTAGTCTAAGATACTGACATTGCATTTTCTATTGAAAAATGTTGCAGCTTCTTGGATTTAGGTGAATGAAACAAAATTTTCATGTGACCAAGTGAGTGCTTCACCAATACTTTATTGTCCTAAAAGTTTTAAATAATTTAACAGTTTTTGCATAGCTTTTTATATACTGACTTCGAAAAAAAAATGTTTGTGCTAATACAAGTTCAGAGAATGAATACTATTTTAAGGCACTTTACATAACATCAAATAACATTAGTTAAAAAAAATGGAATTATGCAGATCGTTGAAATCGAAAAATTCTTTAAGCAACACAAAGAAAGATGTTCCTAGTAGTTTATGTCGATTGTCTCTTTAATCGGGTTTCCCCATTCTCGGGCGATGATCATGATTTCATTCATTGATAGTTTCGGACCAATCAATGGATGCATTTGGGTCATGTAACAGCAGAGCCAGCTATCAAAAACATAATCAATTTTATAAAAGCAGTTATGAATATTTCAGGGTCAACTTACAAGAGCCAACAGGTGGCTGCCGTGAGCATCAAACAGCACTGGGTGACACTAAAAATATAACCAGGTCGTTAAATATTGCTAAAATCACGAAGTAGTATATGATTTTTACTCCACCAAAAGGATACACTTACCCCTTGTTAGGTCCACGCGCAAAGAATGGACAAATGATGCCAATAAATGCCCAAATGCAAGTGATGATTAAGGGTGCAACATAAGCTTCAACCATTTTTGCTTATAATATTTTTAATTATGTGGTGGAATAAATAAAAAAGCAGAGCAGAAACTTTTCGCAAAATCTATTAATTTTACAAGAAAGAAAACACTTGATAACAAAATAAAAATCTTTTCGTTGGATGTGTGTCACATGACTGACATGGGACTTGACAGCTGTTCATGCATATGCCGCCATCTGACGGAGAGCTGCGTAAATAGTAGCTTATGAATAAAGTTCAATACACAATCAAAGTGCATGAATATATGTTCTCTTTTCGTCACTTAATTTTGACTGCATATTGTGAATATATGGATAGTATCATGGTGAAATAATTATAAGGTGTTCTCATCCCATGCCATTTTTCAATAAGTTTTTTGACATGCTGCCTTATTTTGACAAGTTTCATACATAGTTTGATGTTTGATTCAATGAAAATGTCAAAATAGGGCAGCTAATTTTTTTCGGATGAGAACACCTTATATAAAATAAAATAAAATCGCTTGCCCTGTTGAATTTTGTTTTTAACACTCCGTACAATAATAATTTTATCGTAAAAAAAAAAACGATTTTACCCATTTCGTGGCGATGTTTTCTGTTTCTGCACTGAAAAAACTGCACTGAATTTTCAAACATACTCGAATATTATAAATTGTGTTGTCAAATGTGAATTCCTACAGTATAATCAGTTGTTTATCTAAATTTTGCAGCTCTGGAGATTTCTAATGATAGAAAAGTCATTTCCTAAGTTTCAGTAGCAGGATTCCCAAACAGATAACGATAGTCGTCCTTGTCGTTATCGGTCATTGTGCATCCACAGTTTCATAGTAAATGACAGTTTTTGCTAGTCAACTACAGCGACAATCGTCGTTAAGGCGTTTGGGAATCCCGTAACATATCAATTTGCATACACCGTTTAGGTATCGAAATATGATTTGTTCACGATAAAATCTTCGTTCGTTTGCAGAGTGATAACACCTGGTAGAAAATTAATTTAATTTGGCGGTGTCTACAACAGAAGATCGGTTTTATAACTTTTGCGAGATTAAATAATGACTTTACTGACGTCACACCAATTCATTTCAAAATACTTACTTTGCAAAAACTAGTGTTTCTGTAATTGATAAGTGAGTAAATAGGTTTGTAATGGTCACTTTTTCATATAAAATTGCAACAAATGACAATGCACTTTGTGTATAATTTTACCTGTAATGTTTTCAGTAAACAGTTCAATTAAAAAATATGTGTAATTGTGCTAAAATATATATATATTTTTTAATTGAACTGTTTACTGAAAACATTACAGGTAAAATTATACACAAAGTGCATTGTCATTTGTTGCAATTTTATATGAAAAAGTGACCATTACAAACCTATTTACTCACTTATCAATTACATATATATATATATATATATATATATATGTATATGTATATATGTATATATATATACATGCTAATGCTTGGCTTAGCATTTGACTAAAGTAGCATTGTACTGATTCAAATGCGCAGCCTAAGTGATAGATTTAGCTCCTTCAACTCCACGTACATGAATATGGAGCACTTTCGGTTCAGCAAACATAATGCGAAGAGTTTCCATGCTGAATTGAAACCTTATATGGAATTAGGCAAAAGCAATATAAAGAGTAGATTATTGTTAAAATCAATTAACGGAGGCGTCGGTGACCAAAGTGAGTGAAATCTTATTTACTAAATATCTTTGATTAATTATTTTACAGTTTTTTAAAGCATACATTAAAACCTCAATTTAGTTAATCGGAACAAGTCTTTTGAATTGATTGCACTTGGGGTTGGAATACCCGTACAACAATATTATTTCTAGAAGGGTTTCATTATTTTTTACCAACTCTGGTAATGTCGGGTGAAAACAAATAAAATCTTTCCAGTTAAATTCCATCTCTGTGGTGGTTTTAATTTGCTTTGGGAACTCATTTTCTCTTTTTTAAAAAAGAATCCCGTTGGCCAAAAAAATTGTTTTAAAGTAAAAATAAAAAAAAATCCCAAAAGTTAGAAGGATAAGAAACGTACAAAGTCGCAGAAACCACTTTTAAATTTCTGTATTGCTGCAAAACAGCTGCAAATTTTGGTAATTACAAAAAAAAACTTTGTTAATTGGCGGCCGTGGCGTAGCGGGTAGAGTGTGTGACTCTTACGCCAGAGAACCCAGGTTCGAATCCTCCATCTGACACAGAAATTTTTTCAATTGAATTAATTTTTCTGTTCGGCCATCACCTCTCTGCAGACAATGGCAAACCTCAGAGAGTAAAAACTGCCATGAAAAGCTTCTCGAGAACATAAGCCGTTCGGAGTCGGCGTAAAACATGTAAGTCCAGTTCTCGATCATTTGTGTGCAAACATTTCACATCACACAGCACAATTGACCATAAGAAGCTTGGTCAAATCCTTTCAAGGGCTGAGATGGCCATTTCGTTTTTTTTTTTGTTTTTTTTTATTTATAATGTTCGCTTTTTAAAAAAAAAAAAACGCGAAACCAAATTGATCATGTTGTAATCGACGGAAGGCATGCCTCTAGTGTTCTAGATGTGCGTACATTTCGGGGAGTCAACATTGACTCCGACCATTATCTTGTTTCAGCCAAGATCCGCATGCGATTATGCAATGCGAAGAACATACGCACAGGAATGCAACGAAAGCTAGATGTCGCTAAGCTGCAATTACAACGGACTGCCGAAGCCTACTCCGCTCAACTCTCGGTTAAGCTCAACCAACCAACCTCTGGACCCGACGACGCCGGCGGACTTTGGGCGCATATATCCCACTCCATGCGCGCTGCCGCTGAAGAAGTCATTGGTTTCCGGCGCCCGCAACATCGGAACCAATGGTATGATCAGGAGTGTCGCATTGCGACTGCAGTAAAAAACGCCGCTTATAGAAAAACGCTGCAGTCAGCTGCAACGCGAGCCGTGCGAGAAAACTACCGCGAAAAGAGGAAGGAAGAGAGGCGCCTTTTCAGACGCAAGAAAAGAGAGCAGGAAAAGCGTGAGCGTGAGGAACTAGAGGTATACCAGGGCAAGAAGTATGCACGAAAATTCTATCAACAGGTTAAGCGTCTAACCCAAGGTTTCAAGCCCGGAGCATCCACTTGTAGAGACGAAAATGGAGATCTGAATACGGATACGCAGTGTGTGCTGAGATTGTGGAGACGGCACTTCTCCAACTTACTTACTGGCGACGATTCCACCAATGCCGCCCATGGAGAGCGCAGTTCAGAGCTACCAATCAACAATGACGGAGTGGAAGTACCACCACCTAGCCATGATGAGGTTCGAGTTGCTATCCAACGACTCAAAAACAACAAAGCAGCGGGTGCTGACGGCCTGTCAGCTGAATTGCTTAAAACCGGCGGCGATGAATTGATAAGGCGCATGCATCAGCTCATCAGCAAAATATGGCTAGAAGAAAGCATGCCCGACGATTGGAACCTCAGCGTACTGTGCCCTATACTTAAGAAAGGAGACCCAACAATCTGCGCAAGTTATAGAGGTATCAGTCTTATTTCCATCGCATATAAGGTTCTCTCAAGCGTACTGTGTGAAAGATTAAAGCCGATTACAAAAACACTAATTGGACCTTATCAGTGTGGCTTTCGACCTGGTAAGTCCACCATAGACCAGATTTTCACGCTACGACAAATCCTGGAGAAAACCCACGAAAATCAAATTGACACACACCATCTCTTTGTCGATTTTAAAGCTGCGTTCGATAGCCCGATAAGGGATTGCCTATACGCAACAATGTCTGAGTTCGGTATACCTGCAAAGTTGATCAGACTTTGCAGAATGACGTTGAGCAACACACGCAGCTCCGTCAAGGTAGGAAATGACCTCTCCGAAACCGTCAATACCGAAAGAGGTTTCAGGCAAGGCGATCCACTGTCTTGCGATCTCTTTAACATCATCATGGAGGGGATCTTACGAAAGGCCGGTGTGCATCGTAATGGCACCATTTTCTACAAAGGCATCCAGCTCCTTGCGTACGCTGATGATATTGATATTGTCGGCAGAACCAAGAGAGATGTTACTGCTGCTTTCGCCGCTATCGAAAAGGAATCAGCCAAAGTGGGTTTGACGATAAATGAGGGCAAAACAAAATATATGCTGTCTACAAACAAGGGAGCTCGGCGTTTAGACTCCCACGTTTCATTCTGCAGCTATAACTTTGAAGTAGTCAAGGAGTTCGTTTACCTTGGCACCGCCATTAATACCAAAAACGAAATCAGCCTGGAGATAAAGCGAAGAACAATAATTGCTAATAGGTGCTACTACGGGCTCAGTAAGCAACTAAGTTCCAGAGCCCTCTCTCGATCGACAAAACTAACACTCTACAAGACGCTCGTTCTACCTGTGCTGCTTTATGGCGCTGAGGCATAGGTAGTTTCGCAAACTGATGCAGCCGCTCTGGGGGTGTTCGAGAGAAAAGTTCTTCGCAAAATCTTCGGTCCTGTTCGAGTCGGCGATGACTATCGCATCCGAATGAACCACGAGCTGTATGAGCTCTACGATGACATTGACTTAGCTCGGCGTATAACTGTGCAGCGACTACGCTGGCTGGGTCATGTCCATCGTATGAACGACGAAGCTCCAGCGAAAAAGGTGCTCGAGGCGAGGGTCGCTGGTCAACGACGACGAGGGAGACCATGGCTCCGATGGATGGACCAGGCTGAGGAAGCCCTAACCGCACTTGGTGTATTCGATTGGAAAAGGCGCGCGCAAAGCAGAGGCGCCTGGCGAGAGCTGATGAGGTCGGTTGAAACCCGGACACGGGTTGTTACGACCAACTAAGTAAGTAAGTAAGTAATGTTCGCTTACTAGAAATCGAAAATTATTTGAAAATTTGTTTAACGGAGAACCAAAGAAGATTCTTTTCATACAATGACAGCTCATTGATTAACATCAAGGTTGATTTATAAGGTTGTCGCAGGGCTGATCGCACTCTCTTCTCAGTACCCATAATTGTCAAAACCAGCCAATTTTGCGAATGACTACGAAAGAAGAACGAAAGAATGATAATATAGAGAGAGCACTTGTAGATTTTGTATGAGCTGTCAACTTCGATTTCACAATTATGGGTACTCGCTCTCTCCCTTGCAACAACCTTATAAATCAACCTTGATTAACATAAATGCCAAGAAATATTGCATGGCTTGAGCAGACTCCACCTCCATTATTAATGTTAAGTAATATTTTATGCGGGTTACACATCTGCGATCTCGTGTGCCACACGGTCGCCATTTTTGTACCAGTGTGAAGCAGCGAGCGTTTGAATAAGTGTGACACACCGACGTGTGGTTGTTATTGTTTTTTTTTTAACTTGTGTGAAGGAGAAAATCAAAAATATTTGCCAACAAGCCAACACGTGTGGCACTAATGCAAGCATGCTTATTAGCCCGCAGTCCACATACAATATTGCTTACCAGAGATATTTCTCATGTTCATCTATGTCTTGCAATATTTGTTGCCATTTATGTCAAGCAATGAGCTGCAATTTTTGACAACCTTCAAAAAAAGGAAAACGTAAATTAAGACCGCGACAAAAAAATGTGTTGAATTTGAAATAATTTAAATGATAAAATGGACTCGCTTTAACGCTTTCAGCACGCGAACCAGTTTGTGTATGACATTTTAAAAATGATATGGTATAACACAGAATGAACATGCAAAATATATTGCTTACATTATGGTTGTATTCGGAAATGCAACTGATTCAGCATCACTGCGCAAAATCAGCTGTCTACACTGGCCTCATTAAGCCACCTATCTTTGATATGTGTCGTGAGGACAGTGTAGACAGCTCATTTTGCGCAGTGAAGCTGAATCAGTT
The DNA here is from genome assembly GCA_914767935.1 of Coremacera marginata. Lineage (NCBI taxonomy): Eukaryota > Metazoa > Arthropoda > Insecta > Diptera > Sciomyzidae > Coremacera > Coremacera marginata. The sequence goes on from OU612047.1 coordinate 161,409,486, forward strand.
GCATTTCCGAATACAGCCTATGTATGTTAAGAAATGGAATTTGAAAGATGGTATAAAATAATTAATTGCCAGTGCGGACTGCAGGCAATTAGCCAACTTTTGTGAAAATTTCCGTCGTGTTGCACACGAGATCGAAGATGTGTAGCCCACATTAGGTGTGTTTCCGTACACATTTTCGAGTAAAAGTCGAGTAAAGTTCAATGTAAGAGAGTAAAATGAATTTTGAGAATAGTGTCAAAAGTACGGAAACGACTTCTAGCTAGTTTCAAGCACGAAAACTGCTGATTGCCTATCAAATGTAAACAGCACCAATTTTAACTTTTTACGAACGAAAACGTTGCAAATTTTAACTTGATATTTTATATTTATTTATATGTATTGAGATTTATTGATATTTATTGATATTTAACAATTTGTAAATTTATTTTTTATCGCACAACATAACCAAACAACGAACTACAATTTTACATTTGCTTGTTCTTCTTGATGCTTGTTCTTATGTAGCTGGAACAAATTTCTTCTAGCACACTTCGAGCAACTTTCGAGCTCGAGAGAGCAGTTTTATGCTTGTGCTTTCACAAGTTTACTGCAAAAAATAGTCTTAAATCAAATTTCAGATTAATTTACATCAATTCGTATTGTTGTTTTGTATTTAATTTAATATATTTTATGTAGGAATGGCATTTACTTGGAGTCACAGTTTGACCCAAGTGTAAAAAAAGTGTATTAAAAAGTGTATACATAAAAGTAAGGGTTGTTTAATATGTGTTTTGGAATATTATAACATTGATGCAACTGTGCAGCAAACAGAAACATAACCACCAAACAAACATTTCATCGAAGAGAATAAATAAACAAAAATGAACATCAAATGTTCGGCAATCATGTTTGGCTAGCATAGGCACTGTTTACACGTCATTCAAATTGAAGGATCATTCAAAATTTGTTGTTGTTTTCCCAGCGAAAAAAAAAGATGAACTGTCTGCGAGAGCGGAAATGAACTTTCAACACTTCATCGCTTCAATCAAAATTTTGATGGAGCTCAAGACCTGCATCAATCAATCACAGGGTTGCATAATCAACTTTTCTGGTACTTACAACAACACTTATAGTCGGCATCGGCCATTCAATCAAAAAATCACGTGTGAGCAGCTATTCAATCAAATATCTCGAAGAGAGTAAGAGAGAACAAAAAACGCGATATTCTTCATTCAATTTGAATGACGTATAAACTCTGCCCAAGAGACCGTGTGTAAAGTACTCAAACAGCTTGGAAGCACTGCTTTCGCTTTCGCTCGAAAAGCGCAGCGAACAAACAACAAAAAAATTAAAAGAAAACTGTGTGAACTTGGAAGGGTGGATATGAACAGACAAGAAAGCGAATAGCAAAGAAAATAGTTGGTTAAAGACGCAAATTCACACAATTTCTGCTTCTGTGAGGATTAAATAAAGTATTTAAACTCCATTTAAACCGAGTTAAAGCACAGCCAGCCAGGTAAATAATATGTATTACATTTAATATTTCTAGAAGAATACGAAAAATAGCCAAAACATTGTGAAATTCGAGCGTAGCTAAAAGAAAATGTAATTAACTAAATGCAGTTTTTTTTCTTATAACTCGTCGTTTTTGTATGTGTCACTTTGATGGCTTGGAGTTTCAAGGCAGGCGACGTGTTGTAGTTGGTACATTTTTCGCTGCGTCAAACAAAAATTGCGGGACAATTTAATATATTAGCATGGCTAAAAATACAATACTTTAAACAATGCGAGTCCACGCAAGCGTATCGTAGCGCAGAAACTCTAAAAATTATTCTATAATTATTATTAAACTTTGTATCCTGCTTTGTATACTAACGATATATCGTCAACCTTTGATTAGAGTTCGCAATGAACAATTTCTTTTACACTTGATTACAGAAGATTGTTAGGATTTCGCACCTGATATAAAAACATTTTTATTTTCATAAACATTGTTAGATGGTGAAAATCTATTATTTTCCTAACCAAATTATTATAATTGGCGACTTTGATCATCTAAATAGGCGACAGTAGGTAATTTTGGAGCTAATTTAGAATATACCATGTTACTTTGCAGACATTAAGTTATATTGAATGCACCGCACCTTGGTGGACACGGTATAAAAAGAAATAAAAAAAAAAAAATTAATAAATTCAAAAGAAACACTTTCATTTACCTCTCAAAATTTATCATAAATAAAACAAAAATAATACTTGTATGAAAAAAGGCTATTTTCTATCGATATAAAAAAAAACTGATCAAAACTTATTACTCTTCAATATATAATCAATATATATAATACATATTTTAGCTAGCTGTTTCATCTATTGTTGCATGCAGCAAAAGATAACCACATTCGGAAATAAATTTCCACCGATTTCAATTTTGCAATAAACTAAAACAATTTGCAATTAAAGAAAACTCGCTGTTTGCAACAACTCACTCCCGCTTGTTAGTTTCTTACCCGTTGCCACTAGAGTGCTTGAAGATGAGTCGTGCTGTTGTGTCTACTGCTGCTGCTGGAGCTCCTCCCATCGAGCACAATGAAAACGAGCAAAATTCCGACATATGTCGGTATTTTCTGCGCGGTATTTGCCGCTTCGGCGACCTTTGCCATTTTTCGCATGATCTAACTGGTGGTGAGGTGATCAACAGCAGCAATGCTATCTCTGCTACTACGTCCCACTCAAGCAAGCCAAGCACAAGCAAAGGAGCGGTGGTTTCGAATTGGGCCAATGCGCCTGTTTTTGTGCCTAGTTTCCAACGTCAGACAACTGCAGGATCAGCAGCTGCTAAGGAGAATGAAAATGATTCTTCAACAAATAAATCATGGGCTGAGGTGGTTGGCACTAATGTTGCCAACATTGGTGTCATAACTGTTTCCGGTTCGGAATCCGAGGCTGGTTGTTTGGATCAAGTGTGTCCTTATGAAAATCCATGTCCCTATGATGTTTACTGTGTGTACGCATTGCATTGGGAGCTTTGTAAAATGTGCGATCAATACTGTCTGCATCCCAGTGATCAGGCTCAACGTCGCAAGCACAATCAGGAATGTTTGCAGCAGCACGAGCGTGACATGGAGCTTTCATTTGCTATAGCGCGTTCCAAGGACAAAACTTGCGGTATTTGCTTTGACACCATCATGGAAAAGTCCGGACGCGAAAAGCGCTTCGGCATACTACCCAATTGTAGCCACATCTTTTGTTTGGAATGCATTCGGAAGTGGCGGCAGGCTAAGCAATTTGAACATAAGATAACCCGGTGAGGCAAATTAAACATAGCTTATGAGTATATATATATATTAATGAATAAACAAATTTCCACAGATCTTGCCCTGAGTGCCGTGTTGCATCTGATTTTGTCTGTCCAAGCGCCTTTTGGGTGGAAACAAAGGAAGATAAAGATAAACTACTTACTGATTATAGATCAGCCCTTGGTATCAAAGACTGCAAATACTTCAAAAAGGTAAGGTTTATTTGCTTAATTTAGAATCGATTATGTAATAACAAATATCTCTATGGATTTTAAGGGCGATGGCAAGTGCCCATTCGGCAACAAATGCTTCTACAAACATGCCTTGCCTAATGGCGACCTTGTTGATGTTGGTGGTCCGAAACGCTCCAGAAAGCTGCATCGTAATACAGACGAGATAATTGATTTGCTTGATGTAAGTTTAAAGTTAAACCAAACTGTTCAATTAATACCAAAACAACGCTGCTTCAAATAGACTCGATGTTACATATTTTAGCGAAATTAAATAAGAAGAGTAGAATTTAAAGTTTTACAGACTGATGGTTTTGCCTTTTTAATATACAAAATTACATAAGCTTGAACTATTTCTAGCCGCGTTGTTTACATTAAAATATATCCACAGCTAAATGTCTAAATGAGCCAAGCAAAAGATAATTTTAATTTAACATAAAGAATTTAGTGCTTTTGTAATCTACTTGGCTTATTTGTACTTAGCCGTTGACTAAAATGTTCAGTGATTTTTTTTTTTTTGGTTTCATGAATATAACAATTTTTATTTCTCGATTTAAAAAATTTAAGAAAGTTTTCTTTGGTTGTCGTTTTAATTCTTATTGACTTATCATCTTTATTGAACTATAGCCTATTTTTTCAACATCACTTAATATTTAAATAGTCTGTTCTGTATTTCAATATCTTTTCTCATCTTCTATTCTTATATCAAAGAAAAAGTCTTAAAAGATGTTTTATTTTTTTTTACACTTTTGACAAACAGGTGTGATACTCAGTGTGTCTCTTTGTACTGTGGTAAATCCAATTTTACAGCTTGCAATACAAGTTCACAATAACGGTTGAAATTCAAGAATAACAACACAGTTAAATGTTTCTTAGCCTACGCTCTTCAGTGAGTTATTACTTTATCAGATCCCAACATTGCAGAAAGTGTTCACTTTAGATTTTAGTTAGTTCATAAGCCAAATAACTTCCACCAATTAACTGAACTCATAATGTTTTAAATTAAAGATAAGGATTTAATTTTTAAGTGTGCATAAAATATTATTTTTTTTTAATTAAGTTCTAAAGATTGCACAATCATTGAATTAGTTTTTATATTCGCGTATAATATAGTTATTTTCTATTTGTAGCATTGTGTTGCACTCATGAAAGTGAAAAATATGAAACATTCTTCACACCGAAATTCAAAAAACTGTTTTTACTAACAGTGATCTAATTGTTTTCCCAGTCTTTGGACAAATACTTTTAAAGCGAGTTTATGACACCGATTATTACTGACTTTTGTAGATGATTAATATTAGTAATAAGTAACAATTTAAAACAGAAAGTGACCTTTATGAAATACACACACAAACATACTCAGCCAAATAAACTTCAAACAATATTTTTTTAATTAGTGTTAGAACAGTTTTTAAATAAAAATTGAATATTCATATCAAAGTTCGTAAAGAAAAGGAAAAAAAAAATTATTTAAGAATTTTATGTTGTCTTTTATCAATAAACTATTTCTTTTCTCTTTTACTGGCAAGCGTGCTTGAATTTAACAGAACTTAATCCCTTATTGTTTTTCTTCGACTATATTTTTATAAAATTTTTATTTAAAAATAATCAATGCAGTGCGGAGGGTGATATATATATATATATATAAACTAGTTGGCAAAGCTGTAAAAGATTTGAAAAAATTATTGCATTCATTTTTTTTTGGGACTTGATTTGATTGCATTAATTTTTTCAAATCATTGATTGTGATTGATTTGAAATTTTAAGTCCCAATCAATAATTTGAAAAAATGAATGCAATCACTTTTTCAAATCATTGATTGTGATTTGAAATTTGAAGTCCCAATCAATGATTTTAAAAAAATGAATGCAATCAATTTTTTTGAAATTTCAACCACAATCAATAATTTAAAAAAAACGAATGCAATAATTTTTTCAAATCATTGATTGTGATTTGAAATTTTAAGTCCCAATCAATGATTTGAAAAATCGAATGCAATAATTTTTTCAAATCATTGATTGGGTTTTGATATTTCGAATGCAATCATTTTTTCAAATCATTGATTGGGATTTGAAATTTCAAATGCATTCATTTTGAATATAAATCACATGATTTAAAATCACAAATGATTGAATTCTTTTACAGCTCTGCTAGTTGGAATACCCGGCGTCGCTCGTGGGTGGTATAGCATTCAGGGTGTTTATTATGTATAGAACGTCATATAACGCATGATGCACAACGATCAATGTGTCCAATCTTAAACATATATTTTTGCCGTTATTTCTGTATACAAAATTTCCAATTTAATGTCTAAAGCTTCTGTCCTTATAAAAAAAGTGGCTCTTAATCCAGTTAAAATTATAAAATAAAACTTTTTGTCACTAAATATCAATTCCACAATGTTCGCGGCTCAAATTTTCTATCTTTATAATGTTTCAAATATTTAAGCTAGATGCTTACTGAAAAGTTTTCAATTGTGTACGTCTCCTCGTTGCACTTAATATCTATCCTTGGCCAGGAAAGTTTAAAAATTACTTATTTTTACCTTAAGCTTTTAAACAGTACGCTCATATTCGAATTATGAATCTTAAAACTGATATATAGTTTTCCAAAAACCTGTCACGCCCTTTTTCTAGTGCCGCCCACTTTTGCATGGTGCTTGGTACAGACCCTATCCATCTGTATGCCAAATATAAATACTATGGAGAAAATATTTGCTGAAATAAAGTATTAAAATTGGCAAGGAGTTCGAATAAAACTCAAGTGACACTCCCCGTTGTCTAATCTCAGCCACTTTCTAGACTACGGACTGCTCATTATTTAAAAGAACAAATGTGCAAAATTTGGATAAAGTCGGCAAACGATTTAGAAAAAGTTAATTATATTTGATGGTGAAGAATCTGATTCTGGACTTGGAATTATCGAATAATTTAGTCCGGTGATACCAAACTCACTTCAAAATTAAGATTTTTCGATTATTTTCATACTATTTTTTTTTATGTTTACTCATTAGGTCGATCCTGATAAATTTTCAAAAACTTTTTATGCAATATGAAAGGCCATTTTGTGTACACAGTAACTAAAATAAAAACTTTTTGAAAAATCAGTAGGATCGTATGCATTAAAAAAATTGTATGAAAATAATTGAAAAATCTCAATTTTGCAGTGAGTTTGGTGGCACCGGATTAAATTATTCGGTAGTTCCAAGTCTAGAATCAGATTTTTCACTAAATTTAACATCCAAATAAATGTTTTGTGTTTTTTTTTCGTAATATTAGATGCATTATTTCTTATTTTAAAAATATCGAGCAGAACCGGGCCGGTTTCGACAATTTTTTAACTTTTAATAGCTCAAATTATTTCATTCGCGACCATCACTTACAATTCCGGGGGGCACGCAGGATCCCAAATATTTAAGCATTTTAAATACAATTCTAACGCAGTCTAATACAATATATATATTTATAATATAAAAAAATTTCTTTTATTTGAAGTACACTTTGTGGTGCTCCACTTTGGCGGTACGCCAAAACTAATGATTTTACGAAAAAAAAAGGTTATAACATGAATTGTAGGGAATTTCTCTAGTTTCATATGTTACATATATGTTTATCGTGAAATGAGTTGGAAAGGAGATATGAGCAAAAAACTGTTTTTAGCCGCCATTTTGCCAATATGGTAGCGCCAGCGGCAACAATACGAGGTGGCAAAGTTGAAATTCGGAAATAGCACGTCGAAATCTATAAAAAAATACCTATTTTCATAACTCCCGGAAACATTTAAGGTAACCTCGTTTTTCCCCCCAAATGACTGTACACTATTGCTTTCCAAAAAGTTTCAATATTATTTTCATTCAGGGACATGAAGTTGTTATGCAACTTTTTTGGAATTGGTTAAAATTAATGATTAAAATCAGCTAAAATGCATTTAAGTTATAAATAACTGTTATTTTTTAGAAATATTTTCTTGGTTGCCGCATAACTTTTATTTTTGAGGAATAAATTTTTAGGTTGACTAATAACGGTTATTTTCTGAAATGAAATTTTTCGGTTATTAGTGTGAAACCTCAAAAAAAGTTTCGGTTTTAGTTTTCTTATTAGTTATTTAATATATTTATGTGTCAATTCAATTTTACAAAAATTATTTGTTTTGAAGTCTCTTCTGCAATACTGCATCGGAGATCACTTAAAATAAGCTTTTAAGTTGATAAAGATCGCTCGCAAGTAACTTGAGTTTATCAATTTAAGTATACGCAGACTTCACCTTTCTACTTGTATCGTCGTCTACTTCATCCGAAGACCCTTTCATTTTTAGTTCTCCTTAAGACTCCCTTAGCAAAGAGGAGACTCCATCCCAAAACAAAATGTCAACTTTTTTAAGATTTTTTACACTAATAACCGAAAAAATTTCATTTCAAAAAATAACTGTTATTAGTCAACTTAAAAAATATTCCTCAAAAATAAAAGTTATGTGGCCACCAAAAAACATTTTTCTTAAAAATAAAAGTTATTCATATTTTTTTAGATTAAAATTGTCCAACTTTTTCTGCTGTGAAATATAGAATAGCAATTATTTTCGGTCCCCGTTTTCATTCAGTAAATTCAAATGACTGAAATAAATATGGCGCAACTCATGCCACTCATCGTCAATTTCTTGCAATATTTCTGATTGAATGACATTAGGTAGAAAAACACAAATATATACAAATCGAATGGTGTCCGTATGTTACTCCATCACTTCTGAACCGATCCAATGGTGTTGTTTAGGATGTGCTTGGACAGTCATGGCACAGGTTTTAAAATTTATTTCTACAACATCGGATGAGCGGTTCTCAAGATATTTTAAAAATAGTGGAAACCCTTTCGCCCATACGATTTCTCATAATATCGCTAAAAATCAGTTTTTGGTGGATAGTAAAAAGTCACAGAACATTGAAACTCAGAATAGAGTTACCACTTGAATTGAAAACTTGGACGGGCATTTTACAATGGGGTGTGGTTCGCCCATAGAAGCCAAATTTTTGATATCGAATAGCTTTAAAAGTAAGAATCATAGAACATTGCAACTCAAAATAGAGGTTTTCTCAACCTCAAAAGAAAAACTCAAAAAAGTTTTGAATATATTTATTATTTTCCAATATAGGGCAGGATGTAGCAACGCACATCGGGTATGAGGTAGCTATGAGGTAGCAGTAACATACAATTTATTTTATCTATTGTATTTGGTTCATAAAACTAGTAAGCATTGTTTTAATCGTAAAAACTGGGTAAAATAAAAAAAAACTATTTTTTAGGCAAAAACTGGAAAACTTAATCATTTTAATTTTCGGTTAAAAAAATCGGGCAATTTGAATTTTTCTAAAGGCCGCTTGACAAAATAAAAAACTAATGATAACATGATATAATAATTTACAAGGTAGCCTTAAAAACTACATATTTTCTCAGAGAGTCGAACAACACTTGATGCTTATTCGTTTTCTATGAGTTTTTGACAAATGCTAGTCGAAACAAAAAACTGTCACTTCTACCTTGTAAATTATTATATCATGAATGATACCATTATTTTTGTCTCAGCTATTTTATAGCTCAAACTGTTCGCGCTGATGAGACGAAAATAGTGGTATAAATAGTTTTTTAGTCGGTCAAGCAAAGTAAAAAAGTTTAAGACATCTGTTAATATCTGAATATTTTGAAACCATAATCGGCACGTACGGCCCCTACTTGCCTCTCTCTCTCTCTCTCTCTCTCTTCCATTCGTAATAATCCCAAAAGCAATTTTATGGAACGGCCTGTAGGCAGAACTTGTTTATTGAAAAAAAATATACTTCTACGTATTATTCTCAAGATGTGTCTGTCTTTGGACAACTTTTCTCTTCTTTTATCTCTGTCTCACTCTACTTTTTTTTCTAGATCTATCTTTGGGAGTTTGTCGACCAGCGTGATTATCATTGGCTTGAAGTACTCGGAAGCGATGATAGCGAAGATTCTGACTGGTCCGATGAATAAGATGTTGAAACGTGTGCGCTCCACTGCACTGAATTAAATAATAAAAAAAAAAAAAAACACGAATTAAAAAAATTCAATCAAAGTGAAAACTTTTTTTTAAAGAAATAAATTAAAAATTAAAAAAAAGAGAAAGATGATGAAGAAGAGAAATGTTACACAACGAAACTTAAAAGCTGCATAAAAATACAATATTTTCGAAGTTTCAAAAAATGTTTATTTAATAATTATTTAACATAAATTCGAAAATCGCCCATTCAAATTTGCAAACGTCAGTTGGAATTGAATACACGCAAAATTGAAATATTGGAATAAAGTAATTGTTTAATATGACTTTAAATGCTCTTTAAAGCTCTTATTAAAGAATTGCAACACTTACATATATCAAAAATAAATTAACGCCTTTCTGTAATTCATACAGTTCATTTAACTTAAATATTTGTTTACTGTTTACGAGACTGCGCTCAATATTTGTTATAATGTAGATTCTATATTATATATCAATCAAAAACAACACCACTGCTATTATTTAAAATACTAGTTTAAAAGATAATTTTTCCAATTTTTATTTATATTCTGTTAATTAAATATTGCAATAGCTTTCAATTGCTAGGAGCTCAAGAGAATCGCATAGAAAAACATCCCGCCACAAAAACTAAATTAACAACGTATGGCTTGTTTGAGCACTATCGCTTCAAATATTTTGGTTAGGTATTTTTTAAAATTTTCAACTTATCTCTGCTTTGTTATAAAATTTCATTTAAGTTATTGTTATTAATCTCTACACATACAACATATTCAAGTATAAAATTGTAATTAGGTTTATTAATATAACTACTACAAAATAAAATACAAGTTCGTTCATTAGCTTAAACGTATACTCATACATACATATAATACATAAAATACTATATATTTGTACTAAAAATTAAATGTCTTATTAGCTAAAACTGTGCATAACCATTGATAAACAATAATCAAAAAAAAAAAAACACTTCAAAAAATTGTTGAGCCTACTTTAAGTTAATAAAAAAAATAAATATATAAATAAATTCATATAAGCAACATTAAAAATACCTCTAAAGCAAAAAGAAACTGTCTTGCTTTTGTTTCAACTGTTGGTGATGTCACACATTTTTAAATTAATTTACTCTGAACTTAAATTAAATATACCTTGAATAAAATAGCCTACATAGTTAATTCCTAAACAAACATAGTTAATTAAATACTCACGTAAACATTTGGTATATATTTTTTTTTGTACACGTGTTAAATCTCATTATATACTGAAAAAAATCCAAAAAAATAAATAGTAGCTTAAAATGAAATGTCACTTTTGTCGGAACATTTGATCAACAACATTTCGAATTGCTACACTTAAATGCATTATTTTTTTCCACTCTGTCTCTCCTTTAAATGCAAATAACAGCTTTTTCAGTTTTCTTCTATTAAAACAGAAGTTTCCAATGCTGTGAATTTGTTTATCAAAGTTCAACTATTTGGGCTAATATATTATCCAGAAAATAAACTTCGTTAAATGTATTCAGTAAATCATAATTCTATTTCGGCAAATACGATTTCTTGTAACTTAAATAGTTTGATAAAAGAAAATATTTTGAAATTATTTTCTTAAGTATATCTCTTAAGTAAATTTCTGAATTGCTGAAATATTGCAGTATGTTGTACCACCCACCCAACGATTCTGGATAACAATTTAATATTATTAACAGCGCAATGCAGACATTTTATAAAATATATATAACTTTAGAAAAAAAAAATAAAAAAAACCGTTAAATCCTCCAGTAATAAGTGTTTGATGAATTACAAAGTAAATATAAATCAAGTGTATTTTCTTAAAATTGCAAAATAGTATTTTCTAAAACTAAAGTACTTAAAGCAGAACTAGAGACCAAAAAATTAATAATAAAAAAAATAAAATCAATACTTACCATCTTTAAAACAATTAAAAATTCATTGTTAAAAAGTAGCCAATGTACAATATTGCTTTAAATTTGAATAATTTGCTTTTGCGGTGCCATTATTTTTAAATTTTATCACAGTTTTATATATATATTCAATTAAAGAAAGCATTAAAAATCTATAAATTAAAACAGCTGAAAAAAAGAAACTCTTGTTTTATGTTGATTCTTTAATAGTTTAGTTCAATCAATTTCAAATTGCTTAAGGAACCAATAAGTTTCAGTTTTGGCATTTTAATTAAATGAGTGCTGACTTTGGTGGTATACAACAGTATTGGTAATCTTTCAAGTACGACCATACATTATCCTCAATTAAGGAAAATCTCAAAATTATCGGCATTATTTTGTAATCCTGTGTTGAAAATCTTTGGCTAAGTTAATATGAAAATGTTTTATATCAAGTTTCTTAAAATAACACAAATTTGTTTTAAGGTCTACAACCCCCAACCAAAACCAAAAATTGTTACCCTAAACTACTGAATTATTTTTAAAGTGATATGCAAAGTAATATTGTGAAATCAACAGCCTTTGTCAACACCCTGTTTTCAAATTTATATGCATGTAGCGATAAACTGACTTTGCCTTTTTTTTGACCTACAGAAAAATATTAGTTTTATTTTTTTTTAAATTTGTATCCACATCAACTGGAATATCAAATGTTATACCGAAAAACAAATAAATTAAATGTGATCATAACGTAAATATAAGCTAACTATTGAATTTAAAAATTACAAGTAAATTGAAAACAATTATTACAAAAACAAAAAACTATTAAAAACAAAAAAATTTATTACATACAAAATATGGAATGAAGTTATTTTAGCTTGTATTAATATACGATATCATTTAAATTTAATCAATCAAATGTCCAAGTTAAATGTTGACTAAAATTGTGTATCTATGCAAAATAAATTATATATACAAACATAAGTGACTAAACATTAAAACACAAAAGATCTTTGCAAAACAAAAAGAAGTCTGTGCTAATCTGATTTATTTTTGTTTTCTGTTGAATTTTTTTTTTAACAATTAAGTAACTATAGCTTGATCACAGCTTTTAAAAGACACACCATAAAGATTTTGCATCGCATTTTTGCGAAAAATAAAATACATTTTTGGAAACACTTCATTCATTCAGTTTGATTTCGGAAACAGTCAGCATGTTCGCAAGATTTTCCAACTAGCAGTTGGCATATCTACTAGCATATCTTTATGATGCAGTTTGTTAAAAGCATTGTGAATACAATTATGCACTATGTTTCAATATATGTATACTCGTATGTATACTGACTTGCTGGCATGAACATTCAATTCCATTTAAGCTTACAGGCGAAGCGTGCAGTAAATGTTTCGTTCAAAATTTAATTCAATTTCAATTCACACAATATTGATCTTTAAAAAAACTGTATCGAAATCACATAAAAAGCATATTAAAAATTCCAAAAAATGATTTTCTGAAGTTTGCATGCCAGTTGCTACAGTGCTAATTATACATTTAAAATTTTGATCGCACGATATGTCGCTTTAATAATTAAAAATTCATATATTTTGAAATTGAAAATTAAAATTACAATGTTGTGGATTTCTGAGAAGATTTATATATTAATAATTAATTGAAATAGTTTTGTTAAACTGTCAAATTCCAAGTTATCATAATTAGCTTTATCCCAAAATAAAACATTCTATTGAATTTGAGCATGTAAAATTATTGAATAAATAAAAACAAAATTTTGTGATCAACTTGTAAAATGTGTTTATTTTTCAAACTGAAGCAGCGTATTCAGTATTCGAATCTTTGCCACCAGAAAGAACCTGATTGCATTGCAATGCACTTATTTAAAAATTCTACGTAATCCATGTCCTTATACTCTCTCAGAATCAGTGTTATAGATTTCAGACAACTTTTCTGTTCTTTTTTTATTATGTTTATTATGTATAGTTTCATGGCGGGAAGTTCAAGACATTACTCTTGCCTCTCACCATATATCCGATAAGATTATAAATTGAAGAGTTTCAAAAGAACACTCCTTTTCGGATCATAGGTATAATCTCTTTGACATTGATGACTTTGCCGAGAACACCGAGATGACGAAGTTTTCGAAATCTTAAGTCAAGTGAGGTCTCTACATAGATACATTATTTTGTGACCGGTGGTCACATGATACGCGCTCAAATCGTTTTGCAAGTTTTATTTAATACATTAAAATACAACCAGCTAGAAATTATTTACGAATAATTTTTTTAAAATTAAAGACAAATGTCTGCTTGAGCTTGTTGACGATATTAACAGATTGTTTAAAAATATCAAAACCAACATCCCCTTTGTTACGATGAAAGAACATAGTCCTGCTGCCATACTGGTGGACGTCTAGTACGTTTTAAACACCTTGGTTGGGTTAATGGTGTCAATTTCATTTGAATCATCCTCCGTTCGTTGTTCCAAAGGATTCATAACTGGATCTGAATTTAGTACAGAATCGATTGATGTTTCTTGTTGAAAAGGAAATATCAATGGTTCTTGTTGAATTGATTGAAGTTGATTTGGCGTTTTTGTTTTGGTTTGAATGGGATTTTATTTTGCCGTTTTTGATATTAAGCTCAACAAGGTAATTAACAGTACCAAGTTTTTGTAGTATGACTCCCGGCTGCCAAGTCATCTTTTTTTTTGAAAATTTTTATGAAGACTACCGTTTACTTAAAAATTTCTTGTTTTCGTTCCATGTTTAGTGTTTAACTGATTTTGCATTTTCTCGTCGCGATTAGCAGTTTGTATTGATTCTGGTTTCGTTAAAAGCGTGATTTCTGTTCGAAGCTTCCTACCAAGGCAAACATTTCGCTGGCATTTTTCCCTCTACGCAATTAGGATTAGATGTTGGTCGGTATTGAAGTAAAAATTCTTGAAGTTGAGCATTGTATTCCGGCTGCTCAGTAAAAGATTTTTCCAACGCTCTTTTCATAATGTCGACATACCTCTCTGCCTGTCCGTTGCTCTGCGGATGATATGGAGCCGTCCTCAAGTGCTGAATACCGCGCTGTTTGCAGAACTGCTTAAACTTAAAACTAACAAATTGAGTGCCGTTATATGGCACGATGACTTCTGGATACCCAAAACGATTAATGGAAAAACAACAACGAAATAGGCATTTCGACCATGGACTTTGACCGAGTTTCCTTAATCAATTGTGTTGTGCGTGTTATAAAATGATCGAGAACTGGACCTACATGTTTTATGCCGATTCCGAACGGCTTATGTTCTCAAGAAGCTTTTCATGACCATGAGTTTTGCCATTGTCTGCAGAGTCAACGGCCGAACAGAAAAATTAATTCAATTGAAAAAACTCTGGCGTATTGGCCACACACTCCGCCACGATTGATGAAATCCGACAACAATTCTATGACCTTGGATGTTGATATTGTAGAACATTGATATGCATCAGGCCATTTATAGGAACGGTCGACAATGATGAGATACAATTTTGAACGTATGGGTCCCGCGAAGTCGATGTGAATACGCTGCATAGGTTCTGTTAAAAATGGCCACGAACTTAATGTTGTTTTTATCGGCGATTTTGCGTAGCACCGGCGTTGTGGATACCCTCGAACAAAACCTTCAATGTGGCTGTCAATATTAGGACAATAAGCTGTTGACGTTGCCGTCCTTTGTGTAGCACTTTTAAAATTCGCTTTCTGAAAGTTTCTGGCACTACTATGCGCTCTCCCTCCAGCAAAACGTTGTCTACTATGGATAAGGATTCCTTGCGATTGCAGAAAGGAATTAGAGCGGATTCTGCAAGTAGTTTACCATTTTTTGCCCATGATATCCGGATGTGAGGCATGACTTGCAGTATGGTAAATTCCTTTTGAGAAGATTCCTGAATCATGTTATCAGTAACTGGAAGTGCCTTGAGGTTATCTTGCAGTACTGCTCATATATTGTATTCCGATGTGGCGCATGCGATGGCAAACTGATTTAAACTTTTGAAATGATACATCTGAATTCATCGAGTGGTGATTGTAGCACTCTCTTACTTACTTAGGTGGTGCTTACAACCGTAAGTCGGGTTTCGCCTGATGTAAGAAATTGCGTAGCAATCTCATTGAATCGATAAATTTACAGTAAATATTGATTGAACCGAGAATAGAACGTAAGTCGCTAACATTTGTTGGTCTTGGCAAGTTTTTGATGGTTGCTAACTTATAAGGATTAGGACATATGCCAGCTGAATCTACAATGAAACCAAATATTTAATATTGTTCCTTAAAAACTCACAATTGTCCTAACTGACGGTCAAATTATCTTCTAAGAAACGCTGTAAAACTTGTCTGATTGATTTCATGTGGTGATCAAGAGTGTCGCTTGCAACGATACGTTATCAAGGTATGGAGTTGCTTCTTGATCCTTAGACAACTTTGTTAACAGTCTCACTGAGTCCATGAACAAAGCAAAACACTAAAGGGGAAACAAAAGCCACCTTGGTGGAAAACTGGACTTGAAGAGCTCCGAAATAAGAGTAGAAAACTCCTCAACAAAGCTAAAGCCACTGGATCGATCCATCATTGCATGAACTAATTACAAAGTGGCTTTTAAAGAATATAAGAATGAATTGCAAAAAGCACAAAGACAACCTTGCAGAATCTTGTGTGAAAATATATCACAGACCTCCGAAATGTCTTATTTACTTACTTAGGTGGCCATAACAACCTATGTTCGAGGTTCGGCCGTCCTCATCAGCTCTCGCTAAGCATCTCTGCTTTGCACGAGCCTTCTCCAATTGGATACACCAAGTGCGGTTAGGGCTTCCTCGGCCTGGTCCATCCATCGGAGGCATTGTCTACCTCGTCGTCGTCAACCAACGACCTTGGCCTCAATCACCTTTTTCGCTGGAGCTTCGTCGTCCTTACGGTGGACATGACCCAGCCAGTGCAGTCGCTTAACAGCTATACGCTGCACTAGAGCTCACACAGCTTGTGGTTCATTCGGATGCGATAGTTATCACCAACTCGAACAGGACCGAAAATTTTGCGAAGAACTTTTCTCTCGAACACCCCCAGAGCAGCTGCGGCAATTCGCGAGACTACCCATGCCTCAGCGCCATAAAGAAGCACAGGTAGAACGAGCGTCTTGTAGAGTTTTCATTTTGTCGATCGAGAGAGAGCTCTGGAACTTAGTTGCTTACTGAGCCCGTAGTAGCGCCTATAGCAATTGTTGTTCTTAGCTTTATCTCCCAGACGTCAGGGCTTAAAAAAATTCTAGCAATTAGTCTTTCCAACCAGAGCTCCTTGAAGAAAGAAGACGGAACATGAACCAACAACAGGGAAGAGTCTTTCAAAATGTTGGTAGAAACTCACTTCCTCGGTTTTTGGAAATGGTTAATACTCAAATTCAGGAGGAGCACTTACCTACTGTCAACAACTCCCTAGAACTTCTTTCATAATCAAAGCTTGAATGGGCAATTGAAAGCTTCAAAGCGTTTATGTCCACAGAACCAGACGAAGAAATTCGAAAAGCTTATGACATTTTAAACCAATGGCTTATGATCTACCAGTAGTATCCATCATTGAAAAATCGCTTCATCAAAAGGGATATACAATGTTAGCATTTATTGATAAAGGTGCCTTTAACAACGTCAAAGCACATGCTATCACAAATGCGCTAACGGAGCTTGCGGTGGATGTTCTGCTGTGAGCACTTATAAATCAAATGCTCGTGGGCAGGACTATAACTGTAAAACTCGATGTAGCATATACGCTAATATCTGTACCAAGGGGAACCTCTCAAGGGGGGCTCTCTCAACTCTAATATGGAATCTAGTGGTTAATAAACTGGTGGTTAAACTGGAACGGGAGAGGTGCAAGGTGGTAGCTTATGCAGATGATATTGTTACCTCGTGAAAATATATATCTACACTTCGAGACATTTAGGCCTATTCGGCACAATCTATTATGAAAAAATTCTGTTATGATTTCCCATATAAATTTTTGAGCTGTCAAAAAATCTGTTACGAGATCTAACTCTTGGGATCAACTTGGCCCGATTTTGATTTTTTCATTCTTACTTACTTACTTACTTACTTAGATGGCGCCTACAACCGTAAGTCGGTTTCCGCCTGTTGTAAGAAATTGCGCCAGCCATTCCTGTTTTGCGCGCGATGGCGCCAGTTGGAAGCTCCAAGTTTCGTCAGGTTGTCCTCCACTTGGTCCCTCCAACGGAGATGCGGTCGTCCTCTTCTGCGTTGTCCGCCGCTGGGTACCGAATCGAATATTTTCTTCGCTGGAGCGTCGTCTTCCATCTGCTCAACATGACCTAGCCAGCGAAGCCGCTCGATTTTTATGCGCTTTACTATGTCGATGTCGGCGTATAGCTCATACAGCTCATCGTTCCATCGTATTCTCTACTCGCCATTGACGCAGATTGGTCCGTAGATTTTACGAAGGTCTTTCTCTCGAACGTTCCTAAAATCTTTTCATCAGAGCTGCTGAACGTCCAGGTTTGTGCTGCATATAACAGGACGGGCATGATTAGTGACTTATAGAGCGTGACTTTTGTTCGTCGAGAAAGGGCTCTGCTCTCAATTGCCTACTGAGCCCAAAGTAACACCTGTTGGCAAGAGTTATCCTTCGTTTTATCTCTCTACTGATATCGTTGGTGGAGTTAATGCTGGAACCGAGGTAGACGAAGTCCTTCACAACCTCGAAGGAGGTGTTGTCAACAGTGACGTGGGTGCCAATACGCTGGGACTGTTTGTTTGTTGACACCAGATATTTAGTCTTATCTGCGTTTACTGCAAGACCCATGCGACTCGACTCTTTTTCTAATTTGGAGAATGCTGCACTGACTTCGCGTGTGTTATGGCCAATGATATCAATATCATCGGCATACGCTAGCAGCATAACACTCTTATAGAATATTGTGCCGCTTTGTCTCAGATCAGCAGCTGTAATGATCTTCTCCATAATTAGGTTAAAAAAGTGTCACGATAAAGAATCACCTTGTCTGAAACCTCGTTTGGTAACAAATGGGGGAGAGGTCCTTCCCGATTTTTACTGCACTGCTGGTGTTGCTCAGTGTCATCCTGCATAGATGGATTAATTTTGCAGGTATACCAAATTCAGACATGGTGGAGTATAGGTGATTCCTTATTGGACTGTCAAAAGCGGCTTTATAGTCGACAAAAAGGTGGTGGATGTCGATTTGCTTCTCTATGGTATTTTCCAAGATTTGACGTAGCGTGAATATCTGGTCGGTGGTAGATTTGCCAGGTCTGAAGCCACACTGATAAGTCCCAATCAATTGATTTGGGCTTTAGTCTTTCACATAATACGCTAGACAGAACCTTATAGGCGATATTTAGGTGGCTTATCCCACGGTAGTTGGCGCAAATATTGGGATCCTTTTCTTGTGGATTGGGCAGAGTACACTGAGGTTCCAATCGTTTGGAATACATTCTTCCAACCATATTCTGCATAGAAGCTCGTGAATGCATTTAAATAGAGCTTCGCCTCCGTTCTTAAACAGCTCAGCGGGTAGACCATCGGCTCCCGCGGCTTTGTTGTTCTTAAGCCGTGTTATTGCTGTCAAGACTTCATTATAGTCGGGCAGCGGAACTTCAACGCTGTCATCCATAATTGGGGCTTCCGGGATATCATCTCTATTGGCGGGATTGTTGTCGTCATCGTCATTCAGAAGACTAGAGAAGTGTTTCCTCCATAACGTCAGTGTACTCTGGATATTTGTCACTAGATTCCCGTTTTCATCCTTGCAGAAAGAGGCCTTGGTTTTAGAGCCATCGACCAGGCGTCTTATCTTTTCGAAAAATTTTCGGGCCTCGTTTCTGTCACCATACATCTTAGTCTTGCAGGATGGCTTTGTAGGCGGCGTTTTTCTCTGCAGTGGCATCGCGACACTCTTGGTCGTGCCACTGGTTTCGGCGGGGACGGTGGTAGCCAGTAACCTCTTCGGCAGCCGTACGCAGAGAGTGGGAGATGTGTGCCCACTGCGTGCATATATCGTCGATCGGAGGAGTGCTTTTTTGAAGCAGGAGTGAGAGTCGAGTGGCAAAGGCTTCGGCTGTCCGTTTTGATTGCAGCTTGTCGACGTCTAGCTTTCTCTGTGTAGGATTGCGCGTATTCTTTGCAGCGCACAGACGTGTACGGATCTTAGCTGCGACAATATAATGATCCGAGTCTATGTTAGCACCACGGATCGTGCGTACATCTAATACACTGGAAGAGTGGCTTCCGTCAATCAAAACGTGATCAATTTGGTTGCACGTTTTTTGGTCAGGAGACAACCAGGTGGCCTTTTGAATATTGAGATGCTTGAATCTAGTGCTACTTATAACCATGTTTCGTGCTGCGGCTAAGTCAATCAGCCTCATTCCGTTATCGGATGTGTTGTCGTGGAGGCTGAACTTTCCGACTGTTGGACCAAAGAAGTTTTCCTTGCCCACCTTGGCGTTGAAGTCACCAAGCACAATTTTTATGTCGTGACGGGGGCAGCGCTCGTAAGTGTCTTCAAGGCGCTCGTAGAAAGTATCTTTGATCTCATCGTCCTTGTCCTCTGTCGGAGCATGCGCACATATTAGGCTGATATGAAAGAATTTAGCCTTGATGCGGATTATAGCAAGTCGTTCTTTCACAGGAGTGAATCGCAGGACGTGATTCCGTAATCTCTTGCCAACTACAAATCCGCACCCAAACTCGTGCTTCTCCGCATGGCCGCTGAAGTAGATATCACAGGATGCTTGTCGAGAGCAACCCTGTCCCTTCCATCGCATTTCTTGGATTGCAGTTATATCAACTTTGTATCTTTCCAAGATATCAATCAGTTGGATATAGGCACCTTCCCAATTAAGAGTTCGGACATTCCAGGTGCATATCCGTAAATCATTATCAGTTTTTTGTTTGCGGTGGTCGTCATCAGGTTTGGGGATCATTTTTCTCATATTTCTTTTATAACTTTTCATTGAAATGGTTGTTTTATTTCGACGCACAACCTATTTAAGGCTAGGAGACCCGCCGCTCAAATTAGCCGTCAATCTGACGGATGCCAATTTGCCGTTGCCCAGGGAACACCACGTGGAGGTTTGAGTCGACTTGGAACGATTTATAAATGGATAATGCTGGCCTCGCCAGGTTGAGGCAGTGAGACGCGTTGCCATGTGAAGGCACGCCCCTTGTCCCCCCTATTTCATTCACAAGTAAAAAAATCAATGATTGTGACCATAAAATGTCATAAACATTTCGGGCTATCAGCTTTGAACTCAAAAAATTTTTTTAAAATCAAAAATTTAAAAATCCGGCCACGGTGATCCCAAGAGTTTGGTCTTTAAATTAACCACAATTATTTTTTTTTAGATGACTCGGTATGGATTTATTTGTAACACCGGAAATGTAATTTCTTTTGGACATCAATTTGCAACGCCTCCTGTGGGCTTACATGTGCATGAATTTAAAAAAAGAACTATTTTGTATTCTTGAGTGCTTGATTAAAATAATAAAAAAAGTTTTTATAAATATCTGCCATAGTTTTTTTAAATTAGCCTTTAAAAGCCGCCTTTAAAAACACGCCTCAACCCGGAACAATCGCCTTAAAGACAAGTTTTAATTAGAAGAAACCATCGGGCCACTTTGATGGAGTTACGCCTAAATAGCAAACCGGATTAGCCTTTTTTCGAGTGCAGTTTATCAAACACCTGAAATGAAATAAGCAAATATGTACTCACAATATGTACTCACAATATAAAAAGAAGCCTTACCGTAACAGAAAATGCGTAACAGAATAAAAGATTTCGCCGAATAGGCCCAATTATGTAAAACGACCGTAATACTCTCATACAATAAGGGGTTCAAACGATCTAGCATGTCGGTCAAACATGGCATGTTTGACGACATGTTCGTGTGAAAGGAAAACCGACTGTCGAACCAGTGATGTTCCTGGACGCATCGACTTTAATTGTCAACACTTTGGTGTCGAAAATGTAGACAATGTCGACAATAGTGTAGGCTTTCCTTACTGCAGTTGTCAAATAATTTATTTCATATTTGTTAAAAATTGAAATTAAGGATTAGCAATTGTTGATCGCAATTCCACGTAGATTGATTTTGTTCTTTACTCTAGTATTTTTGACGCTTAAAAAATTATTTTAATGCAATTTACCAATGCAAAAATTAAAAATGCTTGCTATAATAGCCGACTGCCATTTTGCTCAGTCAATAAAACACTTGACAGCTAAGGTTCTGGGTTTCATAAAAATATTTAATTATCTACACATGAATGAATTGGCGACACGTCATTAATAGTGATTGTCTACACGACATTGTCGAAAATGGTATTCTCGACATCAAGTAGTCAACGTCGCCCATCACTGTGTCGAGCCAACATGTCGGATGAAAATCCAAAATTTTTGATTTTTTCTGCCAGTTGATCCAACATGTGAGCCCAAGCGGTCCAACTTAGTGCATTTTTTCATTCTGTTTTGGAAGTCGCACTGTGAACATCGGTACCGGCAATTCGAAAGACTGAATTTTGGATAAAATTTATTAAATTTTATCAAATTTTTCCTGAAATATGGTTAGATAAAATTAAATCATACGAAGATAAAGTAAAAATATTGGTCAGTTATAAAAGCAGCCAGAAATTTATCTTTTCATTCCGCCGAAGTGCTCTGCTTGAGAGTTTGCAAATAATGATGCCATTCCACATGTTGGATTGTTTGAACACTCGACAAAATTTTTTTTGAGATAAATTTCCTCTACGAAAAAATTTAATTTTTAAGTACTTTTTTCCCCCCGCTTCAACCTTGAGTCTGACCCTTTTCATTATAGTATGACATGCTATAATGCCGTATGATGTACCTTCAAATATGTTCGCCAAGAACAAGAACGCTATACATAGGAAGACATTACATGCAAGCGGACATATTTTAAAATAACGATCCACTAAAATGGTTTATGGAAACAAAACACTTCAGTAATTTTTATTTTCTTCTGATAATTTCGTAATTCTTTGTCAACGTTTGCCAACATTTGTCAAATTTCAAAATCTATTTGGAGCTATTTTATATTATATTATTTTGTAAAAAATATGCAAATAAGAATAATTATTACATATCGGATAGGTGGGCCAATTTATCAATGTTCTTCATGACGAATTTTTTTACGTGCTTCAAGCTCATCATGCTTGTATTTGTATCTATCTCGCTTGTTCACACAGCGAATAAATGAGGTAGATACAAATAAGCGTTCACATCTCACAAGAAAATTCACAGAAATTTGTTTTGTAATAGGGCTCATAGACAAGCGTACATATCTCACAACATGTACGCGTACCGCGTTTTGTTTTTGCCACACAGTACCGAACAATTTTTTAAATCTTGACCGAATTTCTCTAAAAACGTGAACAAAAAATCCATTTGAAAAGCCCAAAAAATAAAACTATAAGTTGGTAGGTGAACAATGCTACTAACTGCATGACTCGTACAAGTTAATAGGGGTTTCAAGCGATACTACATATTGTCCAACATTGTGTGATGGCCTTGATATCAAAAAATTTTTATTGCAAGCTAACAGGTCTGTTCCCGTACTTGAAATTCGTACGATTTTCTGCCATTTCTGCTTTTTCCTGTTCCCGTACCCAAAAAATTTGCAAAAGAAAGCGAAAATAAAAAATCCTGTTCTTTTCAAAAGTTGCTATTTTCTGCTACACAAATTTGGGAAAGCAAAATTAGCAAGCTGCCATATTTTGACAGCTAATGCTAAAATATTGCGTCAGCCAATGCCAGCTGATGATAAAATTTAGTAAAAGAAATAATAAAATGTAAAAAAGTGTGCGCCAGGTATTTTTCACACAATGAGCGCATTTTTGGCTTACTCTCTGCAAATTTTGCAACTTGAGAATTTCTGCAAAAAAGTATGGGAACACACCTAATATGTTGTCAGTCTGCTGATTCGAGCGTTCGAACGATCCAACATTTTAGTTTCTATGGTGCCGTACGGCAAGACTTGACAGCATGTTGTATCGTCTGAACCTCCTAATGGTTTGTCTGCGTGAAATCAAAAAAATTTTGATTTTGTCTTCGTAGACAGACGAACCTTCAAATTTGTCCGACTACAGCGCCACAAACAGGAAAATATTTCCGCAAACCAACCAAGTTCGCGAACATGCCCGCCTGTGTATGATACCTATAACTTTGCACATGGCAGCTCTGATATTGACGTTTCTTGATTTGATTCAAACGTCAAAGACAGCTGTTAATGCTGAATATGTTTTGCTTACATTTTAGGTCCAATCGGTAAAAAATAATTAAACTGTTGTCTAGACATGGATAAGGTGTCCAATAACAATCATAATACAAAACAATATATTTGCATTCATTGTGGAAATCCAGTGCGTGCATTGTATAAAAAATTTAGCAATTCCGTCAAAAGTGTGCACTGCGTAAGTTTAAAGGACTTTATTTTTCTACTCAAAACAATGTGACCCTTTCAGGAAAAATGCCACAAAATCGCTGACAAATATATCGAGTTCGAATCCATTATAATCTTGGTGGATTCAGTGTTACTCTCTGAACAAGCTTTTCGTCACATGCTCTATAATAGCGACTTTAAGGTAGCATAAAGTTTATTGTAAAATCAAATTAGATGTTCATGGGCAAATATGCATTTGATGTAGCTCCATTGGAAACTGTCTCTTGTTTTGCTGTTGCTAGAATCCTTTGCTTTGTGGCGTAGAAAACGCCATGATCTTGTGGACATAGCGCAGAACGATCTGGTGCATGAAAAAGGTTTTTATCTGTGCTGTATGCAGAACATAGCTGGTAAGTTAAACGCTATATTTTCATTTTAGGACTAAAGTAATTTTCTTTTTCCAGATTATGCAATTATTGCCTTACTGCTACTGCTTTCTTCTTTACTGCAACGTAGAGTTCCTGCGGCTGTCGCAAAAATACCCAGCTATTGCCACACCCTCATAAAGGCAATTACAATTGCAAATTTTTCCAAATTTTTTTTGCTGCCGATAATGGTGTGGCGTGAAAATACCACCGAATTAGGCACAGCAGTACATCATTTATTGGTGATGGGTCATCATTTGTTCTCATTGATTTTCATATTTGCTGGTAAATTGACAGAGGATTTATATTTTATTAATTGTGGCTTATAATTTTACCTTTTTTACCATCTAGTTGTAAGCCGCCAATCCAAGCTCAATGCAGCATTGACAGTTTTACCTGCATTTGTTTTAAAACAATATCTAAAAACACAAATTTCTGTTATTATGGAGGAAAATTTTTAAAAATTAAATTATTTGAATACGTTTTTTTATTTATGTTATCTATGAAGTTTAAATAACACTTTAATCGTATTATTTAGTTTGTATTATATTCATAACTTTATAAATATGCACGTGATTAATATAAATCATATATAGCTGTAAAATATTTGTAGTTGGTTTGTTAGTTCTTCATTTGACTTCACAAGTAAAACATGAATTTTTATTACTATTCACTCTATATATTTCAATGTAAATACATTTCTCATTACTAATTTTAAACATCAACTTAAGTTTAATTGGTGTTAAATTTTTAAAAAAACACATTTTGTTGAGTTCTTCTTCTCCAAGTAATTAATCCAAGTAATTGAGTTTGTGTACGCTTCTGAACGGAATCTAGATATATTGCTTGACCAAAAATATACCAAGAATACTTATTCAAGATTATTTATGAATTCGAAATATATTTATTTTAATGAATATGACATTAATAAACGAAAACTTACACAATAACTCCGACAGTTTTGAGTCGATTTGATTGATTACAGACAATACGTACTTTATTGATTTCTTAACTTACTTTAACTACCTAAATTTATTTCAGCTACGAAAAGTTTATTTATACAAAAAAGTAATTGAAAAAGTTAAGAAGAATAACACTGTAAATAAAAAGGTGCACAAGATATATGCGGGTCTAGGTGGTAAGAGTTACCGTATGGTTTTTTCACAAAATCAATCGAATGAAATTTTAAAAATTATATTAAAAACGTTGGCAAAAGTTCAATTATAAATTAGAACCCTGACTGATGAAACTTTTAACCAAAGATTTCAATATTCAAACAAACGACCCATCTTCTTATGATCAGTTATGATTTTTACAAATTCTTTTGACCTATGAAATCCAAACATTTAAAAGTGAGAAACCTAAATCAAATATTTTGATATATATTGGAAAGTTAAATAAAAGGTCAACAGGAAAATTTAGGAGTTAAAACGCTTAATATCTCTCGCTTATATTTCATTGAATATAAATTTTCTTTATGTCTAAAATTGTGTTGCTTAAATTCTAACAAATATATTTATTACGCATAGAAAGAAAACGAAGCGTCACATAAAGTGGTGTCAGCGTCCAAATAGCGATGTTTAGACGCTAGCCCAGCGACCAAGAACTTAGCTAATGAAGTGTATGTTCATCTTCAGCAACTTCATAATGTTTATATAAAGTAACGGGGAATTATTTCCTATTGTATTTGTGTTTACCATATTCTTATTTGGATTTGTTTTTTTTTTAAGTAATAATCTGTTATTAAATATTTAAAATAAAATTTAATTTTTCGCGTTTGGATTACGATGTCATATTCCATGATGATGACGACGAACATGACGAACAGTCATCGCTTTCTGGTGTTGAATCTGTTGATTTCGGACCCCAAATCCTCACTGTAGCATCGTCGCTGGCCGATGCCAATAGGGACGGATAGACAGGATTCCATGACACACAATTAACGGTTTTGGTGTGTCCCGACAACTTTGCAAGTGGTTCCTCCCGTTTAATATGCCATATGCACACTTTGCTATCCTCACTGCCACTGGCTACGAAGCTCTCATTGATGCCACCAAAACAGGAGTGTATGGCAAAGTTACTCTGGCGTATACCTTGAAAACGACGTACCAGGCACTTATCTTCGATGTCCCAGAGATGCAAGCCCTGATTGGATATATTGAGCAATGCTAGACGATCGGCAGAATTGACTGTAAAGGTCATGATAGGATGTGGTTCACGCAGTACATCGAAATCAGTTCGTGGATTGTCAAAATTATAGCTGCAAATGTGGAAAACATTTTAACTATTTATTTAAAACAAAACTAAGTTCTATAAAACTTACCCTCGAATACGATAATGATTATCGGCAGCTAGTACAGTTTTATTATCAGCACGGAATGCAACGCTATTTACGCGCACGCCTTCCCATGAATCGAGAATGGTTCCATTTAAATCACACAAATAGAACTGACCTTTTTGGCCACCACAAACAAAGCGCGAGCCATCTCGATTAAAAGCGCCACAAGATAAACTATCTTCCATAGAGTGTGACATCTTAACCACCAATTTGCCATCGTCCACATTCCAAACATTTATTTCTGGGGTATCTTCTGGACCACCAATTAAAAGTAATTTCGAGTCGGGGCTCCAGCTTAAAAATGAAACACTCATGGGCGTTTGGCCATCGAGAATACGTCGATTCTTAAGCGTCAGCTTAAATGGATCGACATCCCAAATTATAACGGTAGCATCTTTGCTGCCAGTAGCTAATTTAAGACCGTCGGGTGAGAACTTACATATCCAAACCTCATCGCAGTGATCGGTAAGAGTTTGTATTGTTTGAATGGGAAAGCCTTCGGTGGCGCAGCAGTGATCGGTCAGTAGTGAGACATTTTGTAAATTTGTTTCCCATGCCATATCGTGACACGGACAACGTTGCGTCTGTAGCTCTACTGCCTGTTGCAGCAGAGCGCGTAGGCGTCGTGGTGGCAGCATAACAGTCGGCGGCAGGAACGCCTGAAGACGTTCCATAACAAGTGCACGCGATAGAATACCTTTACCCTCCCATTTGGCACGCTGATAAAGATCGCGGTTATTTGAACACATCATGTACGAGGAGAGCTGATGAACACGTGAGATATTGTGCTGCAGCGGTGTTAGTTCATTACGTAGAACGTGCAGAGCATCAAGCGGACATCCGTCGTCCAAATGTTCTAAATACTTCTGTTCAAGTATGATGAATTTCATTTCGGTAATGGTCGATGCTTTGCCATTATCGATGAGCGGTTCCAGTTCCTACAAAAGACAATAAAACAAGTGCAATAGAATTTAAATTTTTAAAAGTTGAATAAATTCCAAAATACAATTTCGGCTTGATTAGTGTTTTTTTTGAAGAAATCGTATGTTTTCTTTATTTTCATACTGATAAGGCAGTTAAGCTATATAGCGTTAAATTTGTTTATTTAATATCTGTGGTAATAAGCAATAACCGCTTAAGTCGACTTACGACAGATCTGTGTTATTGATGAGACTGTGTTCTCTGATAATATATCTATATACACACAAAACTTGAAGCTTCTAGCGTGATCCCAACCAAAGTTTATTGGCTTACAGGCTTATTAGATTCTTACAGACTAATATCAATTAATGAGTAAGAACTCATGAAACAACTCAAAAATTATAAAAAGTATTTATTTTTCATTTGATTTTTTGAAATAGAAAAATCCAGATTAAGATTAGAATTTATGAGATTAAACAAACTCAGAGTGTTTGTTTGAGCATTAGCTGCATAATTAGTACGACATATGTCCAAATAGAACGGATCAAAACTTCTCAGCGTTCTAGTAGGAATAATGAAATTAATCATTAGTAACAATTCAGAACTATAAACAAAACCAGGAGCCGAATCGCCGCTTCCTTGAACGTACAACTCGTCACGTAAAATTGTATTAATTGAATGCATATGATATCACATACAAAAAGAAGAGATAAAATATTTCTCCTAATCTCTAACGACTTAAAACCAATTAATTGTTAGTGGGCACTATATGACGGAATAGAACCTTCAAAGTTTAATGACCTCAACCGCAAGCCGACTTGTAAACAGTACTTTAAAAGTATAGCGGTCAGAAAAACATGAGCCATTCCAGAGTATAAAAGCGTACGCCTTTGGTACAATATAATTCAAGTGCGGGACAAAAGTGAGATTAAATAAGGGATAAGAGATACTTTTACACCAGTTATTAAGTTTAAAAATTTCATCTTAAAGGGGTCTTCTTTGAAGAATGGTAGTAATATCATTAAAAAAAAATTATAAATAATAGCGGCCACAAGATACTACCTTGCGGGACACCAGAAGAAGCCACATATAGGAAGGATTTCACATAATTAAAGGCTACGACACATTGCCTACTAGATAAGAATGAAGACAGCCAACTAAGAAACTGCGAGTGAAATCCAATCCATTTAAGCTTTTTAAGGGAGAATAGGAGACCTTATCAAAAGTTTTGGAAAAGTCTGTGTAAATGACGTCAACCTGATATCCATCCTGAAACGCAGATAAGCAGTATTCCTTGAAGATAACCAAGTTGGAAATTGTCGAGCGACCAGGCATAAAGTCATGCTGATAAGGGGAGATCACTTTCTTCACACCAAAAAAAACGTTTTCTCTTTGACAATGGATTCGAATAGCTTTGATATGGTAGAAAGCTTTTGATCTGTAATTTGAAATATTATTTTCTGTAATTTGAAATATTTTTTTTGCAAATCAACGACAGCCAAAACACGAGAAGCAAAAGAATTTTGTATACAAAAAAAGTATTGGTTCTCGTGTCTTACTTGGCGTTAGTTTGCGTTTTCGATATAAATACAAAATAAAGCAGTTAAGCTATTATTGCTTATGGCCACAGATATTTAAATGCAATTAAACTCTAAAGTACAAGTATTGTACACTTGCATATCAGAAATAATCAATTTATATATTTAAATATACTCAACCACCATTGAGAATAAAGAAAACATATCTGTGGTCACAAGGAATAACGACTAAACTCAAAAAATCGTTAAAAAAATTGGATAATGATAATAACAATAAAAATCAATTTTTCAATTCATTAAATTATTATCTATTACATTTAAGGGAAGCTTTGTAATATAAATGTGAATTTAAAATTTGTTTTATCTTTTAATAATTTTTAATTGGAATTTTATTGGAATTTTAATCTTTTAATAATTTAATAATTAATAATTGGATAATGATAATAACAATAAAAATCAATTTTTCAATTCATTAAATTATTATCTATTACATTTAAGGGAAGCTTTGTAATATAAATGTGAATTTAAAATTTGTTTTATCTTTTAATAATTTTTTTTTTTATTTTACACAACAAACTTACTTAAAGTAAATTTTCATCTCGAATGTAAGATTAGCATGTAATATAGTTATTGGATGAAAATGCTTTGTGTATTAAAAAGGAATGGATAAATAAAATATATAAATAAAAACGATATGACATTTTCTTTATTGCCAATCTTTGGAAGGATGGAAAAATCCATTTTTTTCAGAGAACAGATAACCATTTATGTCTGCAAATATTTTGTTGGTTGCTGTTACTGAAGTAAATGATGTTAAGTGAATTTCAATGCTTCCAAATACTTTGTATATTTTTGTCATGAGAAAAATTTTACATTTATAAAATAGACAATTGTGATCGTTTTTTTTTTCAAAATTAGCTAAAACAATTAATACATATTTCTAGAATCTGACACAGTAACTTGCTCGGTTTTTAATTGATAAGGTAATGATATGAAATATCAAATTTTAGTTTAAAAAACAATCTTTAGTGCAATTCTCTAGAGTTGTTGGGTCATTCTATTATCAATATTATACTAACATTTATATTCGAAATAGGTGATGATATACAGATAAGGAAACCGAGATAATAATTCCGAGTAAAAGTCTCTGTAATGCTGTATGTCTGTGTGTAAGGCTATGCACACTAAAATCAAGTTAAATGCCCTATTAATGCAAACCTTCAAAATGTAGATATAAAAATGTGCAATGTTTTGTAATAAGTAATCTGGAGTTTATTTCAACTTTTAATAAGCGACTTCTAACCAATTGTAATTTGTTATGGAAATGAATTACGTGTTTATTTGGGAATTTTTTTATTATTGTGGTCTAATAATTTTGAACTTTGTTCACCATGCCAAATATGCTAGAGGCTTAATTTTAATATTATAATACGTTTCATTGTACATGAAAAGGAAAACTTTGGCTCTCTTTACAATCAACATTAACACACACATAAGCCTACACCACACATGCTCTCTCTCTAATGCGCGTCAAAACGAAAGAAACACTTGAAAGAAAGTTCTTCACATTTAGCTTATGAAAGAAAAAAATTCCAAATGTAAATACGCATTAAGATACTTGTCAGCATGGTAGCCACCCTTGTAGAAAACATCCAATATCAAAATGGGGAATTTTAAAGGCAATGTTAAGTCTTTTTAACATTTTCTTAGTTTGTTGTCTTATAAATATCGCAATTTTAATTAAAATTAGACACTAATATTTTTTACAACTGTACTAGAATTAACAAGTGGCAATTGGAAAACTTCCTTTGTTGCTTTGAACAATAGATTTCAAAACAATTAGGCTATTCACAGTTTAAAAGTATATTAACAAAGCGTATTTATAGCATTTGTTATCTTTGAAACTGTGAGCACCTCAGTATGTGTTTGCCGTATTCAATGATTTTGCAACGCTGTTATATATCCTGTAGATAGGGCATAAAAATACGAGACACAAAAAAACACGTCCAAGGGCATCTTTTATTTACGCGTGTTTGCGTATTTACGTTTGCATCCAAGACAATAACAAAGAAAAATACGCTAACGTAAGTTGGCGTAAAAATAACAAATCGTAAATCAAACAGGTCTGCATACTTAAACTGTGAATAGCCTAAATATAAAATTATTTGATAGCTTGCGATATGTTTGATAGCTAATGTTAGCTGCTTTCAATGTCCAGTAACTTATTTATTCGGTAATTTTTTTAAACTCTCTAGAATTTGCAGAATACATTTCATATAGAAACATTTCTTTTGCATGCTTTAATTACACATGCTTTAAGGTCATTGATTTAATTTCATAAGGTGGCAACATCGTGTTCGTATGTAACAAGAGTTCAATTCCCGCTGAAATAAAAACAAAGGAACATAACAAAAACACTCACTAACTCACCCTCAAAAACAACACAAACAGCTGACTGGACTTGGACTAGACTGCCTGTATGTGTGTGTGACTCACCTTAAGATCTCCGTCCGCCTTGTTCCATTCACCAGAAAGAACATGCTCCCGGAACTTCGTTGCTGCTGGATGCTCCAAATAGCAACCAGATTCTTGCATTAGTGTTTTAGCAGTCTTACCCAAACCTACATCTTGCAAGTACTGGCCGATCAAACGTATCATTTCCTGATTAGTTTTGTCCAATTCAAAATTGTGATGCGGGTTAATGGCACTATTCGAGGCCAACTCGTGATTGTTTTGTGCATCTGTCGCAGTGTTGTTAGTGTTTGTAGTAAATCCATTATGCTTAGAGTCATGACCATTGGTGGACGACGTAGCTGCAGAGTCGCCAGCTGGTCCGGATGCACCACCACCACCACTGTCATTGGCAGTAGCAGCTGAAGATGTTGAAGAATTTGAGGAAGGATTTAATGAGGAATTCTGCATTGTATCTTGCTTTTCCTCCTTCTTTTTGTTGGGCGAAGATGCTTCTCGTTCACTTTTAAAATTAGCTGAGGTTGTTGCTGCTTCTGATTGTTGATTATTGCTTGAATGCTGCTGCTGCTGCTGCTCTGCTGACACTTCGTTTGAGTTTTGTTGATTATTTTGTGCCTGCGCCGCTGCTCGTGTTGAAGTTGTTGCTGTTTCTGCTTCGATGGGCCCCAAAGAACTGACACTGTTACTAATTTGATAGCTGCTGCTTGTCGTATTATTACTTGTGCTCGCTGCTGTTTCTGTTGATGATGTACTGACTGCTGCTTCTCCAGTTCCTGCTGCTGAACGTCGTCCTTTTTTGCGCGGCGGCTGGTCCTCAGATGAGGCACCAGTTGCAGCAGCTTTTTTGTTGTTTCTATCAATTTTGAGTCTCTTTGTTTAACAAGCAAGCACAAAGAGTTATTTTTGATGAACGATGATGCAGCGATGATGCGTCTTGGTGTTGGTGCTCGTTACACTCTGCTTTTCCGTTCTTGCTGTTTTTTTAACTCTCCGCTCTTTGCTATTGTTATTTTCGAAGTGCAGAGCACACGGAGCGAAAGTGAGTGGGTGGCTAGATTTGGCCAGATAATGGCTGACAGGTTGAGGAGCGGGCACGTCTATGTATATAGTTGTTTTCCTACGAATCAGCTGGACAAAATATAAATGTTGATATAATAATTAAAACGGAAGAAATAATTTTATATACGAAAGGCCTTTAGAAGGAAAATGAATATGTGGATTAGTAAATTAAGTTTTGATTTTTTCATATCTTGATTTTGAAGTTGTCGTGTGGAATTAAAATACAGAGAGTGCTTTATCTATTTTAAAAACGTTTCCAATTATTATCGAAAACACTTGCTTTTGTGGGGTTAATTAGAAAGTTGGCTAATGATGTACAAAAAATTCATATTTTAAATTATTAATAATCGCTCCAGTAGGATTTACATTAACTGAAAAAGTCGATATTGAAAAATAATCCATAAACAGAAAAGAAGCAACTGGATAGATTTAGGGATCAAGTTAGATGTGTTCGCAATTTTGTTAACATCGTTAAAATTGTGAAGAAAAGATAAAATTATATTTATTCATATATCTTTACTGATTAATTCCGTCGAATATTGAAGCTGTCCTTTCCCAGGATATTTTTCTACATCCAGAAAAATAATCTGCGTCTTTAATAACTCAACTTCTGCACTTGCGTTAATCTTCCAGTTAATATTATTAATTTTTTAGACCTTTATTATGTTGCTGTTTTTTTATGCGTGTCCTTATAGACCAGTTTATAGACTTTTCTAATCGAGCTGTTATTTAAAATGCATACCATATGAGAATAAGTTTCTTGTTTCTCTATTGCTTAATGTCTTTACGCTTTACTGCTTCGCATCTGCTTCTTTCAATTGCAAGTTGAAATTTTTTCATTCCTTTTTTATTTAACGCCAGCACCTCACTTAAATTAAATTCACATTTAGCAAGTTTCTTGCATGTTTTAGCTAGATTTTTAAATGAATTGCAAAAGTTAATGTTTTGTTTTTGGTTTTTTGCATAATTCTATTAGGATTTTTTCACTTTAAACACTAGAATTTATGCTTAGTTTTACTGGTAACGATGATGAAACAAAGAACTTCCAACTAAAAATCCAACTATTTTCCGTCCATTGGATTCGAGTTCGTCGTGTATGTGTGCGTGTACTTGTGTTTCGACGATGTCAATCGTTCGAAGTCGTACCAACAAAAAAATTTACATTCACACTCACCCCTGTATACGTAAGCACATAATCAGCAACACAAAATCATGAAGTTAGTGTGTATGTTTATTTTGTTGTATACATTCAGCCATGACGAAAATTGAAAATAAAAATGGATGCGTTGGCTTCGTCGTCTTTGGTTCGTCAAAAAGAAAAAAACAAAAATTTAGCAGCGGCAGAGCAGCATATTGTAAATGCAACAGAATAGGAGAATTACTAAAACATCAGATACCAGTGTTAGAACGAGATCACAATATGTGTGTAGTAGCTGAATACAAAGGAAGCAAAAGAGATAGCACGAAAATTCTATCAGCTGTTGGGTATGTTTTTGTTTATATTTGCTGCGCTTGTTCTGACTGCATATCTAGCGGAAATTGCTGGATATGTCATAGCCATGCCAGATTAGAAAATCAAAAAACGTAGACGAGTATTAGAAAATACGATACAAATTAACGTGCCCAATTGATAACTTCCCAAAATCGTGTGTACATACTCATAATTTACACCTGAAATTACTGCTAAGACAGTGAATAATACGTATTTATTGTCAAATGCAGTATCTGTGAAGAGGCGTCGGCAAGATAATAGACAAAAATAGAAAAATGATATTCTCTAAATATTTTTCTTCTTAAAATTAGACGTCCAATTATTAACAATTTCGAATTAATTTCTTGAAATTTTTATGTCTCCTGTCATTCAATGTACAAAATGTCATTCTATCGAGTCAGCTACTGTCTAGCCAACTGTCTGCAAAAAAGTTAAGACAGTTCCAAAAGCGAGTGTGTATGGGTAAAAAATTGTTAATGTATTGCAACTGTCTTAGCCCGCCAGTATAGAGAGTAAGCAATTCCTTCTTTCTCGTTAGATATGTTTCTATTTCTATACGAACTAGCTTTTTTTTTGACCCAAGGTAATGCATAAAAGGGTCAGTTCAATCAACTTCAAGCTTGTGCTGCTTATTGCTTATGTTTCTGACGTCTTGATTTTGTAACAATGACTTATATAGTTCATAGTAATACTTTCGAGAAAATATGATATACAAGGCGGTTAAATTTCGTTAAACAACATGAATAAAAAAGTTCTGAAGAAAAACGTATGAATTGAAGATTGCTTTCTGTTGATGCCCACTGTGCGTTTATATTCGTGGCAAAACAAAGTCAGTTGCCGAGGTAGTAGCCGAGTAGACGTCGTCGCGAACGGTTGAAAAATACAAGATTGAAACAACAACATTGTAACACATCATAATACATACATTTAAAACACTGAATTTTCGTTTGTGCCTTTTGTTTTATTAATTCAATATACTTTGCTTCAAATAAACATTTAAATGGAATTGAACTGTGTATTTAATTTGAAGGATTCAAAGTTTGTTCGCCTGCCGCCTTACATTCGTTTTCAATCTTTTTGCGTTCGCGTAATGGTTGTTTTTGTTGCCGCAAATTTGCCTTGTAAAGTTAAAGAATAAAAATTGTGCACGTGCTGCCTCACTTGCACTTACGTGAAGTTTAAGCGTTTAAAAAGATTTGGTGAAGAGAAGTTTCGGGACTTAGCCGTTTGAAAAGATAAAAAAAATTTGAATTTCGAAGTGGGTTAAAAAGACAATAAAGAATTTTTAAGAAAAAAAAAAACTAAAAAGATCAACGTACATGCCGGGAGGAAGTGGCTACAGTTTGAGAAGCAAAACCAACGCAGAACTGGAGGAAGAATCTTTGGGCAACACACTGACATCAAGTGAAAATATGACAGAGAACGTGGAAACATTCCAGAATGCGATTCTTGCAGGCTTAGCAGATCTTAGAGCAACAGTCAGGGAGTTGCAGAGTAGCACCACGGAAAGCCAAAAGGATATTCAGAGACTACGTGACCAAATGGAGACATTTCCAGGTGCTGCATCACAAGCTGGGGAAACTCAACGTTCATCAACGCCAGATAATGTTAACCAAACAGTAATGCATGTGACAAGAGCAGCTTTGCCGGTTGAGGAGCCACCGCCGCGCTCATCAGTTGTTGAAGTAGACCAGGCTGCACTGCTTACGCCGCATGCACTGACCATGAAGCTTTACGATTTGCCAACATTTTCAGGCAGCGCCGAGGATTGGCCATTATTTTTGGCGAGTTTCAAGGACACCACCGATGTATTCAGGTACAGTCATCGACAATATTTAATGCGTCTTCAGAAAAGTTTGATTGGCCTAGCCAAGGAAGCAGTGTCTTCAATGCTTATTTATCCGAATGATGTGCCTAAAGCGATTGAAGAGCTGGAATTCAGATTTGGAAGACCAGATTTGATTGTTCGTTCGCAGTTGAGTAAAGTGCAGCAGATGCCTGTAATTAACGAAAGAAATTTAGACCAAATTATAACTTTTTCTACGAAAGTGCGCAACATGGTCGCGTTTATTTCTTCCGCCGGCTGCCGTCAACATTTGGCCAATACAACGCTGCTAGAACAGTTGGTTTCCAAGTTGCCACCGAATAAGCAATTTGATTGGGCCAAGGCAGCCAATAACATTCAACCTTTTCCAACTGTTTTGGATTTTTCAACATGGTTAAGTGACTTGGCTAGAATTGTAAGTTTGATGCCGCCGCCGCCAATAGCCTTTAGATCATCGTTGTCGCCAAGCAGTCAGGCACCACCCAGAGGACAGGCTCCCACTCAGCAGCTACGCCGAGTGATGCACATGAACGAAAGTGACCAGC
Organism: Coremacera marginata; assembly: GCA_914767935.1. Taxonomy (NCBI): domain Eukaryota; kingdom Metazoa; phylum Arthropoda; class Insecta; order Diptera; family Sciomyzidae; genus Coremacera; species Coremacera marginata. The sequence goes on from OU612047.1 coordinate 161,445,992, forward strand.
AAAAGAATCTTAAATGCTATCACTGCGAAGAAGGACACTCAATCGTGAATTGCAAGAAATTTAATGAAGTTCTCGACGTGCCAGCTCGGTGGGAAAGAGTAAAAAGCCTCCAACTTTGTTTTTCATGTTTACGCAAAGGGCATAACACTTCAAATTGTCGCACCAAATAATCCTGCGGAGTTGGAGGTTGCCGTCGTTCCCACCATGCTAGTTTGCATGAAGTTGAAAAGAATCTGCCACAGAGGCTGCCAGCTGTGAGTGATGCTGTACAGCCTGCTACGCAGTCGTTTTTAAATTGCCGTGCTTCGGGAGCAACTGGCCAGCATCTGTTTAAGATTTTACCTTTAACCTTGTTTGGACCCAATGGAAAAACAAAGATTTTTGCAATGTTTGACGAAGGCTCATCGATATCCATCATGGACGCCAAAGTTGCTACGCTACTGGGGCTCAAAGGTCATTCACAGCCCTTAACATTGCAGTGGTACGATGAAAAAACAGTCACCGAAGAGTCATCGCGAGTCAGCGTGGAAATAGAAGGTGAAGGTGAGTGCACTAGGTTTGTTCTCAAGAATATTTATGCGATTGCCAATTTGAACCTGCCATGCCAATCATTCGAAAAAGACAATTTTAAACATTTGGAAATTGTACCATTTGGTAGCTATGCCAACGTCAAGCCTGACATGCTGCTTGGTTTGGATCAGGTTCATTTGGGCGTGTCCTCGTCGGTCGTAGAATCCACTGATGGAGGTCCTTTGGCTGCCAGAACAAAGCTTGGATGGGTAGTCTACGGCCCAACCAAAGTTCCAGCCCCGCCGTGTCCAGTTGTGCTACATATACGTCAAAAGCCGCAAGATGATTTACACAATTTAGTCAAGGAGTATTTTTCGACGGAGAATTTCGGCATTAATACTTTGCCTACAGTATTAGAATCGGAAGACGACCAGACAGCGCGCCGGATTATGGAGGAGACAGTACAGCGAAAGGGACAGAGATTCGAAATAGGTCTGCTCTGGAGGAGCTATCCACCAGCTATGCCAAATAGCCTGGAAATGGCAGAGAAACGTCTGTTTGCAATTGAAAAGAAAATGGCCGCTAATCCAGAGTTTGCTGATAGATACCAACGCGAAATGCAGAAATATTTCAACCAAGGGTATGCCAAAAAATTGTCTGAAGATGATGTCCGCCAGAAGAGCAGCACGGTATGGTATCTGCCACATTTTGCAGTCCAATCTCCACACAAACCAGAAAAACTGCGAATAGTGTTTGACGCCGCCGCAGCGGTAAATGGAATTTCGTTGAACTCCGAACTGCTAAAGGGGCCGGAACAGGCTAAGCCACTCATGAGCATTTTGTTTAAGTTCAGGCAAGGAGCCGTCGGGGTGGCCGCAGACATTCGTGAAATGTTTTCCCAAGTGCAAATACGCCCAACTGATCAACATGCACAGCGATTTTTGTGGCGTGATGGCAAAACTGACCAGCCCATCCAGCACTGTGCTATGGTTTCCATGATTTTCGGAGCTATATGTTCGCCATGCTGTGCGGAATTCATAAAGAATTGCAACGCCAAAGACTTCCAAGAAGAGTTTCCCGACGCTGTCGCTGCAATCGTTGAATATCATTATGTTGATGATTTCGTGTGCAGTTTCCGAAATGAAGATGATGCAGTGCGAATTTGTCAACAAGTCGTTAAGGTGAACGCGGAAGCCGGATTCGAGTTGAGAAATTTTATTTCAAGCCACAATGGTCTTCAAAAAATCATGAACAAGGCAGAAGCTGAAAATATTGGCAGAGCAGTCGTTTTCGAGCACGCAAGTGGCGTGGAAAAAGTTTTAGGCATGTATTGGGATACAGCCAGCGATACATTTCGTTTCAACACCAAGTTTCATCGCATCCCTCAGCTGGTGCTGCAGGGTGTGCGCCCGCCAACAAAGAGAGAATTATTGGGTATCGTTATGGCCGTTTTCGATCCTTATGGACTTTTAGCCGATTTTTTGGGATTTTCAAAGATGCTGGTTCAGGAAACATGGAAATGCAATCTGGGTTGGGATGACCCCATTCCTGCTGAAATCGAAAAAAAGTGGACCGCATGGTGGAATGAGTTCCAAAAAAACAAACAGTTTCAGATAAGTCGGTGCTATTCGTCACACCTTAATGAGGCAAGCCACATCGAGCTGCACATATTTGTTGATGCCAGCCAAATCGCCTTTGCAGCTGCCGGATATTTCAGAATAATTCATCATGAAGGAGTGGATGTGGCCTTTGTTGCCGGCAAATCTCGCAGTGCTCCACAAAAACTAACATCGATTCCGCGATTAGAACTGCAAGCCGCAGTGCTAGGTGTTCGTCTCTGCAAAATGATTTGTGCCAGCCACGAGATCAATATAGCGCGGGTGTTATTTTGGAGCGACTCTCGAACGGTTTTATACTGGATTTACTCATCGTAGCGCAAGTACAAACCGTTTGTTGGACATCGTGTAACTGAAATTTTAAATTCGTCTAAGCAAACACAATGGCGCTGGGTACCAACTTCTGAAAATGTCGCAGACGTCGCCACACGTCCAACGTACCCGCCAAGATTTGAAGTAAACAGCAAGTGGTTACGAGGTTCTGAGTTCCTGTATGCTGATGAGCAGCAGTGGCCAAATTCACCCATAGTCAAGCCGCCAGAAGTTCTGGAAGAAGAAGTCAAACATTGCCGAATAATTAAATCACAGGCAAGTAATACTTTCATAAAGTTTAATCGTTTTTCATCTTTTTTGAAGCTAAAGAGAACAATGGCCTGGGTTCTTCGTGCAGTAAAAAACATGAAAAAGGTTTCATGCCACGAAGAAGTAATTAGGACTTCGTCTAAAAGAAACGTTCTTTTAGCGACAGAGGTCGCCGAAGCTGAAAATTTTATTTGTCGAGTTGTACAAAAAGAGGCTTTTACCGAAGAAATCGGGGCGTTAAGCGCGGACCGCCGAATCTCCAAGCGTAGCAGCATATTTTCACTTTCGCCGTACATTGATGCAAATGGCCTTTTGAGAGTGCATGGACGCATTGATGAAGCCTTATATTTGCCACTAGATGCCAGAAGGCCTGTTTTGATGCCGAAGAAACATGTCGTTTCCGAGATGATCATACGCTTTTTTCATGAAAAACATAATCATCAAAACCATGCAATCGTTCTGAATGAAGTTCGACAGAAATATTGGGTACCTGATGCCAAAGCTTTGCTGAAAAATATTCAACGCTGTTGCCCTACCTGCAAGATCGAAAGAGCGAAGCCTTCACCGCCGTTGATGGGTCAACTGCCGTCCGACCGTGTGACACCGTATGTACGTCCTTTTACGTACACGGGCGTAGACCTTTTTGGCCCATTTCTTGCCACTATAGGACGCCGTCGAGAAAAAAGATGGGCAGTAATCTTTACATGCCTGACGGTCAGGGCAGCGCACATAGAACTAGCTGAGAATTTGTCAACCGACGCTTTTATCGTTTGCCTACGAAATTTTGTCAACCGCCGAGGAACGCCTGTGAGAATTCGAAGCGACAATTGGACCAATTTTATTGGTGCCCAAAAGGAGCTGAAAGAGAACGAGCGTCTATTGGATTTGGATCGCATTGTCGATGAGGTCACCACCAAAGGTATTGATTGGATTTTTAATTGTCCGTTAAACCCAAGCTCCGGCGGATGTTGGGAGCGTCTCATTCGTATCGTTAAGAATTTACTTCGCAAAACTCTACATGAGGTAGCCCCAAGGGTGGAGACGTTGCAGAGCGTTCTCATCGAAGCCGAGAACATAATAAATTCACTCCCACTCACGGACATTCCGTTATCATCTGAAGAAGACGAGCCACTCACACCGAACCATTTTTTAATGGGATGCGTTAATTCGACCCAGACGCCACAGACAGTCGACGAAAAGGTGTGCCTGAAGAAGCAGTGGAGGATCGCGCAAAATTTAAAAGATCGCTTGTGGAAGCGATGGATCACCGAATATCTACCTCAATTGCTACGTCGTTCTAAATGGCATGATAAAGCTACGCCGTTAAAGGTCAACGATTTGGTGCTAATTTGTGATGCTAGTCAACCACGCAGCTAATGGCTGAAAGGACGTATTGTAAGAGTCTTCAGCGCAAAGGATGGCCAAGTGCGTTTCGCAGAGGTCAAAACACACAACGGACTAGTTCGTCGCCCAGCCACCAAATTAGCGGTCCTTGCAGTAGATAGTGAATCCCCTAGAGATTCACGGGGGGAGGAGTGTTGATGCCCACTGTGCGTTTATATTCGTGGCAAAACAAAGTCAGTTGCCGAGGTAGTAGCCGAGTAGACGTCGTCGCGAACGGTTGAAAAATACAAGATTGAAACAACAACATTGTAACACATCATAATACATACATTTAAAACACTGAATTTTCGTTTGTGCCTTTTGTTTTATTAATTTAATATACTTTGCTTCAAATAAACATTTAAATGGAATTGAACTGTGTATTTAATTTGAAGGATTCAAAGTTTGTTCGCCTGCCGCCTTACACTTTCCAATGCCTTCGCGTCACGGCAAGTTTTCTTGAAAGCAAGTCGAGTTTGGGAGCGTGAGAAATACTGGGTTTTTTGCTTAAAAAAATTTAGTAGGCCCTTTACTAGTAACTAATAATATTTAACTTGCTGAATGGTACCCAGCATTGCCTGGTTGGTAAATAACGAAAAGTTAAAAATTTCCAATTCATTTGTAATTATTTTTTTTTTTTTTGACAATTTTTGATTGAACCTATTTTAGAAACATTCAATTGTAAATTTTTCAAACAAATTAAGTCATTAGGGGTATTCACGATGTGATGTATTAGTGATAAATTTTTACAAAATTTACAATATTTACACCTTATTGTGAGCGAACCTTCAATAAAGTCTTGTATTTTTAAAATCAGCTCATTTGTGTATATACTTTTGTTTGGAAATATGAATTGAATTACAAAATAATGTAAAAATTTTAACGAAACAATAATAATATTAAATTTTTTAAATAAATTCATTTCGCAGCCGGTAGCTTCCTCGATGTTGAGTTGAAATGCTTTTGCGATCAGCTGATCATATACACAACGCAATTTACAAAGAATACAATAGGGTTTCGTCGTTGTATTTTTGCGACAGGGTTGTATTTTGAACACTGTGTATTTTGTTTTTGTAAATTTACAAAATTTACTACAAATATCAAATTTATCAAAAATACACAATACAAGGGCAAATACAAAACATCGTGAATATCCCTATTAAAGTAATTTATTTTTATGTACAATGTTTTTTTTTTTTTGTTTTGCCCTCTGGATCAAAGACAAATATTTAGTTAGGTGTGCTTACTCAAGCACACGCTTCGTGCATATAGTTGTGTCCGTGGGAAAAACATGGTTTCTTCAAATTGATTTCATTGACTTTTAAAGCATGTCCTTTGGCTTTATCAAGTTTATTTAAAAAATTGGAATAATAAATTCAAATTTAAAAAAAAAAATAGTTTTGAGGTTCCATAAAATTCTGCCTGGAGAAAGAATTTGATAAAATTCAGCTATGTGCGAAGTATTTACAAAATTGGTTTGTATTTTCCACATATTTCCCGAGCAATATAAATTTCCTTAAAATGGCCGTAACACTTCTTCAACCTCGCTCACTTTTTGAAAAGTGGTTGGTTTTGATTTTAAGCACCTACACACCTAGTTTAACTATGGAAGCATGTTAAACTTTGGATTTATAATGGTTTATGAAATGCGACGTGAAATTGCCTATAGTAACCACCTGAACTAAATTACTAAATTTTAGGGCCGTTTTCTCGATGTCCGGTTAAGCACTAACATGGAGTATGCTCACTTATGAGTGCTCCGAGCAGTAGCATCCTTCGTCAAATAGGGGACGAAAAGGGACCCACTGTGGTCTGATTCGGCCAATCCCCGACTTATTATATATAAGCACTAACCGGAACTTTAACCAGCGGTTAGCAAAAAATCGTTTTCTCAATGTTCGGTTAGTGCCTATCTGTCGGTTAAGTGCAGGTTAAGTTAACGGCAATTTGTGGTTCCGGTCAGCTGCTAATCGGCAGAACAGCTGAGTAGGCAATTTTTTATTGTTTGTGTTTAAAGATTATTGCGTTTTTCCATTTTTTTTTTTGCGGCAAAAATAATATAATTAGAAAATAATAAACAAATGACAGCTGATATGCAGTTTTTATGTATTCACAATTGAAAAATTCACGATTAATGATTTAACCGGAGGTTACTTAATCAGCACTTGGTGAAAACGAAACTGTTTTTTAGCTATCGTATGGTTAGCTATCTTCCGGTTAAGAGCTAGACTAACCGAACATTGAGAAAACGGCCCTTAATGTTATATATACTATCAAAAGTTTAGATTTTTGTATAAGTATTTATATTGATTTTTGGATTGTAATAGTGAGCATAACAAAATTTATATATACAGTGACCAACTTATAGAAAATCTGTGCCAAATATGGTTCACAACATACTCCATATATTGTTGAAATGTTATTAATACTTGCATAAAAAAATACTTGTTAAATACTTTTATTGTACAAATCAAAATTCAACAAACTGTGTTTGTTTTTTAGTGTTTCAAATTTTCACTCTTGTTTTTCTTGTGTTAAATTAATAAAATAAATATTGTCTCGTAGACGAATTGGATAATATTTATTAATTTCCCATAGGTTATGGGCCATCATGTTTTCGAGACAGGATATTCAATCAACGGCTTGCAAGCTGAATGGCAATAATTATTCAGTTTGGAAGATGAAAATGGAACTAATCCTCATCAAAGAAGATCTATGGGATGTAGTTTGTTCAGCCAAGCCCACAGAACCAGACGCAGGTTGGATAAAGCGCGATGGACAGGCACGAGCGTGCATCGGTCTAATGGTTTCTGATGACCAATTCATTCACTTAAAGGATGCTGCCACAGCGAGAGATTATTGGAATAATCTGAAACTCATTACGAAAAGCCTTCTCTTAGCACACGAGATTTTATAATGAAAACTGTTTGTAAGATGCAACTTACGGACAATGAGAAAATGGAAGCGCATATCAATGAAATAATGGGATATATTGAGCAACTTGCAGTCATGGGTGATCCACTAAGTGAATCATGGACTGTCACAATGCTATTAAGGGGTCTACCGGACTCATACGATCCACTGATTGTAGCATTGGAAGCTCGAGATGAAGTTCAACTTAACTTGACTTTTGTAAAAAGTAAGCTTGTAGGAAGCAAAACGTAAATATCACAAGAGGGAACCGATGGACTCTGCAGTTATGAAGGTACAAGGTATCAAGTACAAAGCCGAAAGACGAACGTCAAAATCTGATTTCAAGTGTTATTTCTGTGAGAAGATAGGTCACATGAAGAAGGACTGTAGGCAATTTAAAGAATTTCTAGCAAAGAAAAAGAGCAACAAAATCAATCTAACTGGTGATGATAAAGAAAATATCGAGTCCTCAGATCAGTGCTACTGGCTTGGTAAGTTGGCGAGATCTGATTGGTACATAGACTCGGGTGCCACTTGCCACATTTGAAATCAAAAGAGTGTCTTTACCACGCCCAATGAGAAATATACTGACCCAGTCAATGTTGCGAATGGGTATCGAATAAATGCTAGTGGAAAAGGTTCGGGTTGCATACGAATTGTCAACGAATGCGGTCAAGTTGAGAAGATTCCAGTACAGTAAACTACGTTTCATCAATAGAGAGCAATTTGCTGTCGGTGAAGAAGTTAACCGAGATAGGATACTCTATGCAAAATTCAGAAGAGAGACAACTTTGCGGCTGTAGCTGATTTGACAAATGATCTCTACAAGCTTAGGATTAAAGCCGAGCTGGCAGGCATTGTAAAGGACACAGGTCATAGCAACTGTATTCATGAATGACATCGCCGCATGTGTCATCGCGATATAAGCATTGTAAGCAAGATGTCTGTATTGGGATTGTTAAGACAAATTGTTTGGTGTAGACGCTGCTTTACACTCCGGAACAAAATGGGTTGGCTGAGTAAAAGAATCGTTATTTGGTTGAAATGCTGAGATGTATGCTAGCAGATGCAGATATGTCAAATGAATTCTGGAGAAGCTGTCCTTACAGCAAATTACATTTAAAATCGGTTGCCGACAAGGTTCAATGACAAAATTCCTTTGGAAGTAAGGGAGGAAAAGAAGGTGGATATTACGGAATTTTAAATTTTCGGAGCAGATGCTCATGTTTTAATACCTGGTCAACATAGGAAGAAATTAGATAAGAAAACGCAGGTGTTAACATTTATTGGTTACTCGGAGAAATCCAAAGCTTTAAGATTTTTAAATAAAGAGAAAATGACAGTTGTCATTAGTCGTGATTATGAAATTTTGAGAACATCAAATCAGATTTTCCAGCCAGAACTATCATCAGATGCAGTAGTGAAAACCGATAAGATGATTGGGTGAAAACCGATAAGATGATAATAGTAGTCGATAATAGATGATAATATTCCAGGTTATGAAGAATATTATTCTGCTGAAGAAGAAGAGGTTCAAGTGATGCTTCTTCGGATGCAGCTACAAATAACTCAGTTATTGATATATCATCCGAAGGAAATGATATCAACATTATTCCAGAAGTCGTTCCAGTTCAAAAATCATTGCGTGCAAATAAGGGCGTACCACCATTTCGATATGCCAATGTAGTTGTTGAATCCAAGCAGCCTACAACATTCAAGCAAGCTTCGACCTGCAGTGGAAATATCAAGTGGATGAAGGCTATGGATGATGAGATGCAATCTATAAAACGGAATAACACATACAAGATTGTCGAGCTTTCTGAAGGAAGAAAAGCGATTGGTTGTAAGTGGATTTACAAGCTTACGCGATGTGCAGATTGTAGCGCAAGGCTATAACCAGAAGTTTGGTGTTGATTACGACGAAGGTTTCGCACCAGTTGTCAGATAGACGACGCTCCACATGTTTTTGGCGTTGGCAGGATCTAATAAGTACAATGTCAAGACAGCGTTCCTAAACGGAGACCTGGAAGAGGAGATCTATATGCGTCAACCAGATGTTTATGAAGTACCATCAAATGAAAAAAGGTTCTTGTATGTAAGTTGCAAAAGAGCTTATACGGACTTAAACAAGCTGCAAGATGCTGGAATTCGAAACTGTTTGACGTTTTAAAACAAGCAGGATTCATTCAGGGAAGTGCCGATCCTTGTCTCCTAAAACTTAACGTGGGAGATGAAAACACAAATATATTCTTGTATATGTAGTTAGTTGCTACAAAGTTAGAGAAAAATTTTGAATATGTTGAAAAAAATCCTTGAAAACAATTTTGAAATCTCAAAACTTGGTGATGTGAGTTTTTATCTTGGTATCAAAATTGAGAGGGGAAGTGACGAATATTTCTCAATGCATCAGGAAAGTTATATTGATAAAATTATTTCTCAAGCAGTTTTAACTGATAGCAAAGTTTCAAAGATATTAATGGATATAGGCTATGCAAATCTAAATCGCAGTGAGTGTATTCCACTCATGGACAATATAAAGTATCGCGAATTGATCGGATCATTGTTATATATGACTGTCAATACTCGATCAGGCATAACAGCAGCAGTTCCGATTTTGAGTCAGCAATTAAGCAAACCAACAGAGGAAGATTGGGTTGAGCTGAAACGTCAGGTAAAATATCTGAAAGGGCCCAGAAGTTTAAAGCTGAAACTAAGAGATAAAAAGCAAAATGGTTTAACAGGATTTGCCGATGCAGATGGGCGCAAAACAGACAAGACAGGAAGTCTAATAGTGGCTATGTCTCCAAACTTAACGGTGCCTGTTTTAGTTGGTGTTGTCACAAACAACAGTGTGTTTCCTTATCCTCGACAGAAGCTGAGTATATTGCTTTAGCAGAAGCTGCTCAAGAAGCCTTATGGCTGAGGAAACTGATGACAGATTTTAATGTTTCGACTGAAGAAGCAACGGTGATCTATGAAGATAATCAGAGTTGAGTCAGGCTGGTTAATGATGAAAAATGTAGCAGAAGAATGAAACATATCGACACCAAATATCATTTTGTTGGCGATCTGAAACGAAAAATATTTTACAACATATATACTGTTCAACAGAAGACATGAAAGCTGATTTGTTTACAAACCCATTATCATCTATCAAAATAAAAAAATTTAGAGATTTGTTGAACTTATATTAATTACGGAAGGGTGTTAAGATGTAATATTAATTGCATTTTACTTGCATAAAAAAAAATACTTCTTAAATATTTTTATTGTAGAAATAAAAATTCAACAAACTGTTTTTGTTTTTTTGTTTCAAATTTTCACTCTATTTTTGTCAGTTTGTATATACGAAACGTTTTCATTGTTTCTTTAAATTAATAAAATAAAAATTGTCTCGTAGACGAATTGGGTACTTTTTATTAATTTCCAATACATATGAGGGGCTTAGGTTAAAAAATAGCAAAATCAGCTTAACACTTTTTTTGAGAAAAATACTATGTTATAAGTTGATACACGGGAATAGGTGCATTGTGGATTATATATAAAAAAACAAATTTATAATTGTTATGGGATTGTAAATTTTATTATTTATTATTTTATTTGAATGCTAAGCACATATGCCTTTATAGCAATTAATATTTGGCAGAATAAATATGATACAATTAATTTATGAACAATTAAATTTTATAAAAATGTAAAATTGTCAGGATTTCAGGTATATGCAGTTGCAATCCGGTTAGCTTCTTAGTAGTAAATAGAATGAATTGATTAGAGAGGTGCTCCCATATGCCAGGCTAGATGGACGAGGTAGAGCTCATACATGTGCTAGGTAAGACAGGAGAGGTCTTGCTCTGAAAAATCAAAATATATCTATAGCGTGTATATCTGTATAAATATGGATTAGAGCACAGCTCACACATGCAAAGCTAGTCGCACGGCGTCAAACCGGCATATGCCAGGCGAGACGGACGTGGTCTCGCTCTGGATAATCATATTGAACTACACAGCTAGATTGTATAAGTTGTTACCAAACATCACAGGAAAATATTAAGTATCCTTGGAAGCATGATCCAGATTAGTGGCGATATTGTAAATAATTTAAAAGATTAAATTTAATTGAGTAAACGGATTCATTGGAAGAAATTGCATCTGAAATAAAATTAAAGTCCCCACAAGCGCTTCTAAGTGGTTCGTTTTGCAAATAATTAGTTCTACAAAAGTTTATGTAAAGTAAGTCAAAAGATCTTCTAGGTCGAAGAGGAATATTAAAGTAAATTTTGCTCAGTAAATATTGACTGTCTACATATCCATGTAAAAGTTTGACAATCCAAGTAGCATTAGCATAATTCTCCGATTATTTAAAGTAGGAAGATTTAAATTTACCAAAACAAATTTTGGAATTCGCGAAAGTTTAATTAAATATAAGAAATTATTTGAATATTCATAGGAGAAGAATAAATTTCAGACGAAGCGAGATAATTTGAGCTCGAGAAATTAAAATTTATGAAAAATATGTAATTTTAGTGTTTTCTGATTCTTATTTTTCAAGAAGAATGATATTAACCGATTTAAAAATGAGAAAATAGGCAAATTCGCTGAAATTAAATTTTAATCTTACAATAAGTGAAAAGAAAGTAAACGTTGAAAAGGTAAATAGCTTACCTTTTTTTGCTAAATTTGATTGATAATATTTTTTATATCATTTAAGTGTTCAATCAAGAGTAAATTGTTACTTTAGTACAACGTAGTACTACAGCACCCTCTGGTGTTCGAGATAGAGCAGCTAGATTAGTTCAAAATACTCAACGTACTAAAAAACTCCTATTTACGTATTTTCATTATAATCGGATGAGCGGTTTACGAGTTTTAGCGATTTTTTTTAAATAATTTTTACTACAGTGCTCTGTGGTGTTTGAGATAAAGCAAAATAGATAACGCCAAAATATATTTAAATCGATTCATTGCCACCTATTCGCATTTTTTTTTCTAAGTGCACAATAGAAACCGATACAAGCATATTCCGAATGCCTAAACTGTTACAGCAATAGCTGACAATACTTAGCAGTACTTAGCAACAAAAATATTTTGTTCGTTCGTAGAAAATAGATGTTTCTACGTTTGTTCGTAGGAAATAGATGTTCGTTCGTAGAAAATAGAGGTTCGTTAGTAGAAAATACATATTCGTTTGTTTGTTCGTAGAAAATACATGTTCCAGAAGTAGAACCATAAATAACTTCCAAGTCCGCGCGATTTGTAACAGTTAATTTGCGCATTCCGTCTGAGTTTTTTGCCGGTATCTCTTTTGTAAGGAATTAAGATAAATATTTTGTTCGCTCGTTGAAAATATATGTTCGTTCGTAGAAAATAGTTGGCTGTTCGTAGAAAATTCGTTTATTCCTAGAAAATAAAAATTGTAATTTTGTTCGTTCGCAGAACTTTTTCTACAAACGAACAAATGAAAATATTATGTTTATGCAATGCTCTGGGCAGCAGCCATTTATATATTTATGTATTATTCTTGGGCAGCAGCAGCAAAATGTTGACTAAGGAAGCTTTTCGTGAACTGACTGTTAAAATGAACACAACCGACACGACATCAACACAGCACCGACATCGGCACTGCAACGAAAGAATATTTGCACATTAAACAGCACGTTTCATGTAGTTGTTGTGTGTTGTTCGAGGCCTCGATTCAAATAGTTAAATTAATGTCACAAAACTTGAAATTGTTTTTAATTTCAATCAACAATTAAAGAAAACTCACAAAAATACGCAACAATCAAGTCAAAATACTAAACTGCTGTCGACGACACGATTGGAATGATTGCAGCCCACCGACACGTCGTCACCGGCCACGACACGGTACCAGCATATTGGCGAGTGTGAAAGTATTCCCTAATTTAGTGGTTTCAGACAATACTACATGTCTATCCGACAGCTCGGTAAAATAACGCAATTTTTCCGAAGAGCTTTCAGACATACTACATGTTGGATAGACATCATTATTTTTCAGCTCTCAAAAAGAACACACCATGACAAAACAATTTCTTGTTGCTCTCATGGAAAACTTTTATAAAGTTCAATAAATTCCTTCCAAAATTCTTTTTGTGGAACGCTTGCATTTTTTTTTATTCTTCGCTAATTCCTTATTTTTCTCTTGATGTTGACTCATCGACGATTTTTGCAAAATTAAAAATGCAGCTAGTCCGATGAACGTGTGTACACAATACTACATGTCGGATGAACCGGCAGAAAAATACAAATTATTTTATTTTCGTACTATATGTTGGATGGACATGTAGTTTTAACTTTCGCACATCGTACATGTCATCGGGCACGTAATGTCCATCGTACATGTGTTATCTGAAACCCCCTTTTAACATTTTATTTTTTTTTTAACATGAGATTACGTGTCGTTGTCGTGTCGGTAAATGTCAAAGAAATAAAATATAAGGAAATGGTGTTTCTCACACACACAGTGTACGTGTACTGCGGCTTTTTTTCTGATTTTTTTCTGACAGTTGCGATCTTAAATAAAAAGCGATTATAATTGCTAAAATATATTGAATTTATAAATTCAATACAACAAAGAACATTTTAATTTTGCGTTGTGTGGTGAACAATTGTTTAAGTGTCCAGAGACTGAAGGAAAAGCTGGTTTCATTTCACAAGTAAGTATTTTGCAATTGTGTTCAAACGGTTAGAATTTTTTTAAGAAAATACTTTAACTAAACTAAATTGGTTGCAGGAAACTGTTTTCCAATTAGAAATTCACAAATTTCTAATCAGAAATTAGAGAAAAAGCATTTATTGAAATCAGTTAACTTCACGCCATTTTTGCGAGATCGAAAACGTCAAAACACAAAACGTACTACAAGTGCGCAATCATTTTTCAAGGGCGTATTAATTTTTCATGGTGGCATATATTTTAAGGGCACATTGTCTTAAATGGGAAATATTTTTGTATTAAGTTATTTGTTTAATTTTCAGATTGATTAATTTTTTTGATTTTTGTGAAGTTATTATATATAAAATAATTATTTAGACAAATTGATCCAGCTCCTACATGCAGTAAAAATTTGGTTGCAGAATTAGATGAAATTAAATGTTCAAATAAAGAAAATTTTAAAATTTTACAAAATATTCAGAAAATGCAACCTAGGGAGAATGTATTAGAAATGGAACGAAAACCAACTACAAGAACACTAGAATGTGTTGAAATCACTACACACGTGAGAAGTGTACTCTGTCAAAATGCTTGGATCAGAAAAATAATTATGATCGTTTAAGAATGAACAACTTCCGTAATCAATACTATTTTCAACTTCGCTATTTGAATTATTTAAATTATCGTTTTTAACAGGATAAGTGGAACTTATATTTAAAATAGCAATATTTTCTAAATTTAAACAATTACCTACGCCCGCTTCTCTAATTCTATATCTGATTATTATTTTTTTTATAGTCGGATTAAAACTGATTAACGGATGGATTATCGTTTCGATCTAAAGGCGATCGAATTGAACTAAATAATAATTCAATATGGTACTGATTAAGTTTATAGAAAGGGATATATACCAACATTTTATTAGCTATAAACCTTTCATAAATTACCCCAATATTCATTAAGCAAGTTATGATACCTAGATCCCTGTTTTTCTTTTGTGTAGTATAAGCAACTGCCCATCAACTGTGTGAAGCTTGCTTATATAGGCAACAACATTTTTGGAAAATGAAATCAAACTAGCTATATTTTCTTCGCAAAGCGCCTTTTGAAAACCAAATTTTCGAATACTTCTACTATTCAATATATCGAAGACATCATTCATTTGCCTAATAAATTCAACTGTAGCTTCACTGTCTTGAAATTCTTGTAAAAAAAGGACATCTCTACAAAAATCCAATGCATCAGCTACAGATTTGAAGAGCTTGCACGGCAAGCCTGACTTTAATTTTCTGGTCTCTTAAAGTATATATGAGCTCTTCTAATTTTTGTTCCTTAATGCAATTCTTCTCTTTCTTGTAGCTCTACAAGCCTCTGAAGATAGTGCCACTTAATAGCTTTGTTGTCAGAATTTCTAAACTCTTTGATATCTGCTAAAGAGTTCCTTATAAGCTTAACCATATGACAGGGGTCTGGTAATATACAGAAACTGTCGTTCAAAGAGTCTAGGTGAAAAACAGTGTCCGTACTAATGTCACTTAAGTCTGCGCCTAATAATCTTGATGCAATAATGTTAGTTTTTTTATTGTGTTGATAGTTTTCATGTTATAAGCTTTTGATTACTATTGTTGTTGTGTTGTTGTTATTGTTAGGCATTAAGCTATATATAAGGGCTATATAAGGGCTATTAGTTTATTATATAAGTAGTTGCATGAATATCAAATTTCTTATATAAATGTAAAACAAATAATTATCTTTGTAATATTTAGTTATTATGTAATAAATTTATATATCATAAATCATTGACATAATTTTTTACATACATATGCAATACTTAACATTTCATATGAAATTCCAATCAGAAAAATCGCGCCTAGCTGTACGCAACAGCTGAATACGGCCCTGACTGAATGTTTCTGTATTAGTGTGAACATACACTAGTAAGAAAAATGCCTCACTTTAATTCGAGAACACCACTTCCTTATCTCTTATTTCTATGGTAAATGTAAAAACGCCCAAACGCTGGAAAAAGTTCAGATGCCAAATAATGTGGCAAGCTGAATGCTGAAATATGGTGGCAGTACTTTGCCTAACTCGAAAAATCAGCTGTAATTAAAAAAGAGAAACGCAAACCGAGAACTGTGATTTGCAAAAGTATGTGCATTTGGTATTTTCACAATTAATAAATTAACGCTCAAACCAACTTCTTCACAAAGCATTCCATAAGCATCACTAAGCATCGTCAATATCCCAAACACGCTTAAGGACGGTTATTAATCCATACCAACAGCCATGTCAAACCTTGTCTGGAGCATTAAAAACGGGGAACTTGATCAGGTCCAAGAGTTGCTTGAGGATGTCAATGTAAACGCCGAAATAAATGGACGATATCCACTTCACTATGCAGCAGACTACGGCCAACATGAAGTATTGCAGTATTTACTCTCGAAAGGTGCCGATGTTAATGTTGACGATAAACACGGCATAAGTCCGCTACTGGCTGCTATCTGGGAAGGTCATACCAAGTGTGTGGAATTGCTGTTGGCTGAAGGCGCTGACAAAAATGGCAAAACGCCAGAAGGTAAACCTTACTTGGAAGCTGCAGAAAAGGATGAAATCAAGCGTTTATTGTTGTCTTAAAGTGCAAGTATGATCAAGTTTAATATTTTGTAGACGTGATCGTTTTGTATGATCTTTAAATATAATATAAAAAAGGTAATACGCATTACGAAAGGTGGTGTTTTCCTTTAAAGGGAGTGGGAAAGATTTAAACTTAGGTTCATTATTACCAAAAAAGGTAAATTAATTTATTGCCTGTGGACTAGTCATCAACCAAATTTAAATATTTCTATTTGATTACCTCTAAAAAAAAAAATTTATGTTTTCACTTTGTTCTGTGATGACATGACTTTTCACTTTTAAAGGCTATGCCATTAAAAGAACAACATGCTACCACAACATTCAATCATTTCATAAATGCTTTCCAAATTTTATTCACGCAAAAATACTTATTTTCTGTTATTTATTATATGTAATATATGTATGATCGAAATTTTTCGAATATGAATTCAAACGAAAAGTGTATAGTTATTATTTATTTTTTCTTGTCGGCGTCTTCATTATTCTTCTTATCTTTGCTTAGGGACCCGACAGCATCGCGTACAGCTTCAGATTGTGGATCTACGCCAGGTAGGTTTTCAAGAACGCTCTAAACGAGTAAATATAAAATTATTTTTTGCCATGCAAACAGCATATTTTGGTAAAACCTGTAAGAAAGCGGGATCAGCAATAACTTCAGAGTAGTCTTCATCAACTTCCATGGGAGCCACCTCATCAGTTTTAGGGCGTTTTGCCTGATGTGTTATTGGTTCATCTAAAATAATTATAAGCAATAATGGAAAATTTAGCTATTGAACACTTTAACATACCGGCGTCTTGCATAGACATCTGCATAGCGAAAGCAATCTGTTCCTCTTCAGTCATATTGGCAAAATCAGGCAAATTATCTTCCGGCTAGAAAATTGGTGATTTGAATTAAGCTAAGACATTCGGAATTTTAAGTTTTACAGTTTCTGTGGACATAGCCAAGGCTCGCTGGAGCATTGCCTCCTCGGAATTAGGTTCTTCTTCCTCGATGACTGCAGTGCTAGTGCCAACTACACCCGTCTTCTCTGCACCATCATTAGAACCGGTGACAGCTTCAGTGCCACCAGCAGAGTTCGAATCGGCTAAGGCTCGACGTTGCTCTTCTTCCTGTCGTTGACGTTGTTCTTCCATGGAAACACGCAAAGCCAAAGCCAATTCAGGGTCCTCGTTAGGATCAACACCGAATTCATAACCAGCACCGCCAAGCCCAGCTCCTCCCATACCGTCTTCACCTTGTATGATGGGTGAGGATAGTAAAGCATCCGAAAGTCCGGAACCACGTGGAACACTAACCAAATGCGATCCTGTACCATCTTTGCCATTCAGCGCATTTATAAAAGCTGTGAGGGTCTCATTATTGTTGCCATGATCGCCAAAGCTTACAATATCAACATTGACTTTCTCCTTCTTTAAACGTTTGGCCAGCTTTACCAATTCAACTTCCTCGTTGTTAATAGGCGACCCAACAAAGACGACAATGCGCATTTTATGGTTCTTGCCCTGACGATGTTTGAGCACCAGCTGGAGAAATATTCAATTACTATGATTTTGTTACAGGAAAAACTACACATAAAACAATATCATACATGAGCAATACGTATGCCGGTAAGTAGATTTATGTCACCTTTGGGTTGAACCAAATGCATTTTTGAAAATATGCGACCCACATCACTTGTCAACGTCGCCAAAACTTCCACGGTGCTGTGATAATTTAAGTATACAAAAGCTTCAATAACTAATGCAATGAACTTACTTGGAAATAGTCATCAAGCCAACATTATTCTCCGGATTGGAACGTACTTTTGTCAAGCAAACAAGATTGATGCCATCCTTTTGCACATTAAGACGTGTAGGAAAATAATCACCATTGCGCTGGTAATCACTGTTATCAAAACTAGGTAGACAGAAGGGAAAAGAAACAAGATCAGAGGTTAAAAAACTCTGGATACATATATATGTAGAACTAAATGGTCTAAGTTCAATATCAATGAATTACCAAATAGTAAGTTAATAAATGAAAAAAGTCAAACACTAACTTATAATTAAATACAAGCATTTACTTAACTTACCAGATCATAGTACTTTCCAGGACCATTTTTAATATTTTTAATAATTTTGCTTGTCACTTTGCCACTGAACAATAATCCACAAATGAGTTTGACAATGTCTCGAAGCCATGTTCAATAGTATAAAAGCATGAAAGGCAGCCCTGATTGCTGGCTACGTCGATAGTAACGAGACATTTGTCTGTATATTTTACTTTTTACTTTACCTCCTAGCCACACGAGCCAGTTCGAAAACAGTAACAGTTCGAAAAACTCAATACACTCTCACTTTTTACTAACCCCTAGCCACACGTGCCAGTTCGAAGATAGTAACAGTTCGAAAAACTCAATACACTCTCACTTTTCACTAACGCTGCAGCCACACGTGATAGTACTGGCATGCTAATAAAGAATATGTATTTACTTCGAAAATATTCCCTAATAATCAACAAATTTCGCTGCGGCCACACGTGATAGTAAATTTTCATTTGAAAAATGTCGTCAAAGCCAAAGGTTCGACCACTTTTTTATTCCGTTTGCTTTTATTCAGTGATGCTTTATATGCCAACACAGCACCAAACTTAAACGGGATAAAAATGGGGAACTAATTATGTTGTAAAATGTGTTTATCAATATTTTTCAAAATGAAATGCATCTTATTCATATGATATTTTATGTGTCATATGAGGGCAATTAAAATAATTGCATATATTTCACTACAAGACATGAAAGAAAAGTGCATATTTAAAGTTCGAATATTTTAGGGAGAAAATACAACACTGTTTTCTTACTTCGATTTCGCACTGGCTGTGGTTGTCGAAATTCACTGTCTCAGTAAAAGTTGTTGCCAGTGGACTGCCAGTGATGTCAAGGTGTGAGTGTATTAGTGAAAAGTGAGAGTGTATTGAGTTTTTCGAACTGTTACTGTCTTCGGATTGGCACGTGTCGCTAGGGGGTAATACACTCACACCTTGACATCACTGGCAACAACTTTTACTGAGCCAGTGAATTTTGACAACCACAGCCAGTGCAAAATCGAAGTAAGGAAACAGTGCTATATTTTCTCCCTAAAATATTCGAACTTTATATATGCACTTTTCTTTCATGTCTTGTAGTGAAATATTTGCAATTATTTTAATTTCCCTCATATGACACATAAAATATCATATGAATAAGATGCATTTCATTTTGGAAAAGATTGATAAACATATTTTACAACATAATTAGTTCTCTATTTTTATCCCATTTAAGTTTGGTGCTGTGTTGGCATATAAAGCATCACTGAGTAAAAACAAACGGAGTAATAAAGTGGTCGAACCTTTGCCTTTGACAACATTTTGCAAATGAACATTTACTATCACGTGTGGCCGCAGCGTGATTTGTTGATTATTTCGGAATATTTTCGAAGTATATACATATTCTTTATTGGCATGCCAGTACTATCACGTGTGGCTGCAGCTTCACAGGCATGCTACACAGACCAGTATACTGGCCCTGTAGTTCGAAAAACTCAATACATTCACACTTTTTTACAAATACACTCACACTGGATTCACTTTCATCGCTACTAGCAACGAAATTTCAGAGCCAGTGGATTTTGTCAGCAGCGGCTGGTGTATGTCAAAAAGGGGATATCAGTGTCGTTTTTAATTACTTTTGGTGGATTCATTTCAGGTTTTCCATCAATTTCGTACTTTATTTCGGGTTTTCCTCGATTCCATATGGGAAGCAATACTGATAACTTGTTTACATTTACAAAGCAAATGAAACAAATGTGAAAAGTTGTAAATAAAAGTGAAAAATATACATCTATATATATAAAAATGAATGTATGTATGTGGGTATGTGGGTATGTGGATATGTGGATATGTGTGTATATCACGTATAGACTCCAAAACCACCGAACCAAACTCTATGAAATTTTGAGGGATACTGAAGCAACATTCGGGAAGTGTTCCTGTGAAGTTTGGTATTGATTGGGCAAGGGGGCGTGGTACCTCCCATACAACCCAAATTGGCTCTATCGCCCACAAACCAAAAAAATTGCTATATATCGGACGGTTTTAATCAAATAAAACTTAAATTTGGTTATTTTGTTCAGATGGTTACTTTCGGTGACTGTACAAGAAATGGGCGTGGTCACACTATATCTACGCCCACTTTTCAGCAATTATTTTAATTCCTAAAATGTTCAAGTTTTGATAGTGAATCTTGATATGCAGGTGCTATGCATACAAGTGGCAGTCACTATGTAAATATAAACGTTGTAACGCCCACTTTTACCGCCCACAAATAAGTAAAAATGCTTTATATCAGACGGTTTTTGCCATAGAAGGCTAAGATTTGATAATTTAGTTTATATGATTACTATCCGCCAATATACAAAAAATGGGCGTGGCCGAACTATATCTACGCCCACTTTATCGGAATCATGCTTATTCTTGAGTTGTACACGTTTTGATAGTGAATCTTAGTATGCAAGTGCTATGGATCTAAGTGGCAGTCACTATGTAAATATAAACGTTGTCACGCCCACTTTTACCGCCCACAAATCAGTAAAAATGCTTTATATCAGACGGATTTTGCCGTAGAAGACTACGATTTGGTAATTTAGATCGTATGGTTACTGTCGGCCAATGTATAAAAAATGGGCATGGCCGCACTATATCTACGCCCACTTTATCGAAATCATGCTTATTCCTGAGTTGTACACGTTTTCATAGCCAATCTTGGTATGCAGGTGCTCTGGGTGCAACTGGCAGTCATTATGTAAATAAAAATGTTGTCACGCCCCCTTTTACCGCCCACAAATCAGTAAGAATGGTTTATATCAGACGGCTCTTGCCGTAGATGACTAAGATTTGGTAATTTAGTTCATATGGTTACTGTCGGTCAATGTATAAAAAATGGGCATGGCCGCACTATATCTACGCCCACTTTAGCCTGCATAGCCAATCTTCGTATGCAGGTGCTAAGGGTGCAAGTGGCAGTCACTTTGTAAATATAAACGTTGTCACGCCTACTTTTACCGCCCACAAATCAGTAAAAATGCTTTATATCAGACGGCTTTTGCCGTAGAAGACTAAGATTTGGTAATTTAGTTCATATGGTCACTGTCGGCAACTGTTTAAAAATGGGCGTAGTCGCACCATATCTACGCCAACTTTTTCGAAATCATGCTTATTCCTGAGTTGCACACGTTTGATAGTAACACTTGATATGCAGGTGCTCTAAGTGGCAGTCAATATATATATATATAATTTGCCACGCCCACTTGTACCACCCACAAAAAAAACAAAACGAAATGGCCAATTTCAGTCCTTGAAAGTACTTTGACCGAGCTTCTTATGATCAATTGTGTTGTGAGTGTTGTGGAATGTTTGAACACAATTGATCGAGAACTGGACCTACATGTTTTATGCCGACTCCGAACGGCTTACGTTCTCAAGAAACTTTTCATGGCAGTTTTTATTCTCTGAGGTTTGCCATTGTCTGCAGAGAGATGACGGCCAAACAGAAAAATTAATTCAATCGAAAAACTTTCCGTGTCAGGTGGGATTCGGACCAGGGTTCCCTCGCGTATGGGCCACACACTCTACCCGCTACGCCACGGCCGCCACTTGGTTTCTTTTTACCCACAAATTAATAGAACTTCTATAAATCAGACGATTCTCATCGTTAAATACTAAAATATGGTTATTAATTTCATACGCTTACTCTCGACAGCTTTGCAAAAATTGTGCATGGTAGGACTATATCTGTGCCCACTTTTCAGAAATAATTTTATTTAATTTATTTATTTACTTATGTATTAATGTACTATAGTTCATTACAATTTAAAAATTATAACTAAGTTAGCTGCCTGGGCTATCGGTTAGAAATAATTTTAATTCCTGAGATGTGAACGTTTTGATAGACAAACTTGGTATGTAGGTGCTATGGGTCAAATTGGCGTTCACTTTATATATAAATGTTGCCACGCCTACTTTCAATGCCCACAAATCCATAAAAAGGATATATATCAGACTTTTTTTACAGTAAAAGACTAAAACTTGGTAGATTAGTTCATATGGATACTGCTAGAACTCTTAAAAAATGGGCGTGTCACACTTTATTTAAGACGACTTTTCAAAAATCATTGTAATTTCTGAGCTGTACGCGTTTTGATAGTGGAACTTGGTATATAGGTGCAATGGGACCAAGTGGCGGTCACTTTATATATAAATGTTGCCATACCTACTTTTTCTGCTCATCTATCTATCTGTAAAAAATGTATGTATGTATACTAAGGCTGCTCACAAAAAAAGGTGTTCGGGTCGGTTCCTCAAAATAATGCTTTTTGTTATGATGATTCCCCAAATATTTCGACTGTAGCGATAGTCATCCGTGAGCTGGAATGGTTTGAAATAAAAAAAAAAAAAAAACAAAAAGGAAATGGCCATTTCAGACTTTGACCGAGCTTCTTATGCGTGCGTGTTGTGAAATGTTTGAACACAAATGATCGAGAACTGGATCTACAAGGCTTATGCCGACTCCGAACAGCTTATGTTCTCAAGAAGCTTTTCATGCCAGTTTTTACTCTCTGAGGTTTGCCATTGTCTGCATAGAGATGGCGGCCGAACAGAAAAATTAATTCAATTGAAAAAACTTTCTGTGTCAGATAGAATTCGAACCTGGGTTCTATGGTATACAAGCCTCGCACGTCAACCAGTATGCCACGGAATGGTTTGAAATATTCTGTTAAAATCGAGTTTTTTATAAAAATATTTACTGGCGCGGTAGTTAAAAATAACAAACGGTCAGAAATAATAGTAATTAAAAAGTTCTTCCAATCTGCACTAATAAATTTTAAATTTTTACTCTACTCTATAAATTTAAATTTTTTAACTTTTTTTTTTGTATTATTTTCACTAAAATGCAAATTAAATTTTTTTTTGTTTTGCCATTTTACTTTTAGTCAAATAAATTATCTATGGATGATAAAATAAACTGTAAAGTGAATTGCTAAATTGAATGAAATTACAAAAAAATGTACACATTTTTTACATTGTACAATTTATTTGACTAAAATTAGTTTAGGAAAAGATTCGTTTGAATTTTAGTGAAAATAATATGAAAAAAGTTAAAACAATCCAAAAAATCCGCATTATCTTTGGTCCAACGGAAATATAAGATTTTTTGATGCAAAATTTTTTCCATTACTCTTATTTCTGACCGTTTGTTTTTTTCTAACTGCCATACCAGCCAATATTTTTAGTCGCAATATTTTGTGGATCATCAAAACATAAGCCATGGATTATTTTGAAGAACGAGACTGAACAAATTTTTTTCTAAAGAGCGTGAGGCGACTTAATGTATATACGTATGTGGGTATATGTGTATATCACGTAAAGGCTTCGAAACCGCTAAGCCAATTTTTATACCAAAGCGTTGAGAGGGTTCCTGTGAAGTCTGTTGCCGATCGTAAATACACCTAAAATTTTCGATTTCGAACAGTTTTGTAATTATAGGTCGCAAAGCCTCGGAATTCAGTATTCGACCTCAATTTACACATGCCGTTGCACAGGTAACATTTTATGGGTGTTGGACGAGGGGCGTGGTACTTTTTCCGCACCCAAAATTTTCGGTATAGCTTTCGAAATAAGTCACACATTAATAAAACTCGGTAAGAACTTACTATAAAAGCATGGCTTCACTAAAGCTACGCACTCTTTTAGGGGATAAGCGCTGAGCGCAGCGAAGCGCGCCGGGTATAAGCTAGTTTTATATACAATACATATACAAAAAAATATATAATGAAAAGAAATTTAACTCAAAAACGAATCATTAAATTAAATTGATTCAATGCAGCCAGAACTTTCGCATACTATGAAATTTTTTTAATGAACTTTCACTAGCATGTGTAGCACGTCTTGCATGAAAGTTCAAAATTCTTCGAATCATTCGAACAGTACACGTATTCTTTCGCACTTTCACTGTCACTGGCCTGTGTAACCGGTCTGTTCATTATTTTTGACAAGATATGATCATCAAAAGAACTATCAACGCTACCTTGTTTCTTGTATCATGAAATAAAAGTAAGGAATTTGAATAAAAGCTGTAAGTCCAAGTTAACACTCGTCAAAAATTGTTGGTCAAGTTTGGCTAGCGAATCGTAACAGAGGGGAACGAAAAAATGTACTTTACTTTTTTTCACTATCTCTTTATGTTTTCATGCAAAGCGTGGCAAGAATTAATCGTCAACTCTTGATGTATGTAAATGTTAGTGTCAAGTTTAAAAATTTATAAAAAGAAATTGTCCGTCTTGATGAATGTAAGCCAGGACTAACCAAAGCAATGTGGTTGTCGGCCTGGGTGTGCCTAGAGGACCAAATGGACTACGCAGGTCAAAAAGTGTATTTGGCTGTATTTTTGCCTGCGCAGATGTCTGCGCAAAAATAAAAATATTTTGATTTTCGGTTGTGTTTGCGCAGACCGTCCTTATGGTGTGAGTTGAAATTCACACAGACTTGTCATAATCGCGATATAAATAAATAAATATATTTTTATTTAATAATTTGTAAATTTATTCTTTTTATTTATATTAATATATTTTGTTGAGTGAAGATGTGTTTAAAGAAAATTAAATAAAAATGGCAGCAAAAAAAAAAAAAGAAAAGTAAATAAAAATGGCAGAAAAAAGTCTTGTTTGCGCCGACTGTCTGTGCAGTTTATTTGGCCCTTAGTGCTTGAAATTCGTTAATAAGCCCAAAACACATAGGCCCGGATTAACATGTCAACACAGTTGGCAATGAACTCTTAAATTTCAGCTCAGGCTCAAGAGGAAAGGTGAAAGAACAAAATGGCTACTTTTCCGCAATAAGCCTTCGTTTTTTCGTTGTCTCGTTATTTCTTAATTTTGTTTATACTTTTATCTCAGCAACACATCAATGTTTTTATTGAGAAATGAAATAGTAAGCTTAATTCGAACTATTGTTTGTAATTAATTTTGTATATTAAATTATATCAATATGGCAGTCAAACGGACAAAAGAGATGAATGAGGATTTTATTACAAAAAACCAGCAACATGAATTTTATATTTCAACAGTTGATCATAAGCTATTGATGTGTGTAAGCTAAACCGTCAACTTTAAAGGGGAATGTAAAAAAATTGACCATCAACTGCCGGGGCATAGGAGACATGCATTTGGAGCATTTTATATTTAGGTTGAATATATATATTCCTCTTTAAATTTTTTGGAAGTATAAAATTATTGGCAGAAATTAACGTCAGCTTGTTTTGCTTCATATAAGCACAACTATTAACCATAAAATATTCTCTAATTGCATTTCTTTATTATTTGAATTATTTTTGACATAATTGATAAATTTTACATATTGCATGCTTGCTCTGTGGGCACATAACTCATGCTCCACAGACATGATGCTTAAAACATGCCAGTCTTCTATGTATATGTATATAAAATCTAAAAGAAATCTTAATACACAAAATCCAAGAATGATGCTTAGCACTTTATATCGCTCAAACTGTAATTAATTTT
Source organism: Coremacera marginata (assembly GCA_914767935.1). Classification (NCBI taxonomy): domain Eukaryota; kingdom Metazoa; phylum Arthropoda; class Insecta; order Diptera; family Sciomyzidae; genus Coremacera; species Coremacera marginata. The sequence goes on from OU612047.1 coordinate 161,471,894, forward strand.
ATTATTAATTTTATTTTTTAATTAATAGAGATTTTCCAACAAATACTGTCCTGCAAAATATTCAGCCTGAAAATATGCACAGAAAATTAATTTGATACTATTTAAATCTGTTACTGAAGACTTTTCAGGACAGTATATGTAGTAAAAGCACTTTTACAATGGCAAACACTAATTACAGTTTGAGCGTAAATGCTGAAAACCTGTTGTTGGACGGGCTTTTATACTAGTATACTATAATTGAGAAATACTTCTTACTATTACAATGAATACCCAGCAAGATAGGAATATCAAGAACATCAGTCCCTGAGCGTCATATAACTCTTACAGGCATGCAACACAGGCCAGTATACTGGCCCTGTAGTTCGAAAAACTCAATACATTCACACTTTTTTACAAATACACTCACACTGGATTCACTTTCACGGCACTTTCATTGCTACTAGCAACGAAATTTCAGAGCCAGGGGATTTTGACAGCAGCGGCTAGTGTATATCAAAAAGGGGGATACCAGTGTTGTTTTTAATTACGTTTGGTGGATTCATTTCGGGTTTTCCCTTAACTTCGTACTTTATTTCGGATTTTCCTCGATTTCGTACAGGAAGCAACACTGATAACTTGCTTGCATTTACAAAGCAAATGAAACAAATGTGAAAAGTTACAAATAAAAGTGAATAAAAGTTAAAAATATACAATTTTATATCTATTCTTGTATATAAATATAAAATTGTATATATTTTATAATATAAAATGGAAAGAAAATTAACTCAAAACAAATCATTAAATTAAATTGATGCAATAGGAGCGAGAACCTTCGCATACGATGACATTTTTTTAATGAACTTTCACTAGCATGTGTAGCACCTCTTGCATGAAAGTTCGAAATTCTTTGAATCATTGGAACAGTACACGTATTCTTTCGCACTTTCACTGTCACTGACCTGTGTAACCGGCCTGTTACCGGGTATTTCCACTGTCTGAACGAACGAAGAGTTCATCGCAAACAAAACGTAGCGATGAATTCATCGTTCGGTTCAACCGTTTCCACTGCACGAATATAAGTTGCGAATATTGGTAAGTTGCCATCTTGTTCGTTCGTGCAGTGGAAGCACTTGAATTCAATGTCTGCAAACATCAGCGATGATTACTTTTACATATTAAATCGGATTAATTTTGACTACTTTTATACATTTTAATAACATATAATAGTCACAGTATTTATATTAAAAATAATTAACAATATTAATCGACTAACTGGCAAGGGTAGAATAATGGAAAAAAGCATTAGACAATTTGTTTCTAGTAAATATTTGTGTTAGGAACACAAATCCGTTGGCAGATTCTCAATGCGATTGGCATGTTAGACGTTACGTGAAAAAATACAGGAAATCAATTTACAAAATGCAAGATAATTCTCATAAAACTATTACATTTCCGTCAAAAAGTACAGATAATAAAAGTTCAACCTCCCAGAAAAGTTCACTAATATTGGACACTACAAAAAATATATTTTCCCTATATCTTTATTTTAATGCTTTTTAAGCTATCATGTTTTCGTCAAGAAACACAAAAATTCACTTTTAAATAACTGTAAAAAGTAACTAACAAAATTTTAATGATAAGACTAACACATGTTATAGTTTGGTTAATTCTAATTTTAATTAAAACGTTAAAACTATATTGCAAAAAGCGATGGCTACCTCACGGCAGCCGTGCCAGTTGAAGGTGTAAGAACAATTACAGAAGTGCTAATAAGAAACTTATGTCGAACTCTTGAAGAGGCAGAGAACTTTACTTAAATAAAACAAGGCAAAACAGTGCTCATTTGGGTTGATTTTTTATATATTTTGTTCTTTTTATTTTTTATTTTTTTATAGGTTATTAACCACTATTTCAACAAATCTACTACTCTATTCACAAAGAAACACCGGATTCGCCCAAAAAGATCGAGCGTCAGCTTATCAGAGCGAACGAAGAACTCTTCGTTCCTTCGTGCTGGAAAAGTGTTTCCATTTCACGAAAAGCGTTTGTGAACATTTTCTAAAATACAAACGCTCCGAACCTTGGGTCGGACCAAACTGTTTCCATTGCCATTGGTCACCCAGTGGAAGCGCTCGGTCATAGTCGGGTGACCAACCAACGATCAAAATGTAATTGACAGTGTGACTCCGGCCTTGGATCATTACAAAATAACATTTTGTATATTTGATGGGCTCATATTACCAAAAAAATATTCATTAATACCAAATTTCCAAAGTTTCCCCTATTGTTTTGCATTTTTTCTAACAATCCAATCAGATTTGAATCATGATTTGCAGTGCAAAAAATCAATTCCACGGCTGGATAACGTTCTAAAAATATCAAGGGCAGGCTTTTTTAAAAAAATGCAGTTCTTAATATGTTCATAGATATTCCGATTTGCTTGTTTGAAAAACCAAAATCAAGTAAAGTGCTATAAAGCTGGCTGTGTTAACCCGGCGAACACATGTGCATGGCTGAAAAACTCAATACATTCAAATATTTTTATTAACACACCCACATTTTCGAACTTGCAGCCTACTTGCAGGGAAATTTCAGACAGCGAATTTTGACACTTGCTTCAAGTAAATGTCGAAAAGGGTGATGAAAGTGATGTTTTTGTTATGCTCTTGTGGATTTTTCCGGGACTTCCACATTTTTATACAAGAAGCCACATTGGTTGCATGTTTTGCTCGTTTTCTAACTTCTTCATTTCAAGCGAAACTACAATCGCAGCGATAACCTTCACATTCGACGACATTTTTAAATGAACTTGCTCTTGCTCATGTGGACGCTGAATCAACTTACAGCTAATTTGGAACTTTTTCGAAGACAATATATATCTCCACTTGCAAGTAATAACATGCACGTGTGTTCTCAGGGTAAAAAAATTAGCCATTCCTTATGCCGTGGTTATGCTAGCCAAACAAGATTGCCGAACATTTTTTGTTGTTATTGTTTCTCGTGTAAAGTGAGAAATTAACTTTTTCTCAAATTCATTCTCTCGCTCTCAGACCGAACATTTTTTATTGCTGATTGAAACAGCAAACATGCCGAAGTTTCCGGTGTTGCCTGCAGTCATTTCCCATAAAAGCATCAAAAAAATAGCAAAAAGTAATCAAAATTTAAATAAGTTATAAAGCAACTTATTTTAAATAACAATCAACCTTAAAACCCAAAGAACAGACATTAAGAAAAAGTAGAACAAGATGTGTTGAGCAAAAATTTTCAGTATTTATTGTCGCTCCAAATAAACACTAACAATTTTGTGCCTTCACAAGTTTACTACAAAAAAAAAGTCTTAAATCAAATTTCAGATTAATTTCCATCAATTCCTTTTTGTTGTGTTGTATTTAATTTAATATATTTTATGTAGGAATGGTATTTACTTGGAGTTGCAGCTTGACCGAAGTGTAAAAAAGTGTATTAAAAAGTGTTTACATAAAAATTAGGGTTGTTGTTTAATTTGTGTTTTGGAATATTATAACATTTATGCAACTGTGCAGCAAACAGAAGCATAACCACCAAACAAACATTTCAGCGAAGAGAATAAATAAACGAAATTTTTTGTTGTTATTGTTTCTCGTGTAAAGTGAGAAATTAACTTTTTCTCAAATTCATTCTCTCGCTCTCAGACCGAACATTTTTGATTGCTGATTGAAACAGCAAGCACGCCGAACTTTCCGGTGTTGCCTGCAGTGATTTTCCATAAAAGCATCGAAAAAGTAGCAAAAAGTAGTAAAAATTGAAATAAGTTATGAAGCAACTTATTATAAATAACAAGCAACCTTAAAAACATTAAGAAAAAGTCTAACAACATGTGTTGAGCAAAAATGTTCAGTATTTATTGTCGCTTCAAATAAACATTAACAATTTTGTGCCTTCACAAGTTGACTACAAAAAATAGTCTTAAATCAAATTGCAGATTAATTTCCATCAATTCGTATTATTGTGTCGTATTTAATTTAATATATTTTATGTAGGAATGGCATTTACTTGGAGTCGCAGTTTGACCGAAGTGTAAAAAAAGTGCATTAAAAAGTGTATACAAAAAATTGGGGTTGTTTAATATGTGTTTTGGAATATTACAACATTGATGCAACTGTACAGCAAACATAAGCATAACCACCAAACAAACATTTCAGCGAAGAGAATAAATAAATGAAAATGAACACCAAATGTTCGGCAATCATGTTTGGCTAGCATAACCACGGCATTAGAAAATATCCAGGCAATTTTGTCACTGTGACTTGGCAACTCTGTGCTTGGCACTACTTTCTGTCATTTCGAAAGAATCGTCTATTGCCGAACGTGTATTCAGAAATTATCTTTTGGCCAAATATCTTCGATTATATTTTTTAGAAAATGTTCCGTGAAAGTGCAGCACGTCTCCTGGTTCCAGCTATTCGCAATGCTATTCAAAAGCGTTGCCAATCTGCCGTCGCAGGACCACCAACACAAAGAGTTTCTACTGCCGTAAGTATTTGTGGAAGAAAATTGTCAGTTTCTGAGGTTACGTAAATTTTTCACTAACTATTGGTAAAGTTAATATTAGAAATATTCACTGAATTTTTTATTTTATCAATACATACGGAGTTTTATATATATATTTTTCAGGAAAAAATTATCCTTGGAGGTGGCATGTCATTGTCGTTACTGTTCGTCCCAGCCTGGGTGGTCTATCATATTCGCGAGTATAAGGGAGAAAAGTAAAAACCTTCCCGAAAATAATCAATTTATTAATTTCATAATGTAATTAAAAATGTAAATGCGGAATGCTATAATAATAAAGTAAGCAAAAAGTTTCCAAATAATACACAAAAGGAGTGTTCTCCTAAAATCATTTAATACTCGTCGTTATTGCTTGAACTCCATAATACAATAAAAGAATATTATCGAAAGCTTATATTTTTTGGAGCAGGAATCTAACTGCCAGAACATCGAATTTACTTACCTACATTGAAATTAAACGATTAAAGGTTTCAAATTTATCGTATATATGTATTTATTTCCAGTTTATTAATTTATTACATTATTGATTTTGTTGCTTTATGCATTTTCACTGTATTATTTAAATAGACTTTGTTTTAACTGTATTTTACAATATATAAATTTATTAAATTTTACTTATAAGAATTCTTTACAAGTAATATATATGTAACTAGCAGTTGCATAAAATGCTATTAGCATAATTTTTCAAACGTAATTTGAAGTTTGTCTTCATATCTATCATATTTTCATGTGTTTGCATTTTTGTTCTTTTTTGCAGTGGTTTTATTGAAATTGCGTTTGATTTAGTTTTACTTTGTGTTTCTATGGTTTTATTGTAGTTTTTTTTTCAGTCTCTCACGCACGCTTACCTAATTGCAAAGTTTAACATTGTTTAGTATTATCAACTTTTAAGTAATTTAATTTTATTTTATATACCTATATATATTTCTGTTTTTTGTTAGCTCTTGAATATTATTTCATTCAAAATTCAAATAATTTATAAAAAATATACAAAATAGTTTCTTCTTGCCAGTGTGATTTTTCTTGAATTTGTTGTTTTTTAAAATATAACAATTTAGAATAAGGTTTTATCATTTTTTTTTCATTTATTTTAACAAAAAATGTATTTATTTTAATTGTTGAGCTTAACTTTAGTCAAGTAACAAACTGTTATATATAAAATCAAATTGGGTATTTGCATTCAATACAAATATTATTTCATTAAATTTTGTTTTTAATTTGAAACACGAAAAGGTCATTTAAGGTTAGCAAATATAAAAACTTAATTACAAAGTAATGAAATATTCGTTAAATTAAATTTCAGTAAATCTATACTGCTTTCAACATAATATGATTATTTTGACATATTAAATATACAGTTGTTTTTCATTTAAATTAAAAATCTCTTGCATTAATTCTTTTTTGCAAAGATTTTTTTAAATGAGAAACTTAGCCTAGTTTGTTTTAAGTTTATGAACTACACGTAAAATGGTAATTTTAAATTATGTTATTTCAGTGTAAGTATTAAAATTATGAATTATATTATTTTAATAATTAACAAATTGATCAATCAAGTATTTGTTAAAACATTAATTAGAGGGATACAAATATTTAATATGTATTTGACAACCACAATTGCTGTTGTGCTTGTTGTTACAACTGCTAAACATTTTCGGCTGCATTTCCATGTGCATGTTGATACTTCATGGCAACCATTGCGGGCAATGTTTCCTGTTGTTCGCGTAATTGCCTTCGCCGTTTTTTGCTCCAAAGTTCGTGACAATCTTGCCATGTGGGCAATTTTGGCGTCGCCATTCTGGGTAAAACAAAAATTAATTATTGTCATAATAATAACAAACAATTTGATTAAAAAGCAACAAATTACTTACTCATCGGGATTAACATTTTTCAGCCATGGAGATTTTAATGCATCCTCTGCAGTTATTCGTTTATCCGGATCTAAATCCAACATTTTATCCAGTAAATCTAACGCAGGTGTTGGCATAAATTCGAAATCTTCACGCAATCGGCGACGGTGCTGTTTCTTCTGCTTGAGCGTGTGGAAGAGCGGTAGTTTGATAACGTTTGGCCATACAGCCGGCACTGGAGAGCCACATATTTTTGAAATTGTTTCCAACTGTGCCATTTCTGCATTGGCTTGAAAGAGTGGACGTTTGAGAAAGAGTTCACCCAAAATGCAGCCACATGACCAGACATCAATTGAGGGCCCGTAACGTTCTTCGCCAAGCAAAAGTTCTGGTGGCCGATACCACAACGTAATAACTTTATTCGTATAGGGACGCTCACGATCCTCTGCATTATAGAGGCGTGCCAAACCGAAATCGGCTAGTTTAACGTGCCCTCTGCAAACATAAAAAAAAAACATGTTATTTTACCTCGAGTTAATTGCAACAGATACTCACTTGTTGTTCATCAGTATATTTGAACATTTAATATCGCGGTGCAAAAAGTTTTTTTTGTGGCAGTAATTAAGACCATCCAACAACTGCTTCATTATGCTAGCATTGTTCTCTTCGTTGAAGTCCACCATACCTGATTCCAGAAGTCCCATTAAATCGTGATCCATATACTCGAACACCAAGTAGAATGAACCTTTGTCTTTGCGGAATTCCAGCGCATCTTGTTTGTCCGTAACAATCTCATGCAAATTTACAATGTTTTTGTGATTCAGTTGACGCAAAATTTTTATTTCTCGAACTGCTGTTATTGGAAAACCTTCCTTCTCGTGCTCGAGACGAACCTTCTTGAGCGCGACCATTTCGTTAGTATGATGATCACGTGCTTTATAAACCTTTAAGAAAACGCAATTATTGTTTAAACCAAGGAAGATTAACTCAAAAATATAAAATTTAAAAGTTCAGACAATACATTTGCTTTGATTTAATACCTGTCCATAAGTTCCTTCGCCAATTTGGGCAATCATCTCAAACACATCGACGCAACGCTCACCCCAATCACGAACATTATTGCGTGAGTCGCGTCTATTAAGTATTACTGGACGCTTGCGTTTGACTGGTGTTTTTGTGCTACTTGCAATTGTTCCTTTTTCACCTCCATTGCTACTACTGCCACCAAACACATCAAAGTCTTCTGGACTATTAATGATTTCATCACCGCTCAGTTCCTCACTGCCAGGCACCATGGGTGGCATAGGCAGGTTGAGTATGCTCTTAGCATTTACATTCGAACTTGGTTGGGATGGGATGGGAGTGTGAAAGGTTGACGAGGAAGAGATAACGTTGGCAAATGTTTGCTTTGCTGACGTGTTACGCGTTACAGGAGTGGTGACTGTTGCATTTGGTGGAGAGTTTACCTCTTCAGGTTCAGGCGGACTAGGCGTTGGTTCATTAGCTAGATCAGCAACACTTACACCAGGTGGCATCGGCAATGCAGTAAGGCTCTTCGGTTTAGGGTTTACTTTGGTCTCAGGTTTATTGGTTGTTATAGTTGTCGTTGCTTCTATTGCTATTGTTGTTACTTCTGGTGTTTTCTTAATAGTTGTTGCTGCAATAGTTGGGGTTTCATCAGCGATAGTTTCTCCAGCTTTGGGCATGGGAATGTTTGTTATGTCTAGCGACGGTTTCGAACTAACGCCATTGGCTGCGGCTACAGCGACCTTAACAGGAGCTGCATCACACACATCAGTAGTGGCAGTTGACGCTGGTACACCCGGTGTAGCACCATCTGTGGAGGAACTATTATCATTTATTATAAGAGCACCGTTGCTGTTGCTGTTTTCCTCTTGTTTTTCGATTATTTCCTAAGAAGCAACGAAAGAAAAACTTAGTAAATTACATTTATGTTGTATCATTTTGTGTTTACTTGTAGTGCTTTTTTGCGCTTATGGCGATCCTTAACGAGTTCAGCAAATAAGCTTGTTTCACTTATTTTCTTACTGTATTCAATACGCTTCTGCTTAATGCCACGTGACGTGGGTGAAGATGACGGCGAATAGGAGCGACTTCTAGAGCTAGTGCGACCACGCTCCTTGCGATAACGTGACGAAGACGAAGGCGATCGTGAGTTATGGTAACGTGAAGTACGCGGTGAACGACTTCTGCTAGAGTATCGATCACGTTTAGATGAACGTGAACGTACTGGTGAAGGAGATGATATTACGAATTTATGTTTGTGAGAACGATTACGACTGTGTGTTGTTACACTGGGACTTCTAAAAGAGGAAAAACCAAAATTTATTAAAAAAAACTCATTTTAGTTCAGTGTCGAGAATATTCAAATTAATTTTAAAATGTTGGCTTAATTAAATGAGGCCCTGAGAAATAAGGCAACCAAAGCAAATGAAATAAAAAAGGAAATAATGATAATTTCAGCCCTTGAAAGGACTTTGATCGAGCTTCTTATAATCGATTTTGTTGTGCGTGTTGTGAGATGTTTGAACACATATGATCGAGAACTTGAACTACAAGCTATATGCCGACTCCGAACAGCTTATGTTCTTAAGAAGCTTTTCATGGCAGTTTCTACTCTCTGAGGCTTTCAATTGGTTGCAAAGAGGTACGGCCGAAGAGAAAAATTAATTCAATTGAAAAACATTCTGTGTCAGATGGGATTTGAACCTGGGTTCTATCGCATGCAAGCCACGCACCTTCCAACATGCGGTCTAAGTCCAATCAATATCAAAGCCGAGCTAGATTCTACTTTGCTCATTCTTCTAGTCTGCTCCTTCATTTACAACAGTAAAATATTGGATGGCAGAGTTTAAACGAGGCCGTACGAGCTGCCAAGACGAACATCGCCGACCAAATTAAGTGATCACGCCAGAAATGGTAAAAAAAAATCCACAAAGTGGTATTGCAGATATGATAGGCATTTCAAAAAGTGTTGTACATCGAATATTGACCGAAATTTGGACATGAGAAACATAAGAAAGCTGTGCGCCAGATGGGTGCCGCGTTTGCTCACAATGGAACAAAAACAGCGTCGTGAGGATGTTTCAATCGATTGTTTGGAGATGTTCCACAGCAATAAAGTCGAGTTATTGCGTCGATTTATAACCACGGATGAAACATGTGTCCATCACTTCACACCTGAGACGAAGGAACAGTCAAAACAATGGACTGAAAGGGGAAAATCGGCTCAAAAAAAAAAAAAAAAGGCGAAGACACTTTCATCCGCAGGCAAGTTCATAGCGTCAGTTTTTTGGGATGCGCGTGGGAAAATTTTGATCGATTATTTTCAAAATGGAAAAACAATCAACGGCAAGTATTATGCGAACTTATTGCAGCGTTTGTGTGATGACATCAAGAAAAAAGGCATCACGCACCATATTCGCTAGATTTAGCCCCCTCGGAATATTTTCTTTTTCCAAACTTGATGGCTCTGTGGCAAAAGATATGCCAGAACGATGAAGAGATGGAATCTGCGGTTGATGGCTATTTTGAGGCGCTCGACGGTTCTCACTTTAAACAGGATATCGCAGCTATTGAACATCGCTAAGAAACGTGTTTCGAGCTGAAAAGGGACTATGTGAAAAATAAAAATATTTGTTCCCAAATTTATTGGGTTTTCTTTGTAAGGTCGGGTACTTCTGCGACCACTCTCGTAAGTCACTGTACTTTGGTTGAAAAACTTTATAATGAGTTTAATTTTCCCTCTCTTCTTGCAAGCAGATGGATGTACTCCCTTTATTTTTTGCTGATGATATTCAGCTCGTATTCAGTGGTGACCTCCAATTTCTTAACTACAATCCTTCCAGTATCTCCTCTTGGATGGCTAATAACTCGATGCGCATCAATGCGAAGAAAACAATAGACATACTCTTGGGAACCTCTTACCTGGGGCCCTATTTCATTGTCTAACATGTTATCTTGTTTTTAATTCAACTAATTTTCTAGCCACTCGGAAAACAACGTTTTTTAAAATCGAAACCAGTGAGTTTTCTGATTGTTTACATGCAAATTAAACTTAGGAATTGTGTGCCTAAGGTTCTACAAAAATTATGTTTGCATAGCTCATAGTCGTACATAGCTCTTTTATACATGAATCTTTTGTTGAATCACTTTTGCATAAAAAACATTTTTAAAATCTTTTTCAGTTCATTAAGCGATTGAATTTAAGCATGCGCAAAGTTATGAGAGTTTCAAGTAGCAAACTAACTCAAGATATATGATTTAATACATGTCAATTAGCTTCTATTTAGATAAGGGTTAGAAAGATAACAACATGCCTTGAATAACGTTTTGAATACTTCTCTCTGCTGTAGCGTTCATATTCGTTGCCGCTGCGTAGATCCCGAAAACTACGTGATTTTGATGAATGGTGTCGTCCATGCTCATAGATTGTTGCAGCAGAACGACTTTCGTTTATTTTTCGTCGTTTATGTGGCGGCGTCGTTGGTTGGTGATGATAACGATCTGTTGAATAATATTTCCATTAGTAACAAAACAAATTTTAATAAATTTTAATACAAACCTGGCGAAATGGTATTCATTTTTCTAACATCAACAACTGGCCCTGAGTGACGTTGATGATAATGATGACTGCCACTGCTAGCTATCGAACGGTGGTGATGATGATGATGCATACGTTCGTCTTCTTTGGGACTCAATGGTGCACCTAGAGGATTTATCATATAACGAGAGCCACGTACATCGCGACTCCCGGGACCAACATAAAGCGGGGGTGTATGTGGTGAGGTTGCTGTGGGGAAGCGCACTTTTGAAGATGATGAACGTGACGGAGGAGTTCGATGGCGAGTTGGTGTAGCACGGCCACGATTCGTAACGGTCACCTGAAGATGGTGCCCGCCCATTGTAGAAACGGAACTTATTGCCGATGACGCATTTGTTGGGACTCCCACAGCTGTGTTAGGATTTGTAGATTCGGAATAATAATTAGTATTATTGCTGGTTGAACGTAGTGGAGGTGTTTCAATCGATCGATCAGGGCTAAGCTCCTTACGAGGCGTAGCATTACTAGCAGCATTGGCCACTGAACCATCTGGAGTTTTGCCGGGCTTATCAAGCGAACGACGTGGCGGTGGCGTGTAATGACGTGTCTGTTCTAATACTTCATCTAAGTCATTATCCGAGATAGATTCAATGCTGGATATAGACTTTTGACGCTTACGCTTGCGTTTCTTTGACTTCTTATTACGTCTATGTTTTTTGTCTTTTTTGGCTTTTTTGCGTTTCTGGCGCTTCAACTCTGCCTCGAGTTCGTCTGTATCGATTGTATCGCTTGAGAGAAAACGATCAAGTTCAGCGTCATCTACATCCAAATCAGAATCATCATCATTATCAAGAGGGGTAGGCGGTACTACTTTTTCATGTTTTCGTGGGGACCGATGGTTGGTCTTTGATTGAGTGACGATTGGCTTTGAAGTGGCAGCTGGAGGAGCAGAGGTCTTTTCTATGGTTTTGGTATTCGCTGGTTTAGCTTTAATAGGGTGCGTTGACGAATTCGATGATGAATTTATAGGAGAACCGAGAATAATGCGTCTTACATGATTTGGAGACAATTTAGACAAATTGTCGAGACTCTCATTGCGTTTACGTCTATAGATGGGAATAGAAGACAAGTTAATAGTGAAGAAGAATCATAGAAAATTGATAACTTCGCTGTTACCTCAAATTATCCTCATCGCTGCTGGCACTGTGTTCAGCTTGCGTTACATGCCGGCTGGGTTTGCTGATCGATTTATTAGCGTCCACAATTTTTGTGGTTGGAGCAGGATTAGATGTAGCTGTAGCAACACCTACCGACGTGTTTGTGGGTGCAGGTGGCTTTTCCGAGATATCCGAGTTAATCTCACCTGCTTCAGGATCAGAAAAGTCTTCTGAACTCACATCAGAGTATTCCACAATTGTAGTGCTTGACTTAATCTTACTTATAGTTGCTGACGTACTACCGCTACCTGCACAGTTGCTAGGACGTCTGTTTGAGCTACTATGACTTTGCGTGCTGGAATCATCATCACGCGAACGTCTGCTTTTTTTTTGCTTTTTGGATTTTTTCTGTTTTTTCGAAGAGACGACAGCGGCACTAGAACTTATATCAGCATAACGCGCGGAGCGTTCCTTTTCCATAGTACTTAAAGTTTGGCCAGTAGCAGTTGTTATTCAAATGTATTTTTTGTTTGAGCAGCACTTGGACACTTGGTTCTTTCAACACAAGAAGCTTTCTAAAACATGCAATAGTAATATTTAGATTCAAAATTTCTCACAATTCAATCGAAAAACATTTCAATAGTCTAAATCAGCATGAACCGTATTGCAATAAACTAAGGAATGCATTATTCATTATCCTTTTATTGAAAAATTATTACTTTTCTCGAGTCTTGTCGTCGTTGGCTCTGTGTAATATTACTAAAAAAATAGTCACTTTGCGAAAACTTTGAGGTTAGTTTTATTGAATTAAAATGGGTTGACAAGTGTCAAATGAATGAAGGTGTTGCCGTTTCAAAAATTCTAAAATTGACATACTACTGACCATGGCAGTATTATATTTTATTATATTATGGCTATAAAGCCAGCTGTTCGAATTTTAGTTTTTTACAACTTTTGTACCAACAAAGCTGTGATGACCATAAACGTCAAATGATAAATGCAGCAATAATTACAAAACTAAAATTCAAATAGCTGACTTTGACATCCAGCTCTCCTTTTAATCCTTTCTTATAACTCTGGCATGAGCATGGTAGAATAAGGCAAGGTAGTTTTAGTAGTCAAAATTCTCCCTTGTGCGGCGTACCGCACCTGTCAAAAGGTATAAATAACAAAATTTGCAAAAATAACAAAAAATTATATTCAAAATCAAATTATGATAAATAAGATATGATGGAGCGGTACCCACAGCTCTGAGACGACACTACCTTGTCAAATATACCTTGGCCATGAGTTTTTCTGTTGTTGTTGCCTTTATTATTTGGCGTTTATGGCCCTCACAGCCTTGTTGTTGTAAAACTTGGCATTTGAGCAGTTATTTAAAAGTGAGCTTACCTTACAATTGCATCATGTTACGGAGTGCTATCATGATACAAGTAACAATGTAGTAGTGGCAGAAAACCAAGGTTGATTTATATAGTTAGTCACTTAAAATAAGCTCGGTCGAACTGTTAGAATGGATAAAAGGTTATCAAGAAAAAAAAACCAGAATCACATGTTCAGGTTTAAATAAAAATACAGTTTAACAACACTGTTTAAAAGTGTGTAAAAGTGAACAGCTGTTTTGATTTCAATAGCTGTCAAATTTTCACGCGCGTGAAATATTCAATTTTTCGAATATTTCACGCTGCGTGCACACGCATGCTGGTTATTGGAACCTGTTACGTATGTTTTCATGCATTGATTATTTGCGTCAATTTACGCAACGCATCTCACGCGTTATTGGAAATGGGGCTTAAGTTTCCTGTTTGGCACTGTTCACATTGACAAATTTTTCGTCAAATTGTTGGTCATACAAGAAGAAAAATTTAATACAATAAATTGGACCCCTTTTCCACACGGCAATTTTTCTTGCCGACAAGTTGAGTTATCTACTAAACTCGAACTACCTCAAACTTTATTAATTTTTTATGAAACAGTTCTAGCGATTTTTTCAAAGTAAAATCAGAATTGCTCTAAAAATTGCTCAGAATTGCTGTCAGAATTGAAAACTTGCTGGCAAGAAAAATTGCCGTGTGGAAAAGGGGTGTTGCTCGCAAATATGACCAAACGATATTTTTTCTAACTAAGATTCTTTGCAAAATTATTACAACAAACCTTTTACAAAACTATGTTGTTTACGTCAGGTATGTTTCTAATTTTTTTGCTACACCTTTTTTTACAACTGTAAGTTTGCACAGATTATGAGTTCAGTATTTTTTTCTGAAATTTATTAACATTTATTCTGAAATTATCTGTGGAAGTTATAATTTTACAGTATTTTTATAATAATCATTTATAATTCTACTAAGATATTTAAAATTTTGACACGACTGAAAACAAAAACAAACATTATTCGATTAAAAAATCACATATCTCCAATTATTTTTGGACTCATGAAAACAGATATTAATATATAAATTTCGGTGTGCACCTGAAATTGTATAGTCTTTATAGCTTCTATTTGCAAAATCACCCATTACTTCTATGCAAAAGTTATAATTTAAGGAAATAAAAAAATTATGTTACTATTTAAAATCAACAGGCTTGGCAAAGTTTCGATTTGTTGTTGTTCTTATACAGTCGAAATTTTCCATAGCGAATCTGATAAAGACAAGAAAATTAGTTATTTATTTAGAAAAAATAGAATTCGCTAAAGTCTACAAATTAATTCTTATAGGGAGAATATTTTTTTTTTTATTTTTATTTCGTTGTATAGAAGTTCGTTATAGAGAAGTACGAACTGGTATAGGGAATGTGAGCTTATATTAGTTTCTTGGGTAATAACGTTTTTTGAACTGTTCAAAGTTGTGTTAATAATCTTCTATATCTTTATCCCTGCAAGGGTCCTCTTATTCCAGCAAATCTACAAACTCTACATCAAAACTTGATATATCATTAAAAAGGTCTTGAGCTGCAGGTAAACCGAAAATTATTCAATTTCCGATAAAGTGGTAGCGTTTAGCAGATATGAGCGCTTGAAGTTAAAAAAATGGCATAACGACTTAAGACACGAACTCGTTCTAATGTGAATGAGAAAATGTGATTTTAAAAGCGAAGTAGTAAAGGACACCCGATTTTCGGGGCGTTATCACTAGTCTCTATTAATCCTTTAGGGGTTAGTTCTGCATATTTTAAACAATCTGAATATGTACTTCTACGACGACTGTAGATTAAAAATATTTCTGCATAACAGCGAAAAAAAAACTTTGGCTGAGTTTCTAAACGTTTATTTACAAAGCATCAGTGTGCTTTATCTTTGAATTGGTGCTTAGAAGTTTTACCAAAACTGTACAACTGAATTGTTATTTTTAAGCACGCTTTACCGCATGTTTATGTAATCCGAAATGAGCACCCTCTTTCGTGAAAGAAACGAGCAACAATACTTTTTGATATGAAAAAATGTATTGCTTATTGTGTCCCACACGAACGAGAGTGCTCATTTCGGATTACAGAAACATGCGGTTATTTGCGCACTTTTGGTGAATCAACTAAGCCCCAATAAATTTTAAAAATTCGTTGTATCACTCAATTTCTTAGTCTTGTTTTCATGATAAAATTGCTCGATCAAATATATATTAAGATACAGGCATTAGCAGTGGTAATGAAATAGTTGAATACATAATTTTTCAGAACGTTTTCAGTTGTCAATAATTTTATTACGGTAAATCAGTAGCAACATTTGTTGTACTTTTTCACTTTTAGTACTGTTTTCCCTTCTATGATATGACAATGGCAACACCTTAAAAATAATTTTAATGACTGCTTACCATGTCTGAATAGAATTAATTCAAAATTAAAATTTATAAAACTATACTTATTTATAAGACGAATTTGATTTATACTCACTTTTCTGATCTTCGAACTTACTCCGTTTCGTAGTCCTGGCACTTATTTTTTCTTAAGCGCAGTGAAAGCTTAATGGCACTGCAGTGCATCACCAGAGTCGCGGAATTTTGAGACTCCACTGAATGAGGCAACTTTACACGAATTCACAGCAGTCAAAGGCATAAACCTTTTTGATTTGAAGCTGATTTGATTTCAATACTGTCAACAAATTCACCAAGTTTTATTTTTCACAACACACAGTTATCTCTGCTTTTATCACTAGAAACTTATTTTTACTTTCCGTACCGCTGCCGCCTTCATTGTTTTTGCTAAATTGGTCCAAAATATTTCGCCAGCAATTCAATCGAATCGGTGTAAAACCCGAACGTCCATGGAAGGCGTACGAACGATTACACGGTGTGAACGGCGAACTTGTTGCCGTTCTAAAGATCGATTCTTTCTGCTTTAATGAGCAATTGAAAGCTTTGCTTGCTTATAAAAAATTAATTTCTTATAAATTTATTAAATTAGTTCGCTGAAGTTGCAAACTTCGCCATTAAAGTGCATATTTCATGAAGTACGAAGCAAATATATTTTTTCCATGAGAAAAAAATGAAAATTTCTCCGAACTTTGACAAACGAACAGAGCAAAGCAGTCGGATTACGGCAGCGAAATAGTTCGTAGACAGAGTTGCAGCAGAATGTACTCTTTTACTATTTCGGTTAAGTTCGTAGTTTTTTGGTAGGAAGTATAAATGTGGTAGTACTAATGCTGTATTAGTTTTGTGTACTTTTATTTATACACTAAGCGAAAAAACTCATTTTAAAATCATGAACTATCATATTTAGTTTAAAGTTGCTCATTTTTAATTAAATCGTTTTTGATTTAAAAATGCGCAATTTTGAAATAAAAATATCAGCTTAATATATGGGTAGTATACATACTTATAACAGCATTTAGTTTCGTTTCGCGATTACGCTGCGAAGAATGTTCTAAAATTGCAAACAAAAATATTGTAAAATACATTCAAACTTAAAAAAAAAGTAAAACAAGTGCTCCGCTCCGTTTGTACCATCTTTATTCCTAAATTGCAAGAAAAAATATTGTAAAATAAATTAAAAAAAAAAGTAAAATAAGTGCTCCGCTCCATTTGTACCATCTTTTATTTATTTAATTCAAGTTAACCCATATTGATTGTAATTTTTTATTAGCTTCATGAATAGGTTGCGTACTATTTTTAATGTTACGTCAAGAGAACGAGTAAAACTGGTATTCTTTACAACAAACCAAAACCTAACCAACTCTCAAAGGGATGAATGATTTCGTTACCATTTGTTGTGAAGTAATCACAAACGAAACAAATAAACCAATTGCATATTTGAAGCACTACCTTTTGTGCCATACAACATCCTTGAATTTCTAAATTCAAGGTCAATGCCAAGTCCAAGTGCGACTGCATGAAAGTGCAGTATCAGCATTAATGCACAAAACCGTTTTAGCTATGACGCGTCCCATAATTTAAGCGGTAACAAGCGAGCAGATTAAATAACAAGCAATATCGCCAGTATGTTGTTTTTTTCATGATTGTAAACTGGCATCTTGTGCCTTCTGCACCGGGAACGAAATGCCTGGACAGCATTTTAAATTAATAATATTTTAAATTAATAAGATTTTGTTGTTGTAATTGCATGCAAGCAAAAATACTTTTATAGTATTTTTTTGCTGCAATTAATAATTGGACAATATTGGGGACAAGATAATCCCGCTTTTCGAAATAAGCATAATAATGTATGGCAAACAAAACGCAATACGAGCATTTTGTACATATGTTAATCTCAATAATGTTTCCGGGTAATTTTAATCTCGGTCAGAAAATAAGGAAATGTAATTGTGAAACCTTTGTAAATATGTTAAGCTAGACTTAAGTGTGTAAGAAAATTTGGAAGAAGAAGCAAACCCATATAGGTTATAAATATCTGGTCTTTGCTAAATAAAGTTAGTGATTGATTGGTAATTAATCAGTGAGTTATCCAATATTGTGAGTGATTTATTTTAGTTTGGACCGACGACGCCTATAAAGTCATTATTCTGAACAAATATGGATAGAGTAATATGGTGAGTATGAAAGCTGGAACCCGTTAAATCCATATAACAAAATAACACAACGTTTGGTAACTGGTCTCATGTGCCAGGTGCCATTTAGAAACTCGGCTCAGGTGTATCGCCTGTAGCCACTCGTTATACCCGGATACGGCCAGAAACCGTATCCATCCAAGAAAGTTAGGCCACGACAAAGGACCTATGGATATCCTCACAGGGAGGATCCCAACACATTATTGTAGAGGAATTAATTTGCAATATCAGCCTAAAAATGCAACAACAGCCTAAATGCGAGTAATGAACGCCTTTAAAGCAATATTTTACTCTTTTGTAGTAAAAATAAAAAAAATGTTTAAAATAAAAGTGTGATTTTAATATTAAAAATTTTGTATTTTAAAATCAAAATGGGTATTTTTAAATTCTGCTTCGATTCAATAAAAATTAAACAACTTTATTCTAACAATGACTTATTTTAGAAAGAAAATTAAATTCATATTAAAAATAAAAATATCATTGCTGATTCAAAAATTTCCATCTTTACCCTACTTTTTTCACTGTTGAATTTTTATTTAATGTTGTTATATTTAATTTTACGTTTTTTTCTTTGGTGTACAATACAACGGAGAGCAGCTGCATCCCCTAGACATCGGGGAAAAAATATAATATTAGAAAAATTCAAAAATGGTGCAATTCTATAACAACACACTTGTGCGGTAACAAAAAAATATACCCAAAGAACTATATACTGGTTTTTAACTTGAAAATCAAGTTTTCCACACTTCGAATTGGACAAAGTTTTGTCCATTTAAAGAAAATGTTCACAAACTATACTTAAAATTTTTTAAACTTTAAATTTAATCTATATACTACACTTATCTAAAAAAAAATTTAATTTTTGCCTGGCGTTTTAAAAGCAGTGGGAGGAAAAATGCTCATAAAATCGTATTAGCTGAGGAGCAATTTTTTTCTCAGCACTTACCACTTTCGAAAAATCGGGGTAATTGCAGATAAAAATGCTATTTAAGAAATCGAAAATTTTTATTAGACATAAATATTTGGTGCGTTTTTTGGCAATGCTATATACCCTTAAACGGTACAACGCTCATAGCAGCTTAACATTTCGCTTAACATTATTCGCCAAAATTTTGCAGCACCCACTTGACACTTTTCTTACCAGAGGTGCATGCTATACGATGGACACAGGCAATTTCTTGTTTTTTTCCGCGGGCAAAAGAAAACACTAGAGGTCTGTTCCTGTACTTTTTAAGTAGAAATTAGCAAGTTGCACAATTTTAGGGACTAAGCTTAAAATGCTCTCTTTACGAGGAAAATTGCACTAAGTTTGGGAACAGATTTTTCGCAAAAAGTTGCAACTTTTGACAAAACGTCAAAAACATTTCTTTGTAATAATCTTGATCATTTGCCGTATTAAAAGAATAAATGTTTTAATAGCTGTTACACTAATTTCACATTAGCTGTCAAAACATAAAAGCTTGCGAATTGTTGCGAATTTCTGCTTGGTCAAATTTGTGTAGCAGAAAATAGAAACATTTGAAAAGGAGTGAATTTTTCATTTTCGCTCCCTTTTGCAAATTTTTTGGGTACAGGAACAGGAAATAGTACGAACTCGTCCGAATTTTCAAGTACGGGAACATACTTTAGAATTTGATAGAGTTCTCTTCATATGAACACTTCCAGGCAACCGATAAATTTTGCTTACGGCCCGAAGCTGAAAACAACAAGAATTTTAACAAAAAACTGAAAAAATTATTTTGCCAAAATTATTGCCAAACACAAAATGGTAAAGTAATGAATAAAAAAAAATAAAAAATTAACAATAAGAACGATGGCGAATTTTCGAAAATTTGATCGCCTAGTATCCGCAATAGTTGCATTCCCGTGGTCGTTGATAGAGAGCGTGGCTCTATTTTATCCACAAAGAAAAACCAAAAATTAGAACAAGCTCCTTTCCTGACTCTATTTCTGATCTTAAAATGCTGACAAGCTTAAAGCATTTTTTCAAAACGAACATGGCTGGTAAATCTGAATTACTCTTCGACGAGTTTTCGTCTCGCTGCTCATACTCGTATTTTGATACTTTATCGCCAGTAATGTCAAATTATAATAAAGTCGAACTTAAACTGATAAACTGAGATTTTATCTGATCCAGTGCCAGGGGATGCAGCTAATGTAGCATTCGTCATAGCATCTACTTTTTTTCATGATTTGACATAAACTTGGTTGTTTTCCAAAAAGTGAAATAAGCTTAGTAGGCTATCATTTTCTTGATCTGGCAAAAGTAGGTAGGTTTTTTGTCATTGCTATATACACTTAAGCGTGGAGCAGAATGCGATGTAGTTGTAGCGATTCCATGTAGTAACCTCATCAGATGTTCAGTGTATAGCACGCTACGCCGTATGTCGTATGTGCAAATTGGCGTGTTTTGAGTTAATGATGCCATTCTACATTTATTAAAGAGATCTTTTGAATGGCGTTTCGAATTTTTTATATCTCTTTTAGTTTTCGAGATATTCAGTAAAACATTGTCGTATGTGACACTTAGTTATCATTTGAATAAAATATTGTCTTATGTGAGAAGAACTATCACATACGACAATTTTTCATATAAATTTAAGTCTTTTTATATTGAGTAAAATAATGTATGTGTTCGTTGTAGCTGATAAATTAAATTCGAGGTCCTTTATAAAATCCAGACGTTGTTAGAAAAAAAAAAAATTCGTAGTCCTTCAACTTTACATGACTTCCAGTTTTGCGTATTTTTTTCATTTTTTCTATGAATGAAAATTGATGTTGCATAACCGTTGTAAAATCGCAATTGTTCCTTAATAATTAATTACCGAATTGAAATTTGAATAAATTCATATTTCTGCTTTCATTTTATAAATTTTATTTTACTATTATATTAAAATATTTGCATAATTATTTGTCGTATGTCATACAAAATATTAGACTTAACTTATAAACATGTTGTAAATGACACATACGACAAAATTTTATAAAAGAAAATCCTCTGTTTTTTGTTTAATAATTCAATTTGCGAATTCAACGATTTAAGAACTAATTGTTTTTGAACGTCAAATTATTGATTAATTCACTTCTAAACTTTGATTGGTATTTCCCAAAACCTGCGAAATGTAACATACGACCTTATTTTAATCAGGCGACGACTTGATTATCAATTTTTACGACTTTACAAATATTGTTAATTTCGAACACTTACTTCGGTACCGACAACGTTTGCAGTATCGATTTGATATACTCTATGCTAAAAAAAGCATCATTAATACAACTTTCAGAGCAGCGTAGTACTCAAAAGTTAAAGTTAGCTCAACTTGCGCTACAACTACAGCTACGACGTACTACGCATTCTGTGCAATTCCGTGCATTTAGTATACACTCAACTCTCGTGTAAAAAAAATACAAGTCACGTATGGTAAATTTAGAGATGTGTCCCAAAATTTTGAAAAATCGTGTAAATTTGAAAACTTTTTAATTTTTGCCCACAAAACCATTCAAAACAAGTAATGATTTCAATAAAACATAAAATGATATTAAACAAAAACAATTAATTTTTTAAAAAAAAAAAAAAAAAAAAAAGGATATAAGATATAAGATAAGGATATAAGTGGTCGCGGGTGTTAAATTTGTGCTAATTTGAGTGAAAATATTTTTTAAAAGTTTAAAAAGTTTAAGTTTTTAAAAAATGTAATAAAAACTATAAAATGTGAAAGAAGTCATAAAATTGCAAAAAAAAACCTGTAACAGTTTTAACCTAACTATAACAGTTTTAACCTAAAAATAACTAACGTGAACATAAAGAAATTCGCGATGAACAGCTGATTTGACACCAATCTCGGTTTATTCTGCTTTCTACTCCTTGTACAACGTCAAAAATAAAGTTAGTGTACAACAAAAATTTTAGTCAAAATGAGGAATAAAAATCAATTTCATAGCTTTTCACAAGCGTACATGTTTGTTTTAAATTTCATAAAAAATGCTTCTTAATATATGAAAATTGTTGGTGAAAAATAATTTTATTTTAAACGTGTTTTTAATCGCGTAAAAAATTTGTTGGTGAACCGTGTAATTTCAAAATCGTGCAAAAAAAGACCGGTAAAAAGAGAGGGAGGGTATTTCAACTTTTGACAGGTCGTACGTACTACAAGCTGCACCATTCTGGTTCCCACTTTAACCATGATGCAACTAACATGGTGAAAGTAACAGTTCTTTTGGCGATCATAAACTGTCAAAAATGGTGCAAAGTAAGAAACGGAAAAAATGTGAAGTAAAATATACAGGAAAATGACAAGCTTCTAACAGAAAACAAAAAAAGGGCTAATGCCTACAGCATAACCAAACAGAATATTAAGTGTAGCATACCATGTACAAGACAATGAAAAAAAGAAAAAAGATGGCGGAACTTTCAAAATTTAATTGAACAAGTAACCGTAATGTAGCATGCAGCAAAGCATCTACTTTTTTCTTGATGTGGCATAAACATGACTGTTTTCCAAAAAGACAAAAGAAAATCATATAGAAGGCTTAAGAGGTTTTCAGACTAACGTACATGTCAGCGGACTTGGGCATGTCCGACGACATGTACGATCGTTTGAAAGCAAATGAGACGGTTGGACCGACAATGTCAGATCAAAATCAAAACATTTTGATTTTTCTGCCGGTCCGACCGACATGTCGTTGATGTGAAAGCATATCGATCCGACTCGGTGCATTTTTCATTTTATTAAAATCGTCAGCGAGTGAACAACAACGAACCGGAAAAAATAATGAAGAATATAAATATGGCAAGGGTTCCAAACACTAAATTTTGGATAGAATTTATTATTTCTGCTGAAATATGAAATATTAAATTTAAAGCATACAAAAATAGAGTAAAAACGTCAGTCAATTATAACAACATCCAAAAATTCTTAAGCCGTTACAATCTGCAAATAACGAAGTCATCGTTCATGTCCGATTGTTTGAAAACTCAACAAAATATTCCCGTTATTTTGCCGAAGTACAATGTACGCTGATATGCACGTTCATCTGAAAGCCCCTTTACTTACTTACTTAGTTGGTCGTAACAACCCGTGTCCGGCTTTCAACCGACCTCATCAGCTCTCGCCAGGCGCCTCTGCTTTGAGCGCGCCTTCTCCAATCGGATACACCAAGTGCGGTTAGGGCTTCCTCAGCCTGGTCCATCTATCGGAGGCATGGTCTCCCTCGTCGTCGTTGACCAGCGACCCTCGCCTCGAGCACCTTTTTCGCTGGAGCTTCGTCGTTCATACGATGGACATGACCCAGCCAGCGTAGTCGCTGCACAGTTATACGCCGAACTACGTCAATGTCATCGTAGAGCTCATACAGCTCGTGGGTCATTCGGATGCGATAATCATCGCCGACTCGAACAGGACCGAAGATTTTGCGAAGAACTTTTCTCTCGAACACCCCCAGAGCGGCTGCGTCAGTTTGCGAAACTACCCATGCCTCAGCGCCATAAAGCAGCACAGGTAGAACGAGCGTCTTGTAGAGTGTTAGTTTTGTCGATCGAGAGAGGGCTCTGGAACTTAGTTGCTTACTGAGCCCGTAGTAGCACCTATTAGCAATTATTGTTCTTCGCTTTATCTCCAGGCTGATTTCGTTTTTGGTATTAATGACGGTGCCAAGGTAAGCGAACTCCTTGACTACTTCAAAGTTATAGCTGCCGGATGAAACGTGGGAGTCTAAACGCCGAGCTCCCTTGTTTGTAGACAGCATATATTTTGTTTTGCCCTCATTTATCGTCAAACCCACTTTGGCTGATTCCTTTTCGATAGCGGTGAAAGCAGCGGTAACATCTCTCTTGGTTCTGCCGACAATATCAATATCATCAGCGTACGCAAGGAGCTGGACGCCTTTGTAGAAAATGGTGCCATTACGATGCACACCGGCCTTTCGTACGATCCCCTCCATGATGATGTTAAAGAGATCGCAAGACAGTGGATCGCCTTGCCTGAAACCTCTTTTGGTACTGAAGGTTTCGGAGAGGTCATTTCCTACCTTGACGGAGCTGCGTGTGTTGCTCAACGTCATTCTGCAAAGTCTGATTAACTTTGCAGGTATACCGAACTCAGACATTGTTGCGTATAGGCAATCCCTTCTCGGGCTATCGAACGCAGCTTTAAAATCGACAAAGAGATGGTGTGTGTCAATTTGATTTTCGTGGGTTTTCTCCAGGATTTGTCGTAGCGTGAAAATCTGGTCTATGGTGGACTTACCAGGTCGAAAGCCACACTGATAAGGTCCAATCAGTTTTTTTGTAATAGGCTTTAATCTTTCACACAGTACGCTTGAGAGAACCTTATATGCGATGGAAATAAGACTGATACCTCTATAACTTGCGCAGATTGTTGGGTCTCCTTCCTTAAGTATAGGGTACAGTACGCTGAGGTTCCAATCGTCGGGCATGCTTTCTTCTAGCCATATTTTGCTGATGAGCTGATGCATGCGCCTTATCAATTCATCGCCGCCGGTTTTAAACAATTCAGCTGATAGGCCGTCAGCACCCGCTGCTTTGTTGTTTTTGAGTCGTTGGATAGCAACTCGAACCTCTTCATGGCTAGGTGGTGGTACTTCCACTCCGTCATTGTTGATTGGTAGCTCTGAACTGCGCTCTCCATGGGCGGCATTGAAAGCCCCTTTAGAATATAGAAATAAAGGAAGAAGCAAGGTGAATTTATGAGGTTGTCGCAAAGCCGATCGCACTCTCTTCTCAGTACCCACAATTGTCAAAACCATGGTATAATTATTTACAAGGTAGGAGTGACAGTTCTGTTAGCGATTTGGAGTTGTCAAAAACACATTGAAAAGAGAAAACGAAGAAACAGCAAAACAGATGAAAAGTTAAACTTTGTATTGATTTGACAACTCCCGATCGCCGCTCGTGAGAAAAAAGGTAGTTGTCAAGGCTACCTTGTAAATTATTGTATCATGGTCAAAACCATGATACAATGATAAGGTAGGGCCGCTTCGCTGAGTGCTCTCACGCGTCAACGAAGAGTGGATAATGAGAAGGAAGATATATATCAAAACGACGAATTTCGTAGAAATTGCAAATGAAGAAAATATTTTATGTTTCCAAGTTGCAAACAGTGTGGTCGCGGGTGTTAAATTTGTGCTAATTTGAGTGAAAATATTATAAAAAAAGTGTAATAAAAACTATAAAATGTGAAAGAAGTCATAAAATTGCAAAAAAACCTGTAACAGTTTTAACCTAAAAATAACTGCGAAACGTGAGCATAAAGAAATTCGCGAGGAACAGCTGATTTGACACCAATCTCGCTTTATTCGGCTTTCTACTCTATTCCTCTCCGAGTCGACCCTACCTTATAATTCTGATATGCTCACATGCATAAAGCAATGGGGCAGTCCCGTTGTTGGATTTGATTAATGATAAACATATATATTGCATATCAATTGGACACAATCACGATTGCAATGGAAAAGGTTTTAATTTAAAGTTTAACCACATCAAACGAAACTTACAATGACATTATTTTAAAAATTTAGCTGCATCAGTTATTAAACATAAACAAAAGCTCAATTTATTTTTACGTATTATTTTGTTTTTTTCCGACAAGAAAATCCCAATAAATAATTTTCACACAATATTTTACAAAATTCAGCATGTGGCAATATTAACTCCGAGTTTGACAGTATATGGATTTATATTTCTCAAAACTCAACTCTAATAGGGCACCCCGAACTATACTACATTTCCATCCGACATGTAGTTCGACCAAATAACGGCACTTTTTTTCGTTGGACCCAAATGATCGCACATGTCGGATGGACTTAATTATTTTATAGTTTTCAAAGAGTGCACATCGAGCGTATCAGATATTTTGTAGCGTTAAAATGACGAATGCATTGATTTAACAATTATTTTTGTGCTCTTTACTATTTATTTTCTATCTCTCTTCGCCTTAATTACTTTAATTCCCTTAATTCTTTCCCAAAATGAAACATTTCTTATATTAGTAATTTTTTACGCGAGTTGTGCTTCGCTCAAAAATTTTAATCGAATGAGAAAATGCACCAAGTTGAATGAACACGCACACGAACGATACTACATGCCGGTTGGACCGACAGAAAAGTCAAAATTTTGTCCATCCAACTTGATATTTTGGACACAAACGATACTACATGTGCGATGACATGACAGGTCGGATACACATGTAGTATCGTTTGGGGTGCCCTAATGAGTCTACGTGGGTTCTTATATCCTGGCTTGAGACATGCTGAAATGTTGGCCAGCGAAAGAAGCAGGAAATTTGCGCTGTACTTGCTTGTGGTGCTAGTGATGGCACTTGGAGGACAATGGCCAGCAAAAAAAGGCAATTAAACCGTGCTAGACTTGTTGATGCACTGGGAGATCGTTAGCCATCGAAACAAAATTAAATTTTGTGCGTAAAACTATACTTTTAAATTTCCCAACTAAGCATCGCGTGTTGGTATTCTTTTATTATTTTTTCCACTTTTAAAGGAAACGTCAAATAACGAAACAAATGTCGCTTATTGTCTTGCAATTGTTAAGCCTACCTACGTCACGATCGAACAATTTGCTTGAGTTGACGATAATTTAATAATTATGGGTATTCACGATGTGGTGTATTTGCACTTGTATTGTTTATTTTTGATAAATTTGATATTTGTAGTATATTTTGTAAAGTTACAAAAACAATAAACGAAGTGTTTAAAACACTTCAACCCTGTAGCAAAAATACAACGACGAAACCCTATTGTATTGTTTGTAAATTTCGTTGTGCATGTGATCAGCTGATCGCAAAAGCATTTCTACTCAACATCGAGGAAGCTGCCGGCTGCAATGTGAGTTTATTTAAATACATTTAATATTATAAGTGTTTCGTTAATTTATTATTTTTTAGGCATTTCAATTCATATTTTCAAACAAAAGTATATGCACAAATTAGCTAAATTTATTGAAGGTTCGGCCACAATAGGTTGTAAATATTGTAAATTCTGTAGAACTTTATCGCAAATAAACTCTTGTGTGAGTAAAGTCTACTATTTATTGAGAAATCTGAGAATGACTGCAGCATTTGTTCCCATCGAAACCAGACGAAAACTAGTCGTGCAACTGCTATTGCCAATTATTACGTACTCTGAAGTCGTCTATAGCAATCTGGATTCACGGTCATCTCACAAGTTGCTTGTTGCTCTGAATAATGCTGCCCGTTATGTCTATGGCATAAAAAAGTTTGACCATATATCATTCTACCGCAACAAATTACTTGGTCGTTGCCTATTTCGCTACCTTGAAGCGCGAAATTGTCTATTCCTGCATAAGATTATATACTCGCGTTGTCCACTTTACCTCTTTGAAAAACTTAAGTTCTCTAGGTCTAGCAGAGGTATGAATTTCTTGATTCCGAGCTTCTTTTACAAAAACTCTAGCAGACTGTTTTTCGTCAGTGCAATCAGATTGTGGAATTCTTTGCCTAATCACATTAAGATTGTTTCCAACTATAGAGCCTTCAAGCATTTAATTTTTAACTACTTTTCTTAACTCTTATCTATCCTCGTTTTCTTTTTCTTGCTTCTCCCTTTTAAGATCTTTCGAAGTTGCAATTAATTTGCCATTATCTTTAAATTATGACCTTGTCACTTTCTTGTTAAAATTGTTGATTTTTACTTATAAAATTTATGAACTCATTTTTATTTCTAAATTTTAAATTTTACAATTACTTGTTTTTTCTAATTTAATATTAATTTTCATTTTGATTTTCATTTTATTATTAATTTTCATTTTGATTTTAATTTTAAATATTTAGTTTTAAGCTTATTAGTTGTTATTTACTTGAATCTGCGGCATGCAAAAGAATTCTATTCTAATATGCTTACATATGTGCTCAATAAATACAAATACAAAAAATACATCAAATCGTGAATATCCCTGTTGTTTCGTGTAGACGCAGATGAAGATGTAAGAAGAGATGACACACGCCGCACGCCAGCAACCATTTATATCACAAGACAATAAATTCAATATTTAAAATATGCTATCAAATATCAAATAAAACAGTTTTCAGTTGAAGTCTTAAAACCACAGGAAAACCTCCCTTGTTTCATTTGATTTCCAATTTCGCAATCAGCTGATACAATAACACTTGCCGGCTTTGAGGTAAATTTACTGAGACTACGTGAGTTTAACAAAATGCTTTAAAAAATAAAACTTTCGTCGGACATTGTCGTTCGACATGTCCCCCTATTGAAAGCTGTGTTTAGTGTGTTTGGCGTTCTTTTTGTTTAATTTGACGGTTCGCATTTAAATGAAAACAGTGGCTGCGGCATCAGAATTGTTTTTATTTACTAAATATAGTGAAAATAGTTAATATATTTTTGTACAGTTTTTTCAATAAGAAGTAATATTGGTGAAATCTTGTGGAATGTCGCTGCACAGCGGTTTTGGCGAAAAAATAGAGGTTTGATTTGAGCGTGGCGAAGTTAAAGAGGATGTATGTAAATGATGCCTTCTACAATTAATGCATTTTTTTTATAGGACTACGAGGTGCTGCATTTGCTAGGAAAAGGTGGCTTCGCTAGCGTTTATAAAGCAAAATGTTTGAAGACCCATGAAATGGTTGCCATCAAAATGGTTGGATATATATAAATGTACATAATTAAATATAGCAAAATGAAATAACTTCTTTTCATTAGATTGACAAAAAACTCATACATGGTGCGGGCATGGCTAGTCGAGTGCGGCAGGAGGTGGAGATACACACACGATTGAAACATCCTTCGATTCTGGAACTGTACACATGTTTTCAGGATACACACTATGTGTATTTGGTGTTGGAACTGGCTCATAACGGCGAGCTGCATAGTTATATGAAACAACAAATGTGTAGACCATTGACGGAATTCGAAGCAGCAAGCATCCTTCAGCAAGTCGTGTCTGGCTTGCTCTATTTGCATTCTCATCAGATACTACATCGTGATATCTCACTGTCAAATCTGCTACTAACAAAGGATATGCATGTTAAGATCGCAGACTTTGGTTTGGCGACGCAGTTAAAACGGCCAGATGAGAAGCACATGACGTTGTGTGGTAGGTTGAGTTGGAGTATATAGATGAAAACAATTAGGTAATATTTTTATATGACAGGTACACCCAACTACATATCACCAGAGGTTGTTTCACGTTCTTCACATGGTCTGCCCGCCGATGTCTGGGGCTTAGGCTGCATGTTCTACACCTTGGTTGTGGGTCGTCCACCTTTCGATACAGACGCTGTGCAATCTACGCTTAACAAGGTTGTTATGTCCGGTTTTCATTTGCCAGATCATTTATCCTACGAGGCACGCGATTTAATACATAAGTTCCTGCAGAAGAACCCCAGTGAACGTATAGATTTGGCGGGTGTGCTGAAGCATGGGTTTATGTTAAAATATGCGAAACCAGCGGCTGGTCCGGCTGTGGCGACCACAACTATTTATCAGCAGCATCACAGCACGGTATCGTCAAGTGCAGACAGTGGCATTGTGACGTTCGCAAGTAGTAAGTTTTTATGCTTTAAACGTGGCTTTAAAAATAAGAGATCTTTAATTTTGTAGGTAATTCCAGCACAACGCATCCAGTACAACGTTCACGTTCTGTTGAAAAATTCTCTACACAGCCTCTGGCGCATAATTATGAAAACTCACCATTTATGCAGGATCTCCATAGTCAGGAAAATTACAGCAAATCTTACCAAGAAATGCATCCACATACACAGTACCGGCCGGCTACCTTGGTACCAACACTTTCCCAACAACACACGCAGTTCGATAGTATGGAATGTGATCGGCAGCCTTCTCATACACAACAACAATATTTCGGTGGTCAAGAAAATGTGGAAAACCAAAACTTGGTCGAATTCGATTTTCTACCACCCAAGCAGTCATCAACGCCGAACTCCTACCCGCAGCTCATTCCCAGGATTCAATCTGATGCAATTACGTCACAGAAGACTGTAAGAAATCACCAACAACAAAACCCAAACCTAGTGGCTAAAGAGAAACTATCTGTGCCGCCTTTAAACACTGATCGTTTACTACCTACTCGTTATAAAACTAAAAATGCCATAATGAGTATCCTTCGAAGTGGTGCGGTTGTACTAGAGTTTATTAAATACAAGAGTCGGCTGCAAGAAGATCGAGTCACAGATGTCTGCTGGATCTCTAATGACGGTCAGCGCATAGTCATCTATCAACCAGATCCGGGGCGGTAAGTTCTGTACTATTTCTTCGTTTTCTAATTCTTTCTATTAATATTGTGTTTTGTATCAGTGGCTTACCCATACGCGATGTACCGCCGGAACAACCCGCCGAAACTACTGCTAATAACTTTTATAGCTACAATAGTCTACCCTCAAAACATTGGAAGAAATATGTTTACGCCGCACGTTTCGTTAGTCTTGTCAAAAGCAAAACGCCAAAAGTAACTTATTTTAGCGCACGCGCCAAGTGTCAGTTAATGGAGAGCATGCAGGACTTTGAAGTTTTCTTTTATAGTGGGGCTAAAGTTACTAAAACCAATAGTGATGACGTTAAAGTATATGATGAATATGGTCGTCAATTACATAATCTCCAGGAACATGATGCACAGGCCTTGCTTGAGCATCAGGCAGAATGCCTGCGCCATTGTCAGGCGATTTGTAATGCTTTAGAATTGGTACAGATCGGAGGAAACTTTTGCTTTCCTGTAACTGTTGGACGTCGTCCAGTGTCGTCAGAGGTTTCCGCGCAATGTGCAACTATCGGAGGTTCACTACGTGAACATGCAAACTTTGCATATTCGACACCTAAGTCACAGCAAGTGCGTATAACAAAAAAAAAACTATTCTTTATTTTAAAAACTTGTAAATTGTTCTGTAGGCTTCTTTGAATTTATCTATCAGCACAGTTTCCTCACTGCGCAATGGCACTCACTCAAAAGCCTTCAGCGATGCTCCTGCTTCACAAATGGTTGCTGCCCTACAGAATGTGCCCATAAAACGTATAAATGTTCCCGGTATTGGTATTGCAACAGAGGTATTTTTCCGTTTTCATAAGAATTTAAATACAAATTTGTATTTCTTATATATTGCGCGTATTTCCTCTCATTCTCAGTTATCGCATGGTATTGTTCAAGTGCAATTTCATGATCGATCTCTTATATCGTTGATACCACAACCTCAAGGAGGTGGAATAACATATACTCAGTCAAATGGCGTTTCAACATACTTTGCGTCACATGACGATCTGCCACTTTTGGTCAGAGAAAAAATGACAAATATGCCGCTGGTTGAGCGACAGCTTAAGTGCGCTCCAATCCTTCCGGGTGTTGCGAAAAGCTTGGCAAACGACGACTACAACTATTATCCAGAAACACCGAAAGTCGTACAGCAGCAGCAGCAAAAACAACAACAATGTAATCAACATCCCATGAAGTTTTTTCGATAAAAACACAGTGTATGGATTCAGAAGCACCGCTAATTAAAATATAAAAACTGGGTTCTCCACATCGCAGCATATGAAGATTGTATCGACCTTGATTTTTGATTGATTCGTCTGATTAAAAGTAAGATATTTTTTCACTTAAATTGAAGTATATTCGCATTACGGCACTTTTGTCGTTTACAAATAGCGGCCATTTTTTTATCTCAATATTCAATTTCATTTTATATAGAAGTTTTAATTTATTTAATGTATATACTAGTATATTTTTTTAAAGTAAATTTTAAAAAAGTATTTTTGTTGAAATGCTTACAAACAAAAATTTATACTTAATGCATTTATTTAAAATAAATTTTAAACAAACTGATTAAACTGTTGAGTTTTGAATTTTCAAAAAAATATTTTAACCTTTTCCATGGAATTTTTTATAAATATTAAGAAGATGAAAAATAATTTAGAAATCTGTTCTAGTGTTCTTTACATTGTAGAATAAGAAGAGAAATCTACAACCAATAGTTACGGCGCACAGAGGGTTGAAATCGTTGAAAATGGAGATTAATTCACCTAGACGTCGGCGGGAACTTTAAACTTTTTTTGCTAGAATGGGTCCAAATAAGAAAAAAAATTCTGTCCGTCCGGATGTCTGTCCGTTTGTCGTCATGATTTCAGTCGTAATTTTGAAGCTATAGTCATGAACTTCAATATTTAAGCTTCAATCTAAAAACTCAAGATCAAGTTTGAAAATAAGCCAAATCGCCACCTCTCATACAAAGTGACGTCATCAAAACGGTAAAATCATTCTTGGGCATAAAGGTAATCAGGCTTTTTCAATATTTGTCCATAATTGAGCTTAATTTTTGCAAGGTTGCTTAGAAATTTGTCGTTTAAGCTCACCCCAAAGGTTCTCAATTGGGTTTAGGTCAGCGGATTGACTTGGCCACTCAACAAAGCTAATATTTTGTTCTGTGAACCATGCTTTTACGTAGTTGGATGAATGTTTCGGATCCTTATCCTGCTGAAATTTCCCCAAAATAGGCATGCTCTCTTCAGCGCAAGGTAGCATGACACTCTATAATAAATCCTTGTAAGCGAATCTGTCCATGGTGCTTGCGATCCGGTGTATTGGACCTACCCCTTGCCATGAGAAACAGCCCCACACCATTATGTTGCCGCCTCCATGCTTCACTGTTTTTTTTTGTAAATCTGACATGGAACTCTTTGCCTTTGGGTAGGTGAACATTCCTCTCAGCATCATTACCGAACGAATTTATTTTGGTTTCATCACTCCACAGAATGATTCGCCACATCTTTACTTTTCGAAATATCCTTGTGGGTAGTTTTGCACTTACCGATCTGCGTCGCACTGTTCGGGATGTGACAATATTACCTATTTCAGCTGCAATTGCCTTCGACGACATGAAAGGATCACGTTTATCCAATGTTACAATGCGCTTATCCGCAACTGAAAAGGTTTTCTTCGATGCTCCACGCCTCTCAACCATTTTTTAGGCTTTAGAGCATTTGTCACAAAGTTTTCAGATCTTCCTAATGATGTGGCAATAAATTTGTGTGTCCTTATTTGCGAAGCTCCTGTTCTCTTTTCTGTTCTGCAGTGATGTCCACGACACATCTATTACGATTTTTTATATAAAAAAGTTGTCTTAAACTAAAATTATTTTATTTAATATAACATCAAACTACCTTAAGGAGGTATTCCTGGTTGGAAGGCTGTTTTTGGACCCTTTTTGAAAAACTTCTCATTTGAAAACGCAGAGTTATTTAAATTATGGTTTTTTATTGTATTAAGAACATATTAAATTAAATAAAAAATTTTTTTTCTTTGTACGAGGGCTGTTCAAAAAGTAGTCGGCCTTCAAAGTTGGGCGTCGAAAAAAAGGTATGCTGCTTGCGGCCCGGATAACTCGACTTTGGATCATCTGAAATGGAAAAACTAAACGGCGTTAGAATCAGTACAGATGAAATTCTGGTCCCTACCTCAATCATAATTTTGCGATTATTTTTTACAAAATGGCGGTCATTGAAAAACCGATTTTGGGCCTTTTTTTGTAGTTTAGTGTAAAAAAAGAGTAAAAAATTGTGATTGAGGTAAGGACCAGAATGGTGACAATTTTGCGTCGAGTGCACTTTGTTTCATCAAAATCGGTTCAGAACTACGGGCGCAATCTAGGCCGCAAGCTCGAAAAACGTGGTTTCGAGATAAACGCGTTTAAGTTTGAAGTTATTTTTTTTGCATAAAAAAAAAAGTTGAAATGAAAAATTTGAGCATTAGAAATTCGACAATTCTGCTTCGATTGCACTTAGTTTCATCAAAATCGGTTCAGTAGAACCGGAGAAAAGTGATTTCGAAGTTAAAAAATGTGATTTTGAAAAAACTCAAAGACAATAAAACATTTAGGCAATAAAACATGCCAGCCCCATAAAGAACTCCTTCCTCTTCTTCAAAAAATGAGGACTCAGCGGCTCTTTGTGCTCTTCGGGCAGTTGTACCTTCTTTTGGTGCGGCTCGAGCTCTGGCTTCGGACCTTTTCAAACGTTCTTCGTTCCGAGACATGACGAAATCATATGTGACGTTGCCAATCGGGATGCCCATTAGGTTCATTATTTGAAGTATTGGCAAAAAACCTTCGTTAAATATGACAGTAGCAATGTAATTGGCAATCTCAATAGTGCGTGCTCCGATGTGCATATGCTTCGGTGCGAATGACCACAGCACTGCGTTGATTTCTATTACTTTTTCTATCCATTGTCTTTAGCACAAACAAAACTTTTTATCAAAACTGTTATTTTCAAAACCGTATGCGCGCGCGCGTCCAGGCTCTAAAATGTGTATTCATTTAGTTTTAAAATACGTATACAAACAAGTTATTACCTACTAAAGAACGCGTTGAACGAAATTCGGTGGTTGTTTCAAATCGTTGCATTCAAAAAGTAGCCAAATTAAGCAAATCGCATTTTGGTGAAAACATTGCTGGACAAAAAAGGCCATTTATCCAAAAGTATTTCGAATTTCAAAAAACCCTTTTAGGACGATATTCTCATATATCTAAGCTATAAAAATATGCAAAAAAACTTTAAAAAAATGTTGCCAACCAGGAATACTCCCTTAATGGATACAATTTTGCGAATTTTTGGTTATTGCTCTACTTTTACTAAAAATGTTTCAAAAATGTTCTGCATTTCTTTGAAAGTTTTTTGCATCTTCTGTATGTAAATTAGTGTTGAATAATGTCGGCATCAAAGACAATTTCAGATTGTTTTTGGAATTTTCGGTCCCTGGTTTTTTGCTTTATGGAATATCATATTAGTTTGAAATTTCATTGAGTGAGCATGTTGCATTTTTGCTTAGAATATTATCTGCATCAAATCTATGAAAATAAATGAGAACATTTAATTTTACTGTGTTTATTCACCGTTATAAATTTACACATTCTTTACATTTTTATGGTAAATCATGATTTGAAGAATAAATGATGTACTTATGTAATTTGTTCACACAATATTATGCAAATATATATGTATTTATTAGAGCGTGTCAAATTTATTTCGATGTTGGCTCCAACCTAGCGGTGTTGTATGAGTCATTTTAAGAAACTTTGGCCAAGAAAGTATCGTTCTATCTTGAAATCGAAGCCTCCCACTTTTTCAAAATAGGTATTTTTTCAAAATATTTAAGATTTGGCTTAGAAATTGCATCAAAAAGAAAAAAAAAACATTTTTTATGTGTATATATGGGGGTTTTTGGGGTACAAAGAATCCATATTTGACGTTTACTTTTATTTATGAGAGCTGCCAGAGGACGCTTTGCTACTACCTTTGCTAAAAAGAAGCGATAAAATTATTTTTGGGGAAAATTGCCATGTTGCAATTCCAAATTTCAAAAAGCCCAAAATATTCAACGTTGAAAATTAGAGTAGGTACTCATGTACGACCTATGTCGATTTCAAAGTCGATTAAAAGTAATACGAAATCCGAAAACCGCAAAGAAATAAGCTATTGTGAAAATTAAAATGCATTAGGCGTTGCCTATACCAAATACAGGAAACGTTTTAAAATATAGTGAAAATTCTCCTTTTAAAAAATAGGGAAGAGAAGTGGACCTTCTCCTAGAGTGAACTTCTTGAATAACTTCAAAGCCTCCTCTGGCGCCTTTGATAAATAAAAATAAATGTCAAAAATGAATTCCTTGACTCCAAAAACGCCTATATACACACACATAAAAAAAATATTTTTTGTCTTTTTAATGCAATTTCTAAGTTAAATCTTGAATATTTTGAAAAAAACCTATTTTGAAAAAGTGGGCTCCGATTTCAAGATAGAACTATACTCTCTTAGCCAAAGTTTCCTAAAATGACCCATAGAGCATCGCTGGGGTGGGACCACCATCGACTTTTTTGCTTCATACAATTTGACCCGCTTTATATACTTTACAATAATACATTAATTTACTAACTTAAGAGAAAATTCGTTGGAAAGATAGTTAAATAAACTTAGTTGTTCATATAGATGCACAATATACATAAATTAAGTAATAATTATATTTTTCTTTTATGCATTATATAGATTTTCGTATAAACAGTTTAGTGTAAAATTGTACTTAAATATAAGGTTTCTTAAAGTTACAAGTTGGTTGTATTTGTATATGTATATACATACTATATAGATGATATCGAACATGGGTAAACATTTTAAAGTCAATTGTATTGCTTGTTTTTATATATGTATATGTATATGCATGCATTTTCTACTTAATACGTTGCTAAGTGTTAATTAAGTTAATGATATTTGTGATTAATTTACTGTTAATGCTAACAAGTTAATGATAAAGATTAATGCTAAATCAGAAAAATACACCGTGATACCACATGTTATGTTGTGGACGGTATATATATATAAATAAATTTAAAAAGTTGTGCAATTCAGAAGAATTCATTTTGAGCAAAATTTGTTGGGATTTTTGAGTGTGATGTGTTGTTGTGTTTAATGGCTGCTGTAGCAAAAAAAAAATCGTCTAATATTAACAATAAAAAAGAAAGGATTCAATAATTTTCCAAAACATTTTTATTTGGCACATTTTGTAGAATTTTTAATAAAAATTCAATAATTTGGACGGTTTGTCTGAATTGGAAGGTTTTAATATAGCGCAATTTTTAAGGATTTGCGCGCAATTTGTGCAAACATGTGTTGTCGAAGGACATAAATGGAGTGTGAAACTTAAAATAGAAATATTTGCTTGTGATGTTGATACTTTGAATGATAATGATGATATGTATGGTGATCTTGGTCAATTGACCATAACTTAGAAAATGTGACTAAGAAAAATAATTAGCTGTCAATGGAATGAATAATAGTATAATTTTAACATTAAGCTTAAAAATCAATACAATCGATACTTAATGTAGAGAATAAAAAAAAAAATATTAATAACTTAATCGTGTTCGTTGTTGCTGTGTACAATTTATATTAAGTTTTTATATAGCTTAGAGGCTGGCAGCATTTTGTTTGTAGTTTCTGGTTTCCGGTGCTGTGTTCTGTGCTTGTACGTGTTGTGTTTGTTTATTAGATGCAACAGTGTTTCATGGTTTGTCTTTAAGCTCAAAGTGAATCTTCTGAAATATATCCTAGAAACGATCTTTCGATGTGGCGCTGTATTCGAGTTCGTTCAAATTTTGAATTTCTTGCAACTCCTGGAATTTTTCATGATCACGAATGTGTGCATAATTAGCTGACAAGCACATTAAATAGTGCACCAAACTGAGAATGACCAGCAGTGTGGCGAGTGTGGCTAGTATAAACATCACTTCAGCATTTTCTACGCCATCCTTGCAAAAGGCTTTTATCTCGTACTTTTCGCAAACTTTCATATCCTCCAATTTTGTGTTGGCGGGAAACATGAAATCTGGAAAAAATAAAGCAATATAAATGTTAATGAGAGCATTAAATAAATAAAATAATAAAAAGTTTGATTTATTAAGAACTGAAACGCTCATAGGGTAGAGGGCTGGGTTGTGAACCATTACTTATTTTCTTTCCCGAATTGACATATCGCCAATCTTTCAACTGTCAAGTTTGCGTTTTGACATGACTCAGTTTTTGTAGTTACACGATTAGTGTTTAATTTTTAGCCATGTTAACCTAAAAGAAACCGCCGCATTACCAAAAAAAGGCTGCCGCAGCCAAAGAAATTAAATTTGATGAATTTTTGAGTGCCATTAAAGACATTTTGTTGAGGAGAAAAGCCATAGGAGCGGCTGCCTGTGGATATGAAGTCGGTAGGATCACGCTGACCCGTCATGCGAAGAAAGTTACCGACCATTTCACAATTGTTGGAATTTATCTGCATATGCACACTCTATCGAACATGGTATATTTTTTATTGTTTTTAATCTTTTTATTTATTTCCCATATCGGTGATTCCATGTCAAATTGGACGCTTTGCCCAAAAAATAATTTTGACGATTCCGACTTTAAGAAGGAAAATTAAGAAAAAAATCAAAAATTGTCATTATTAGGACATGCAGGAAAAAAGCTATCAGCCCTTTCATGAATAATTTTTCACGCGGAATTGGAAAAGGGAGTTTCCGTTTTAAAGATAGAATATACAGACATCACATTTTTTATTTTTACACTCATGAATATTGACGGATAACGAACCGAATTTGCACTAAAAATTTCTGGAACTTTATCTGAAAAACTTTTGCGATTCCGCGTAAAAAATTATTCATAGTAGGGCTGATTATCTTCACAACTGTTAGTCGTACCAAAAAATTTTACGGAACAAATTTTAAAGACCTTGAACTGATCTTCTTTGTGGTGTAATTTTTTACCCATACTTTAATTAAAAATATTTATTTCTTTGGCCACTAAACATTTCATTCACATTTTTTTGCCGTTTTGAAAACATTGTCGTATTGAGGCATTCATTCTTAATGCATGCCAAAATTTTCGGTTGGGATCAAAATTCCCCTTATGCAAAACTCCTTTGACAAAATTCCCCTACACATAATTTCACTTTATAAAATTTCCCTTCACAAAATTCCCCTTTACAATTTTCTACAAAAATTTCACCTATACAAAAAAAAATAAATTTAAAAAGAATGTCCCATAATCATAAACAAAATAAGAGCTAACTCTCAATTTAGTGCAAGCTATTTGACAACAAAATTTAATGAAAAACTGTCATGGGCCAATATGTTGATACTGGTTTTTTGTCAGTAAATTTTGTTTACTAAAGGTTTATGCATTTATTATTTTCTGAGTGTAGAGTTACGAAAAACCGAATTTTGCAAAAGAGAATTTTGTAAAAGGGAATTTTAAAAAGCGGAATTTTGAAAAGGGGGAATTTTTTAAATAGAAATTTTGTGAGGGGGAGTTTCGACACGGACCATTTTGGAAAGGGGTTTTTCGACCCGCTGCCCAAAATTTTATGTTGAAGAATTAATGCTTACTTTTTTAAAAGAATTTTTTAAAAACTGCCAAACAATTTTTACATACAAAGCACTTTAATTTTTAATTAAATTTTTAATAATTGGATTTTTAGTATTTTTTGTACTTCTAGTAGCTCCTAGTAAACCATAGTTGACGACTTTGTCAAAATTCCGACTAATTCGTAACTATTTCGAGCTGTCTTAAAGAAATCGTTACAATATCGTTTCGCAAATATCGGAACAGTTTTACTTTTTATACGAATTTACATATTCGTATTCGACATATTGAAATGCGAACAGAGTGAAATTTCGATTCCTTCGAACTGACTGAACGAAATCGTAACTTTTTCGTAACATTTTCGTTAAGACATTTCGTTACGAAGTCGTGTCAACCCCTTCATATGATATTCTTTACGATTCCGTAACGAAATCGGATTCCGAATTCGAAAAGATTGCTAAATGTTTGTTACGATTTCGTTAAGAAGATTTTAAAATCCGATTTCGTTGCGAAATTCTGTGAAAAGTAATAGCCCAAAAACAGAAGCCAGTTCACAACTTAGCCTTCTCCACTACTATTTCCTTTTGTTTTCAAGTTTTTAATTTTTCAATTCATCATCTTTCAGACTATGAAATCTGTATTAAGAGATTGATTGCTTTATTTTTTTATAACACACTAGCTTATACTCGGCGCTCCGTGCTTGTCTCTTGAAAAGTGGGCGTGACTATAGTGAGGCACGCTCACTTTTGCAAAGTGACCGAAATGCCAAATTTTACTCATATAGGATCAAAACCGTCTGATATATAGCAATTTTATTGATCTGTGGGTGGTAAAAGAGTGTGTGGCAACATGTTTTTCATAAACCTACTCAGAGATTACAAAATCGGGTAAATTTACACATATATGCACCTTTTCTAAACTTTTGACCGGGATTTTGCACTCATCACGTTTGTGCACGTACGTTGAGAAAGTGTAGATCTAGACGCGCTATTTAGGTTTCTTTAATGCGGATGTATAATTAGGATTTCTAAATGTACATTTAGCTTGCTTTTCTACACGTTCGTTGTATATCTATACCGGACGAAAAAGGTATAAGATATCATTACCATTATCATTAATATTTATATATAGATCCATCAACCATCTGCGCCTCACACAGCCAATCTGTGGTCTTGGATCGAAAGAGAAAAACAGAACAAAATATTAAACGAAGAATTGATGGAAAACCATATGTAAATTATAGTTTTCAATTGAAACAATGTGAATAGTAGTACTTGGCAGGCATACATACACATATACAGTCATTCAGATAAATTTGCATATAACTTAAAGCTTCATATTTCGTGCAGCTTTTCAACACAGGCTTGCAGTCATTAAAATTTTTTAAAATTTCGAGCAGAAACATTTAATATTTCATGTAGCCAGCTTTGTGATTTTATTATGCGAGATGTTAACATTGTACTATTTTTACTATTTCGTGCAACCTTTCTCTACGGCCATGTAGTTTATGATTTTCTAAAATTTCGTGCAGAAAACGTAACATAGGTAGGTTGAAGATTGCCAGTTATGTGGGAAAAATCCCATTCGTGGTAATTTTTAATTGCCCTTGGGAATTTTTTTTTTGGGAATTCCCATGGTATTTTTTAATTCAGCGTGGTATTTTTTAATTAGCGTGGGAATTCAGTGTGGTATTTATTAATTACCGTGGGGATTTGGGCATTTTTTTTCATATGATTTTTTTCACATTTATTAAGCAAAATCTTCATACGAAATCATTGCCATTATACGCATTAAACGCTCTGTTTACACCACGATTTTATGTCGTAAGCTACCTTTGTAAAATTCCTTCAATTTTTGTTGTTGCAAAATACGCTTCTGTAAATATATCGCTCTTATGCTATGAACATCATCATAAATACGGAGTTAATTGAATATCACTAATATATCTATCTTTGGTTTTTTAGTTGTAAAGGGTTAGAGTAAACGAAGTGTTACGACCTTGTTCGTACGTTTTATATTTCTTTTTACAAAATGCTTTCTGAACATCTCCAGATTTTTCGAAAATTTTGATTTATTGTGGTATTTTTTAATGCGTATGGGATTTTTTTGGGATTTTTAAATGCATATGGGATTTTTGGTGGTTTTTTTAAAAAGCGCGGTATTTTTGTAATAATTTTTAATGATCGCGGGATTTTTTGTGACATTTTTTAATTGCGGTGGGAATTTTTTTTTTATTTCACCGTGGTCATTTTGGTGGTATTTAATTTATGGTAGTGTGGGAAAATGGTAATTTCCGTGGGAATTGTTCCGAATTTTGACTGGCAATCTTGGGTAGGTTGTAGATTTCAATACGCGAGATATGAAAGTCAGGTATGAGTTTCAACACTGCATGCGACTTTTTAATTCCAACACGATTGAGTGTTTTTCTAAAAATACGTTTAGCTTTCATATTTCTACATTTCGCTGTAGAAATTTGGTAAAAAAAAAAAATACTTTTTCTACACGTGTTGTGTAAGATTCCATTTCTACATGGTCTGACATATCTACTCTTATAACAAATGTCCAAAATTTTGTGGCCTTAGGTGCTACCGCTCGTGAGATCTTTAGCAACATTACTACCCACCAACTGCCCTGTTCTATATTTCGAGTTGGAATTGCGTAAAAGTCTGAATTCAATTACGATCGGATTTAAAACGGTTGTCTACATTCCGATCGGAAATGGGATGTATGAAGCAAAAATAAAAGGATTCGATCATGTCAGAATCAGCAGTTTTATTGGAGTGTGAGAACTACGCGGACGAAAAAATTAAGAAAAACACAGAAATCCTTTGGATTTATCTGATTAAGCGTAAGTAGTGACTTGTAAGGTTTATTTAAGACCATTTGATGGGTTTTATTTTAAATTTATTGCACAATATCGTCTAATTAAGGCGGCATTTAATTTGGTTTCAAATGAAGTCCAACTTTTTGCCCTGCGATCTACGATTCCCACAATTAATCAACTGGCGACAACTTTACGGTTCCTGGCCGAAGGAGGCTATCAGCGTTTAGTGGGAAATGATGCAAACATAGCTTTAGGAAGAAGTACAGTGTCGAAAGTGGTTCCGAACACATTCAACCATATGGAACGCCTCCTATGCCAAAAATGAATTAAGCTTGCCATGTCTGGATGCTCCCCCCACAAACAAAAGCATCCCGGAGTTTTGGGCAGTATTCTTGTGTTTTCTCCTAAGATAAAGTTTAATTATTCATTCCAATAAATAAACAATTAATCTATTTCTTTTCATATTAAAGTAATCGAAAATTTTATCTGAATGAAAATGGTTGCCAAATAGCTGATCGAATAGAAACCGGTTACAAAGTCGATTTATCGGCATGCAGAGCAGGTCAATTCCGATTTGAAGTTAAATATCGGATTGCAGAATACCTACGATCGGAATCATTTCCGATTACGATCAAAATCGG
This sequence comes from Coremacera marginata, assembly GCA_914767935.1. Classification (NCBI taxonomy): domain Eukaryota; kingdom Metazoa; phylum Arthropoda; class Insecta; order Diptera; family Sciomyzidae; genus Coremacera; species Coremacera marginata. Next base: position 161,514,365 of record OU612047.1, read on the forward strand.
ATTTCAGATAGCTTTTACCCGGTGCGCTGTGATACGCCTTGGTAGCAATAATTTTTTGTTGTCGGTCTGTGTGTTAGTTTTTCGTGTATCACGTTTTTGAGGTATTTGTACTACAGAGTTCTCTGTTGTTTGAGATATAGCAAAATAGATAGCTGAAAAACATATTCCATACTCCAAAAATTCCTTAATACGAATTTGCATGTAAATAGAATGAGCGGTTTAGTTTTTCGCAATTTTTTTAGAGATTTGTACTACAGCACCCACTGGAGTGCGATATAGAGGAAAGTAAATAAATCCAACACACTCGCCGTACCCGAAAACCACAATTTACAAATTTTCACCGCAATTTTTTAAAGCGGTTTAGTAGTTATTTTCAATTTTTTTAGAGATTTGCACTACAGCGAACTGTAGAGGGCGTTCGAGAAAGAGGAAAATAAATAAATTCAAAATACTCCCGCACCCGGAAACCCCTATTCACAAATTTTCATGTAAATTAGATGAGCGGTTTAAGAGTTTGTGGCGATTATTTCAAATATTTGCAATACAGCGCCCTCTGGTGTTCGATATAGAGCAAAATAGATAATCCTATATTTTTGGCGTAAGTGCAAGCAATAAGTTCACAAAGTTTTATCGCAATCGGATGAACGGTATTGCAAATAAACATTAATTTTTATATATTAGATTTAAATTAAAAAAAGCATGTTTCTGCATATCAATTGAAAAAAGTCGTCCGGACTTGATTCAAGGTTTATGAAGCGTATTTAAAATAAAGCTTGTTCACATATTACATTACTTATTAGAGCGAAAAACTTACGAAACTGCGTCAAATCAATGCAACTTAATGAACGCTCTACACTTGAGCACATGTTCCAGAACATGGTGTAAATAAAGGTGACAATAACCAGAAAGCATAAAATTAGCGTCCAAACAAAGTTCAGTAAATACGTCAGGCCCATTAACTGCAAATAAATGTTTGAATTCGTATTAGTGAAAACAATTAATTATATAGATAATTAAGCCATTTAAACAACAACAGCAACAATTAAGCTAAATTGTTTAGCAATGCGTTTAATTACTGTTTTAACCGTTTTTTTCGCAACACTTAATTGTCAAAAGGCAAAAAAAAAACAAAATATAATCAACAACAACAAATTAATAGTGAATAAATTTCTTACCACTGCACATGAAATACGCCCACCTACTCGGGAACGCCACGCTCGATAGACCTTGTGGCGTGTTGCTCCAGTTGCCAGGAAACCAACGAAGAGTATCATAAAACCGAGAGCAGCCATGCCGGCACCAATTATGACGAAAATCATTTGCACAGCTTCAATCCTAAAGTTCAGTTCAGGATGTAGAAGTATAATGAAGAGTTTAAATAGTAGAAAAATTAAAATTATTGAGTTAAATTTAATTGAATAAATAATTTATATAAACTGTTTTGCCGATAATACAGGGTGGAGCAAAACGAACGTTATGGTTAAAATGCCTTGTAATTTTTTTGTTTATATTATTTAATATTTTATTTCAGTATTTTTTAAAGTAGACTTGGGTAGTGTTAAATGAAACAATTCAATGTCAACAACAAGTCTTAAAAATTAATTTCTTAAGGGAGTATTCCTGGTTTTTTTTGCATATTTTTATAGCATGGATATTTGAGAATATCGTCCTGAAAGGGTTTTTTGAAATTCGAAATATTTTAGGAGATATGGCTTTTTTTTGTGCAGCAATGTTTTCGCCAAAATGCGATTTGCTTAATTTGGCTACTTTTTGAATGCAACGGTTTGAAGCAACCACCGAATTTCGTTCAACGCGTTCTTTAGTAGGTAATAACTTGTTTGTATACGCATTTTAAAAATAAATGAATAACATTTTAGAGCTTGGGTATTCGAATGTTGGCAGCGTTTAGTTCACTTTGAATTGAGTTATAAACCGGACGCGCGCGCGCATACAGTTTTGAAAAGTACAGTTTTGGTAAAACTTTTTGTTTGTGCTAAAGACAATGGATAAAAAAAGTAATAGAAATAAATCGAAAAACTCGTCCCTTGAAACGCCAGTTTCGTGGTAAACAACACGAAAGAGATGAGGACACCGAATTCACAAGAACATCGGCAAAAAAATTGACAAGGTTTTTTGCCAATACTTCAAATAATGAACCTAATAGGCATCCTGATTGGCAACTTCAAATATGATTTCGCCATGTCTCGGAACGAAGAACGTTTGAAAAGGTCCGAAGCCAGAGCTCTGGTCGCATCAAAAGAAGGTAGAACTGCCCGAAGAGCACAAAAAGCCGCTGAGTCCTAATTTTTTGAAGAAGAGGAAGGATTTCTTTTTGGGGCTGGCATTGCAGATTGATATATGAAGTATTTCACAAAAAAAAAAAAAAAGTTTTAATGCCTAAAATTTTCTTTGATTTTTTTCAAAATCTCTTTTTTGAACTTCGAAGTCACTTTTCTCCGGTTCTACTGAACCGATTTTGATGAGACCAAGTGCAATAGAATTCAAATATTTCATTTCAATTTTTTTTTTGATGCAAAAAAATGCGTTTATCTGGAAACCACGTTTTTCGAGCTTGCGGCCCAGATTGCGCCAGTATTTCTGAACCGATTTTGATGATACTAAATGCAATCGAAGCAGAATTGTCACAATTCCAGTCCCTACCTCAATCACAATTTTAAACAGTTTTTTACTATTTTTTTTACACTAAACTAAAAAAAAAAAACACCCAAAATCGGTTTTTCATTTTTCAATAACCGCCATTTTGTAAAAAATAATCGCAAAATTATGATTGAGGTAGGGACCAGAATTACATCTGTACTGAATCTAACGCCGTTTACTTTTTCCATTTCAGATGATCCGAAGTCGAGTTATCCGAGCCGTAAGCAGCATACCTTTTTTTCGATGCCCAACTTTGAAGGCACCGACACCAAACTTCACAACTTTTTGAACAGCCCTTTTACAAAGAAAAAAAATTTTGTTATTTAATTTAATATGTTCTTAATACAATAAAAAACAGAATTTAAATTACTCTTTGCGTTTTCAAATGAGAAGTTTTTCAAAAAGCGTCCAAAAACAGCCTTCCAACCAGGAATACTCCCTTAAGTTAATGGTGTGTTTTTTGACTCGGTGATTATTTCGTTGGTTCGATATATTGATGTGAGTTGCGAATTGGACGCTCAGAAAAACCAATTAACTGTCTAATTACAAATTTAAGGTTAACCTTTTCAGGAGAGTATGAAAAAAAGTTAACAAACATCTAATCATATAGGAGATATTCTAGGCTATCGTGTAGATTGGTATATTGCGTGGGTCGTACGTATTGAACGTATTCAATTGAATGCTCATAATATCTAACTAAAATAGGCTTAGCTTTTTTCGACATATTTTGATAAAGAATTAAAACCACAATATTCATTCTGTTCCACACTGTAGTTTCATTAGTATATTTTTAACTTACCAAATTAGACGCAAATGAAATACTTGATCCATCATAATCACTGTAAGCGATGCACCGCGATACATGGTGCCACAGAAGATACCCACACCCAGTAGACACATTAGTGTAGCAATTAATGTTGCATATGGTATTCGAGCCATGCATGATTGACAGCAGTCACCTGCAAATACAACAAATATTTAATTCGCTTGAATGTATAACAAAAAATAACGGTCCATGAGACAATAAATACCAATTGTAAAACACTAAAATCGAATGTAAACACACAAGTTTAAATTCATATGCAGTAAATTGAAAGATACAACATGTGTTCAACTAAGTGTGTGGTAACATGTCCAAACGCATTGTTTTGTTGACAGGCTACCACAGTTACTACACTCTACATATAGCTAATACGATTACGATTATAATTAAGCTAATGATTACTTTGTGAGTTTTGTGAAGGATTCTATGATGATGATGATGATGATGATGATGCTGTTGCTGACTTGAACAAAATGGCTTGAGTGAGGATGAGTGAGGTTAGGTTTGTTTGTGTGGATTAAGGGTGCACAAGAGGTTGACTAATACTAAAGCCATGAATGTGGTTGCAACAGCAATTAATTCCCATGTGCCTCAGATGAGTGCAAGGATTGAGTGAATGATGGTTGAGTGTAATTAAATTTTAATTTTAAAATATTTCGGTATTGTAGCAAGATTGGCTAAAGTAACTGCTATTGAGCGAATGTTTTAATTCTTCTTTCTTTACAGATTTATGATATATAATTTGATTGGAAAAAAATGCCCCAATTTCATTAAAGAAGAAACCAAAATCAATGGAAAATTACCCCAGAAGAAAATTAAATAACACCATACACATATCTTTAAGAATTCATTAATCAAATCAAGAACTTGAAAAAAATTTTATTTTCCTTGTACGAAATGTTTTTTTAAATTTTTTAATCAATATCCACTAAATTTTAATTTTAAATTAATTTTAAATTAAATTTAAAATTTTTCGAAATGAATTCCTATAAAATCGTGTTCATTTCGTACTTCAAATATAAGCTTTTTGGGGCCTGATTTCATTTCTGATTTCTAACTTCTTATGAAAAATTGTTCCACAAATTGTTTTGTTGTTGCTTTTTGCATAATTTTTTGGGGCCTTTTAATTTTTGTTGGGGGTCAAACTCATTGGGATGTATTTTCATAGCTCCGGTGTTTATCTCATCTATGCAAACTTTTCTTTAATTTTTCAGAAAACGAAAAATTTTTGAAAAAGCTCGAAAAAACTGTATCAACATTTTTTTGTACTTTCACTTTGCATAGCTAATATATGATATTTCACCTTATAAAAATCAAAGTAAAAATTACTGTCAAAAAATAAAATAATTTGACAGAATTCTAAAAAAAAGACACCGTTTCGATAGCATCGTAAGTGTGGGCGTAGAATTTTTGTTTGATATATTTGTTGATGAATTTGTTGTTTTTGTTAATTTATATGTTGGTTAAAATCTTTTAATAAAAAATTGAAATAAATATTTCGGAATAATATGAGTTTATTATTTTTCCTGCAGTAAAGAACTTATACATATTTTAAATTTAGTTGAAAATTTAAATTTTAACAAACAATATATATTTTTAATATGTAATATATATAAAATTAGTTCAATAAATAATTCGAATTTATTATATATTAAAAATAAATTAAGTTTTTAATAGCATTACTAACATGCCGGCCTCCAGTCTCCGTACATGTAAACAAGAATAGTAGTAATATAATTTTTTGTATTGTTTATGCATTATTCATTGTATTTATCTTTCTGAAGATTAACAAAAACTAATTAATAAAAAGCTATAAAAACGAAAGATATATATGTACTCAAATATTTCATACATACGTATTAATAGCCACAACACAAACAGTTACGATTCTTGATTAATATAATGGTTTATATGTAGTAGCACTGCGTTTTTTAAATACCAAATATAAACTTATATAATGAACTATGCATCGCTTCTTCATATTGCAACGTCTTATTTTCTCAGGCATTAGGCGGACAAAGCGACGTTATCTCAACTGATTGGAGTCTGCCAGCAGACTGAAAGCTTCTTAGCGGCGCAAGCATTTATATACGTACCCTATAGGAACAAACTAGCTTGTTTTTAAAAACAACTAATTAAAAAACTAGTTTAAAATAAACTAGTATATGAACTACTTTGAATTATATTAAGGCGGCATCCACTTCAATTCTAAAAATTCTTTTTTTAATTTTTTACGATGCCTTATGCATTCACGTAATGAATTTATGTATATATTTTTCAAAACAGACTTTCTTTCAAACTTTTTTTCAACAGACTTTTTTTATTTAATTTTTTAATATGCCTTATGCATTCACGTAATGAATTTATGTATTTTTTTTTCAAAACAGTCAAATAAATTCTCTTTGATGTATAGAAATTTAAAATTTTTATGCTTTTAAATTCATCTTCAGTAAGTGGAATATGAACTAGTTTTCAGATGATTTATTTTAAAGTAGTTAAAAAATAATTTAAATTTAACTAGTTTAACAAGTAGTTGAAAATATATGCAGACGAAAGTTAATTGACTTATTTAGCGGACATCACCATACAAAATATGTTAGTTCGTTTTATGGAAAAAAGTCACAATTTCAACTAGTTGTGGTTGACAAAAAATTACTTTTTCAACTACTTTTAAATTAGTTGATTTTTCTACAGGGTATGCATTGCTTAAAGAAATGCATAAAGCGTGGAACAGAATGCGATGTAGTTGTAGCGATTCCATGTAGTAACCTCATCAGCTGTTCAGTGTGTAGCACGCTACGCCAAAAAATATGCCCACAATGGCATGAGCGCTTCAGATTTATCAATTTTTTTTCGATTTTACAAATATTGTTAATTTTGAACATTCATTTCGGTACCGACAACGGTTGCAGTAGACATCTGCACGAATACATCCGGACGCCTCTTCAAAACATTTGCTTGAAACACGTATACATACACTCTCTCATTGTCAACAACCAACTACGAGTGAGTATACTACAAAACAAAAGTAAAACATTCAAGTACTGTACTCAAATCCGAAATGTTTTCAATATGAAATTTCCTCGCGTATTTGTGCTCGTATACCAAGTACATGTATATAAGTTAGATTAAATAAAAGAATGTGAAAACAATTCATACAAACCTTAAAAAGAATAAATATGTGTTAACAGAGTTATTTTTCTTAAAAACGTGAAGGAAAAAAACTCTGTTAACCTCTGTTAACACATGCCAGAGATTTAGCAGAGTTGATGCAATCTCTAGATAATAATTTACACTCTATGAAGTAGTCTGCATGAAAAATAGCTATGCAACCAACCCCATAGAGTGTACATTATTATCTAGAGATTGCATCAAACTCTGCTAAATCTCAGGCATGTGTTAACATAGTAATTTTACTTAAAAACGTGAAGGAAAAAAAACTCTGTTAACCTATGTTAACACATGCCAGAGATTTAGCAGAGTTGGTGCAATCTCTAGATAATAATTTACACTCTATGCCAACCCAATGTTGTGTACACACTCTGTTAAGATCCAACCGGTTGTTGTACACTACTCGCTTCAGCCTGTGTTAGATTTGAAAGTACTGTACACAAGTTTGAAAGATACTATAAAATGTGGTACAGTACGAAAGTGTGCACTTTGCTGCAGGCAAAACAAATGTATTCATGCAGATGTTTAGTTTGCAGTAACGATTTAATATACTCATTCCTAAAAAAAGCATCATTAATACAATTTTCAGAGCAGCGTAGTACTCAAAAGTTAAAGTAAGCTTAACTTGCGCTACAACTACAGCCGTACTACGCATTCTGTGCGATTCCATGCATTTAGTATATTTTAACTTTTGACAGGTCATATTACGTACTACAAGCTAAACCATTCTGGTTCCCACTTAAAGCTCTGAGAAATTCATAAAACGATTCTATTCAAGAAACAACACGATGTTGCGTTCGAGATTTCGGCACGAACTAAAGCAAAAAGCATAGGAACGTCAGCAGCAACTGAATCATCAATGCTTTTTTTCTCATACAAAAATCTAAATACTTCTTTTCTTTTGCTATCTTTGTGGCTTTATTAAAGAAGTGACAAAATCCAAAGTTAGCTATTCCTTCTATGCACAAAATAACTGATATTTTGGCATAAATTCTATCTTTGTACGATGAATATTAAAGGCTCTAAACTTTCTCAAGTTTTTCTCATGTTTTATTTTTTTTGGGTTTTTTTATTCATTTATAATTTAGAAAAAATATTTTCTGCAAAAAAGAATTGCAACTCCCATTCAAGTAGAGACATTTTGTATAGAAATAGCAAAAACTGATATTTTATGAGTGTAGCATAAGTTGCGTATGCGCAGCAAAAAAAAAAATCTAACAAGCATGCATGTGCCGCAGGTTTGCTCTGCATAAAATTTCAATAGATACTGACGCAGTTCAGTGCTGGTCCGTAAGTTAATATGTATACAGAAAGCTTTTAAGCACAAAAGCTCAAATGCCCGCGGGCATAGGCTTTGATGATCACTGCTCTAAAGTGTCCGTAAAAAAACGTTGCATGGCCTTGAAAAAATTTGTGAAAATACCCCCATACAAACCGCGCTGTAAGACGTAATTCTACGTCAAAAGGGTGATGTAAACGAGGTTACAAATTATCAGGGGCCTATCACTTCTTGATACTCTTTACAAAATATTCATTGGCATTGTATTAAATAGAATCAACTGCTGGATTGATTTTAATAATGTCTTAAATGAATATCAAGCTGGCTTCCGTAGAGGTTATTCTACTGTAGATAATATTTTCAATTTAACTAGTATTGTCAATACTATTAATTAATATTAATATTGTCAATACTACAATACAATACTAAACCTAAAAAATAAAAATAAATCTTATGCATTCTTTCTAGATTTCTCCTGCGCATTTGACTTGATTCCACTTAACTCTATTTTACAAATTGTCTAGTATGGGATTGTCCACGAAAATGGTAACTATTTTGCAACTAAGGAGACACTAAGTCAAGTTTGGAACGGTAGCTTATTGTTTGATGCGTTTCCTGTTAAGCAAGGTGTTAAACAGGGCTGCCTGCTAAGCCCAGTTCTTTTTGAGCTGTATTTGAACGATCTGCATAATGCTTTGCCGTATGGAATACTTATTGCTAATACAGTAGTTAAAGTTCTACTATACACTGATGACTTGGTTATTCTTGCCTATTCTGAAACTGAACTGCAATCAATGATAAATGCCCTATACAGTTACTGTAGTCAATGGAGCCTTAATATCAATTTTACTAAACCTAATCGGCTAATTTAGCGACGAAAAAAATTGAAATTGTAAATGAATACAAATATCTTAGCGTAAATCTAACCTATAACTTGTCGTATAGTAAGCATCTTGATGGTAAATTTCTATCTGCAAAAACAGCAATAAGTGCCACTTGGTTAGACTACATCCATAACAACAAAGTTAAATTAATAAACTAAAAATCTTTGAAACTGCCGCGAAGTCTATTAAGTTTTATGGTACTCAAGTGTGGGGTTGTAACCGTTTTGATCAAGTGGAAAAATTGCTTCTTTATCAAAAGAATATTTTACCTGCCGTATATTACACCAAATTACATGATTCATTTAGAAACTAGATTTTCAACTTTATTTGTACAAACACTTGCACTACATTTTGGTTATATTTCTAAAGTTTTTAGCTATTCAGTTACTAGGCTTCCACGTTAACTTGCCGTCGAAACAGTAGCTTAAAACTTTTCTTGGGTCCGTAAATCGGGCGCTCTTTATGTGACGAACTTCATTTTGAATTTATTTTTGACTTTGGTTCTGTGAATTTAAAATCTCAACAAGATAATTTGTTACAGGCCTTAATCCAATTTGAATATAGTAGGCACGTGGAAAGCGCAAGAAAATCTCAGCTACACAATGTTTACAATCGATTACAGTTTGATGTTCCCCCATATATCACTGATAACAACTCTTCACACTTAGTCAATCTTATTCTGTGTGCCAGAGGTGGTCTATTAAACTTAAATACTCATTGTTTTACTAATCAAATCACACCCATTGTTTGTACTCTTTGCAATCTTAGGGAACCTGAAAACTCTTACCACTTCATTGGTAGGTCTCCTATTTTTATTACGAAAGGCTATGCCGATTCGGTAAGAATAAACTAAATAAATCCGAATTTTATGAAATACTAAATGGTAACGATTATTACAATCTTTATCAGTATATGGCGGCCGTGGCGTAGTGGGTAGAGTGTGTGGCCCATATTCCAGAGAACAATGGGTCAAATCCCACCTGACACAGAACGTTTTTTCAATTGAATTAATTTTTCTGTTCGGCCGTCACCTCTCTGCAGACAATAGCAAGCCTTAGAGAGTAAAAACTGCCATGAAAAGCTTCTTGAGAACATAAGCCGTTCGGAGTCGGCGTAAAACATGTAGGTCCAGTTCTCGATCATTTGTGAACAAACATTTCACATCACACACAACACAACTGATAATAAGAAGCTCGGTCAAAGTCATTTCAAGGGCTAAGATGGCCATTTGGTTTTTTTTTTTTTATCTGTATATAAATAATTGTTTAAAATATCGCAACTTAATTCTAAATGAATTCAGATAAACTTTACGTATCTAATCAACTTTTATACATTTTATATGCCAATCTGACATACAACATATATTATATGTTATGTCATATACAGTAAAACCCACTTAAGTACCTCACCTTAAAACATCAGCATTTTAAGGTACTTAAGCGGGTTGGGACCTTAAGAAAACTCAACAATTTTCGTGAAAAATGCCCGAAAATGTTGGGTCCTAAAGCGGGTTAGGTACTTAAAGGGCGAGGTACTTAAGCGGGTTTCACTGTATAAGATTTATTGTACATGGTAATAGTTTAACTATGTAAATATTATGAATAAAATCTTTTTCCGTTCTCCAACGAAATAGTTAAAATGCATGTTATTTACAAAAAATTCTTACAGGTTAGTTTTTTCCGTGTAGAACTTTCTAGCATTAAATTTACATTTGCTGAGATTTTTGGCATTTTTAAATGCATGTATTCCTCACATAGTAACCACAGTGACTTCCGGTATGAATATTTTATTAAACCTGTGGGAAATTTTATTTGTTTTGATTTAAAATGCACTCTACCTATATTTTGTGTATGTGCGCGTGTTTCAGTAGTCGCGTTAGTGGTTACTATTTAGTGAGCTTGGGAGTCGAAAATCACACACAAATTAATTCAAAATTAATAACCGCATATTTTAAAATGAATTAACATAATTAAATGTTGCATTATAGACAAAGCTGTAGATGAGGGATGTTCGAACAACCCCCAGCTCCCATTTCCTCTTAGCAATCAAGATTTTTTCTATATATTAAATAAAAACACAGATATTCCAAAATATTTCATTTTGTAATAATATGAAGATAAATAATAAATTGTATATTTTGTATAGTAGGGTGATTCAAAAGAGTCGACTATTTTTTTTTAAATCTCCTGTGAAATAGATTCAGGGAGGTGATAAGAGATACCCGTAAAAACTGTAACTCTTAATATTAATGTTAAGAGATCTATTTTCTATTTTCCATATAAATTACATGGGAAATACAACCTTGTTCAAAAAGAAAGAAACCTTGTTCATTCACACTGTGAACCGGACTTAACTGTCCAATTCGAACATTTTTTAGTAGGTTGCTACATGTGCCTATGACAAGGTTGCCAAATATCAGCGTCTCTCGTTGACATTTGGTAAAGTGACAGTGTTTTGTTTACACCAACTTTTTTCGTGTCTTCGATTTTTACGATGGAAGAAAAAAATTGAGCAACGAGTTTGTATCAAATTTTGTGTGAACAATTATTTCAACTGCGCCGATACGCGTAAAATGTTGGTGAAATGTTACGGTGACTCTGCTCTATCGTATCAGAAGGCAAACAAGTGGTTTAACCGATTTGTGAGTGGCCAAGACGAAGTAGAAGACGACCCTCGTACCGGGCGGCCATCGTGTTCGACTACCGAAGAAAACGTTGAAAAAATCAAAGAAATGTTGACCAAAAATCGCAAATTGCCGATTAGAGAGATAGCAGAGGACGTCGGCATGCGTAGAGACCGCAGTTGTGGCAAAACAAATCATGGATTTTGCCCCACGATAATGCACCATCGCACAATGCTCATCTTATTCGTGACTTTTTGGCCAAAAACAACATAATAACCATCTAGCAGCCGGCAAATTCACCTGACCTGGCTCCGTGTGATTTTTTCCTGTTCGATCGAGTCAAAAAAAAGCTTCGAGGAACGCGTTTCACCAGCAGAGAAGAGGTCATGGAAAAAAATCGGTGAACGCTCTGAAGGTCATACCAAAAACCGCCTACTTTGAAGGCGACAATATTGATTTGGATGAATAAACTTGTACTTTAGTTTTTTTCAATAAATGAACCTTTCTTTTTTAACAAGGTGGTATTATTTTTCAGCTTCATATTATTAATGTCTTAAAAACCAATTGACGGATGTAAATGACTGAAACATATCTTATAGGAAATTGAATGCTCTACAAACATGTCCATAATAATTTTTTTGATAAATCTACTCGTTCAAAAGTTATTCAAATTCAATAAATTTGAATATAAAAAAACTTTTTTCTCCAGTTTCCGGTAAAATCATCGCAAAATCGCAGAAATTATAAATGAAAAAAATATTTTATGTTTCCAAGTTGCAAACAGTGCGGTCGCGTGTGTTAAATTTGTGATAATTTGAGTAGAAATATTATAAAAACAGTGTTAAAAAAAAACCTGTAACAATTTCAACCTAAAAACAACTGCGAAACGTGAGCATAAAGAAACTCTAGATGAACAGCTGAATTTGACATCTAGCCCTCTTTATTCTGTTTTCTACTTCATTCCTCTCCGAGTCGGCCCTACCTTATAATTCTGCCATGACCTGTATTAATTCTACCATGGGTTGAGTCACTTCAGAGCATGGCAGAATTATAATGTAGGGCCGAGTCGCTTAGTGCCCTCACGCGTCAACGAACAGTGAATAATGAAAACGCCGGCTAGTTGCCAAAATGACGAATTTCGTAGAAATTGCAAACGAAGTAAATATAAAATGTTTCCAAGTTGTAAACTATGCTGTCGCGTGTGTTAAATTTGTGATAATTTCAGTGAAAATATTATAAAAACAATGTAATAAAAACTATAAAATGTGGAAGAAGTCTTAAATTTGCAAGAAAACTTGTAGAAATTCTAACCTAAAATCACCTGCGAAACGTGAACACAAAGAAACTCGAGATGAACAGCTGATTTTGACATCTAGCCGGCATTTTCTCTGCTGTCTACATCATTCTTCTCCGAGTCGGCCCTACCTTATAATTCTGCCATGCTTGACAGTTCGAACAAAGGCAAAAAAGACTGCTTTTCTCTCAAGTGATTCAACCTATATTAATCAATATTGATAAAAAGGCTTTTCATTAGTTCTACCTAGAAATGGTAGATTTTTCAGTTAAGTTATTTTGAAAGACTTGATAAATTTGTCAAATTTGATTTTTTATTGCTTTTTTTTAAATATTTAATGATAGCTTTAATGATTTTACCGGAAACTGGAGAAAAAAGTGTAACTATCATTTATAAAAAAAAAAAAAAAAAAAATGATCAAGGACATTTTTGTCGAGCGTTCAATTTTCTCAAACGTTCAAGATACGTTTCAGTCATTAACATCCGTCAAGTAATAATATTTCCCATGTAATTTATATTTAAAATAGAAAATCGTGATGCGAATAGGTGATTTTTTCTCACCTCCCTGAAGTTTTTGCAGAGGTGATTTTGAAAAAATAGTCAACTATTTTGAATCACTCTTATGTGTATGCTTTTATGGAAAATAGTGAAGTTACGTAAGTTAGTAATAGTAAGTTAGTTAAGAATAGTGAAAAAACGAAATTTCCGCTGATTTTGAAAAACTAAACCTTCGATTAGCACGTATAAAAATTCGTCAACCTTAGATTTTTCAGCTATATAACATATCCGAAAATCATCCAATTTGGCGACACCTGGGGGCGTTTTCTTGTTAGTAAAATAGCATTAACGCTTTAACTTCGATTGTTGAAATCGGCTAAGAAATTTGGAACAGTTCTTAGGCACTCAAAAATCCCTCTTAAAAATTAAAAAAAAACAATTATATTATTTTTAATTTTCGAACCAGATTATACTATTCTAACAGGTTCTTTTTTTAACCTAATATATTCCTTTAAGCTGATTTTTCAAATTTTATACATTTTTGACGGCACTAAATTAAATTCTTGCAGATCACAACTTAGCTCATCCACATTTTACAAACTTATGTATACTGTGCCAATGAACGAACCCTAAAATAACGTTAATAAAACGATAATAAACGGAGCCATAATTATTCATATCTTCATGCTCAAAGTTACTCGTATTTCTCGGTTTTGTGAGTTTCATCTGCAGAGCCAAAATAAACTGACTTCTAGCTTATTGCCATGCATCAATTAAATGACCTAAGAATACAGTGTGGGGTCACAAAGCAAGTATTTGTTAAGAAAAAAAAAACAAATTAATTACTAGGGTAACTGTTTGCCCGGCACGCAATCGTTGAACAATGATTGTGGGTGACTTGACAAAATAAGGTACAACAACATTTAATTAACCAATTTAATTGAGGTTAATTTTTAACAATCATGAAAATTATGAGTAAAATTCGAGTAGAAAACCCAACGACATGGTTTCTACGCCAAGGGTGGCCAATTCAGATAAGATACGTGAGCGCATATTTTAGGTGATAAAAGCTTATTGAAGTGATAAAAGAAAACAACAACAACAAAAATACTTTGGACAAAACAAATGGGAAAGAATGCGTGTCAACGAGAGATATACACACATATATAAAGACAAAATAATATTTAATAAATTTTTGACAAAAACAAAACAAAACAAAACAGAAATAATTTAACAATAACACAACTAACAATACTAAATATTTAAGCAATTATTTTGTGATACCACTGTATTTGGCTTGAAAATATTAGCGTGAAAGCAGCTCAAATTTGTGTATACTTAAAAGCAAGTTTTAGAAACAAAAAAAGTCTTACAAAACTTCACACTACTCGGTGCAATATTTTACATAAACATATACTATGTTTGAAAACCATCAAAACGATCCTACCTTTCCCACCGCGCTCCGTGTAACGATCCAGCGAATGATCGGAACGATAGGTACTGCGTCTGCGATTGTGTATGACTGTTCCTCCATATGGATTACTGTTGTAGGCACGCGTAAGAACGCCATCCTCCTCGAAATTTGTCTCAAGCAGAATTTCTTCGCGAGGATCGCGAACACGGTCGCGATTTATTTTTGTGGGTGAAGACATTTTTGTAGAATTCCTTATTATTTAGATATGTTGTGGATCTTGTTTGCTTGTATTGCTTACGGTATAAGTAAGTTTTTAATCTTAACTGAGGAGGTAACAGTTATTTAACTCACAAATTTAATACTGAACAAAAGGGGGAAAAAACTAGAAAGTTGAATTAAAAATTTATTATGATTCATCCTGTGTCCAAACTGACGTATATATATTTTTTTGTTATTGTCACCGTCGTCACAACGCCACCGATAACAACTTGTTGCTGTTGCTGTAGCTTTTAACTTGTTGGCGTTTCACTTTCAAACTGACTCAGATGTGTGCAGGAAACACATTTAATCAAATCGAGTAGGAAAATAAAATCGAGTTATTCGTGTGTCATTCGTAAATTATCGAAAATGTTCCATATACAGTCGTTGTTCGCTCTCTTGGCCTATCATATTTCTCAATTTCTGTGAATGTGATGAGTTTCATACAATTTTTTTTTTTTTTCAATTCGTTTATCAAATTTTTTTTTTAACCCTAGAATGCTAACCTTACGTTCACTATGCGTTATATTACTCGTTAGGAGTAAGTAAATTTTACGTAGGTTAGTATTCTAGGGTTAAAAATAAAGTAGGATTGCCAGAATTTGAAGAATCTTTTAGCAAGCATTTTAATTTAAATTTTTTTATAAAATCAAGTTTACGAAGCACCAGAGCCGACAAATAGCAGGTGTTACACTTAATGAAGTAGTTCCATAATAATGCATATAAATTCTAAAAGCTGTTAGGATAGCTCAAAATTATTAACTTTTGCTAATTTTTATGTTTACATAATATATTTTTTCCAGCGATATACAGTGCTTGCAGTGGCACAGAATTGACTAACCTTATAAAGGTTAAGAAAATTTCGTAAATATACAGTCCGCGTCAAAAAAAAGTGTACAGCAAAATTGTTTACGTTTATGTATTCATAGATCTTAAAAGTTAGATGGTACAATAAAAAGGGTTTTTATTTTTTTAAAGTTTATTTAGTTGAAAAAAATCAAATTATGGTTTATTCCATAAAAAAATATGTACGTTTTACACTTTTTAATCTTGAAATTATTCAGAAATCAAATAAGGCCGGATTTCACGCATAAAAACAAAGTGTCCTCTCTCACATTATTTGAATGTTCTTTTGGTTTAGTGTTAAATTTTCAGCTAATTTTACTTTGTTTTGTTGCATTCGCAATGCTGATGTTTAATTATATTTAGACCGAGAAAATTGCACGCCTTAAAATCAAAGAAAAAAAGTTCTTGTAAAACTGTAACCAAAATATCTTTACCACAAATAAAAAATTGTTGCAATAATGATTTATCCTTTAACTATGAAAGTGTTGCATCATTGAAACAAAAGACAAGTTCTTTAAAGCTAAATCAATGAAACAATCTTTGCCGTGAAGATAAAATATTTACTATAACGATTTAATTCTTTGTTAACAAGCAATTGAAAAAGTATGTAAAATCAACAACTTTCCTTTGTTTTTTTGAGAGTAAGCTTTATTGTTCCAAAGACAAAGTCTGTTGCTTTAAAGAATGTTTTCTTCAAAATCATATCTGTATATGAAGAATAAGAAAATCGTGTGCGAGTGCCACCATTGAATTGTAATTGTAAAAAACACACGTTAATATTCACACCAGTAAATTTTACTACATTTCATCAACAGCCAACATCAACGAGTCAACTAAAAATCATCACTTTCGGGATCAAAATGAAAGAAAATCGACGAGTCATAATTGATGCCAAAAATCTTCACAAAGCATATTTGGAAACAGAAAAATATGCTCCGAAGTCAATTGATGTTGAAAAAGACATTTTTGAATATTGGGAACGTAAAAGATTAACACATCCTTTTTTATTCCAATTAGAACAAGTCGAGCATTGTATTCCTGCAACTCAAGTCAGTGTTTAAAGGCCATTTTCTGCACTGAAGTTAGTCCAAAGCAGGGATATAAAACAGTTATGACCAATTGTGGAAAAAACTTCAAATAATTTTAATTTATCAACCATTTTTGATACTGGAGGAAGAAAAATAAAACTTCAACTGTTATGTAAGGGAAAAAATAAAACTCAAAAATATGTTTTACTTTGTGAGGGGAAAAAAATAAAAGTTAAAAAAATAACAATTATTTGTAAGGGAAAAAATACAACTCAAAAATAACTTTTATATTGTGAGGTAAAAAATAAAACTTAAAAATATGCTTTTACCAAAAAAGTCTTTATATTTTTGAACAGTTCTAGTTCTCTTGTGCAGTGATTTTAACATAATAATTTTTTCATTAAAATTTAAAAAATAAAAGGTCATTCAATAAGTCCGTAGGATAAGTAAGAAAAAACAAAATTTTGATACAACTCAATTTATTATTCAACATAGTTGCCTTCGAGAGCGATACAAATTATAGCGAATTTCCAACTTTTCGATACCACTTTTATAGTACAATTTCTCTTTCTCATCAAAATAGGCCTCAGTTTCAGCGATTACTTCATCATTGGACTTAAATTTCTTTCCAGCAAACATTCTCTTGAGATCTGAAAACAGGGAAAAGTCGCTGGAGGCTAAATCTGGAGAATACGGCAATTCGAAGCCCAATTCATACAATTTTGCCATCGTTTTCATCGATTTGTGACACGGTGCATTGTCTTGGTGTAACAATACTTTTTTCTTTTGCAAATGAGGCCGTTTCTTGGCGATTTCAGACTTCAATCGATCCAAAAGTGCACAGTAATAGTCGCTGTTGATGGTGGTTCCGTTTTGGAGATAGTCGATGAATATTATTCTTTTCGCATCCCAAAATACAGACGCCATCACCTTAAAAGCCGACTGTTGAGTCTTTGCTCGCTTTGGATGCGGTTCGTCGACTGCTGTCCACTCAGCTGACTTTTGGATTCTGGTGTGAAATAGTGAAGCCATGTTTCATCCATTGTCACATATCGACGATAGACTTCGATTTTATTGCGTTTTAACAGCGCCAAACACTCCTATGAAGCATCAATTCGTTGTTGTTTTTGGTCGACTGTGAGCTCACTCGGCATCCACTTTGCACAGAGCTTTCGCATAACCAAATGTTCGTGTAAAATGGTAAAAACACAACCATCTGATATCTTTACAATGTCAGCTAGCTCGTGCACCTTCAATTTGCGATCGTTCATAACCAAATTGTGGATTTTTTTGATCTTTTGGGCGTCCATTGCGCTCTGCATCATTTGTGCTGGTACAGCCACGTTTAAATTCAGCAATCCACTTTTCTACCATTTGCCTCGATGGAGCATAGTCCGGATAATGTTTATCAAGGCATTCTTTGATTTCCACTGTATTTTTTTTCATCAAAAGCAATGCTTTATCAAAACTCGGAATTCACTTTTTTCCATTTTTTTTTCAATAACAAGAGTTGCACACAAAATGCTATAACTCACGAATAAATTGTCAGATTGTTGTCAAATTTTTATACGTATCGTTTGAAGGTTGGTACTAAATAAAAATCATATGGAAAAAATCTAGTAACGCCATCTATGTGTCATCCTATGGGCTTCTTGAAAGTACTGCTAACTGTTCTTTTCGGTTCCTGTTTGATTACTCATTTTGAAGAAAAATTAAAAGAAAAACGAAGTGAGTACCAGTTTTTAGAAAATTTGTGGTAAAAACAATATATATTTCAATATACAGGTCGCTAGAGGCACGTTTAAATATCAATATTTTTTCTCGAAAATTTCACAATTTACTTTTTACATGTAAAGGAACAATCGAGGCCCATACACATTTTGAATTTGTATAAAAAAATTTGTTCCATACAGCTAAGGCTCAATCTACTCTATACATATTAAATACAAAATAAATTTAAAGACACTTTAAATTCGAACCACAAGCTACTGTCAAAATGGTTCGTCAAATATTTTGCCCACCAGCTTAATAGCCTCCCCTTCGAGGCATTTTTCAAAGAAACTTAAGCATGTTTTTCTTCTTCTGCTGCCTCCTGACTGACTGACTGTCAGCTCTGGTGCTTGCCTGCAAATGATTAAACATAATTACTCCCGCTGGAGTGATATGTGCCAGAATGGTGCATTTTATGAGCTGTCATGTTGCTGCCTACAACAGCCCCGCCCCTACTTCGCAACTTGTCAGCTAAATGCATCATACATTGTTGAAACTATTGTAACTAATTTTGAGATGACAAGGCAAGTTACATGCACCCACCCACTCTCACACTTTCAAACCTACAAGTGAACAACATCCACCAAAATCCTTAGCCTAGTATTTTATATGGTAGCTTGTAAATGCTGTACAAAAGGGTTTCACTGTGTTTAACTGCGGGTATATTAAAGGAATGGCGCAGTTTTAATGGCAACAGCTTAACAATTTAATTGTTGTTAAAGAGTAGGTAGTTTCACAAATAGCGTAAAACTACTCTGGTAAAGTGGGGAGACTGCTATTTAGCTCAGTAGTTACTTACAATTTATACAATGGCACACCCAAAACTTAATCCTACCATTTCGAGTTCATTAACTGTCTGTTGTTGTTTTTGGGTTTGTGCGGCGTTACAGTTGCAAAAGTAGGAAATGATTATTTCTCATAATTACATCCTTGCTGTTTTGTTCATGTTTTTGCTTTTTCAATTTAACTGTTTTTCTGCAATAGTTTGGATATTTTTCTGCCATCCTAGCTCGTTAATTTACTACTCTTACATTCATACAGTTTGCATGCGTCTTTCGTCTACTACTTTTCCTACTCTATCTGATTTCATAAATCGCATTCTTTGTAATAATCTTCTGCTGTCTCTGCAGCAGCATCAGCATCAGCAATTTCTGCCAAGACGGAAATGTCGGTGATAATTCCTGCGGCAGAACGGATGCACAGCATCCATTACATAGCCTCACGCTTTCACCAGTCCGCTTCTCATAATCATATCTATCTATACAGTATATCTGTTTGCCTGTGTATAAACGGGTGTGTTTGTATGTATGCAGCATGCATATATCTATGAGTTTGTGGGAATTATTTTCTCTAGTATACGTTCTGTTATTTCCTCCCTTTCATCTACATAGTTGTCCCCATAGTTTCATTTGCTTCACTTGTTTTTGTTTCCAATTCTTGAGTTCGCAAGTGCAGATTTTTGTATCTCAGGCTATACAAAGTATTTCAGGCATACTTTAGGGCGTTTACTCTTCTGTAGATTCATACTTCCATTATGACTTGTGCAGCCGCACCTGCAGGCATTTTTCATTTCAAAAAATTACTTTGCTTAATTTAAATTCAGCTTTTATCGATTGCAGCATCTTTGTCACCCGACATGAGAGGTAAACCGACTGAGGCCAAAGGAACAATGTGATTATAATAATTGATATGAGCTTAACGTGACGCATACATTTTAAAAAATTGTTACTTTTGTTTCTGGATTATAGAGATCTCATCAATTGGTATGCGTTCGATTCTGTATTTTTATATACAGATATACGTATTTTAAAAAAATCTATCAATGCCTTCATTTCTCTGAATATATTTTTTAATACAATTTATGGGTCTATTATACTCCTAACTCTTTTAAAATTAAAACACACCAGGGGTGCACACAAGGGGGTAATTTTGGGGTCCCAATCCCCAATTTATTTAGTTTTAACAAAGAAAGAAATTTCATCCCGAGTGGATGATATGCAAAATAAAATAAGAATAATAGCCCAAGAAAACAGCCCACCCCAGAAGATGTAAAGATGATAAAATAAATGGTTTTTTTTTACTGTAATTTTACCAATATATACTGATTTTCTAAATAACATTGTTTTACCGCATATTTGTAGACATTGTTTGAATCAAACAAATAGGCCTGACACATTTATTTAAAAACTAAAACTAAATTAAATTGCAAAACAAGGATATTTGCATCAATTAGTTGATGCAGGAAAGATTCCAAAATTTTCTATATTCATCCTAACTTTTATAGGTTTTGAATTAAAACATAAAAAAGTTTACTTTTTTAACCATTGAATTTATTATTAAAATTCGCATTTTTTAGGATGCATATCTTGTTTTTAAGACCAAAAGTTTATTTCACAAGCCCTCTGCATTAACATTTTAAAATCTTTGGGTTTGGTTTTAAGCCCAATGTTTTGTCAAAAAACCGCTACGGGTATAAGAAATCGGAGGGAAAAGGTTTAGCTTTTCTGTAAGCTGCTGAAGTCCTGGAATTGGAAATTATTTACACAAGGGATTAACGACTTAACTGATGCATTACATACTAAGGAAAACTTTATTATTTTCATTCCACCGCTCCGCAGCTTGCAGTTTTAAACATAATCACATTAATTTTTTTGGCCAATTGGACATCATCTTAAAGCAATTTTACCTACACGCAGAGAAAAAATATGTTTATATATGTTTGGTTTCAAAAACAAAATATTCAGAGGGAACCACCTAATGATTAAGAACTTTCCTTTAATAGCATTATTTTCGATATAAGAAGATATTAGTTGTGCCCAACATTAATATAATTACTTACTTAGGTGGCCGTAACAACCCGTGTCCGGGCTTCGGCCGACATCATCAGCTCTCGCCAGGCGCCTCTGCTTTGAGCGATGCAAATATATATATAACGAAAAATTGCATTAATTAATCATATTATATGTGGGACCAATTATGATTACTTGTTTACAAGAAACATGCAGAAACATATTATACTTCCTGCAAATTATGTTTGGGAAGGCCTATTACTTTTCAGCGTGTACATTTTGATTTTGAAATATACAGTGGCTCAAAAAAGTAGTCGGACATACGAATAATGTCAAAGTAAACCAAAGTGTTTTTATATTTCTACATATAGTAGTTATACATTTAACAACAACATAGTAGTTATAATCATTTTATAAATGAAATACACTGAGAGAGTTAACTAGGTTGTTCAATAGTTATTGAATAATTTTACTGTTACTACTAACAAAAAAACCACGCCATAGTCGATCAAAAGTCAAGGGTGATGTTGACTGTTTTCTTTGATTATAGCGGCGTTGTACACATGTAATTCTTGCCTGAAGGTCAGACGGTAAATAAAGAATATTATCCGAGTGTTATGCGGCGTTTAAGAGAGCAAATTCGTCAAAAGGGCCAGGTTTCTGGAAAGAAAACACATGAATTTTTCACCTTAAAAATTCAACAAATATCATCGTACAACAACCGTATTCACCTGATATGAATCCGGCTGACTTTTTTCTCTTTCCAAAACACAAATTGCTAAAAAAAATCAATAGTTAAATCACCTAAGTCGGCTTGGGTGGAGAGCCGATGTATGGGAATTATAAACTTATGCTTATTCACTCAAGCAATTGATTGTTTTGAAAGCAAATGATTGAAACCCAAAAAAATTATTTAATTCATCTTAGCCAAATCTATTAACCAATATTTTAGGTAAAACATCGAAAATTCGACACTTTATCAAAATGGTATGGAAATAATTTATCGTCGAAGCCATTTGCGTTATTATACAAAGATTATTTTTGATTTTAATATAAGAGATTACTGTATGAACAATAATACGTATACAATACAAACCGAGAGAATATTTTTTTGGTTCTACATAAAAAAATTTTAAAACGGTGCTAAAATTCAGCTATTATGTTGAATAACCCCGTCTAATAACCTGTAGTTTGAGTATTTTACCGAAAAAATCCCCAAAAATCCAACATTTAAAAAAAACAATAATACGTATGGCTTAAGCATAGTTTTGAGCTATTTTCTGAAAAAAAAATATAAAAAAAAACAAAACTCTGAAAAAATGTTATAACCGATAAAACTTTTATTTTTAAAAAAAAAAGTAAAAATTACCAAATATTTAGTTAATTTACCGCCCAAATAAAAATTGGCAAGTTAGCAAGTAAAACTTAGGCGTTTTAATGAGGTTGAAAACTGCCAAAGCCAGCATATAAATTATACTAGGTTTTTTTGTTAATTTAACATAAGATTATTCGTTGGCATAAGTGTACTATTTCGGAAGAGGCCTTCTTTGAAGGCCATACACTAAAATTTGAATAAATAATAAATATTTTGTGTTTTATATATAAAACAGAATGTATAAAACAATTTTTAAAAAAGCCTATAAATAAAAAACTTAAAACATCACCAAATTTTTTTTCTGGGTGCGCCTCTGGAACACACGTAAATAGGAGATTACAAAGATATTTTTTGGAATGCAGTAGCAATTCAATAGTTACTAACGCAACGAAGATGATGCTGCACTTTACTTTAGCTCGATGCTGCAACTCTTCAACTCTACAATTGTTTTTACAATTTTTTTCTTGGCGAACTTAGCGGTCATTGGCACCACTGTGTGCCGACTTTGACAATGCCAAAATGTAGCTTGCCAGAAGTTAGCCTTTAATTAAGAGAAAACAGCACCTGAAATTAAGCTATAGTTGTTGCTTCCGTAACGCTTGAAAGATGTTGCCAAGCCATGTAGAGTTTTGTTTTAGTGTGCATTTGGAACAAATTAAATATATTTTTTTTTTGCTTTCATTTTGGCGCAAGATAAGATAGAGGACCCCATTGTAAGAGCGCTCTGGTGTAAATGCACTAGAATCAGCACAACATGCAACGATGCACGGCTAGAAGCGGCACAAATTACTCCGCTACCCGCACCCTTATACATGTTATAATGAATTAAGAACTTTGTGCTTTTTACAATTTTTGTTGTTTTTCTGAGATAAGAACATGTGCATAGATACAAGCATCTAGTTATGTGCGTATGTTTTTTTAAACATACATAGATTTTTCCGCATGAAAAGTAAAAAGCACGATATTAGAAAATGCAATATGAAAGCCGTTCAAGCTTTTCAGACTTGAATGTAGACATAGTTCGCGTTTGGTTGTGTGTGTACAGCCTTAATTAGGCCTAATCTAAATAGGTTACTCTTAAGAGTGACTGTAATCTGTGAAACCATTTAACAAAGTTACGACATTTTTTATTTCATGAAAAGTTTAATTATGTGCTTTTATGCACCAACATGTTTATGCATCCACCTTCAGATTAAGGCGTGGAAACAAAACCACCTGAGTAGCAAGAAAACATAATTTCAGGAAGTGGATGTGAAACATGCAAATATTTAAAGCTGAATTAAATGCTTATAAGATGATTGGAGCGAAGTATCCTGTCTTGTGTTGGTGCGTTCATTAATGTTATTTAGAATTAGACAACTTTTTGCAACTTAAGTAAGCTTAAAGCTTATCTCTTAAGAACGCCATTCATTCGGAATGAAAGTTGAAGTAATTTTATGGGGGGAGGAGGGCGGGGGACCGTTGGTTAAGAATGGGAAAACAAAGACAGTTATTAAAGCACAGTTAGAGTGACTATTTATAAGAGCACCTATATGAGTAAAAGTGTTTTTTTCGCTCCCTGTGCATTTTCTGAGAAAATGGAAATGAAAAAACCGCATACTTCTAGTGGAAAAAAATTACAGTTTCTAAGATACAAAGCGCATATTACTTGTTTTTAAAATCAAATATTCCCATTGAAAATCGGACCTCTTTTATAAGACTTAGAAACAAAAATATAGAGAAACTAGGAAGTAATGGAGCTTCGACAAGGTACCAAGGCTTAAATAATATCCCCTCCGGCCGTATTGAAGTAGATATTTTTTTTTTATTTAACCAACACTCAGGGGATGCCCCCTATAAATGCGAAAGCATTGTGTTGATTCGGAAGACGGGTGATAATTAGTTGTAGGGTGGAAAAATATTTGTGTTTATACACATTATTTAATTTTACTCTAAGCTGTCACATAGATCAATTTGTAGACTGCTCATTATGCTAAAGAATATATGTGGTGCAAATTCATACGAACGGTGTAAAATAATTTCGTTTCCAATTAAAGTGAAACGAAACGCCCCCCATTCAATTCCACCCAATTTTCTAGACTACTAACTGCCAACTAAAGAATATGTTTGGAAAATTTGCAAGAAGTCGGTCAAAAGCTTCAGAAGCAGTTCGATTAAAATTAAAGTGTCACGCCTCTGTTTAATTCCGCCCAATTTGTTAGACTAATCACTGCTCATTATTCCAAAGAATATATTTGCAAAATTTTGTTGAATTCAGAAAAAAAAGGTGTATCAGGAGTTCCATTAAAATTAAAGTGTCACGTCCCCTGTCTCATTAAGCCCACTTTTATAAACTACAGTCTGATCCTTATGCCAAATAATATGTGTGCAAAATTGGGTTTAAGTCGGACAAATGGTGTAGAGGGAGTTTGATAAGAGTTAAATTGACACGTCCCCTGTACAATCCAACCCACTTTTGTGGGCTTAAGACTTCTCATTATACTAAAGAATATATGTACGAAATTTGGTTAAAATCTGGCAAACGGTGTAGATGAAGCTAGTTTAAAAGTTACATGCCACGTCCCCTGTTTAATACCGCCCAATTTTATAAACTTAAAACTGCTCAAATTACTAATGATGATGTGTACAAAATTTAGCCAGAAACACGATGTAACAGAATTCAGATTAAAAGTAAAATGCTACACCTACTTTTTTAGTCTAAAGATTCCACATTAATTTGGGTAGTATTTCGGGTGGGTAGAATTTGGGTAGTACATACACACACGATATCATTCAGTTTTATTTATTTACGAAAGTTTTTCTATTTTCATGACGTCACTTTATATGGAAGGTAGGCGTGGTTTCATCCGATTTCGCCAAATATCATAGAAATGGTTTATATTATATATCAAAGTTTATGTGCAAAATTTCAAGATATTTCTTTAATTTTTGTGCATTTTTAAAAGATTTTACGTTTAAAATACAGCCATTTTGTATTGGAAGTAGGCGTTGTTTTCTTCCGATTTTGCAAAACATCATACTGAGGGCTTATGTTAAATATCAAAGCTTATGTGCAAAATTTCAAGACATTTCTTTAATTTTTGCAGATTTTTCAGAGATTTTACATTTTAAATAAGGCCAATTTGTATGGGAGGTAGGCGTGGGTTTCATCCGATTTTGCCAAATATCATAGTGATGGTCTATATTATATATTAAAGATTATGTGCAAAATTCCAATTCCATTTCTTTAATTTGAGCGGATTTTTAAAAGATTTTACGGTTAATACAAAGCCATTTTGTATGGCAAGTAGGCGTGGTTTTCATCCGATTTTTCCAATTTCATAGCCAGGATTTATATTGAAAATCAAAGCTTACGTTTAAAAATGCAAGGCATTTCTTTAATTTTTGTGGATTTTTGTAGACAGTTAAAATAAAGACCTTTGTATGGGAGGTAGGCGTGGTTTTCGTCTGATTTGGCTCATTCTCGAACTTAATCTTCATCTTAGAAAGATGTTTATATTTTCACAGACGGACAGGCAGACAGACACACAGAAATCGACTCAGGTGGTTATTTTTTGGTCGTTATTTTTTCGATCAGAAATAAGTTATTTTTTATCGATATTTTTAAGATAAAAAATAAAAATCATTCATTGATCGATATTTTTTCAATCGGATTAAAAAATTATTTTTTGATCGAAATTATATCGATAAAAAAAGGATCATGTGTATGTACATGCCGGTGACCGTTATTTAGAAGTCCTTTTTTAAGTGAAACTTCTTTTAACTGCTACTTTTTTCTACAGCTTTTTCTACTTCTATAATTACTACTATGTTTTACTACTACTTTCTACTACCATTTCTTGCTACAATTTTGCCACCTTATTGTTATAATATTTCCCATTACTTTTTAATACTACTGTATTCTATTTAAGTTGTCTTATTTTATCCTACTATTTTCCATCACTATTTTCTACTACTTTTTTCTGTTACTATTGATACTTCCATATCTACTTCTATTTAAAAATACTATTTTCGACTACTACTATTATTTTCCACCTGTTTCTTATTTAAATCCTTGTCCTAGTCCTTACTCAAATCCTTGCCCAAGTTCAAACCCTCACGGTCAGAGCTGTCAAATGTAAAGGCTGGTCCTATTACTTTTTTTTACCCTTCAACATTTCTTCTAAACACATCTAACCTCTATCCGCCACTCTTCTGGGGGGTCCCCATACAAAAAAACACAAAAACCGTTGATTACAGTTTAGGCTTGTGCTTAACAGTTCCGGAGCCGGAATGAACATGAAATGATTCTTTCGAACAGCGGAACTAGTTCGCGGAAACATGTCCGCGGAGCCATTTAGTTCCTTTGATCTGTAGAAGGGAAAAATATGTTTGTGTACTAAATTTATAATATAATTTGCTAAGGATATGAATATATATTATAAAATCAGCTCTTGAAAAATGCTATACTCATATGCATAATAAAATTAACCCATTTCTCTATATATTTTAACTCTTAAACATGTTCATACATAGCAGTTCTCTCGGAGCCAAAACATGTCCCGGAGCTATCTAGTTCCGCTAGTTTGCATGTTCAACCAAATGAACGGAACAATGCACATGACAAGGACGGCGATATATCTTGTAATAGTTTTATGTCATTTCTTTGAATTACTTTTACCAAAGAACCAAAGAAGAAATGATATATATTTTATTTCTATCACTTTTACAACCAACTCAGCTAAGCAGTAACAAGTACGAAAGAGATGTCGGTTCATGCTGTTTATACATATTAAAAAAATTATTGCAACCGGAATTGTTTGGACATGTTAAGAATGGATCAAAGGAATGATTGGAACTATGTTCGACTGTAAACATGGTTCCGTGAACTATACATGTTCGGAGCGACTCATCTCTATTACAGTTCATATCTCTCCCGAATTGGCGTCTAGAGCGATCAAATATAATAACTGGTTCTATTATTTTTTGCCCATCAACATTTCTTCTGAACACACCTACTAACTTTCTGTCACTCTTCTGAGGGTTCCCATATAAAAAACACAAAAACTTTGCTAGGTTTTTTGCTTACCGGGTGGTTGAATATCGCTGAAAGATGGCTTTGAGGAAAAGTGTATAAAGCGCACAATACCTTCAGTTCATTAAGTTCTCAATTCTCAAAATTTTTTACAATAAGCAAATTGTGTGCTATTGGCAACTCTTTCACAATAAAGAAATGTGTTTATGCTTTGATGATTTGAGCTGAATTGTTTTTTTTTCTCTCCCATTTGCAACAACAATAAAGATCATAATAAAGTGACGCGTTAACAAAGACAGCGTTGTTGTTGGAGTTGTTGTTTCACTAAAGATATTCAATTTTGCAAATGCTTCAAAGGCTTTTGCTTAGGATTCTCAAATCAAATTGAATGGTTTTAAGCTTACTCTGTGGAGTGAGCAGTGTGTGAATGAATGTGTGTACATGTGTATTTGCGTGCGAGTATGTGTGTGTGTGCTCAGTCCGACATAGCCAGTGGCATCACATCTCAGATTTTATTTACAAGGCATAAGAATTGATTCTTCTTTAGTTTCCGTTTCCGGTGCTCTAACTTTAATGCAAGTGTTGATTTTATGGTGGTCGGGGCGGTAGCAATGTAGGCACTAGCTGTGGAGTTATGCGGCCTTGTGGGAGAAATGTTTGGCTTTATTATCTTCATTACGCTTTTGGGATTACGTAGACGCCACAGTGTGCGGCACTCGTTTCATTCCATTTTGTTTTTCTTATAGCAACATTTCTTTTTCCAATTGAATACTCCCGAAAGACAGTCGCCAATTTTAAGTGTGGCAACGAAATCTTTATTTAAATAGTAATGTTGCCACAGTGAGTGTTTGTTTGTAGAAAAAGCAAAGTCTTTCACTTAAACTTTAAACGCGTTTAAGTGTGTACATTTTTATTTTTTCTGTGCAGTTAAATTATTATAAAAGATAAAGACACATACTAGAGATGTCTGCTTGTATGGTATAGTTAGAAGTTATGTTTCAATAAGCGACATCATTATTATATTTATTATTCAACACTTGAAAAGTATAATAAAAAACAATTTTAAAGGCTTCAGCAGACTGCCTGGTTATAAATTTAAAATTCAATGTGGCAACGTTGTGTGTGGGTATGGTGCACAAAACTCACTTGTGCGGAAGCGAGCTGTAACTGGCAAGATTTTTTCGCATTGAACGACGAAGTTTTTTCTTTTTTTTTTCCTTCTCTGCCACTACTTTTGGGGCAACTTAACTTCTGTTGACAAAGCGTGGTTGTTATGTTTGTTTTTTTTTTTTTTTAAATCTTGTTTTGTATATTTATGTAAATAAAAATAAGTACCATCATCACATTGAAGATAGAATAAAATGGAATCACAGCATGCTGATTTTTGTAGCATTTCTTTTTTTTTTTAACACTGTTTGAGCTATTAATTAAAAAAGCAAATAAAAGCAGAAACATATTGCCATGGTTTTAGGAAACCGCAATTAAATTCTCAAATGAAGGACAAAAGTCTTCAAGATATTTGTACTCCTTTAATCCTTCATATAATAAGAACGCCTACCAAAATGAAACAAACAAAATAAGGGCGTTTTTTCCTTCGGTTATTTATGCTAATCGTGGGGTTATTTTATGTTTTAATTCCCTTGCCAAAGGGCCCGAAGGCTGAAGAAAAAGGTTAAAATACTTATTTTTAAAGGCGCTCAAATTTGCTTAACAAAGTTTATTAAAACTAAGCACCAAAACTGGCCCACAAATGATTTAATTTAATTTTACATTTTTGAATGAATGCGTTGAAAGGTGGCAAGGTTTGCACAAGAAGTATTTCAGGGCGAATATATTGATTTCTTGAACTTGATGAAAATACTTGGAAAAAAAAGAATTTGATATGCCGGAAGTTTAATTAAATGTTTATTTTCTTAGGTCACGCAGACTACGAATTTTATGAACTTTTTTTTTTTTTAAAGGTATTCATATAAATATTCAAGAATTTTAAAATACCGGAAAAAAACGGTTAGTAAACGCATTAAAAATTTTTTGATTTTTCTATAAGTGCGTGAAGATAAATTCGTAAATCCGACGGAAACTTAGCAAAGACACAAACCTTAAAAGTACGAATTAAAAATTCTATTAAAAAGTAATACTATTAAAAAGTACGAATTTAACTTTAAGTACGAATTTAACTTAAAGTACGAATTTATATAAAAAACTACGAATTTAACTTCGTTTGATAAGAAATCTTTTTAGCATCAACCAGGAAACTTAAAATTCAAAACATTTATAAAATATAATAAAGTTAAGGGAAAAATACAAAATTAGTTCAGAACTGAAAATTCGATGCAGAATTGATAAAATTTCCGCTTCAGATCATAAGAAATTTTTTAAAATTATACATTTAAGATTTTTATTTTTTATACACCAATGGACAGGTAATTAAAGCTCCTTTTCAGGGGTATATGACTAATAGTGCCACGTTGAGGATTTTGGCCAAAGGAAATTTTTTAAAAAGGAGTAATCGATCGATTCATAAAGGGTGATTTTTTTGAGGTTATGATTTTCATGCATTAGTATTTGACAGATCACGTGGGATTTCAGACATGGTGTCAAAGAGAAAGATGCTCAGTATGCTTTGACATTTCATCATGAATAGACTTACTAACGAGCAACGCTTGCAAATCATTGAATTTTATTACCAAAATCAGTGTTCGGTTCGAAATGTGTTTCGCGCTTTACGTCCGATTTATGGTCTACATAATCGACCAAGTGAGCAAACAATTAATGCGATTGTGACCAAGTTTCGCACTCAGTTTACTTTATTGGACATTAAACCAACCACACGAATGCGTACAGTGCGTACAGAAGAGAATATTGCGTCTGTTTCTGAGAGTGTTGCTGAAGACCGTGAAATGTCGATTCGTCGCCGTTCGCAGCAATTGGGTTTGTGTTATTCGACCACATGGAAGGTTTTACGCAAAGATCTTGGTGTAAAACCGTATAAAATACAGCTCGTGCAAGAACTGAAGCCGAACGATCTGCCACAACGTCGAATTTTCAGTGAATGGGCCCTAGAAAAGTTGGCAGAAAATCCGCTTTTTTATCGACAAATTTTGTTCAGCGATGAGGCTCATTTCTGGTTGAATGGCTACGTAAATAAGCAAAATTGCCGCATTTGGAGTGAAGAGCAACCAGAAGCCGTTCAAGAACTGGCCATGCATCCCGAAAAATGCACTGTTTGGTGTGGTTTGTACGCTGGTGGAATCATTGGACCGTATTTTTTCAAAGATGCTGTTGGACGCAACGTTACGGTGAATGGCGATCGCTATCGTTCGATGCTAACAAACTTTTTGTTGCCAAAAATGGAAGAACTGAACTTGGTTGACATGTGGTTTCAACAAGATGGCGCTACATGCCAAACAGCTCTCGATTCTATGGCCATTTTGAGGGAAAACTTCGGAGAACAATTAATCTCAAGAAATGGACCGGTAAGTTGGCCACCAAGATCATGCGATTTGACGCCTTTAGACTATTTTTTGTGGGGCTACGTCAAGTCTAAAGTCTACAGAAATAAGCCAGCAACTATTCCAGCTTTGGAAGACAACATTTCCGAAGAAATTCGGGCTATTCCGGCCGAAATGCTCGAAAAAGTTGCCCAAAATTGGACTTTCCGAATGGACCACCTAAGACGCAGCCGCGGTCAACATTTAAATGAAATTATCTTCAAAAAGTAAATGTCATGGACCAATCTAACGTTTCAAATAAAGAATCGATGAGATTTTGCAAATTTTATGCGTTTTTTTTAAAAAAAAAGTTATCAAGCTCTTAAAAAATCACCCTTTAGAACTGACTTTGAATAAAAAAATGTTAGTTCCAAAATGTACGATTTTTAAATTTAAGATATTAATAACAGGTAATTAAAGCACCTTTTCAAGGATATATAACTCATTGTGGCGCGCTAAGGATTTTGGCCACAGGAAGAATCATCAAGCTACAAAGGCGCTAAAAGAATTAGAAAAAGCGGAATATAATGAAAATAAAAGAAAAACAGCAACATGTTGGGTCAAACCATTGCTTCAACTCGTGTGAGCTTTATTTCTGTCATTTTTTATTAGAATATGTCAAAATTGTGTTTCGATTTCTTACATAAAGATGTCAGTGATTCTGGCAGACTTTTCAGTCGTAACATCTACCATTTTGGTCTCCACAGTACGTATCACCTGACATAACAGCTGATGAGACATATTTTTTGGTGTGTTGAGACAGGAGGTAGTTGTTTGAGTTTGACAAAACAAGAATCGTTAGCTCGGGAAAAAATTGTTTTTGCAAGAAAAAGAGCATAAGAAATGGAGTTTAAAAAACATCCGAAAGAAAAAAAAAAAAATAATATAAAGCTATTAAATCGAGGAAATCTTGGTAAAAAAGTGTCAGTAGTGAATGAAATAAAATGGAATTGATTTATTAGGAAATTAATTTAATTCTTATCTCATAAGTATATTATCAGAAAATAGGGTGAGGTGGGGTAATGTGTACAATGGGTTTTTCAATTTTTCGTACAAGATATTAACAAATGAGTTAACAACTGAACTGAATAAACAACTGTGTTATATTTCTTTTGACAGCATCCTGTTTTTTCATAAGTGTTGGACATACATTTCATAAGAGTTTTCAAAAAGCGTGAACAATTTTTGTTAAAAACTTTTTAAAATTTTTAAAAAATAGTGTTTCGGATAAAATGTTCTTTAGATTTTAAAGTGAGTAGATGTAAATGTGATATTGCTCAATATCTTTAAATATAATAAAAGATTTTGCAGGTGTTGTGGTAAATACCATCAATAAGAAAAAAGTGACTTACATTGGAGTGATATGTAAAACTCACGGTGGGGTGATGTGTAACACATCTTACACATTATAATTGCTATGAAAGAGGCAACAATGTCAAACTCTGAAATGTAATCACATCAACAACATTAAAAGAGATCGGCCCAGTTCATACTATTCAGCCCAGACCAAAATCCAATCGTGGTAGGAAGTCAATGAAAAGCGGTGTTCTAACAACGCCACAGAAACGTTTACAGTTGCGGGAGGTGGAAAAAAAAAAACGGAAAAGAAAACCAAACAAACGGCAGCGAAAGAAAGCTGCAGGTGCTCGGTTGCAAAACTGGCGTTCTTCGTCGTCACCCGAAGGAGATAGAAATTTTTGCATGATTTGTTGCGATGTTTTGCCAAAACATTTAAATCAAAAAAATTCACTTGAATGAAACAAATGCAAGCGCTTTTTTATTTTTTGTGAGCCATTTTATTTGTGAGAATTCTCACTCCGATATAGATATTTCCGACAAATAATCATTTTACATTTGAAATGTATTTTTTTTTTTGCAATTAATAAAGCCATTCATGTACACCCGACGCCAAAAAAAGTTTACATCCACTATTTTAACGAAAGTGTTCTTTTAATTTTTATATACTTTATAATTACCTACATACTATTTATAATTACCTACTAAATGAAGATAAATGCTTAATATTTTAAAAAATTTATTTAATTCGTTTAAATTTTAATTTCTCGATAGCAGACAAATATTCAAATGGAAACTTTTTTTTGGCGTCCGATGTATTCTATTGAAGTTAACGATCATTTTTTTAATTTCAACGTTGTTTGTGTATGTGCATGGAAAATCAGACAGATTTTCAAGATATTGCTATTATTTCATTAAGTTTTTATACTTTTACTATATATACTTTTACTAAACATAAAAAGTCAAAATAAACATAAAAAATTAAAGTTCCTGGTCTTTAAACCAATATTTTGTTGGTGTTACAAATCACCCCACCGATTTGAAAAAGAAAAAAAAGTCATATTTGAAATTTTTGTTCTACTTCATCCATTTACAATAGCCATGAAAACACTTACTTCGAATTGGTTCTTTTGCAAGGGCTAGGAATTAAACCAATCAAAAACTTAATTTCTTAACACTTTTATTGGAGCAAAAACAAAAATCTGTTACACATCAGCCCACTTCAGCCTATATATAAAAACGGGCTTTATATTCAAGTGTCCAAAATATTATTGAAAAGAAGTAGTCAGTGACTTTCCCGCGTATAATCTTTGCAGGAATATATGAAAAAAAAAAAAATCAATTTTGTTATAATTTTGACTCTCTGAATTTGAATTTCATATTAATAAATATTTTCGAGCAATCGCGAGAGCCTCAAGTAAATGAAGAAAAAATACTTTCCCCATACTCTGATTTGGCGTGGAATATACCCCAAGTATTAATGATGTGAGCAACCTCATTTAATCATTTGCTATTTTTTGGGTATTTAAGACCCCTTTTAATGGCACTTGGCAGTCCTTGTTTACGTTAAAACAATGTTGTAACATAAACAAAACATAATTTATCATAAATGCAGCCGCAACAGCAACAACAACATTAACTATTTATTACAATCCGGTTTTCAAGTGTTATCTCATTCGTCTAAATGCGACAGACAAGGTGGGCAGGGTTGCTGTTGTTGCTGCTATTATGGAAGTTACATTGCTGCACTTGCAAAAGAGGCAAAAAAAAAAAAAATGAAAATATAACAACAACAATGAGTTGGTTGAGCTGTTGTGAAGTTAAGAGCGATGCGGCGAAACGGTCAGCAGCAACTTGACCAGCAAAAAAAATTGAAACAAAGAGGGACGAACAAAAGAGAATTGAAATTGAAAAAGTAATTTGAACTACAATTGGACTTGGATCAACAAAAACAACAAAAAGTGAATGCGTTGAGTGAAGTGAAGTAGGCTTGAGGTTGTTGAAGAAGTATCAAAATAACGTAATATGTACTCGTAAATTGAATGCGTAGTTGCTGAGTTGCCAGCCTGGTGTTAATTTTTGTGGCCATGTTAAATTTTTAGTTTGATGTTACAACTGAATTACCGAATTGCTTAGCATGGGAGATCGAATATTGGACATTTTAAAACGTGCAAAATTTGAAAAAATCGGAATCGTCAAAATCAGTTTTTGGACAAAACCGTCCGATTTCGCATGGAATCACCGATATATTACTGTGGGCAAAAAATATCGAGACTTTGTTTATAGATCAAAAAAATTTTTTATTTATTCTTCTAAATTCATTACCCCCTTAAAGTAGAAGGGGGTGAAGGGGAGAAGTTGATGTGTAACGTCAAGAAGGAGGCGTAGCAGTTATAGAAAAATATATATTTTTGATCAGCATCATCTCCTGAGTCGATTTCCGTGTGTCCGTCTGTCTGTCCGTCTGTCGACACGATTAGAGCCGTAATTTTAAAGCTATCTCGATGAAATTCAAAATATAAGTTTATTTTTAAAAAAGGAAGATTAAGTTCGAGAATGGGTCAAATCGGATGAAAACCACGCCTACCTCCCATACAAATTGGCTTTATTTTAAACGTAAAATCTCTTAAAAATCCACAAAAATTAATGAAATGTCTTGAAATTTTGCACATTAGCTTTGATATATAACGTGAACCATCCCTAATATATATGACAAAATAGGATCAAAACCATGCCTATCTCCCATACAAAGTGACGTCATCAAAATAGGAAAACTTTCGTTAATATAAAAAACTGAATATCTCGTGTATGTCGTGGCTAAAGACTTCGAATATTCTTCAATATGGCCGCGGGGGGATATTTTAGCGTCGGTACCCTGCCGAAGCTCCATCCTTACTAGTTTTCCATGAAATTGAGCATTTTTTGGCACCAATTGAGATATCACTTTTCTGAGGCCCAAATTGTCTCTTAAAATGGTTTCCACTGATCCTTCCGATATTCCAACAAGTTCAGTAAGGTATCGGACTATTAATCGACGATTTTGGAGCACCAATTCCTTGATTTTGTTGACGTGTAGCTCATCAGTTGATGTTGATGGTCGTCCTGGCCGTGTCTCGTCTACTAAACTAAACTAAATATTCACTTTTAGCTATTTACAAAAGGACGCGTATCTCAAACACTAATGAATATTTTGATGTGTAATTTGGCACAGATGTCAGTGACAGTAGTGCCAACTTAAAAATAAAAACATTTGTCCCTATCGGAATCCCCAAAAGATTTAAATTCAAATTCCCCGGTATTTTTTTTTTGACTACAGTAGTATGGAGGACCAGAAAGTTTATTGTTTTCTTTTAGCTTCCGTTCTATTGAAATATTATGGGATTTAAAAAAAAATTTATTTAGAATCATGAATTCATTGAGTCGAATTAAATAAAGTTGCTTTAATAGATGATTATTCTTAAAGCTTCTAAGTCTTATATAAGATTTATTCAATTTATTCTTTAAATTGCCTCGATTTTTATTAAACCAGGCCGGATTATTAGAGCTACGATTGCACTTCTTAGAGGCATAACTGCTAACCATATTAATTGCAATAATATTTGTAATTACTTCAGATCCTTTTATAAATTAATTTCGCAAGGATCCATTTAAAAATTAGTTCCTTAAGTTCCACAAACAAAAAAATTGCTTTAAAATTTAGAGCCTCCACCTGCAAATGAATCACTGGCAGATGTTGATTCTTTAGACAATCTCTTTACTATCAACTTATCTGAATACGAATCTGATAATTCAATTAATGAATATATTAATGTTTTGTTAATGAAAATATGTATATATCTTCTTCTTCTATATAAAGGGTGATTCAATAAGATCTTATTACTTTGTTTTCTAAATAAAATACATAAAAATCAATGTATTGATGCAAATATTTATTTGGAATGATAGTAGGGTTCCTACAACTCAATGTTTAAAAATTATTTCCTTCAAATGTTGCCCACGACTAACTCTTAAATGGTACATTCTGTGGGTACAATTTTCGACAACTTTTTCGAGCATATCGGCCGGTATTCCTTCAATAACACGAGTTATGTTGGTTTCCAAAGCGTCAATAGTTTCGGGTTTGCCGACATAAACAAGTGATTTAACATATCCCCAAAGCAATCCAATGGCGTCAAATCACATGATCTTGGTGCCCAATTAACGGGACCATTTCTTGAGATGATGTTTTCATCGAAAGTTTCCCTCAATAAAGCGATTATTTCACGATTGTGCCTGATTTTGGTAGTAAGTTTCCACAACTAATAAACGTTGTCTATTCATGATTAAGTCGTATTGAATACTGAACACATACGTCATATGGACAAGCCACTTGACACATAAGAGCTGTCAAAACAATCCAGTTGAAAAAAGGACCTCGTATTGGATCACCCTTTATATAAAAATCTAATGGTGCATGTTACTCCATCACTTCTGAACCGTTCTAATGGTTGTTCAAAATTTTAGGGTGTTTGGCCAGTCATGGTACGGGTTTTAAAACATATTCGTACAATATCGGATGAGCAATTCTCGCGATATTGCAAAAATAGTGAATTTTTGCCCCTTTCACCCATACGATTCTCATAGTAAATAGCTACGCCCACTTTTAGGAGATAATATACGGGTATTAGCTAGTTAAAATATATATTGCAAGTTAATTAAAACGTTTCTTTCAATATTTATACAACGAAATTTAAAGTATCTTATATAAAATTCATTGCATGATTAAAATACATCATTATAAAATGACACTTGATAACTTGATTTTGAAAATTCCTATCAGAAGATAAAAAAGTAAATAAAAATCACAGTTTTTTATTTTCTTATAATAAACTTTTTCCGGGTGTGACCAAGGTAGGACAAAAATATACTACGAAGCTTTTACGTGTGAAATATCCTTTCTCATATGTATCAATTTAACCTTTTAGCGTGGGAGATTACAATTTTCGGGGCGTCAAAATTTGACTATGGATTTGTAAGGACTATTTAATAAAAAAAGGAATAATCAAAGGAAATATTGACACATCGATTTGTTTTCAGACTATCAAAATCCCTGTCCTTTTATCATACAGCCAATCAATGCAAATGATATTTGATTTTTAAGAATATGAAGTTATTTATTTATTTGTTGCAATATACTTTGCAAATAAATTTGAAAAATATAGACCGTTAAACAGAAAATTTTATTTCAAGTTATTTCCAAATTATACCAAGTTTAACAAATCATGTTTTCTTAAGGCTTGTTTAACAAATTTCATTGCGTCTTTTTCTCTGCAGTCCAATAATACTCCAAGCGGATCCTTAATTTTTGATAACGGACAGTCAATCAAGATGTGCGAAACTGTCAAAGCAGTTGCACATGCCGTGCATTGCATTGGTGTCGTTTGAGTATAATAATGTTGGGTGCAGAATAAAGTTTTGCCTAGTCGAACTCTGGCTAAAGTAATACATTCTTCCCTCGTGAAAAAATTATTGTAGTTTTGTCGAACTGGATAAGGGTTTTGGGTCTTTAAAAAAGAATCTGAAGATTCCTATTTGCCATATGTCACTTTCTTCTGGAATACATTGAAGCAACTGATGATTAGTGTATCTAAGCACGGAATCTCAGCAACTAGGGGGAGAGATATGGCCAGCTTTGCTGCTGAATCTGAGAGTTAATTTCCAGGTATTCCTATATGGCCCGGTAACCAAATGAGTTTAATATTAAGGTTTTCAGGTTCTAATTGTCTACAAAAATAATTGTACGCGCTTTCAGATCCACTTGCCAAAGCTTTAAGAACGCTAAGGCCATCAGAACATATAAGCGTCTTCTTTTTTTGTACAGCTGCATGAGTAACTCCAAAAATTATTGCCTCCAGCTCGGCAAGAAACACACCTGAGTGTTAAGGCAATAGTCCTTGCTTTAGAATTTTGAAGGTTGCATTTGAGATATGTTGCACGACAGCATAAGAAGTTGCACCCTCAAGAAAGGATCCGTCTGTATACAGTGTTATCTCTGGAGAAAAAATAGATACTGCCTCGGAAAAAAGTTGCCTGAACACCTCAGGATTGGTATAATTTTTTGCATATTGACACAAATGTGTTTCAATGCAAATTCTGCGTGCAGAGTTTCTGGTTGAAGTCTGTATGGGACATTTAGGAATTGGAGAAGAATATGAAATCTTTCGAAAAATGTTTACTATATCTATATACTTTATAGTATATACTTTGATCACTTTATTCATAAATAAATTTATTTTATAAATAATCTTCTTTAAAATAAGTTAATTCGTTTGCGGAAAACATTTATTTTCTTTTAAAATGCTGTTATTAATATACTGAAATTATACCAAATTCTTAAAACTTATAAGTTACCTTTCATGTGGTATATAATCATCCCAAGTCTGAATGAAATTTTCCCGGGAATGGAAAAAGGGAATTTTCGTATTTTTACCAAATTTCAAAGAAATTTTGAAAATTTGAATTCAAAAATTTGCATTCATAGACAATTTTCAAGATTACATAAAAAAAAATCTTTAAAGGCATTATCCCTTGTCTAAAAAATGGAAAGTCTCTTTATCAATTCCCGAGGAAATTTCATTCAGAATAGGGCAAAATATGTTTCACTTATTTATTCTCTGTTGAAACAATTTTGTAATTCTAAGGATTTTTTCATACTTAACTCGTACAAAAATAAAGCAAAAAACTTAATTAGCAATAATAGAATTAGAATTTATTTTTATTGAAGTCTCGCTTGGGTCAGGTCATCTGCTTATCGGGTGTGTATACATGGCCCCAAGTATCGCTAACCATGTACTGCTAATGGACGTTTTGGAGGACATAGCCCCTCGTTTCACAGATATTGTAATTTGTGGTGACTTTAATCTCAACATCTTAAATTACATGAACATTCCGTTTTTAGACATGGCCGAACAATTAAACTTGAAATTTGTAAACCAGCAATTCCCAACGCATTTTAGACCCAATTGCTCACCATCTCTTTTGGATTTGTTCTTGATTTCTCACACTAACTTAATTTTACACTATGACCAACTACCTGTTCCAGCGTTTTCTAATCACGATTTAATTTTTCTTTCCTTAAATATAGTTCCACCCCATATTCATGAAGTTTGCTTCAATTACCCTGATATTTGGAGTACTAACCTTAATAATGTTTTTTTCGAGTGTCAGAATTTAGACTGGTCATCAATCTATTCAACAAATGACACAAATAAACAAATCGAAGTTTTTAATAATAACATAAGTACCCTATTTACCAATCATGTTTATGTCAAAAGAAACAAATTAAGATCAATTACCTACCCATGGTTCACTCAAGAAATAAAGCATCTAATCGAAAAACGGGATACTCTATACGCAAGATGGAAACGCTATAGATGTAATAGTATTTATAACGAGTTTAAACGCGCTCGCAATGCCGTAACCGCCGCCTTACGTAGAAATAAGAAATCTGTATATGAGAATAGATTTGCTAGAAGCCGCTCGAGCTTTGCATTCTGGAAACACATACGGCAAGCTGGGCTCTGTAATAACTCGCAAAACATGGCAGATAACATTAATCTCGATGTTCTTAATAACAAATTTGTTCAGCCAGTTCGTTCTATCAACAATGTTCAGTTCTCTGTTCCCAGAGGCTCTTCTGACAGCGGTTTTGCAGCGTCGTGTATTGACTCTATTAGTGTTGGCGAAGTCATTCTGAAAATAAAATCTAAAGCCATTGGCTCGGACGGTATCCATCCTGAATTTATAAAAACAATTCTTCCAGCTATTCTTGGTCATATCACTTATATATTCAATACAATTATTACAACATCACAGTTCCCATTATTATGGAAAACTTCAAAAATCCTTCCGATGCCAAAATCATCTTCTCAAAATAATACAGAATACCGTCC
Organism: Coremacera marginata; assembly: GCA_914767935.1. Classification (NCBI taxonomy): domain Eukaryota; kingdom Metazoa; phylum Arthropoda; class Insecta; order Diptera; family Sciomyzidae; genus Coremacera; species Coremacera marginata. The sequence continues at coordinate 161,554,807 of OU612047.1, forward strand.
CATAGCGATTCTTCCATTCCTTAGCAAAGCCTTCGAAATTCTTTTAAGCAGTCAGTTAAAAACACATCTTTACAGAAATAAGCTTATCACAAAACATCAATCTGGCTTTCGAGCGAAGCATAGTTGCACTACAGCGCTCCTTAAAGTTTGTGAAGATATTAGGTCTGGCTTGGATAAAGATATGATGGGTGTGATGGTTTTCTTGGATTTTTCGAAGGCTTTTGACTGCATTGATCATTGTCTTCTCGTGCAAAAACTCAGCACTCAGTTCTTTCTTCACTCCTCTCTGTGTACTCTCATGGCTTCTTACCTCAGTAATCGTTCCCAATACGTCTATCTAAATAAGAAATCCTCTTCAAGTCTGAAGGTCTTATCTGGTGTTCCTCAGGGTTCCGTATTAGGTCCTCTGTTATTTTCTGTTTTCATTAATGACATTGTTGATTGCTTTTCTGCGTGTGACCATCATATATATGCCGATGACATTCAATTGTATAAGCTTTTCCCAAGGTCATCTAAAAACATTGCAGTTACTGAAATTAATTCGGAGCTGAATAGGGTTTTGCATTGGTCAACAGAAAACGGACTAAGCCTAAACTCAACTAAAACCAAAGCGTTAATTATCGACAGGCGCAATACACATGAAGAATGTCCTCCCTTACTTCTTAATAACTCCCAAATCGAGTATGTTAAATCCTTCAAAAATCTTGGAGTACACTTTAATAACAGTTTTACATGGAGCACTCACATAAACCGAGTAGTTGGTAAAATTTATGGTGCCTTACGTGGTCTAAGCCCTACATCCAAATATTTGTCATCAGGTGTAAAGCTTAGACTCGTAAAGTCCTTTATTCTACCTATAATCTGTTATAGCTGTGAACTATTTTCGAATATGGACCAGGAGTCAAACCGAAAGCTAACAGTGGCCTACAATAGTTGCGCGAGATTCATTTTCAACATAGATAGACACTCGCATATATCAGCTTTCACAAATCAAATTACTGGCTGCTCGTTAAATAGTTTTTTAAATTTTCGAACAGTATTATTGCTTTATAATATAATAAATAGTAAGGACCCAACCTATCTTTTCGAAAAAATAAGTTTCGCCAGGACTCAGAGAACTTCACAGCTTATCTTACCAGCGCATAGATATCTCATTACTTCCCGACAGTTTTTTGTTTATGCGATAAATCTATGGAATATGCTTCCCACTTACATAAAAAAAATAGGTAACGCAAACACCTTTAAGCAAAGGCTCTTTCATCACTTTAGTTCATCTTAATAATGTATTCTTCTCTCATTTCTAATTTCTTTTCATCTTTATTTCTTCCTTCTAGCATAATCAATTAAATCTAAATTTCATACTTTCATTTTATTTTAGTTTTTAACTTAATTCAAATCATTATGTTTAATTTTAATTTAATTTAATTCATCATTTTGCTTTCATTGCCTTTTACTTTTTTAATTATTAATGTTTGTACATCCTAAAAAGAGTAATCTTATTTGTACAATGTATTATGTCTATCAAATAAATAAATAAATAAAATAAATTCGGAAGAGGGAATTTCCGTTTTTTAAGATAAAACTCAAGAACTTTTGCAAAATTTCAATGCAAATTTGTTCATCAACCGGCAACATTCAGGAGTGTAAAAAATTAAAAAGTGAATTCTTACCTATTATACTAATAAATGGAAATTATCTCTTCCAATTCCGTGCGAAAAAATTACTCATGATAGGCTTGTATATGATTTTGGGATATTTTGTTAAATATCTTGTGAAATGTAATATATATTATATACCCTTATATATCAACTGAAAGGTTTAAATGCAAGCTTTTGGAACAAAACATATTTTTTTGCATATTGGTAATGAGACTTTAAGAAGAAGTAACGGTTTTCAAATTGTATAAATTAAATTATTAAGTTATTTTTCTTTTTTGTTGCTCAGATCGACAGTATAATACTATTACGATTTAATTTATTAATTTTAATTTTTTAATTTTTTTAATTTTAAAAAATCGATAACTAATGGAGATATCGATTGTTTTTGTCCTTTACAAAATAACACTTTCAAACTTTAGCGCCCCACAAATCGTATTCGTGTCTTTTAGCTTCAATACTTTAGAAGTTATGGCCGAAAAGCTGGTGACGCTTCTTTTTTAACATAAACTAACCCGTAGTGGCATAAGTTGGCATTTGGTCCCCAGGCCTCCACACAATTTTTTTCTTGTCTCGACCCTTAAAATACAATAAGACAATAAAATATTTTTTCCAGCTAGATAGCTTTTGACGAAACACTGTGCGCAAATTAAAGTTATAAAAATATTTGTAAAAAGTTCCAAACCTTAATATGGTGGCAACTCTTACTTATTAAATAGAGTGGTATTGTAGGATGCGGGCAGACAATGGCTTCAGATTTTATTGACAAAGGAAAACTGAAATGTTTGCGTAAATTCTGAACGTAACCATTTTATGCTTTATGGCCAGCTTAACGATAAACTTTGGAGTGCTTTTGATCTGCCCAAAAACAATAACGTTAAAGTTACGAAGTGTAAATAAAAGCAAAAAGTGAAGGAGATAAGTTAAGGAATCTCACCCACACCCACGAATGCATGCATGATTTGTTTTCTAGTGGCTTATTTTTTTTTTATTTGTTTTAGTTAGTTGTTGGTGTTTACTTTTAAAACCATTTGTTAGCCCGCTGTAAAAATTGTTGAATGTTGAAAGCTAGAATGTTGAGCAAAAATTGGCAGAGAATAAATTATTTCGTTAATTAAAATTATCTAAGAAATGTTGCAGCAATTGCAACATGTTCAACACAAACACACACGAATACTTACCCATTTTTGTTTTTATTTATTTTGGTATCTTGCTTATACAAACATCTATGTTAAGCAACTTTCTTAACTCATGAGTGAAATGTACGTTTGAATTTAAATATTTATTACTTTTTATAATACATTATTTAAAAATCTTAATGTTTCTAAAAAGGTTAACACAGCAGCTTATTAACACCAATACTAACACTGTGTTTATCTAAACCAAAATAACACTCGGCGCTAAGTGTTAACGCAGTCAACGTAAGCACGGTAAAAAAAAACAACCACAAAAGTTAACTCAATTGAAGCTGAACAACGATTTTCGAAGGTAAACTTGCTTTTTCGTATTATTGCTGTTGTTGTATTTATATTAAAATTTAAATGTCGGCTGCGCTTATGCCTTTAATTCCAATTGGAATTTTTTAATGCACTCATAAACTTTTGAAATATCTTCTATTAATACATAAGCTATATAATTCATAAACAAGATACTAAATATTTTCAATAGCGATGCTTTTTTGCATTCGTGGATGCACTCATTTAGTTTTTTTTTTAATATGTTAATTAAAATATTGAAAAACAACGGCAATCCCACCCGAGACACAATCCAAATTCGTATTAACCAACAAAAGCGACAAACGTAAACTAAAATCTTTTGGGTGAATCTTAGAATACGCTACTGTTTTGTTTGCAAACGTAACGAAAGAACGAGACAAAACAGTACTGTTCAAAGAGCACTGTATGAATACTGGTTTTGAAGAATTGTACATTTCTTGTATTCAGCAATCTCTTACAATTAAGTATCTACAACTAAAGAGTATTGCCATACACAAATTAAATTTACAATAATTCGTAACATTACATAGTTTGCATAAGATTAAGAATTTTTTTTTAATAAGATTAAATAGAAGCTGATTTAGAAAGAAGCGAAATAATCTACGTCAAATAATAATATTTTCCTGATATCCCGATAGTTTAGTGTACAATTTCATCTCATAATTATGGTATTCCCTTAATTCCCACGGAAACTACTAAAACCTCGTAAAGTACTTAATCTTAAGCAAATTGGGTATTTTAAAAATATTTTGTATGGACTTTTTTTACGATGCTTAAGCTACAATTTCAGTGCTTAAAACATGCAAACAAGTTTGCTTAGACTTTCATCTGTCAAAAAGTTTTAAATTTTTAAAATTTTGTTGCTTTTTAAAACAATATTTGTTTTTTTTCTTTGTTTCTTTTTTGCTCTCCTAATTTTTGCTTTGTTTGGGCATGATAAATTTTAAACTTTTTTTTTATAAGCTGTTTTTGGCATAGCATGGCGAAAGGTGTGTTCCTTTAGCAAAGGCTTAGAATTTTATGAGCTTACGAAATGGGAAATTTTAATCATTAAGACAATACCATAAAAATCAATGTTTGATGTTTAAAGGTTTGAGAAGTGGGACCATGTGTCTACCATGTCGGGTGTAATTTACTAAACGTTTAACAAACAAATAATATAGTTAATGTTAAAGCATTAAAGAAAGCAGGGTAATATGTCGCGGAAGTCCCATTTCCTACACTCAACGAAAAATTCTTGGTAAAATTGATAAATAACTTTTGTTATTCCTTAACAAAACCAAATTATGCAATCGATTAAATTTTATCATAAATGCTTAATTTTTTATCAATTCGAAAGAAATTTTATCTATTTGATTGAAAACTTAATAAAACGTTAACAAATTGAATGTGTTGATTTGAAGAAATGTGTTTTATTTGTTTGAAAATGCTTTTCTCAACTTGATATAAACTTATTCACGATAACAAAATCGTCAATCAGTTGGAATAAAATTTTATAATTTTTACAAATAGTATTAACAAACTTACTTCATTGGTTTGATAAATAGGTTTCAAAATAGGAGTCACGCGGATAAAATTTCAATTTCGTAATGATGAAATGAATTATCAATTCAAAAAACTTTCAATCATTACAACAAAAATTGAGGTCCAGCATTTCGGTAGCGTAATTTGTTGTTCGCAGAAATTATAGAAAGCTATTTTGTGAGTTGTGTACGTTTTATTTAATTTGTGAAACAAAAAATTATTTCAATAACAATTCAGTGAGAGTAAGGAGTGGAACTAATGTTAAAATTACATTCTTCTAGTGATACATTACTAAATTTCGTTTTGTTATTTTTTGTAAAATTGCTTGAAATAATAAAATATTTTATCAAAACAGCAAAACATTTTTGTATGATTGATAAATGAAATATATTTTTAAAAGAAAAGCAGTTTTCTATTCAACAAACCATTTTTTTAGGTTGAAATATTCTTTATTCATGTTGCCAAATTCATTTATCAAATGTACAATGCAAACGCGGCATTCTTGATAAAGGCTTTTATCAAATCAAAATATCCGTTTATCAAATAAACAAAATAAAATTTTGTTAATATGATTGCAACCTCTCACCTTCAATCAAATTGACAAACGCTTTTGTTGACTCTATACTGACAAAAAATTTATCAACTTAACCTAGGAATTTGTCAATGTGAAAAAATACTTCTTTGAGTGTATGTTCTTGCTGGATGTTGTCTAAATTTTATTATAAAAGACAAGTGTGGGAGTGTTCGAGTTTTAGATTAGCTAGCACATGGATTCGTTAAATATGTAACATAACCTTTTTAATACTACTATGTACTCTCCAATATGACTATTGGTCTCGATATAATTCTTTTTTATGACTTTCACGATATGTCTTTACAATAATTTTCCTGTAAATAAGTATACTTAATGTACACGCATGTTGTTTTGTAAGACTTAAAAAGAAAAAAATTGGGGAAAAAGTTAATATAACTTTAATGAAAGAAAGATAAAATATAAAAATTTAAGATTAATAAGATTTAATCATCATCATCGTCGTTTCCTCGAGCTCCTAGGCGGAGCATAGGGTCTCAAAAGATTTAATAAGATAAAAAAAATAAAAATAATTTTACAAAAAGAAAGTATAGAAAAATTATAAAAATTATAAGGATATAAAAAAAGGATAAACAAATAATATTTATTATGTAACAGAAAGTATAACAAAAGACAGAATAATAATTTTAATATTAAGAAAACAAAACAAGACAAAATATATGAAAAATCTATAATTTCATACACACTGTAATGCTCCATGAATATAACATAAAATTTTAATCGCATAGTACATAACCTGTAAGTTACAAGTTAACCTAACGATTGCAACACATAAAATCAAGACAAGACAAGACAAGATACAATTAGAAACACAAGATACAGAATCATCCCTGAGAATAATTATGCAAGACTACACTCTACAATCCAGCGTTTCTCGTAGTCACTTTTATGTCATCACATGTGCTGTTTGTAATAAGCAGTATATTTTAAAAAGAAGAAGACGAAGAAGAAGAAGAAGATTTGAGAAGTGAATAATAATTTTATTTTTAGAAAAATTTAAACATAATTTTCAATGAATCCAAGCTTATAAAATAACCTTTCGTCGTCAGAAGCCTTATTTTTTTAGATATCCTATATTTAACTTCTTTCGTTAACTAGATCTCGAAAAAATAATGTCTTATATCGATAAACTTGCAAGTGCATGCATTATAGGTATTGTTCAGCGATAAATTGAATCACTTTTACTATCGCATCGTATTGTAACAATTTAAATTTTAAATTGTATAACTCAGCGCTTCTAGTGACAATGCAGCAAGAGAAATGCAATCTGTTTCTGTAGCTAAGAGAGCGACAGTAGGTCGAATTCCATGATATATTCCACTTTGAAATATGGATACATAATCAGTTGTAATCTTTATTTCATCTATGTCACTTGCCCAATCTGTATCGGAAAAACCTAACAAACATTCTTCAGAATAGTAAGTGAATTCTAGTTAGTGATTGCTAGTATCTTTTGTGTACCTCAGGAGTCTCTTAACCGCAGCCCAGTGCGCTTTAGGGGACTCAACAAGTGTAGCAGCTTAAAAAAAGTTTTTTGCTCAACTAAGGTGAGAATTCTTATGCTAAAGCAGTCATTGATGACAGCTGTTATAACTTCACGTTCAAAGCGAACATCAAAGTGTTATAAAAAACTAAAACAGACTGAAACATTTTTACAATTGTCGAACATCCAAGTTGTAACGTATCGCCAATGGTTAGTAAACGTAAGTTAACTTTTCTTGTTAACGTCAGAAAAGTTTTAATTTGTGCTTAGCTCTGTTCACACGGTCAAATTTTTTATAAATTATTGGTCAAACATAATAGAACGTGAAATTTGTATAACAATAAAACTTATAATATATATAACGTTGTCTATGCTTTTTTCATAATAAAGTGCTAAATTATAAAAAAAACCCAAAAAATTCGAAGACTTTGTGATGAAGTGTGATATAGGGGTTAGGGTCTGAAATCAGCCAAAAGCGTGCTACGTATTTTATCAACATTTCCTTACAACTTAAAAGCTTTAAAGTAGTCGTGTTGATCCTTAACGCCCAACAGGTGAAAACGTTTCTTTTCTATCCCATAACGTTGTGAGTATCCCTTGATGACAAGTCTTACCTGGTATTTGCCTATAATTCTTTCTGCATCGCGTTAAGTTTTGAATGTCCACCTTGAATTAATTGATAACTGTCATTTCCCTTTTGGTAACATCACGAGTTCCTATGCACCGTTCTTCTCAAGTGCATTCAACTCTTTTTGCATGGCCAACTTCGCTGCCTCAACACGGAACTGTTTCTCAAAAAATACAGTTTCTTTGCTTGTGATGACTTTTTTCTTTGTTGAGTAGTAAAAGCGAATCGACTTCGAATGTGTACAATATCCAACGAGGGTCACCTCCTTGGCCTTAGTGTCTAATTTTCGCCTTTTCTCTTTAGAAACATGATTTAATGACTGCTATATATCCAGAAACTTAAAAATGTTTTGAGTTTGACTTGTTACTTGATCAAACTTCTTCAGTGGTGGTAAAAGGTTTGAATATGCAATTATTTTAAAAATTATAATAAATTATAACAAATTTAAAATAAAATAAATTTTAAATATTTGTATAATATGTCCTAACTACAAATAAAAATCCTACAAAAACATATTATTTGGGTCATGATTATTTTCCCATAACACAGTTAATTTTTACTTGAATAATGAAGTTATTTAAGGAACCGGGTGATATATATTGATTACGGTATTGCATTCATTATACTGAATTTTATGAGACAATTTCATAGAACCTAAAATTTTTGGACGATCAATGCTAAAATAATAAAAATAGATTTCCTTAAAAGAAAATATCATTTAATCAATTCAAATGCTTATGGATTAATGAATGCTATACACAGGGTGTCCCTAACTGAGTGCAACTATTTACGGGGGTGAAATGTGATGTCGAGTTGAGCAAAAAAAATAGTGTGTGAGGGGAGTCTACTTTCACACTATTAGGAGCTACAGGGTTTATTAGTATTTTATGATTCTGGTTCACATTATTGTTTCTAGCCGAAAAACTAACTCACAGAAAACTTATTCTGGTTCACATAATTGTTTTTAGCCGAAAAATAGGCAATGAAATCACCTTTCTAACGGTAACGGTACAAACCCCACCGACTAAACTTTTGCCGTGCTGCGCTCGTGTAAAGATGAAATCAATCGTTTAAGGCTGCTATACTCGTATTTCAACTCAAAGCTTTCAAGCTTTCTCAAAATTTCGCGTAATAAATAAAATTATTTTTAATATCAATTTTGTAATTTATTTTGTATTTCAAGAATATTAAAATCATAAACATATCTCTAAAAATAAAAACGTAGTCTACACAAAAAAAAATAAAATTATTACAAATTGTAAAATTACGCCATTCTTTTTGATATATGAGTGATACCACAGTGACAGCATTTTCTTCTGGAAGCACGACATTAACACAGTTTGTGAGTTACTGTAAAATCTATTACAATATATTCTTTGATAAAGTTGTCAAAATCAGCTGTGTTTGTTATTCAATATTGTAAGGATAATAAATTGGATGTAATTCCGATACTAGATGCGCAGTTTATTTGGATAATATTGAAATTTCTAAAATGTTGCGACAATGTGTGCAAAAATCACCTGTTCGTGTGGTAAGTAGAATAAAAAAATTCGTAAATACACATTAAATAACTTCTTAAAATATATGCACAGCACACTGCAGCGAGAGCCCAACAGTGCCCTCGTAATTCATCGAATGTGGCTGCTGCAGCTGGACGTGAAAAAATAGACGAGATACGTGATCGTTTGGAAAAAGGTCCTAATTTTCAGGATTTTATTCAAAATCCCGAGTATGCCAAAGATGAGTGGACCGCTTACGATGGCAAATTGCGACGTGAAAAGGGAGAAAACGAACGTCTTCGACTACCACCCTGGTTAAAGACAACCATACCAGTTGGGAAGAATTTCGCAAAAATTAAAAATCAGTTGAGAGAGTTAAAACTTGCAACCGTGTGCGAGGAGGCGCGCTGTCCAAATATAGGTGAATGCTGGGGCGGTGGTGAGCATGGTACACAAACAGCAACAATTATGGTAAGTGCGCAATTTGAGAAGAATATTTAGAAATATTTTATTTTCAAATTTGGAGCATTTCAATTAATATTCTAAAGTTTTGATTAAGACACGTTTTTATAATGCCACATTTTGACCTTAACTGATAACCCTTATATACATGTTATTTTTTTTACGCTTTAAGCTCATGGGCGACACTTGTACACGCGGTTGTCGCTTTTGCTCCGTGAAAACGGCACGCAATCCGCCACCTTTGGATGCGCAAGAACCAGTGAATACCGCAAAAGCTATTGCCTCTTGGGGACTTGATTATATCGTGTTGACTTCAGTAGATCGTGATGGTTCGTTTTAGCTAAAATTGATATTTTTATTGATCAAGTTTTAATAAAATTAATTTATTGTATTGATTATTCTGTGTAGATTTGGCAGATGGTGGTGCGGCGCACATTGCAGAAACTGTTAAGGAAATTAAGCAACGGTAAGCGCATTCAGATAATTGAATAATTGAGTTATAATTTAATGAATGTATTTCTGATTTTTTTTTTGTCTCAAAGAAATCCCAACATTTTCGTAGAATGTCTGGTACCCGATTTTCGAGGAAATGTAGGCTGTGTTGAAATGATTGCACGCTCCGGTTTAGATGTTTATGCGCACAATATTGAAACTGTTGAGAAATTAACTCCTTTTGTGCGCGACAGACGCGCTCACTATCGTCAAACCCTTCAAGTTCTCGAACAGGCAAAATTATATAACCCGAAACTTGTCACAAAGAGTTCCATTATGTTGGGTCTAGGCGAAACCGATGCAGAGGTTGAACAAACAATGCAAGACTTACGTGCTGCTGGCGTGGAATGTCTCACGCTAGGGCAATACATGCAACCTACCAAAAAGCATTTGAAAGTGATTGAATATGTGACACCAGAAAAATTCAAACATTGGGAATTGCGTGGCAATGAATTGGGCTTCTTATATACAGCAAGTGGACCATTAGTGCGTAGTTCTTACAAGGCGGGTGAATTTTTCATTACCAGCATTCTTAAGCACCGTCAATCGCATGATGTGAAGCAGTCAACATTTAAGCCGGAACAAATTGAAAAATAAAATAGCTCTCGCTTAATTGTAAGCTTCAAATCTCAGTAGTGCAAGTTGCAATGTAAAATTGTTTTATATGTTTTTAGAAATTGTTTTAATATGCTTGAACGTAAGAAAATTGCTGCCAACCTTATCTTTGTTTAGTTAATTAGAAAAGCATTTTCGTTAGTTAAATAAAAAATTCAGTGTAATAAAAATCGTTTTATTTTGACTAATATATTCAAAAGAATAGGTATCAATAGAAAGTAGATATCAATTTATGCCCACACACATCATTAAAATAAAAAAAAAATTTAAATAGACATACATAAATTAAACTCCTACGTACGGCTGAACTAAATAAATCAATAAAGTTCAAGTTCAAGCATACATTGCATTAAAACGTGTCAACGTGGAAGCAACAAGTGGAATATGCCAGAGAGAAACAAAGAAATGTAACAATCGTTCCACTCCTGTGTGGACTCCAAACATGCGCAGCTCAATATTTCACTGACATATCAATTGATAACTAATGCCATCAGAGAAGAAGAATTTTTCGCTGTGGACACAACAAGTGCAGATATAAACGTAAAAGGTTTATAAAATTTCATAAAAAATTGATTTAACAAAATAGTCAACAGCAATTAGCTAGTGATTAGAATGCCTGGAGCTCGTCGTATTATACTTGGACACGTAATGTCCGGGCTCTGCTCAAAAATGAATCGAACCAAGCCTCTGCCATCTGATGTTATGGAAACTCCACTAAAACGTTGTCTGAACACCTTTGATATAACATTGTTAGGTAGGATTTGAAGTTTGCTAAAATATTTATGAGGGAAATTAATAATGATTCCCTTATCACCACCAGGCATTGGACACATGGTGGGCGCTGGTATCTATGTGCTCACAGGCACTGTGGCAAAGGATATCGCTGGTCCTGGTATCATACTCTCTTTTGTACTAGCTGGTTTCGTCTCAATGTTGGCTGCCCTTTGCTATGCTGAGTTTGGCACGCGTGTGCCCAAGGCTGGTTCCGCCTATGTCTACACTTATATCTCGATTGGCGAATTCTGGGCGTTCGTTATTGGCTGGAATATTCTACTGGAACATATGCTGGGTGCTGCTTCAGTTGCGCGAGCTTGGAGTGGTTATGTTGATTCTATGCTGGGCGGCTGGATTGGAAACACGACTCTTGCGTTGACTGGTGAGCTACATGAAAAGCTGTTTGCACGTTATCCGGATCTGCTGGCATTTCTAGTCTGCTTGCTCTATGCTGCCGCTTTAGGATTTGGTGTCAAGGCCACGGCAGTTTTCAATGGCATCTTGACATTGGTGAACATAGGTGTCATGGTGCTGGTCATCTGTGTAGGCTTTTGGTTTGCAGATGCGGACAATTGGTCTGAGGCACAGGGTGGTTTTCTACCCTTTGGCTTTGGTGGTGTTATTGCGGGCGCAGCAACCTGTTTCTATGCATTCGTTGGCTTTGATTCGATTGCCACTTCGGGGGAGGAGGCCAAAACACCATCGACTTCCATACCCATAGCCACAATACTATCACTTTGTGCTGTCACTGCAGGATACATACTAGTGAGCGCTGCGCTAACGCTAATGATACCGACACATGATATTAATCCTGCTGCTTCCTTGCCGGAGGCTTTTGGTCAAGTTGATTTGCCATGGGCCAAATATGTTATATCCATAGGAGCCCTGTGTGGTATGACTACTACGCTGTTGGGCTCGCTCTTTGCGCTTCCACGCTGCATGTACGCAATGGCCTCAGATGGTCTTCTATTTAGCTGCTTTGGTCGCATCAATGCTACTACGCAGGTTCCGCTGCTTAATCTTGCTGTTTCGGGTTTGTTAAGTGCACTGCTGGCGCTCTTTTTTGACTTGGAAAAACTCGTCGAGTTCATGTCGATTGGCACTTTACTGGCTTACACCATTGTCTCCGCGAGTGTTATTATACTCCGATATCGCCCGAGTGCTAGTGCCGATACACATGCAATCTTTGCTCCGGATACACCCGAGGATGATGACGACGACGCTGACAACACTTCTCAATCCAGCATTGATACCGCTTCACCGACCAGCGATTTGATTGAATGTGCTTTAGCAGGACGACTAAAACCACAGTTCCGCTGGCTTGAACCACTACTGGGACGCTTCGAACCAGGCGCCGCTGTCTCTGCAGCAGTTTTGCTCTTCACAGTCCTTAGCTTTGCAATTTGTTTGCAGCTTGAAATCTCCTGGTCGGAACTTTACTCAGGCACCTGGTGGGCACTTATTCTCTATGGTTTTATGATATTTTTTGCTGGCGCTTGTGTAGCCGTCATTGCAGTGCATCATCAGAACACACGTGGTCTTACTTTTACGGTGCCGCTAGTGCCCTATGTACCGACCTTAAGCATATTTTGCAATATAGTGCTAATGGTGCATCTGAGTGTAGCAACCTGGATGCGTTTCTTTATATGGGTCTCGCTGGGAATGGTGATCTATTTTCTATACGGCATGCATCATAGCAAAGAGGGTGAAGCTTGTTCGACCTATTCCATGTTAATGACCTCTTCGGAAGCTGGTAAGACACACTGGGGCTCCACTGTAGGCGGATTTGGAATGGGTGGCAATGGGAAAAAGACAGTATTTCAACGCTTAATTGGCCGCAAAGTGGAGGACAAGAAACCAATTGTTGAGGAGATGGAGGAGGAGGAGCATGAACAGGTGACGGTGCAGGAGCAGGTACAGGATCAGAATCAGAATCAGGAGCAATGTTTGGAGTTCGGTGATAATTAGATCTTGGCAAAAATTGAGTTGGAGCAGAGTTAGGAGTTCGGTGAAGTTTAAGGTTTTCAAAAAAGTTTTATTGCGTTTAAAAGCTTAAATAGACTTTACTTTAGTTTATTGAAAAAAAAAATCCTTTTTGTACATTAAAACCAAACGCTTCGACCGATTTTATATCGAAGCTCTGCTGGAAGAGGGCGTCAACAGAAACTAGAGATTTTTAGGTGGAGTTGCCTGGATTTTGCGCTTAGTTCCTTAACTATCTAAATAATGTTAAAGTAGTTCAATTATTAATTTTAAATTTAAGCTATTTTTTATTTCTATAGAAGCAAAAATTTTTGGAAAAAAACGTATTTTTTTTCGTCTTCGATATTGAAAATCTAAAAATTTACGAATAATTCGCAATGATAACTATCGAATGCGATATCGATTACGATTGGAAAAAGATATGTTTGACGGACGTAACGGTTACTCCGTAAGCGAAGGTTCGCTTATGTTTCGAAAAATTATTCGTTTACGAATTCAGTGCGATTAATACTTCGAAACAAATGCGAAGAAAATTATAGTTTTTACTTTTTTACTGTAACGTGGATACTTTCTGATACATTTTTTAGCACTTTCACACTTACTTTTATTATAACTTATATGAAATAACTCTTGATTTTTAATCGCCATTTAAGAATAAATACGATATTTTTTCTGCGCTGTAAACGAGATAGGTGCCGGGTGGGCGGATGGTTTTTATCAAAAAAGTCAGATTTAAAGTCAGTATTAACAGTTATCTTTTAACTTTTATTTTTCCCAACGAAAATACTATTATTATAATAGTAGCTTTTTATTTTTCTTGCACAAATAACGGTTGCTTTTGACATTTATTTTATCGGTAAAAAATAACAAATATATTTGTGCCTCTTATATTTTCGGTCAAAAATATCAGGCAATTTGTATTTTTTTAAAGGCCGCTTGACCGACTAAACTAACTATTGATACCATTATTTTTGTCTTATTAGCGCGCACATTATGAGCTATAAAATAGCTAAGACGAAAATAATGGTATCAATAGTTTTATAGTCGATAAAGTGCCTTTGGAAAAATTTAAATTGCCTGATATTTTTGGTCTAAAAAATAAAAATCTTAAAAATCTTGTCCGTTATGCCTTTTTCATTTGAAAATTGTAAAATAACAGCTATTTTCCGTCCCTAATTTTTTGTTTTTTTTAATTAGTAAAAGGAGACTACTTTAATTTTTCTAATTAATTAACATGATAGCCAGATATATGGTGTTAAGGAACTAAACATAAAACACGATTTTTTAAAATTTATCAAGTAAAATTCGGTAAGCTCAAAACGAGTGTCATCTTTTGTGTCGAGACGTACAAATTGTTTTTTTTTTATAATCTTTAAAAAACGTATGTAAAATTACCTCAGAATCGGGATATGATACAAAAAATCTTGTATTATTTTCACAAAGTTTTATGTAAACTTAACTCAAAACACTTAAATTTTCGTTTTTTAGTTTTTTCTTAGATAAATTCATAGCTTTTTATTTAAAATTTTCTCTCTTAGATAGTTTTACCTCAACTTTTTTCCGCAGTATATAGGTAATTATTATCTAAGCTTTATTTTACCTAGTCAAGTATAAGTTTAATAAGTTTTTTGTTGAATTGAACAAGTTTCTTAGGCTTCATACAACATTTTTCTAACTAAGCTGGCTTAGGTAAAAAAACTTATGTTTTTTCTTTCAGTGTATTGTACAAAATAATTTTTCGTTATCCATATTTTGTTTAAAAATTCGAGAAATATCCCAGCAAAAATTCGGGTTTTTAACTCTTTTTTTCAGTTTTTGCAAAGAATCTCGAGAACTATGAATTCGAACTTCACATAATTGATACATAATTGAAAGGTGAGATCTTCTTCTTTATAACCATATGCCGTATGTGTCAATTGCACTAGAATTTTTGAAGTATACAAGACTGAAGTATAAAAAAGTATTTTTTCCCCTTTTTTTTTTTAAATTTTATGTCTTTATTTGTCCTATTTGGCTGTAGAAAATTTTATAATTTTTTTCTTTGATTAAGAGTAGAAGAAATTTTTATTGTGAAAATATTAAGTCTTAATTTGTTTAAATCGAAGTAAAAATGTTAAAGTTAAGACGGTTTAAGTAAAAGCATACAAATCAGTTTTTAATGCGTCGTAACTTTTACATTTTCAGTCCGATTTAAACAAACTTGGCTCAATATTTATACCCCAACGCGTACTGCGTAAGGGGTATATTAACTTTGTCATTCCGTTTGTAACGCCAAGAAGGAGGCGTGGCAGGTAAAAATATAATAAGAAAAATATAATAAGAAAAATATATATATTTTTGATCAGCATCATCTCCTGAGTCGATTTCCGTGTGTCCCTCTGTCTGTCCGTCTGTCCGTTTGTCGACACGATTACAGCCGCAATTTTAAAGCTATCGCGATGAAATTCAAAATATAAGTTTATTTTTAAAAAGAAAGATCAAGTTCGAGATTGGGCCCAATCGGATGAAAACCACGCCTACCTCCCATACAAAGTGACTTTATATTAACCGTAAAATGTCTTTAAAATCCACAAAAATTAAAGAAATGCCTTGAAATTTGGCATGTTGCATCTTTGCTCTTCGGTCTTAATCCTGGCTGTAAAATTTGAAAAAATCGGATGGAAACCACGCCTACCTCCCATACAAATTGGCTTTATTTTAAACGTAAAATCTATTTAATATCTGCAAAAATTAAAGAAATTTTTTAAAATTTTGCACATAAGCTTTGATATTTAATATAAACCACGCCCACTTCCCATACAAAGTGGCTTTATTTTAAACGTAAAATCTCTTAAAAATCCACAAAAATTAATGAAATGTCTTGAAATTTTGCACTTTAGCTTTGATATATAATATCAACCATCCCTATGATATATGGCAAAATTGGATCAACATAGCGCCTACCTCCCATACAAAGTGACGTCATCAAAATTGGAAAACTTTCGAATATATAAAACTGAATATCATCGTGTCTGTCGTAGCTAAAGACTTCGAATATACTTCAATATGGCCACGGGGGGTATTTTAGCTTCGGTACCCTGCCGAAGCTCCATTCATTACTAGTTTTGCAATAAAATTGTCTTTAACTTTAAATTAAAGAAAAAATATCACAAAATTTTTGTATTTCCAAATAAAGCATGTTTAAAAATAGAATTTTGAAAAAAGTAAAAAAAAAATTCATTTTTTCTACTGCGAAGGCTTGTAAATCAAAAAATACTAGCTCAATTGACACACATGGCATTTTGTTTTAAAGATAGGTACCTCATCTTTCAATTGGTATCAACTGGCGTAAAATTCAAACACATAGTTCTTGAGATTCTTTGCAAATACTGGAAAAAGAGTTAAAAAACTGTTTTTCTGCTGATATCTCGAAAACGCTTCTTTAGAAAAATAAACGAATATCATTTTCGTGATCAGCGACTCTAAATTAGTGGAAAAAAGTTCTTTCGTAAACATTTTGTAAACAAGAAATTTATTTTTTTCCGAATTTACATTGAACCAAATCGTGTTTGAAAAATCTTGAATATTTTTTCAGAAATTAATTTAAAAGTTAATAGTCGAAAAATCGACCAGCGGGCTAACATGGGTTAACATGTTTAATTTGTGGTGTATAAGTTTTAATTTTATGCTTACTGGTGTAACCGCAGTTGTATAGTTTTTTATTATTATTCAGACCTGTCATGAGCAGTTTTGTCGCCCTGAATCGGAAAAGGGAATTTCTGTTTTTCAAGATAAAGCTCAAGAACTTTTGGAAGTTTTAAATGCAAATTTGTTCATCAACCGTCAATATACATGAGTTCAAAAAAAATGAAAAGCTGAAAGTCTTATCTGCTAGCTTAAAAACAGAAATTACCTTTTTCGATTCCGGGTGAAAAATTACCCATAATAGGCCTGATTAGTTTTAGGTTAGTTTATAAAATAAGTTGTGTAGAAAAGTTGTTGAGTCCCTTTTCACAGTGGTGACAAATATTTTTTTTTTTTGTAATTGTATTTTGTTACCTTATTTTATACGTAGGTTTTGCTAAAAGACAAAAGTATACTATTTAATTTCAGGTTTTCAAAATTCAAGAAACCAGCCCTTCTAGAATTTTGTAAACCTTCCGAAAGAAAGATGTGAAATGGCACTATAATTAATAAACAATGACAAAAAAATGGCACAATAAGCTAATTAATAGTTTAGTCGAATTAAATTGTATTAAAATATGTTACTTTTTATTAAATTTTTAAAAAAATATTACATCAATGATAGAAATAATATTTATGTATAGAAAAGTTTTCAGGCTTTATTATATATTTTTAAAAGTTCGATAACTTTGCTGATTATTGTAAAATAAATGTTAAAGTTTTTGTGTATTTTCGATAATATTTTAATCGCAAGTGATTGTGATTTTGATAAAAAAAAAAGAAAAAAAACATGCATATATGTACCTAAACTCTTAAAGTATTATAGAATATCAGTATAAACAATTATTCATGTCTACTTAATATTTATTGTATTATAAATATATGTACATCTATATGTGTACCTAGGAAAATACATATAAATAAATAAACGCCTATTATCTGATGTATGAATATAAGCCGTTGTTTGAATATAAATAAATTTTAGTGTCTAAAAATTCTATAGAATCACATACAAACCATTCTCGACGGCTTTTTAAATAATTTTTTTTCCTATTTTCAATAAATTTGTTAAAAATGAATAGTTAACGTATGGTTAGTATTCTAGGGTTAAAATAAGAAATGAATTTAAAAACTAAATCAAAGTCCTAATATGAAAGAAAAACTTGAAGTCATTCGTAGAAATTTTAAACCTAGAACTACAAACCGGGGTAGATATCTACCCCAGGCAAACTTTGAACTACGTTTCTAAGTTTGTCAGTGACATTATCGACTAACGAGCTATACAACCCTTTAGTTTCTTGTTTACTGTAACAGAGTGAAGACGTGGAGCTCGCGCTGGGTTGATATCTACCTCGGTTTGTAGTTCCCGTTAGTGCATTGTTTTGGTAAGTTATTTTTCTCTTTCCTGCTAAAATTTTACAATAAAACATTAGATATATAATTTTCGACGACTATTTTCATATTTACCCAAGTACCCATGCACAAAGTGCAAGTGACCAACCTACGATAATCATAGAGTAATCTACTGCAGCGATTGTGTCGCCTTTGAATAAGTTACATCCTAACTTTACTTTTGAAAATTTTTTATATGCATGAAATTTCTCTTTTTCTTACATTTTGCTTAACAGAAACCGAAATATATTCTTGAAAAAAAATATTATATGGATTTCTATTTGAATTTTCCATTTATCAGATTCCAAATTTTTTTAATTTTCACTCTCTAATAAATAGACTTTCTGTCAACACATCAAGACGGTATTTTTTTTCTCAAAGACTTATGTATCCTCTTTAAAATCCCGCTTGAGATTTGAAAATCGGTTTGACCATTTTTCAGCACTTCTAGCTATTTGCTCTTTACCATTCTCTTTGACATGAAAAAACAAAAAAATGTATGTACTAAAGAGTCAGATTGCTGATTTCAAAACAGTTTTACGAGCAAGAAACCCGCGGGGTAAATATTTACCCCGGCTTATAGCTTACAGGTAAAAAAATGGGCCCGAGTTTTGGGGCTTAAAATGTTTTTAAAGTAAAAACTTCTTTCGGTGCGTTGAGCACTTTTTGGTAGAGAGCAAAACTATAGATTCGCGATATCATCACGCTGTTAGCGTAACAGAAATGATTGCTTTACAGAATTCCTTTTAAGGGACTACTTAGGATCGACCAAGCCGAAGACCGAAGCAATTATCGAACCAATTATCGATTACCAGGCCGATTACCGAAGCGATTACCAACTGATTAAAGAAACAATTACCGATTACCAAATAGATGACTAACCGATTACAAATTACCGAAGCGATAACCAACCAATTACCGAACCAATTACCGATTACTGCAGCGATTGCCAATCGATTACCGAACCAATTACCAATTGCCGAAGCGATTACCAACCCGATACTGATTACTGAAACGATTATCAACCGATTACCAATTACCGAAGCGATTACCAACCGATTACCGAACCAATTACCGATTACCGTAGCGATGACCAACCGATTACCAATTACCGAAGAGATTACAAACCAATTACTAAACCAATTACCGATTACTTAAGCGATTACCCACCGATTATCAATTACCAAAGCGATTACCAACCGATTACCGAACCAATTACCGATTACCGAAGCTATGACAAACCGATTACCAAACCAATTACCGATTACAATACTGATTACTAACCGATTATCGAACCAATTACCGATTATTGAAGCGATTACCAACCCATTACCAAAGAGATTGCCAAACGATTACCGAAGCAACGACCAATCGATTACCAATTAACGAAGCGATTACCAACCCATTACCGTTTACCGAAGCGATTACCAACCCATTACAGAAGCGATTACCAAGCCAAGTACTGATTACCCAACCAAAGTAGTTGTGTTACAAATATATTATATATACACATTATAAAATAGCAGTTATACACTCAATAACATAAAAATTGATAAAAAAGAGTTAAAAAAGTAAAACGCATCTGATTTGCCGACTCTAGCTACTTCGGAAATTAGTTTATTTCATAGTTATTTCATTGCTTTAAGTTTTCACTCTGGTCGGCAGTCCCATACTGCCTAGTTTTTTTTTTTAATTAAGCGGATCAATTAGTAATTTTTAAAAAAGGCCGAAAAAAATCAGGTCTTTTTCCATTTTGAATCCCTGTAATGCTTGGTTTTCACTATGTCAATTTCAATGGTCAATTATTGTCAATCAATCAAAACATGGAGAAAAGTTAAAAACAACTGAGTTATCGAATTGAGCTATACAAAAATTATAGAATAATTTTATTTAGGTGATATTTTAATTGATTAAGTTTTATGTCGTCAAACAACTGACGTAGTGAAAACCAGGCTTAACTCACTCAATTAGCATTGCTTCACTTTGATCAGCATACCATTGGAAATAGGACACAATTATCTTCATAAATTAATATGCAATTTCTGCAGTTCGAACGAAAATGTGATGGAGATATGGGCAAATAACTAAAAAAAGTGTAAAACACGTGTTTTCAAGATTATCTTGAACACTGTTCTTAAGAAAAAAAAAAATGGTTGCCATTTTTGAAATCTCTGCCCCAATCTACATAGAAAAAAAGACTATGAGCAACTAGTTCTCGAGATAAGTGTATTAAAAATTTATATGTCACCCAAAGAAGTGATGCTTTTTAGCGACCCTGTACAGGGCAAATGTAAAAATTCGTTGTTCAGCAAAATAAATTGAATTAAAAAAAAAACGAATCAGTTTTAAAATTTCACCTGGCATTTTTTTTGTTTCTTTTAAATTCATTCAACTTTAAAACCTTGCAGCGATAACGTTAAAAATTTTGAGACAACGAACACAACAACAAAAACAAAAACACAGAAAGAATCAAAATTAAAACTAAATGAATCAAGGTGCAATCCACCTTGATCGACATTCAGCAGAGGGCACCATTCAAAAATTGCATCTGCTGTTCATTTCGGTGATGTTGTTGTTGTTGATGTTGTGATTATGATGGTAGTGTTTCTTTGCATTTGGCTAGATGGTACTTAAAAAATTTCGAGATACTTTTTCTTTTTGTTTTGTTTGTTTCTTGTTTTGGTGCCTAAAAGCCTGATACATCTTCGAATTGCCTCAGTTCATGTTGTTTAAGTTGCTTCTGTGTTCTGAGCCAATTGCGTGATATTTTTCATAGTACAGTGATGGCGATTGAAATTAAGCCGTTATGATTATACAAAATTGGAAAATTTTTAAATATTTGAAATTTTTAAAATTTGTTGTTTTTTATAAGCAATGCATCCTTAGTTTTTAACCTTGCTGCGTCTATAGTCGGTATTTGTACCCTGTCTTCTGAGAAGCATTCTAATCTATTCACTAATCTCTGATTCATCTGTTTTTATTTTTTGTTCTTTCTCTTTTGTGTGTGTGTGTGTTGCAAAGTTGCATCTGCTCGGCTGGTAATATTTGAGCACCTATTTCTCTTTGCTGTTGTAGATTTTTCAAAATCTTATATCAAGTTTTAAACTTCAAGATGGCGGATAGGGTTGCCACCGAATATTTTTATTTGTACGAATTCGGTGCTGGGTCTAACACTGGGTAAAATTTTCAGAATTTCAAAATAACGTAATTTTTTTCTGATGTTAGATTTTTATAATTCAAGATGTGGAATAGGGTTGCCACGTAGACTATTTTGTATTTCTGACAACGGATTTGATCTCCAATCTCACATTACAGTTTTAAAATTCAATATGGCGGATAGAGTTGCCACCTAAATTTTTGTATTTTTTGAATTTTGTACGAATTCTTATTATTTTGAAACTCTGACAATTGATTCGGGTTCAGTAACCCATTTTTACCTAGCGTTCGCTCCAGCACTGAATTCGTAAAAATGTAAAAAATTCAGGTGTCAGCCTTATCAACCATCTTTCATTATTTTTTATTTCATACATCGTTCCCTACAGATTTACAGTCAAACAGGTGTTGAAGCCCTAGGTAGAAGCGAAGATAAGATCCCTATGATTCTTAGGGGAGGTTTTAACTTAAATTTTGCATAAAATGATTCTTTACCGCTTACTCACTAGTTCTCTTCACGAAAAATTTGGTTTGCAACAACAAAATCCGGAACTACAGCAGATGCAACTTTTTCACATTATCTCGAAATTTTTGAATCACGGACATATATCTCTATATAAAATGCTTTATGGAATTTTGTATTGCATTTCTTTTGAGATGCTCGTTTTCTCTTTGTATCTTACACCAAAATCTTTCTTATTCTAGAAGAGAAAGAGTGTTTAGTAATAAGTTTCACTTCATTACTTGAAACATGATATACCCTGTAGGAAAATCAACTAATTTAAAAGTAATTGATAAAGTAGTTTTTTATCAACCAAAACTAGTTGAAATTCTGACTTTTTTCCATAGAACGAACTAACTTATTTTGTATGGCGATGTCCGCTAAATAAGTCAATTGACTTTCGTCTGCATATATTTTTAACTACTTGTTAAATTAGTTACATTTAAACTATTTTTTTAATTGCTTTAAAATAACCAATTGAAAACTATTACTGATGGCCTAAAGTTAATATTTGACTAAATAACATGGTTAAATATATATAAACTTGTAATCTAATAAAAATTTGCAATTAAAACATGTCAAAATCAGAGTAGTTGCCGCCTTAATATAATTCAAAGTAGTTCAAATACTGGTTTATTTTAAACCAGTTTTTTAATTAGTTGTTTTTAAAAACAAGTTAGCTTGTTCCTATAGGGTATTTAGGCCATTCAGTATAGTAGTATGTGTTTGCCGTATTCAATGATTTTGCAACGCTGTTATATATGCTGTAGATACCCTGTAGGAAAATCAACTAATTTAAAAGTAGTTGACAAAGTAGTTTTTTGTCAACCACAACTAGTTGAAATTCTAATTTTTTTCCATAGAACGACCTATAACATATTTTGTATGGTGATGTCCGCTAAATAAGTCAATTGACTTTCGTCTGCATATATTTTCAACTACTTGTTAAATTAGTTATATTTAAATTATTTTTTTAATTTCTTTATAATAAACAATTGTAAACTATTACTGATGGCCTAAAGTTAATAATATTTGATAAAATAACATGGTTAAATATATATAAACTTGTAATCTAATAAAAATTTGAAATTAAAACATGTCAAAGTCAGAGTTGCCGCCTTTATATAATTCAAAGTAGTTTATCAATCACTTGTTTTTAAGTAGTATTTAAATTACTTCATATATATAATGCAATAAAAACTATTTAGAATTGAAGTGGATGCCGCCTTAATATAATTCAAAGTAGTTCATGTACTGGTTTATTTTAAATTAGTTTTTTAATTAGTTGTTTTTAAAAACAAGTCAGTTTGTTCCTTAAGGGTAGTGCATAAAAATACGAGACACAAAAAACACATCCAAAGGCTACTTTTATTTACGCGTACGCAAACACGCGTTTTCATGTAAAACAACAACACAGAAAAATACGCTTACGTAAGTTGGCGTAAAAATAACAAATCGTAAAATCGGCCTGCGTACTTACACTGTGAATAGCCTAACTGTTTCTTTTTTTATCATCTGCAAAGTTAATATTGTATCTAACAAAGCTAAGTATCCACTTAGTATCATAGTATCATAGGTGCATTCAATAGTCAAATTTTTGGGTAATTATTTTTTCGAATATTTTTGAACCTATTTGATTTGAATAAATCATAAAATTGTCGAACAGAAAAAAGTTTCTTCCGAGTTGATCCCTAGAGGGATTAAATATATGAGTCAGTTCTATTATTTTTACACCTCAACATTTCTTCTGAACACACCTAACCCCTATCTGCCACCCTTTTGGGGGTCCCACCCTTTTTGGGAGATACAAAACCCACAAAAACTTTCGATTATAGTCCATATCTCTCCTAAATTGACCCCTAGAGGAGTTATATATATGAGCTGGTCCTATTATTTTTACCTTTCAATTTTTCTTCTAAGCACACTTAACCCTTATCTGTCACCCTTTTGGGGGTACTCATAGAAAAAACCCAAAAACGGTCGATTATAGTTTATATCATTTTAAAATGACGATAAGAGAGATGAGAAGAGTTTATTTAATTTTTTTTTTTTAAAATCAATTTTTAGAACTAGGTTTTTTGATTTTTGCCTAGGTTTGTTGAAAAATGTTCCAAATTGAGAATTTTTAATTTCTTTAAAAAGTATTATTCCGAAAATTAGCACAAAAAGTAAAAATGTCTGTGACAAAATTGTACTAATTCAACAATATTAGTGTGAACGGTAAAAATAGGTTAGATTTCTTGCAGTTTATTAAAATCAAAATTAAAATCAGCTATGAAAAATGCAAACATTTTTTAATAAGTTCAGCTGGTGAAGTTGTTTTGACAACTTTTATGTCAAACTCTTTTATACTCCACATAAACGGGAGAAAAAAAAATGTTGTCTTTAGATTTGGTTTCTTTTTGGCTTTTATTGATCCGCAGCTTGTGTAAAACTATTTGAACCTGTGTGAACCCTAGTTCGAGTTATCGTTAAGGGCTAAAATATTACTGTTCTCGAAAACAACTCCGCCAGGTTTCGGTCTGCCTGTTCCAAGCCAGGATAAAGGAGGAGGGTTGTTTGTAGGATACGTCCTGCAAACGTAAAAACTGATAAAGCCAACCAAGAGCTTGAGGTGGCGCCCATCTTGGTAGTAGGTCATATTCGGTATATCGATATGAAACATGTCTGCGAAGGTATAGCAATTGACCTTAAAACTTGCTAGTACGGGGACAGTCTTTACCCGTCGGATGGGGTTGACCCTATCTATCCACCGCATGGAGACCTTAATTCGGCTGGAAAATCTGGATGTGAAGTGTTGGCATGCGTGCGTCAAAGTGTCAACTCTTCGGCTTTCCGAAGTGTTGCTTGTCAAGTGTTTGACTCGCACCCTCAAACTGGCACGGCAGTCACTGAGGGAAGTGTTGTTTGTTGGTTGTTTTAAACTAAGGGTTCTCATACTGAGCACGGCAGTCCTTGAGAACAGTGGCCAATACTCTGTGTCTGGATGTTGACTTTCCGAACTGCCAGAGTGAGAGTGGCAATTGCAAAGGTCCTCCAAAGTAGGTACCAGTCATGTGCAATAGTTTCCAGCTGAGTCGGCACCTGCAAACTGCAACTGTTAAACATTGAGCACAGTCATGCATAAGAAGGCACTTTTTTCATAATTGGATTTGTGTCTTCTTGGTCTTCTTGCGGGGATGTTGTGGATCCTCATCTGTCGGGATCGAGTTGCCCAGATGACTGTCGTGGGCTGGCCCTTCGGGGAGTCTCGTACTGGTTGTGGTTGTGTGAATGCTACACAGGTCTAGGTTGACTGGCGGGGTCGCGCAATGGTACGACCGGGCTGGCATATATGTCTTAATATGCAAGAGATTGGGTAGGTCTCGTCTCCACCAGTAGATGGATGGAAGTACGTCGCTACGGAAGTCTAAATTGGTACTGCTATTACGGGCAGTATGTTAATTCATAATGCTCCTAATCAGCAGGGCACTGGGTGATGCTTTGTGTTTGTGAAGCAGCTTCCATGTTCGTGTTGCCACACCGGATGCCCCGTACGTTTTACTTGCTAAAATGTAAACGGGTCCGTGTTGTGGTAGCACAAAGTTCATGGTTGTCTGTTTCATGAACTATTACCCTAGGTTTTGGATAACTCAACTTACTTAAGCCTTACGGCAGGTGTAGGTTGTAAAATGCTGCAACCGTCTGTTCTCGAAAACGATTTCGGAAATTTAAATAATATTCAAAAGAAAATATTTTAAGATCTTTAAAAATTTAACAGTTTAATTTTCTTATGATTCAATTCTAATAACAATTACTATATATATTTTTTTTAATAACATTTTTTGAGCAGAGGAATCGACTCCGATAAAAGTCATTTTAAATTTCAGACTATTTTTCAGAAACCTTAACTCGAAAACTGGTTTTTGCACAGCACCAGTATCATATACCCAATTTATTATATAAGATATCACATGAAAATAAGTTCATGTTAATATTAAAATAATTACTGAGCTAGATCAATTTTTATAAAAGGAATGAAACAGTAACTTTTTTTGGATATTTAAGAACTAAATCGACAGTGGATTTATATTTAAATTATTTGCAAATTAAAAAAACTAAAAATAAAATTGTTTGAACTTTCAAATTGTTTTTTAATTTTTTAATATAATTAAAATAATTATATTAGATTATTATAATTAGAAGCTTAAAAAACTGTCATTGTTATATTTTTTATGAAATTTTTGAACATGATTTAAAAATTAACAAATCACTATTTAATTGGAATGTATAAAATGTTTTACAAAAATTTTTTTATTGAGAATTTTTTTCCGAAAAAAGCATATTTAGATTTAAGGTGATTCTCCGAAACCTGTTATTTGGAAAAGACTTCTGACAGTGCTAAATTTTTGTGCCAAGTTGGAAATTTTAGATGTCTTATATACCAAGAAAACAACAAAATGAAATAGTCAAACTTTTAAGTCATTCGCTTTTTGTGGAATACCCCATAATGCGTTGAATTTCGTGGTTCACGTAATGCTTACACTTTTAAAAATGAAAAAAACCCATTCAAATGAATGTTTTTTCAAAAGTTTTGGTCGGAATAAGCTTACCCAGCAAACCATAGTTAACGATTTTGTCGAAATTCCGACTAATTCATAACTATTTCGAGCTGTCTTAAAGAAATCGTTACAATTTCGATACGCAAATATCGGAGCAGTTTCACTTTTTATACGAATTTATATAGAATTTCTTTATGCGACTGTTTGTTAAACATATTGAAATGCAAACAGAGTAAAATTTCCTTTCTTTCGAACTGTCTGAACGAAATCGTAACTTTTTCGTAACATTTTCTTTATTTGACTGTTTGTTAAACATACTGAAATGCAAACAGAGTAAAATTTCCTTTCTTTCGAACTGTCTGAACGAAATCGTAACTTTTTCGTAACATTTCCGTTAAGACTCGTTACGAAATCGTTACGACATTTCGAAGTTGTGTCAATCGCTTCATACGATATTCTTTACGATTTCGTAACGAAATCAGACAGTTAGAACGTTCAGACAGTTAGAAAGGAAATTTTACTCTGTAAGCATTTTAATATGTCGTACAAACAGTCGTATAACGAAATTTTATATAAATTCGTAAAAAGTGGAACTGTAACGATTTCTTTAAGACAGCTCGAAATAGTCACGAATTAGTCGGAATTTCGACATAGTCGTCAACTATGTTTTGCTGGGTAGATATGGCATAAAAAATGTCAAGCTAATTTTCTTCAATTTACAAAATTATATTCGTTCTAGGTATAATATCATATATATTTACTGAATATCAGGGACTTTTTGAGCATTGAAACTAATTTGTTTATAATCACACTCCTTGGGGATGAATTCCAATATAATGATTATCGTATGACTCTTATAAGCAAAGTTAATCTTTCACTTGGCCAAAAAAAAAAATATTCAATAATTAAGTGAAGTTGAAAACGAAAAAAAAATCAAATTTTGAGTTTAATAGTCTCATTTGTTTTATTTATTTATACTTTCTGGACCCTAAGGGAGGGGATTTGAACACCTAAATTCCTCCCCCTTCGCCCCTTTGTCTACGAGCCTGTGTGGCACTATGCCACTAACACATCTCGATACAATAATATCCGAACTTGCTCTACTGACCTAATCCTAATATATAAAAGGCAAGCACGCTGCTCTGCACCCGATATTGCTCAAACTGTAATTATTTTTTGCGTTCAGCCTGAAAGTATGCACACAAAATTCATTTCATACTTATCAGTGACATGCTTGCCTTTTACGTATGTGCATACTTTCAGGCTGAACATTCTTCAGAACAGTATGTTGTAAAAGCACTGTAATAATGGCAAAAAATAATTACAGCTTAGCGTTGATGCTTCCAACACGTCGTAGGACGGGCTTTTATACTAGTAGTTTATAAAATTTAATTGTAGATACTATTTTGAAATTGCTATAGAGTTTTTAAGTAAAAATAAAGCCTAATTCAAAAAAAAACATAGGTGCGTCGTTGGACACACGAGAGAAGCGAAGCTTTTTCGCAGTTACATAGATTTGATAGCTTAATAATTTTTTCTTTTTAATAAATTAACTTTTAAATTCAAAAATTTAAAATAACATAAAATAAATTACATATATACCGAAAACATATTTACTGCTTATTTTTTTATTGGTGAATGTCAAATTTGCACGCCAATTACATATACGGGCATATAATGCCAGCGACTCTCCATTTTGGCTCTTCACACATGGTTGTGAACTTGGCTGCACTGACTCATGCATGCGTTTGTTAATTCCATATTTATTGATATCATCTATTTTTTTGACACTTAAAAAAGCACTTGTCAACGCATTGTCATAGAGTGTAAATTATTACATAGAGTATAAATTATTATCTAGAGATTGCATCAACTCTGCTAAATCTCTGGTATGTGTTAACAGAGGTTAACAGAGTTTTTTTTCTTCATGTTTTTAAGTGAAATAACTCTGTTAACACATGCCAGAGATTTAGCAGAGTTGATGCAATCTCTAGATCATAATTTACACTTTATGTAATAATTTACACTCTATGATTATTATCTGGCATGTGTTAACAGAGTTATTTCACTTAAAAACATGAAGAAAAAAAACTCTGTTAACCTCTGTTAACACATGCCATAGATTTAGCAGAGTTGATGCAATCTCTAGATAATAATTTATAGTCTATGCCAACAGCACCACAAACGCATTCACAATACAAACAAACCGATGCTGGAGACACCTTGTGGCAAATAAAAGCAAATTTTTGATAGTTGTAGCAAATACACAATCCTCTATCTATTGATAGATGGTGACGATCTACTGCAGCATAGCTTCTGTTATAATTAGTATTGAATTACCAACTATTTCTAACAAGTCTTTGTGGCCTAGTGGATTGTGCGTTGGACTCTCGTTTAAGAGGACGTGGGTTCGATATCACGGGCCGGCCTAAAATATTTTTAGTATTTAATATTAAAGAATTTAATTTTCTTGTTGTAATAAGCACTAGCAACAAAGAAACCATCAAATTTCCAAGAAAAAATCTGTCGAAAATTTTTCAGATTTCACTCCAAGCAAATCACAGAACGAGGAGTAAAAAGCTTCGCCTCAAAAAAATTTTCCCGGAGAAATTATAAGATTTCTTAAAGTCGTGTGTTTTAGTTTTTAGGTGGTTAGTTAAAAGCAACTTTAAATGCATTTTTACGAAAACTAAGCTACTTACGCATTAAGAAAGTGTTTTTTAATGTTCGATTTTAATTTTGAAAGATGTTTTCCATAAGAAAGATTGTTGCATCCGAACCACTCTTATGTTTACCATAGCAACAAATAAAATTAGATTTAAGGAACTTACAATCTGCACAAAATTTCTTGAAAGCCTCGATACCATAGCCTTATAGTCCTTGCATTTCTGCACATCATAACAGGATTCGTTATGCTATATTTGAAATGACAATTTTTCAGTGTTGCACATGATACAAACACGTATACACACACGCACTGAATGGTAGCATAACCGCCCACTAACAATTGCAGAGCTATAAAACACCTCATCGATCATTGCATAATTTCTTTATTTTGTACAGAACAAAAGAAAATCGAGCA
This sequence comes from Coremacera marginata, assembly GCA_914767935.1. Taxonomy (NCBI): domain Eukaryota; kingdom Metazoa; phylum Arthropoda; class Insecta; order Diptera; family Sciomyzidae; genus Coremacera; species Coremacera marginata. The sequence goes on from OU612047.1 coordinate 161,584,343, forward strand.
TTATGTATAGAAAAAGCAATACAAAAAATAAACCACTTCAATGCGACAATTTCGCTTACATTCTGAAAGGTAAGAAAACAACCCATGTTGCACAATTCAAGATATGCTTATAATAATGAATGCTGCCAGCCAATGCATCATTCACGCATGCTTCGACATCATAAAGGATGTACCTTTCGAAGGGGGAAAAAAATACACAGCAGTACAAAAACAAAACTACCATCAAATTAAAGCAGCAAAAAAAAATAAAAAATACTAAATCAACTTTTGTATGCATCTGTCGCAGGATGTTCTTTGGATATAAAAATAAGAAAGAAAAAGGAATCAAGGAAAAACAAAAAAAAAAAAAAATAGTACACCTTAAAAACTAGTGGTGGCTGCGCCAAGCACCAGTGCCAAGAAACACCAACGCCAACATGAAGCGCAGGCGCAAACGCACATTGCAGCAGCGTAGCACAGTGCAGAATAGCATCGTTTGTTTATCAAGGTTATAAAAGCGGCAGTTTTAGGTAAATTTCAGAAAATAGTAGTGGAATTTTTGTGTTCTCGGCAGATCTTTAAACTGTGGCAGTTAAATATTAATACAATTCTTTTTTATAGTAGATGATTTAACCAAAAACTTGCTGTCATTAAGCCATTTGTAGTAAAACTGCTACGATGCCAGTAATATTTTGAATGAAACGTATTGAAAGTACGACTGTACCTTCGCTTGCATGTATATCCTTCGTTTAAGTCCTTAAGAAGTTTTATTTTTCTTCTTCTACCTACGTGCCTACAAGTTGTAAACACATCGTCAGTGAGTGACTCTGCAGCAGGATATAAACTTGGAGTTCGATTTTGTCGTTTTGTACGCATAGCATTAAATTGAGGAACATCTGCTCCGTCGTTTCTTTGTTTTTTCTTTTATTTTTTGCTTGGCTGTTGCTGCCAACTTCAAATGTTGTTTACTTGTGGCATCTGATCGGCATGCTGACCGCCAGTTTTTGTTATTTGAGATATTTTAAGTTTTCTTAATATAATTAATTGGCATTAGTTTAGAAACGTATGAGACAGAGGGCTAATTTTTCAGTGTTGTCTTGAATTTTGGTTATCTTAAATCGAGCCTAACCCACCAAACTCACTGTTTAGACTTGGATGAATGCTTACAACAAAACTAAAAAACTAGCCCAGAGAGCTACTGCAGTGGCATTGTTTTTGAGCTTTAAGTTGTATTATTATTTTTTTTTTAATAATTACTGAAACATTTTTGATACATTTTCAAGTACCTGCCAGGTACTTAACCTGCAATTTAATACTTTTTTTTAAGATGTTCAAACCTAAATAAAATTTATTTAACTCTACACGTCATGTGCCAATATTGTAGCAAACATCAAATCATTTATTTTACGAATGTGATCCTTTATTTGTCTAAACAAATACTGCACAGTAGTGTTTATTTTTGAATTTTTCAAAGCAGAACAGAAGCGTCTGCAAGAATTTTATACTTTTTAACCTACCAGCTGTTGTTTTCCTAAATTGACCTTTCTTATTGTAACATGAAGCCTTTATCGACAGTCATCATTCATTGAAATATTAATCCTTCATTTTTCTTCGTTGATAACAAAAACATATGAAAATCTATAGCGAACTAATCACCTGGTCGTGGACAGTTCTTAGGTAACAAAACTCGATTGCATCCCAATCTCAATACTTCGTGTTATTACTGTACAAATAATAATATATGAGATATATTCACTGAGCAGTTTTAGCACGCCATTCGAGCAGTTCCTTCCGTTTACAACCAGTGTGCCTTTTAAATCAACAAATATTTATATCTTTCTGAATGCCTTAAGGGGGTAAGCTACAGTAGCGAATGAAAAAGTTAACTTTCTTTAGCATAGCCACCACATGTTTTTACAGCTTTAGCTGTAATTTTAATCTGAAAAAATTCTTTCTCTCGCAAAATATCTATCCGTGCACCTCAAAAGTGCAAAAGAAATGCAGTATTGTAAGAGCGGTACAATGGAAATAATTTTCATGGAAAAGAATAATTGCTTAAACTTTTTTAGAACTATTAGCTTGACAGAAAACAGAATTTTATTATCTTTAAACTGAGATATTGACTATGAAAATCGGTTTATTACATATCTCTCAATCACATACACAAAAATGGAAATGTTTGTGTTTTGAAAAAAGTTGATTGAACTTTCATCATCAGACTGCTCCTGCTATGTGGTCGCTTACTAAAATCGTTATAACCTTAAAAGTAATTTTAATTTCCTAATATACTTTGATTCCTCTTGTCATTGTGAACAAAAAGTTATTTTACGACATACCTTCTTGTTCAAAAAGAATGGTTCATTTATTGAAAAAAATTAAAGTACAAGTTTATTCATACAAATCAATATTGTCGCCTTCAAAGTAGTCCCCGGAAACCTTTCTGGAACACGGTTTTTGGTATGGCCTTCAGAGCGTTCACCGATTTTTCCATGATCTCTTCTTTGCTGGTGAAACGAGTTCCTCCAAGCGACTTTTTGACTCGATCCAACAGGAAAAAATCACACGGAGCCAGGTCAGGTGAATTGGCCGGCTGCTGGATGGTTATTGTGTTGTTTTTGGCCAAAAAGTCACGAATAAGATGAGCTTTGTGCGATCGTGCATTATGGTGTTGCAAAATCCATGATTTGTTTTGCCACAACTGCGGTCTTTTTTTGGCGAATTACTTCACGTAAACGTCTTATAACGCCCAAATAATACTGTTTATTGACCGTTTGACCATCTGGTACAAATTCATGGTGACCTATATGGTGAACTATATGGTCTTTTTTGACTGAAAACGACGTGGTTTCTTCGGTCTCGGTTCGTCTAGCGACCGTCATTCACTCGCCTGATGCCTGGTTTGCGTGTCATACTCGTATACCCATGTCTCATCACCAGTAATGATGGATTCGATGAATGATTCGTCATTTTCGACCATTTCCAGTATGTCTTCGCGATAGCAACTCGGTCTCTTTTTTGCATTAAATTAAGTTCTTTCGGTGCCAACTTCGCAGCGACACGTCTCAAGCCCAATTCATTCTTCGAAATGTTATGAACGGATTCAATTAAAATGCCAACGCCCTCTGCTCTAATCGTCAATTTGCGATTTTTGATTTCTTTGATTTGATTTCATTTCTTTGATTTTTCAACGTTTTCTTCGGTAGTCGAACACGATGGCCGCCCGGTACGAGGGTCGTCTTCTACTTCGTCTTGGCCACTTATATATCGGTTAAACCATTTGTTTGCCTTCTGATACGATAGAGCAGAGTCACCGTAACATTTCACCAACATTTTACGCGTATCGGCGCAGTTGAAACCATTTTTCACACAAAATTTGATACAAACTCGTTGCTCAATTTTTTCTTCCATCGTAAGAATCGATGACACGAAAAAAGTTGTAAACAAAACACTGTCACTTTACCAAATTTTAACGAGAGACGCTGATATTTAGCAGCCTTCTCATAGACACATGTGGCAACCGACTCGGACAGTTAGGTCCGGTTCACAGTGTGAATGAACCTTCTTTTTGAACAAGGTGGTAAGTCTAAAATGAATTTTGAGGCTACGGTATTTGATATTTGTGTTAAATGTGAGGTTTAAATAGGATTTTCAAGGCACTTGCAGCTTTCTTAATTATTTTTTTCTGTGAATATCGGTACTCGGGGCTTTTTTCTTTAGCGCTATAAACAATTTTTTTAATTTTTTGTACAGTTTTCAGTGCGAATTTTATTAAAAAATACAAATTTTTCCTTATTTTCATACTTCATTCATTAATTTATTTATTGAAATTATCTTTGACAATGGCAATTCATTATTTTTTGACGATACTTATGAAAATAGCGATGTTATAAATTTAAATTAATGCTAATGTGTTTTTTTTTTTAATTCACAAATTTTCCCCGGAAATCTTTTTTGGTATCTATCTGAGTCAATTTTTTTCGGCTTTCTAACACAACCGCCATGACCCCTTCGCAGTTTTTATGAATCGAACGTTTAGCTATGCCGGTTAGCTTAACTGCACGTGTCGTTCGGTACCCTGTAGCGGTAGATCTTCTTCAACGTCATCATAAAAATATTGTTGCAAATTATGTAATTGTATCTTTCGTGTGAATGGCGGTTCTTACAATACTTCATCGTTCTCCAAATCAATCATATGAACATACTCAGAGTGGGTCAAGGCGTTTGTGTTAGAAATCCGAAAGAAATTCACTCGGATAGAGTGATGAAATACAAAAAAACAAAATAACATAAATTTATATGTATTTTATCATTATTTTCTGAAATATCGGCAAGAAATAATAAATTGCCATTGTCAAATAGAATTTAAATAAATTGTGGATCTAGCGTTCCACGATCTACTTAAAAGAATCTTTACAAGATACACACAGAAAAATACCTGTGGCATATTGCCTTAAAAGACTTGAGTAACTATTTTTGTATGAAGCCTAAGAAATTTGTATAAATTTCATAAGTTTTTTGTCAACTTAGGCATGCCAAAATTGTATACTATGCCAAAGATCAAACTTGGGGTTTCTACAATCTTTTCTCTCATGGCTACTCTTTCTGTCATACGCGGTCATTATTTGCTTTCCTTTTCTTATAATTTATACTAACGTGCATGTATTTCGAAGTAATTTATTCGTGACATTGATGAAACAGGGCGAGAATCACGTAAGACTACTGATGAGTTGACATTTATTAAATATAAATTGAATTAATTAAAAACAGAAAAACAAAAAAGGAAAAAAAAAGTGTCAAACATACCTGAAAAGATGAAAAAACAAACAAATCATAAGAGAACAATGTAAGCGCTTGTTGCAAAGGCCTTAGGAAATCTTAACTAGTATAAGTATAACTTACCTAATTGCCTAAAATCTACGGCAACCCCTTTTAGCAGAAGGTTGCCTAAATTTCCTTTGTTGTATTATACAAATACTCAGATAACCCATTCTGGCCGAAGGTCTTAGGCAAATTATACCCAACATTATTATTATTATTAACACTTATTTTTCTCTGTGTGTAGATTGTGTGTATTTTAATGTTTATTAATTAACAAAACGCGCACTGCATGTGCGAAAGATAAAAGACGAAAAACAGAATAAAATATTTTTTTAAAAGAAAGTTGCCAGACTATGTATAAGTTATAGAGAATTTTTACAAAACACAAGCTTGCCATATTGGTGAAATAACTCCAATATGAATAACATATGAAATTATAAAAATAAAGTAATAATATAAAAAATTTTATGGTGGAAGAAATGACCGCCAGAAAATAAATAAATGTGTGAAGTAAGAAAATAAAGAAAAATTTATTAAAAAAAATTTATAAAATTTTATTTTATAGAAAAAAAAGAGTTTTTGAATAGCTGTAAAAAAATTTAAAAAAATTTTCAATAGCGCTCTCTATCGGACGCCTGATGAACAAATTAGTATAAAAAATTAATTCCGCGTACGAAAAAAAAACCCCGAGTACCTGTTTTCGTAGAAGAAATAATTAAAAATAACTCCAAGTGCTTTGAAAATTCTTATTGTTCCATAAAAATCCAAATTCCGGAGCCTCGAAATGTGTTTTTTTTTTTATTCACAAATTTTCCCCGGAAATCTTTTTTGGTATCTATCTGAGTCAATTTTTTTCGGCTTTCTAACACAACCGCCATGACCCCTTCGCAGTTTTTATGAATCGAACGTTTAGCTATGCCAGTTAGCTTAACTGTACGTGTCGTTCGGTACCCTGTAGCGGTAGATCTTCTTCAACGTCATCATAAAAATATTGTTGCAAATTATGTAATTGTATCTTTCGTGTGAATGGCGGTTCTTACAATACTTCATCGTTCTCCAAATCAATCATATGAACATACTCAGAATGGGTCAAGGCGTTTGTGTTAGAAATCCGAAAGAAATTCACTCGGATAGAGTGATGAAATACAAAAAAACAAAATAACATAAATTTATATGTATTTTATCATTATTTTCTGAAATATCGGCAAGAAATAATAAATTGCCATTGTCAAATAGAATTTAAATAAATTGTGGATCTAGCGTTCCACGATCTACTTAAAAGAATCTTTACAAGATACACACAGAAAAATACCTGTGGCATATTGCCTAAAAAGACTTGAGTAACTATTTTTGTATGAAGCCTAAGAAATTTGTATAAATTTCATAAGTTTTTTGTCCACTTAGGCATGCCAAAATTGTATACTATGCCAAAGATCAAACTTGGGGTTTCTACAATCTTTTCTCTCATGGCTACTCTTTCTGTCATACGCGGTCATTATTTGCTTTCCTTTTCTTATAATTTATACTAACGTGCATGTATTTCGAAGTAATTTATTCGTGACATTGATGAAACAGGGCGAGAATCACGTAAGACTACTGATGAGTTGACATTTATTAAATATAAATTGAATTAATTAAAAACAGAAAAACAAAAAAGGAAAAAAAAGTGTCAAACATACCTGAAAAGATGAAAAAACAAACAAATCATAAGAGAACAATGTAAGCGCTTGTTGCAAAGGCCTTAGGAAATCTTAACTAGTATAAGTATAACTTACCTAATTGCCTAAAATCTACGGCAACCCCTTTTAGCAGAAGGTTGCCTAAATTTCCTTTGTTGTATTATACAAATACTCAGATAACCCATTCTGGCCATAGGTCTTAGGCAAATTATACCCCACATTATTATTATTATTAACACTTATTTTTCTCTGTGTGTAGATTGTGTGTATTTTAATGTTTATTAATTAACAAAACGCGCACTGCATGTGCGAAAGATGAAAAACAGAATAAAATATTTTTTTAAAAGAAAGTTGCCAGACTATGTATAAGTTATAGAGAATTTTTACAAAACACAAGCTTGCCATATTGGTGAAATAACTCCAATATGAATAACATATGAAATTATAAAAATAAAGTAATAATATAAAAAATTTTATGGTGAAAGAAATGACCGCCAGAAAATAAATAAATGTGTGAAGTAAGAAAATAAAGAAAAATTTATTAAAAAAAATTTATAAAATTTTATTTTATAGAAAAAAAAGAGTTTTTGAATAGCTGTAAAAAAATTTAAAAAAATTTTCAATAGCGCTCTCTATCGGACGCCTGATGAACAAATTAGTATAAAAAATTAATTCCTCGTACAAAAAAAAAAACCCCGAGTACCTGTTTTCGTAGAAGAAATAATTAAAAATAACTCCAAGTGCTTCGAAAATTCTTATTGTTCCATAAAAATCCAAATTCCGGAGCCTCGAAATTAATTATAGACCTACGAAACAATATCAAAAAATTATGTGTCATACAAATCGCCTCGGCCTTATGTACATATCTGTAAAAAAAAAATATTCAATTTGCATGTGTATCTAACCCCTTAATAGTGTTCTCTGTTTTTAAAGTGACACTTGAATTGTGTGCTTTGTTCTTATATAATCGCAGACTTGCACAATCTTTTAAGTAGTTTTTAAGAATTTAAATTTAATGGTTGCTTGAACTTAGTAAAATCACCGATGTAGTCGGTAAATAAAATCACCTTTATATTTAGAATAAGTGATACTTATTTACTGATACTTTGATATAGTTTAGTGTACCAAACTGTAAGCTACTTCCTCTCAATATTTGTCAGAAAATCAATTAAATGGTAGTTTAGGTAAATTATTAAGAAGAGCTCTCGATTATGGATATTTTCGAGCACCCGGGCCATACCCGGATGCCAATATAAGAGTAGGATCGGATTTTATTCATAACTGGAAAATAACACATATTACTCTTGTTTTTAAATGTAATGCTAACAATAACATCAACAAATATAGGCCTATCTCTAAGTTGACAACTACCTCATACAAATAATTATATGTGCACCATTAAAAAAATTATTTTTGCGCTAAAATAAAAGTGTTTCAAATTTCTGATCTTGCAGTTATATTATTTATGACAACAGTAACATAACATAACAAAGACTTTATTCAATTGTCATTTAAATTAAATAAAAAAATTAACATACAAAATTTCATCATAGTAAGTAATTATATCTGCACAACTTAATTATATGTGTTTTTTGCTTAATTTTCGAGTATGTGTTTTTTGCTTAATTTTCGAGCTTAATAATAAAAAAAAATTAAAAAAATTTCATATTAGTCATTTATATGCTTTTCTTTTTTTTTAATAACTTGGCTCAGCTGGAATGGCATAGAATTAATCAAGGATTTTGGGTTGGATGGGCTGATACTTTGCCATTCTTGCTATTTTGCTATTTTAAACTTCCTAGCTGCCTCAAATTGCCTTCCATCCTTATATACTTTTCCATAGAGGATTCCAGAGAGATTTTCAATGGGGTCTAAGTCTGGGCTTATTGCTGGCCATTGCGATAATGGTATATTTCTGGCTGTAAAAAACTCTTTTGTACGCTTTGCACAGTGTATTGACGCATGCTCCTGCTAATTAGTCCAATTATCGCCACAAAGTTGGCCGGAAAATTATACTAATTCATTGTCCAATAAATAAACGTACAGGGTTGTCCATATTCGAAGCGCCCATTTCAAAAAATCGATTGTAGTGCGGCTTGTGTGTGGTGGCGCGCCGTCTTGTTGAAACCAGTAGTGCCTGATACGCTTTCGACGAACGATTGGCATGAAAAAGTTGTTTATCATATCGCGATAACGCTCCTGATTGACAGTAACTCTGTGGCCATTATCATCTTCGAAAAAGAACGGCCCAATGAGCATTTTAGCACAAACGCCGCACCAAACAGAAAACTCTTGAATCTCTTGTGGATTTTCAGTTTCATACAAACGATAAATTGTTTTCTTGGAAGGCGCACTTTTCTCTTTATTTATTTTTTTGAAAGCACGTTGAGTTTTCACTATTGACTTGTTTTGTTGAATGTAAATTTCAACAATTTTAGAGCGTTCGCGTGGCGTGTACTGTTCCATTGTAAACATTTGCTTGGAATGACGCTTCAAACGCAGTATGTCATTAGTCGATTTGGCATCACTGCGGAAAGTTATAGTGTTGCCAGATGGTCGCTTCGAATATGGACAACCTTGTACATTTCAGCATTCATTTTTGTTGATATAAAACACATTGGAGTCTTTCCTTCATAACAAAATGCAGCTCAGACCATGACCAATCCTCCCCTATGGACACGCAATTGGCAAGTGCGCCGCAATTGATCCCTATGCTGCCAATACTTCTTGGAACCATCTGGCCCATCTAAATTGAACTTTTTTTGTCACTAAAGATAATGTTACGCCATTCCTCATCCAAAAATTGAAACATGGTAGCGAAGGCCAAACGTGCTTTAATATGTCGAAGCAAAAGGTTAGGTTGTCGCGTCTTGGAAGTATGTGTTACTTTAAGATTTTCATGTAATATTTAAACTACTCTACTTCTTGTTATGTTAAGACCCATTTGACTTTTTATTTGTCCGGTACTCATTCCTTCGACGAATGCAATATGTTGAGTTCTCCGTTGACACCGAGCGTCGATGTGTGTTTTCCTACCACTCCGTCTAACTGTGCCATAACTACTAGGACATTTTAAAAAATTTGTTGTTGTGTTACTGTGGCGATTAAGCCTTTTGGCTATTTCTTTCATTTTAGTTCCATTTTCGCTTATTCCCATTATTATTTCCTGGTCATGTTCAGAAGGGCTCGTTTCGCTGGGCATTTTCAATATCTAAAACGTAATAATTAAATTAACTTTATTGAAATGAAAAAAACTTACCTTTTATTTCGTAACAATTATTTCCAATGCGAGCACTTAAAGCTATCAATTAAGCAATCAAACACCAACTAAATGCTTTATGCACTTATAATTCTTTATTACTGATCATATAATGCACCGTCACATTTTTCATATAACGGTACATTAAATGCATTACGAACTGCATACTAAAACTTATTAAACAATAACAACGAATAACAAAAACAAACTGCATACATAAAAATACTGTACTATTCTAGGTGGAGAAACAATGCAAGCATATATTTATGCACATATAATTATTTGTATGAGGTATCTCTAAACTTTTTCAAAGAATTGTTAAAAGCAAGTTGTATTTCCTCTTAAGATGATTTTTTTTCCAAACCAACATGGGCTTGTTACTAGTCGGTTGACGGTTACAAATCTTGCCCTATTATCAAATAACTGCATATCCTCCTTTGCATCGGTATTTCGAGCTATCCGGGTATTTTCCAGCTTTTCTGATACTTCGAGCGTACACGGGTATTTTGTAGTTTTTCGGGTAGTTCGAGTATACATTTCAGTGTTCGCAAATTATCAAGTGAAGAGAAAAATTAAACTCCTCTTTAACAATATTACTCAATTGACGAACGATTAGTTTGCTTTCTTCATTTTTGAAGAAATAAACAGTTAAATATTCAGAGTTTTCATTCATTCATAGTCATTTCGCATAGTCATTTTTTTGCTCGGGAGTTTTGGCAATGATAAACTCATTTCATTGCAATTTTTGCACTCGCTCAAATGCTCAATGGCCCTAAAGTTGGTTAAAATGTATCACCAGGTTGTATTTTTCTTCTTACTTACTTACTTAGATGGCGCCTACAACCCTAAGTCGATTTCCGCCTGTTGTAAGAAATTGCGCCAGCCATTTCTATTTTGCACTTGCTTGCGCCAGTTGGAAGCTCCAAGTTTCGTCAGGTTGTCCTCCACTTGGTCCCTCCAACGGAGATGTGGTCGTCCTCTTCTGCGTTGTCCGCCGCTGGGTACAGAATTGAATATTTACTTCGCTGGAGCGTCGTCTTCCATCCGGTCAACATGACCTAGCCAGCGACGCCGCTCGATTTTTATGCGCTTTACTATGTCAATGTTGGCGTATAGCTCATACAGCTCATCGTTCCATCGTATTCGGTACTCGTCATTGGCGCAGATTGGCCCATACAAGGTTCATTAATATAGGTTAAGTCACTTGAGAGAAAAGCACTCTTTTTCCGCCTTTGCTCGAACTTTCAAAGTAGCTGTTAGCTAAAACTTGCACAGATTCAGGTTTTTTTTTTCTTGATTTCCTTTTATCCATTCTGACAGTTCGACCGAGCTTCTCTCAAGTGACTTAACCTATATACATGAGCCTTGGGCACGTAGATTTTACGAAGGATCTTTCTCTCGAACAATCCCAAAATCTTTTCATCATAGCTGCTCAACGTCCAGGTTTGTGCTGCATATAACAGGACAGGCATGATTAGTGACTTATAGAGCGAGATTTTTGTTCTTCGTGAGAAGGCTCTGCTTCTCAATTGCCTACTGAGCCAAAGGTAACACCAGTTGGCAAGAGTTATCCTTCGTTTTATCTCTCTACTGATATCGTTGGTGGAGTTAATGCTGGAACCAAGGTAGACGAAGTTCTTCACAACCTCGAAAAAGGTGTTGTCAACAGTGACGTGGGTGCCAATACGCTGGCAACACGCTGCCAATACAACTGTTTGTTTGTTGACACCAGATAATTCGTCTTATCTGCGTTTACTGCTAGACCCATGCGAATCGAGTCTTTTTCTAATTTGAAGAATGCTGCACTGACTTCGCATGTGTTATGGCCAATGATATAAATATCATCGGCATACGCTAGCAGCATAACACTCTTATAGAATATTGTGCCACCTTGTCTCAGAACAGCAGCTTGAATGATCTTCTCCATGATTAGATTAAAAAAGTCGTACGATAAGGAATCACCTAGTCTGAAACCTCGTTTGGTAACAAATGGGGGGAGAGCTCCTTTCCGATTTTAATTGCGCTGCTGGTGTTGCTCAGTGTCATCCTGCATAGAAGGATTCATTTTGCAGGTATACCAAATTCAGACATGGTGGAGTATAGGTGATTCCTTATTGGACTGTCAAAGGCGGTTTTGTAGTCGACAAAAAGATGGTGGGTGTCGATTCGCTTTTCTATAGTCTTTTTCAAGATTTGTCGTAGCGTGAATATCTGGTCGGTGGTAGATTTTCCAGGTCTGTCTATTTTTTGACACCCCCTATTTGCCATTCATCTTGGATTCCCTCTATCTGCCACCCTTCTGCAACCCTTCTGGGGTTTCCCCTACAAAAAATAAAAAAACTGAAAAAACTTGTCGATTATAGTTTATATTTCTCCCGAAATTACCCCTAGACGGATGAAATGTATGATCCTATTATTTTTCTTCCCTCAAGATTTTTTCTTAACACACCCACCGCATTTCTGCCACCCTCTAGGGTCGGCCTACAAAAACATACACTGCGCATGTGCTCGAAACTACCCTAGCATTGATTATCAAATTACCCGGGTAATGTCTCAATACCCGGACTCTTTGTCGGGATTCGAGTACTCGGACACCCAAACAAAGCTAAAAACAAAAATCGATAGCTTTAGTATTTATTTAATTAAAAATTAAGTGACGTTACTTATTCTGTAAGACGTTTCCTTTTTACTAGATTTCTTAACCAGACCGTTACGTTGCTAATCATTAAACCACTAAGGAAGTTTATTACGCGCTACAGTAAAATTCATAAATTTCTGTGTTTATCTCCAACCAATTAACATTTGTAACAGTTGAGTTAAAAAATGTAAAATTCTTTTACTTTTTTAATTATAATTGTTACTGATAAGAAAATGTTCAACATTCGAAAAGTCATCCACAGGATACAATAACAATTTATTTGAGAATTTATGTTTCATGTACATATTTTCATATGCCTCAATTTTGTTGTGCAGTGGGAAATTTTTTAATTATGAACTTTTGCCTTCGTTGTCTTGCTTGGAGGATGTAAATTTTTGATTTTCTGTAAAATATCCTTATTTTGTGTTTAGTTTTTATTAAGTCCTTGTGTTATTTTCAGTTGGGAGTATGCTGGGCCTTGTGTCACTCACATTTAAATGCGGGAAATGCATTGTTAACTATCGAATATTCGTTTCCTATACTATTTTGGTAATTTTCTAAAGCATGATTGTGAGAAGTAGTTCAATAGAATAGTAGCAGTTCAAACATGATCACTGATGCGTTTTCTTTTTATTCGTCGAAATGTGTAATGGTGGTGGTGGCACACGTTCTTTTAATGTGTTTTGTATATTTTTATTGTAGTTTAATGCGGGTCTCGGTGCGTTTTTTGCTCTAATGCACCTAAAAGTTTCAAAAACACTTTTGACCACAAGGGAGATTGTGTGTGTTTCAATGGAAAAGTGTGCCGAACCGTGATTCCTTTAATTATAAACCGAATTCTGAGTTTTCACTAACTGATTAAATTTTGATTTTTTTTTTTTTAGTTAAATGGAAAATGTGATGCATAAGAATTTAGCACAGTTCAGTAATTGTTTCAGTGCGTTAAGACAGTGCTCTAGTATATAGGGAAAAATTTTGGGAGTTTTTTAAAATTCAATAAAGAAAAACTAAAAATATATTTAACATATATTTTTTTATTAGATGTAAAAAAAAAATACAAAAAACAAATAAAAAAATCAAAAAAGTAAGGAAAAAATAGAAATTGAAAAAATTATAAATTGGTATACTGGGGGAGGGCTTGCAACCCTCCTAGTCATCTGAATGTTGTTATATCCCAGACTTGGGAAAGAAAAATAGTTTTTTTTCTTACGAGAAATGGCGAATGTTTGAAAAAAAGAAGTAATTTTAAAGTTTTGATTTTTTTAAATATATAAAAAAAAAAAACAAAATTTGTACATAATTCTAGTCAGGGTTTTAGAGGAATATATTAAAAAGGCCCACATCAAATTTAAAGTTAATCGGTATATTAGAACTTGAGATATTATGTCAAACGTGTTGGAAAAATTAGTTTCGAGAAATACGCGTTTAAAAAGATTTGAGCAAAACTACAGACAGTCAAAATCAAATTTACAGGCGTCACTAAAATAGCTGTAGCTCTGTAAATAATTGAAATTTTAAAAATTCCCTTGAAGGATATATTCTTAAAGGTCTACTCTTAGAAAATATATAAAACATAAGTCGATTTTTTCAAAATTCTACACTAGAAAACTATCTTAAATCATTGAGATATAAGCAGAATATTGGATTTAAGTCTCGAAAAATGAAAGCTTTTCTAAGAAGGGAGGTAGCTTAACGGATCTTAAGAACGGAGTCATAAGCATAAGAAATTTGGTAAAAATTTAAAATATAAATCACCATATAGCAGAAGATTAAAAAAAAAATAGGCAGTGGGAGGACTATCGACCGAAGTGAAAACTTAAATCTATGCAGAACTTTAAGCGTTGAAAAACTTAAAGCAATGAAATAACGGTGTTTCTTTTTTAAATTTTTAAATAAATTGTAGTATCAAATCATGGTATCATAGTATCATAGTATCATATTTCCAACATTTAATTTTATTGAGAAAAGTATATATGCCCTAAGGCAGCCATCGATTGTTTTCAATATAATTTTGACGTTTTTATTTTTTCGAGCTTGACATTTTTTGACAGCTCATTAGAATAAACCAAGCTACAATAAAGTATCAGTTTTATCATTCAAATTAGGTAAGTTTATTTTTTATAGTTAATACCATAGTTAATTAATATAACGGAAACCTAATAGTTTTATGAGAACAATCTTGCATTTTTAAAAATTGTTTTTTGATATTTTTTGTAACGTCTAACCTGTCAATCGAAGTGACAAACTGCCAATGGCTTTGTGTTACTTACACATGTTCCCATTCAAGAAAAAGAACCTTGTCTGTTAGAGGGTTAAGTAAGAAACATAAATGTTTGATTGGAATTTCTGTAAGCATCGTGTTATAACCACATCGATCGTCATTTTATATTTAGTAGTACTGAGTTTCCGATCATTGTACCAAATAGTCAAACTTAGTGATTCATTCAAAAACTCAATAAGTGGTAGATTTTTATTATCTGCAAAGTCAAATCGTCAAATTTTTTGTTAAATCTTTATTCGAGTTGTTTACAACCTGCTAAAAAAAGAATTCGACTGAATTGGCGCCTAGTGCTATTTTTTCTATCCTTCAACATTTCTTCTCAACACTCTTAAGCCCTATCTGCCACCGTTCTGTGGGTCCCATACAAAAAACACAAACTGTCGATAACAGTTCATATCTCACCTAATTGACCGCTAGAGCATTTAAATATATTCGTCGTATTATTTTTTGCCCTTCAACGTTTCTTTTGAATATACTTACGCTTTTTCTGCCAATTTTCAGGGGGTCCCGATACAAAAAAACAGAAACTGTAGAGAATTAAGATTATAGTTCATAACTCTCCTGAAATTACCCCTAAAAGGGTTAAATGTATAAGGTGGTCTTATATTACTTTTACCCCTCAAAATTTCGTCTGAAACAAGTGGTAAGTGTTATTTGCCAATTTCGAGCTACCCGACCTTTTTTCGGGTTTCAAGTGCGCGGGAACAAAGCTCGAAAAGAATCGAGAGCCCTACACGCTGAAAAATAATAGGCCTTCCCAAACATAATTTGCAGGAAGTATAATATGTTTCTGCATGTTTCTTGGAAACAAGTAATCATAATTGGTTCCACATATACTATGATTTATTAATGCAATTTTCCTTTATATATATGTATATTTGCATCTTTACATTATTTAATTGTACTTGTTGTTTGAATTTAAAAACAATATATTTTGTTTTAAAGAAAATATGTTTTCATATAAATATATTGTAATTATAAATGGACTGAAAACACTTTTAGTCTATTACTATTTGTTTGCTTGGAAATATAATTTAGTCAAGAATAACATTAAATATGCACGGACAAGAATACATAATTTAATTATTTTCAAAACGATAATTAAGAACAACATAATATATTTACCGATGATTACACTATATTTACTTGGAAACATATTTTATTAAGTAAAATGATGCCAGCAGCTTTACTAGCGGAGCACCCACTTTGCCAGCGAAGCACCGCTTTATCAGCAAAGTTGCTTCAAAACTCACTTATTTCTACTGCTGAACCGCCTTATTTTTCTTTTATTTTGTTTTTTATTTTATTAATTTGAAAATACAAACACTTTTAATTTAAACAAAAATTTTCAGAAACACTTTTCACAAGAGCTAAAGTTTTCAACACGCTTGACGCGGCTGCTTGAAACTTAAAATGACGCCAAGACTTGGCAACTGTTAAAAGCAAGCGCATAAAGCAACAAGGTTTCCGCTATATTTCGTGCAAGTGCAAAAGAAACAGATATATGTATGTCTAGGCGAAACACATAAAAGAAAGGAGTTCTGTTTGTTTTAAATTTGCAGAGTTCTGTTCTTTTTGAGTTTAACAGTGATACAAATATATTTTTATTGGGTAGAAACACACAATTCTATTTTGTCACAAGCATATTAATGTAGACGTTAGTTTTTTAGCTAAGGTAATTATATTAATATTGGACACAACTAATATCTTCTTATATCGAAAAATAATGCTATTGAAGGAAAGTTCTTAATCATAGCTGTTTCCCTCTGAAAATTTTGTTTTTGAAACCAAATATATATAAACATATTTTTTCTCTGCGTGTAGTCTTAATAAAATGCATTTTCTAATTAAAAATTATCTATACTTTGAGCTTATACTCTATTCATTATATATATACTTATAATATACTATACTTATTATCTATACTCTCTTATTGTACAAATCTCTATGTATGTACTCCGGTAAAATAATTAAATGTCAAAATCAAACTTAATTTTAATAAGAAATAATAGTTAATTATAAATTTATTTATTTATCCTTTGGTTTCTGTTTATTGGATCTATAAAAAAACACTAGAAAACATTTTCAAACTTCTTGTGTAAAACAAAAATTAATTAATTTTCCAAAAATTCCTTGAAAATATTGGATATGTGGAAAACAATGATTTTATATTAGAGCTGTTCCACCAATTATCGGCCAACTGTGGAGGTCACCATGTTGGATGTTTTTGTAGCTTTCCTAATTTGAAGACAATGGTGAAAAATATGTAAAAGAATATCATTTATGGTATTTCTCTAATAAAATGTTTCAGTCATGATTTCTTCCATTTTTCAAGGTCTTATGTTGGACTAAAAAAGAAAAGTAATAATGTTTTTTATATATAAAAGTGAACAGAGGACTGTAAAATTCATGTAAAGTTCAATAAATTTTCATAAATTTTTTAAATCACTTGAGTTTTCCCATATTCCCAGTAATTTTTCAAGGGGTGGCAATCTGCAAACCAAAATTTCAATGGGCCGATTTTAAATTTGAAAATTTGCTGTACAATTTTTATTTTTTGAGAATTCAAATGATTTCTAGCTAATGATTGTGGCTTTTAAGCCTCTCCCCTATGCTGATATATTGAAGCCCTTTTTGAAGCATTGAAAGAATGATGCACACAACATTCATTTTCAAATGTTTGAAAAGTTTTTCCAAGCCGATGAATGAGGTCAAAATTTATTTATATAAACTCCCAAAAAACGCCGGGTATTACAACTAGAACTTAATAAAAATTGACCTACCCATATAAATTAATAATAACACGGTTATTCGAATAACAGTAACACATTTTAAGATATAAGTATTTAATATTCAAACACATCATGATTTCAAAACAAAGAAATGCACGTAAGCGAAACCATCACAATTCTTCATAAAAAAAACCTAATGAGAAGTTGTGAAAACAACTTATACCTTGACACCTCAAGAAATAACCCCTTTTTCGTCGAGAAAAATTGTCGCACAATTTGCAATAATTTTCTACAATAAAAAGAGAAATGTTTACTGCGTAAAAAGTTCACATTAAATGAAAACTGTTCACCCCTCAACGTGGAAAAGGCACAATTGACTACTTGAAAGCCTTTTTTTTTCATTTTTCTTTTATTATAAGACAGAAGATAAACTTATTATAAAGGAAAATAACCCCAAATGTACATTTTATATAGTATTTAAGATATTTTGTGAGACTGAGTAATGAAATTTTTAAAGTGCCCGCAAGTGCGCCTTATTTTTCAGATTATTTTTTTTCCCCTTATTACTGTCTTAACAAATACAAGTTCTTTCTTTTTGCAACAACAACATCCTGATAATTTTACACGTTTTTTTTTTTGGAAAAAGAAAAAAAAAATCTGAGACAATTGACTTAAGATGAACCTCGTCAGCTACATAATCATTAGGGTGATTGGGCCCATTATTTGTCTGTAAAGTAAGGAAACGCACTTTGAACTTAACTGATAATACATTAATAAGAAAATGTGTGCGAAGATTTTTGAGCTCGTTTGGTGTTTTCTGCATTTTATTTTATTTTTCTGTTTCCTAAATTTCTAAATAAATTTTGAACTCTGCCCTTAGTTTTACAGCATAATGTTTTGCTACTATCTTTTGATGCTTTGTATGACAAATATTAACAGCGGAATTGTTCAACTCTGCATATTTTCAATCAGTGGATATTTGCTGGTAGATCACACATGAAATTACTGAAAATGTAATATATAAAAAGATATCCAAAGGTGAACAATTTACCATGCGTTTGTTTGAAAATTTTTGCAAATCTTCTCTTCAATCATCATCGATTCAACTTTCTCATTAATAATTTTGAATTCAAATTCTACGAAAACCTGCACACAAATTGAATTAAAGGCAAAAATTGTGAGCCATACATAAAAATACCATAGATATATTCTCAACGAGATTGCATACAACATCCATAATTCTCTAAACACCCTTTAACCGCCTACACAGAACAAACGTGAATTGCGAAACAACTCCCAGCAAAGCTGCGTGAGAAAAAGTAATTTTTCGCTATTGAGAAACTCATAAGAGCCGGATATGAAACAATATTTTATTTCGTTCTTATCTAATGAAATACTCTAACAAAGCATTATCCGCCATATGTGTTTGTATGTAAAAATCCACCAGCTGTAACTGGAATCCATACCTTTCCAAAAGCAAATCATGGCGTGTTTTCCTCGACAAAGGTTCACACACGATTTAAATGTACCATATGGATCACCTACAACAAAACATAAAAACAGGCTGTTGTCAATTTTCTTTTGCCTCAGCACATATAACATATATAATTATTCTCGTTTTGTTCTCAGCTCGTTGCAAGATCATTTGGAATGTTATTCTGCATGATTTTCTGATAACATTTTGTGTTTCTATACTCTACGTCCAACGGCATTTATATGAAGGATTAGTTTTTCGAGATGCTATTTTGAATCTTTGAAGATCTTCATCCCTTATAATATTTTTGTGAATTTTATTCATAGATACGAATATTGTGAGCTATTATCAGTTCTCTCTAAGAAGTTCTCTCAAAATATCCCTACAGTGAGATATAATTATTTTATTGGTTGTAGTATAGTAGAGTACATGAGCGCTTGATAAGTTAATAAATAAAAAGGTACAGAGATTTGTAATTTAAATACATTACTACTAGAACATTATCATTGTTTTGATGAAATTTTGTTACCTTTAAACTGAAGAAAACTACTAAAAACCGTCCGAACAACAACTACTAAAAATCATTAATCACTACTTCAATCGTTACTAAACTACTAAAAATCATTTGAAAAAAATGAAAAGCAAATTCTTTATTAAAATAAATTCTCACTGTAAGAAGATGAAAAATATATACAAATGGATGGAAGAAAAAAAAAATGATTACTAAATTACTAAGCAAAATAAATGACTAATAAATGACTAAAATGTAGTAATATGACTAGATCAGAAAGTAGGCGCCTATACACACTACATCACATATAAATAAATTAAATGAACTAACTTTTATTGATTTAAAATAGATTAAAAATAAAAAGCAGAACACCTTAAACACCTACGGCAGAACGTCCGTAATTTTCTCAATCCGATGCTGTATTAAGAGAACTTACTTATATATCCATTTTTCTAAAAAATTTGGGTGTGTGATTACGATAAAACGGTTAAAGATATAGATTTAAAAATTTTTGTATGTTTTTATTAAAGAAAAAAAAAACAGTATAGCGTGTATACAATAAAGAAGTGAAACTTCTCTTTCTCTTCTAGAATAAGAAAAATTTTAGTGTAAGAAGAAAAGAGAAAGAGATAGAGAGAGAGAGAGAGAGCATCTCAAAAGAATACAATACAAAATTCCATAAAAAATATTTCGTTTATTCAATATTTACACTACAATCGATTTGTTCTTCAATTGAAAATACTGATATTAATCGTTTGTGATAACTAAAATATGAGATACGGGTGATTCTACGATAAGAGGTTCTAGCGGTGGCTAAATTCAAAACCATAAATTTATTAAATTAATTTATTAAACATATAATTAACGTTTGTTTTGGTACCAGTAAATTGCAATACCTAAATTAACATAGCTTAGTTATAATTGCATGTTAACCGTGAAAAAAGTATCTACCCTGGCCTGTCCCTTTGCTATCTGGCAAAGAAGTCCGTGTAATTTAGTAAATTTCTAATTGATTAGGCATTTAAGCATTATTTATTTCATAAAGAAGCATTAGTTACAAGAGTAGATATTAAAAAAAAAAAAAATGATATTACTATTATTTTCTATTCAAAAACAAAATCCGCAATTTTTGCGCCTCGTATTTTAAGTCTCCTGCCCGGGACGTTTTACGTCCGTTAAAAAATGTCGATAAAGAAGTACTTGTCGTTACAATTTTAAATCCCAGGAAGTGTTTTCTGAAACTTTTTCTCTGAATGTGTTGTCAGCGTCAGAAAAGTTGTTAAAACTTTAGAATATAGAGTCAAAGTTTAACCCTAACTTTTCTTAAAAAGAGAAAAGATTTGATATCTCTCATTATTTCACCATTTATTCTCTAACGCTCAGTTCATTTCAAGCTTTCAGGTGTGTGCACGCTTTCGCATTGATCAGTCGTGTTGATATTTAAGGCGTTCTTTGAAAAAAAACATAAACTTGTAACTACATTTATTGAGGTGTACCAGTGAAGGGTTAAGGCACTCAACAGTTGAGTACAGGCAGCATAGAATTTTTTCGCTCGATTAAATGGCGTCCGCTACCTGATCAGTTTCAGTGAGCGCTCCCATAATTGTACCATTTAGCGAATTTTTATGCAACTGTTGCCAACTGTTGACTCCGCTGAATGCGACCATTGGCGGACAGTTCGATCACGCCACTGGGCATGTGCGGATGTGTCGGTGAATGCAGTATCACCCCTGGTAACTTTATAATTTCTATTAACTTAAATTTCTGCGAAGTTTATCGTGTTCCTTCGTTTTTTCTTAACAATACATACTCTTCTGATTGTGCTCGTTTTTTGGTAAAAATATCTCTTCCCTGCCTCTCGAGATGCCAGGACAGAGACCATATGTCCAGTTCAAGTGATCAGAAATGAAATATACTGCGCTTCTACACTATGTGTGCTTGTTAACCTATGCTTTTGTTTTGGCGCAACTTATTTTTTTTGTTTGTGTTCTCTTCGAGCCTCTGGCCTTCATGTATCTACCCTGTGTATCTCCCCTTGGCCCTTAAAAAAACACGTAAAAATTAATTAATTGACTGGCCATCTCAAAGTAGTATACAGAAGTTTCACTTCAATAAATTTTTTGAAATCTAAAAAGTTTTTGTGTATTAACCATCAAGCGTGAACTGAACTCTGTACCTTTATATCGGCAGCAGCAAACTATATCTACTCGTTTATTCAGAAATTTGCTTGAATAACCTTAATTACTATTTTCTTTCAATTTCCTTGAGTTAAAATTGTGTAAAAGCCTTGTATAGGGAATTCTTGAATATTTCCTAAAAATTTATCCTTGATTAAAGCTTTATATAAAGAATTATAATTGAGTTAAAATCTTCTTGAATACTTCCTTAAAATATAGCCTTAAATAAAACTTTATATAAGGAATTATATTTGAGTAAAAATTTTCTTTAAGATTTCCTAAAATGCATGAATGAATAAAGCTTTATATATTAGAAATTATGCAAGAGAAAACAATCAAAGCAAAGCTTGAATAATCTACTCTTATACAAGGCTTTTTCAAGTTGAGTTGAACTTCAAATATTTAGATGATATTGTTATCTGGGTAATAACGTAAACGATTACCGATTAACGATTTCGATCATATTGAAAACCTATGCAGGAATTCTCAGGAAAGAATTTTAAGGTTTGACTTTTGGCACAGAAGATCTAACCGCATCAATGAATATTTTATTAAAAAACTTAATATTTTTATCTATTTGCACGGATCTCTGTATATTATCTAATTATTTTCCAGATTTTTGATGAATTTCGTATCTTGCTCTTGAACTGGAAGATGGTCAGAAATTAACTCATTTAAAGCTATGGGCTGTGATACATCGGCAGTTATTTTAGAAAGCACAAGGTCAAGTGTTGGGGCGTTTACTATAGCAAAAGTTAGCTATGAATGCAAATGAATGTCAAACTTCAGTCAAATGATTTAATATCGCTCTAATACAATAGCGAATCGTCTTTCACAAAGATTATACTTTAACAGCACTAGGTTTTTATTATTTTAAGAGAGCATTAATATTTATAACAAATCCTAACTTAACCAACTGCATCACAATCATCATGATCACAATCAATCCGACAGGCTAGACAGCCTTAATGCTTGCGTTGTGTTCCGGCTCTTGTTGATGGTTGATATTTTTCTAGTTTGCCGTATGGCACTAACAAAGGAATTCTCATGATCATGACCATGAAGAAATACACTGTACGGCATGGTAGCAAAACACCAACAACCATATCAGCAACGACTACAACAAATCATGGTAGTCACCTAGCAACAACAAGGAATTCCCTTTACAAATTCGTTTTCATTTGAGTTTAACGATCTCTGGACATATCTACGCGCTGTCTTTGGGAATGCACTGTTTCAACTATAGGCATCGCGCATTGTTTCATGCTTGAATTCTCCGACATTCTGACAAAATCACTAAAATCGCCATATAAAGTGGTGGTTTTTACAAGCATTGAGATTTTCATCATAATATGAAATGTGTTTGTACGCATATGTTTGTTCATATGGTGAAAATTAAAAGTAGTAAAGTACAGTACTTCTGGGTATATTTGTCATTAAAAAGGGTTTCTTTTTTAGCTATGAGTGTTGATTATTTTTTGGCCACGTTCTCATTGAAAACAGACGAACAAAATAATTATTATTGTGACCAATAATATGAAAGAACTTAAATACGAGTAGATCGTGATTTTAACCTTAAACAAAAACGAATTGACCACTTCAGCTCTAGAAAAGACTCCCAACGAGCTTCTTATGCTCAATTGAATTTATTTGCTATTTATTCCTAAGAAGATCATGTCCGTAGTCAGGATTTTCCTTTGAGGGGGACATTTGATAAAAAAGATCTATGAGTAGAAATTCTATTTATGTATATGAAAATTTGGAGAAAAATCTATATGGAATTTTTCCAAGCAAAACCGTTTCTCTTTAAGATTTTTCGTGAATGTGACTTTTTTTTTAAATGACCATTCAATAAACCATTCATAAATTCAAGAGTTTATTGAATTTTTTTACTAAATTAATTTTGAGTACTTAATTTTTAATTTTTGCCATAATTTGGTTATATTTTTTTTGAAAATAGTCTAAATTAAGAATTTTTAACTGTTCTTTAAAAAAGTAAAATTGCGAAAATTAACACAAAAAGTAAAAATTTCTATTACAAAATTTCACTTATACAATAATATTAGTTTGAAAGGTAACATAAAAAAGATTTCTTGCAATTTACGAGTATTAAAATCAATTTTAAATTTAACTATTCAAAAAATGAAAGTTTTTTCAATAAGTTCACCGGTTGAAGCTTGATTCACAACTTTTATGGGACATTTCACATAAACGGGAGAGCCAAAAAATTCTAGTCTTTAGATTTGGTTTATTTTTGGTGATCTTATGCCTTTATTGATCCCTTACTTGTGTACAAGTATTTGAACCTGTGTGAAGCCTATTTCGAGTTGTCGTAATAGCCCAAAATACTACTTTTCACGAAAACAATCTCGACGATTTAAATTATATTCAAAAGAAAATATTTAAAAGAAAATATTTACAGAATTGAACTGTTTCAATTTTTCATAAAAATTTGATATAACTGACAAAATCATTCATTTCCCAATAACTGTATACTTTTTTTTATAAAATTTTGTGAACAGAGGAATCGTCTCCGATAAATGTCATATTTAAATTTTAGATTTCCAGGCGGAAAAAAAGAGAGGCAGAAAAGCGCGAGTGTGAGAAGATTGAGATGTATGGCGACAGGAACGAGACCCGAAAATTTTTCGTAAAGATAAGACGCCTGGCCGATGGCTTTAGGACCAGGGCCTCTTCCTACAAGGATGAAAACGGGAATCTAGTGACAGATATCCAGAGTGCACTAACGCTATGGAGGGAACACTTATCTAGTATCTGAATGGCGATGATGACGACAATCCCGCAAATAGAGATGATATCCCGGAAACCCCAATTATAGATGACAGCGTTGAAGTTCCGCTGCCCGACTATAATGCAGTCTTGACAGCCATAACACGGCTTAAGAAGAAGAAAGCCGCGGGAGCCGATGGTTTACCCGCTGAGCTGTTTAAAACGCAGGCGAAGCTCTATTTAAATGCATTCACGAGCTTCTATGCAGAATATGGTTGGAAGAATGCATTCCAAACGATTGGAACCTTAGTGTACTCTGCCCAATCCACAAGAAAGGCGATCCCACTATTTGTGGTATCAACTAACGTGGGATAAGTCTTCTAAATATCACATATAAGGTCCTGTCGAGCGTATTATGTGAAAGTCTGAAGCCCATCGTAAGCCAACTGATTGCGCCTTATCAGTGTGGCTTCAGACCTGGAAAATCCACCATCGACCAGATATTCATGCTACGACAAATTTAGAAAAACAAATCGACACCCACCATCTTTTTGTCGACAGTCCAATAAGTAATCACCATGTCTGAATAAGGTAAACCTTCAAAATTAATCTGTCTATGAGAGATGACACTGAGCAACACCAGCAGTGCAGTTAAAATCGGGAAGGACCTCTCCCCACTAATTGTTACCAAACGAGGTTTCAGACAAGGTGATTCTTTATCGTTCGATTTTTTTTAATCTAATTATGGAGAAGATCAGTGGCGACCGTGGTGCAGTGGGTAGTGTGTGGCCCAGAGAACCCTCGTTCGAATTCCACCTGACACAGAAAGTTTTTTCAATTGAATTAATTTTTCTGTTCGGCCGTCACCTCTCTGCAGACAATGACAAACCACAGAACATAAACCGTTCGGATCAGAATTCATAAACTGATCATAAGAAGCTCGGTCAAAGTCCTTTCAAGGTCTGAAATAGCCATTTCGTTTTTTTTTTTTTTTTTATCTAGAAGATCATTCGAGCTGCTGATCTGAGACAAAGCGGCACAATATTTTACGAGAGTGTTATGCTGCTAACGTATGCTGATGGTATTGATATCATTGGCCATAACACACTCGAAGTCAGTGCAGCATTCTCCAAATTAGAAAAAGAGTCGAGTCACATAGGTCTTGCAGTAAACACAGATAAGACGAAA
The DNA here is from genome assembly GCA_914767935.1 of Coremacera marginata. Classification (NCBI taxonomy): domain Eukaryota; kingdom Metazoa; phylum Arthropoda; class Insecta; order Diptera; family Sciomyzidae; genus Coremacera; species Coremacera marginata. The sequence continues at coordinate 161,609,809 of OU612047.1, forward strand.
TATCTTGTGTCAACAAACAAACAGTCCCAGCGAATTGGCACCCACGTCACTGTTAACAACACCTCGTTCGAGGTTGTGAAGGACATCGTCTACCTCGGATCCAGCATTAAATCCAAAAAAGATATCAGTAGGGAGATAAAACGAAGGATAACTTTTGCCAACAGGTGTTACTTTAGGCTCAGTAGGCAATTGAGAAGCAGAGCCCTCTCTCGACGAACAAAAGTCACGCTCTATAAGTGACTAATCATGCTCGTCCTGTTATATGCAGCACAAACCTGGACGTTAAGCAGCTCTGATGAAAAGATTTTAGAAGCGTTCGAGAGAAAGATCCTTCGTTAAATCTGCGGACTAGTCTGCGTCAATGGCGAGTACCGAATACGATGGAACGATGAGCTGAGTGAGCTATACATCGACATCGACATAGTAAAGTAGTAAAGCGCATAAAAATCGAGCCGCTTCGCTGGCTAGGTCATGTTGAGCGGATGGAAGACAACGCTTCAGCGAAGAAAATATTCGATTCGGTGCCTAGCGGCGGTCAACGCAGAAGAGGACGACCGCATCTCCGTTGGACGGACCAAGTAGAGGCCAACCTGACGAAACTTGGAGCTTCCAACTGGCGCCAGCAAGCGAAAAACAGAAATGGCTGGCTCAATTTCTTACACCAGGCGAAAACCGACAACCGACGGTTGTAGGCGCCGCCTAAGTAAATAAGATGATATAACAAAACCTTTAATTGGAAAACTGGTATTTGCACAGAAACAATATCTTATCTATTAGACAATATCTACAATATTTGAGTTTTCACATCAATATAAGACTTTTTTGAAAACCATTACCACACCATAACCAAATAAGACTTTTTGTAAATCATTACTCAGCTGGATACATTTTTATGAAAAGATACAAAATACTTTTATTTTTATAATTAGATATTCGTTTCATTTACAACTTAACTGATATTTTAGCTTATTTTATATCTTTGTACGATTAATTTTAAAGGCTGTAGGTATACCCCAAAATGTGACCCAAAACGTCACATGTGCTTGAAAAAAATTTGCAAAAAAGACCTCCTTACAAACCGCGCTCCATGACATAATTCTGCCTCAAAAATAGTGTTATTATTTTATAGCTTTAAATTCTTCATAGCTTTGTATGTAATTCTTCATAGCCCCCACTGCCTATTTTTTTTAGTTTTCTTTTAATGATAGACATAAATGAGAATTTTACATTTTATCGAATATTTGGCAATACCCTATGTGACATACCTAACATTTCGGAACTGAAATGAACAAGCTGGACTGACAGATGTGTTTGATAAAGTAGTAAGAAAGTATTAAGAATTTAAATTAAAAACTAGTACGGAATGGAGCTTGGGCAGGGTACCGAATCTAAAATACCATACGCCTAATTTAATTTTACCCTTAGCTGCCACTTAGAGTAATTTGTAAGCAAAGTAAAATGCCACACCCACTTTTCTAGTATAAGGACTCCACATTTTACCGAATAATATGATATATGTATGGGTTGGATAAACGACGTGGGTGAAACTTGTGTACATACAGACACGATGTCATTTAGATATATATATATTTACAAAAGTTTTTCAATTTTGATGAAGTCACTTTGTGTTGAAGGTAGGCGTGGTTTTCATCCGATTGTGCCAAATATCATTGTGATAGTCTATATATATATAATAGCCTATGTGCAAAATTCGAAGACATTTCTGAAATTTGAGCAGATTTTTAAGGGAATTTACGGTTAATATAAAGCTACTTTGTATGGGAGGTAGGCGTGGTTTTCATCCGATTTGGCTCATTCAAGAACTTGATTTTCCTTTTTTAAAAAGAAGCTAATATTTTGAATTTCATTGCGATAGCTTTAAAATTACGGCTGTAATCGTGTCGACAGGCGGACAGGCGGACAGACGGACAGACAGACGGACACGTGGAAATCGACCCAGGAGGTGATGCTGATCAAATATATATATACTTTTCTATACCTGCCACGCCTCCTCAATGGCGTTACATGACAAAATTAATATAACCCTTACGCAGTACGCGTTGGGGTATAACTAGGCGAACCGATTTCGGATATTAGGATATTAATATATTTTTTGTACAGTAATTTTTTGTGCAATACAATAAGAATAAATAAAACAAATATTTTTACTCGTTCAGTGAAGGCACCTCGTTATCTGAATATAAAAACCTTTTTATTAATTTCTAGTCGGATGTTATTGAAGTAAAAATTTACTTTAATATTAAAATAAACCTTGTATCAATACAATGTTTGTATATATATATATCTTTTATGTGACATTCTATGTGTAATAATTCACATTTGTAATAATTATTTAGCCTAGAGTTGAGAGTGGATCTGTAAGTGTCAGTTAAAATTTTGTCTTTTTTGTGCATTTATAAGATTTAAATATTCATGTTAGTGTGCGTCTGTGTGTACATATAAAGAAAACCTTGTTGCTAACCTTCGCCTTAAAAATTAATTTAAAAACGCTTAAAAAAGTAATGCTTTGCATAGACAAACGCCACAATATTTATATACTACATATAGTATTTTTGTTTAAGTTACATTTATCAAGTTTGTGTTGAACGATTATTTACGCAGCTTTACGTACAACACTCTAAGACTAGATGAGACTTAAGATTTAGTTAGTTGATCAGCTAGATATGTTTTAACTTATCTCTAGTTTAAGCTGGAGTAAATATTTTAAAATTAATAATAAAATAGATATTCGAAAAATGTATCTTCTATACATTTAAAGAAATTAAATTTATTTATGTATTTCCTCTAATTTCTATTAAAATATATTAATGCAATTTTCCTTTGGCATTGAATAAAGAATCTTTCATGAACAACTAAATCATGATCTTGGCTTATATTTTTACGCCTAAGTAAGGTTAAAAATTTGAAAATCATAAGCTACTTAACCTTAGCTTATGAACAACAATATATACCTATATAATTTTAACCTCAACGTACTTGAGCTCGAGGTGTTCACATTCTGTTCACACACCAACAAATTAAGTAACAAGAAACAAAAATTAATGCAATACCTCGAAATTGCCGCTTTCAATGTTAAACTTAAAAAAGGAAAATACGAGATTATAATTAGATAAACTAACATCATCGCACACGGGTTTAGATGAAGAAACCGAAAATTAGATTTAAGAAAAATAAAAAAGAAATATATATATACCACAAAAGCTGCAAATTGAAATAATGACTGGGAATGCAAACTGAGAGATATTTGTTTCAAATCCAAGAAATTACAGATTGACATAAAACAAAAACATATCGAAAGACAAACGCCATATTAAAAAAAAAACAACATAACTCATAAATGAACAAGCTGACCAATAGACAAACGTTAGAAATAAACGACCTGACCTCAAGTCGCGTGAGTTTGCGTCACATGTTTAAATTTTTTCAAGTTCAGCTTAATTTATGGCCACCATTGACTGGTCGGGTGGAAGGGGTGGGAGGTGTTGTGGCTATGAAATCGTTTTGAAGTCTTTTCTGCGAAGTTTACTAGTTGTGTTCGAGGTGTTTTTTTATGTTTTTTTTATTTACGTTTTCTTAGACCTGCAATATCTGTCCCTAACATTAAAATTTGGTCAAATAGTATTAAATTTGAATGCCAGTTAAATAGTAGAGATAAATGTTAATTCTTCAAAAATTTGTAGCTATAAAATTTCGAAATGTTGTTGTATCTATCATGTTTTATTTAACTTCAGTGAGTCTAGAAGGCATTATGAATTGGTTTGTTTCAACTTTTTAGTGCAAGTAACGGGTGATGATGCAAATTAGTTTATAACAGGGTTCGCAAAAAGTTTCAAGTGAAAAAAAAGTTGGCAGGGGGGGACTGCCGACGGAAATAAAAACTTAAAGCTATGAAATAACATTGCAAGATGCGTTATGCGTTATTGAATTTATAAACTGCTATTTTTTAATGTTTATATATAATATATTTGTAACACAATTACTTTTGTTGGGTAATCGGTAGTTGGCTCGGTAATTGGCTCGGTAATCGGTTGGTAATCGCTTCGGTAATTGATGATTGGTTCGGTAATCGGTTGGTAATCGCTTCGGTAATGGGCGTTGCAAGGCAATCCATAAAAAGGAATGCTGTACACCGCGAAAAAAGCTTATGTAAAATTAAAAAAAAAAACCTAGTATAATTTATAAAATGGCTTTGGCAGTTTTCAGCCACCCAAGTATTTTATCAAAACGCCTAAGTTTTACATGTTGTCTTGCCAATTTTTATTGGGTGATAAATTAACCAAGTATTTGGTAATTTTTTATACACTACTTTAAAAAAAAAAAATTGAATTTAAAAAATATATCTTTATTTCGGGTTTTGGTTTTTTTTATTTTCCTTTTTTTATTTGAAGCTGCCGCCGCCTCTCGTTCTGTGTTTTGCTTGACTGAAATCGGCAACTACACAAAGTTTTTCTTTTATCAACACCGTTTTTTTCTTAGAAATTGATGACTTCTTGGCTTTACTTGCTGCTTGACGTGTATTATAAGATTAAATTAAATATCAAATACAAAAATTTTACCTTCGCATGCCGTTGAGATTCGAACCCATACCAACCTATACCACTGTGTATGTGTAACTACACTACGCATTGAGCCAAACTCCTTTGTTACGCGGAGTGGTTTATACAATATTAATTACAACTGAAGCTATGCTGCAGCTATCAACAGAATACTGTGACATACTGCATCTGTTAATACAGCTCTGTTAGCATCTGTGAATCAAATATTTTTTTTGTCAGGGTATCGAAGTATGTGCTTTCAAAGCAAAGTATTAAACAATAAATTGCTTAGGTGAATAAGCATAAGTTTATAATTCCCCCACAATTCTCTTTACCCAAGCCGACTTAGGTGATTTACCTATTTGTTTTTTTTTTCGTTGTACAGCAATAATTTCTGTTACGCTAACAGCGTGATGATATCGCGAATCTATAGTTTTGCTCTCTATCAAAAATTGCTCAACGCGCCTTAAGAAGATTTCACTTCAAAAAATTACACTCCTCCCCAGCAAAAAAATGCTTCCAACAGCAGGTAAAGTGATAAGGAAAGATTTGAATTCCAACCCTTCCACTTTCATAACTAGAAGGCATTCTTATATTATATGCATGTTTTCCTTAGTGTTCTCCTAAAGTGTTTCTTTAAAGGAAAATTTTTTGGAGGCTTTCAGTGAAAGCATGGAAATATTTTATTGAGTTTTTATTTTGTTAAATTATTCATTTTTTAACTTTAATTGAATTTAAATGCTATTTGAAATGACTTCCACAAGTAGTTCATTTTGTAGAATACATTCAAAAGTAGAATACATTTTGCGTGTGCTTCTCCAGAAGACAAAGAAGATGGAATGTCGTCTTCTGGGGGCAGTGACCATAAGAATTCATATCAAATTTGCATTAAATGGGACTGGTCTTTTTTTGACCAAGAAATCGATTTGGAGATTTTTATTTTTTCAGAAAGCTAGGAATCATAATGCTTTTTGTTTTTTTTATATCTCAATTTACCGCAAACATACATATATAGTGGTCCATTTAATTTTTTCAACATTTTTTGAAAAGTTCTCGGGACACGCTGATTTCTGATTCTACTTTTAAAAATATGAATTTTGATATATAACACTTTAATATTAACAAACGGTAAATGGACGCGCAAAACGCTTATAGCGTTTTTGGCTAAAAATCCATTCTTTCGATAAGCAAGAAATTTGTTCTACAGTATTTTGCATATAACTAAGAAACCAATAATACGATTTTTACTATTTACCTTTGTTTAAAAGCTAAAAAATTTGTAATTTTTTGATGTAAGGAAACCGCATTACGTTTAGTACTTTATTTTTAAACTCTCCAAAATAAAATTTTTAAGAAAATTATTACGAAAATTTGATAATTTCAACTAACATCACCCCGTGTGAAAAGAGCATGAGGAAGAATTTTTCGAGTGTAAGAATTTTGTATTTTAAGAAATTTCAATTTTGTATATACTGTGTTTCGGTATATGCAATGTGCAACATATTTTCTGTCGGTATGTAAACATTGAATAACTTTTACAAGCACAATTTTTACCATGAATCGCTACACACTGAAACAACGCGACGAAATCGTGACACTATACCCCAGTGGGTAATTCAGTCAGGCCTCTTGAAAAAAAGGCATGCATTAACTGCTTTTTTTGGCGTCAACACACTTAACAACATCACTGCATCGGTGAGGGCTCCTAAAAGGCCTGCCTGCTAAAAGGAAGGCAAGAAGTTTTCGTTATTTTTCTGTGATGTGACTGCTACACAGGGCAGTACAACAATTATATTTTTCCTACAAAAACTGGTTCTGCTTATATTTCAGGGTTACTTTTTCGTTAAAAGTTAAAATATATGTTAGTTCAAATATACCTCAATAATAATCAACGTCATGACTTAGAAATATTCTTATCCGGCAAAAATATGTAAAATAAAATAAAATCACAGAATCACAGAATAAATAGGTAGGTATACATAAAAAGAAATAAAAAAAAAATATTTTTTTAATTGTTTTGGTTAACCCCTTCTTTAAGCCATTTTAAAGGAGTGCTTATAGCAGGCCTCTTTAAAGCAGGGAGTGCGGAAGTACTAACAAATTTTCTCGTTTCATACAAACAATACAAGGGAGCTTACAAGGATTGTGTAAGGCCTATCGAATGCAAATACAGGCCTTTTAAACGGCCTTCGGACTGCTGCATTTGCCCACTGGGACATTAAAAATAACCGTTCAGTTGTGTTAATTCAACATGCATATCGTGAGAAATATCGTGGCCAACAAGTACCGTCTGACAATACTATTCGTCATTTAGTGTCGAATTTAACTAAGCACGGGACAGTGGGAGATCATTCACATGCCGTTCATCAACAACCAAGACGTTCTAATGAACTGGTTGAAACCAGGGACTTAAAAAAGCAATAATTATTATTTTAAGGAAGGCAAAAATATAACAAAATTTAAGATTTATTATAAGGTCCCCCAATAAAAAACACAAAACTGAAGAAAAATGTCGATTATAGTTCATATATCTCCTGAATTGAACCCTGGAGGGGTCAAATGTATGAGCACCTCCTATTATTTTCCCTCCCTCAACATTCTCGGCCTCTATCTGCCACTCTTCTGGGGATCCTCTTACTAAAAACACAAAAACTGAAGAAGCATTAAGATTATAGTTCATATCCCTCCTGAATTGAACTCTAGAGACGTCCAATGTATAAGCTACTTCTATTATTTTCCCCCTCAAAATATTTCTTCTCAACCCCCTATCTGTCGCCATTTTGGGGTTCTTTTACAAAAATCACAAAAACTGAAGAAAAATGTTTATCATAGTTCATATTTCTCCCGAATTGGCCTCTAGAGGGGTCAGTTGATTATAGTTCATATCTCTCTTGAATAGTCTCTAGAGGGGTCAAATGTATGAGCCAATAAATCCAGGATGTTAAATAATATTTTTTTGAGATCAGAGAATGCCATGTAAAGTGTATTTATATATTTAAATTTATTTATTTAAATTCAGTCTACTGATAAAAGATCTGACAGACTATTTCATAATTACAAAAATATATCCGCCAATAATAAGAGATACATTACATTAAGTTTATTAAAGTTTTTGAGAACATGAGCATAAAGCTTGTAGGTCCAAAAATGTAGGCTTGTAAGTCCAGTTCTCGATCATTGCTGGCAATTATTTCGCACAAGGCAAATTGATCATTTAGAAGCTCGGTCAAAGTTATATTTTAAATTTTTTTTTTCGTTACATGAAAAAGTTCGGTTTTAAACATCATATTTTATTTCCTTTTTCAAAAATGTTGGAGCTTAGAATTTATCCCTATAAATCATTTCTGATGTATCTTTTTGTCAGAAGTGCTTTCATAAGCACAAACATAAACATAAACATAAACATAAACATAAACATAAACATAAACATAAACATAAACATAAACATAAACATAAACATAAACATAAACATAAACATAAACATAAACATAAACATAAACATAAACATAAACATAAACATAAACATAAACATAAACATAAACATAAACATAAACATAAACATAAACATAAACATAAACATAAACATAAACATAAACATAAACATAAACATAAACATAAACATAAACATAAACATAAACATAAACATAAACATAAACATAAACATAAACATAAACATAAACATAAACATAAACATAAACATAAACATAAACATAAACATAAACATAAACATAAACATAAACATAAACACAAACACAAACATAAACATAAACATAAACATAAACATAAACATAAACATAAACATAAACATAAACATAAACATAAACATAAACATAAACATAAACATAAACATAAACATAAACATAAACATAAACATAAACATAAACATAAACATAAACATAAACATAAACATAAACATAAACATAAACATAAACATAAACATAAACATAAACATAAACATAAACATAAACATAAACATAAACATAAACATAAACATAAACATAAACATAAACATAAACATAAACATAAACATAAACATAAACATAAACATAAACATAAACATAAACATAAACATAAACATAAACATAAACATAAACATAAACATAAACATAAGCATAAACATAATTGTTTACATACCCCATATGCGTCTCAAAAAATGCAATGTTAAATGTGCCCCGTTATCAGTTATAATAAGTTATAGTGTAATTTTTTAAAATAGCAGTTAGGGCATTGAAGTATAAAAGACGCATATCTATCAGCTATTTTTATAAACTAACAGAATCCTAACATTTCTTTCTTATAAACACAAAATTTCCAAGAATTCAAAAAGAGTAACGTTATTCATCGAAACACTCGTAAGATGTTACGGTGATCACAATTACACAATGTCTGTTACATATATCAACATATTTCGGACTCATTTTATATTTTCTATTAAAATAACTAAATATTTATAGAACGAACATCTTCTGCCACCGGCTTTGCCCTGCTGGAATAACTCAACGGTTTGCCTTGTGTTGTAATCACGCGTTCTTCTAATAAATAAAATTTGTATACAAACTCGAAAACTTTCTACACTCTTGTTTATTGTAATTTTCTTTTATTTTTGAGAGATCGTAACTAAAACAGTTCAAAGACCCTGGCGAAGACATAGCGCTACCGTATAGCTAACATAACTTAATACCAAACTTCAAACTTTAACAGAAAAAGAAGAATTTATTTAATTTGTGAAAACCTTGGAGTTTGTTGAAAATATAAGCTTTGAGGCAAATTGAGGAAGTTTGAGTGCTTTATAATTTTTTTTCTTTTGTGCTTTTTATTTTTATATCGACTAGCTGTGCTTAAAGGTTTATTCAATGGCGAAAGTAAAAGTTGGGAAAGTTTACAACTTAAGTTTATGCAGTTGGTGTCAGTTAGTTTTTTTTTTTTGTTTACAACAGCTGCTATAGAAGCAAAGGTGAACCACCTTCTTAGTTGGCTGAGTACTAAGATGGTAAAGATGATATAATCAGCATATCTTACGAATTGACAAATATATAAAGTTACTGTTGTTTTTGAAATAAAAATACAGTCGAAATGTTATTACAGCTTTCACATTTCTTTAGATTTGGAATAGTGACGAAAAAAATTTTTATTTACTTGAATGTTTTACAATAAAAACTATGTACAATTTTACATGTTACTATTTCTTTTTTGGCGGTTTCAACTCTAGTTATACTGCCTTGTTTTTCCATCACTTTTTATGAGGATACTTTTTTTGAAACGAATTTGTTAAAAACACATAAAAGCTTATTTAAGCCAAAGATGAGCATTCATAGGTAATTCGTCTCCAAAAAATATTCATCATTCAGTAAACAAATTTCTCTCATTACGAATCTTTCAGAAACAAATGTATGGGTATTGAAATTCGAATAAGTGGAAAAAATGTCGAAATGTTTTTTTTTTCAAAAAGATATGACATATATGAATTGAAAAAGGCAAAATCTCTATTTTGAAATAATATTTATAAAATTGAATTGATCACATTTTCAATTTATCTGGTCAACAATGGTAGAAAATATTCTCTTAAACTAAACTCCCTTTCCGTGACGATTTTTTAACACATTTTTATTAACTGCCTTTTTTGTCTGTCTCTTTTTTGTCTGTCTGTTTGTCCGGTACAAATTTTGCAATCATAGCTTAGAACTGGATGACAATGCAATATTAAGATGATAAACCCCTAAATATTAAAATAAATCGATTTTTGTTTTAACTGACTTACCGATTAACTTGAGACTTGAAACTTTTAACGTATGTAAGAACTGGATAACAATGCGATATTAAGGGAAAACCTTTTAAAATTAAAAAAAAAATTATTTTTTTATGAATATGAATATAAACATGAAAATAAATATGAACATTAACATGAATATAATTATGAATATGAATATGAATATGAAAATGAATATGAATATGAATATGAATATGAATATGAATATGAATATGAATATGAATATGAATATGAATATGAATATGAATATGAATATGAATATGAATATGAATATGAATATGAATATGAATATGAATATGAATATGAATATGAATATGAATATGAATATGAATATGAATATGAATATGAATATTAATATGAATATGAATATGAATATGAATATGAATATGAATATGAATATGAATATGAATATGAATATGAATATGAATATGAATATGAATATGAATATGAATATGAATATGAATATGAATATGAATATGAATATGAATATGAATATGAATATGAATATGAATATGAATATGAATATGAATATGAATATGAATATGAATATGAATATGAATATGAATATGAATATGAATATGAATATGAATATGAATATGAATATGAATATGAATATGAATATGAATATGAATATGAATATGAATATGAATATGAATATGAATATGAATATGAATATGAATATGAATATGAATATGAATATGAATATGAATATGAATATGAATATGAATATGAATATGAATATGAAAATTAATATGAATATGAATATGAATATGAATATGAAAATGATTATAAATATGAATATGAATATGAAAATGAATATGAATATGAATATGAATATGAATATGAATATGAATATGAATATGAATATGAATATGAATATGAATATGAATATGAATATGAATATGAATATGAATATGAATATGAATATGAATATGAATATGAATATGAATATGAATATGAATATTTAGGTTTTAGTTAACTCAACCTAGGGATTCGTCAATATGAAAAAAATAGTTCGTTTTTGTCAGTATAGTGCCAACAAAAGTCTCTGTCAAGGTTTTTGCTTTGAGTGTAGGTGAAGAATCATGGATTTATGCATATGAGCCCAAAACAAAACAGCAATCGACTGTATGGATCTTCCAAAATGAGCATAATCCAACAAAAATTGTTTCCGGAAGAAGCTCATCGAAGCAAATGGTTGTCTGTTTCTTCGGCATTACCGGTAGCGACAGTGGCGTTAAAGCAACATAGGACAGTCAATTCCGAATGTTATACGACCATTTCTTTGCCACAAGTCGTCGGAGAAATTTGGAAAAAGTCGACGAAGAGGCGAATTATTCTGCATCATAATGCGTCATCCGCCGTACAGCCCTGATCATCCAATGACTTTTTTTTATTACCGAAAAAAAAAAAATTATGTGATCGATACCCAAAGGAGCGGTTGTTGCATTCAACGCACCTTTTGGAGTTACCTCAATCAGTGCAAAAGTGTATTGATCTTTATGGAGAATATTTTGAAAACAATAAAACAAATTTCGACCCTTAATATTTTTTTCATTCATATTTAGGCCATAAATATAAATAGCAACCTTCGTAAAAATGATTCATTTTGGCATATTTTACCTATTCTTAGATATAATTTTAAAAATTGTGATAGTTTGAAAGTCGAAATCCTTTAAAAAATTCTGGCATTTAAGAGAAAAACTGAAAATGTACTTTTTGTAACGTATTTTAAGATATAATTTTCCTAAATTATTCCGATTAAAAAAAAAAAAAAAATCGAAACTGGCTCTTGAATTTAAATGAAAGTGCTTATCTGAACAATAAAGAGCATAAAATCGTATTTTTCTCGAATGTGCCTAACTTTCTTTTAAACCCACTACAACAATACAACAAGTTAGTTGAATGAACTATTGCAAAACCTACAACATTCATTCAATAAACAAAAAAAAAACAATACTTTCGCCGCTATACTTACGTGTTGCGTGTAAGATTTTCTAAGAGTTTCCATAACCTAACAGCGATGATGATACGTATATTATAATGTTTGAAATGAAAATTTGTTGTTTATACTTGTAACGTCAAAGCAAATGCAAGCTTGTATTAGATTATTCGGTAGGTTGTTGGTTGGTTTGTTGGTCGGTGCTCATGCCTTTGACTTGAGTCAATGGCCTCTGCCGGTGGAGAAAGTAGTAAAGAGAGACTGAAATGTAGCAACTTGCATATTATTACACAAAACCCGGTAATAAAGCACAACAGAAACTATGTAAAACCTGAATGTCAGATAACTTGAAAGATACGTGCTCATTGAGGTTTTTATTAAACATGGTTGCCAACTTCGTATTTTGCATTCACAAAATGTTTTTTTTTTAATTTATATAAAACAATAAATTCCGGAATTATTGCTGTTTTAAAAAATAAATCACGAATTTGTAGTTATTAAATATATGCTGTTGCATCGAAAATGAATGGATTTTTGAATTTAAAATTTAATGTGTTCCTTCTGTCATATCTTTAAATTCCATAAAAATAGAGCACTGATAAAAATGTATTGTTTCTTAAAGTGACAAACTTAGAATTGCTTAGATTTAGATTTGAGTGCCGAAACAACATTTTCCTCATGTTTTCCATTTTATCATCATTTTTAAACTTAATAATAACTTAATGATCTATCAAGATACAGTGGCGTAGGTAGGGGCCTAAAGGGAATATATTCCCCGTGCCAATGACTGAACACAAAGTCAGCCGGCTGTTATCAAAATAGGAAAAAATATTCATAATTGCATTGCATTGACTTTGAGAAGTGTCATCAAACATTTTGGCCTTGTTGGCGTTTATTTGTGAGATATTTTGAAATTAATACACAAAATAATTAAACAAAAAAAAAATTAAACAAGCCCAGTTTTAGCTGTTTGGGTTCAATAAATTTGGAGAACAAAACTTTTTGACATCGTAAGTATTTTCATATTATCTTCCATATTTTCTTCGCTACATGGTTAGAAATTTTGGAATAAATTTTAATACAAATGGACTTACATATATGACCACACCAAAATTGTATTAAATTTTAATACTTACTTATTGAATATTACATTGAATTTTTAATAGAAATTTGTATTAGAATTTAATTCTCAGTTCGTGTTAAATTTTAGTATTAAAATGTTGAGAAGTTAGCATTCAGCTTTACTGCACATTAAGTTAGGTTAGGTTAATACATGGACCATTCTGGTAATTAGTGGTACCGGGTGTAAGGAGCCTGTAAGGAGTTAGTTAGATAAAGTTGGTAAGGATTTGCGTTGAATTCGCGAATCTAAGGAGGGTTTCTGAAGAAGTTTTGGACACATGTTGTAGTGGCAGAAACGTCGGTGAGCCTAAGTATTTTGGTCTCGATCTAAGTAGAGCGGGGCAGGTGCATAGTAGGTATTCTAGGGTCTCAGCCGTGCCTGGTAAGTCTACTTTAAAAACTTAAAAACTTTTTCATGAGGTCCTTTTATAACAGGTCATTGAAAGAGTTCGTAGGAGACGTAAGAAAAAACACAATTTAGATAAAACTCGATTATATTATTCAACATAGTTGCCTTCGAGAGCGATACAACGAGTATAGCGATTTTCCAACTTTTCGATACCACTTTTATAGTTCATAGTTATAGTTCTCTTCATCGTCAATATAGGCCTCAGTTTCAGCGATTACTTCATCATTGGACCTTAATTTCTTTCCAGCTAGCATTCTCTTGAGATCTGAAAACAGGAAAAAGTCGCTGGGGGCTAAATCTGGAAATACGGTGGGTGGGTAAGCAATTCGAAGCCCAATTCATTCAATTTTGCCATCGTTTTCATCGGTTTGTGACACGGTGCATTGTCTTGGTGAAACAATACTTTTTTCTTTTGCAAATGTGGCCTTTTCTTGGCGATTTCAGCCTTCAATCGATCCAAAAGTGCACAGTAATAGTCGCTGTTGATGGTGGTTCCGTTTTGGAGATAGTCGATGAATATTTTTCCTTTCGCATCCTTAAATACAGATGCCGTCACCTTACAAGACGACTGTTGGGACTTAGCTCGCTTTGGATTCGGTTCGTCGACTGCTGTCCACTCAGCTGACTGTCTTTTGGATTCTGGTGTGTAATAGTGAAGCCATGTTTCATTCATTGTCACATATCGACGATTGAATTCGATTTTATTGCGGCTTTACAGCGCCAAACAGCGTTTTTGGTCGACTGTGAGCTCACGCCGCATCCACTTTGCACAGAGCTTTCGCATACCCAAATATTCGTGTAAGATGGTAAAAATACTACTATCTGATATCTTTACAATGTCAATGTCCACTGCGCTCTGCATCATTTGTGCTGGTATGACCACGTTTAAATTCAGCAATCCACTTTTTTACCATTTGTCTCGATGGAGCCATTGTTTGTTTTCCACTGTATTTTTTTCATCAAATGTTTTATCAAAGCGCGAAATTCACCTTTTTCCATATTTTTTGTTCAATGACATTAGTTGCACACAAAATGCTGTAACTCACGAATCAATTGCCAGATTGTTATCAAATTTTTATGCGTATCGTTTGAAGGTTTTTACTAAATAAAAATCATATGGAAAAAATCTAGTAACGCCATCTATGTGTCATCCTATGGACTTTTTGAACGTACTGTTATATCAGAGTAAAGGCCAACGTGTGCTACATATCATCCTTTTTAATTCATTATTCTATGTAAATATTATCCAAATGCATTGGATTAATAAAAATTTCCACTTTTTTAAAATTGTTCGAGCAACCAACTTTCGTTTTTTTTTGGGTCCGTTAATTTTGGACTGACTGATTGCAACGTATAGCAATTTTTTATTTGCCATTAGCCGAGGCTAGAATTTTTTCTCCCCATTTCAAAATCATATCTACGTCACTGTCAACTGCGTTTTGCTTAAGTTAAAATTAAGTTTTTTTAAGCCAAAGAAATATTTTTTGTAACCTCCTATGATAACTCGGTCCCGGTGTCCATACGCTAAATTTGGACATGAAATATAGTACGTATATTAATTAATAGTTAAAATCTGGCAATTCTTTTAGGTGTTGCTAATTCGACCGTGATTAAGAAGTTAGAAATGCTGCGCTTTCATTCATTTTCCCACTTTTCACTTTCTTTTGATGCAAGCAAATTTCTCTTTTTGAAATAATTACTGCTAAAGTAGGTTTGTTGGTCTGTCAGTCACTATTTTCTACCGGTTTGAAATGTCATTTTCACTGACGTGTTTGTGTGGCAAAAACAAATATGCGGAACAGCGATATTAAGCGACAACTACTTATGCAAGCACCTAATTACATACACGTAATTAGGTTGCATAAATGACGTTTAAGAGGGGAAAAATACGTGTAAATTGGTTTTTTTTCTGCTTTAAGGGTTTATCTTTCTCATTGAAAATGTTAAAGAATACATCTTTTTTGTACCTTTTTCAAGTGATTTAATTATAATCATAACAATTTTTGTACATTAAAATATGTACTTTGAAGAATATTCGGGATTTTTTCACCTGCTTCTTTTGATGTGATAAGGTTAAATGTAATTTTTAGTGTTTCAATCGGTAACTAGCATATCTCATTTTTTGAAACAGATATTGAAATAATTCTTTAAGCTTTAAAAAGATATATTAAAAATGTATAAGACTGACCACTTTTAGCTCGGTAGACCTGGTATATTTTTTTGTTTTCGCACGAATTTGAAAAACAAGACAAAAAATGCCCTGTTTTAGATTTTAGAGACTGAAAGTGATCAATCTTATAAAAAAACACTTTGATTAGGAAAAGTGAGTTCAGGCCAATTGGACTTATAAATGTTGCTCTAAGGTTGTCAACATAGTAAACTCCTATGCAGGCAGGCAGGCAGGCAGGCAGGCAGATAAGATCAGAAAAGGCATTAGAGCAAAAGAGATGCAAGTATGGTTTCTTTAAAGCTCCAATGTTAAATCTGCTTGCCTGTCTGAATCGGCGTTCACTATGTTCGCAACCTAAGCTGGTCTCCGTTTTCTAAAATTTTGAAAAAAACGCTTTTAAAGTTTTAAGTTTGCATAAGTTATAAGCACTCAGCAGAAACTGTCATGCCTGATCAGGCAAGAATTAAGGCCTGGCAGGCACGACCGATTCCTGACCGTTCCTTGAAAACAGCACTGATTTTTTTATACAGGTGTTCGCCTATTCACACCTTTAATTTGGTATTACTTTTTTAAATGTTCATCTATGATTTTTGGTCTGAATATCAATTTTTATTTCAAATTCAAATATGAAATCTTGTTAAAGAAATTGTTTAGAGAAAATGTACAGAATTCAATAAACAAAAAAAAAAAAAAAATATATTCACATTTTCTTTGAAGCTCATTTAATAAAATTTTAAAATGATCTGCCACTTTCATAGCTCATAAAAAACTTACATATTTCATACGAACATAAGTTTTAAGACATTTTCCAGAAACCATAACCGTGACTTTAAAGTGCCAAACTCTTTATCTTTTGGAATTCTACAAAAGCAAATTTTCTAAGAAAAGACTTCCGTCAGTTGCTGCACCAAATTCCTAGCGATGTGAATGATCTTCAAATGAGCAGCAATGTGTAACCTCTCCGTAACTTGTTTTTTTTTTTGCTTTAGCTTTTTTTGAAGACAACGCTTTCATAATGTTGCCTCATCTCCAGTGAGTTCCACAGAGTTTTTATTTTTAATCCTCAAAGTAATCGAAATCTGAAGAGTAAGAGAGAACTACATGATAGTGAAATAAAAAATGCAGCACAAATCAAATTAAATGGATTCTACATGTGCCCGATTTAGTCATTGACCATATATGCTCTGCTAAGCCAAACATTTAAAAATGCACTGTGGTCAATGTAAGACTAAATACAGTTAAATTATTTCAAAGAAATTTAAACAAGAGTATACTGAAGACTGAATAGTCCTTGAAAGAACTCTGACCGAGCTTTTTATGATCAACTAGTATAAAAGCCCGCCCTACGGCTTTTAGCACACAGTGTTTCGAATGGCCTAGTTAGACGGAGCAAAATCTGTAACTCGGGTTTGAGGGCACGGAATCATTTGGCTACTGAGTGGCATATCTTTCTTCCATTAAAATTTCATACCGATAGTTCATGTGGAACCGAAGTTACAAAAATTTGTATGGCGAAAATAAGCATTTTCGCTTGTTTCTATCACGATTTTTCCACTTTCTTTAAAATGGCATAACTCCTGAATAAAGAGCTGCACAAACACCGTCGACCACTTGTTGAAAACGCTATATCAAAAATATGTTATCCATTATTTGTACCTTTTTTCATATTAAAAACAAATTTTATTTTTAAAGCTAAAAATTTTTTATTTAAAAATATTTTAAAAAATGTAGCTTTGCCTATGCCTTCAAATTTTTATATTCATTAGGTCATGATGTCTACTTTTATAATTAAAAAGTATAGGCTTCTCGTGACTTCACATCATATTATTTTTATCTTTTTCATTCGGTACTAAATTAAAACTTCCATGGAAATCGCATGGTTTGTTCTGCACGACAAGCGTCTGTTATGCAGTATAACACAGTCAGTAAGAGCTACGATTAATTATACTAATGAATTTTATTTTTACAAAAATATTTTGCATTGTTAACCGAATCATTGAGAGGGAAAAATGGTTTAAACAATTTATATAAAAATCAATTATTGGCAGTGTGTTTGTTGTATTGGGGCTGCCACGCCCACTTGTACGATTGCGTCTAAATTTTGGAAATTGTTTAGTAGTCATATAATTGGCGTCTACCTTTGATGTCGTTGTTGTAGCTTTTTTCATTTCGAAGATATAGCGCAAAAAGTGTTTAAGTTGTATGGGGGCTGCCACGCCCACTTTTCCCATTGCGTCTAAATTTTGGCAACTGTTTAGTAGTCATATAATTTTCGTCTACCTTTGATTTCGTTGTTGTAGCTTTTTTCATTTCGAAGATATAGCGCAAACTGTGTTTAAGTTGTATGGGGGCTACCACGCCCACTTGCCCAAAATTTCTGAAATACTTTTTTTAACTTTTCTTTACCTTAAACAGAGAACACTAAAAAAAAATCAACACAATAATTTTCTCCATTCAACTTTTTGGTTGGACTCATTAACGCTCAAACTGTAATTATTTTTTGCCATTACAGTGCTTTTACAACATACTGTTCTGAAAAATGTTCAGCCTGAAAGTATTCCCATACATAAAAGGCAAGCATGTCACTGATTAGTATCAAGTGAATTTCCTGTGCATACTTTCAGGCTGATCATTTTTCAGGACAGTACATGTTGGAAAGAAACTGTAATAATTGCAAAAAATAATTATAGTTTGAGCGATATTAGGTGCAGGGCATTGTGCTTGCCTTTTATATATTAAGATTGTGTCGTGTGTGCAATTCAATGTTAGTACATAATAGTCGAGAACTGGAACTACAAGCTTTATGCTGACTCCGTACGGCTCATGTTCGCAAGCATGGTATAATAAGAGAAGGTAGATGCATGGTACAATGAAAATAGGGTAGAATCGCGGCTGATTGTACTCTCTCTTTCTCAGCTGCCATCATTTATTTTACCATTGGTAGATGCATGGCTGAGAGTCAAGTGTCAGAGCAGTCAAAAAACACAAAACAACACTGAGCGGAACACAGTTTTCCAAGTGCCAGTTAAATTCTTTGCATTGATTTTGCCAATTCCGACACGGAAAAATAGAGCGTGATCAGCAAAGCTTTACAAGAAGCTTTTCATGCCAGTTTTTACTCTCTGAGGTTTGTAATTGCCTGCAGAGAGGTGATGGTTCACACAAATATTAATTTAAAATTTTTCATCAATTTGTTGGTCAAACACAATAGAACACCGTGAAATTTTTATGTAATTGCTATAATAATAAATCTTCTGATAACTATAACGTGTTCTATGCTTTTTTCATAACTGATAAATTATAAAAAACCCAAACAATTTAAAAAAACAACTGTTATGATACATAGGGGGAGGTGAGGGGGTCTAAAATTGGCCAAAAACACGTTAATAGCTTATGAACAGCCCCTTAATGACAACTAAAGCACATCTTAATCGAGACACTGCTGTGAACTATGTCATGAATTGCAAGACATTCTTTCATAAGCATTTATTAATACATTTTAGAAATAATTTGAAATCAAGGCCTTGCAAAAAATTTTACTGGGTATGTAAGGGGCTTTCTCTTTATGTCTCTTATTTAAAAAAAAACTGTAAAAAATTTCAAATCAAATGAAATTTGTTTATACTGTTTACTTTCCGTAGTACTATATAATTTTGGCCTGTGAAAGTTGCTACGAGTTCGAGTCGAGTCAATTAGTGCAATTCGACTCGATTTTCGATTCGAGTAATTCGGTTTTTCGAATAACTCGAAATTCAATTAACTCGAGGAATTATCGATTAACTCGAGGAACTATCGAGTAGCTCGAATTTTTTTTCTTTTTTTTATTTTCACTCTTAATAATACATACCCAGTAGAAATTAATGTTTTATGAAACTTAGGGAAGATATAAATAATGGAACATAAAAGACATAAATAATTTAAACTTTTTTAGGTTTTTACTTTTTTGCGATCTCATTTTGTAGAGAGACAAAATTTTTATGCCATTATATGCAAATTACGAGTACACTTAAAGCTGTTTATGACTAGCGACAAAGGTAAAAAATTCCACAAATTTGTATTTCCATTCAATCAAAGTTACTCGACTAGCTTCGAGTTACTCGAAATCTCGAGTTATTCGATACGAGTTTCGAGTCGAATTACTCTACTCGACTCGAGCCGATTTACTCGAAAATTCGAGTACACGCACAGGCTTAATATAATTACTGATACAGTTGGAAAAATTTATAATCAATTATAAATATATAATCAATTTTACTTCTATAATATATTTATATAACATATAAATAATATGTTATATATATATTTATATAACATATAAATATAAATTCTAGTACACGCACAGGCCTAATATAATTACTGATACAGTTGGAAAAATTTATAATCAATTATAAATACATAATCAATTTTACTTCTATAATATATTTATATAACATATAAATAATTGCTTCTTTCAAACGGTTTGGCATGGATTGAACCAGTTTTTTTGTCCTCTCTGTTGACACGGCCGCCCACTTTTCCTCGATCACATTTTCAAGCTGTGCCATTGACGATTGAATGCTTACGTATAGATTTTTCCAAATCTGCCCATAAGTGCTTTATGGGGCTTAAGTCGGGAGACTGGGGAGTGAATTGCAAAATATTCGGAGTCTTGTAAAGGAGTCGACATCTTCGTGCTATGTGCAGTATGTTTTGGATCATTGTCCTGCTGAAAGAAATATCTATCTAGACAGAGTTTGTCGGCGCTGGACTGCAAATTATTTTTTAAAATTTCGATATACTGCACCTGATGCATTTTCCCAGATATATATTGCATATTTCCAACCCCATTTACAGCCATGCACCCTCACAACAACACACTCCCTCCTGCGTGTTTAACTGTTGGACATGTGTTTAGCGGATCCAGGGCTGTATTCTTTTTTCGCCATACTTTATTGCAACAATCGGGTACAAATATGTTGAATTTTGTTTCGTCACTGAATAAAACACTCAAACAAACCTGTTCATCGTGATGTTGGTTTTTTTTTTGCGAACTCCAAACGGTTCTTCCGGTTTCGCTCACTAATCAAGGGTCTCTTTCGTGGTGTTTTACCGTTGTAGCCAGCTTATCTGAGCAATTGTGCACAGTTTCATCACGTACTTGATATCTTATAATATCTTCTTTAAGGTTTACGTTGATGGTATGTGCTGAAATACGTGGATTCTCTTCGACTCATCGTATTATTTTTGACTTATCACGTAATGTAAACTTCGTGGGTGTACCAGATCGCTGTGAGTTTTCTAAAACATTTCTTTTGAGAATGTACTGGATGGTTGAAATACTTCTGCTACAGTATGAAGATGTTTCTTTTAATGTTTTCCCATTTTCTCGCATCTTAAAAATAATTTTTCTTTCCTCAGTTGTAGTTTGCTTATATTTCTTGCCTTTTTTATATAATTTATAATATATAATTTCATATAATTTGACTTTTTTCAAAGACAGACCCACTGATCTACACCAAAAATTTTTTCAAACTGAATGAGCACCACATGATGCTTGTTATGGTGTGCGAAATAGATAAAATTTTCCTGGAATTTCTTCTTCGTCTTCAATAGCTTTTGAAATTACTAATTTGAGGTGAAATTCTGTCGAAAATTATTTTTTGGTGTACGATATGTTGTTGTTTTTTTTCCTAATTCTTTAAAACTTAGTTTTATCAACATAAAATTAAATGGAGTATACGAAAAGCTTTTTAAGAAATTTATATTACTAATACTTGTTTGTATCACTGTATGTTATGAATGCTTAATATAATTGGGAAGAGGCATTTTTTTCCAGCAATTTTTACAGTATCATCCCAGTTCCAAAAATGATGACGAGTCAACGAAATACAACGTAGCATGTGTGACGCATCAAGCAGTTTGAAAGATATACCCGTCATTCTGTTTCCAGAATAAACTTGGCAACTGTTGTACGAATTTTTTCGTTGTTTTCTCTACATTCACATTTGTTGGCACGACGTAGTAAATGGGGAGCGCATGGCAGTGATTTCATTTAACGAGCGCTTACGTTACGTTCCTATTTAGTAAACGTGTATAAAAAAAAGAATAAAACAAAAAACAACAACAGAAAACTTGTTCTTAATGCGAAACTTTGAAACGAATCGTTCAAGACCGAGATCCAAAGAGTAAAACTTTAAAAGCTGATATTTGTTTTTGTTGCTTTGTTATAACATCTTGCTCTTGAGAGTGAGAGAGAGTACTAGTAATCAGTGCGAACGAACAGTTAAATTTAACGTTGGCTTTTATTTTTTGAAATTTAAAATTTTCAAAAACTCAACGTATATTATTTGGATGTAGCTTGTTGGATGCGTATGAGTATTCATTCGTATTCATTGTTGCCATGTGGCGTGATGACTGTTGCGGCGAGTGTTTAAGCGGCAGTTATTTTTGAATTTCAAGCACAAAGAGCATACCTTAATAAAGTGACGAATTTAGTATGTATGATCGTCAAGGCTTTGTTATTTACTTTACTAATGACTTCTGGTTAGGAAAATGAATGAAATTAATAATTTCATGTAATGTAATACAAAAAGCATAAAAGTAACAATTTAAAGTTATAGTGGGTTGAGTTGGGAAGGGGGGCAGTAAATTTGGAGAATTTGGAGTTAGGATGTTAAAGAAAATGACATCTTCTTTCTCAAACTAATATTTTGCTTAAAGAGTTCTAAAGTCTACAAACATCATGGAACTGTTGATTTCTGCAAAACTAAGGAATCTTAATGAAAAGTTAAGTATGCACTTCAAATAGACTAATTATAAGTTTGCAAATCATTAAATAACAAAAAATAACAAAAACTTTGATCACTACCAATACAACAGGAAGTTTAAATTAAAATACAGAAAACTTAACGCTACCAAAGTCTACAAACAGGCCATTGTGCTAAGAAAAAAGAAGCGTTACTTTTCAAAATTTTTGCTTCGCATTAGAATACGGATTATTTATTCTCATAAAGTTGTTTTTTTTTTTGATTCAGTTCAAATCGGTCGTACTCATATAATGGGACCCAAAAATGACAGTTCAACTATCAAGCGAATATGTAAAAATTTCCTAAGGAATCCTTTTGCGAAATAAGTGAAATTTAGTCAAGAGTGTAGACTATTATGAAAAATTTTAATCAATTATAAAAAATTTCAATTTAAAAAAAAAAAAATTCAATTTAAAAAAAAGTAAATCAATTTAAAATCAAGCACGATCGAACCACGCTACGGTCGGTCAAGAAATTTTCTAGAAGATATTTCGGTTCTTTCATGAAAAAGTGGACCGAAATCCAGGAATCAATTGTTCAGAAGTTTCCTTTTTTTCTCTGAACGCATTAAATGCTCTAATAAACTAGGAAATTAACTTTTGGAAAGGAAATGTGTTCTCAAATAAAAAACAAACTAGTACATATTTTCTGAAAATTCGGTCAAAACATTAATTTTTTTTTTAAATGCGAGTCTTTGCAAATTCTAAGCCGAGTAGTAACTTTTTCTCATATTTAAAAGAAAAAAAAAAATTGACAAGTATGTATGTATTTGAAAAAGATATCTCAGTTGAAAAAAATATTTTGGCAGTGATTCCTATGAGTAATTGCATGATTTTTGTAAGTCATGGGGCCCTACTCTGTATTGCGATGCGCCAATCAATGCGATGCGAAAATGAAAGGTGATGCGTACGCAAATTCGTACAGTCAAATCAATTTTGCGATTTTTTTTTTGTCGCAACGCAACAGAGAGTAGGGCTTTTGGTATCAAATTTTCAAAAATTTTCAAAAGAAAACGAACATTAACATTTTTTTTTTAACTTTGACATTTGTTCGACAATAATTTTTTGTTATGACAAAAAATTTAAAAATGTCGAAGCAAAAGAAAAATTAATTAAAAAAAAAAAACAAAATGGCCGTTTCAGCCATTGAACGGACTTTGATCAATTTTTTTTTTTTCAGCTTCTAATGATCAATTGTGTTGTGAAATGTTTGAACACAAATGATCGAGAACTGGACCTACCAGCTTTATACCGACTCTTAACGGCTTATGTTCTTAAGAAGCTTTCTTGGCAGTTTTTACTCTCTGAGGTTTGTCATTGTTTGCAAAAAGGTGACGGCCGAACAGAAAAATTAATTCAATTGAAAAAATTTTCTGTGTCAGACGGGTATTCGAACCTGGGTTCTCTGGCGTATGAGACACACACTCTACCCACTACGCCACGGCCGCCACTTAAAAATTAATTTATATTTTTTTTTTAAATTTTTTTTCTTTTGAAAATTGTAACCACTACTGTTGAAATTATCAAATTTCCCATACAAAAGAACTGTTTAATACTTTTTCAAAAAATGTATTCTGCTGAGAAATCGTTAAAAAAGTACTTTGATTTTAGGTGATATAATATATTTGTCGAATAAAGATTGAATATTATTTAAAAATTGTACCCAATATTGAACAAATTATAAAATTTCCATATTATTTGTTAAGTAAATTTTTAGCCGAGAAATCGTTCAAAATATTTTTTAATTTTAGCTAATTTATGATCTATAACTCTCAAATTTGTCTATAAAATATTATTCCTGTGCAAAAACTAGTTGCCGAATACGAGTTTTGTAAGATCAGAAAAAAATGTAAATGTGACTTTTTTTCGAAAACGGTTCCTTAGCTGAAAAAATGATTAATAAAAAATTTTGTCAGTAGATATTCTTGAACAATTTACAAAGTATTGAAGTGTCGAAAATATGAATTCACAAAATCGAAAAAAAAAAACGAAATGGCCATCTCAGCCCTTGAAAGGCCTTTGACCGAGCTTCTTAAGATCAATTGTGCTGTGTGTGATGTGAAATGTTTGCACACAAATGATCGAGAGCTGGACCTACATGTTTTACACCGACTCCGAACGGCTTATGTTCTCAAGAAGCTTTTCATGGCAGCTTTTACTCTCTGAGGTTTGCCATTGTCTGCAGCGAGGTGACGGCCGAACAGAAAAATTAATTCAATTGAAAAAATTTTCTGTGTCAGATGGAGGATACGAACCTGGGTTCTCTGGCGTAAGAGTCACACACTCTACCCACTACGCCACGGCCGCCAATTCACAAAATCGGTATTGATAAAATTCATATATTGACTTTTCAACTAAACCCGAATTAGATTTCGTACAGAGCCAAAATGTTGCACACGCTAGAGATCAATAGAGGTGTCTGTTGGAAAGAGATACACAAAACCTAAAGAATACACTTTGTTGATTATCCTCTTCATGCGGAATGTCCACATATGTGTAAATTCTTGATTCATAAATTCAACCGGTGAATTGAATCACAAAATTTTATTTTTGCATTGTTTAATTCAAGTCTGATTTTGAAACCGTTACAAAGTTTTTATTGTATTTTTTATAGGTTTAAAACATTTAAACATTTGCTTACAATATATTTTTTAAATACTTGCTTAGAATTAAATAAATTTTGTATAATATAACTTCTTCTTCTTACTTATTTTCGTTTTATTACTTTTTGGGAAATTATTACTTTTTGTGTTATTATCGCCATTATATTTTAAAAAGACAATTAAAAATTTTCATTTGAACCAATTCTCCAAAAATTATAGGAAAAAGTTAAAAATTTAGTTCTCAAAAGTAATTCGATAAAAAATCATTCAATGAACCCTGGTAATCTCTACGTTGGTTCCCAAAAAATAAAATGATTCACTCATGTCATCGTTTACGAGTCGCATTCTCGTACATTTTATTCATTAGCAGTTATTAGAAGCGATCCACTTATAATATCGCGAGCGAAAGAAGAGTTCCTCCTTCGTTAACAAATCGTCAAAACCGAAAAAAGCAATTCGTTAACGAGTCGCCAAAACTATTAAAAGCAATACGTTAACGAGAACATATTCATATGAAATTCTTGAAAAAATTTTTTAGTGGAAGTTATTTATGTATAAAAAAAAGACATGAAATAATATAACAGAACAGATAAAATACAAATTTATGAAAAAATAAGTCTTTTTTTACATAATATTTAAAAAGTTGGGAAAAAATACTTTTTGTTTTAATGGGGCCACAAAAATCTTAAATGGAATTTAACAAAGTTATGATTTCAATCGATGTCTTATTTAAGCATCAAGTCAACCTCTGATGAAGTCGGAACGAAACTACAGTAGAGTCTCGCTAATCCGGACACATATAGTTTCGGCGTGTGTCCGTATTACTGTAAGTGTCCGGAATTCACAAATCTGAATAATTATTCAAGGAATTATATGTAAAATGTATATTTCAGCTATATTCGTTCAATCGCTCTTATTAAAACAGCTTTGTAAAGAAATTATAAGAACATAAGTAATAAATAATACTAAATTAACATTGTTTCACAAAAATATTTTACATAAATGTACATACACATGTAATTATGAAATAATATAATATACGCACTACAATAATACACTGATTCCGATTGAAAAAAATAGTCACATTGTAAACCAAACATGCTTCAATTTTTTCTGTCCGAACTAAAGCGGTACAGTATTAAGAATGTCCGAAGTGTAGAGATGTCCGTATTACTGGGAAGTCTGGTATAGCGAGTGTCCGGATAAGCGAGACTATACTGTATTCGAAAACAATTAAAAAACGATTCATAAGCGATTCCTTAGCGAATCACCCCTCGTCACAATGTTTATTGGGTTATTTTTAAAAAAAGCTTACATTTAAGAAATATTTGTAAACGATTTTGCCTAGAAAAATTTCCACTTAAAGATTTTTTTTGTATAAAAGCCCCTCAAATGGAAAATCCGTTTTGTTATGAATGAAAGTGTTAAAGAAAAAAGGTTAGTAGCCCTTTACAGAATTTTGTAAGCAAAGTGTCAAGCCAGTAGAGCTTGACCTGCGAGATAAATTGATTTCAAAATTTATATGAATGTATACTGTATGATTTTCAACAGTCACCTTGCAACAGCAGCTGCTTCATTTGCAACAATATCTTAAGGGTCTGATGTTGCGCATGATTTTCAGTTTCGATCCACCCTGCTACCTGTCAGTTTTCTGCCGTAGTGGATGTCTTTCGATGCACTCTATGGATGCACTCACCTTGTGTTTCTCTTTTTTTTCTTCATTACCTGCCAGGGTTGTACCAGACAGTTTGGAATTTTTCCAGGTGCTAAATATAAATGCGACTTTGAGTGGCAACATGTATACAAAGTTGTTTTGGCATCAATTTTAATCTATTAATGCCCACTGTAACGCACATTTCACTTTGCTTATATGTCGCCTATGAGCACTAGTACACGTGTAGCTTTTAAACTTGCGAAGAAAATTGCAGAATCTCAATGAAGTATGTATTTAGCAGGAATGTTTCCTGAACTTAAATGTTCAGTATTTGATGTGTTTATACTCTGAAAAAAAATGTTCGCTATTAATTTACGTTGAACGATTATTTTTCTAATTTCATTACCGTTAAGGTATTTATTAAATAACCGTTTGTTAATATAAGGTTTAACGAACGCTTTTTTCTTCAAAAGGGAAATCTCGGCCTCTCATCAACATCTTGGCAACTTGTTGACAAAAAAAATCTTTTAAACAAGCTAAAAAACCCACTAGTCACGGACCAAGGCACGATGTGGAAGCACATTTTAGCAGCATAATATTTATCTGCGATATAAAAGTAATCGTGGCCAGTATTAAGGGTCCTACAGGCGAGCAACTAATCACAAAACTGGTTGATAAACTGGTTGCTGGTTGTTGAAAATAAGTCGCGTGTGGATGAGTTGAGGTGTTATTTTCAGTTTGGGGAGGAATTACGTTTTCCTGGGCGCCGTGATTTGATAATGTAAAAAGTACTCTCAATATAAAAATACTCGTAAAGTACTCTCAACATAAAAAAAAGTACTGAAGGAAAAATTGATTTATCGTTTTATTTCCGAGTCATCGATTTTTTAAGTTAATTGTATTTTTATAAGATCTTGCAAGAAAACTGCCTATATTTTTCTTAGTATACAATCGATGTTGATGTTTTTAAGTAAAATAACAAAAATAAATTTGAACTAACCAAATTGGTTCAGTAAATCAAATTTTAAATCTGCCTGTATGGATCATAGACGCATTTTACATAGGCCAATATTTGAAAGCAATACGAAAAGAACAAAAGGGAACACGAAAAAATTTTCGGTACAAAGACATTGTTACCATCAACTTTTCTCCCTTTCATCGCTTTCGATTTGCGGCGAATTGCCTACAAACTCTGAAATGGAATTTTTGACCAATGTGAAGAGGTCATATCTAGGGCTACCAGAAGTCTAGGACAAAATAAGAGAAATCTTGCAAAAAAAAAACAATAAAAAGAGGCATTTTTTAAATTCAAATAACATTTATTGCAAAAATAAAAACATAAAATAAACAATTTTTGTTTTTTAAATATTGCATATATCATTTTTTTTAAACCTTTTTTTAATTATTGCATATATCATTTTTTTAAACCTTTTTTTTAATTATTGCATATATCATTTTTTTTTTTTTTAAGTAGTAAGTAGTAAAATTTCATGAAGTAAAACCATGAATAAAAATTTTTTGAATATTAAATAAAATAAACGTTATAATATATATATTATAAGTTTTCATCATAAAGTAAATAGAAAATGTAATATACTAATTATTCAAAAAAGTTAAACAAGCTTAAGGTTTGAATAAATGAGACCAAATAAGTAAAAAAATTATATTTGAAATTTTTTATAAAATTTTTTTATAAAATTTTTTTATAAAGTCCTTTTAAATTGAAATAATAAACAAGATCAAATTCAGATTGAATTATATCCTCCTTATACTTAAAGCTTTTTTGGGCTTGTTATGTTTTTGACATATGTCAAAAAACTCCAAACACCATACGTTTGTGAAATTATAGTTTATTTTTAAAAGAGCTCGAACAGTTGATATTTTCGGTTTGTTTCTTTCGTTTGACCACTGTGTGCTCATTAGTGGAAATTCCTTCCACGTAAGCGTTTTGTGCAGGCAACGAAAAAAAAACTGACAAATTTTTAAAGTTCTCATAAATTCGCTACTCGAAAAATTTTGAAAGTATATCATTCATTTTTAGTAAGCAAATGATTGCTTGAACTCCTTGTTATTTACATTTTCTTATCTCTTTTCCGTAAGTTAACAAATTCAGAACAATTTTTAATGTGACTCCACTCACGTCAGGTATTTTATTTAAATTTATTCATTCGAAGACTTTTGAAATTCTTTAGATCATGCTTTTAAATAGTCATAACATATTTTGTAACTAGTGAATATATTACCTTTTAAATTTTCGGCTTAACTTTCATAAATCTTTTGTCTACTACAGGCCCGTAGACAAGGGAGAGGTTTTGGGTGTTCAAACCCCCTCTCCCCCTCTCCATTAGGGTCCAGAAAGTATAAAAAAAATAAAATATAATGATTAATATGACATTTTTAATATGTGCATACTTAATGTGCCTACGTTTCTCTTCAGTAACAGTATAAACTGCAACAGCAACACGCTTAAGATATCGAATAAAGTTCGATAGATTCAATTGAGCCTTGGCCATAACCAGCGATTTAAGAATCTATTGCGTTGGAAGTATTAAATGAAAGTGAGGAAAAAAAAGTACCTTTTACAATTGTTTTCATTGTGGTTTTCTAAAATGTAAACCATTTGTGTTAAGTGTTTTCTATTGACTATTTTATTGTGCCAAAATACTAAAACGATTCCACTTAATTAGCTGCAGAAACATTTAAATGGCCATTAAAAAAGGCCAGAAAGGAGGAATGTAAATCTTTGTTTTTAAGGAATTTTTTTCTTTTACCAATTTCAGTCCTTATTGTGGAATATCGACTTCTTGATATTCTTTAATACTTTGATCCAATGTTACAATATTAAATACGAGTATTTATAAAAAGACGATGACACCACCGAATTCGAAGCGACATTAGAACTACTTTGCTGAAGTACCAACCGAGTGCAGAGCTGCCAGAATGGTGTAGTGGTCAATGTCCATTTTATATTATAATTATTTGATGGTAACAATTTTAGCTAAATCATAATAATGTAATATTGTATTTCATTTGCATTGTAGAAAGCGTTCAAGAATCTTTAAAACCTGAAAAGTGTCCAGAACTGCTTTGTAACCGGCAATTGCCGGGGGTGGTAGTATTGACAGTAATGCTAAAAGCGGTCGTATACGTAGTGTTATTAAGAATATTTCACTTTTAATGTTAATAATTCTAAATTTGTGCGTTTTGTGTGTATGATTGTAGAAGTTGTTCTAGAAACAGAAATTTCATTTGATACATCGGAATTGCCTTCGGCTTCGGCAGTACATATAGATGAAAGCAACGATATTTGCAATTTAATTTCATTTCAAGTTTTTAAAACATTTAAAACACCCCCTTAACTTATAATTTTCCTGTCAGTGGTTCGCGTTATCTACGATTTAAGCAGGCTTGGTTGAACCGTTGGCATTAGTTAGCTGACTCCAAATTGAGAAACGGAGCTTATTGTAAGTTTTGCGTTTTTTTCAGCACTGACGCGGGATCTCAACCTCTTTGGGAACACAAATTTTTAAAAA
Source organism: Coremacera marginata (assembly GCA_914767935.1). Lineage (NCBI taxonomy): Eukaryota > Metazoa > Arthropoda > Insecta > Diptera > Sciomyzidae > Coremacera > Coremacera marginata. The sequence goes on from OU612047.1 coordinate 161,640,349, forward strand.
TAAAATTTTTAAGCATTTTGAATGTTGTCAATTAATGAATGTTGTCGAAAAAGTCAATTAAATTTAAAAATTTTGCTAAGTGATCTGTTAAAGTTTAGGAGTTGGTTACGGATTTACTTATAAGAAAATGTTAGTTATTTTTCTAGTAGTTAACAAGTGGCTTATAGTTCAACCTTGCTTTACTGTTACTGTTACTGTTTATATAACTTTCCTTGGTGCAAGAATTTACAACATGGAAGTACTATTTACAAAGCACAACTGGCTTTTGTCATCATTCAACTTGATTTTGATGACATCCGAAAATGAGGAACTATCAAAATTTTAATTAAGCAAAGCCGATAGCCTTGGCTGATAGTGCTTTTAATATTTTATTGTAAATTTATTTTATAATAAAAGTTAATAATAATAATAAATTAATTAAGCAATATGCAAGAATTTTACCTTGCGCTGGTAACACAACCATAGGAATAAATTAAATCAGAATTCAGCAGGGGATGCTGGTGCAAATATTAGGAAAGTGTGGTGATAGGTGAAGGAGAGCAATTGATATTTGAAATATATTTCTAGAAGTTCTATGGGCGAGTACCACTTAAATGATTGTGCATCCTTAAGAATACATAGGGACAGCAAAGTCACAGAGGATGATGTATTGTCAGAATTGACAAAGAAAAAAAAGAGAAAGAAACAAATTATACTAAATTCCTTTGATTCATCTATATCAAAAATATCGATATATTTTTTATGAAAATCCCCCCCTAGGGTAAATCCTGGCTACGGGCCTGGTTTACTAAAATTTTTGGAAATTTGCTGAGATCTCAAAGGAGAAAATTAATTTCTACATCTTTCCATTATCGCATCTACCAATTCAAATATAAAGGATCATTGTTCTATAAAAGAATTTTTTTAATTTTTCATAACCGTTCTTTTGTCATGAAATAAAAACCAAAATGCATGGACTGCAAATAAATACGCTTCGCTTAATTTCGATTGAAAAACGATTTTTCAGCAAAGTAGGATAATTTTCTTAAAAATAGGCTTTTATTTCTGGATACAGGTTTAAAATTCATTCCACTACTGATACTATAGGTAGTCATCGTGTTTGAGAAGTTTTTTATATTCGACTTCAGCATCAAAGCCAAAAAACCCTTTTAAATTTTCAACTCTAATTGTGTAAAATGAAAACCAGTTGTAAATTGTAAGCTGTAATACTAGACAAACATCAAATGACAAACTGTCTATACTGTGTTGGACTGCATTGTGAACCATACGCTACTGATTAAGTGCTCGATTAGATTCTGTCTCAGTATAGTATAAATTAAATATGTTGAGGTAACTTATAAAATAATTGGCAGTTGTTTTAATTTTTCATTTTTTAACTTGTTCAAATAAATTATTTTTGTTCCTATTCCAGTTATTGGATTAAAATTCTGCAGAAGTGTATAAAAAATTTAATCTGAGAAAAATAGAAGAAATTTCTCATAACGCATTTTAGCAATCTCTAAAAAAAAAAACTTTTCATTTTAAAAAAAGATAAAAAGGATCTTAAGAAAGAAGAGAACATGACATCTTTTAAAGAGATATGATAGTTATGCTAGTTATAGCCACAACACAAGAAAAAGGTCTACATTTACCGTGTTTTATTTATTCTTTTATTTATAGTGACTGTGTTTACAGAGAACCCATTTTGAAAATGAACGCAATCTATATAAAAATTTCATAGCTTTTCAATAAAAATATTAAGAGAAAAAATTTTTTTGAATGGAGGCAAGGGCATAAAAATTAGATTTTATTTTGTCACCTTGCTTTTAAGAGCCTTCCTCAAATATATTTAATGAGGCACTAATTTTTTTAAAAGGTCATGATTTTTTATAGAAATTAACATTATTACTGTATTTTACAAATTTTTCACCAAAATTTTTCACGTCTTCAAATTAGGGAAGTTACAAAAATATCCCAGATGATGACCTCCACAGCTGGCCGATATTTGGTGGAATCACTCATATAAGTAACTCTTTTTAAAAATTATGGGCTGCTCTTTAGAAAATTGTTGAAAATACGTGAGAATTTCGGTCGGTGGGACATTTAAAATTTTGCTTAAAACACGGCACATCTAGCAATATAAGCTTTTAAAAAACTTAGTTAATCACGGAAATTTTAAACGTAAATACAACGTCTTTGCATGACTACGACACAAGTTCTTTAAAATTTATGCATGATAAACAATTCGCTATAAAAACTATTCAAAATGAATCATGATAAGCGTTTCATACGTCATAACCTAATATAAGATTTTGCATTGTGTTGCAATTCTGAAGTATCAATGTGAATGAATTTCGTCATTAAACTGTTCTAGAATATTTAATTGATAAAAATTTATATTTCATCATAATGTGCTATTCAGGGGGATTAATTTCAAATCTGTGCTCTCAATTCGCTCAAATAGTAAACCATTAGTTAGCAACTTGTATCTAATCAAATGTTGCTTTGTCTCACGAACAAATATTTTTAAAACACTTTTCTCAGAGCAAAGGATATCAGGCATATTAAAAATGTGGCAATAATAACACTACATAGCAGAAAATGAATGCCTACGCAACTGTACCAACGCTTTGCAGAAATTTGAATCTATACAATGTACGTAGATATGCTGGTGCTGAAGGCGCAACAACTAGCTGAGACTCTCTCTCTGCTTTTAAGCAAGTACCAATATAAAGGAATTTTTTCAAACAGACGCTCACTGAAGAAAAGATGTACGATTCAAAAACTACACAACAACAACACTATAAGGGGGAAACGGCCTTGCATGTGCGTAAACTGTACTATGACAGAGGGTTGTTTTATTGAGAGTGAGCTGAAAAAATAAGCATGGTTGAATGAAATTCAGCATTTGAATTTGTATGATTTTTCAAACAAATCTAGAAACAAGTCGATCTAAAGTATAGAAACATGTTGATGCTTATTTAAGTCAAATATACGAATAATAAAATCGTTGAATAAACTGATGGTAGCAAATATTTGATACAAAATTGAATTAATTTATTTCATCAGCATCATAAATTCTTGCATAGAATTTCAATACAAGTTTTAAAGTTCTACAAATTTTTGTATAATCATTGCGAAAGTTTCAGATGATTTTGAAATATTTTTCAAGGGGCCTTTACTGAAACATGTTGCTCACAAAGACAACAGCGCAGAAACACGAAATTTGTTTAAATTTTTTGAAAAAAAAACGATCAAGACATTTGTCGACATGAAATAGCAACATTAGTACTGTACTCTTCGTGCAACATGCTGATATATATGATTTCTTCAATTAAGGGGGTAGAAGGTAAAAAAATCGCCTTTTTTACAAAAAATTTTTCATAGATCTTATATGAAAATACTATTTCAGTTATAATAAAGGTATTCATGCAATGACGAATATTTTCCCATGCCGTATATTTTCCGATGCCGTATATCGGAAAATATTCGCTGTTTTTGCATGAGATACCTTTTTGTAGTTATCGGCGGGTGCCGTTTACCAATCAGCTGTTCTTTAAGTTACATGGAAAAAGTGGTAACTTTGGTTTAATATTTGTAATAAATATGTGTAAAATATTTGAAAGGTGGCAGCAATTGGTTGCCGAAAGTATTCGACGCTATTTATGCATCAAAATCGTGCGAAAAACTGGAAGCTATGCCGAATACCATATCCCATACACATTTTGACAGATCATTCGGCGTTTACGGGTTTCCCGATTTTCGGCATATCCAGTGCGTTTTCGGCATTGTATAAATACCCTTAATATAAAGAAACTCTCACAGATAAAGAAAATTGTTTTTTAATACAATCCGGCTGCATGAAGAGAGCCTCTTTTTTTCTGGGGTCCACAACTTCTTGAGTTTGTCACATCTGAAACAAGAAATCCTAGAAGATTCTTATAAAGTACGTGTTTGTCTATCGCATGAACCAATATAATAAAAAAAAAATTTAAAACTAAAAACTATTGACTTGAATTTTTATTTATTTTTTTTTTGTATATTTTTGGGGAACTATTTTGATAGAGGTTCATACCAAAATTATGCATCTAATGGCAATGTTAAAGTTTGTGTGGTACGTTCCGTGCGCTGTGGTACCTTATGCCGTTTATTTCTTGTTTTAATCTTTTTCGGATAGCTCTGAGGGAAAATTTTTTATTTCTATAGGCATAAAAAAAGATATAACAAAAATTACTTTGACCGAGCTTCTTTCTCATGATCAAATCTTATGATCAAGTAATAAAATAAATAAAAATGAAAAACAATAGAAGTTTCTCTCACTTCCCCCTTAAAATGAGAAACAAGAAATTGAGTAAATGAACCATTGCAGAATAAATGAAGGTAGTCGCACGGCTGAGAGCCGACTACCATAACTGTCAAAAACAAGCAAAAACAACACTACACACATACTCAGTTTGCCAAAGGTCAAAAATTTATTTATATTGATTTTGACAATTATGGTAGCTGAGAAAGAGAGTACATTCAGCCGTGATGATACCCTCTTTTCATTGTACCATGAAACGAACATACGAGAGCAACATTGTTCAATGAAAAAATACGAACAATGCAAAAATGAGCACAAAACAAAAATACAAGCCAACTACTAAACTCAACGCTCAACGCTAGTAGAATTTAAAAATTGAAGTGAAAATAAAATCAGTTGAGTTTGTTGAAGCGAACGTTTTAGATGTGCTTATGGAATCGGTGTATTTATAGCGCTTGCTCATAATTAAATTTAATATAAGCGATAAAGATTTGTTTTAAAATCGTGTAAATATATTGTTATAAATAAAAGAGCAACAAAAGAATTTTGAAAGCTATTTGCGAAATTTCATCAGTATCGGAATAAATGACGTACGTACAAGTCAAGTTAACAAACAACTAAGCAAAAGTGATAAATAAGCTGGCAGCACTAAAAAGTCAAATGTCAAAAGAATTCAGTTGAAAAGTTCAAGAAAGAGGATATAACACAAGAAAAATATTGCAAGTTAAATAAAATATTTAACAAATACTGTGATATTTGACAAAATAATAAAGTTCTAAAGTGCACTTAAAAAAAAAGAAACTTAAAATGGATACCCACACCGCGCAGCCTACAGCAACAACTTTAATAGTACAAAGCAGAAATGCATACCCCCAACAACAAGTTCCTGGCACACCCACTGCCAACAACAATGCAAATGCGCAGAAAATTGTATATTCTGCGCCCGCATCACCTGCGTCACCAACTAGCGACAGCACCACGAGCTCAACTTCTCCTGTATCAGGAGCTAGTAGAACTGGTGCTTCACGGACTGCCGCCCATCATAGCACGCCGCCACCATCAACGCCAAAGAAGCACCAGCTGGATGCTGGAATGTTACGAAAAATACGCGAATTACTTTTGTCACCAGGTGGTTGTAATCTGCAGTCACTCAGTTTGGAAGTTGAACCTGTGAACGTGATTAAAGAACGCTACCTCATAAGTTCCATGCCCAACCAAATCTCAGCGGTCGCTGTGGCCAAGACTCCTGTATCCTATCGGCATCTTATTGACTTGTCTTCGGCACATCTTAAGTGTACCGATGTCTTTACGGAGGAGCATTTTCTGTGCAAAATCATTAATGAACCGCTACACAAGGTGCAGCTAGCTTACTTCCAATTGCAACAGGATAGCGAGGGCTGTCGCAGTGATCTCTACGGTCACAATTTGATACGCGCCGTGCGCGACATTGTGCCAATGTGTAAGGAACGCACCTATGTGATAATACCCGCTGCAGTGGGTGGTGCACAAACAATACCGGACGCAGAGTGCATCTACGAAGACTTGCATACGTATATTAGAAATAAGAAACGTCTGACGGAAACTGAGGCGCGCGGTTTATTTCATCAGATCTGCCAAACAGTCCAGGTGTGCCATCGTAATGGTATCGTTTTAAGAGATTTGAAGCTGAAGCGGTTCTATTTCATTGATGCAGCTAGGTAGGTTATATTTTTGTATCATAGGAACGTACAGTAGTGGCTAGTATGTAAAAACTTTTCCAAGGAGATGCATTTCCTTTTTTTTTTTTTAAGATTAGGTGAAAACGTGTTTGTCAAACTCACTGCCAGGATTAGAGTTTGACAAAGCGTGATTCGCTTAAAATTATATAGTGCGGCATATTAATAACCAAGCTGTACGGCTCCACGAAATAACACCCAAATGAAAAAAGCAAAAAAATTAAATAAGTCCCAAAAAATTTCCATTCATTTTTTGGGGGATATTTCATCTTCTTTGGGCAATAAATAATTTTTTTTTTTGTTTGGGGTTAGTTTATTACGAAATAAAACCCAATGAAATAAACCCCAATCAAATTTTATTTGGGACTTATTTTATTTTGGTTTCTTTTTTCAAGTTTATTCCATTCCATAAATTTAGAGGTTATTTAATTTTATTTGGAGGTTATTTAATTTTCTTCAACTTAGATATCGAAGAGGTGAAATGTGTCTCAGCTGCGCCTTTTATAGAATGAATAGTTTGTAAAAGGCGCAGCTAGACGGGCAAAATAATGCCAAAAATTATCAAAATTAATAAAAAAAGTTAAGCTCACGAAATTATCAAGTGTACAACTGCATTAGAGTAATGACTATTCATTGTGGAAATAGCATTTATTTTGGGGATAATTTAATTCTGAGCTTGAACTTTTTTTTTTGGGCTTATTTAATTTTATTAAAGCCTCAAAATTTGGGGTCTTTTCATTTTCATATGGGTGTTATTTCATTGCATTTGGGCCTTATCTCATTTCAGTAGCTTAGGGTTTATTTATAATTTTCGTTGGGTTTACTTCATTGGGTGTTATTTCATTGGGTGTTGTTTTATTTGGGCGTTAATTCGTTAAGCCAAGCTGCACACACTTTTTTAACTCAACTTTGCAACTTATTGATTATTTTAGCATATATTTGGCCTCGTTTAAAAATTGTAATTAGAGTATATTTATTCTAATGTTAATTTTAAGACTGTTTATTTCGCTATTAATGGCTCGCTATTAATCTCCATTGTAAGCCATACTACTAGCTTTTATACTTGTTGATACTTATACTTTTATTTAAAAGTCCCTACGCATCCGAAGCCTACTTTTCCCTACGCTCAAAATATTTTTCCCTACAAAATACCCTAGTTACTACTTTTTTTTTATCGTAACATTAAAATGTAACTTAACTATATATAAACACTTTAAGATGTATAAATATTAAATTTAACTGCACATATTCAAATCATTTCTTGTTTAAAGCTTAGGAAATGAGTGCTCAAAAGGGGGGAGGGGTGGAGGCAAAGTTTGATTTCGAAACTTTTTTGGACTTGTAAGGTGACAAACATACTAAAAGTCTTCACCCCTCTGGGGGGGGGGGGACACAAAGAAGGTCTGGTTTTTTACTTTTTTATTTATATCACGAAAACGATAGATCATAGTGCATTCTGTTATACTACATTATAAATAAAAAAATACTCTACAACTTAGATTCAATACTATCTTTACCTGCCGTTGTCTATATATGAGGTCGGAAAAACGGTCGATTTTCAAAATGTGTTTTTTACCTCATGTTTTTTTTTTGTCATATATTGCTCTATAACTTGCAAACAGTTCATCTGAGAAAAACAGTCACCGAAAAATACTTGTACAGAGTTTAATTCTCTTTAAGAATATGTATACCTATACTAATATATTTTCTAGACTTGAGAACTTATACCAATTTTAGAAATTTCGGCAAATCTCAGTACAATTATAAAGCCAAAGTACATTATTTTCGCTGTTTTCAACTGCAACCGTAGATTTCAGGTTAAATATAAATTTAAAAAAAGTTACGCCCTCCCCCAACTAGGTGTATATTTTTAAATGAAAATGTACAAGTAACAAAAGTGAACGAAATAAGCACAGAAGATATAAGAAATCGATAAATTAGTCAATGAATCACTCGCCGCCATTTTAAGGGCCTGGCTGTTCTTTCTCAGCGTTTGCATTTTCTTCTTCTTCCTCATCTGTTGAATTGTGTTCAGATGATGGTACGATAGCTACTACTTCAGTAATTGGAGGAGATGTTGACTTGGCAGTTTTGGTAATTTCAAGGACTTCGCCTGACCAGGATATTATATTCGTCAAACCTAGCAGAGGCAAAGTCTCTACCACCTATTATTCAAGTCAGAAGTTGCAGTAGCTAGATTTGAATGACATATTATTTATACACATCTTTAATGGATGCGACACCACTTCTGCTGCAGTTCGGAGAAGCAAAGTTAGTTTCTGTAAAATCTACTTAAAAAATCCTGATATTTGTCAAGAAGTTAAGCTATTCTCGCTTTCAACCTTTCCACCCACAATCATTTATTGCAAGAACTCTAAATGTTTAATAAAGTTATAAATTTTTACATTTCAATCTAATATATACAAATTTTTTTTGTTTGTTCGTATATTATGCTCTGCAGTACCGTCCATTCGATTGCGATAAAACTTTGTCAACTTATTGCTTGCACTTGCGCATAATATATAGGCATAGTTAAAATTTCCCACACCCCTTGTAATGCTCATAAATCAATAAAAATTCTATATTTAAGACGGTTTCGGTCGTATTAGACTAAAACTTGGTACTCAAGTTCGTATCCTTAATGTCGGCAACTGTACTAGGAATGGGCGTGACACTATATTTACGCCCACTTTTCAGAAACCATTATAATTAATGAGTTGTAAATGTTTTAATATTTTAACAAATATATAAGACTTAATTTTGTTTATTTATAAAACAAAAATAACTTTGAATTGAGACCGCATTCAGTTCGAACAGCTATTTGTTGGAAAAACCAAAGGATTTGTACTTTGAATATAATATGCTATGCGTACTTTACCACACTTAAAAGCGTGCGAAATGCGGATTTAATCTAAATGCTTTTACCACCCCCCTAATCGTAGTTTTGTTAAAACTTGATAAAAAAAATTTCGATACTAAATAAGCATTCTAAATACTATTCTTGGATTTTGTAATATTTGCCAACATTCAACAAATATCAAGCTTATTACAAATATTAAAAATTTTGCAACTGAAAAAAAAACAAAAAAATAAAACTGAAAAGTCGGCGGCTACTTTAAAAAACTCGTTATTGCCATTACAAACTACGGCTGCAGTTGCGCGTTTAATTTTTTTGTTGACCATGCAGAAAACACGATCGTCGTCGTCGATCGTTTTGAAATTAATAGCGTGCGCGATATCCATAGACTCAAAACGATACAAGCCGACCGAGGCCCAGACGCCCGCCAAATGAAATACGCGCTCCAAAATAAATGCATAAGCAACAAAAATCCAAAAAATAAGGTTTACAGAAACAGAAACAAAAACAAAAGAAAAAAAAAATAAAATTAATTGTGAAACGATATTTTTTATTTAACAAAATTTATCATTGAATGTGAATGGCAACACTTGATGGAAGTGTGTGTGTTTTGGAATTATTGCGTATAACCTAAAGAGCTACCTCTCAATGAGTACTCATTGGTAACAGCGAGAGAGCGAGAGAGAAGTATTGAGCCAATCGTTGTCGAATGGTGCCAAGAGCATATCGTCAGCGCTTAAGTTTTAATCAATTTATTAACTAGGTTTACATTAAATCAAGTTTATATATAGGCGAGACTTTAATTTTAGAAACAGACTTGGTTCCATTTGTTCTTTTTTTTACATGGAGCTTCGCGCTAAGATCCACTAATAAGCTAAATACAAGTCCAGCTCCAGCTTCTACTCCTATTGCTCAAATAATTGGCAACACAAAAAGAAAAATAAAGCTTTACAAAATTTGAAATATTACAAATTTAAACAAAGAAGCTCTGTCGCTCTCTCCAGCCTTAAGTCACTCTTTAGACTCTCCTATTGTAATTGTTGCAATTAGTCGGCAACAAGTTTTTGCCTACAACATACAAATGATCAGTTGCTAAACTGCTTAACTAAAACCTCCACAAATACAACTCTACAATTGTGTGTTTGACACTGGAAAAACATTTGGAAAGCAGCATCGGCAGCAACTACAATAACAACAATCATCAGCAGCAACAATTATAATTCTTGTTGTATTTGTTGTTGCAATAACGCAACTTTGCCTCATTCATTGCTGCTGCAATTTTATGCCAATGCCATTGCAATTTTTGCAGTTTGTTGCAATTTCAGCTGTTGTTGCTGTTTTTTGTTGTTTTATTCTTGCTTGCCTGCTTAAGTTAATCTTTTGCTTTTGTTTTTTGTTGTTTTTGTTAATTTTAACTATATTTTGCAACCGTAACCGTTTGTTGTTGTTTTTTGTTGTTGCTGTTGGTGACGTAGGCGTTATTGAGGTCACCGTTGCTCTTGATGAGTAAAAAAGTTGTAGCTTTAAATGTGAACAATGTCGAGCAACAAGCAGTGGCGGCAGCAGCATAGCATTTGTACGCTATGGACGCAATATAAGCGATTATTTTTTTTTTGCAATTTTGCTTTTCAATGTGCTCTTGTTTGCAGTAGCAGCTGTTGATTTTTTATGTTTTTAAAGCGATGTTTGTAGCTTGCAGGGCCTTGAAAAATGTGCATACATAATTTTATGTTTCCCTTGTTAACAATTTAATTACAGATTTTTATTTGCAAGTGCGCTCAATTCGCAAAAAGTTGTTTTTGAAAACAAAAAGTATTTTTCACTAAACAAACTGAATGCGAGATGGGGTAATGTGGACCATGGGGTGATGTGTAACATAGCGAAAATGTTAACATATGAGTGAATAAACAACTGCGATATGTTTCTTTTGACAGCATATAGTTTTTCATAAGTGTTGGAAATAGGCAGACATATATTTCATAATAGTTCTTGAAAGCGTGAAAAATTTTTGTTAAACATTTTTTTTAAATTTAAAAAAAGCGTTTCAGATAGAATTTTCTTCAGATTTTAAAAGTGAGTAGATGTAAAATGTAGCACTGTTTAATATCTTTAAATATGACTAAATATTTTACATTTTTTCAAGTTGTGGTAAAATTCCATTAATGAGCAAAAAAGTGACTTAAATTGGGGTGATGTGTAACACATCTTTAACATTATAATTGCCATTAAAGAGGCAACAACGTCAAACTCTAAAATGCAATCACATCAACAGCATTAATAGTGATTGGACCAGTTCATACTATTCAGCCCAAACCAAAATCTAATCATGGTAGAAAGTCAATAAAAAGCTGTGTTCTAACAATGCCACAGAAACGTTTACAGTTGCAGGTGCAGGAGATTTCATTAAGTTCTTATCATAATACTTATACTAAACATATAAAGTAAAAAAAAAACATAAAAATTTAAGTTCCTAGTCCTTGAGCCAACATTTTGTGGGTGTTACACATCACGCCACCGTTTTGAAAAAGATTGAAAAACCATATTTATAATTTTTGTCCTATTTCATCCATTTCACAAAATATTCAACAACCATGAAAACATTCACTTCGAATTGGTTCTTCTGCAAGGGGTAGGCCTCAAAACCAATCAAAAATTAAATTTCTTAACACTTATTGGAGCAAATAAAAATGTGTTACACATCACTTCACTTCAGCCTACATATTTTTAAAACTACTATGTTGATGATGATGATTACATGCAACCACCTAAACACCTTTCGCCTAATGTTCTGCACGCATCTTTATTCTATTCTCTGGTTTTTTCTCTGTTATTCTCTGAAATTCTGGTATTCTCTGAAATAACTATGTCAAACAATACAAAACGACTTGTACGGCAGCGTTTACAACAGTTGCTTGCAGGCAGCAATATTGCATTATAAATACACATTTAATGCTTTTTCTACCTGCGCAGTATTTCCGCTGTCATATACATTGACTCAACAACCAGCTGTCTTCCGAAGAAATTCTTTTGTTACACACACACACACACACACACAACTTGTGTTGCTTGCTTTCTTATGCAAATTGTTTCATTGACTTTAATACATTATAATAACATTTGTCTTAAAACTGCGCATTAAAGTCGAATGTATAAAATTCTGAATTTTTCAATTGTCCCAATTTGTGTGCCCTTCACTGTTTTGCAATAATTAAAAAACGTTGTCGAATGTGCAATAAATTCTTGCTATAATTCTTGGTACATTCATACATATTTGTGCTTGCCAAAGCTTACACAATCTGAAATAAATGTTTTAAAAATGAATTTACAAAAAAAAAACAAAAAGAAAAAATAGAATTGCTTTTGCCTCGCCTAAAATAAAATAAGTTTTTAAGGTCAATCAACTAATTGACCCTGACTCTGTTCAATGAATTCTTTCACGAGTGTGGGTTTTGTTTCCGAGTAGTAGCAGCAGCAGTCAAATGTGTGCTCACTGTTTAGTACAAAACTGAACGCTAATATTCTTATATCTACTTATCACATAAAAATATATATTTATTTAGTATATATAATATACTAATAAATAAATAATTATTTTTATTTTTTTTTTCATGAAAAGCCTTCAAAATGAAATAAAATATAAAAGTATGTGGCTGTATATTTTCAACATTTTTGCTTTACTTACAAATACTTCAAAACGTCTCTCACGCTCTCCCTCTTACTTTGATCTCAGTGTACGTAAAAATCTCTCACAACTATTACCTAAAACTTGTTAAACAAAGTTTTACTCACGTGTTACAACTTTAACTGATAGCATTTGTTAGTATTTGTTTGTAAATATTACATATATACCTGGCATGAGGTCGTTACTAAATTACTTAAATCTCACATTTGAGTCTCTCTAGAAACTTTTATTAAATTACTTTTTTCTCTCTTAAGTATCTCTTTCTCTCATTATAGTATTAGCCGCAATTTCATATCAGGGTCAGCTCGAGGTTTTTCGTGTTTTCAATAGCTTTTGGTTGTTTTTGTTTCTTCTTCTTCTCCTTCTTCTCCTCGTTGTGGTAACTTTGCTTGTTATGTATGTTTTATAATTAAATTTGTTACTGAATCTTGAGAGAATTACAACACTTCTTTGTATCTTTAGCTTATGTATGCATTGCAAAATAGACTTGGGTTATTATTTTGTATATTCTCCGAGTTCTAAAAAGTTTCACAAGGCAAAATAAAGCTTTTTAGTTTTTCATATCGTCGTTCGAGCTTGAAAACTAACTTAAGTTTTTAAAAAAACACGTTTATAAAATCAATAGTTTAAAGAGACAAAGCCATCTAGTGGGGCAAAATAGGAAAAAAAGGAATAATTATTTTGATGTTCATACTAAATCTATTTTAAATTATCGGCTTCAAAGAAATGATGCTAATGAATTTTACGGATTGTGGTAGACATTGTCCTAATACATAATTTTTTTTAAAAAATTGTACTATACAAAATTGTCCTTTATAAAATTGTCCTTTATAAAATTTCCAGCCCACAAAATTTCCCGTTACAAAATTCACCAGAACAAAATTATACAAAAATAAATCAAAATAGAATATGGGTAGTTCCGCCGAAAGGTCCACCCTGACCAAAAAATTTAAAATTATTTAAAACGTATTATTTTATGTTATTATCTTAGAGAAACATTTGCTTATTAATTTAGGTAATTTATACATTAATTCATTTACCATGGTGATCAAATCGTCTCCATTGTTTCACAATTGTAGTTTTTCTTTTTAGTAAATGTAAAAGACATTGGGTAAAGGTAATGAAAAATGATTCAGGAAAGGAAAGTAAAATATATTATATTTGTTTTTAAATTACTAAATTACATAATTACCTAATTACTTAATTATTCAATTGAATCATAATGGAAAAAATGTCACGTATCGACACAGATTATAAAAAAAAAACTCTGAACAATTTTAATCAAACAAACTTCATAATAAAAAAAACATTATTTCATAAGATTCTAAAATTAATTGCACTAAAATATTGTGACAGATTTCGCGGGATTCTGACTTTCTTCATATAGACACGAAATGTACTTCCATTTTTGTCACGTTTGAATTGCTTGTTGCGTTTTTTTTTATTTGGAACCATTATACCTGCTATAAACTTTGACACTAATTAAAATGCTATCTAAGAGCTTTAGCGTAAACTAAAGCGAAAATGCAAATATGTTTTACTTTACCTTTTTTACCTTTAAATGTGTGCGACGGTCACGTTCGACATTATGGAAATGCCCATATGTTGATACTGTGAAGAATAATTCTGTAAAGTGGTAATTTGGTCAAGGACAGTTTTAAAAAAGGGGAATTTTGAAAAAAGGTCAATTTTGGAAATGGGAATTTTGTGAGGGAAACCTTTGTCAAGGACGATGTTCGAAAATGAAATTTCGACCCTCTCCCGAATTTTACCTCTATAACATCGATACATATGAGTTATTTTTTGTTCGGTGTCACTTGTGCTGGTACGATCACAACGAAATTTTTGTAAATCACTTCTTAAACATTGGTATTGATGGTGCAGCTTCCCCTTTGTATTTATTAAGCCTTTCCCTTGGTGTCGTTTCCTTGATGAAAAATCCTTGATGAGCACGAGAAATTCACTTTTTACCATTTTCGTCGAAATCCACCAGGTTGCCTGCTTTTCAAACACAAACTAAAAATTTGACAGAAGTCTTTTAACAGATGGTAGTTGACAGGACCAGTGTTGCATTTAAAGTTACTATGAGGGTATTTCAAAAAGTCACCGATTTTTTAGATTTCTCTCGTACTCATTGCTCTATTTGATTAGATACCCTGAAGTTAAAGGGACGTAACTTTAAATAGTTCTGAACTAGTTCCAATAAAGACTGGTAAGACAACAATACCCTTTTATATAGATTAAACTTGTGAATTTTAACGGGTTGAAGACATAGGAAAAGATAATTGTACCCATAAGAATTCCCTTTTTCACCATATTAGAACTAGTTTAATAATGCATAGTTTCAAACTCTGGTCCATTTTGGTGCATTTGGCTTTTTTCGTGGTGTTCCTTCTTTATTTGTTCCTTGTTAAATTAAAATTTTGTAATTAATTTTTCTAATTATAATTCAAGAAATTACTTTTCTACGACGAAAACTTAAAAACAAAAAGCAGAGCCAAAATAGACAATAAAAATAAAGTCAAACTGCTCTACGCTGAACGTCTTTTATACTTTTGGACAGTACACAAGTTCAAATCTGACTCTAATTGCACTAGTTAGTTACTCAAGTTGAAATAAAGTGAGATTATTAAGTTCGCAATAAGCAGTGAGAAAAAGAAAACTGGTTTTTGGACATTATTTAAATAAATCTACCAATTGATAAATATTAAAAAAAATTTTTTTTTTTTTAAAACCCGACTTCAAAATCACTACTAAGTAAAAAATAATTTCAAGTTACTTTTCCTATTAATTTCTTGGTCAAATTTGATAATTTATATACACTATATTATATAGGAAATCTTATATTCATTTTCTCTAATTTGTTTTATTATCATAAATATATAAATTTCTTTATGAATATAAGAGCTTTGAAGTCGGCGCTAACCTTTGCCACACAATCATGAACCTTTTACCATCCCTACCCTATTTTAAACTTTGTTTATTTGACGCTATGCTTTGGCGACGCTGTAGTAATTTTAAGTTTTAATTTAAAAGTTATTTTAAAAGCTTTGCACACAAACATTTTCATTCTATTGGCTTAGGTGAGCTTATAAAGCTCCTTTTGAATATGCTATAGGTGTGTTACAGCTGCACAAATAAAGCATGGAGCACATTGATTACCGAGCCAATTCGAACGAGAATTTAGTTCCGAAGTTAAGATCAGCGAGTAACAGGCTCATTTCCCAACAAACAAAAGCTCTCGTTATTGTGTTTAGCGATCGAAAGCGTTAATTTTATAAAATTCGCCGACTTTGAGAGCCTTATATTTTTAAAAAACAAAATCAAACACAAAATATCATGCATCGTAATTTTGGCAATGAAAAAAATAAACGAAAATAAAAATATGTAAATGAAATTAACTAGACTTAACTGCTACTAGGCTTAATTTATACTGTGGTTATAAAATATATAAACAAAAACAAATCCTGTGTGCCTTAACACACAAGCAACGGGATAATTTGCATGCATTTGTTTTTGTTGTTTACGAGTTGAAAATGAAATAATTGTCAACAGCGGCTTGTGGTGCTGTTATTTGCATTTTTTGTAGCTTGTGTTGTTGTTTTTTATACGTGGTTTTGCTTTCGCATAAGCACAAAGACAAAGCTAATGATAGAAAAAAATTTGTATGGCGGGTAACGCGAGCAAGATGGGCGGCTGAATGAGCATGTCTGATATATACAAATAAATTATCACATTTGACCAAGAAATTAATAGTAATTAGTAGTAACTAATAGAATAGAAAAGTAACTTCTTATTTCTCACTTTTTTTAGAGCATATGATAAATTTTGTAAAAAAGTGTTAAAAATATTTTAGCACAGTTAAGGATTGTTGAGAAAAGTTATTAGCTATTTCTCACTAGATTTTTTGAGTCTGAAGATAACATCTCCTAACAGAGAAAAGAGTCATGACCTTTTTCGAACTCCACCCACTTTACTGATCGTATTTTATAAAGATTCTACATAGCCTTGTACCACATTTCACTTCCTAAGTATCAATATCAATCGATATACAGCAGTTTCCTTAAAGTGCCACACCCTATGTTTAATCCCGTGTACTTATGTAATGATTCTACCTACCCGCGTACCAAATATTAGCACCGTAGTGTCAATATTAACTGAGATACAGTGTTTTTCTATTAGTGACACGCCTCTTTGTCGAATCCGACTCACTTTATTGATCTTTTTTGTAATAATTCTATCCATTCTTGTAACGAATTTTAGTACCCTAGTGTCAATATTATTCGAGATACAATCATTCTACCTATTCTTGTACCGAATTTCAGTACCCTAGTAGTCTAATATTCACTAAAATGCAGTGTTTTTCCTAATTTTTCCACGCCTATTTGTCGAATAACGCCCGCTTTCTTGACCGTAATTTGTAATAATTGTGGCTACTCCTATACTAAATGTCAATACCCTAGTACCAATATTATTTGAGATACAGTGTTTTCCTTATATTGTCACGCCCTCTTGACCGTAATTTGAAATAATTGTGTCTAGCCATGGACAAAATTTCAGTTAAGTATCAATATTATTCGAAATACAATGTTTTTCTAATACTGCCACATCTCTTGGTTAAATACCGCCCAACTTTTAGATGGGCACCGCCGTGTTTATGGTCTCGGAGAAAAACGGAGAAACCAACGAACTTGAGAACCTATTCCTTTTTGAAGTCGGTTACAAATACCCGATAATACCCGATTAAAAATTCTTCCCGCATTAATACAATTTTGTAGTTTTTATTTGAATATCACAATCCTAAAGAAAAGTATATCAGTTTAAAGTTTATTCACAATTAACGATCTCTAATTTTTATTATTGCAAATCTGGTAAAATTATTATAGTGTTATTTTCGTTGCTTACAATTACATTAGCTGAATGCCACCTTTACTTCAATATAGAGAATTTTGATTGAGCATAAAAAGACATGGAAGTAATATAGGATATGGGCGTGGCGGTCATTCATAATTATATTGCAATAGGAAAAAGTACAGATTAAATTCGATAACCTGCACTTTTTAAAAACATTAACAATTTTTCAAAAACCGCTCTATACGGTTTTTTAAGATTAATAATTTTTTATCACCGTAATTTTAAATAAATTTTAATGCTGAATTTATTTTCGTTCAAGTGATTCTCTTCCACAGCACAGCACATTGAAGTTGTATTGCAAATATGGGTCAATGTTACTAAGCAAAGCAGCAAGCGTTTTTCGCTTGTCTGTCTTTCATTGCATTAACCACTATAAGCTTTGACTTTTTACTCTAAAATTTTTCTTATTTTTCTGTGTCTTGCTCTTTGGTGCTGCAGTCAATGCTCCACTTCAAACTCGTTAAGCTCTTCATACCGTCACAGACAGCATTGATATTTCAACTATAAAATATCGTATCTCAAAAATGATCGTAAATCATGCCTGTTTGCCGTTCGCTGTTTAGTTTCTCAATTGTATCGATTTTGTTGTGATTATTTGTAATGGCAAAATATGTTGTTCATCATTATCATGGTAAGCAGCAGCATGGTGAACAGAATTTGCGCTTAACTCTCAATACTTTGATCATTAGGAGCACAAATAGCAACAGCACTTAAATACTTAATATTAGGATACATTGATTGATTTAATTTATCAAGACCTTTGTTGATAAAGATTAATTCGATAAATGCTATGTGTACTTCACTGTCATTTGTGGGTATTGATCCACAGCCACAGAAGCACTGATTATTGACCAAATACTAGCATAAACGTTTATACGTCACAGTCGAAGCCTTCGCCTCCGTATGTAATAGTTGTTGGTTTTTTTTTCAATTTTTAATTTGTTTGAACTTGTTGCTACTTTTAGCGATTACATTAACCTTTGAATTGGTTTTCGGTGTTGTTGTTATTTTAATTTCCTAATCACTGTGTTGAAGTGTTGAAAACATGCAACGAAAATGTTTCGTAGACACAAAATCGATTAATTGAATGTTTCATAATTTTTGTAAATTGCTGCAATACAATAAATCTTAGTCATTGATGTAAAAATTAACAAACAATAATAAGAATAGAAATTTTGTTGTAAGAATTACTCAATAATTGTAAGTCAAAAAAAAAATTTAACTTTATTCGTAAATTTATTATTATTTCATATCTACGGCTAGCTGCTACATGTACAGATTCCAACTCTTCTTTAAATAATAATATGTTTAGAACCTTTTTATTTTACAAAGTTATATTAATTGTTTTCTCTTTTGGTCTACCTTTCAGAACCAAGTTACAATACGAGTCTCTCGAAGGTTCTATGATACTGGACGATCCTGCCAATGATACGCTTAGCGACAAAATCGGTTGCCCTCTCTACACGGCGCCCGAGCTGCTCTGTCCTAATCCCACCTATAACGGAAAACCCGCCGATATGTGGTCACTTGGTGTCATTCTTTACACGATGCTTGTTGGCCAGTATCCATTCTACGAGAAGGGTAATTGCAGCCTTATACGCGTTATACGTCATGGTCACGTGCAGATTCCTGGCAATCTCAGCAAATCCGTCCGTTGGCTGCTACTTAGTTTATTGCGGAAAAACTTTGCGGAACGTCTGCGTGCAGAATTTATTTTTCTCTCGCCCTGGTTGAGAAAACAACAAAGATTGTATGTACCTGTTGATGTCGTTATACCGAACGATGTTGAGGAAATGAATTTTGACAGCTTAGAGCCCCTGGATTACTCCTGCGCTAATATGCAACAGCAATTTCAGCAGCTTGGCAATGAGCCATATAGCAGCAGCGACGTGGAAATGGGATGACCTATCGCGATGCACTTGTGATGCCGTTTACTGCTGGCAGAAAGCGTTGCATGCATCCCTTTTTGTGTAGAGATTCATACCACTCCGCCTCGTCGTTAGGAATATGATGTTGATGAGCGTTTGAAACACGCACATCAACAATTGTGCGCATTCGAATTCCTAGTTAGTTTGCACGAAACAATTGATTGCGTTGAAGATTACAGAGAAGTCTTAATGTGAAGGAAGCATTTCATGTGTAAACTATCGAGAGCGTTCACTTCGTTTCAAATATTCAATTTTGCGGGAGTACAAAACAAACATTTAAAAATTTATAGAAAATGTTAAGATTCAAGTTTGAAAAATTATCTGCTTATTGGAAAGAAACAAATTGTAGTCTTTGTATGGTTTCAATCGAATTGTGTTAAGATTCTCTGAAGAATAAGTAAAATTGTAACTTCAATTAAAAACTGAATCATTGGCCACAATAAGGGTATTCACAAAAAGCTAAATTTCTAGTTAAACTCAACAGTTCTTTTAATTCATTTTGAGTCTACATGAAATTTCATTTGTGAGGAAAACTAAATTAAACTCAAATATTAATTAAATAATTAGAAATATTTTGGCCGTTTTGTTTTGTTTATTTGTATAGAATTATAATGGAAAAAATATGTGTGAATACCTTCAGCAAAGAAAAAAAAAAAGCAAACTTAAAAATAAATTTGAAATTTGATCTCAGTGCAAAATATATGTATTTTATTTACTATTAATTATAAGTTTAGTTTTCACTTCTCGAATTTTTTTTTTTTTAACACGTATAATCAGGGCCGTAGCTAGCGAGATATTGCTCGCAGAACTAACACATAATTTTCAAAATCAGAAAACACTAAAATAATAATAAAAATATAAACTTAAAGTGGGGGGTTTTGAACTAAATTTTTTTCTAAAATTATTTTTGTGATCATTTAACAAAAATAATATCTATTAAATTCATCGTAAAATCAAAAAAATTTTGTCGACGTTCTTTTTCAACGTTCAAATAGAAAATAATTTGTCTATTTGAAGCAAATTATTTAAAAAAAAAAACTTTTTCATAGGAATTCTTTTGAAAGAAATTGACGGAAATGAAAGACATAAAATTTCAACATCTTCATGAAAAATTTGCATCTATTGTTGTTCCGGATTTTGTTGTTGATTCGGTGTAAAGACCAAATTTTTCTCGAAGAAAATTAAATAGCGTTAAAGAATCAGTTGGTGAAAATTTACCTTGAAATCTATCCTGATAATCATAGCAACTGGTTTTATATCAGCAACCCATTTTTACCTAGCTTCGCTTCGGCACTGAATTTGTAAAAAAAATTTAGGTGGCAGCCCTATTCGTCACATTGAAAATTAAAACTGTGATATCAGATTTGAAATCAAAGCCGTTGTCAGAATATCAAAATTACAAGATTTCGCAAAAATACAAAAAATCTAGGCGGCAGCTCTCTCCGCCATCTTGAATTTTAAAATTCTGACATCAGATTCAAAATCAGCGACCCCCTAAATCTGTCAGATGATGCTTAAAAATCTTAAAAAAACATTTTATGAGATAGCAACTCCATTGAAAAAATTACTTAATTTTGAAATTCTAACAACGGTTTCGGATTCAGTGACCAATTTTTACCCAGCACCGAGTTCATAAAAGAGAAAAATATTTTGGTGGCAATCCTGTCCGCCATCTTAAATTTTAAAATTCTAGCATTAGATTCGAAATCAGCGACCCACTAAAACTGTGAGATGATGCTTAAAACTCCTGAAAATACATTTTATAAGGTGGCAAGCCTATTGAAAAAATTACACATTTTGAAATTCTAACTACGGTTTCGCATTCAGCGATCCATTTTCACCTAGTGCTCTCCACCGCACCGAATTCGTAAAACTCAAAAATATTTAGGTGGCAATCCTATCCGCCATCTTGAATTTTAAAATTCTGGCATCAGATTCAAAATCAGCGACCCCCTAAAACTGCCGAATGATGTTTAAAAATCTTAAAAAAATGTTATTAGGTGGCAACCATATTGACAAAAATTACATCATTTTGAAGTTCTAACAACGTTTTCAGATTAAGCGGCACATTATTACCTAGTGTTCGCCCTAGCACTGGATTCGTAAAAATTAAAATATTTAGCTGACGATCCTATCTGTCATCTTGAATTTTAAAATTCTGGTATCAGATTCAACTGTTCTACTGTCCCTCTAAAACTGTTAAATCATGTTTAAACTCTTAAAAATAAATTTTATTAGGTGGCAGCCCTATCCGCCGTCTTGAATTTTAAAATTATGATATCAGATAAAACTCTCAGAAAATGTTTTAAACTTGTAAAAAGCATATTATTAGGTAGCAGCTCTGTTGTAAAAATTTAGGTGACATCAAATTCGAAACCACCGACCCCCTTAAACTGCCAACGACGGTGTCTCTCTTAGGCAGTGCTTATATTCAAACTGTTTCACTTTTTTGTTACATCCCAGCAGAAAACTCGGCCAAACCTCTAATGGTCAGACTGGAATTCACGACTGAATTTCTAAACATAATCATGCCTCCAATATTCAGTTCAGATTTCAAGACTGATGTCGTTTTCTTTTCTCGAAAAAAATTTTTTTGCCCTCTTTGAGAATTCTGCACTTTTTGTGTTCTTTTCTGACCTCTAAATTGTTGACCTCTGAAATTAAATTGTATTCTTTTCTCGAAAATTTTGACCTGAAAAGTATAAAAAATGCAGAATTTTTGCACTGAAGATCGACGGTTTCAGCCTGCCTGCCCTCAAATGTTACCAACTGAAGAAACAAAAAAGTGACATATAAAGAAAATAATGAACATTGTATTGACCTTTTTTTAAAGAGTGAGTTTCTTCTTTACAAATTACAAATATTTATTATAATTAAACATAAAATGGCTGATATTAACGAAAAAACCACATCAGTGGTTTTAGCAATATTAACGAAAATATTACAAAATAAGTCAATTTACCTTCAACAAAACTTTCGTAGCCAAACATCTTGAAATAAATTTTGTGTTTTGCTATTTCACGGAAGACTTTTGCAATTTATTTGACGTTTCTCGATATAACGGGGCAGTCAACAAAACATTGAAAAAAAATGTTGCATTTTTATGTTATTTTCTCGACTAAGGACAGGTCAACATTTTTTGAGTTCAGGCCAAAATTTAAAAAATTCTGCATTCTCAGAGGGCAGAAAAGAAAAAAGAAAACGCCATGAAATTTAAATACAATTCAGGTTTCCTCTTTACAGACCTGGGGCCCTACTCTGTATTGCGATGCGCCAATCAATGCGATAGATAGGGAAATGAAATGCGATGCGTACGGAAATCCGTACAACTAAATCAAATTTGCGAATTTTTATTGTCGCATCGCAATAGAGAGTAGGGCTCTTGTATTCTAATCTGAAATTAACCAATCAGTCCTCTTTTATTTCAGGCCAGATTTCATATCTGAATTTGAAATAAAAATTGATATTCAGGCCTAAAATCATAGATGAACATTTAAAATAAGCAATACCAAAATTTAGATCTTAAGAGGCGGACGACACATGTATAGAATAATCAGGGCTGTTTTCAAAGAAAGGTTAGGTCTCGGTCATCCCTGTCAGGCCTGAATTCCAGCTTAATCAGGCATGACATTTTCTGCTGGGATGTTTATAAAAAAAAAGTTTTACTTTTTTGTTACATGTTTATAAACATGTACACGTGTTTTTTTGAAAGTTTCCCCTCAATAAAAATCGTCACATCACCGCCTAAAAAGTTTCACTTCAAAAACTTTTTTTCAGGCTAATTCAGACTTTGTTTCTTTGAGTCAGACTAAAAATCAGAGAGAGCCACCAAGTCAAAAACATTTAAAAACTAGTAAGGAATGGAGCTTCGGTAGAGTACCGAAGCTAAAATACCCCCACGTCCTTACTGAAGTGTATCCGATTTTAATTTAATTTTACTCTTAGCTGCCACATAGAGTAATTTGTAAACAAAGTAAAATGCCACACCCACTTTTCTAGTATAAGGACTCCACATTTTACCTAATAATATATGTATGGGTTTGATAAACGACGTGGGCGGAACTTGGGTACATACAGACACGATGTCATTCAGTTATATATATTTTCGAAAGTTTTTCAATTTTGATGAAGTCACTTTGTATTGAAGGTAGGCGTGGTTTTCATCCGATTTCGTTAAATATCATAGTGGTAGTCTATATTATATATAAAAGCCTATGTGCAAAAGACATTTCATTAATTTTGTGGATTTTGAAGAGATTTTACAGTTAAAATAAAGTCACTTTGTATGGGAGGTAGGCGTGGTTTTCATTCGATTTGGATGAACTTGATCTTCCTTTTTTAAAAAGAAGTTTATATTTTGAATTTCATTGCGATAGCTTTCAAATTACGGCTGTAATCGTGTCGACAGACGGACAGACAGATGGACACAGGGAAATTGACTCAGGAGGTGATTTTGATCAAAAATATATATACTCATCTATACCAGCCACGCCTCCTTATTGGCGTTACAAACTGAATGAAGAAGTTAATATACCTCTTACGCTAAACATTTAACTAATTCTGCAAAAAAATTAAAAAAGATTCCATAGATTTTCAAAAAGTTGCGATTTTTGGAATTAACGGATAAGAAGAACCATATCTGAGCATTATAATTTATAGAATTTGCTTTTATTTATTGTTCATCAAGAGTATTTGGAAAATTTTGTAGATTCATTTATTTTATTAAAAAAAAATTCTGTATTTTTGTATAAAATAAAACTCAAACAATTGCAGTGGCGAAACATTATCACCAAAAACCTCCAACTTTTATTTGTTGTTTTAGCGGTTGTCAGGTACAATTATGTAGATAATTAATTTTCAATGAACTTGAATATAGCAAACGAATAACGAATGCAAATGTTGTGAACTGCAAATGTTGTGAGCAAATGTTGTTGAAATATTTTGTGTTAACGTTATCAGCTGTCTACGTACTGGTTGTGCTAACACTTGATTGTGAGATTTTTCAAAGGTGACGCAAAAACTAGTACATTGGTGAAATATTGTTGCTTATAGCTGACAAAATTTCACAAGGTTAAAAAACTTCTGTCTCAATTTGAAAGCTTTTCTATTCGAGATCAACATCTTGTGGTGTAAATGAAGAACGTGGCAAACTATAGCAGCGTGAACGAGCGTACTAGTTTTTTTTCCAGTGTAAATTGATTGTGAAATACCTGCTAACGTTTTCATTCGCAGTGAATGAATTTTACTAAAGTTTTATTTGAACAAAATTTGGGTTTTTTTTTCGTTTGTTATCTGTTCTCATGTAGGTATTATAAAGTATATTCCAGAATTCAAATACACATGTGCAAAAACGAAACCACATGTTTGTACATCTATTTAATCTAAGAATTTAAACTATGACGATGTTGAATTCATAAACAATTTAGTGGTTTTTAATTGTAAGTTGTGTATGAAACAACACAATAAAAGTAAATAATAATGAAATCTGACGCTGCGAGAACAGATCTTTATAAATATAATTTCATATCTTTATTGGCGCTCAGCATGTAATTTAATATAGTTGGTTCTATGCTGTTCGTTAGCATTTGTTTTCATATTTTTGCAAGTCATTGGTTGTTTTTAAGCACCGTTGTCGTGAGGCAAAACACGAAATTCACTTTTTTGCTAATCAAATAAAAATGTGTTTATAAAAGTATTAATAAAATAATCACCTGATAAATACTCTGCTTTTTGCACCACTTCTCCGTTTCAGAATATAAGTATATATCAACAATGACTTTTTGTACTATCATACTTGTGTTTTTGTTTTTAGCATCAGTTTTTGTGAAGAGCGGTTTTAATGAAACACTTTGAATTAGTATGAAACTGATACTGAACAAAGAAGATAAAATAGTTAATAAAATAAAATAGTAAAAGAAAATTTTTTTATCGATATTTTTTCGATCAGAAAGTTTCGTTATTTTATCGATTAGAAATTAAAATTATGATTGGAAAGAGATCAAGAGCTTTTGCTCTTTATTCGGAATTGGATGTTTTGAACACATGAATTTCGTTCTCTTCTACTAATGTTGCTTTCTTCTTGTTGTATTTAAACGGAATATATTCATTTGTAAATATTAAGGGTATTCATGCAATGCCGAAAACGAGCCGAATATGCCGAAAATCGGAAAAACCGAAAACGCCGAATATGAACTGTCAAAATTTGTATGGAATCTGATATTCGGCATAGTTTCCAGTCAAGGTTGATTTATAAGGTTGTCGCAAGGGAGAGAGCGAGTGCCCATAATTGTCAAATCGAAGTTGACATCTCATAGAAAATCTGCAAGTGCTCTCTATTATCATCCGTTTTTCTTTCGTAGTCATTCGCAAAATTGGCTGGTTTTGACAATTATGGGTACTGAGAAGAGAGTGCGATTAGCCCTGCGACAACCTTATAAATCAACCTTGGTTTCCAGTTTTCCGCACGATTTTGATGCGTAAATAGCGCCGAATATTTTCGGCAACCAGTTGCTGCCACCTTTCAAATATTTTACATATATTTAATACAAATATTAAACCAATGTTGCCACTTTTTCAATGCAATGTAAAGAACAGCTGATTGATATACGGCATTCGCCGATAACTAAAAAAAGGTACCTCATGCAAAAACAGCGAATATTTTTCTGCATCGGAAAATGTTCGGCATTGCATGAATACCATTATTAATAAGATCAATAACTGATGTTAGGAAAAAGTGTAAACGTTAGAACAGAAAGTTTGTTTTGAACTAGTAAATATATGAGAGCAGTGCATATAAGGCTTTGGTTGCAAATAGTTTGAACACCACTGTAAGTCAACGTTACTTTCTACACTAGTTTATTTTAATAATGCTTGCCTAAAACAGAACTTATTAAATCCAGTTATTGTATTATTTTTATTTAAATTTTCTTGAAAAGTTTTTTTTTTCGGTGACCACATTGATTTTGTAGCATATCTTACCTAAAAAAACGAATAATTGTGAATACTGGTTTTGAACATTTGTTTCACTTTTTCTTTATGTCTACCAAAACAAACTACTTTCTTCGTGGTGACATTAAAATTACAATGCATAAAAGTATTGAAACCATTATGTTTTTACTCCACATCGAGTTCTTTAGTCAGTTTTCACTAACCTAGATATATTTTTTGCTACATTTACCGGTTCTAGGCAAAAGCCTGTATTTTAATTTAATTGTTTTCTATGACTTATGCTGTGACCGAGTTATACACGTTTTGACATACTAACACGCATTATTTTTTGATTATACCAAACTTACTCAAATTAACTTATCGTACTAATCGCACAGCTCACATTTAGAACGTTCCGCTCTGCTTCATGACAAGTTGTTGGGCTACAAAGAATGTCGACTGTTAAAAAAGATTTGACTATAAGATTTAACAAAATATATTGAGATTTATAAAAGAGAATTTTTTTAAATATTTCAGGAACAAAGCTTATTTATAAAAATGTTGGGACGTTGAAAAAATTCAGTTATCTTCTTTCCGGATGCACTTTCTATTCTCTTTTCTACTCCCTTTTTAATAAATATACAGAGTTTTATTATCATACCATTTGACGTAATCAACCTTCGGTTTTTAAAATGTTGTTTACAGCAAAGTCATTTATACACGTGTCAGAAAAAAATATTCCATTGATTGATGTAGGCGTTAAACGCTTAATGCATACAAAATTACATAACTACAATAGTTCCAGCTGTGTATCGTGAACTTTTTGCAGCAATGCGCTATTTTTACTTATAAGCTTTTTTTTAAATTTGCATCTTAATGTGAAATCTGGCTTATGTACTTGTGTTAAAAAAAAAGAAGGAACGTGCGAGTGAAATAAGACCCAAAAAACGTATGCTTGTAAAGTAAGGGACCATTTCGGGGATATTTATATATGGACCACACAGCTTTAAGTAAATTTAAATTCTCCTCCCTACATTGACTCCTTATATAAAGCTTTACTGAAGGCTTATTTTGGTGAAATTTTTATCTGGGTAAGTAAGTAAATTAAAGCCTGTATGATACTTCATTTTTTTTTGCTCAATTTTTGTCATTGAAAATGAAAACTAGAGCAGTTCAAATAGTACGAATGCATGCGTGAGTGAGTACGCATATAGTACGAATTGGAGAAAATTTTGTAGGACGGACTGTATTTTCTTTGCATTTTTGTGTGTAGCTAATATTAATTTATTAAATGCAGCTGATCTTAAAAACACCAGAAATAAAAAAGTAACAACGTTTATCCTTTTCTTATAAAATATGTCTGTTCTGCCCACGTACCACTTGTTTTCAGATTTCAAAATTGGACAAAAAAGAATTAAGTATCATACGGGCTTAAGCATTGCTAAATATAATTTATGTAATGAATTCAAATTCATATCAAAGAAAAAACCAAAAAGTTATGGAGACCTTTTAGTGACGTTGACACATTATCTTTATATATACGGAGTGTACCTATTTAAGTGACGCGCAAAATAGAGTAAATTTTTTTATTTGTTCATTAAAACTTATTATTACAATTCAAACATGATATAATCAATCAGGTAGCATTGACAATTGGTTATTTTGTCATGAAAAGGGAACCTGGCTCCTGTGAAAAACAGTTGTTAGTCCAACACATGGAAAAGTGATGCAAATGAACATACAAACATTATAAAAATTATAGTGCGTTTAAGTAAAAAAAAAAGATTTAAAATTCTGAAAGTGGTCAAAAAAATGTGAGTGTGATTTTTGCGAAAAGTTTTTCAGTCCGTAATGTCAAATTTTTGACACTTTCAACATTTTTTATGTTTTCACTAACTAACACCAACACTTTCATTCCAATAATTATTCATTACATTTACAATGATATGTATTTACATGATACAAAACATGGGGCGTCAATAAGCAAATGTATGGTTTATTGCAAACTCTGAAAAATGAACAATATATGATTGTGCACGCTCTCTTCTTAGCTATATTTTTTGACAGATTCAAGTTCCAGAAAGAACTGTCACTGCTACCTGGTTGATTATAGCATGTAATTTAACGGTACAATTTGCATTCCTTTCTTTCACAAAATTTTCTTCAAACTTTTATAATCTTTAAAACAAAAACAAAATTAAGCTTTTCAAAAAGCTTGGACCAGTGATATATGCATCGAGATATGTCAAAAGCTTTGTACGTATTCATGTGACGCGCAGTGTATTTTTTGTTGCAATTTTTTGGTTAAAAAAAGAAATGAGTTTTTTTTCAAGACCTGGTTTTTAGACGGCCGGCACACGTTCGACAAAATATAGGCAAAATTTTCGCATAAGGTGTTACTGGAAAGTTACGAAGTTTAAATATTTTCAATTCCTTTTTATAATCTAGACACATTTTGTATTTTTTGCATACAAAATAGGTTTTGTTTGTTAAATTACCGTACGAGATCTGTTCAAATAGTATCGCGTATTTTGATTTTCCGAGGGTTACGTATGTTCGATTTTCGATTTTTTTGTGGCGTTATGTTGATACTAATGTCTCTCATTTATGCCGACATTTGATAATTTTCAGTGTTCAGTTAATTTTTGAAATCTCCATTGCTTGCACGTATTTTAGCTTGTCTTCGATTTTTGCTTTTTTTCGGTCTTGGCTCGTGCGGCAGCTTCCATTGGGATGATTGAGCTTTGGTTTTCACGTCATAAACAGAAACCCATGATTTGTGACCACTTATGACCCTTTGGAGTAAATTTGGGTCGTCGCGGACAGACTCCAACATCTCCTTAGCAATGTCAATGCGATGCTGTTTTTGGTCGCAATTGAGCAATTTTGGTACGAATTTCGCGGCGATCCGTCCATGCCTAAATCATTCGTAAAAATCGAATGGCACGAGAAAATCAATATGCTTAGTTCCTCAGCAACTTCTCTAACAGTGATTCGACGATTGGCCAATACTATTTTCTTTACTTCATCAATGTTTTTGTCTGTTGTTGAAGGGCTCGGGCGTCCGACACGCTCTTCGTTGTTCACATCTTTTCGTCCCTCTGACCAAGGTTGATTTATAAGGTTGTCGCAGGGCTAATCGCACTCTCTTCTCAGTACCCATAATTGTCAAAACCAGCCAATTTTGCGAATGACTACGAAAGAAAAACGGATGATAATAGAGAGCACTTGCAGATTTTCTATGAGATGTCAACTTCGATTTGACAATTATGGGTACTCGCTCTCCCTTGCGACAACCTTATAAATCAACCTTGCCTCTGACAATATTTTGTACCACCGATAAACGTTGTTTCAGTCTAAGAGAGCTTCACCATATGCCACAGTCAACATTTGGAATGCGTCCGCGCACTTAATTTTGGTTTTCGCACAGATTCTTTGCTCCATTTTTTGAGATAGACAAAAGTCGAAGACGAGCCAAAACACGTGCAAGCAAAGTGACAGTCAAAAATTAACTGAACACTCAAAATGGCCCAACTTGTCGCCATAAGTGAGAGACATGAGTACCAACATAACGGCACAAAAAATTCGAAACTCGCGATACTTTTTGAACAGACGTCGGATAATGTAGTCTCGACCGTTGAACAAAGAAGGCGCCTTTGGAAGAAGTTTTTATATACTTGAAACTACTTAATAAACATGCCTATGAAGTCTTTAATCATAGAACACATTTAATGAAATTTTACACAATGAAAGCTCATCAACAGGGCGTCAGTTCTGGGTTTTCCTTTTTTTAAAATTGTTGTTCCTGAGACAGTGACGCACGTTTGAATTTGTGTGTTATTTTGTCATATCCTGAAAATTTATTATTTTTAATAAGCTGTAATTTTTTGAAATCCACTCAAATCCCTGAAAAATCTTTTGAACCCACATGTCAAACTTTCCTCTTTCTGTTGGTACCAAATTTTTTGCGACTACTTGTGCCTTTTTGAATATTTAAGCTTTAAACTATAACTCTTCCAAGTATGCACTAAAGCTGAAGCAATTGATTGCCCGCTATAGTTCAAATACTATAGAATTGGTTTATGTTCAAACTGCAACAACAAATTTTGCCATGTGTGTATAAAATGTGAGAAAAATTTTTGCCGTAAAAGGGGAGTGGCCCGCCCAATGAAACACCCACTTCAGTGAACACGCTATAAAATTTATCTTATTGAAGATAAAGAAAAAATGTTTTATATGGTAAAAGACATTAGAGGCGTAGATACTAAAAATTGGAAAATGTGGTATCTAAGGTTGCGAACATAGTGAACGCCGGTACAGACAGGCAGGCAGGCAGGTCCGAACAGATTTTCACATTGGAGCACTAAAGAAACCAAGTCATTCATCTCTTTTGCTCTAATGTGTTTTCTGATCTGATCTGATCTGCCTGCCTGTCTGAACCGGCGTTCACTATATTCGCACTTAAGGGTTCAAATTGGGTAAAAAGCGTTAAAAGCAGTTAGCGGGATAGTTGAAAGGAATTTCAAATTATCAAAATTTCTATAATTGTTTCTTAATACCTTTATATATGTCCGAAACTATTTTTCAGGATTAAGTTAGGAAGCGAAGGGTTAAAACATACCTGGAAGTACAATTTTATTACCATATCTGTTAGTTTTTAACTGTGAACTACTTTTTAAACTTATGTCTAGAGTATATATTCTGGAATTTACCTATTTGGTAGGTTAAGGGTTAAAAAAAATGTTCGGAAGTCAGAACAATTTTCAAACAGAAATAATTGCATTGTTCTTTCAAGTTATATTTTCTTTCTGTTTGCAAAAGGGAAAATTTTGGATTTGAGTATATTTTTCAATTTGATAATTTCATAAAATATACCATATTTTGAATACATATTGAGGATTCAAAATTAGTTTCTCAAAAACATTATTTGTATGCATGCTATAAGGGTTGTAAAAAATCTAAACTTCTGATAGGGTACTAAAATTTAAAAGCGAAAACAAGTTCAAAAGGTACTGCCAACTATTCTGTGATGCTTTTTAAATGAAATGTCAAAAATTGGTGCTTCTACGTCTAACCGTTTAGATGCTACAGTTTTTATTTTCATATTTTTTCTAAAGTGCGGCAGTATCCAGCCGTGTAAATTTAAATCAAATCTTCACCGACACTACTAGTCCATCTTTCCAACCTTCAACTAACTATCACCCGTCTTTCGAATCAACCCTTAAGTCTAAAAAACTAAAAAAAAAAGTTTCCACTTTGAATAAACTTTGATTTGAAAATATAGTGCCTGAGCAAAGAGTGTTCCAGATATCATCTCAATAAATAAATTTTGCAACAGTTGCATTATGTACTTTTAGAAATTTTTACAGTTTTCATCATCAAAATAAAACATTTTGCAAAGTAATTTTCTATTTTAAACGCTTGCAGCATTATTGGGAATTCTATATTAAAATTGCAATTTATTCGTGCACGCAGTATGTTTGTATAAATTTGCACGAAAAAGGTGCAAAAAATATGCATACATATGTGTTTGAGTTTTTTTTTTCTTCAATTTTGTGTGAATAAAATCTGTGGAATTTGGCAACGATTTAGAAATTTTATTAGACCGAAATATAAATTTAATGGGCTGCAATAAACTATTTTCTGATATATTTTATAAACTCGTGTGTGTTTGTCAAAGGTAAAAATGTGAAGATAAATAGTATAATAAACTAGTTGACATTTCAACCAGTTTATTAAAAAATTGTGTATTCAAATTTACACAAAATTCTAAACAATGTGAGCGAATGAAGTGGGTGACTAAATTTAATAAGCATTTATCGCTTTTCATCATATAGTACATCGTAAATTGCTTAGAGATGTTTAAACTTGTAAGTAAAGGATTAACGAAATTAAACTTTTCAAAAAGCTGTGGCCGCTAAGATAAGCTTTGATCTGTGTGCTTTAGAAATGTAAGGAAAAATATAAACCTCTCGTGGTTGCTTTGGGAATCTCAGTTTACATTAATCTCTCAACAAAACCGTTCATTCCCATT
Source organism: Coremacera marginata (assembly GCA_914767935.1). NCBI lineage: Eukaryota > Metazoa > Arthropoda > Insecta > Diptera > Sciomyzidae > Coremacera > Coremacera marginata. The sequence continues at coordinate 161,672,688 of OU612047.1, forward strand.
TAAATTTAATTGTTCTTTTATAAAAAAAAAAAAATTGTGCCTGAAAAATTCTCTCACAATCGTCTTGTATTACACAATAATTATATTCTTATACGATTCGTTTCTCTAATCTACTACGCAACAATTGGACCGAGTAAATTGCCTGCTTTGTGGCAATCAAACAAAGTATTTCCTCATATTTCAATATGAAGCAAAGTGCTTATTTTTAATTTATTAACAAAATAGTTGTTAGAAAATACTTGCGAAAGTTTATTTTTTGTTTTGTGCTGTGTTCTTAGCTATTAGATGTTTATAAGTTTTTATTTTTATGCAGATTTGTATTTTTATAAAAATGCCAAACTGTCTGCTGCTAGTGTTGCCAATTATTTGTCAAGACTTTTTAATGTTGACTATTTTTACTTCGCTTTGATTGCAAACATTTTGTTGTTCAGCTATTTTGTAGGTGTTTGAATTTGGTTGATGATTAATTCGCGAAAAACGCACATCTCTCAGTTGTGAAAAGATTGCTTTATTCAAATGATTCACAAGCGCCAGTTTATGCTACGAAAAGTTATTTTTAAGATGTTCTAAAAATATACAAAATACTTGTATGTATGTATACACAAACATAATTTTTTTTTGTTTTTGTCAAATTAATAAAATAATTCTTTGATTGGAGGTGCTGCATAATTTATACAATTTGAATTTTTAGCATTTTGTCGATCTTCTTCTGGGTCTGCTTAATGAATTTGATCTGCCTACCCTTTTAAGGATGATGTCGATTGTCAACAAAATATTGTGCTGATTGAATAATTATTGGGAAAAACCTACTTCTTAAGTTAAGTAAATAATTTTAAAACTCATTGCTTATCACATAATCGTCTGTCTTAGTAGGAATATTTTTAACTCAATGCAGCTTAAAAATAAACACATGATTTAATATTGAAATCGAGACATCGATCGGCTTTAGAGATTTGTGAGTAATCCAAAAGATATTCGGTTTTAAGAAGTAAGCATCTTAGTGCGTGTGCAAGTTTTGCACCATGCTCAAAGAAGACCAAGCTAGGTAGTAAAAATCTTGGTCCTAAACTCAATGCAAACATCAATAAGCTCGAATGCAAGCGATTATTTGGAAGTTTTTTTGTATTTTATGTTTCTATGGAAACTTTGTAAAATATGTTTAAAATCTGTTAAAGGTAATGAATTGCTAAAATTTTCCATGATTTTGCTCAGTGACTAGTTTTCTTAGTTAGATTTATGCTTAAAATAATAAATTGTCCATTGTTGTTGAAACAGGCTATTGCGTTCCAGGAAATTTACGGCATTACGACGCGACTGCTACTTAAATATTAACAAGTTTAGACATGGAAACAGCATAATTCTACCTAAGTGAAAAATGCTTGCCTTAATTACAATCGCTGTTAGCTGAGAAACGTTATTTTTCAAGGTCGTAACGAGTCAAAACTTAATACAAAATTTGCGCTCTTTGTTTTAGTTGTTCACTTTGCTTTTTTCACTACAATATGAAGTACTTTTAATATTTTTACGACCTGTATTTTCACTATTATTCCGAAATTCTCTCGAGTTCAAAGCAAAAGATTTTTCTGAGAAAATGGTTATTGTTTCAATATTATGCATCCTATTTTTTTTTCTGTTATGTCTAAAAAAATATTTTGAAATTGCATTTTAATAATGCGCATTCTTATACATTTGAATTAATAAAGCAATAATTACTTAAAACGGAATAATTTATAAAAATATTCTAACATAAAAATGTTGCTAAATGGCAACTTATTCAAAAAATACAAAAATTAAGGGAGTATTCCTGGTTGACAAAAAATTTTTTAAAGCTTGGATATTTGAGAATATCGTCCTAAAAGGGTTTTTTTCATATTCGAAATACTTTAGGAGATATGGCCTTTTTTGTCCCGCAATGTTTTCACCAAAATGCGACTTGCTTAATTTGGCCACTTTTGAATGCGATTTAGATGGGAGTCAAACCCGAGGTAACGAAAGCTTTCAATAACAATAAACAAAAACTAAAATTCGCCGAACTCGAAAGTATAAAAAAGACAAATTTATTATTTTAAGAGTATTTTGTTCGCAGTGCTATCGAATCCACTACCTCACGATCTTCAGACGGATCTTCAAATCTCTGAGCAACGTACTCATGTCAAGCAAAGTTGCTGATTAACTATTTAGTATTAGTTTCTCTTTTCTTTCTTATCTGATGGCCTTGGATTGTGTCTTGACTATATTTATTGCAGTTTTATAAAAGAATTCATTCAGTTGTGATTTAAAATCATTTAATTCCCAATCAATGATTTAAAAAAAATGAATGCAATTATTTCTTCATTCCAATAACTACAAAAAGGTAACTCATGCAAAAACAGCGAATATCGCACTTTTCCTTAGATTTTTTGCATTGTTATAATAAAAAAATTATGACCATTTTTTTTATTTTATAGGAATCATATATAGCTAAAATATCTGCATAATAAATATAGACAATTTATTTTTACTGTACAAAACTTTCAAGTGAAACTTTAATCGAATTTGCACTGGTGTGTATTGTGTCATTTAAGGGTTAATGAATGGTACAATGAATTGTAAAAATAGTATGAAACTTTCAAAATTGTGTGAAAGCAGAGGGGCATCAAAATCATAATAGCTCGCCTACTCCTATGATATGCCTCGAAACGCTCGCGCTTACATGTCTCTAGTATCATTGTGCTCAAAAACAAAGGAAACAAAACTTTAAAGTCTTTCATTAATAATAATGATGGGAACGATTATCATTTAATATAATTTTTTTTAGTTATTATTGAGCTATTATAAATACAACTTTCTTAAAAAGCTGGGGTACGCGGTATAATTTTTGACCACCATTAGGAATTTGTAGATTTGAACTCACTTCATAAATAAATTAATTATTTTGAATAGTCAAACAAATTGTCATTTATATCATTATTAATTTTTTTAATTTTTATAAATGCATAAAGTTTATCATCAAATTAGTATGATTATTGGCAAGATGGTATAGTTATAGGTATGGGCTTCATATATAGTTATTGGCATCAAATAAAAAAAAACATAAGTAGTATTTTCCAGCCGTATATAGGCACTTAAATGATTATTTGTATAATAACTATATAACTTGTGCATATAACTGCAGTTCATTATTTAACTTTACGCTTTTCTTATTAAAATGACAAAAACAAATACCTTTGCTCTAAATTTTTCGAATAAAAATATTTATTACAACGTTTCGCACAGTACTAAAAGAGAAATAACAACAAAAAGGTCAGCAAACCATAGCAAAATAAACAAATATTTATAAAAAAAAATAGTTTTGCCAGACGCATTCTTCAAATTCACAGCAAACACTATGCAAAGGAAGGTTGTCAATAACTATACCGAAAATTGAGGGTGTCAACAAGTGCCAGTTATGTGGGGAAAATCCCATTCATGGTAATTTTTAATTGCTCTTGGAAATTTTTTTTTTTTGGGAACTCCCATGGTATTTTTTTATTCAGCGTGATATTTTTTAATTAGCGTGGAATTTGGGAATTTTTTTTCCAACTGATTTTTTTCACATTTATTAAGCAAAACTTCATATGCTTTCAATTATACGCATTAAACGCTCTGTTTACACCACGATTTTCTTTGGTTTTTTAGTTGTAAAGGGTTAAAGCAAACGAAGTGTTACGACCTTGTTCGTATGTTTTCTATTTCTTATTACAAAATGCTTTCTGAACATCTCCAGATTTTCCGAAAATTTTGATTTATTGTGGTATTTTTTAATGCGTATGGGATTTTTTCGGGATTTTTAAATGCATATGGGATTTTTGGTGGTATTTTTAAAAAGCGCGATATTTTTGTGGTAATTTTTATTGATTGTGGGATTTTTTGTGGTATTTTTTAATTGCGGTGGGAATTTTTTGTTTATTTTGACCGTGGTAATTTTGGTGGTATTTAATTTATGGTACTGTGGGAAAAAGGTTGTTTCCGTGGGAATTGTTCCAAATTTTGACTGGCAATCTTGGCGGCCGTGGCGTAGTGGGTAGAGTGTCTGACTCTTACGTCAGAGAACCCAGGTTCGAATCCTCCATCTGACACAGAAAATATTTCAATTGAGTTAATTTTTCTGTTCGGCCGTCACCTCTCTGCAGACAATGGCAAACCTCAGAGAGTAAAAACTGCCATGATTAGCTTCTTGAGAACATAAGCCGTTCGGAGTCGGCGTAAAACATGTAGATCCAGTTCTCGATCATGTGTGTGCAAACATTTCACATCACACACAACACAATTGATCATTAGACGCTCGGTCAAAGTCCTTTCAAGGGCTGAAATGGCCATTTCGTTTTTTTTTTAATCTTGGGGGTTCAATAATTATATCGCGTACCCTATCTCTTTTTATTGTGTAACTGTAGGTCAAATGTCGCCCGTCTACACGTCTGATTAAAAATGTTTTTTTTTACGCCGATATCTATTTTAATCACAGTTTAAGTACGCAGGCCTGTTTAATTTACGATTTGTTATTTTTACGCCAACTTACCAAAGCGTATTTTTCTTTGTTTTTGTTTTGCATGCAAACACAAATACGCAAACACGCGTAAATAAAAGTAGCCCTTGGACGTGTTTTTGTGTCTCGTATTTTTAAGCCCTATCTACAGCATGTATAACACGGTTGCAAAATCATTGAATACGGTAAACACATACTGAGGTGCTCACAGTTGCAAAAATAACAAATGCTATAAATATGCTTTGTTAATATACGTTTAAACTGTGAATAGCCTAAATTTCTTAAAGTTTTAGCGACAGCAGGACTTCCTTGCTTAAGTAAATCTGCCAGTTATTGAGAACATTATATTTTTACCATACGTAGTTGATTTTTTCACATGATTGTTTTTTGCTTTAGAAATTCTTGTTCTAAATACCTTTGAAATGTCAGGAAAAAAAGACATTAAATATTTACACTGAAATTAGTCTGGCTGCCGCGACAATTGTAGTGTTTAGAGCAGGCATTCGATAAACAAAAACAACAAAATCAAGCAATTGGCAACTACTTGTTGCTGCGCCGAACAGTGCTGTGCGAGTGCTGAATGCATTTAAATGAGGAAGTATTCAAATTATTTTCAAATTCACATATGCAGTAATATCCACACGCACATTTTCGTAAAAAGTAGAGCTTACTTTATTTTTATATTTTTTTGGTTAAGTTTATTGAAATCGTATATTGTTAAAAAAATTAATGTTCACCTTTTCTATTTCTAAAAGTTGTTCATTTATTATTTTCGTACAAAAGCAAATGTTTTGACATTTCAATCGAAACTACGCATGTGGTATATTTCCGCCCTACATCAAATATCAAGCCAAGTTATTATAATGCATTTTCCGAGACATAGTTGTTAAAAGAATGAATTGTTATTGTGTTCTTTCGAAAGTTGTCTTTCTTCCGAAGCCCGGAAAAAGGATTATGCTTAATTTTTATAAATGCATGAAGTCGTTCAGACCGATCAGCCTTACGTCTTTCCTCTTGAAAACGATGGAAAGAGCTATGGTTGACTGTCTTGAGAGCACTTCGCTGATGCATAATTCTCTGAGTAGATGCCAACATGCGTATAGAGCAGGTAGGTCTACGGAGAATGTTTTTCACGAATTAGTAAGAGTTGCTGAAAAGAAGCTGTTTTCAGGAGGCATTGCGATGGCCACATATATGGACATCTAGGGTGCTTTTGACAAAATATGCTTTGCAAGGTTGCGGCAAGCCCTCACACAGCGCGATGTAAGCCCAATGATAGTAAATTAGGTAGACAATATTGTCAAGCACAGGGCGGTCAACATGCAGAATGGTCGAGTCAAGACAAGAGGTAGAGTAAGTAGAGGATGTCCCCAGGGCGGGGTGTTATCGCCAACCCTGTGGAACTAGACTAGATGAATCGGGCATACACACTATATAGGTTATGCAGATGACATTGCGTTGGTGGCCTGTGGTAAGTTCATTGACATTATTTCAGACATCATGAAGGCAGCACTCCGAATGGGGGAGGTGTCGAGAACAAGGCCATACCGTAACCGCAGGAAAATCAGACCATATTCTCTTTACTAGAAAGAGGGCAGGTTTGAGGAGAGAACCACTCAGACTTTTTGGAGCTGAAATCAACATATCCACGAAAGTTAAATATTTATGGATAACCCTTGAACGGCGGCGCGAACAGCCCTCAGGATGTTGCGAAATGCTACATGGCATGGATCAACGGCTCTACATTGTCATATGCGCATCCTTGATATTCTACATAGAGATGTCAGGGAGACGGATATGCCTATGGACGGAAGGCAGAGAGTAAGGATAACAGAAAAATATTATAAAACTCATATAGCAGATTTAGTCGTCTGTGAAGAAATCGCTGGTAACGATATCAGTATATTAACAGACGGCTCTCTGATGAATGGCAGAGCCGGGGCAGGCGTTAACTCAGAAGAGTTGAGCCTATCCTGTGTACTGAGGTTGGCGAGGTTTGTGTCTGTGTACCAGGCGGAAATGCTTGGTGTGGTGCATGCACTGGACTACCTGATAGATGACCGGGTCAATGGCAAGAAAATTGTCATTGCCCTTGACAATCAGTTGGTGATTAGGTGCATGCAGCGTACAGGCGTCACTTCCAGGTTGGCCATATAGTGTCTTACCAAGCTCAATAGGTGCGCTCAGACAAATGACACTTATGTGTGTGAGAGGACATTCTGGCATAGAACAGAATGAAAATGCTGATTCTTTAGCGAGAGAAGGATCAGCAGAAGAGTTCTGTGGACCCGAGCCACGTATCGCTATAGGCGACAACATGGTGGCAGGCCTTATTAAGCAATGGACGGACTCGGAACACCGTACAAGGTGGAAAGAAGCTCTTAATTGCAGGCAATCGAAGGCGGCCGTGAAGTGGTCTCGTAGTGAGACAGCAAAAGTTAGACGTTACAATCGAAGAACTTTAAGCTGGCTTACTGCACTGGTCACAGGACACGGTCCCTACATGTAGTATCTCAGGAAGATGGCTCCGACCGAGGACGATGCGTGTAGGTTATGCCTAGAGGAGCCGGAAACAGCAGCACACATTCTGTGCCAGTGTCCGGCGTTGGCAAGCATAAGATTGTCCATTCTGGGACGTTCATTTATTGGCGAAGCCGAGATTGGTCAACTGACCTACAAGGCTATGCTTGAGGTGACAAGCGATGCTTAAAAGGGACCCACAGTGGTTCGCTTCGGCCAATCCCTTATTTATTATATAAATATATATCGTACACTAAGTACAAAACTCAAATTTTTTACTTTTTGATGTAAAACTATTCGTAGTGATCATACACTTTGACTGTAACACATCAAATACATTTTGTACACATCTTCTTTCTCTATAGTTTAAGAAAAATGTTTTGTCTCATTGCTTTGTATGTTGTTCCTTCAAAAATTAAAATGTTTTTTGCTTCACCAAGAAATTTAAAAATTTTGAGTTGTGACTGTTTTGTATTTAGTGTGCGATATATTCTCTATCTCTTAAGTTCTTTGATTATAACAGATATTTATGATTCTGCTCTGTTGCTAAAAATAAAATTTTAGCAGGTAAAATTCTTTTATAAATATTTATCTTAAAATAGACGCAACAAAAGAGTAAAATTTTACGAAAACTTTTGCAATAACAAAGAATAACCTTTGTAGATAAACATTCCCACGTTATCAGTGCTCGCCTAAAAACATATCATGTCATCACTTAGCTTCCGGTGGTCTTGCAGTCTATTTATGTATGTTGCTTCGATTTTCCTTTTGGCTCAACAATTAACCTTTAAACTCACCGTCCAACAACATGCATCTTTTCAAGGAATTCGGCAGAAAAGGAAATAAGGAAAGTCATGAATGATCTCATTATGTTGATCATTATTGATCAACAATAACATTAAAATTCTTTTTTATCTAAAGCATGTATTGGCTTTTTAGGGCAGGGTCAGTAGGTCGGCAAATATTACTGGTGTCCGATCGAATATCCGGGTTCAGCCAGTTCGGTCCTTTTTATCAGTTTTGATTGTTCGATTGTTCTCATATTTTAATGACATACGACAAAAATTAGTGAAAGAATTAAATTAATATAATATTAAACTTTTTTATTCTTATAAAATGTTATGTTTTCTGCATACTTTTAAAAACAAAAGTTTTATAAAAAAATTTTAGTTTTCATATAAATACTCGGTTTCGAAAAAATATTTATTTCGGTCGGACACTAATAGCCTTATTCTGGTGATTAACAGCTGTAAACTCATTGACAAGCTAATCTATTATGTGCTATTTCTTTCTGAATTTTCTGAATATTTTTTTTGTGGTGTTGACATTTTTGTCATGCTATGAGCTTTTTATTACATTTTAGAATAAGAAATTTTTACAGTTGTCAATAAATTTACAACTGTCAATCACCAGAATAGGCTATAAATATAACATTTGTTCTGTAGAGAAAGTAAATGGTTTTTCAATAGAAAAGACAATTAGTAAGACAGAGGTGAATAAAGTTCCCGCCTACTATTGGGTTGTTTAAAAAGAAAGTGCATTTTTTTCTGGTAAGCATCACTGTCATATTTTGACTTATATGTCATTATTTTTGCTCAGCTATTTATTTTTATTAAAAACAAATAAATTAACCCTTCCCTGTGTCCACTATATTTTTGCGTACGTTATGCGTCTGCTATGACGATTTTGTCAAAGCTATTTTTTACCCCTTTCGAGAGAGTTGAAAAATATTTGTACAGTTTAAAGCAATTAATTTAGAGAGTCAAAAACGAGTACTTTTTAATAAAAAATTACTACCAAAATTAGTGTTGAAATCCAACAATTATGATTGTTTATAAATTTAACAATTGCCTTGACAATTTCTATTGATTTTGAGTACTAATTTTCTCTTTAAATATCGACAATTTTTTTACGATTTTTAAATTTATTGTTATTTTTGTGTATTGTTGAATTCGACAATTTGATTGTTAATTTTTTAAATTCGAAAATTCCATTGAGAACTTAAAATAAAAATTGTTTTATTGTCTAGCACAATAAACTTGCAACGACAAGGATATAATTATATTTTTATTAATTTGTTTTTTGACCAATTAAAAATTTAATTTTAGACGTTTAAATGTTGTTTAAACTGTCAAAACTTTACTTCGAAAAATTAACCATTTCGATTGTTATTTCTAGCAAAAAATCAACATTTCCTATTGTTTATGCTATTTTAACCGATATCATTTTTATTTTTTTATTAAAACTGGGTGTTTTATAAAGAAAAAATGTTCCAAAGAATTTTACTTGATATATAGGACTTTGAAAAAAGCCTGCCCAAAATTTGGCTCCATTCCAAAAACCCATACTTATTTCGCAACTGTAAATTTTATTTTTTTGGAAAAAAAATTTTTAAAATTTAAAAATTTATTACATAAAGATGTTTTTATTTAAAAAATATTAGTATATGTACTGTTAAAAATAAAAAAATCTCTAAAACTTTTTTTATCAAAATTATTTCTATGCAAAAAGGTACAATTTCGATAGTATCATAAGTGTAGATGTAGAATTTTTGTTTGATATTTTTGGTTTCATATGAAAAATCAACCAAATATTTTGGGCAATATTGCACTCTTTGTTTTTGGATGATTTATAATTTTTTTCTTTTTTTTATGATTTTTCGTTTTCAATATTTAACAAAAAACGTGAATCAGCCATTAGAGATAACGGTATTTAAGGTAAAAGCCGTGGTATTTTGTCGCACGATTTTTTATAAAAATTTTACGTCTGTGGCGCTTTTTTTTACGGTTCACCCAAAACATAATGCATATCGCTCGATGTGCACCCTGAAGTAACCAAAACATGAGGAATGTTTCGCCTTTTTTTTTTTTTTTTTTGGATGGTTCACCCTTTTACGGAAAAACCAAACCATGCAATTTTGGGTTTTTAACCAAACCAAAATATTTCAAAGGGAACAACAAATATTTCAAAAAAACATACAAAATTGGTAAAACCTCAAATGTTCTGAGTACAAAACCAGTTATATCTTCAAAAGTAATGCATGGATTTTTTATGGTTAATGGATATCCATAACGATTACTTTTATAAGAAAACTAAAATATAAAGTTTTTAGACCCATTTCACCAACTATAAGCAAATATCTTTAACTTCTAAGCTATATGAAAGCGGCCTGAAATTTTTCACTATTAGCTTTTTTAGCACCAAATGCACATTTTAAAAAATAAACTAAAAAAGGCCATTTTAGCTAAAAGTCAATTGCTCCTATTTCTATAGATTTTTGAGCAGAATGCATGGAATTAAAATTGCCCTTGAAAAAATTTAGAAAATGGGCCTTGAAAACTCTGCTCATTTCGTACAAGGCAAACTTATATCTTGGGAACAATGCAAAAATTTAAACGATTATTTTTTTTTTGTATAAAAAAAAAATAAAGAAATGGCCATTTCAGCCCTTGAAAGGACTTTGACCGAGCTTCTTATGATCAATTGTGTTGTGTGTGATGTGAAATGTTTGCACACAAATGATCGAGAACTGGACCTACATGTTCTACGCCGACTCCGAACGGCTTATGTTCTCAAGAAGCTTTTCATGGCAGTTTTTACTCTCTGAGGTTTGCCATTGTCTGCAGAGAGGTGACGGCCGAACAGAAAAATTAAATCAATTGAAAAAACTTTCTGTGTCGGATGGAGGATTCGAACCTGGGTTCTCTGGCATAAGAGTCACACACACTACCCACTACGCCACGGCCGCCACATTTTTTTTTGTTTTGTATATATTCGTTTTTTATTTTTGGATAATTTTTCCAAAACTTTTTGGATTATTTTTCGTTTTTGTTGGGTGAAATTTCATTAGCCAATATATCATAATTATTAGGTTTTTTCATTGGACTGTTTTTTCATACATTGATTTTTCTTTGAGACGATTTTTCATGGTGCCAATAACTTTCACACAAATCATTCATGCATGATAAGAACAAGCATTCTTTAGAAAGCATAAACGAATGCCTGAATATCTTATGGCATTGCCTTGTATAAAAATCATACCTTCTGGAATGCACAGCCAATCGAGGCTAAACCATCTCCTACTGGGATGATTTAAGTCTTAAAATTAAACACAGCTCGATGGTGCTAACAATAAACAGCTGTTATGTTGTCAAGTTTATTTATGGGATGGTTTTGAACAGCTGATTCTAAAAATTGTGATACATATGTTTACAAAAAGTGTAAAAATGGATAGTAAGAAAAACATTAAATAAAAAATTATTATGAAGATATTGGATTTAAATTTTGATTGTCTGCTGCGCATCTTGCAGTTTTGCAATGAGCGGGACTTGGCGAATTTGTGCCGAGCTCATTGGTTTTTTCGCCAAATTATCGACCAAAACATCTACAGTGGCAAAAGCTTAGATCTACTGATGTGTGGTCATCGCAATGAGCCCATTATTGGCAAGCGGTAAAAAATTACTAATTACAAAGTATATTTAACATTTATTTAAAAATTTATTCGGTTTAGAACACATGGAACGTTGTCATACGAACAACGTTTGAGCATTGCGCAAAACTGGGTTGAGGGTCGCTATCAAGAGACAGAATACTTTCATCACCGCAAGATGTTTCCAACCAAGGTGCATCTAGAACGTGAGCTGCTGTATATTACACATGCAGGTTTCTTGCGCATTCATAAAAGAATATTCAATGAGCCACTGCAGCGACGATATTTGGTGGAAATAGCGACGAAAAACAAATCAGACATTGCAGATTTTGTTCAACATCGTGATAGCTTATTTGCTGGACGTGTGTGTGGAAGTTGTTTTATTTATGAGGATGATTTAGTTCATGAGCAGCGTCTACATTCACCAAAAGAATATCTTATGTGTGTTAATTTTGCAAATGATGTATATGTTTCGAGTACTGATCGTTGCAGCAAAGTTTGGCAACGCGCAAATGAATTTGGTATGGTACATTTAGATCTGGTCCAGAAGTTGGAACACTCGTTTAAGGCTTTGCAATTTACAAGTGGAGGTGAACGCTTTTACGGTGGTCTTTATACAGATGTGAATCGCCACGCTTTGCGTGAGCACGACGTGGAGAGGTTTGTCTCATTAATAGTTGCTAAATTTGAATAAAGTGAACATAATGTGCTTTATTTATAGTGGTTGCCATACCATACTCAACTCCAACAGCCTTTCCATTTATGATCTCAAGCTCAAGGACGATCACGTTGTATTCACCGCCAATTTTGACACAACATTTCGCATGTACGATCGACGTTCTAATCATGACGAAGCCGTATGGGAAGATCCGTTCGATTCGTCATTCTATTGTCTCGACTACGATGGTCTGTACGGCGTACTCTGTGGTGCCAAATACCATGGACGAGTGAATTTATACGATATACGCGTACCTGGCAAACTAGTACAATTGTTTTTTCCCTGCCGTAGAAGACAGAACAGTTCCCCCGTATACAGTCTGGCCTGTGATAGTCGATATTTGTTTGTAACTACCGATCACAATTTAAGGGTATTCGATTTCAAGGGAGACTATGGAATAAGCCGTGATTATAGTGATATTTTTAATGAGATGAGAAGAATATAAATTTGACCAGCAAAGGGAGTAAAATGCATGTTCTAAAAACACTTCCTAGTTAGTAAATTAATTAATAGTTACTAGAAAATAATGCTTTCTATTGTGAATACCTCAAAGCTTTTGTTTTTCCTGTTAGTATAAATAAAAACATCCATTTTTGCCATGAATGGTTTAGATAGAATAAATCTCGTGTTGTATATTAATTATTATATATTTGTGTATTAATTATCTCGTGTAGATATTTTACATGAACAATTTATTGATCTTGTTTAATATCTTTTATCTTTTAGTATACCATAATAAGGGTATTGTTGTAGGAACCAAGTGCTTTTAGAATCAGAATTGAAACTGACAAATATTTCACTATGGTGCCCCTTTTAGGTGTTACAGAAACCAATATTATCCCATAATACTTAAGCAAAATATTTTGTTTCAATTCTGTTTCCAAGAGCACTTGGTTTTTACAAAAACTCCGATTAACAAATAGTTTTTGGAATATAGTATTATTTAATGAAAAATGCAATTTATATAAAAAAGGCTCGAAAGCCTAAAATAAGTATATAGTCAATGCCCAAAAAAAAAAATGAAAATTAAGTACGGGCATTTTTTTGAGAAACAAAAACAATCTGTGGCTGCCATGCAACTTTACAAGCGGAACTTATACCAAAAAAACATCTTTAATGGAATCGAAACAATACTCTTTACTAATTATATCAAAAATATATATAATTTATTTTTGTTTATTAAAAAAATGTATACTAAAATGAAGGGTAATAAAAAAATTGTAAATAAAGAATAAAATGTTCCCATACTTTTTGGACTAAAAATGGTAAAACTGCTAAAAGCGAGAAAGTAATAAAAATTGTCTCAAAAAATAGAGAAAAGCATAAAAAAGTACGGGAACGCTTTTCGGACTTAAATTGAATAAACTGTCAAATAAAATCAGCTTGTTTGGTTCATCTTCAGCACTGGCTTAATGCGGAACAATGATGAAATTAATTCTCAAACTTACATTCTTATTTAGTTTTTACACAATTTTAAATGTTTCTGATTTCCATTCCAATAGATTTTCTTTATTTCATTAACTTTTGATATTTTGCAATTTCTTTGATAACAAAAATACACCTGATTTTAATTAGTTTGACACTTTAACCATTTTTGCCAAAAGAAATTTCTCGGACTAAAACTTGCCACTGGGGAACAGGGGCGAACCTTCACATGACGTGTCTGACCGCCTCAAGGGGTCCTCTGGTAATCTATGCCAAATTTTAGCCTTTTTTCAAAATATTGTGGAAAGAGAACGAGTAAAGATATTTCAGTTCCGTTTTTTGATTTGGGTAGCTTAATTTATTGAAAAAAATACAAAATTTTGAAAAAGTGAATTTATGGACCGTTCAGAAAGTTCTCGGCCTGGTAACGAGGTTCTCCGGAAAAAAGGTGGGTCCAAATTGCGCACGATTCCAAGTGTAAACATCGTCTGAAAAAAATATTCAGTTACTTAGAATGAATGTCCCTATAGTCCCTACCTCGGAAACAAAAATCGAAATTTTTTTAGGGGGGGAGCCGCCACTTTGAAAATGAAAAATCGAATTTCGACCTTTTTTTTTGTAGTCTAGTGTAGAAAAAAAATAGTAAACATTATTTTTTCGGCAAGTTTGAGGTAGGGGCTATAGCGGCGTAAATTCTGCGTCGTTTCATGCCTCATATATCAAAATCGGTCAAAAACTGTTTGAGTTATCGTGCGCAAAGTTTTGAAAAACATGGTTTCGAGAAAAACGCGTTTAAAGTTTTGACTTCAATTTTGAGGCACACAAATGACATTAACACATATTTTTTTAATACAATACTTACGAATATTAATCGGCAATTCCAGCCCCATAAAGTGTGCCTTCCTCCATCTCATAAAACGAGTTTTCCATGGCCTTTTGGGCTCTGCGGGCTGTGCGACCCTCTTTCGATGATGCGTACGTTTTTAGCTCTGAGCGTTGAAGTCGTTTTCCGTCGCGAGATTCAGCATACATCTCGGCTTGTGGGCCGATGACAATACCCATTGTTGACATTATTTTTAAAATACTTGTGAAGCCTTCGTTGAAAATGCAGGTTGCCAGAAAATTTGCGATTTCGACTGTGGTAGCACCACAGTGGATATGTTTCGGCGCAAAGGTCCACAAAAGCGAGTTGAACGATTCGTTACAATTTTGCGTTTCACCTCCAGTGCATCGGTTGAGTAGATCGTCGGATGATAACGCTTCGTATATGGGCTTCATTACTTGCAGAACCTTTCCATCAAGTGGGGCGTACGTGTGGTGAAATGAGGCTAATGAGCCTTCTGCTGCTGACTTTTGATAGGCGCACCAGCTGGACTCACCAGGTGGGCAATACATATGTTGTGGATTACTATCACTTGAACTTTTGTGATAATATGTTGACCATATTTCTTTTCTCATGTTTTCCACAGAGTCCTTATTACGTCGAATAGCAAGTCCATAGTAAGTAGTCAGCTCGCATATGACTTTGTCTGTCAGTTTGCCAGTGCCTTTTCCACCGATGCCTTTGTTTTCTTTTTTGGCCTTGCGCAGCAGTGTGCCCATGCGTTTTTGCACGTGAGCGATGCACTCCTTTTTTGTGACAACGGGGTCGCCGTTATACGGATCAAGGTCTATAATGGCCTTGAAGGTTTTGCTGTCGCCATCGCCAATATATTTTTCATATTTTATGCCATATTTTTCGATCGATGAGGCAAACATTTCCTTCAAGGCATCTACCTCCATCTTGCCCGCACTCCCACTGTGGTTGTTTGTGCATGTTTTCTGGTGCGATTCGTACCATTCTTCGAAGTCTGCAGAGTCATTTTTTTTCCCCCACATTTTGCATGCCTGGCAAAGGCTTGATTTGACAACGGAGTCAACTACTTTTTTGGTATGTTTACCGACGAGCGTAGTGACACCAAAAAGAGACGAGAATCCCCGTTTTTCCCAGGTGCCATCCCCTGAAACGGTCAGCAATGAGGAGTCACAGTCAGGATTTTTTTCTTTCTGCTGTTCCTGCTCTTCTTTAACCGCATTCAACAGGCACTGCTTGTAAACTGCTTTAGCAGACACATGCATGCTTTTCAAGGTGCCATAGTACGCATCAAGGCACAATCCTTGGCATATGTCCATTAATCCGCAGTACATATTAATACCTTCTCTCCCTATTCCAAGCAGTCTCATGGCAAATATCAACCGGCGATTTACAACAAAAGATTTACCGACCACCGGCGAAGAATTAATATACTGTGTAGCTTTACATTGGCACTGCAGACTCACTTTGAAGCCGACTCAACGCATACATGTTTTTCCAAATCGAATTTTTTGTTTACATTGGGCGCAGATAACCAGAGCAGCAAGCGTTTGGAAAAATGAAAAAAATTCCAAGAAACAGAACTGGAGGTTGTTTTCGATGATGACTTCATTGTCTTGCGTTTTCTTCAATTTTTTGGCCGATGTGCTGGCAAAGTCGGTGTCCTCTACTTGGGAGTGCTGGTTTCCACGGAAATGCCTCTTTTTTGTTCGATACGCGTACTTACGCGGCGCGTTTGGGTGGCTTTTTTTATCCATAGCAAAAAAAAAAACACAAAACGATTTTTCTTTTATTTTACAACAGCAGTTATCGCGCACGCGTAGCTTTCAGCGTTCGAAAATAAACTGAATCTCGTTCGTTTGCTTCTTTCATGTGAACACCTGGGCTCAAAATCATTTCAACCCCTAAATCAAAACATGCATGTATACATACTGCATGTATACATACTGTGTGTGTATATTTTGTAATATCAATACATATTTTGGAAGAATTCCACAGAATTTTCGACTAATGACTGCAGGCAAATAAACAACTTTGCTGATGCGTTATTTTGACGAAAACATACCTACACAAAAATGCCTGTATCTCCTAAACTATTTCGAATTTTGAAAAATCCTTTTGGGAAAATGTTTTTGAGTATCTGAGCAATAGAATTTTTCGGATTACCAGAGGACCCCCTCAACCTGGCGAGGCCAGCATTATCCATGTCGAAATCGTCTCAAGTCGACTCAAACCTCCACGTGGTGTTCCCTGGGCAACGGCAAACTGGCATCCGTCAGTTTGACGGCTAATTTGAGCGGCGGGTCGCTCCACAGACCTTAAACATGGAATGTGCGCAGAGTTTGGGTCCCGCCACATTACTACTGCCCAATGAAAATTAACCAGCCACGGATAAGAACCCCAATTACGTTGAGGGAGACCATGCCTCCGATGGATGGACCAGGCTGAGGAAGCCCTAACCGCACTTGGTGTATCCGATTGGAGAAGGCGCGCGCAAAGCAGAGGCGCCTGGCGAGAGCTGATGAGATCGGCCGAAACCCGGACACGGGTTGTTACGACCACCTAAGTAAGTAAAACTTGGCACTTCTGGCAGGTAGCAGTACTACATTTAGGCCTAGGCCGGCAACATTTTAGAAACGAAAAAACTTTGAAGACACAAATTTTGAGAAAAACAAAAAGTTAGGAACGGAATCAATTTGGTTGCAGCAGAATTGGCATGGCAGCAAAATATTTTCGTAGCTAGTTTTGTAGTACGCGAGCTGTACATTTTAGGTTGCAAAATTTTGAGCTGAAAATGTTTTAGAAAAATTAACCAGCAAAAACTTCGCTTACAAATTTGTAGAAAATCCGTACAGTCGATTCCTATTTGTGTTTCATGGGCATGTAGAACAGTGTAACGCGAGTGGACAAAACTAGGTATGGAAAAAAGTCATAAAATTGTAAAAGTAAGTATGCAAATTTAAAGTCAAGAGTTTTAATTGTGTGGATAATAAAGGATTTTGCGATACCTTTCCATTTGCGAAAGTTTCCTCTTTATATGTTGCCTTGAAAATTTAACGAAATTTCTGTTTTTATAATTTTGTTCAGAATATTTTCCCAAAATGTCAACACTTTAGTATAATTTTTACGCAAAGTATTAACAAAAATATATTTCACAAATTGTAGTCAAAAATAATATAGAAACATAAATAAATAAAAAATTTATCGTATACTAAAAAAAGGTCCAAGGAATCCAAAAACTTTTATATACAATTAAAAAAAGCCCATATTTGTTTTTTATTTTGATGTATGACTTGTAAGAATTTATTCTCAACAAATTTCTTAAGGTTGGGCTTAAGAAAATGTAAATTGAGGATTTTATCACCACTTTTCTAAAGCATGTTTTGAGGGAAATGAACAAATTTATATGAAAAAAATAAACAATTTTCCAAAAAGTTTCAAACACAAAAAAAAACGTATTTTCAATATTTTTTAATTTGAATATGATTTTAATGGAAACTTTCTTAAAATTTTCCCGAATAGTTTGGCTGCTGCAGCTAAAAAATTAAGAAGTTTAAGCTTATTTTCTGGAGCATATTTTTGCCAAAAATGCAAAAATTTCCAAAAGTTAAAAAAAAAGGTTTTAATTTCAATATGATAATGGAAGTTTTCTTAAAAATTTTTTTTTTTTAAAGAAGTTATATGGAATTTTGTGGAGCATGTTTTGGCTAAAATGCAAAACAAATTCATAGTGTAAAATAAGGTTTTTTCCAAATCCGTCAAACTGATGGTCATGTATTTTTTTCGCATATGAAAAAATTTCTTGCTATAAAATAATTATGCATACCAAATTTTGTTGATCTGGGATAATTTTTTGGGGAATATGTCAGTTTACCGATTTCGGTTATATGGTAGGTAAGCCACACTCAAACCGAAACTATGTGTGCACATTTTTATTGTTCTGTGAAAATTTTTTTCGATTCCGATTCCGATTGCGATTATTTTTACACCAAGTATTTGTTGCTATAAAATAATTATGGATATAAAATTTTATTGATCTGGAATAATTTTTTGAGGAAATATAGCAGATTGCCCAATGCTGGCAAGGGCGTATTAGTCAGCAGATTTGAATAATTTTTTGGGGAAATATACCAGATTACCGATTTCGGTTATATGGGAAGTCGGCTTTTCATTCATCACATTTCAACGAAATTGTGAGAAAACAATGATATTATCTATCTAATAAGTATAATATTTTTAGTACAGCCAACTTTTCTATTCATCATTGAAAAAAGAATGAAATAAATTACAAAATTGATCATAAAAAAATTTAAATTATTACGCGAAATTCTGAGAAATTTGCACTCAAAGTTGGTTTAAGTAGTTTCAACCGATTGATTTCATCTTCACACGAGCACAGGTCGGTAACGGCTAAGTCGGTGGGGTTTGTTGATACACCGTTAGAAAGATGATTTCATTGCCTTTGCAATGAGCTATTAAATAATAAACAAGTTTGCTGTAAGTTAGTTTCTTTAATAAACAAGTTCTCTGTAAGTTAGTTTTTTTGCTAGAAACAATAACGTAAATCAAAGTCGTGAAATATTAATTAACCCTGTAGCTCCTAAGAATGTGAAAATAGACGCCCCCTCACATACGATTTTTTGCTCAGTTCGACATAGCCTTTCACCTCCGTAAATTGTTGCACTCAGTTGCGGGACACGCTGTATTGTATTTTATTCGAAAAAAAAATTAGTTTTTTTATGGGACATTTTATTAAAATCTCTAGTATAATCTCAAAATGTAAAAATTTTGAATTTGTAGTTTTTAAAAATTTTTTAAGAATATAAATTTAAATTATACTACCAGTCTCGCTGTTGACTAAACCACTTTCGCATTAAATCTTGAGCATTTTTTATGGAAACCGTTTCGTATTGCTTCCTAGTGTAGCTTATGTACAAAAGCCATCAACAGTTTTGTTTTTATTTTTCATCCAAATTAATTTAAAAAAAAACTTGGCATTCCCCTCTTTTTGAAGTACATTTTTTATTATGACATTGTGTTTACATATTCACAATAAAAAAACTGAATTTAAATTTATGCATACAATATATAACGCTATATAAAGGCAAAGAAAACTTTAAAAGAAAACAATGCAAGTCCATACAAAAATATAATAATAATGTTTGTATATTGAATTCATATTGCAGCTAAGATGCTTATTTTGTAACTTTCATTTAATATTTTTATATTTACACAGATAAATTATTCTAAATATCTTTATAATTATTCTTTGTAAGACAACAATTTTCGTCATTTAGCAAACATTTTAACACATTAACCAAAATCCAATGTAAAAATGTAGACTACAAAAAGCTATAAAAAATACCTGAAACTAAGTTGCTTTATATTGTGTTTTGAACAGTAGCTTAAATTAAATAAGTAAACTGGAATTAAATTAGCATGGAAAATAGCTTAAAACTAAAGAAATCTTCTACAATAATTTACAAAATTTAGCACAAATGATTTTGAATGGATGGATGATCGATGATCACTACTTTCATTGTCCGATATGAATTTTTAATGTATTGGTTTTTTTTTTTTTTTTGTTTGTTTAACTTTAATATCAACAGTTGTGCTTATTGGGATGCGTAGACGATTTGGCCGTTTCGGAAGTTGGAGCTGTTGTTGTTGATGATGATGATGATGATGATTGTGAAGTAGAATCATTTTCGATTGTTGTTGTTGCATACTTTTCCGACGTTTGTGCGTTATTTTCAGTTGTTTCATTTAATGCTGCTGCAATTTCACCATTGAATTGTAATAAACAACCCAAAGCACCAAAATAACCTTCATGCTCCAGAAACAGACCCTTGGTGGCACCATTTGACCAGAATTCCATTGCATATGCAAGCAATTTCATTGAAATTGGATTGACGCGCAGGAAATTGCCAACGAAAACCACCTGATTAAAATGGAAAATGATGTTCATTAATTAATAAAAACCTTTTTAGCAAAACATTATTTGAGCTATTTTTACAGAATCTTTTTACAACCTCAAAATCAAGAAAAAACTTGTTTGTACTAGTACTTTAATAAAATTAAAGTAAAATTAAACAAATGTCCGCGCTACTTTCATGACGAAATTAAAACAATACTCATATTCATATGCTCTGGTGTGAAATTAAAATTTTCTTGTTGCCTTTCCTTACCTTATCGATTTTCTCATTGAGTGCACACATTCTAGCTATAGAGCCAATGTTATTAGTTATTGTTACTAACGTGGCATTGGCTAGATCTTCTCGCGAAACCGATGAACGTTTCTCCTTAAGATGCATTTGTCCATAGCTGAGAGATATATTAAAAGATGCAATCATTATGTTTTAATCATATGTAAAGAACTTAAGACAAAGTTTACCTGGAAGCAACTAAATCACCCGTCAGACCAAAACGATCATAATCACCACCATAAATATCCCTAACTAATTTATCTACTTTTCTATTGTCACCTTTGGTAGCTAGTTGTATAGCTTCTTCAAATGTATTACAGCCGGTTAGTAGACAACACAGCCCAAGGAATGTGCCACCGCCTAAGCTGGTGCCCGAAACGCGTTTATAATTGTCTGGTCCGTAGACAGCAAGAATTGATACACCCGAGCCAACGTTCACCAAAATGAATGGATACGGTTGCGAAAAGTCAAAGGCACGTTTCTCGCTTTTACTGCAAATAAAAAAATTAAGAATTACCTTTAAAACTATTTTAATTTGGAAAAATTTTATGAGCCAAGTTATAAGTTCCAAAAATTTAAGGGTAAAAATTATTTTTTAGCAAACCTTAAAATAATTTTTCTTTTATTTTTAAATTTTATATTAGTTTATTTTTTTCATTTTCATCGCATTATTCCAAATGGTGTAATTTTTGTTAAGATACATTTTATAAGATTGCATAATTTATTAGCGTTAGGTTAAATTCAACTCACTACATATCTTTCAAACTATTTTTTAACACCAATAATACTACACAACAAAAATGTGTTCCGGTAACCACTATAAACGTTCGATGTGTTATAGTCCTCTAAATAAAGAAAAAAATAAATTAAATTATTATAAATAAATTATAATAAAACACATCGAACATTTATAGTAGCTACAGGAACATATACACAGTGAACGAACGAACGAAAAAAAACGAAAATGGTCATTTCAGCCCTTGAAAGCACTTTGATTGAGCTTCTTATGATCAATTACTGGACCTAAAAGTTTTATGCCGACTCCGAACAGCTTATGTTCTCAAGAAGCTTTTCATGGCAGTTTTTACTCTCTGAGGTTTGCCATTGTCTGCAGAGAGGTGACGGCCGAACAGACAAATTAATCCAATTGAAAAAACTTTGTATCAGGTGGGGATTGAACTAGGGTTCTCTGGCGTATGGGCCACATACTCCACCCATTACGCCACGGCCGCCACTACATACACAATTAACCCATTAAGCCCGGCTCTCAAACCCGTGGGCGCAGGAGGTTAAAACTTTTTGTGTGGAGTACTTGAGTCAATCATAGTGCGGTCACTTACTGCCAAGCCCACAACACCCTTTTTTATTAGACAAGCGAAGGGGTCTTTTTGGACCCTTAGGCCGCATTGTGTTATAAATTACTACTGTAAAAGTTGTGTTGGATAGAATAAAACATTCTGGGAAATAAATAAGAAATTCATGTTACAAACAATACTAATTCGGAACTCACATAAGCCTAAAAGTGCGAAAAAACACCACGGTGTCCTGTGGTCTGGTAAGCTATGGTATCGTATCGATCCTCATCCTCATCCCTATTTCTTTTTTTTTTTTTTTTGTATATTGCTCATTCCAAATAAGGCGTTGGGAGATTTTTAGTACATATTTTGCAAATGAAAATGGCTTTTAGTCAAGAAATATTTTTGGAATATTTTTTAAATTTTTTCTACAATAGTACTACTTATGTCCTTACCAAATACATTTACATTAATATTAAGAAATATGCAAGAATTTTCTAGAATTATGCATTCAAAAAACATCAGGCATCGGGACACGGACAACTTTTTTTTTGTGAGATAACATTTTGTAACAGAAATCTCTGCGGGTTGGATACATTTACAAGTAAACGTTTTTTTCACGAATTTTGTGTAAAGCATTACCCCTTCATAATACGGCTTTATAATCTTCAGAGGTCAGTTAATAAAAAAATATTCTCTTTTTATCTCGTATAGCATCGGGACACAAATTGTAAGGCATTGGAACTTCTCCGTTTTTTTTAAGAATAATTTCGAAATATTTAAAAGAACATACATTTTAAAAATTTATTTCACTTCATTTCATCAACATACTAAAGAATTAAAAAAGATTCAAAGTGAAAAGTAAAAGAGACATTCAATTAAAAAACAGTAAAAGTTAACTTAAAAAAATTAAATTATTTTAATTATTTTCTTTTGCGAAGTAGATGTCAAGCCAATGACTAATTCTGATAAGTTGGCTGCTGTAAAATAGTGCAAGGATAGTGCTATACTTTTAGTTTATTGAAAATTTTTTCATCATTCTGTCAATTTTTTTTTATGACAGAAATTTTATAAGAATGGTACTTTGTCTTTCGGTACCATAATTATAGAAATGCCTTTAACTTTATTTGATGCACAGTGATAGAAATCTTGAGCAGAGGGGTCGGTATATGCTCTTGTCTTCACAATTCGTTTAACAGAGCCCCCGATGTTAAATTGACCGTTTTTTGCTGTGTGGTAGATTTCGTTTTGTTGTAAATTCACAATTTTTGAATTCGGGAAAGGTTAAGTAGACATCTTATAGCAAAACATGTCAAAAGTCTAAAAAATGTTATCCCTCTTCTCCTCAATGCAAAAATAAGATGACCAATATCTTTTACTGGATCTAAGCTATGATTTTTAAAAACTATCTCTTTTCGTGGTGCGTTTTCGCACCCGTAGGACTTAATGGGTTAAATAACCGAACTCATTATATATAGAGTAAAGTACACATTGTATTATCGAATTCCGGGATGTTCGTTGGTATCTGTGTCAAGGCTGCTTGAATGGCTAGAATTTCATCGTAAAACGCTACTTTCATGGCAATTTTCAGTTTCGGGAACATAAAATTGTTGCACGTCGATAGATCATGCGAAACGGATGGTGGTCGATGACACAGATCTGTTTTTTCACCAAAAATGTATTCACTTTTTTGGTCTTGTGAGGAGGTACATTATCGTGCAATAAAAACACCTATTTTCCTTCTGAATATTCAGGTCTAACACGAACAATTATCGACCAAAAGCAATGTAAAACTTTCTAAATAATAATCACCAATAACAGTTCGACCTTCTGGAACAAATTCCTTGTGGAAGATACTCTTCGAATCGTAGAAAGTGATCAACATTGCCTTGATTCTGGACTCTAAAAACGCAATTTGCAAGGTTTTGGTTCACCTTTCGACTTCCATTGTGCAGATTGACGCTTAGTTTCAGGGTCATATTTAAAGCACCATGTTTCAGCACCAGTTTCATCACGAATGTTTTTTTGGTCCTCATTAAATTCGTGTGGGAAAGTCAAACCGCGCACCGATCTTTTTTTCTTACCCAAATCTTTAGTTAGAATTTGGCGAACAGTTTCTATAATTGAAGACATGAATGTATGAAGGTGATATGTCGTAATTATCTAGTTTCGAGAAAATCGAGTTCAAAGTTTTGCATTTGTGCTGAAATCTATATGAAATCAATCTTTGTCAAGTAAAAAAAAAAAACCAAATGAAACGAAAATAAAACACTTAATAAATTGTGTTGTGTGTTGTGAAATGTTTGAACATAAATGATCAAGAACTGGGCCTACAAGTTTTATGCCGACTCCGAACGGCTTATGTTCTCAAGAAGCTTTTCATGGCAGTTTTTAATCTCTGAGGTTTGCAGAGACCGAACAAAAAAATAATTACCATTATGTTTTTACGACCAAACATAAAAAACTATCGTCATTAAATCATAATTTTATAAATCGGTTGACAAGATTTGCTTGGGTGCGTTTGAAAGAGGATAAATGTATCTTTCTAAAACGTACATATATGATATGTTCAATAGATGGCGCCACGTTTTCTATGATTTAAATTAAAAGTTTGGTTATTTAATTGTCTCACCGTGTATGTAGTAAATGACTAAATATCTTTCAAACTATTTATTAACACCAATAACACTAGACAACAACAAAAATGTTGTTGCATTTGATCCCGATAAAGAACCACACTTTACACAGGAATGGCAACGGATTAGCGGTGCCATTTGGCAGCACTGGTTTCATATCCTCAATCAATTCTTCATAAAGTGTTGTGTACTGCTCGGCATAAAAGTAAAAAAATTATGCAAATCGGAATTATTTATATTTGATACTTGAAAAATGTAAGTATCTTTCTTTGAATAAAAATAAGCTACCTCCACTTTAATGGGACAAGATCTTAGATAAGACTAAGACTAAGGGGACTAAGGGCACTAAGACTAAGGGGATCTTATATAAAGATTTGATATATCTTCGAAAAAAAAGCGATTACATTTTACTAAATAAATATGCATCAACAATTAGAAGAACTTTAAGCTGCTTCATATCATTTATACTAGGTGCAAGTATTTCGAAGTAATTTACTTGTATCATTGACGAAATAAATAAAATATAAACAGCTTAGTGGATCACAGTGATCACGCAAGCCTACTAATGAGTTGGTGTAGCTGCCAACGAAACAGTCTGTCTAGTCTGCTGTGTGATTGCTACTCTATACAAGGGGATAGTTGTTGTTGTTGTTGGTTGTTTTCTTCAGGAAGACCTTGAGCTCGAAAAATATAACACTTAATAATTAAAAAATTATTACAATTTATTATTATCAGTAATTTGCAAGCTAATATAATATATCGACCTAATTGTAATTACTAAATAATATGTAAATACTAAAATATTTTTTTTAGGGAAATTTTATGTGTATTAAGCTGGGCCGAAAACAATGCTAATAAAATAATGAAAAAGTTAATTTTAGGAATCCCAAAATCCCTTTTTTGGGCATAAGTTTCACTTCAATTGTGCGTAACAGACATACACATGTTTTTTTTTTAATAGCACTTACAGTATATCTCTTGCATTTTCATAAAAGTAACACTCTGTAGGATTTTGTACTTCTGCAAAAAGTATGCCTTTGATCAGTGTGTCCAGCTCATCAAATTTAGCCAATTTCATATTAACTTGCTGCAAAAATAGTATGAAAGTTATTGTTTGTTTTTAATTTCATTTTTTTTAATATTGTCTAAAACTTACCTCACGGAAATCGTTCTCAAATTTGTATGCACCACCGCCGGTGGCACAAACTGTTGTTACTAGCTCCGCCATACCTTTTTGTTTGGCTAGTGAAAGGAAGTTACCCATATCGGTGGTTTGAAAGCGAATAAAATGCAGGGAGCCACGTCGCTTGCGAATCTCAACATTGTCCATCTGCAAAAAATGATAATGATGTTTTAGAAATACTGATCCAAATTATAACGAAAAATTAAAAAAAAAAAATAGAAACCAAGTAAAAACAAAGACCTAAAGTAATGGTAACTTTACTTGTACACTTTAATAAATTTAAAAACCAAACGTTTAATTCATGGGCGTGGCCAAGTTGTTTTCGGGTAAAATGGTCACCCGATGTGTGGACCATTTTTATTATTCAAGTATTTGCTGATTTGCTTGATTCATCAGCTGATTTCATAAAAATTAGCATAATTGCTTTGTGATGAACAGATTCGGGCATTATTAGTTATAAAAATCAAGTCTAGAATTCGATTTATGTCATTTTTGAGGAAATTAACTTGGAAAAGAGTACTCACTTGTACTCATGTACAATAAGTATATTGGCGGAGTAGACCTCTGTGACCGTTACGTTTCATTGTATCACTGTTTTTTGCGCATTAGAAAGTGGACAGTAAGAGCCTTCAATGATTTCGTAGATTTAAGAATTGTAAGCTGCTGGATAATGCATATCAGAAAGTGGAATGCTCAAAAGATGCAAAAAATATCACTTATTGATTATAAAATATATAAAGGAAATACCTTCATAGACTTTTCTAGCAAAGCGAAGGAAGCGTGTCCCTCAAAGCGTTCAAGTTCTAAAGTAAGTTCACAGTTTGACCATGAGTGAGCGAAGTGCAGAAAAGTGGCAACGCCGCTTATTATGGAATAATGATTTGATGGTTTTGAACATTTTCCAGAATTTGCTGAATCAAAAAATGCATCTAGATGTCGAAATCTAAGCTGCACTTCAAGAACTTGTACAATGTGCACAAAATGTAATTTGAACCTTTGCGTTAGTGGCAACAATTGCTTTTTAAAATACCCATAAAAAATCAATCAGTGGCGGCCGTGGCGCAGTGGGTAGAGTGCTTGGCCCATACGCCAAAGAACCCTGGTTCAATTCCCACCTGAGACATAAAGTTTTTTCAATTGAATTAATTTTTCTGTTCGGGCGTTACCTCTCTGCAGACAATGGCAAACCTCAGAGAGTAAAAACTGCCATGAAAAGCTTCTTGTAAACATAAGCCGTTCGGAGTCGGCATATAACTTGAAGGTCTATTTCTCAATCATATGTGTTCAAACACAACACACACAACACAATTGATCATAAGAAGCTCGGTCAAAGTCCTTTCAAGGGCTGAAATGGCCATTTATATTATTATTATTATTATAAAAAATCATAACCCTAAAAATATATACATAAATTCTACCCTATTCCACTATCCGTCGTATTCGGAATTGTAAAAAGTAGTTCCAGTTTTTTAAAATAAGAAACAAAGACTTGAAAGAACATTTCCTAATAAAATTTACCATAATAATTTTCTAAAATATCACAAAAATTTGTCTTAGAAACGAGATCCGATACTTCGAATACGACGGTTCTTGGAATAGGGCCAAAGTTCTTATTCCTGTTTTACCACATGTGACTCAATATTTTATTTTTGCTTTTATAATTTATATATTTAGTTTCCGTTTCCTAGTGTATCTAGATGTTTTTATTTTTTTTCAGAAATGTCTTAAATAGACTCATTTAGTAAGAATAATGCCTTAAAAGATATTTTTTCATTGTATATCGTGTGGGATTGAAGAGGTTGAAAAAGTTTGCATTTTTTTTTTAATTGCTGCCCCTTCCCCCTCGGTACGCCCATTGTTACATTTAAATGTATTTATATGTAAGACGTCACCCCCTTAAACCACAAATTGTGGAAAGCATGAAAGTCTATTGTATTGTATTTTTTTAACTTTTTGAAATTCTTTTATTAGCATAGCGAAGCAATTTGAAATGAAGCTTGACAATGCTATGAATTCGTGTTGAATACTTTGTGCTGGCCCTGCCTGTTCAAAGGTCAATTTTTCATTATTTTCCTTTGTGACAGAA
This sequence comes from Coremacera marginata, assembly GCA_914767935.1. Classification (NCBI taxonomy): domain Eukaryota; kingdom Metazoa; phylum Arthropoda; class Insecta; order Diptera; family Sciomyzidae; genus Coremacera; species Coremacera marginata. The sequence continues at coordinate 161,700,543 of OU612047.1, forward strand.
ATTCTGTTCAGTTTTAGTTGAGTATCTAGAGTTTGTATTGTGAAAGAAGATATACTTTAACTCAAGAAACAATTTCTTTGCTTAAAACATTTTACGCTTATTATATTTAAGGCAACTCTTTAGACATCAAACTACTTCAAATTGATCACAACTCTCGATTATCGTGACTTAGAATAGCTATTTCATAATAAAATTACTTTAAATCAAAACTTATGTTCAGAAAAGACATAATGGCAAGGGCTTTGTCTAAAGACGACAACAACAACTTCAAAATGAATCTATTAACAATTTAAATATTTGCTGCAGTTACGAAGGTCAAAGCAAACAACCTGCTAAAGCTAATAAAGTCAACAAACTTAGGTGTTTTTTTTTCTTGTCTTGTATTTGTTGCAACACCAAAAGCAACAACTAAAAAAATCACCAATAAAAGTATAATATTCAAAAGTGTTATTGTATATGTTGTTTTTGTTTGTACTTGGGTATATCTTGTGGAATATTAATATATTAAATGTTGTCGAAGTATTCATATAAAATGAAAAATTAAAAATTTAAATAAATATTCAATATTGCGATATGTTAGATTTTAGGACGCGCTCACCCGTAGATGTGTATCACGATGCCCAGTCTTGCCATATGCAGAATTTTTGGTTAAATAGCGACGTATGTTGCGTAAAATTTCAGCTTCTTGATCTTGTTCATGGGGTGTTATATCTTTAGGCTCGAAGTAGACCAATTTAGTAAGAGTACCACCGATATCCATGCCAAACCAGGGCATTGCTGCAATGAAGAGAAAATCAATAATTAATTAAATGGCAACTAGCATGAGAGCAGAATTAAAATATTTCAATCAAAATTAAGGAAAATTGCACTGCTCTTTAGTGATATTGAAAATAAAGATTGTTCATAATTCATTTTAACACTGTTGTTAAACCAGCTCAGCAGCAGTTTGGCCAAAGCGAACATGCAGATGTTTATGCTTGGAAATAATGCCGGCTTCAGTCTACTTAATGTTGACCTCAATTATGTTGTGCAAAGTTGGCATTATTTTTAATTTCAATATTATTTATTATTGCACTACACTAACGACAGGGTGTTGCTTGTATTGCAGGGTGATGAAAATAAATAAGTGACGCAAAATAAATGCAATAATTAAGGTATTATATATGCACGTGCAGAGCTGGGTAGTAATGATTCCTTTTGGAATTAGTTCCGCCTTTTTGCTTTCAATTTTAAAAATATTGACACGTGCACAGAGCTGGGTCGAAAAGTATTCATTACTTTTCAATTCCAATTCCTTGGAATTAGGAACTGGTAATTGGTCATCTCAGTTCCTCAAAAATGGAATTGGAAAAAATTCGTCAATTCCATTCCAGGAATTGTAATTTGTAATTGAACATCTCAATTCCTCAGGAATTGGTAAATGCACATCTCAATTCCTCAGGAATTGGTTATTGAACATCTCAATTCCTCAGGAATTGAAATTTTCAATTACAAATTACAATTCCGTAATGGAATTGACAATTTTTCCCCATTCCATTCCTGAGGAATTGAAAAATTCAATTACAAATTACAATTCCTGTAATGGAACTGACGATTTTTTCCAATTCCATTCCTGAGGAGTTCCAATTCCATTCCTGAGGAACTGGATGTTCAATTACCAATTACAATTCCTGGAATAGAATTGACAATTTTTTTTTCCAATTCCATTCCTGAGGGATTGAGATGAGCAATAACTAATTCCTAATTCCAAGGAATTAGAATTGAAAAGTAATGAATACTTTTCGACCCAGCTCTGTGCACGTGTCAATATTTTTAAAAACAAAAATTGTTTTTTGTTTAATGTGTGCTTTATAGTTTCTAGAATATACATACATGTTTTTAAATCGATACCTGGCATTGCAGATCAAATAATAGTAAGTAACCGATAATTTTAAAATATAAGCAGCAAAATTTCGAAAAAAAAATTTTTAAACGCAATTTCCTCGAAACTAGATTTTTTTTTAAACGGTTCGATACATATCTCAAAATCTATTAGTTCAATTTCAATGAATCTTAGTGCATTTTATTCGAAATCTTGTCCTTTAAGCATCCCCCTAAATTGGAGTACCTACTAGACATCTGCATGAATACATTTGTTTTACCTGCAGCAAAGTGCACACTTTCGTACTGTACCACATTTTATAGTATCTTTCAAACTTGTGTATAGTACTTTCAAATCTAACACAGGCTGAAGCGAGTAGTGTACAACATCCGGTTGGATCTTAACAGAGTGTGTACACAACTTTGGGTTTGTTGCATAGCTATTTTTCATGCAGACTACTTTGTCTTTTCAAAACATAGCAAGTACACCAAGTAGATTTTGCCGTACAGCTCGAAATAGATATGAAGATCAAGTTAAAAAATCATGTCTAAAAAGGTCAACTTTATTTTTAGGTTATTTTATTCACTTTCTTTTAAAAGTATTGAAGTTTAAAAAATTCAATTTTATTTTTTTTAAGGTTTGTATGAATTGTTTTCACATTCTTTCATATAATCTAACTTATATACGTATACATGTACTTCGTATACGAGCACAAGTACGCGAGGAATTTTCATATCGAAAACATTTCGGTTTTGAGTACAGTACTTGAATGGTTTACTTTTGTTTTGTAGTATACTCACTCGTAGTTGGTTGTTGACAATGATAGAGTGTATGTATACGTGTTTCAAGCAAATGTTTTGAAGAGGCGTTCGGATGTATTCGTGCAGATGTCTAGTACCTACCTTGTTTTTAGACAAAAAAGCTCGCGAAAATCTTTCTCTTATTTTAACTTTTTACTCCAACTTTCACCATAATTTAACAAAACCCCCGGAGGTCGTGCTGAGGTGGGATGCCGAATTAATGGTCTAAATTTTAAAATGACATTTGATATTTTTTTGTTTCAGATACATAAAAAAGGGCATATACATCGAACCATTTTGGATGTCTTTTTTTCAATGTCATTTATTGAATTATTTAAAAAAAAAAAAATTATAAAGTATTTTTTATGTATAAATTAAAAAAAAAAGTAATTACTTGTATCTAAAAAAAATGTTTGAAAAAGCTGATTTTTTTATTGTTACATGTATGTATATTATACCTTAAGAAAAATGTTTAAATTTTTACCTTCACTTAAATAAAATCTTCAAAGTGTCAATTCTTCAGCTACCCTTCCTTGCTGTTGAAAATGGTTTCCCTAATCACAGGCACAATAAAAGTGCAATCAAACCTGATGATAGCAAATATGTTTACTAAAAAAAAAACAAAAAAAAAAAAAAAATTTAGGAATAAAAAATGCTGACATTATTTAAGTGATAACAGTTCAGACAGCTATCACGCGATGGGAACTTTAACCAAACTGTGAATATATGCATATATTCAGCGCCTTTGCGTAACAACACACATAATTTTTTCCATCTAATCCATAAATGTACATCAAAAAGTTTTAGATAGAAAATCATAGATCAGCATTTTTAATAAAATTTAAAATTTAAATACCTGTGCGCAGTAGCTCTAAAGCGGCGTTTAAGTGCATAGCGTCCGAATAATTGTTCACTATTCTTGAAAAAAAAAAACTTATTCAACGAAATTCACTTGCATAACAATTCAAAAGTATTCCGAAACAATATAACAAACAAAAATCATATTCATTATTGTGAGTCGATTAAAAGTGACTGTATGGCAATAAACAAATATAAGCAAAACTTTTAACTTTTGACTCCACTAAATTATAATTTTTAAATAATGATGTCTATGATGCAGTTGGAACGCACTAAACCAAAGTCAACGCTTATAAACGCAATACTAAATTAATAATGCAACTTTAAGCGAGTGCTTTATTTTTTATAAAATTGACTAGAAAAACTCAATATTTTATTTTAACAATGGAAAACTACTTAATAATCAGCGAAATACAAACGATTTTCTTATCGTTCATAGAAAATTTTATATAAGCTTTTTTTAATTGGTAGAAACGGCGATAGAATTTCAAGTTGCATGGCCATAGAAACCAAAAATATATTAGAAAATTAATCTTATCAATAACTTTAAACCAATATTCAATTAAAAAAATTTTGTTCTTATAGTATGCTTTTATTTTCTGATAGTGTTTCTTTTGAAGTATGTATAACAGTCATGTAGAAAGCACGCGTTTACTTAATCGAATAAGGTCTTAACTAAGTTTAATCACACAGATTAGTTGTGCAGAGAAATGCTGTTTAGTAACCTTTGATTTGATAAAATTTATTGAAAACTTATGTTTTTAAAAAGTAGTTTTTTTAAGTAGGGGTATTCGCGATGTCGTTTATATTTGCATTGTGTTTTTTTACACATTATTAAATTATAAATAATTATGTAGATTACTAATAACACCGTTTTAAGAATACGGATCAAATAATTCCATGACGAAATTTGTTATTTTTTTTTGCCCAGCATTTTTTTTTTAAGCGAAGCGTTTTACGTCCCGTTCTGTGATTTGCTTGGGTGATCTCAAAAAAGACCGACACCGTTTTTCTTAGAATTAATGTTTCTTTTCTTTTTTGCTTGCTTTCATTACAACAAGAAAATGTAAATATTAAGTATTAAAAGTATTTCTTGGCCCGCCGTGGGAATCGAACTTGTACCCCATCGATTCTTAGTTCTATATACTACCCATCGATCCAAGCATCTGTATCACGCAGAGTCATTGATTCAATACTAAGTATAAATGAAGATTTATTACAGCAGATCACAATAATTTATTAATAGAAAGAAGTGGAAGCAACATTTTTGTTAGTTTTTGTTGTTAGGATAGCTGCTAAGCTACTTGCTACATCAGATGTCATCGTCAGTGTTGTGACTTTACCAAAATTGTGGTAACCTACCTTTTTTATTTTTTTTTTTTTTTTTTCTACCACTTTTACCCCCACTATTTGCAAAATCTACCACTTTTTTATTTCAGACTTAAGTTAACGATTTTAATATTAAAAATGTTATTACAAGTAATATTTCATTCATTTTGGTATATAAAGAGTGGATGTAGTACTGTTTTAAGAACATTATATGATAATTATTTGCAATAAAACTAAGTAAGAGTCTTAAAGTGTACTATAAAGACACTTCTTACTTACAAAGTACTTGTTTTGATTTTTTTTTTATGTTTCGCTATAGGACTTGAACCGAATTTTTTGGTAGGAAGAAAAAAATCCACCATTTTTTAAAATCTAACACTCATTTTAGACTCTTAATCTTAAAATGCTACCTAGTTTAAAACATTTTTTTGCAAAACGAACATAGTTGGAAACAACTCGTCTGACATGCATGCATTCGTATTTTGACACTTCTTCGCCAGTGGTGCCAAATTGTAATAAAGTTGAACTAAAACTGTTCCACTAAGATTTGATCAGCTATTTGATCAGGGAATGCAGCTAATAACTCAGCCCAAAAAAGCTGTTTGGATCGGTGGGAATAGTGTAGAACTAAGAATCGAAAGGGTACAAGTTCGATCCCCACGGTGGGCCAAGAAATATTTTTTGTTTTTTTTTTTTTTTTTTTGGGAATACGTTTGTTTTGTTGATATATGTTTTTTTTCTTGTTTTTGCATAACGCGAAGGAAATATTAACAATTGCCTACAAGTGCGTTGATATAACAATGCCTGTAAAATGTAATAAAATAATAATAAAATATAATAAAACTTACTGGTGTAAATATTAACAAGTGTTTTTTAATTTGTTCAACGACGCACCTGTGTTTTTTTTTTTTAGTACTACGAATGCAGTAAATAGGCCAAATTACGAATGTTTTTACTTGATCATGACTGCCGTAATTCGGTAACTGACTTAACAAATAAGGACCAATAAAACTATTGGTATATTAATAAATGCAGTACTGCGTAAGTACTCTCGCAACATTTCAAACATTGCGTTCAGAAATGCAACAGCTGATATCACTGCTTAAAGCTGGGTACACTTTAGCGATCATGAGTGACAGTCAAAAATTCAATACTTTTGAGTGATTGCTCGTAGCAGCCAAATTATATTATTCATGATGAAGTTCAAACCTTCATTCAAGTTGTGAAATTTGAGCAATAAACATGGGAAATGAGAAAATTGGGTGTGCATTATTTATTATTGCGCCAGCTGAAAAAAAGCTTCGGCAGGGTACCGAAGCTTAAATACCCCCCGCGGCCATATTGAAGTATATTCGAAGTCTTTAGCCACGACATACACGAGAAACATAGTTTTCCTATTTTTATGACGTCACTTTGTATTGGAGGCAGGCGTGGTTTTAATCCGATTTTGCCATATATCATAGAGATGGTTCATATTATATATCAAAGCTAATGTGCAAAATTTCAAGACATTTCATTAACTTTTGTGGATTTTTAAGAGATTTTACGTTTAAAAGAAAGCCAATTTGTATGGGAGGTAGGCGTGGTTTTCATTCGATTTTGCCAAATATCATAGTGGTGGTCTATGTTATATATCATAGCCTAAATGCAAAATTTCAAGACATTTCTTTTATTTGAGCAGGTTTTTAAGAGACTTTACTTTTAAAATAAAGCCACTTTGTATGGGAGGTAGGCGTGGTTTTGATCCGATTTTTCCAAATTTCATAGCCAGGATTAAGACTGAAGGGAAATTTCAAGGCATTTCTTTAATTTTTGTGGATTTTAAAGACACTTTACTGTTAATATAAAGTCACTTTGTATGGGAGGTAGGCGCGGTTTTCATCCGATTTGGCCCATTTTCGAACTTGATCTTCCTTTTTTAAAAATAAACTTATATTTTGAATTTCATCGCGATAGCTTTGTAAATTGCGGCTGTAATCGTGTCGACAGACGGACACACGGAAACCGACTCAAGAGATGATGCTGATCAAAAATATATATATTTTTCTATACCTGCCACGCCTACTTCTTGGAGTTACAAACGGAATGACAAAGTTAATATACTCCTAACGCAGTACGCGTTGGTGTATAAAAGGAAGCATGTGTGTAAAGCGATGGGTGTCACAAGAAAAAAATATTCATGTGAATATTTAAAATACAAATAAGAGACTTTAAGCCCATGAACTTAAAAAAACTAAATTAGAATATCCAATGAAAATTATTATTTGAAAAGTATTATATTTACAGCTCTTATAATAAATAAAAATGAAATGGATGGTATTAGATAGTTGGTAATGGCATCACTTATAAACAACTTAACGGATTTGGCTGGGATTTTTATTATTTTCTTGGTATTTGTATGAGGATGGTTTATAAAGAAAAAAAAATTGGAAAAATTTGTGGGAAAATTTGGAAAATCACGAACACCCAAAGAAGCTTCTTTGTATAGAAATTTTGTATTTTTTATGGAAAATGTCACACATCTCCGGAATGTTTTTACCGTGTTCTTTGAAATTTGGCATAGGTTTACTATGACTCAGGTGAAGTTTAAAGACACATTCTATTTTCCTCGGCCATTCACACCGCCTACTGAGGCGTGGTAAAACTTTTAGTCTATGGAGTAAAACGTGTTTGAGTTTATAACTCAGAATTGAATTACGATATTGACTGAATCTTTCACTAAATCTTACTTTTTTGTGCAAGTAAAATTATAAAAATACAAACATAAAAACACACAAAAACAAAAATTTAAAACTTTTTATGATAGGCTTGATTTTTCGTTTATAAATTTTTTAAATTTTATTACATTTATTAAGGTGGGTAAAAAAAAACACTTTTCGATACTCATATTCTGGGAGCTTGGTTCAAGTAGATCTTAAATCCAAAAGTATATCGAGATTGGTGGAATCGTCTGCCAGCGGTTTTCATTTTAAAAAAATCAACGGTTTTCTCGCCATAAGTTTTTATCAAATGAAAAGTATCTAGGACCCCAAAGTTGTGAATAGGAAGATTGTTAGAATCGAGAATTTTTTTTAGTACAACAGTGTTCAGAATTCGGTAAAAATTTTGGGTTTTGCGCTATAAATCCGCTATTTTAAGGCAAATTTTAGAAAATTCAGTATTGTTAAAAAAGAGTTTATGTAATATTGATATATAAAAAAATAAAAAATCAAAATAGTGGAATCACGAAAAGATTTCTTAAATTCAATTCAATGACTTTCCAAGGAGAAAGGAGCATTTTGCGAAACCAAACCGGACCGTATACGACGAACCGCCATTTCACTCACACTTGCATAGTTTTTCATATAAAAATAAGACGAATTTATTTCAACGTAAAACTTTTCGTAATCGTACCGCTTTTGCAACGCCTTGGCGTTGTAGTACCAATACATTCAAATGACTACTTTTTTTTTTTCTTATTCTCTTATTCCGAACTTTACATATACGGTACGTTTTCGTATCGCAAGATCGGTTCGTTTTCGTAGTCTTATATGAGAACATTACCTCGCCTGCGCTACGCTTACGTGCCATTTTTCTTAGAGGGTTGTTGTAAAAACTAATTTTGACTGTTCAGTGCCAGTGTTCAGTATCGTCGACTTATAAATCCATCCAATAGCAGCAATGCAAATTGATTGTTTGGGATGAATGTAAGATGGCACATACAAAGTCATTGGAGGCATTAGACCGAACGATGCAAGATCTACGAAACAATCAAAATCGCTTTGGCGGTGCGATGGTTTTGTTTGCAGGTGATTTTCGACAAACATTGAAAGTCAACGCTAGCCGATGAACTTAATTCATGTTTGAAGTCGTCCTTTTTGTGGAATGAATATGCGTGTCGTGCTGCAGAACGACCAATCTGGTAGAGTTGCCTCAAACAATTGCTAGACATTCGCAATGGCAAGCTTGATATTTTCACCGGCAACATTATATTCCCCGTCGATTTTTACCAGTTCACTGTATCAAAGACCGAACTCATCCAAAAGGTTTTCCCAAACATTCCTCACAATTACAAAAATCATGTTTGGTTGAGCGAACGAGCTATATGGCAGCGAAAAACATCTATGTCAACGAATTGAGGTTCAATTGTTTTACAGCGTGAGTCTCGTTATTTAATAGCCACACCTCGTACTTTGTTGAACTTTATCACGAATGCGCAATATCGTGTATGCTTCCAATTTTTATTATTGCAATTTTAGCTCAAGTTAAATTATTATTTAAAGTAGATAAACGAATATATATAAGTTTTCCAATATTCTAATGAATTTAAGACGTGTTTGTTAAAATAACCAAAAAATAAATTAAGATTTTTTCGAAGAAAAAAAAAAAAGACACATGAAGCTGTATTTTATTTTAGACCAAAAATTTTTTTACATTATTAAAGCATAACTATTCATGATTTATCCCTGACATTTTGGTCCAAACATTTTCGTCGATAAGTTAAAAAAGTGCAATGCCGCGAAAGACCTTTAATTTCCGTGAGCAAGATATCTGGAGACTGGATGACCTAAGAAAACATTTTCTTTCGGTTTACTAAAGAGTTCGTGGGCGTTTAGTCGTTGATTTTTGAAAAATATTCATATTTGACAACATGGCGGGCATAAAAAGAAAATTTTAATTTTTTGTGCACAGAATTGAGGTCGTTTTAGGTTATAAATCAAAAAATATGTATCCAAAAAAAAAATCCATCTGTTAAATGCCCAAGAACTCTTTACTAAACTGAAAAAAATGTTATCTTTTTTAGATGATCCAGTCTCCAGTTTAAATTTAAGGTTTTTCGCGGCATTATCGACAGATATTTTTGAAGCAAAATTTCAGGGATAAATCTTGAATATTTAGACTTCAATAATGTACAACCAATTTTGGTCTAAAATAACACAGCTTAAAAAAAGCTTCTTCTTTTCTTCGAAAAACTCCCGGAGGCCCTTAATCCCGTTAAAACAAAATACATTTCAATAGATATCTTTTAAATTCGAGCAAACATTTTCAAAAAAATCTCAGACTAAATGAGATTTTTCTTTTTATTGTTTTTTTTTTCTTCTATCGTTTGTTGCTATACAAAAAATGGTTTTTAGGCAAATGCTCTCAATTTCTCTCGTACGCTGATAACAGTTAACATTATATTAATTTTTTTTTTTAATTTTGTAAATAAATAATTTTTATTTTCCTACCAGTTTGCAATAATTTTTTGTACATAAAAGAGCTTTAAGATAAATTTTGAAAAGTTCTACAAGACTAAGAATAACTCACACATATAATCATCTGTGGAAAATTTTTGTGTACTGTTACATTTTCTAACAGCTGAGTTGAATTTGAGCTCCCGCTGCTGCTGTCGCTTCAACAAATGGTCAGGACTGCGTGGCTGCTTAGCTGTTCGATTTCTATTTGCATATTTATAGGTGCTATCAGTGACAGCAATGTTATCATCACTGCCTTGGTTAGTGTTAAGGACGTTGTTGTTGCTGTTGTTATTAATATTAACATTTGTTGGTACTGCAGCAGGTTTCCACGATTTCCAAGCAGTGCGCTTTGTGAAAGAAGACGACGAGGAAACGCAGGTCGGCGAAAGTGTAGGAGGCGATTTTTTATCACTGCTGCTAGAGCTGAATATCTTCAAATTGATCGAATACTTTGAGTTGGTATCGCTACCGCGCGTTGGAACTTTCATATTTACTTAATAGTGACGTTTCCGTTCTTTTGAGTCGAGAAGATTTTTATAACTAAAATAAATTTAGCTAAATTTGAAAACAACAAATTTATGATTTGATAATGTTAGGTATCACAGCGACACATGCATACACATTGTTGTTGTTTGAATTTTTATAGAGAGTTGCTGACTTAAACTTTTTTAACACTCATCATGAACACAAATACTTTTGTTAATTTTTTTTTTTTTTTTTTTTTTTTTTTTAAAAAAAAATATTTTTATTTGTCACTGTTTTTACTCACTGTTGTTTTTTAATTATTAAAGTAATTTCCTAGGTGGATGTCTTTCATTAACGATTGCTTAATTTGTTATGCCACGCAGTGCTTTCATTCAGTTTTTTATAAGAAATGTTAATAGCTAACTTTTAAGGCATTTTTGTCCGATGTTTTTTACCCTCGCGGTTTCGCTGACCATTCGTAGACAAGCGCAACAAACGATTGACTTAAACTTCGTTTCGGAAGCGTCTTCAAGTTACTTTATCAGCTACTTGAAGCTTTGTTGTTTCTCTTTACATTGATATAAGAGTCTCTCACGATTTCTCATTAGAGTTGTTGTCACTTTGGGCTGTTCCCTCAATAAATGAAAGCATCAAGCAGTTTATTCGCACAGCGTTTTGAATACAATTTAACTATTTACTTTTACTATACGATAATATTTAATTATGATGATACTAGGAATAACTTTAATTTTCACAGTTAAAAATAAAATATCAATAAAATGCGTTAAATTTGAATTTGGTTAGTTTCTTCGCTTGAAATAAATTTAGTTGGAATTGACATTTAGTTTTAATTACATATAGCAATTTCCTACTTCAGGGACCACTGCATTGTCTTGTATTTACAAAACTGTTTTAGTTCCGGCACATTCCTTAATAACTGAAAAAGTACTTAGAATTTTTTCAGTAACCTTTTGTGTAGTATTTTTATTTATTTATTTATTTGTACACAGCAGTCAACGTTTGTAACAGGCTGACAACGAAGATAAAGGTTCTATGTGCAAAGTTCGACAAGTTTTATGAATTTTAAAAAAGTGTTTCGGTATATATGAGTAAATAATTAAAATTCAATTGATTACAAAATGCAGCTTAAGCAATGAATAAAAACGACACGAGCTCATCACGTTCGAAAAAAACAAAAACAGAGAATTTTGGATCAGCTTAAGTCGGTTTAATTACAAAATCTCAGTACTACCAAATCATAAAAGTGAGCGTAAGGAAGAGTCACAAAATGTGATTAAATACGTAAAAAATAAAGGGAATTGATAGGTCTGAGCTCTTCATTATATATTAATCATTTATTATACACCCGACGCAAAGAAAAAGTTTCCATCCACTATTTCAACTAAAGTGTTCTTTTAATTTTTATATAGTTATGAAAAAATAAGACGTCAATATTAGTTAACATTATTTATAATTACTAAATGAAAATGAATACTTAATATATTAAAAAATTTATTTAATTTAATTCGCGTGTAGAATTTAATTTGGTGTAGGGTGTATTAAGTTTAAGCACGTATAAATTGCTCCATTACTCCATTTTTTTATGACAGTATTAATTTCTGTTTTGTTTATATTAGAAACCAGATCAGATGGACAATTTAACTATGCAAATTAAAGTTTTGCTTTCAGTAAGACTTTTATCAAAAAAGAAAACGAATTCATTGCTAGAAAAATTTTAATGAATTTAGTTACACTTGAAAACATAGAAGGCGTAAAGTTTTAAAAAAAAATTATAATGTTCCTATCCAGATCAAACAAAAAGCAGAGCTCTGTCTCGACGAATAAAATATAGAGGGCGGAGGAGAAGGAGAGGGGTTAGTCCAAAATTGGCCAAAAACATGTTACGTAATTTATGAACAGTGACAGTCCATTTTTGGTCCTTTTTAAATTTTGGATATTTTTTAAATATTTGTCTTTTTTTCTTTTGGGACATATTTCGAATTTAATACTTTTTGTAAATTTTAGTACTTTTTAAATTTTAATACTTTTTAAATTTTGTATTTTTAATATTTCAGCCTTTTTTGTTTGCTCCATTTATAATCCTTCATTCATGAATAAAATTGCACGGAGCATGGCAGTCTTTTTTGTGTAACGTAATCAATCCCGAATTTTTTAAAATTTTACTTATTGATTATATTTTTTCTAATAAAATTAATTTGTCAGTAGTGGATACGATATGGGGGTTCTGGCCCAGTGGCGCGGTGGTGCAAGCCGATGACGTCATGCCCGGCACTCAAGTATGAATGGATTTCTGCTTGTGCTGGTGGACGGACAGACAAAAAAAACCGCAAGTTGTTTTTGCTTTAAGCGTTGATCATGTTCTTATCAGTGTTTGCATGTTTTTTCTTAACCCTCGCATTAGTTACAGCAAGACTCAAATTTTGCTGGTCAACTTGCTTTGTGAAAATATATATATTTATTTGGAATGAAGCAATTTAGGTACGGCGAAGGTTGAAGGGTTAAAGAAATGTTTATAAATTTATCATAAAGTCGGTAAGTATTAGGTGGGAGTCTTTGTTTTGAGCTTTTAAAAATTGGCAAGTTTGATATATGTCTTTGCTTTAAACTTTTTAAAATTGACAAGTTTGGGGTATTTCTTTGCTTTAAGCGTTGGTCATAATTTTATACACTACATTATCGGTAGTGGTAGTCAAGCGAGTTCTTATCAGTGTTTGCATGTTTTGTTTTTCTTAACCCTCGCATTAGTTATAGCAATGACTCAAAAAATAAATATATATTTATAAGACTTCTAACGTAGACTGCGTGGTGGCATACTTATCAGAGTTCGCATTAGTAAACGAAATACATAGCAACCAAGAAGTTTCTAGAAGCTTCGAGATGCAGAAACGTCGAGAACATTTTAGAAGTTGACAACATCACAAAAAAAAAAAAAAAAAAATTTTTTTAAGTCAAAGGTGTTAAGTCTCAAGCTTCATGGTGTGAGAGAGAGAGAGAGAGAGAGCTCCTTAAATTTTGTAAAAAAATTATTGTATGATTATTTTTCTCATAATAATGAAATAAAGAAATAAATAAATTTTTAATATATTTTCAGCGAAATATCAAAAATGTACGTACGATTGTAACGTGCCAGTCTAAATTTCTGGCCATATGTAAACTTTGAAAACAATATACGTTTCACAAAAAAAAATCAAACGAAAGAAAAACTTTCTGTATAATTTACCCTGTACGCACTATTCGTGGGCGTGGGTAATATAAAAAAATAACTTAATAATTTAAATAAGTTTGAAAAAAAAATCATTTAAAAACTAATTTCAGCCAAGAAAAAACTATCTTACAATATTATAAGCAAAAGTTACCTTACTTCTACCAAGTGGAATGTTTTTATAACAATTAAAATTTAATAAGTTCTAATATATCAAATATAATAATAATAAAGCAAAATAACAAAACGTAAAATATATCAAAAACCCAAAAAATTTAAATTTAATTATTATCAGCATCTTATATAAAATACATAAATCAAGCGCAAACCAAAGAACCTTTGTGTTTGTTTATGGTCATCAAATGCTAATATGATAACAGAAGCTAAAAAAATATTGAAGAACATAGCTTGAAAAAGAACCACTGGCTGATTATTCCTTATTATTCAAAACAGTAGCGCAACCAAAGGGGGAGAGCAGATTTTGGGGTTTAAACCCCCTTTCCCCAAAATTATCGCAGCAAAAAGAGATATAGGCCACAATCAAAGTGACTCACACGAAAAGTAATCACAAGTTTTTATCAAAAGAATAAAAACCCAAAATATAAATTTCCAATCTATTGTCGTTGATCTTTTAAACTATCCATGTTTTATTCGTTCAGAATACATGCGTTTGAATTTTTTTAGTTGTAATTCTGACCATTTGGGATATTGTTGACAATTCTTCAATTTGAGCATGGTGTAAGAAACAAGGTGGTTGCGTTGTCTGTGGCGTGAATTCTCGTTAAACGTTTTTGAGAAATTGTATCTTCAATTCACACTTGCTGCACTCTTTTTCTGCGTTCATATAACACAATAACGCAGAAGAAGAATTGACAACCAGGGAAGTGAACTCATTTTCTCTGGGAGGGAAGAATTAGGTAGCTCCGTATTGTTTTTTAGTATCCGGTCGGCATAGACAATGGTTTTTTTTTTTTTGAGCAAATTTACTTTTAGCAAAAATGCGTTCTTTTGAAAATGTGTATTTGGAGCTGAAAAAGCCAACAGTGAAAAAGTTAAAGGCCGACCTAAAAAATATTCTCAAGTCGTTTAGAAGTTAGGGACTGTTCATAAATGACATAACATGTTTTTGGCCAAAAATTCACCCCCCCCCCTAAAAGTGTTTCGTAATTTATGAACAGCCCCTTAAAGGGGTCCAAAATTGCAAAATTGGGTCTAAAAAATTGTAATATTTTATATTTTCCTAAAAAAATTATGGGTGTCAAAAGAAAGGTTATGCTATCACCATTCAATGAGCTATTAACCATAAAAATACATGCATTACTTATGAAAATACATATAACTGTTTTTGTCCTTAGAAAATTTTATGTTTGAAGATGTTTTTGTTCTATGAAATTTTTTTCCCCTGAAATTCGGAAAAGGGTGAACCGTCAAGTGTGCATTATATGTGAAATGCAATGCATGGAATTTTTTGGTTAATGGCTTATTGAATACTTCATTTAATACCCATTTTGCTTAGTTTTGTTTACAAATACAAGAAAAATTGCAAGTTTTTCGAGTCTATTTCTTAAATTTTAGACCCGTATAACTTCTAAGCCAAATGAGAACACCAATTTTAAAGATTTCAATACATATGTTCCCGGAAAAAAAGGTTTAGAAAAATCAGTTTTAGCTTAAAGTAAATAGGTATGTTTCCGTACTCACTTCTAGTAACTTGTAGTTACTCGAAGGCGTTTCTTTACACATTCTTCCAGCACGAGAGAGAAGAAGAACAAGCAAAATGTCACTCTCAATTACTCGAACTTTACTTGAAAAATTTCTTTTACAAGCACGATCTCGAGCATCAAACAGCTGATGTTTAAAGTGAAAAAATTTAATTGTGATGTGTTGTGAAAAAAGGTATGCGACTAATTTTCCATTTTTTAAATGTACCAACCATCCAATCCAATTTATATTTAATTTCAATTATCAGCTGTTGTGCTAGAAACTTACTTGAAGTCGTTTCCGTACTTTTTGACATATTTTCTCATTTTGACAGAAAATCAAATTACTCTCTATTACCTTAACTCAAGGTTCATTAAATAAGGTTAAGTCACTTGAGAGAAAAGCATTCTTTTTTTGCCTTTGCTCGAACTGTCAAAGTAGCTGTTAGCTAAAAATTGTACCGATTCAGATTTTTTTTTCTTGATTTCCTTTCATCCATTCTGACAGTTCGGCCGAGCTTCTCTCAAGTAACTTAACCTATATTAATCAACCTTGCCTTAACTTTACTCGAAGCATGGCAGAATTATAAGGTAGGGTCGACTCGGATAGGAATGGAGTAGAAAGCAGGATTTTTTGCATTTTTAAGACTTCTTTCACATTTTATAGTTTTTATTACACTTTTTTTATAATATTTTCACTCAAATTAGCACAAATTTAACACCCGGGAACGCACTGTTTGCAACTTGGAAACATAAAATATTTTCTTCATTTGCAATTTCTACGAAATTCTTCGTTTTGACATATATGCTCCTTCTCATTATCCACTCTTCGTTGACGGGTCAGAGCACTCAGCGAAGCGGCCCTACCTTATCATTGTTTCATAACTCGAAGTTTACTTGAAGTGAGTACGGTACCAGACTTAATTATTCCCACACCTTAAGCTTAAAAATCTAGGAAATATTGTCGAATTCTTATCAAGTGTCTTAAAATATACAAGTTAAATTGATGATAATTGGAAGCCTTTTATATTTTTCGACTTGTGCGAAAACTTTTTTGAATATTTTCAAGATATATTTAAGAAACAGTCACACAATACGAATTGGATCCGCATATAGAATAAAAAAAAAAAATTAAATTCAAATTTTACATTTTATTTACTTTTATAACTTTTGTCAACATTGCGTACAATTATAACCATAGTCCCGAGTTTTTAAGTTTTGTTGTTTGTTATCACGACTTTGACTGGAATGGTCACTATGTATATATTATCTGGCAGTATATGTAAGGAATAACCATGTCAGTTTGCTTGATCTACGCATACAGAGGTTACAGTAGCAGAATCACGCCACTTGATATACACAAGACGTACTCCAAGCATTTTAGTCATACCTCTATGCAAATGTATGTATTTGTGCATACATTTACAAACAAGCATACATATATAAATTTTAGTATGCACACGTAAGATGAGTGCATGTGAACTAAAGATATTTTTTGCTTGCATTCATATGCAAAGATGTAAGTCTTATTATTGAATTGTTTTTGTTTTGATTTAGATGATGATAGTTTTTGTGGAAGATGTTTTTAGCAAACAATCGATTAAACTGCTTTTAAACAGTTTTCAGAAAATTTTTTACTCCTTGATGAATTTTTTTAAAAATAAGCTTTCCTAATGATTGGAGTGCAATGCTTAGTATTAATTTCGAATTCCTGCGTCGACGATTTACATTGCCAAATTATTAGATGTATTATAGCTCTAATATAGCATGTAAGATACAACACAAACGTATTTGATAATTTTCCAAAGGAATGCTTTGTTTACTGGACTTACCTTTTGCAAGCTGCGACTTAAGCATATTGGTGTCGTCTTGCATACTCGGTGTATCCTTTACTTGGTTATTAAACAAATTGCTCAATCCAGCGATATAGCCAAATTGAATCTCGTGCAACAATGGAATGCAATTGAGGGCGTAGCAATTAAAAGCAGTGTTAAGATAGTTGAAAATACTAATTGGACCAATCTTGTATAACAATTTGCCTGCAACGATGTTTTCTTTTTCTACCTACTATATACTATGATAGATATGTGGCACAGTGTTTGGGCACAAAACCTTGTATTGCAAGTGCTTTTCTCTGCTGGATGCTGTGCAGTAACCACATGTGTAAGTAGAGTACAGAGTGGGGGATTTGCTGTTTTTACACCTGCACAGAATGCAGTTTGTTTTGCTTTTTTTACTCTGTCACTATTATATATTAACTTAATTGTTTTACATACTTTAAGCACTGATTTACATTTGCTTTTGTTTAGATTTAACTGATATTTTTTTAAGAAACAAGTGAAATCATTAAATAATTGTGTATGAAAATTCCTCGCTTCACTCACGCACTGATTTTCGCTGTGAACGTCATAAGACCACACCAGTCATGCCACTAAATTTTTGAAAAAATCCCTACCGCATTTCATGAAAATCCCTACTTTTCCCTATGCAAACATAATTTTTCCCTACAAGTTTCCCTACATATTTATTTCATACATCTAAATGAAACACAAAAAGTTTGTTGCAAACAAAAAAATAGCATGTACGTATGCCTTAAAATGTTTATTTAATATTATATTTCACATCGATTAATCCATAAAATTGTATTGTACGTACTCAAAAAAACAATAAAAAATTAACATAAGTATATGTAGACTAGTTAACATCGATAAATCCATATAATTGAATTGTACACAAAAAACAATAAAAAATAACATAAATATATGTTGACTAGTTAACATTGATAAATCCATATCATGGTATTAAACATAAATAAAAAAAATACCAAAACATAATATATAAGCATATGTTATACGCATATAAATTAGTTTAGATTAAAGCTGATTCAACAGAATTATTCAAAGGTAAAAGTCATTTTTTTTTAATGATGATCATAAAGATCTTTATAATTCATTTGTCTGAAATGGCTTTCGTTACATTTAAAAGAAGTGCAATCTTGTTTTTCATCTTGTAAAAAAGACCGAATTATGCAAATTGAAGTGAGGTTATCGTGACTGATTTTATTCCTTTTTTTTGTACGAACATCGGTTACAATAGAAAATATACGTTCAGCATCTGCATTAGCATAAGGCAATATCAAACAATGCTTGGCTAATTTGGATAAATTGGTAAATATTGCTTCATTATTAAAATTCCTTAAATTCTCAATTTTTATCCAAAATTCTTCGATACCCATGTTCTTAAGAACTTTCTTTTCAGGTTCAAGAAATTGAAATTCAATAGACCTCCACTCAACCAGCACGTCATTTATATTACATTTAAATTTCTCACAAATATTTTTAAAATCAATCTCACGCCTGCTGAATTCAGTATGGACCCCCAGTACAATTTTGGGATCAAGAAAGCACATATCTTTGAAAAAGGTCTTGTTTTGTATCGGCAATCTTTGCTGAATTTCTTCCAGAGCAGTGATATAAAAAGATAGGCAATCTAATCTGATTCGTTCGGCAGCTATTTTTGGAAGCGTATTCAGTAGCTCGAGACATTCAGGGCCGAGATATATCTCATTGAATGATTATGTCAGTGGGTATGTTTAAGCATATATGAAGACTTAACTTGCTCAGGTTTTTCACACTGAAAGAATTTCAACTCAATTAAAGAAATTATATGCGAATATAAATACACATTTTTTGAGAAATATAGAGAGAAATTTAAAATTTTAAAAATTCCCTACATATGAGCATATATTGGAAATCTGTCCTTTTTCCCCTACATCTCAAAACTAAGGATGAATTTCTCTACATGTAGCCTCTTTTCCCTACTAGTGGCACCACTGGACCACACACACATTCATGATGTTTACTGTCATTTTCTATTGGGTGCGTTCAATGCTGCCCATTGCTTTTCAACACTGCCACAGTGCTTAACTATTTTCTGTTTTATTAACTTTCATAGCTAATTTTTTTAAATCTTAAAAAATTTATTTCCTATCCTTCATATAAAATCTTAACTTATATCAATAAAACTCTTCTTATATCAATAAAATAATTAATAATTTATTATAATAATTCTACACTGTACTTATTCTGATTCAGCTTTCTTTGAATCATGAGCCATTTGAACCATGAAGAAATTTCTACGTCACAATTTGCACTTAACACCAAAAAATTTATTTTTTTGAAAGGACAAATTTGCACACAATAGCAAAGAACACTAGTTTCAATAGCTTCAATATAGCTTTCAATTGAACATCTGATTTTGTTTTTTTAGTGATGACAAACTGTATTGCTTGATATTCAACGACTCGGTGATCGGACGCTTCAGGTTGTTGCAATCAAATTTAATCTTATACAGTTAAAACTCAACTATTTACAAGTTTTTGTAAGGCTCTATCCAGGGAATGACCACCCATTCACATAGTTTATCATTCTACCTGCACCTGCTCATGAATCAAGTACACAATTGTTTATGCACTTTTGTATTACAAATGCTATTGAAAATTCTCTTCCGCAAAAACATAAATTTCACAGACTTTGTTTTGCTTAAAATTCACCATCTAGTGCTTTTGACAGATCTAATGATTACTTTCAAAATTCACTACTATCTTTCTAAGATACTACTATCTTCCTAAGATATACAAATCATTTTCTGTCTCTTGACAAAATAAGACTCCGCTCAGTATTGTAAAGTTTGTTTTTTTTTTGCTATTTGAAGAAGCTTCTCTCAGCCATGCACCTAAAAAAAAAACGAAATGGCCATTTCAGCCCTTGAAAGGACTTTGACCGAGCTTCTTATGATCAACTGTGTTGTGTGTGTTGTGAAATGTTTGAACAGAAATTATCGAGAACTGGACCTATATGTTTTATGCCGACTCCGAACGGCTTATGTTCTCAAGAAGCTTTTTATGGCAGTTTTTACTCTCTGAGGTTTGCCATTGTCTGCAGAGAGGTGACGGTCGAACAGAAAAATTAATTCAATTGAAAAAACCCTATATGTCAGGTGGGAATTGAAGCAGGGTTCTCTGGCGTATGGGCCACTCACTCTACACACAGTACCACAGCCGCCACGTTCAGGAACTAGCTGTTCATAAAATTGTGGACTTACACCACTTCTGCTCTAAAAAAATTATGTTATTTGTCACAACAATAACAAAGTATTGAATTTCATTCAGAGATTACGTAAGTTAGGAGTTTCTAACCCGGACTCATAAGAGGTCTTCACTTTTTCAAACGATATTTCTTCGCCGATTGCTATCCGATTTTATGTAGCTTACACATCAGCAAACTCGTGTGCCACACAACAAGGCGGAACGAGCCTGTATGAAGCAGTGATCGTAGTAATTATAGATCCTGTGTGTCGCAAGACGGCTTATCTTAGTTGTTGTTTTTTGTCGCATTATTCTGTTTGAGACAAGGTTCATTAATATAGGCTGTCACTTGAGAGAAAAACACTCTTTTTTCGCCTTTGCTCGAACTGTCAAAGTAGCTGTTAGCTAAAAATTGTACAGATTCATGTTCTTTTTCTTGATTTCCTTTCATCCATTCTGACAGTTCGACCGACCTTCTCTCAAGTGACTTAACCTTGGTTTGAGATATTCAAAACACAACATGGGTGGTACAAAATAATTTTCGGTAAGGGTTTTCGCTTCAACGTTGAAACTTCAGAAATGCTGACATTTACGAAAACTTCAGTGTATTTGTTGTTGTTTTGGTTTTCAGAAGTTTGCTGAAATTTAATCATCTATTGAGTTGATTAAAATTATCGTCGGAAATTTCCGAAGTAAAGATGTGTTCAGTAATCATAAGCGAATCTGTTTAATGAGTGTGAGTCATTGTGAATATGGTAATTTCTATAAGAAGAAGAGCATTCTTTCAAATCTCGCCTACATGCTAAGGAAATGTCTACAATTTAGAACGAAATTGCACTCCAATTAGATTTTTTTTAATTGAATTATAGCTTTGATTTCCTCTTATACAAATTATGATATAATAAAATACATGTATGGTATATGTACATGCGACAAGGAGACTCTTTGTCTGCTGACATGCATCGCATGACCAACGAAATGAAGCGATTTTAAGGTTGATTGAAAAAAAACGAAACATTAAAAACGGTCGCTCACTTCAACTCGTCGGAAATTTCCGATATCTGAAATTACAGCAGTGAAGTGAATACCCTTGGTGTTTATTATTTTAGCTCTTTCAATATGCAAGCAATTAACCCCCTAGCCACACGTGCCAGTCCGAAGACAGTAACAGTTCGAAAAACTTAATACACTCTCACTTTTCACTAATACACTCACTCCTTGACATCACTGGCAGTTTACTGGCAACAACTTTTACTGACGCTGCAGCCACACGTGATAGTACTGGCAGGCCAGCAAAGAATATGTATTCACTACGAAAATGTTTCGAAATAATCAACAAATCTATGCTGCGGCCACACGTGATAGTAAATGTTCATTTGCAAAATGTCGTCGAAGGCAAAGGTTCGATCACTTTATTATTTCGGCTGCTTTTATTCAATGATGCTTTATATGCCAACACAGCACGAAACTTAAAAGGGATAAAAATGGGGAAATAATTATTTTGTAAAATCTGTTTATCAATATTTTACAAAATGTAATGCAACTTATTCATATAATATTTTATGTGTCAAATAAGGGCAATTAAAATAATGGCATATATTTCACTACAAGACATAAAAGAAAAGTGCATATTTAAAGTTCGAATATTTTAGGGATAAAATACAACACAGTTTCCTTACTTCGATTTCGCACTGGCTGTGGTTGTCAAAATTCACTGTCCCAGTAAAAGTTGTTGCCAGTCGACTGCCAGTGATGTCAAGGTGTGAGTGTATTAGTGAAAAGTGAGAGTGTATTAAGTTTTTCGAACTGTTACTGTCTTCGAACTGGCACGTGTGGCTAGGGGGTGAGACAGTGAATTTCGACAACCACAGCCAGTGCGAAATCGAAGTAAGAAAACAGTGTTGTATTTTCTCCCTAAAATATTCGAACTTTAAATATGCACTTTTCTTTCATGTGTTGTAGTGAAATATATGCAATTATTTTAATTGCCCTCATTTGACTCATAAAATATCATATGAATAAGTTGCATTTCATTTTGAAAAATATTGATAAACACATTTCACAACATAATTAGTTCCCCATTTTTATCCCGTTTAAGTTTGGTGCTGTATTGGCATATAAAGCATCACTGAATAAAAGCAAACGGATTAAAAAGGTGGTCGAACCTTTGGCTTTGACGACATTTTTCAAATGAAAATTTACTATCACGTGTGGCCGCAGCGAAATTTGTTGATTATTTCGGGATATTTTCGAAGTAAATACATATTTTTTTATTAACATGCCAGTACTATCACGTGTGGCTGCAGCGTAAAGTTAAAATTAGTGCGGGTTACACATGTGCGATCTCGTGTGCGGTCATTTTCACACGAGCCCGCTAATTAAGAAACATGCTAGCGAGAGGGCCACCCATGTTGGCTTGTTGACAAAAGTTTTCGATTTTTTCCCGCCACACCTTTGGACAACTGGGTTTTAGAGCTAGATGGCGTTATGAACATATGAAGAGATGGATTTTGTTTTGCATGCAAATCGGATTTGGATGTAACGCAGCTTATGTGTAGCATACCGTGAAAAAAATGATGGTCAGATAAAAGGTAGCGAAACTTCTAAAATTTGACTGACAAGTGTCTTAAATGAGACATGCGTCTATATTGTTGCAAAACTCGTTTGAACAGCCATTTTACAATGAGCCTTATTTATAATTGTAGCAAGAGTTTAACTGCAAATATGAATTTGTATGGGAAATACGATGAGTTCGCTTCTCAATTGACTGAATTAGCTGAAATGAGCCATTTTGCTCAATGTAGACATACTTACTAACTTACTTAAGTGGCCATAACAAACCGTGTTCGGCCGAATGTAAACTTAGCCAAACATAGATCAACGCAACACAGCCGTTTCTTTGTCACATAGAAATCTAACAACTCGACGTAGAAGTCTGTTGAATTTAGATTTCAATGTTACGTCGGATGACATTTCAGCATACAGTGTGCTTTTAGTGAGATTGCTAGCATCACACTTAGTAGTATTATTTGTTTGCGTTTATTTATTGAAGCGAAATGTATTTTGATTTAAATTGGATTTTTATTAATAATTGAAATATGTTTTAGAATGGAAGACGACGAAAAACTAATTGATCTAGTGAATTATTTGGTATTTGCTGTGGTTGCATAATCAACAAAAAGGAATAGTACGTTGCGTCATGTTAACCAGTGTTACGTCAATTTTGCATAATCAGACCATTAGTATTATATAATTAAAAGTTTGTACTACTAGCTGCGTTTTTTACAACTTCCAAGTCTGCTTTGCAAACAAAACAAAATCCAGCTCTTTATTTGTTCAGAAGGCTATCTACAATAGTAGTGAAATTGATTTTTTTGCACTGTAAATCAAAGTTCCACCACCATTATATTTCCACAAAAAAATTTTACTTTTTTACATCATAAGAGAATGCTATTTAAGGTTTTTTGCTTAATATGTTCTTCATAGTTTCTCGAATATACATACATGTTTTTAAACGATACCTGACATGGCAGACTAAATAGTAGTAAATTTATCAACCGATCATTTTAAAAATATATGCCAAATTTCGAAAAACAAAAGCTTCGAAAAACAAAGGTTCAATTTCAATCAATCTTTTTGTAATTTGTTTGTAATTTTGTCCTTTAAGCATCCCCTTAAAATACCTTCTATTTTTTTTTTATTGACAAAAAAGTGCGTGAAAGCCTGAAAACTATTTTAAAATATATTTATATTAAAATATAAATTTGAAAAAAATAATAACTACTTGTCTAAAAAAAAATTTTTGAAACAAGCTGCATTTTTTTAGTTGTTACACGTATATTATACCTTTATGATATTAAAAGTAAATTCTTGCATTTGATTAATTAAAATGAATTTAATCGAATTGAAATGCATTGAAATACACCTTTTTTTAAACTAACTTAAGCACTGAATACTAATAACATTTAAAATAACTATGCAACAGCTCACACGTTGGCTCGAGGACGAACTTCAAACATTTTTTTGTTTTCTGGGTGTAGAAAGAACAACTCTGCGTATTATTTCAACAGCTGTTTTAATTTCTGCATTTCAAGTTGCAATACTTCGAATTGAACCCAAAAAGAACGCAATTCAAAGAAATATTCGTATTATTTGTTATTGCTTTTAACAAAAATAAATATTGTAATTTGAATTTTTACCAGTATGTTCAAAAATTCGATACCCAGAATAGTGGACGAGTACAGTTCAGACAGCAGCAGTGTTGATAACGAGGACTCAGCAGAAGACAGCAGTAATACAATGGCTGATTTTACTTACCCAGCCTTCTGGAATAACGACGTCTTAATGGATCCGCTTATGGGCTCATTTCGACTTCGCACTATTGATCCTCAGGATTACGATTTGAAAATGAACTTCTGGCAGGATATGATTGCTGCCTACTGTATGCACAAGCGCAGCGCCAGTTTTAACAAGCGCGAATTACAGCTGGTGTTTAGGCGGAAGAATCGCATACCATATGGATTCGACAAGGTAATAGAGGATATGCTCAACACGAAAAAAATACGTTTACGTAATGAGTACGAATTCGACCCGTTAAATACATGGAGCGGGTGGGCTGTCAATACTTTTGTTAAGAAGCCGCTGAAATGGGCAATACGGAAAGTACCACTCATCGGTGATGGTGCGGAAGATACGAGCCAAATTGAATTCATACACTTGGGTGTAATGCAGGTAGTTGAATACAAATAAGTAGATTATGTTTTATGAATATTAATATTAATTATGAATTATTTATAAATTTTTAAGTTTTTTATTTTAAATTTTTAAGAAATTTTGTCGTGACTTGCAAACACACTTGGAACAACATGCAGGCCAGCTATTACATTTTGAGAGTGTGTTGAAGGAAATGCAGCAACAACTGCAACTGAATGAAGACACCATTAATTTGTCTCTGGAAACTCTGCATCATCAGCGTGTCCTAGGATTGGAGTATTCAATGGAGAAACAAGGCATACATTTCATCAAGATTCCAGGTAATATAAGCATAGATATAAAGTTAGATAGTTACTTGTAGAGCATGCTCTTAGTTTCATATTTAATTTAGGAAAAAATGATCCGGTTATTGAAATAACTGAAGCCAACCGCGCTGTACATAATTTAAAGATGACCCAGCTAAGTCTGATGCAGCAGCTGGAAACTATTGAAGATGAAGTAAAGTTGAACGAGAAGAAAGCGCGTGAATGTATAAAGGATGGTAAACGACAGCTGGCCAAAACGTACTTAAGAAAAAAACAGCTTTTGGAGCGGAATCAAGGTAAGTAGGAAACTACTTAATTGAAAATTTTATTCCTTACAAAAATTTTTCCTTAAAAGAGAAACGCAGTCTTGCCTTGCACAACGTTGAAACTTTACTTTGCAGCGTTGATGAAGCACAATCAAATGGCGAAATTTTAGGTGCATATAAAATTGGTTCAAAAGCTTTGCAAAATATGCTTAACGCTTCCGGACTTAAGTACGATAATGTTGATGAGGTCATATCTGAAATACGTGAAACTATCGAAACGCACAATGAACTAAATGAGACGTTGGCAAATACTAACATCATGGAAAACATAACTGATGGAAAATGCGATGATGATGCATTGGAGCAAGAACTAAAAGAGATTTTAGGTGAATCAGCAAAGCCGGTGTTAGCAGATAAAAAACCAGTAAAAATAGCGGTGTCCACAAAAATTGTTAATCCAACAACTGCTGTGGAACAAAAAGACAATTTCAACAACAATAACACAACAATAAATAAGATAGAGATCACCGATGCAGAATTGCTGGCAATGCTGGATGGTCTAGAAGTGGAGGATAACTCACCAGAAAAATCAGCGAAACACTCGCAAAGCAAAGTGACCGTCAATGAACAATTGTGAAAGTTTTGAATAGAGCTTATTTTAATTTTCAAAATAATTTTAATGAAAGGATTTGATGTTAACTTAGAAATATTAACTAGTAAAACGAGGATTTGATCAAACATTATTGATAATTTCTTGCGGTCTTATTTTTGTAAGTTATTATTTTGTATTAAAATTATTTAAGCATATAAATGATATACTCTGCTAGCATCCTCAGCAGAATTTCGTATGAAGCTCAAGCCTTAGTTGCATCCTACATATTTTAATAGTTATTAGATGTTTTTGATTGTTTAAAATACTCATAATAAAAACCAAACCAAATGAAATTTCTTTTCTCAATTTTAAGGTAGTCGAAAGTTATTTCCTATTTTAAATTCAGTCCCGAATTGATCCAAAAATTGGAAAAATTAAAATTATCAATCAGCCCAATTCTGAATCCAAACTCCCGAGGAATATTCGGTCTTCTCTTTCCGGAATAATTTTACTTTAGGGCCCATGCCCCTTTATTTGTTTTTGTTATATCTAAATGTGTATTTGGAGACCCTAAGTCTAACGCTGCAATAAAAAAGATCGGTCTCAAATGGCTTAAGAGATAAAATTCGTGAAAGTTTGGAAAATTTGTCTTTTTTCCTATACGAAAATACTATTTTTTATAAAAATTTTACGTTTTAGTTATTTCGTAAAAGGATGAACCAGCAAGTGTGCATTATATATAAAAATCCTAATATGTTAACTAATAACAAAGAATTTCATAATTTTAAAGTATTATTCCTTATAAATTTAATCACGTTGAAATTTTGTGAAATTAGAAATTAAAGTATTATTCCTTATAAATTAGCTTGCGCGCACTTAAAAATTTGAACTTTCAAACTTACAGGATTTGTATCTCCTAAACTTTTTGAGACCGACAAAATATTATTGCACCAATACGTTTAGGAGGTCCATATACATATAATAAAAATAAGAAAAAAAAATATTGAAGCATGGGCCCTAAAGTAAAATTATGCCCCCTTTCCTTCTATTCTAAATAAAATCTCCTCGTGTATTTTCACTATTTTCCCTTTGCTCCTATCATTCTTCGAAATAGGAGACATTTCTTAGGTGAAGAATTGGGTAATACGAATGCTGAAAAAGGGAGAATGAGATGGAATTTCATGTGAGTAATAAATCAAAGAGTTTCAGAAAAATGTGAGTATTTCACGTTTTTTAAAGAAAATATTCTTTAAGCAACAAATTGCAATTTTGTTGATAATAATGAAGACACTGTAAGCGGCTTAGCACTATCCACAAACATTGAAAATCTAGGTTATTTACATTATAACAGTTTACTTAGATGGTGCTTACAACCGTAGGTCGCTTTTGGCCAGGTCCAAGAATTTGCTCCAGCCATTTCTATTTTGCGCTTGCTGGCGCCAGTTGGAAGCTCTAAGTTTCTCCAGATTGTCCTCCACTTAGTCCTTCCATCGGAGATGCGGTCGTACTCTTCCGCGTTGAACGCCGCTGGGTATCGAATCTAATATTTTCTTCGCTGGAGCGTCTCCTTCCACCCGTTCAACACGACCTTGCCAGCGAAGCTGCTCGATTTTTATGCGCTTTACTATGTCGATGTCGGCGTATACCTAATGTGACCAACTTCTTTTGGTGAAATTTTGGAATGGATTTCGGAATCTGGATAGAAATTTCGGAATGATATACAAGTATTTTATTCGTCAATTTGATGGCTTGTGAGGTTTTAAGGCAGTATTCTAGTGTAAAATTTAAAAAAAATAGATTTTTTTTTTGCATATTTTCGAAGATTAGAACCCGAGAAACAATTTCATCTCTTGTGTCCATAAAGTAGCAGACAAGTATCCGGTACCAGTGTTGGTGAATGTCCCACACATGCACCGAAAAGAAGTGCTAGTTCTGTAGTTAGACTTATTGTCCGAACGAAGACCTAATCTGGACTCGTCGGTTTTTGTGTCCGAATATAGTCGAGTATTTTGGACACTTTTTGGACAGTTTTTAGAGGAATGTGGGTAAAATATCGGGCAAATTTCAGTTAAAACATCGAGTGCTTTTCGGGACCTTCAAGAATAGGTCCTCCGAAGGAATTTTTAAAATTTCACTTATTTACGAAGTTATAGCTTAAAGAAAAGCGCCCGTTTATATGACTTAAGCTGCCTGTAACTTTGCTCAAATCTTTTAATGCTTTTTCTCGAAACTACTTTTCCAACACGTTTGACACTATATCTCAAGTTCTAATAGACCGATATCCATTTAATGTCCTTCTATGACCCGGACTAGAATTATGTAAAAAGTTTGTTTTTTAATAATTTTAAAAAATTCAAAATTTTAAAATTTATTTTTCTTTCTAACTAATTAAGAAATTTTTTCAGATGACTAGAAGGGTTTTGAAATCGTTTTTTTTTTGTGCTTTAAAGATGGTTGGCACGGATATAACCCTCAATTTTGCCAGAGTTTATGAACAAAGATATTGGCCAACTAATTATTACGTAAAACTTCCAACAGCAAAAAACTTTTTATACACAATGAGAAGGTGCATGTGGTACAAAAAAAAAATTTAAACATATATTGAAAAAATAAGAAAAATAAAAAATTATCTAATTTCAAGTTTCAAGTTTCGCTTCATTTATACAATTTAATAATGAAAAGATTAATTTCGGATCTTATTCCTTCAGAATTTGTTTAATCGACTGAAATGCATTAAAAAAATCTAAAATTAAGACGCATGGTTCCAAACTTTTTAGTGAAAAACTAAATGATTTGCATCCTAAGTTAAATTGCAAGTATCACAAAAATCAGAGTCACTGGCCCCAATTATGTGCAAGTACTTCTTGTCAAAAGTATGATTTGTGACAAGTCTATTTAAAATTTTCTCATCCTTCGGAGACAGATTCAATTTGGCATACCAAGGTCAACCAGGCATTAGGCAAGGAAAAATATCCGCAAAAAATTTACTCTTGCTTTGCGAGCTGCCAATATAGGAACTATTCCAGTCACTTGAAAGATCTCGAAGAATAAACCTAAGAGTCTCCTCCGTATTAAGGTCGACTTCTAACTCAGCTCCCACCTCGAGTCTTTTGCAATCTCATCTAATTTTTTCAATAAATAATTTATTGTTTTGAATTTTTTTTATTATTGAAATATTAATAAACATATTATAAAAAAAAACAACCGACTACAAAATCACTACAAAGTAAAAAATAATTTTAAAAATACTTTTCCTTTTAATTTCTTCGTCATAGCTGATAATTAATTTAAACATATTATTATATATGAAATCTAATTATCTTAATATTTATCTTATTTGTTTTATTATCATAAATATATTAATTACTTGATGAATACAAAAGCTTTTAAGGTTGGCGCTAATATAGTCAGACTTTTAATCAGAAGCGCCAACTTCAAAGCCTTTGTATTCATCAAGAAATTAATATATTTATGATAATAAAACAAATAAGAAAAATATTAAGATAATTAGATTTCATATATAATAATATGTTTAAATAAATTATCAACTATGACGAAGAAATTAAAAGGAAAAGTATTTTTAAAATTATTTTTTACTTTGTAGTGATTTTGTAGTCGGTTGTTTTTTTTTTAAAAATTTGTATTTCTTCCTTTTTAGAAAATATGATACATTTTCGAAAAAAGTGTATAAACAACATAAATAAAATTGTTCCGAAAAAATTTGTTCTATTAAAATCTGAAAGTTTGTTGGTTATTTCAAATATCTGCCTCTTAAATTTAAATTAGATGTCACATGTTTTGAAATTATTATACCCATTCTTGTATTGAGTTTTATTACCCTAGTGTCAATATTATTCGAGATATAGTGTTTTTCTAATATTGCCACGCCCAGTAGTCGAAATCCGCCCACTTTCTTCACCGTAATTTTTACTAATAATGCCTACCCTTATACTAAATTGCAGTACTATAGTATCAATATTATTCAAGATATACTCTTTTTCTAATATTGCCACGCCCATTTGTCAAATAACGCCCATTTTCTTGACCGTAATTTGTATTAACTGTGTCTACCCCTTCACTAAATTTCAGTACCCTAGTGTCCATATTATTCGAGGTACAGTGTTTTTAAAATACTGCCACGCCCATTTGTCGAATAACGCCCACTTTATTGACGATAATTTTTAATAATAATGCCTACCCCTATACTAAATTGCAGTACTCTAGCCTCAAAATTATTCAAGATACACTGTTTTTCTAATATTGTCACGCCCATTTGTCGAATTACGACCATTTTCTTGCTCGCAATTTGTAATAATTGTGCCTACCCCTACACTAAATTGCAGTACCCTAGTGTAAATATTATTCGAGATACAGTAGTATCTAGTATTGCGATATCTATTATTGCCACGCCCAGTTATCGAATACCGCCCACTTTTGTACGGGCACCTCAATGCTTATGATATCTATATGTTCCCCAAAAATTATGGTAATCAGGCATATGGTTTAGGAGTTATCGATGTACATACATTTAAAAAAAAAAAAAACAGAGAAACCGACGAACTTGAGAACCTCCTCCTTTTTGAAGTCGGTTAAAAAATGGATTGTAAGAACTTTTATTGAAATTAAAAAAAAAACGCTCAAAATTGTTCCCTCTAGTCTAGAATACAGCCTTAATTTAGTTTAAAAGAACGAAGCAATGGGCGAGTACATATCAAACATTGAAATCAATCTTTTTAGACATTTGAAAAATCCAAATTTAAGGAAGAAGTACTAGCAACAGGATTGGTATCGGTCTTATTTTTCGTTTTGACGATGTATTTAGCTTTCTTAGCAATTTCTCGAATAATATGGGGCTTGACTCCAACAATTCAAAGAATTACAAGTATAATACTTGCAAATTGTACTTGACGAACCTAAATTATTTGTATTGTATAATTGAATTAAACTTGTCTTTGCGGGAACTGAAAAACAAATCAGCACACAAAATATTTTTCCGGTAGGTCGTTTTAAATAAATATCAGAGATAAAGAGACAGAAAACTTAGATTTTAACTAGAGATCACACATCTTTCAGACAAATGGCTTAAAATCAGCTTAATTTGTATACAACTTGTTGAAACTCAAGTATTGTGAACAGTACTGTCATTTTAAAGTGTAAGAATTTAAAAAAATGGTAGACTTACCACACTTGTGGTAAAGTGACAGCACTAATTGTGGACGTAAACTCACCTCAAAGCTGTGAAGTGCTATTGTATCACACGACCCCGGGGAAGTTTCCGGTGGCTTTATTAATAAAAGTGACTTGAATTCGAAAAAACAGGTTCCGAAGCTTCGGCTTGGAGCACCGGAACTTGCCTTTATATTTCGGAATGATACCGATTATTTCGGGACCAATAATCCCGTCACATTACGTATACCTCATACAGCTTATCGTTCCATCGTATTCGGTAGTCGCCATTAACGCAGATTGGTCCGTAGATCTTACGAAGGAATTTTCTCTCGAAAGCACCCAAAGTCTTTTCATCAGAGCTGCTCAACGTCCAGGTTTGTGATTATTGGCCCAAAATACACTGTAGTGCTCAGTCTGCGTGAAACTGGTTTTCTTAGGCAAGGGAGGTGAGGCAGGCCACGTGAGGTGCTCATCGAGAGAGGGCTCTTCTTCTGAATTGCCTACTGAGCCCAAAGTAACACCTGTGGGCAAGAGATATACTTCGTTTTATCTCAATACTGATATCGTTGGTCTGAAACCTTGTTTGGCCACAAATGGGGGGAGGAGATCTTTCCCGTCTTTACTGTGCTGCTGGTGTTGCTCAGTGTTATTCTTCATAGACGGATTAACTTTGCAGGTATACCAAATTCAGACATGGTGGAGTAAAGGTGATTCCTTATTGGAATGTCGATAAAAAGATGGTGGGTGTCAATTTGTTTCCCTAGTGCCTTTTCCAAGTTTTGTCGTAACGTGAATATATCCCAGGTCTAAAGCCACACTGAGAAGTCCAATCAGTTGGTTAGTCGGCAGGACCTTATATGGGACATTTAGAAGGCTTATTCCGGGGTAGCTGGCACAAAAGGTGGGATCGCCTTTGTTGTGGATTGGGCAGAGTACACTCAGGTTTTTTATACTACTGAAATCGTAGGTGTCTCAGGACGTTTAGTGTATCGGTGGAACAAGAGCGGATGCCCCCGTAATACCACGCTGATGGCTGAATACTTGCCAGTTTTGATATGTTGTACACTTTATTCAATGCCGGCCACCAAACTAGTGAATCGTATGTCAGGATAGAACGCACTACAACGGTGTATAGCGATATGAGTATTTTTGGTTGAAGACCCAATTTTTTCCGTCTTCTTGCATGCGCATAAGGCTAGAATCTGCTTAGAATCTAGTATGACTCCTAGATATTTGGTATTGTTGGATAGTGGGAGTGTTTGGTGGTTTAGTTTCAATAGGACCAAATGTTGCACCTTGGTTTTTGTAGTAAATAGTGTCAGTTCCGTCTTACTAGGATTTACTCCTAGGCCGCACCTAGCAGCCCAGCTGCTGAGCTTGTCCAAAGTTCCCTCTAAAATCTCGTTTTGAGTGGAGGAAAACGAACCGGTTACCATTACAATCACATCATCCGCGTATGCCACCACCTTGACTTCATTACAATTCAGAATATTAAGCACTTCGTTATGGCTATGAGTTAGAGTAGGGGAGATAGTACACTACCCTGAGGTGTGCTCCTATTAACGAATCTTGTTTCCCAAGTTTGCCTGGATTATTCTGCTTCTGAGCATTGAGACTATAGAGTTTCTCACAAGTACTTCCACACCTAAATTGGTCAGAGAATCCTGAATTGTTCTTGTATGTATGTTGTAAAAAGTTATCTAAAAAGGCCTCGAGAGTGTATTATTTAAAGAAGATAGATCTTTCTATTGTTGTGATAACCTCATGTAGGCCGGTCTCCGTGAATCTACCCACGAGATAGAGATGTTGTGCTGTGGCCGAACGGTTGAGTGCGTGAACATCTATCACAGAATGTTTTTTTCATTTAAGCCAAATATAATATTATCGAAAATAAAAAATGCAAGCCATTAAAAACTAGTTTGTTTAAATTTTTGTAAGCTAGTATTATCTCTGTATCAATCTTGTATTTAAATAAATAATGCTGCTGATTCCATGTTTAAGCTGATTTTATACGTATTTTAAGCGAAGGATTTATTCGGAATATTTTCCCTGCTTGTTTATTTATGAATCAAACTAATTAAAATAAATAAACACACATTTCAAGCAATTTTTCTTCGTTTCTCTTCAT
Organism: Coremacera marginata; assembly: GCA_914767935.1. Taxonomy (NCBI): domain Eukaryota; kingdom Metazoa; phylum Arthropoda; class Insecta; order Diptera; family Sciomyzidae; genus Coremacera; species Coremacera marginata. Next base: position 161,734,257 of record OU612047.1, read on the forward strand.
TTATTTTTTTTCACTTAACTGGAATTGTTTATTTTTTACTTTGTTTGTATTAGTTTAAAGGATCAGTGATCACACTTTTAAATTGCACAAAAATGTTTCTTTCTAGAGTTTACAAATACAAAAATAACTTATCAGTTAATGAGATATATATAATCTCCCTAATTCACTGGGATTCAATCACCAATAAATATGTATGTATCTTACAACTAAGTTATAGCGAATATATTCAAAATAAGAATACAAAGGATTCAAGTAAAGGGCTTTGTTTTAAATGCCATTTAGAGAAAAAGTATATAAATCGATTGTAAGCATATAATAAATTCACTTTAATACAGTTACGAGTAAAGTATTGTTATATAAGACAAAAATATATATATATATATATCAGCTTTGTAGAAGCTGAACCTAGATTGTTATTTATTTAATAAAAGTTACTAAGAATTCCTTTTAATGCGCTTGTTACATATTTTTATAAATATTTACACACATAAATTCTGAAAAAACTTTAAGCAATGGCTAGACATAAATGTTTCCCTAAGCATTAATTCAAACAAGTCAATGGCAACATTAACGGTATTGCCTATTCTTTTATTCTGAAGTTTTTGAGCTGAATATAAATTCTGACTTTCAGCGATATCAACTATGTTATATATGATTGATTGCTGTTCCATAAAATGCTTTATTAAATCTTTAAATCTATAGTTAATTTTAATTTTAAAATTGTTTATGAAAAGACATTTTTGTTATTGTAAAATCTCTATTCAAAAATATGATTGCAGGAAGAATTGAAGAATTTATTACTATTTAAATACATTTAAATTGTAGTTGTGAAAATAAAACCTAACAATTTTATTCTTAACACATACATTCCTTTTTTTTTAATTCTTACATTGCACTGCGGATAGTATTATATCGTAATCAAGCAAAAACAGACCAATTCCTTAAAACTTTAGTTTGTGCCCAACACTTCAGTGTACAATCACAAGTATTTGAAAGTATTTTAATATTCAATCATGTTAAATTTGCATGAATCAATTTCCTTGCTGTGTTTTAATAAAAGGAAAGAACTCGTCAGCAAAAGTTTACATAATCTATGCTTCTGAATTGGTCTACAATTGCTTCTAGAGATATTTTACATTCATTTAAATAAATTTTAATAGTCATCATCAGTTCGGAAAGCTATAAAAAAACATTGCAATTCCTGCTGGTTTAAAACTAGAGTATTTATGTTGTTGTAAAATCTTCCGACATCTCTTTAAAGTTGGTTATACAAAACTATGACCACACAGCGACTCGAACAAAGAGTTTGGTTATTTTTTTTTTTAAATATTTTTTGGTTTTTTTTAACTTTTTCTCTTAAAATATACTGGCTGTAGAATCAAATTTTATTGTTGTTCTAGTTATTTTGGTAGTTGTATTTAATGTGGACAGCTGCAATTGTTATGTGTAAATTTGAAATAATATTAAAATACTCAAAATTGTACAAATAAAACAGATGAGCACGGGCAAGATCACGATAAAACGTAGTGATCTAAAATAGAATATTTTAATATAGAAAAACAAACAGTTTAAGCATTGTACACGAAAACGGTTAATTTACCTTCTATGCCCCATGGCTGGATGTCAGAGATTCAAATCAACATCTCCCTCTACATCAATGTGGTTCATTGAGTTTGCTGTACTGTGATTGAACATTTGATTATCTGTTGTACTCTCACCACTAGTGGTGGTGGTTGTGGTGTTGGTTGCACCATTAGCACTGCCTCTCGATTTACCTGTTAGCCAAGAAAATACTTTTTCCAAATTTCGAAATTAATACAAGAAAAATATAAAAGAAAAAAAAAATAATACGCGATTTTGGCGATTTAATGAGTGATTGGTTTGTATATAAAATGACAAGAGTGTGGTTGAATGTTTATTTTTTTTTAAGACGCAATATTATATAAATAAAAATATAAATGAATAAAAATCTTTTTTGTGAAAAAAGTTTAAATGATTTATTTTGATTAGTTTTAATGAACTAGTTGTTATAGCAGAATGACAAAAAAAGTATATGCGTAGCCATGTCAGACAAAGTATGCTAAGGACAAAATGGTGTTAAGGACATTAAAATATCGCTTATCACTTTATTTAAAGCAACAAAAGATTTTGAAGTGAAAACTATTTAGTCGCGTTGAGCAACTTTTTGATAGCAGTAAAAGTTAAGAATTCGTCAGCAATGTTACCGTCAGCAATGTTATATCGTCACCACTGACTGTTAATGTCTGAATTTCTGATTCACCTACCAGGCAAGCAGAAAACATAGCAGAGTTTTTGTGTTTTTTATATAGGGATCGCCAGAAGAGTGGAGAATAGGTATGCTGATAAGGCAGAAAATAATAGGATCACCTCATATTTTAGACCCCTCTAGGAGTCAATTCAGATATGAACTATAATAATCGACAGTTTTCTTGTTTTTGTATGTCATATGTTTGAACCCTCTAGGGGTCGAATCGGGAGAGATATGAACTATAATCGTCAGTTTTTGTTTTTTGTAAGGGAACCCATAGAAGGGTTGCAGCTAGAGGTAAGGTGTGTTCACAAGAAAAGTTGAAGGATAAAAAATTTATTTGGTCCCCTTTAGGGAGCTTTTTTTATTCGAAAATTAGGTGATTTATCCAAAAGCATGTTCTTAAATACTCGAGAAAAACATTAACTGAAAAATTTGACGATGTATCTATGATTCTAATATCACAATAAAAATAATATAAATTCTTCTTTACTAAACCTTTATAATACTGTCTGTGCTTTTAATAATACATTCAATCAATGCTTTCAATAGTCTGTCCCACAAAAAAGAGCTTCTTTTTCATATGGTGCGATTTGGTATATCAATGAACTAAGGAAATTAAGAAACTTAAAATTAAAATACTACAAAAAGTATCTAGAAACGCTGAGCTTATGTGACTTTGCTAATTATATTTCAATTAAATACAATTATCAACAGTTATGCAAGCAGTCCTATTAAATCTACTTAACATAAGTGGAATCGAACATCAATTCTGACGCAAAATCTTTGTGGAGCTTTGTCAATACAAAACGCAAGATTAATTATTTTGCTTCTTTTATGAAATATAAATCTTTCGAGTCTGATAACGACTTTTCTATATGTAACTTTTTTGCTGACTTTTTTAAGTCCACGAGTACTTATGTATCGGTATCATATGATGTCCTAAGCTATTCCCAATTCCCCAATTATTGATGTAAACACTGTATTATCTTACGTAAAAAATCTAAAGTCATCTTAAAAAAGTGATCCTAACGACATTCCTTAATGTATTTTAAAATATTGTTGCGAAGAGCTTGCAATTCCAATCACTTTGCTTTTAACGACCTCATTAGAATTGTTGTTATTTTCCAGCTTCCTGGAAATCTTCATATACTATCCCGTTGCATAAATATGGTAAAATGTCTTTGACAACTATAGGGGCATTGCAAAGAAAATTGCAATTAAGTGCAATTTTTAGAAATTGTTTAGTTACCTAAGCATTTCGTCGAACTAGGCGTGAAGATCATAACAGAGCTTATAGACAAGCTTCTCGACAGTAGAATAAATAGTTATATCGGACCTAGGCGCATACAGCGCTACAAGATCTGCTTCAAGAGATACGTCTCAAGGGTCTGTTCGTAAATAACAACATACTGCTATCTTTTGAGAGAGATGTATGTATAGTGGCAGCCTACGCCGATGACCAGTAATCGCTTCCTACTACAGACTTGAACAATGGGCCAAGCCCTGTGGTCTTGGATTCAACTAAAACAGAACTGGTCCTATTCACTAGGAAATACAAAATTCCGTCCTTAACACCAACCACATTAAATGAGTCTGTTCTGTCTCTTGCGGATAACGCAAAGTACCTGGAACTCATACTCGTTAGAAAGCTCAGCTGGAAGGTAAACACAGCAGAGCGCACTAAAAAAGCTACAGTGGCACTATATACTTGCAAAAAAGCCATATTAAGAAGATGCAGGTTCTCGTTTACTGTCTGTATACTGGGGTCATTAGACCTATTCTTCTATATGAAGTCGTTATATGGTAGCCTTCCCTAGACAAAGTCACATATATGAAACAGCTCCAAAGAAAATGGCATCTATTCGCAGCAGCTCTGATGCATGCTCTGCGTGCTGAGAACAACACCGGCTGCCGCCTTAGAGATCGTACTTCATCTTCTACCACAGGACCTAGTTGCCAAATAGACAGCAGCCTGTTCGGCGATAAGACTAAGAGAACTGAGTGTATGGAAGAGTCTGACAACGGGACACTCATCCAAACGTAACAACTTTAACTTTACTCCATCAAGAACTGATTACAGCAAGCCCCGCTTTCCTTCGAAGGAAGTTATGGCACGCTAATTCCACCTAGAACATACTGGGTCGATGGTGCGCTATGGAAACAAGGGTGTCTATATTTCTATACAGGTGGATCAAAATTTAACGACAAGGTCGGGTACGGAGTCTACGCAAAAGAGATTGGGGTGTCTCTGGCTCGTAGGCTTCCTGACCACTGTAGTGTGTTTCAGGCCGAAATGATGGCAATAGGGGAGGCTGCATGGCTTTCACACAACGTTGTCTCGAAACGGGAAATTTATATTTTCTCGGATAGGCAGACTGCGATCAAATCGATGAAACAAGTAGCCATAAACTCTAAAGTAACCAAATAATGTCGTGCTTCATTAGGTGTAATGTCGAATTATTTCAGCATCAACGTAACACAGGAACCTGGCCATAAAAGGTAATGAAAAGGCAGACGAGCTTGCTAGAAATGGGACACGACCGGCATCATTGGTGCAGAACCCACCCGGTATACCGTTAGCGACTCTTAAGAGGCTAATCAGTAACAATATTATATCGAAAGCCAACACTAAGTGGACTGAACTCTCGACATGCAGATCATCAAGGTTTATCTGGCCGACTATAGATCCGGGCGATCAAGAGCCCTTCCCTCACTGGCAAGACCAGAATTAGACACAATAGTGGCACTGCTTGATAGGCAGACATGACAACAGGTTAGGAGTTATGCCAAATTACTTCTGCAGACGCTACAGGGACGGAAGGAACCATCTCCCATCTTCTGTGTTCCTGCCCTGCGCTAGCCAGACGAAGGCAAACATATTTAGGCTCTTTCTTCTTTCAGGCGGTTCCATTTTGAATGAAGGCCTGTTTGCAGAGGTATCACAATGGACCTATCTGATCTAAGTGAGCTGGTGTATAGCATTGTATGTACACCGGCTGCCGCCTCTACCTTACCTAACCTAACCTAACCTACCTAAACTTTTTGAAGCAATTGTAACTTCACAATTATCTTATAGCGTTAAATCCTTAATGTCATCTACCCAACATGGATTCTTAGTTGGAAAATATATATTTACAAACCTTCTGGAATTGTATCTAAGATAATAGAGGATTTTGGAAAGGGGCTGCAAATTGAAGTTATTTATACAGATTTTAGCAAAGCTTTGACGTTGTTAATTAGTTTTGTTAATAAAATTTTACGTTGTTAATAAAATTTTTTCCTGCAGCGGTATCACCACTCAAACTAACCAACCAACCAACAGTGAATAATTCTAATGTTTAGTGCAATTTTAAGTTTTTTTTTTATTTTTGATGATTTTATTCGATTAATATCTACATCGATTAAATATCATGGCTGCCATTAAAAAGGGGACAATTTAAATAAGAATATTTACCAATATATGATCTTTTTTTAAGTTTTGAGCGGCGTTTTTAAACTCCCCAACTTTTTTAAAAATTCATGAAACCCGTTTTTTCGGTCAACAGACAAAATATATGGAACCGTTTTGAATTGAAACTTAAATTGCAAGCCAAAAGTTGTTTTTTTTTACTTACTAAAAATTCTATATAGTAATATATAAATTCTTCTATAAACTCGTGGCGGCCGTGGCGTAGTGCGTAGTGGGTAGTGTGTGTGACTCTTACGCCAGAGAACCCAGGTTCGAATCCTCCATCTGACGCAGAAAATTTTTTTCAATTGAATTAATTTTTCTGTTCAGCCGTCACCTCTCTGCAGACAATGGCAAACCTCAGAGAGTAAAAACTGCCATGAAAAGCTTCTTGAGAACATAAGCCGTTCGGAGTCGGCGTAAAACATGTAGGTCCAGTTCTCGATCATTTGTGTGCAAACATTTCACATCACACACAACACAACTGATCATAAGAAGCTCGGTCAAAGTCCTTTCAAGGGCTGAAATGGCCATTTCGTTTTTTTTTTTTTTATAAATTCTATATAACCAGATGGGCCCAGTCTCTTAACTTCCCAGTCACTTTCCTACCAATTATTTTATTTGACTGTAGGACACTGAGTTTTATGTGATTTATTTAATATTCATTTTAATTGCTTTTTGAACTTCGATTAATATTTAAATTTTAATGTGAATTCTAAATTAATCTTCAATCGAAGCTTAGATCAGTAGGAAATTGGTTTTAATAGTCATAAATATTTTAACTGTGCTGACTAAATACCATCACATATGAATCAAATTTTCAAATACTATATTGTTACCAGATCGCAATTTTACCTTGATTTGACTTAAGCTTGCCATCGTTACCACTCTCAATGGTTTCTTTTTATTAGCAAAGAGAGACGTGTTAGTATTAATAATTGGAAAAGTTGCAGTTTTTTTTTTATTCAAACCTATGGCCAACTGAATGGTGATATACATAGACACTTACCTCCCGAAAAGCACAGGCAACCCTCACCATCACTTGGAGAGTCTCGTCGGGAATTTTTTAATTCTTTGTTCATCTCATTTATGCAACGCTGATAGTAATCATAATCCTTCAGATACCATACCGGCGGCCAACGATGCTCACGCAGATATTCTTGATTATCCTGATGAAGTGCTTTCAAGCCTTTGAGTGAGAACTTGCATATCAAATTATAGTTGACGCACAAATATGACATGCACCATTCTGCCAACTGGTGCGCATTATGCAGCTATAAAATTTTTTATTAAATATTCAATGGATTTCTTTAATTAATAATGAATTTTAGTTTTGCTTTTAAATTCAAGTCTATTAGATTGACTAACCTTTACTGGTTCGAGCAGTTTTAAGCAATGATCAACCGTTTCGTTAGTCTCATTCTGAGATATCATGGTAAGATCTTCGATCACGCGGCATTCCACTAAATTCAACAATCTTGGCAAACATAAACGATTTGCTAGTTCCAGTAAATTTAAGCATTTATCAGCAGAAATTGGAGGTATTTCATCAGTGTACAAGTAACAGAGTAGTTTGTGGAATGTGTAGATTGTAACGCCAGGAAATACAATCTAAATAATTGGGAATACGGCCAAGTTTTAAAATTTGTAAGATGTGAAATACTTTGCAATACTCACCACACTGGAATGTGCCTCGCGAAAATCTCCTGCCAACATGGCACGCATCACATCACAGCGTGCCACCAGAATCGCACGATGCGCTTTCATGTGGCCATCATCCAGCTCGAAGGTAACATCGCTGAAACAACCATCGCCAATGCAATGTTTCTCCATGTTATCCTTAATGCTCTGCACAAAATAATTTAACCATCAATTTTCATCTAATTCACTAATCGAAAACACTCACTAAGCAATAATGTTGTGTTGGTTCTTCAGTTGTACTGGCTAAAATGTTTTGTGGCTTGGAAAGTAATAAAGTTAATTGCGGCAGTTCTAAAAAGTCAGCAGCCTGTTTTATTTCCTAGATAGGAAAAGAAAAACAAAAACTTTTAACACTTTTCAAAAAACAATTTTAAGGAAAACAAAATATTTTATCAATATTGTGCGGAAAGTTTAGTGAGAGGGAACATACTTTTGAAAACTGCTTTTAAAATTTTACATAAATCGAAATAAATATAATGAGAATATGAAGTGTATCGCTTTCTGATATAATCTACAGCCCCATATATTTGATTGACCACGTTAACTTTTATTTAATCGTTAATACTAAAATAATTTCAAATTGTTTAAGCATTTTTTCTTTTCGCAACGTTCGAAATTGATGGGACAGTTAAAACTTAAAAAATTGCAAACAATTAGAACGTGGTTTTATAGTTCAAATTATTGGGTTGTTCAAAAAGTTAGTACGGTTTTTTATTTACAGTTAAGGCTCATATATTTAATTTATTAAATCAACATTAATCAATTTTATATTCGCCGTTTTGTTCGATCCACTTTTCCCATCTATGTGGTAGCTTCATTATTTCGCGCGGGTATAAATCTCTAATTTTCTCTGCAAAGAACCTCTCAAGTTGCACTCATCAAATGTTTAACCATTCAGTGATTTTTACAGGGAGCGAATTACATGGAAATTCCAATCCAAACTCGAGCAATTTTTGGGGAGTCACCAAACTTGCATGAGGCCTGGAGTTATCGTGGCAGAAGACCACCCCTTTCTGATTGACCAGCTCAAGACGTTTCTGTTGGAATGGCATTGCTCAATTTCTGTAGTTGCTCGCAGTAGACTTCAGAATTTAAAGTTCTATTCTGTGGGAGTAGCTCGTAGTAGACAGGCACTTGCAATCCCACCTGATTGAGAGCATTACTTTCTTTTGGAGAATGTCTGGTTTTGCTTGTCTCTTCGTTTCATCTTTCTTGGACCAGTTTCTTCTTCTGTTGACATTGTTGTTGACGCTTGATCATACGGTTGAGAAATTAGTTGCTTTCTCCACGTTTTATGAGCCGATCGCAAATACCAACTCTTTGGATTGGCTTTGTTCCTTTCAATTCGTGGGGAACCCAGACATCGAGTCGTCACTAGCATCTTGATTTGGTTGTCGTCAACCTCCGAGGGCCTACCATAAGGAGGAGCATTCATGATTGAAACATTTTCATCACGGATGCGAGCAAACCACTTCCGAAATTGTCTTTCTTTACATATCACATATTCGCCATTAGCTTCCACTAATTTTTGTTTGGCTTCAGTTGCTATTTGTGTTACTATGACAAAGAAAAACACGATTTTTGCCAAAATTGTCCCCTTTCAGCTCGGATTCACTTATTCTAACGATTTTCTAACATTGCGATGCCCTTTGAATAGTAAGATTTCTCAAGATCTCCGAAATGCACTTCGGAAATCTCCTTCCATGGAGCCACCTTTTTACGTTAAGGAACAGATAATAGTCGCTGGGGCCAAATCTGGGGAATATGGGAGATGAGGAAACAATACGCAGCGTAACTCGTGCAATTTGGTCATGGTTTCGATCTATATGTGAGCTGGAGCATTGTCTTGCAAAGATGATTTTTTTTTCTTCGATAAATGGGGCCGTTCGTTTGCGATTTCGTTCTTCAATCGACCCAATAATTTACAGTTATAGTCGCTGTTGACTGTTTTTCCTTTTCTGACATAGACGATGAACAAAATGACACTTGAATCCCAAAAAAACAGACATCAATACCTTTAAAGCCGTTTGTTGAGTCTACACTCGCTTGGGTGCACTTCCACTAGGACCTACCCACCTTCCTTGAGCTGATTCCTTCGATTCTTGTATATAGTAGTGAATCCATGTTTTATCCATGGTCACACCTTTATACAAAAAATCAGTCGGATTTTGTTTAAACATGTCCAAACATTGTTGGGGAGTGCGTACAAGTTCATGCTTGCAGTCAGCTTTCTCATACCCAAATGTGTATGTAAAATTGACCACCACAGACCCACTTGATATGCCTACGGCTGCAGTTATATCACAAACTTTCACTTTCGGATTGTCCAATACGAAATAGTGGATTTTCCAATACATTCTGGAGATGTCACTGTTTTTGGTGCTCCCCTGGCATGTTCATCTTTTGTGCTGATTCGACCTCTTTTGAACTCTGCACTCCAATATTTTACGGTTGAATACGATGGAGCAGATTCACCATAATATTTATCGAGCTTTTTTTTTTGTTTGTTTCGCATTTTTTTAAGCAAAAAGTAATGCTAAATCAAGGCACGTAATTATTCTTTATCCATTTTTATAAAAATACCAAAAGTTATTTCATTTAAAACACTGTAATGTCACTATTCATTGACAGATCGACCTGACATATTTGGTGTGTTCATGTTAAGGTTGACACCTGTCAAAAATGTCATGCATTTGAAGAGTGGTGGTGCCGTCACTTGACACCGGCAGCATCTTGAACGTCCTAGTATGGCGTATATGCTCATCAAAGTTCCACATTTTAAAACACTCTTAAAACACGACTTCCACCAAGGAAAAAGAGAAAAAACTGAATAAATTTATTTGTTTTTTGTGATTGTGATTTGTCATTTGAGATACCTACCAGAAAAAACGTACTTTCTTTTTTGAACAACCCAGTATTTTAGATCTTCAATAATTTAGTTAGTATTTATTTGCTAGCTTTTCCTCAAAACCAAAGAAAGTAAATAAAACAGCGAAGGCAGCAAAAGTAAACACTATAAAAATTTTTCCTACAATAATTTCTTAATAAATTGGTTAAGAGAATTCAACAGAATGATCCATAGTGGCGTTCTTGTTAATTTTCTAACGGAATACTTCTCAAAAAAACACAGTTTGAAATCATCAATTTATAAATGTGTTTAAAATTATATTTCTATAGAGAAATGCTTCTAATAAAACTCTCAGGAGTAACTATATTATTCTTATCCCTAAAGTTTACATTTCTCACAACTTTCTGCACGTATTTCCATTAGCTGCTTTTTTTTTAGCAACAAATTTTCTACTATAAAAGTTATCTTTTCGTTTGACTACTTTTCTTAAATTGTAATTACCAAAAGCAATCCTATTGGAGCCGTCTTTTCGGTAAAAATAAAACAATCACAAATAATTATTATGAAAAATTTCAAAATTTTGATAAGTCGATATTTTTTCTAAAACCATACTATTGAACATAAAAACCTAAATAACAGAAGCTAAAACTACATCTCATTAAATAAACTGTGATATTGTGTTATAATTTACCTGCAAGTTGCGAAATTCTTTTTCAATTGTGCCTGTGTAGATAAATTTTAAGCATTGCTGTAATGCCTGTGGCGTGATGATTTTTGTGAGGGTAACAATTGTCTGTATCACGTGAATACCACGATTGTTTTCCATCTGCACGATACGTATATTTTGGAATATCGGATGATGCAGGTCTTTGTAGAGATCACTTGGCTTCTTGGTTTCAATAAGTGGAAGCGCTTGATAGCTTGAGCGACGTTTCAAGTGTTCCCACATTCTGTGAAACGAGTTAATTTCAAATATTTAGATTATCGAGTTTAATTACACTGGGAATAAATGAAAAATTAAACCTTTGCGTGCGTGTTTCGTGGCGAATCAGACACTCAGTGTCATCGTTAAAGTCGGCTGTGGTGGCCTCTCCAAATGTAGAACTGACCTGTTGGACAAAAACATTCATCAAATCATTTCATTATAAGAACAAATGCAAAAAAAAAAAACTTTTGTTATACCATGCTTGATTCACTACTGCTACGTCCACCCATATCCGAGAGCTCGGTAGTAAGCAGACGAAAGAATATGTTCGACGCTGCGGCAAGCATAAATTTGTGCACAGAAAATTTTGTAGCACCTACGATGAGTATTAAATCTGAATATGACTGCGATAGCAGCATGTTGTACATATCTTGACGATAGTTGCCAACGACAACAGTTACTTCGGGCGGTGGCGGCTTTGGTGGACGAAATGGTGCCTATTAACAAATTTAAAACAAAATAATTCATTATATTTGTACTTGATATTTAAATATTTTTGTTCCACAAAATGTAAATTTTGTCTATCTGATAAAAACGTTTTATCGGAATGAATAAAGCAAAGTACGGAAAGGTCCGCTCGTGCACGCACGCGAGCTAGTACACAGCTCATATACTTGAACGACAAAAAGTATTTGACGTAGCCGTACATGAGCGTGTACGTACATGAGACGATTTATGCTCATAGGACGGCTCATGAGCCGTACAAGGCAATGAATGAAAAAGGGCATAGAGGAGCTCCAAAGTAGGAATTTTTATTGGTTCTACAGACACCTTAGACAAAAGTCCAAGTATTTTCGACCTTTTAGGTTTTGTATACTCCTTGGACAAACATTTTTTGACAAGTAGGTTCCACTTTCAATGTTACTAGTTGAATCATTGCCACTTTTTTAGTTTTGTGGCCTCTTTGGAGAAATATCTTGGTTTTTTGACAAAAAGGTTCCACTTTTAATATTTTTTAAAGTACCTACTTTGGTCATTGGGACGTTTTTGGGATGAGTGGACTCTTTAGACGAAAACCATGGATTTTTTGTCAAAAAGGTTCCACATATATGAATAGGTTCCACTTGAATTAAGTTTCGAACTATTTGGGTCATTGGAACTTTTTTGAATTTAGTAGACTAAACAAATTCCGTTTAGACAAATAGATTCCAGTCGTATTATTTTAAGAACTACTTGGTTCATTGGAACTTTTTTCGGTTTTGTGGACTCCTTCAACAAACAAAAGTGGGTTCTATGATCGGTAGGCTCCACACGTATTATGTAGTTGTATCATTGCAACTCTTTGGGTTTAGTGGGCTTCTTGGACAAAAATCTTAGTTTATTGACAGATAGGCTCCACTTGGACAAATAGGTTCTTTTTCACTTTTGAAACTAGTTAGGTCATTGGACATGAAATCCAAGATTTTTGTCCAAGAAGTTCGCTAATCTTAAAAATGTTAGAATATCCCAACTATTTGCAATTATATAGCAAGTGGAACCTATTTGCCAAAAATTTAATATTTTGTCCAAAGAGTTGACTGCACCAAATTAATTATAAACACTCAACTAGTTCCAAAAATATTGCAACCAAAAAGTGTAACCTATTTTCCCAAGTGAAGCGTATTTGTATGAAAAACAAGATTTTTGTCCTAAGAAAGCAAAATTTAGAAGTTGCAATACCCCAACTAGTTTCAAAATTATTTAAAGTGGAACCTATTTCCCCTAGTGGAATCTGTTTGTCAAAAAATTAAAGGAGTTCACTAAAACTAAAAAGTTGGAACGTCCATATGGTACGTATTTGTCAAAAAATCCAAGATTTTTGTCCAAGAAGTCCATGAAACCCAACAAAGTTTCAATGACCCAAGTAGTTTCAAAAATATTGCAAGTGGAACCTATTTGTCAAAAAATTGCCCTTAAGGAGTCATTCCACGATACCCAAAAAAGTTATTATGACCCAACTATTTCCAAAAATATTACAATTGGAAGCTATTTGTCCAAGTGGAAACTATTTGTCAAAAAACGATTTGTCCACAAAAACTAGTCCAACTAGTACCATATATAATTAAATCGGAACCTTTTCACCATGTAATCATAGTTTTTTGTTCACAGAGTCTATAGGTTAGGTTAGGTTAATCCGGCCGCCTCCAGGCGGAGGCCCACATAGATTATTCCAGTTGTTAGTGGTACCGGGTGTAAGATGCCTGTAAGGAGTTAGTTAAAGTCGGTAAATATTTGTGCTGAATTTGCGAATCTAAGGAGGATTTCTGAAGAGATTTTGGCTACATGTTGAGTGATGGAAACGTCGGTGAGCCTTAGTATTTCAGTCTCGACCTTAGTAGAGCGGGACAGGTGCATAGTAGCTGTTCCAGGGTCTCGGCCGTGCCTGGTTCCTTGCACTTCCTACACAGAGTCTATAGAAATCATAAAAATGGCAATTGACTCTATTGGGAGGAACATTTTTTTTCTAAAATGCTCAGTTTTCATTCCTGTCCTTCATTTCCGTGAGCGACTCATGAGCTGTCTCATGAGCAATAAAAATTTCATTTAGGTTCACGTCCCCGAACACGTACTTTTTAATAGGTAGCCTACGTACACGGAATGAGATCTAATTCAAAGTCTCACCAAAACGAACGCGCTAGTGAACCAGAACGATACAATATTTTCTGGGGTACACGACCAGCGAATCTTTCCGTACCCTTTCCGTAATTTCACTGTTTAGCTATTATAAATATAAATGCTTACCTGCAACATTGGCTTTTGCACCTTCTTCAAATTTGTCATCCAAAAACGTTGTTGTCGCCTCGCAATTAAAGCCGAACGTATAGCATTTTCGAATACCTCATTAACACCAAAGTATGTAAAAACGCTCGTTTCATAGTAGGCTACGCCTAGTTCTTTTGCTACAGCGCGTGCTTCATCAGGCATAACCAAATCGCTCTTCAAAGCCGCTCTAAAGATATTAAAGAAAAAGTTACGTAAGAATAAATGATATAAATAGAATTGAAGTAACTATTTATTTTTTTACCTAACAAATGGACTTCTTTCGCCAAAGTAGGACAAATACGTTTCATCGCGATACATATAACGCAGATCGTTCTTACAACCAACTAAAATGACGGGCACGTCAGGACAGAAACGTCTTATCTCTGGATACCACATGGCTTTGCAATTGCGCAGTGATATAGGACTGGCAATAGAAAAACAGAGTAGCACAACATCAGATCTGTAAAGCAGCAGATGGAAAAAATAACGAAAATTTCATTTAAAACGTTTTTATTCAAATATTAAAATAAAAAGCAAGCATGATGAGTTAATGAACATTAATGATTAATACTGAATTAATAAGAGTTATACTCAAATGTATGAATTGTATCTATAAATTTTAGTGACAAATAAAAAAGTTTTAATGAAGTTTATCTTTTATTCATATTTATATAATGTTAAAATGGTAAACTAATATGCGGATTAGTTATGCATAGATTCGATACTTTTCGAGTACTCCGTACTCGGATAACCATGTAAATTGGTTAGGACAAAATTTTTTTTTTTTAAGTGCACAAATAATTGCCAAGTCGATCTGATGATTTTATCCTAACTTAAAATGCAAGCATTCTTTTCATAATTATTTAAAAACAAAATTTTATATTTCTTTTCCATATATATCACTGATTACCTGAAAGATTATGCTTTACATCTATCATAAATTCATATAGAATTAAGGGACTTATTGCCAGAACATGATTGCCACATAATTAAAAAAAAATCTTTCTTTGAAAAAAAACGACTTTGAAGTTTAAGCAAATTCTATTTTTTTTTTATGATAAAAAGGAAGTATACAAATGGGTCTGAAAGCAACAATTTGCGAAGTCATGTGGATGGATATCATCTTTTTGCAATAAGTCCTTTAATTGTACTCTAGATTTTATGTCAAACTTACCTGCCATATGCAAAACGACGATCCTTGTCATGGTCACCAAAAGTGTCCCACAAACGCAATGAGACATTTACACCATCTACCACCTCCCAGGACCGCTCTAATACCTTTCAAAGAAATCAGTTTCATGGTTAAAAAATTTACAAATAAAATAAACATATAATATACACACATCCTTGTAAATACGATATTGATCGATTGCCCACACAGTGGGCACATGTGTGGACAGAAGCTGCGAAAGCGACACATGCTTGTTACAGGCTCTAGCACATATCAGGCGTGTTTTACCAACAGCTGTATCGCCAACCAACACACACTTGACTAATTCTTGATGCGGCTGTTCGTTGTCCATGTTTCCATTACCATGTAAAGTTGTTGATGTTATTTAAAATAGCTAAAAACAAGAATGTTTTTTCAAATATTTAAGCACACAAGGTTTTAAATAAGTCAAAATCAATATTTTTTAAATGCAAAATCAGTCATCGTGATATTGCAAAAAGACACACTTTGACAAGGATTTGCCAAAATGGTTTTCACTAACTTGCAGCAATCCACACGCGAAAGTATGATGGAAAAAAAAGTGAAAGTGCACTTGTGCGATTTTTTTTTTTTTTTTTTTGAGCTACTGTGAGGTGTTGAGCACCAACAGCCACCGGACGAAACTAACTCCAATTAAATATAAGCGTAAAAAAGTAACATTTGAAACTATCAACAATTACGTGGCTATATAAATATTAAAAACAATCTTGTTGTTGTAACTATTTAACATACTTTTAACGCTTAATTTCTTGTTATTTTTGTCAAAAATTGGTCAAAACAAGATAAAGTTTAAAGTTAATTAGAATAATTTATGAACGTAAATATGTAAATATGAAGAAATTCAAGAGATGTGTATAGCTGGTTGGTAAATTTGTTGGCAAATCAAATACGAATATTTCAAACTCTTCACATGCACTGAACATTTGATCAGTTGGCAAATAAACACGAATCTTTCAAACTCTTTACACACTGAAAATTTGCCAACTGATTTGGGACAAGCTATATCTTGATGTGGTTTGTATTTTAATGCAGATAAATATTTATTTTAAACAGGCGAACAACAGCTATCAAGAGCACAGAGTTGATAGCTTGTGAATTTATCAATCTGATTTTTAATGCAAAATATCGTTTATAAAATGTTGTTTCATATAAATGTTATATTTTTTTTCAATAGTTATGACCAAAATCTATACTATTAATAAATCTGTAGCCACTTTTTATGTTCACTCATCACGTTTAAACGACAACTCAGATTTTTATAAAATTTTGTACACATATTTATAGGTCAGCAGAGAGTGCAATAGGATACTTTATTTTAACCCATTAACAACCAATGTTACTATATGGAAACATATGCGTCTCGAATTTTCATTAAATACTGCATAATATTTCAAAAGTTTTAGTGCCAGTTTTTTAAAAAAAGTAAAATTAGCATGCAATAATTACTTATTTCTGCTCAATGGCATACATAGTTTTCACCAAAATGTTGCTTCAAGTCTAAAAATGTCTGTTTTTTATGGTTTTCTTTCGGCCCTAATGGATTAAATTGCACTTCGGTTAAACAAGAACAAAATCAATAAACGCTTTTAAATTTCCTTCAATTTGATACCAAAATCATGTATGTAGTTTGAAAACTGTGAAAAATTTTAGTACCAGATCTTTTTAGTATTAATTATATACGTAAGCTGAGAATGAGAGAAAAACGACTTGAAATTCACACTTTTAGCTTTGAAGGCAAATATTTCAGTCAGTTTGCAATGGATTTCAATAATTTTTTTGAAAAATGTTGTTTGTTAAAATATCCTTCAAACATAAGTTGAAATTTTTACTAAACCAAAGTATTAATATTTTTAAAAATTTTTTTAAAAAATGTTAAAAAATTTTTAGTTTAAGCAAAAAAATTGGATAAAAGTTGTTTTTGTTGTAAAAAAAATTAAATCCAAAATTAAGGTTTTCGATTTCCTATCAGATGATATAACAATCTTAAGGTTAATAATTTGTAGTATTACTTAAACAACAAAAAATCGTTTTGGTAGCGAAAAATCAAGCCTACCCACTATCAATTTTTGAATGAAAACTTTTTGAAAACCCGGCGAAGCGGCGGGTTTAAGCTAGTCTAAACATAAAAGTAATTTGTATTGATTTTGGCAATTGTCATGGTAGTAGAGAAAGAGAGCATGATCAGCTTTCATGCTACCTTCTATTCTTCTACCATGGTAGTGATTGATTTCTCATCGCTTTCAGATTTTCTATGAGCTGTCAAGCTCGTTTTGAAAGTGACGCCAGTTTGCCTCTCCGAAATGCATATACCTTCTCTTATTTTACCATGGTAAAATGACATGAACACCATGGTCGAAATTGACACGTTCTGCATTCCGATAAATTGGACTTGCAACCGGTTTCCATTCGATCAGCTATTTGGCAACCGTTTTCATTCCGATAAAACTTTGGTTTGCTTTAACCCATAAACAGCGGCTCCTGTACGCTTCATACGATTTCTTCCTAACGCTTCTAAAATTGCATGTGCTATTTTATATTGATCACACGAATGACCACACCAAATTTCAACTTTGTATCTTTTACCGTAGTCGAGATATGAGGTGGGTATAAAAATTCCCAACAGTCGTTACTGTGTTTTAAATGGGGACGAATTCTGCTTCTAATTGTAGTTCGGCTGGTGGCAGCGTATCCCTTTGGACATGCTATTTCTCAAGCAATTACAGGTATGCCACTTTCCATGCCACAAAGAATTAAGCGAAAGAATAGGATCTCAATACTCTCAAATGTTTCGTGAGCATTTTTTCTACCACGCGACAAATTACACAAACAACAATGTGGATTTGAGGTAAATTTCTCTTTTGTTTTAGGCAATGAGAGTGTCGTGTCGTGTCGTATAACGTTACATTTATTTTCAGCGTTTAAAAACTTTCACTTTTTCAAGGCTCCTGCTTCTGCTTTAATTTGTGCTTGCGTAAAATCAAACAGTCGCAGCATTAGTAAAAGCAGAAAACTAGTTTGAATAGTTTGTAAAGTGCTTCGGCAATCGACAACTTCGGCAGTCGTTGTTTTGATTGACTGAAACTGTTGGCAAAATCGAAAGTCGAAGCTGCAGCAGTTGTTTAACTTTCGTAAGTCGAAGCAGCATCAGTTCTTTCAACAGCCGTAGCAGACTGTTTTGGGCTTATGATTTTTGCTCATTATTTCTAAATTTTGTTTTATCGTTCAATATTAAATTTTTTGAATTTTGTTATGATTATGATTGCATTATTATTATAATTGTACAAAAGTTAGAAAGAATAAGCAGAAATCATAAGCGCAAAACAGTCTGAAAATTCACAAATTCATAAGGAATTAAGAATTCGCATTCACCTTGTGACGAGAGAATTCGTAGACCCACTGTGATAGGAGAATTCTTATGACCATGGTAATGCACGTTTGGTCTTTTCGCCCCTGTCAATGACATCGCTGAGTTAAAAGGGCGTTCGAAATACGTTGTGAGTGGACAGGCGAAGGACATGCCCCTTCCACTAAGGGTATGAGAATTCGCATACCAAGTGGTAGGTCCACCGAACTACAGAGTATGTTCTGAGAACATAAACAAAAAAAGTGTAAATGTGTGAAATCAAAGTGTAAATAAATCTTGAACATATTAGATTTGCATAAGTACATTATAAGTGCAGTATTTTTGTTTTAAAAAAAAAAAATAATATCTGGCAGTCACGAGCCGAAGTTTTTCATCAAAATTTGGTTGGTTATGCTTAGACAATAAAAGTTTCTGACTGCCTTAAAGCTGCAGGCTAAAATGGATGCATTGAGCGATGAAGATGTGGATGAGATTAATGTAGTTAGTGAAAGAGATTAGCGACAGTGAAGATTTGGACGACAACGTATATATATAAATTACATATACATTAAAAAAAAATTCAAATATTAAATCTAGGTAAATAATCTAAAGATTATTAATCAATCTCAATCTAGATAAAGAAGATTGATATGTATGGCGACAGGAACGAGGCCCTAAAATTTTTCGAAAAGATAAGACGCCTGGCCGATGGCTTTAAGACCAGAGTACACTGACGTTATGGAGGGAACACTTCTCTAGTCTTCTGAATGGCGATGATAGCAACAATCCCGTAAGTAGAGATGATATCCTGGAAACTCCAATTATGGATGACAGCGTTCAAGTTCCGCTGCCCGACTATAATGAAGTCTTGACCGCTTAAGAACAGCAAAGCCACGGGAGCAGATGGTTTACCCGCTGAGCTGTTTAAAAACGGAGGCGAAGCTCTATTTAAATGCATTCACGAGCTTCTATGCAGAATATGGTTGGAAGAATGCATTCCAAGCAATTGGAACCTCAGTGTACTCTGCCCAATCCACAAGAAAGACGATCGTGGGATAAGTCTTCTAAATATCGCATATAAGGTCCTGTCGAGCGTATTATGAGAATGATTGAAGCCCACCGTAAACCAACAGATTTGGCCTTATCAGTGTAGCTTCAGACCTGGAAAATCTACCACCGACCAGATATTCACGCTACGACAAATTTTGGAAAAGACCCTAGAAAAACAAATCGACACCCACCATCTTTTTGTCGACGACACAGCTGCCATCGACAGTCCAATAAGGAATCACCTTTACTCCTTCATGTCTGAATTTGGTATACCTGCAAAATTAATCCGTCTATGCAGGATGACACTCAGCAACATCAGCAGCGTAGTTAAAATCGGGAAGGGACTCTCCCCACCATTTGTTGCCAAATGAGGTTTCAGACAAGGTGATTCTTTATCGTGCGACTTTTTTAATCTAATTATGGGGAAGATCATTCAAGCTGCTGATCTGAGACAAAGCGGAACCATATTCCACAAGAATGTTATGCTGCTAGCGTATGCTGATGATATTGATATCATCGGCCATAACACACGCGATGTCAGTGCAGAATTCTCGAAATTAGAAAAAGAGTCGGATAAATAAGATAAGACGAAATATCTGGTGTCAACAAACAAACAGTCCGAGCGTATTGGCACCCACGTCACTGTTGACAACACCTCCTTCGAGGTTGTGAAGGACTTCGTCTACCTCGGATCCAGCATAAACTTCACCAACGATATCAGTAGAGAGATAAAACGAAGGATAACTCTTGCCAACAGGTGTTACTTTGGGCTCAGTAGGCAATTGAGAAGCAGAGCCCTCTCTGGACGTTGAGCAGCGGTTCGAGAGAAAGTACGATGAGCTGTATGAGGTATACGTCGACATCGACACAGTAAAGCGCATAAAAATCGAGCGGCTTCGCTGGCAGGGTCATGTTGAACGGGCAGAAGGTGAGGCGAGGAATATATTCGATTCGGTACCCAGCGGCGGTCAACGCAGAAGAGGACGACCGCATCTCCGTTGGAAGGCCCCAGTAGAGGACAACCTGACGAAACTTGGAGCTTCCAACTGGCGCCATTAAGCGCAAAACAGAAATGGCTGGCGCAATTTCTTACACCAGGCGAAAACCAACTTACGGTTGAAGGCGCCACGTAAACAAGCAAGCAATGATGTAAATTTTTAGTCAGTAATTGCAGGATTGCAAGAAGCAAGTTAACATAAATAAAAAATAATTTTTGGATGCTGTTATAATTGACCGACATTTTTACTCTATTTTTGTATGCTTTAAATTGAATTTTTCATATTACAGCGAAAACTAATAAATTCCATCCAAAACTTAGTGTTTGGAACGTTTGCCATATTTATATACTTCATTATTTTTATCCGCTCCGTTGTTGTTCACTCGCTGACGATTTTAATAAAATGAAAAATGCACCGAGTCGGTCCGACATGCTTTCAAATGAACGACATGTCGTTCGAACCGGCAGAAAATCAAAATTTTTTGATTTTCATCGGACATGTCGGTCCGACCGTCTCTTTTGCTTTCGAACGAGCGTACATGTCGTCGGACATGCCCAAGTCCGCTGACATGTACGTTCGTCTGAGGGCCCCTAATTACTGACGGACTAAGGACAATTTCTGGTTTTGCTTTTACTGATACGTAGCTATAGAAATTTTTATTTACTTTTGATACAGTAGCACGTCATTATAAAAGAAATAAAAAACAAATTAAAAGAAATCTTAATTGTTTTTCACAAGCAACCAAACAAAGCCACTCACACTTGCTCAAGCAATTGCACACACACGCACACACACACATGTACTTAAATTGTTTGTCATATAAGTGTGTGTGAGTGTTTACAAGAAACACACAAAACTATCATTGTTTAGCTTTCGTCAGCTACGCTCTACAACTACACTTTGTTTATTATTTGCTCGTAGTTGTAGTTTATTTTTTTGTTTTTGTTTTTATTTTTGTACCATATAATATTTACTTTTTGTAAATTCACGTGCCATGCTGCTGTGTGTTGTTTTTGAATTAAAAACAGATTTTTTCCAGTTGTTTTACATGTTTTCCGTGTTATTATTTTATGAATTAAATGCATGGCGTTGGAATATTTGAGTGTGTTTAATGCATATATTATAATATACATATATAACATGGTTTATAGATATATATATTTTTTTAACACGTTGACTGCCAACTACGAGATATCTCATATGTTGTTTACTTGCCCAGGACGCCTACTATGAGTTATCTCGTCCCTTCAATACAATTATATTATATGTATAATTAAACCAAATTGGCTCTTAAGGGGGGATAAGGGTTTTTAACTTTTCTTTTTACCATTTTCTGTTTATTATTTTATATGAATGCTCAAGAATCTCAAGAATATTGTGTCCAAATTTGAAGTCGATCTGAGTAAAACTAACGGAGATATGAATTTTTAAGTAAATGTACCTTGGACGTCGATTCATAAGCTCATAAACTTTTAAACGCGTTTCTTAAAACTACTTTTCAAAGTCCGTGTTAACTGCCATTTAAAAAGTACTTGACCCATTCATTTCAAGCTTGGTACACATTTTCTACATATAAAATACCTCCCCCCAACGTTTAATTAAAATATTTTTTTACATTAAGATGGCCACCAAAAATTTTTAATTGAAAAAAAAATAATATCAGAAGTTGGGAGGGGGGGAGGTGGATTTGATGATACTTTGACTAAATTTTTATGGTTTTTGATTTCAGATAATTTCCGACCGAGATATAGTGATTGTTATTTTTCTAAGACGTTCTGGGGCAAGCTCTGTCACCGGCTTGTTTTTCAATATTTCCGCATGAAAAAATTACAGAATATTGTTAAAAGTATACTTAATAATGTACAAAAGGTTCGAATTAATTTGCTCAATCCATACTCTTAAAAAAAAATTCACAAAAAAAATGTTTTTTACGCTAAAACCCTTACACCTCCTTCTTAAGAAAAATTCTATGGCATTTAACGTGTTAATTGTTGGGGTGTTAATTTGCGCGGCATGACGTATGAGTAACGTGCAATTCATATGGACGAAATATGCGAAAGTAATGTTCACGTGCAATTCAATAAAAGCTATTTACCTTCAAAATCTATAGTGTAAGAAACACAGTTCGCAAATAATTAAAAGGCCATAACGAGATATGTTTATATGTGCCCACGTTGTTTAGAATAGATAGCATGCCAGAGTATATATGGTTGTATTCTTTTTTTTAAATGAATCAAATGGATTGATTAGAACAATTTATTGTTTACTTGCGTTTATATTGGCTTCTTTTTTAAGGTAATTCCATCGAAATAATTCATATCTGATCTCAAAAAATGTTTGTGTTATCATAATTGTAAAGTTTCTAAAAATAACTTTTTAAGGCTTAAAAGATTTCAATTTGAGAAAATTATTGCATTATTTTTGACTTGTATATTTCAATCATGACTCCAATTTTATTTAAATATTATTATTTCAAGGGAAACTTGTAAATACCTTAAAGTTTAAAATAGCTTGGTTTTTGAAAATTTAAATTTTATCCACCCATTAAACTATCAAAACAATATTAACTGATACAACTAACTTGCTGTGACTGAAAGCTTGTGTGATTGGTTGGATAAATAAAGGTTCAACAATATTTACGTTGACAAGAACAACAACAAAATCATCTGCAGCAAAATCTTAAACGTCAAGAATAACAAGTATCTTGAAATAAGAGAAGAGATAAGCGAAAAGTAGAATAAAATCAATAAGATGGATGAAAAACCGACAACAGAGATTCAAGAAGAAAGAAATGTATATAAAAATGTAGTGAGCAGAGATTGTAAAAGAAATAAATTAATATAAAAATGTAGTGAATAAACAGAATAGAGCAAACTAAGAACATCAAAATCTTTTTTGGTTCTGATTATGTGCTTAACCCTTATTGACGAGCTGAAGAGTCAACCGGGTGACTGTTTTAGCATTGAAGCAAAAAAATGTATGCTTTCAAGTGATTCTGTTCTCGCAGGTAATGCGAATTCACACTGTCGAAAAATTTAAACTGCTATTTCTTTTCTTTTTTTCTATTTGTCTTAGAGGTCAAATTCAGGAACTATAAATACAATGCCGCACAACTATATAGAGAGCCTTAATAAATGCAAATGTAACGCATATTGTGTTCAAATATTAGCTAGGGGTAAAAAATAGTTAATCTAGGTAACCGAAAAATATTTAAAATTTATAATTTAAAATTTCCTAGTCTATATCCTACGTAAAGCTAATTTTTCCTTTTGTTTTTCCTGAGTTATAAGCAATCAAAAACCGGTAGGTAATTTAGGTGTAGTGTGTCCATTAATGGGTTAAGTATTGCATGTACTTTTATCTTTGGAACCTGTAAATTCATAAAAATCTTAACGAAATTTGTCAACCGGTTGATTTATTTTCAAATAATTGAAAACATTAAAATAAATGTCATATTTTCATAACATATATTTTATCCAAATTCCAATAACTATAGGACAATCTTTTATTCATTAAAATTAGAAGAGATTCAACTTTTAAAAGATATGGAGTAATTGGTAATGGAAGTCTTAGCAAAAGCGTGGGAAACGTTAATTATTGAGATACTGCTTGAGGAGCAGTAAGTAGGCAGGTTATGCTTGAAGCACATTGACGATGACAACGACTTTACGACACGACAAAAGAGAGCAATGTAGTCATATCAACGGCAACTTGAATATTTTGAAAAGAACGCAACAGTTTTCATACACGCAAAGCCAAATTATTAATTAAACAAAGCTTTTGACATGCTCTGTAAGCAATGAAAAAAAAGCTATATTTGTCACCTGTTAATATAGAGACCATCGACAACAACAATGTCGTTGAGACTATTCACCAAACTCATCTCCATTAGAAATAGATGTAAAAAAGTTGCGGATAGTGAACGGCCTCCAGATATGAAGGTAAGTCGCGAATAAGTTTGACAAATAAGCGGTCTCGGACAATACAGAGGGTGACCAGCGAAGGAGTGGAAAGGTGTAGCGTCGGACAAGCGCTACGTCTTAAACGATAAATCCAAATATCCCGATAACCTAACACTGTCAAGGTGAGTCGTTGTCGCCTAAAAAGCACCTTTGCTTAAATCTTCCAAGTCTTTCTCTTGACGTTAAACTTGAGGGGTCACAGCGTGGACTTTACACATGAAATGTGCCCAGGGTTTGGGTCCCGCTACTTTGCTACTGCTCAATGAAAACTACACCAACCTCGGATACGAACCCCAATTACGTTGACGACTACCGCAAACGAAAAGCGTACGATGATTTACGGATATGCACCTGGAATGTCCGGACCCTTAATAAGGAAGGTGCCAATATCCAACTTGTGGAAGACTGCGATATCTACTACAACTGCCATGCAGAGAAGCGCAAATTCGGATGTGGATTCGTCGTTACCTGGAAACTACACCACCTTGTTTTCCGGTTCACACCTGTGAACGAAAGATTGGCCAAGATCCGCATCAAGCCAAAATTTTTCTTTATCAGCCTAATTTGCGAGCACGCAAGTCTTGAGGACGTATACGACCACCTTCCGGTCCAGGACTGGAAAATAGTTCTTGGCGATTTTAATGCGAAAGTCAGAAGGGAAGGCATCTTTGGCCCCACTGTCGGTCAGTTCAGTCTTCAGGAGACCTCCACAAACAACGGTCTAAGACTCATCGACTTTGCCATAGCGCGAAACATGGTAGATATTAGCACCAGACTTGAACACCACAGCATCCACAGGGCCACCTGTCTGTCTCGGATCAAAACACGCTAAACCAAATTGATTATGTTGTAATCGACGGAAGGCATGCCTCTGCGTATGTGCGTATGTGTCAGAGGGTTAACATTGACTCCGCACACTTGTTACAGCCAAGATTCGCATGCTATTATGCAATATGAAGAACATACGCACAGGAATGCAACTAAAGCTAGATGTCGTTAAGCTGCAATCACAACGAACTGCCTACTCCGCTCAACTCTCGATTAAGTTTAACCAACCAACCTCTGAACACGATGACGCCGGCGAACCTTGAGCGCATATATCCCACTCCATGCGCGCTGCGGCTAAAGAAGTCATTGGTTTCCGGCGCCAGCAACCTCAAAACCAATGGTACGATTTGGAGTGTCACTTTGCGACAGTAGTAAAAACCGCCGCTAAAAGAAGGGCGCTGCAGTCAGCTCGCACGCGAGTCGTACGAGAACACTACCGCAAAAAAAGGAAGGAAAAGGCGAATTTTCCGACGCAAGAAAAGAGAGCAGAAAAAGCGAGAGCGTGAGAAATTCGAGGTGTACCAGGGCAAGAAGGATGCACGAACGTTTTATCAACAGGTTAAGCGTCTAGCCCAAGGTTTCAAGCCCGGAGCATCCACTCGTAGAGATGAAAATGGAGATCTGGTTACACATACACAGAGTGCTCTGCTGAGATTGCGAGACAACACTTCTCCAATATACTTACTGGCAACGATTCCACCAATGGCGAGTGCTGACGGACTGTCAGCTGAATTGTTTACAACCGGCGGCTATAAATTGATAAGGCGCATGCATCAGCTCATCAGCAAAATATGGCTAGCTGAAAGCATGCCCGACGATTGCAATCTCAGCGGGCTTTGCCCTATACTTAAGAAAGGAGACCCAACAATAAGCGCCAACTATTGAGGTAACAGTCCTATTTCCATCGCATATAAGGTTCTCTCAAGCGTAATGGAAAATCCACCAAAGACCAGATTATCACACTAAGACAAAAAACTTCTGGAAAAACTTTTGTTGATTTTAAAGCATCGTTTGATAGCCCGAGAAGGGATTGCCTATACTCCACTATGGCACACAGGCAGGCAGATCAGATCAGATTTACACATTGGAGCAATAAAGATCCAAGTCATCCGTCTCTTTTGCTCTAATGTGTTTTCTGATCTGATCTGCCTGCCTGTCTGAACCAGCGTTAGCTATGTTCGCAACCTTAGGCGGGATCTTAGACTATGATGTGCAAAATTTCAAGTCATTACATTTATTTTTGGAATGGCGTGGTTTTTCTCTGGTTTGGCTCATTTTCGAACATTATCTTTAAATTTTAGATACAAGTTTATAAATCGAATCGGGACGAAAGGCGGATGAATGAACGAACAGACAGACGGACGTACATGGCTAAATAAACTCAGGTGGTGTTGTTGATCAAGATTATAATAACTAGCTTATAACCAGCGCGCTTCGCTGCGCTCAGCGCTTATCCCCTAAAAGGGAGCGTAGCTTTAGTGAAGCCATGCTTTTGTAGTAAGTTCGTACCGCGTTGCATTGATGTGTGACTTATTTCGAAAGCTATACCGAAAATTTTGGGTGCTGAAAAAGTATCATGCCCCTCGTCCAACGCTCATAAAATGTTACCAGTGGAACCGCATGTGTAAATTGAGGTCGAATACTGAATCCCGAGGCTGTGCGACCAATAATTCCAAAACTGTTCGATTTCGAAAATTTTAGGTGTATTTAAGGTGCCTCTTACAATCGGCACCAGACATCACAGGAACCCTCTCAAGGCTTATAACCTTAAATCCATGGCTTATGTTACGATGATCCCCAAAATATTTCGACTAAAAATATTGGCTGGTATAGTAGTTAAAATAAAACAAACGGTCAAAAATTAGAATAATCAAAGCAAAAGTTCTTTAGCGTCAAAAAATCTTGAATTTTTCCGTTTGACTAAAGATAATGCAGATTTTTATGGATTGTTTTAACTTTTTTCATATTATTTTCACTAAAATTTTAATTAATTTTTTCCCGATATTACTTTTAGCAAAATAAATTGTAAAATGTAAAAATGTGTACATTTTTTTGTAATTTAATTTAATTCTTCACTTTACACAATATTTTATCAATAGATAATTTATTTGACTAAAAGTAACACGGCAAGAAATAAAAAAATTTTAATTTAAATTTTAATTAAAATAATATAAAGAAAGTTAAAATATTAATGAAAATCCGCATTACCTCTGGTCTGAGTGCAAAAATTTAAAATTTATTGGTGCAGATTGGAAGAACTTTTTCATTACTCTTATTTCTGACCGTTTGTTATTTTTAACTACCACACCAGTAAATACTTTTACAAAACACTCGATTTTTAGAGCATATTTCAAACCATTCCGTGGCATACTGGTTGAAATGCGTGGCTTGTATGCCATAGAACCAAGGTTTGAATTCCACCTGACACAGAAAGTTTTTTCAATTTAATTAATTTTTCTGTTCGGCCGTCACCTCTCTGCAGACAATGGCAAACCTCAGAGAGTGAAAACTGCCATGATAAGCTTCTTGAGAACATAATCCGTTCGGAGTCGGCATAAAACTTGTGGGTCCAGTTCTCGATCATTTGTTTTCAAACATTTCACAACACGCACAACAAAATTGATCATAAGAAGCTGATCAAAGTGCTTTCAAGGTTATTTGCGGGTGCTGCAAGTGGGCGTTGCAAATTTTATATATACATATATATTAACTGCCACTTAGAGCACCTGCATATCAAATGTTACTTTCGAAACGTGTACAATTCAGTAATAAGCATGATTTCGATAAAGTGGGCGTATATATGGTGCAGCTACGCCCATTTTTTAACAGTTTCCGACAGTGACCATATGAACTAAATTAGCAAATCTTAGTCTTCTACGGTAAAAGCCGTCTGATATAAAGCCTTTTTACTGATTTCTGGGCGGTAAAAGTGGGCGTGACAACATTTATATACACATACTAACCGCTACTTGGACCCATAGCACTTGCATACCAAGATTCACTACCAAAACTTGAACATCTCAGGAATTAAAATGATTTCTGAAAAGTGGGCGTAGATATAGTGTAACCACGCTCATTTTTTGTACAGTCAACGAAAGTAACCATCTGAACAAAATTACCAAATTTTAGTTTTATACGTTAAAACAGTCTGATATACAGATATATTTTTTTTTTAGTTTGTGGGCGATAGAGCCAATTTGGGTTGTATGGGCCCCCTTGTCCAATCAACACCAAACTTCACAGGAACACTTTCAGAATGTTGTTTCAGTATCCTTAAAAATTTCATAAAGATTGGTTCGGCGGTTTTGGAGTCTATACGTGATATACGTTATATACACACATACCCACATACATCCATTTTTATGTATATAGATTTTACATACCTGCCACGCCTCCTTATGGCGTTACAAATGGATTGACAAAGTTAATACACCCCTTACGCAGTACGCGTGGGAGTTTAAATATTGCCGCTTCAATAAATGTTTAAAAATGCAATGAAACTTCTTGCCAATTGTAAAGTGCAAAATAAAGAACATTGACAGCAATATTTTAAAAATTAGCCTTGACTTCTTCAATAAAACAAACATGCAGCAAAAGTTGTAAATAAACAAATTTTATAATTTTTTTTTGTGCGTCCAGTTTTTAAGTGAACAATACTTGACTGCAACAAATAAAATGTTAAAAAGCAATTTAACGAAAACAAATGAATAAGAATTGGAGTCATTGCTAGAAGCCGGCATGTAACCATTTGCGACCTTTTTATTAATTTTATCATAACAGTTACCCTTTCATGCATGTATAGACAATTTATACTTTTAATATGTAAATTGACGATATATCTGCAAATAACTTGAGAAATTCCCAAGCATAAAAACAAAAAAAAATAACTGCTTCATTTTGTAAATCGAAAACGCAAACCAACGACAAGTAATACACGAGAAGCAATAATTTTTTATATACAAAATTCTATTGCTTCTCGTGTTTTGCTTGTCGTTGGTTAGCATTTTTGATATACAAAATGAGGCGTTAAGTCAAGTAAAAGTCAAGGGAATGAATCAACGAAATCAATGGACATAGGAACAGCATCGATGCCACTGCAATCCATTGACCCTTTTCTACGTACTGAGAGACTCAGTTTTGTTGTTGTCACTTGGCAAAATGCTAAAGCAGCAGCCGGAAATGCAGTTTTAGCATGTTCAGTCCATAATTGAATTTTACAAATTTATTATACATTTTTATGTGGGCTTGAGTTTTTGCATGAGTGTGGGTGGGACTATTTATAGAAGCTCCTCAAGTGGCATCTTTTTATTATTTAAGAGGCAAAGAAGAGTAAAATGGCAGAAACAAATTTTGCAAGTTGATGGACGAATGAATAAAAATTTGTAGAGCTGAATTAATAATATATATTTAGTTAAAAAAAAAAAACACTTGTAAAAATTTGTAAACAATGTTTTTAGTTGTTATTAAAAACAAAAGAAATTAAAAAATTTTAGTTATCAGAAAATTATTGGAAAATTTATTATTTGAGCTGAGTTACTCTCAGTTATTTATGAATTGTTGAATCAGAAACTAATATGTGTACTAAAATATATTTTTTTATGAAAGAAAGCTAAGTTTATTTAAATTGCCAGCTTTGCTTCTCGATCGACAAAACTAACACTCTACAAGACGCTCGTTCTACCTGTGCTGCTTATGGCGCTGAGGCATGGGTAGTTTTGCAAACTGACGCAGCTGCTCTGGGGGTGTTCGAGAGAAAAGTTCTTCGCAAAATCTTCGGTCCTGTTCGAGTCGGCGATGACTATCGCATCCGAATGAACCACGAGCTGTATGAGCTCAGCGACTACGCTGGCTGGGTCATGTCCATCGTATGGACGACGGAAGCTCTAGCGAAGAAGGTGGTCGAGGCAAGGGTCCCTGGTCAACCACGACGCGGGAGACCATGCCTCCGATGGATGGACCAGGCCGACGGAGCCCTTTATAATATAAAGGGAATTTAATAAAGCAAAAACAAATTCATAAGTAAAATAAACATCACAAAAAGTCTGCGTACAAAACAAAAATATTTATAAAAAATGGCCAATAAACACAAATTAGTAGTCGAAACGATATCGCAAAAATCCAAATTAGCGAACCCGTGAATTTTTGACTATAATAATATATTATATTATTATTAAGCAAAAAAAAATTTCACAAAAAAATTTTTTTCATAATCAAATAATTTCATTGTTATTACCAGAGAGGGGGGTAGTGCACTAAATTTTCAGTTTCAGTTAACATGTACTGATTGTGCAAAATTATTCACTATTTTTGAAGCGAAGCTTTTTACTCCTCGTTCTGTGATTTGCTTAGAGTGAAATCTGAAAAATTTTCGACAGATTTTTTCTTGGAATTTTGATGATTTCTTTGTTGCTAGCGCTTATTACAACAAGAAAATTTAATACTTTAATGTAAAATACTAAAAATATGTTTTGGTTCCCGTGGGGATCGATCCCGTGCCCTTTATAACGATAACCCAGCACACTACCCACTAGGCCACAAAGACCTGTGGGAAAAGGTTGTTAATTTAATCTTAGTTATAACAGAAGCTATACTGCAGTAGATCGTCACCATCTATCAATAGGTAGAGGATTGTGTATTTGCTATGCTACAAAAATTTGCTTTTATTTGCCACAAAGCGTCTCCAGCTTCGGTGTGCTTGTACTGTGAATGCGTTTGTGGTGTTGTTGGCATATAGTATAAATTATAATGTAGAGATTGCATCAACTCTGCTAAATCTCTGGCATGTGTTAACAGAGGTTAACAGAGTTTTTTTCTTCATGTTTTTAAGTGAAATAACTCTGTTAACACTGTTAGCAGAGTTGATGCAATCTCTAGCTAAAAAATTACACTCTATGCATTAAGCGTCAAAAAATAGATGATATCAATAAATATGGAATTAACAAACGCATACATGAAATCGGCAAGGTATCTAAAATGTTTGTTAAATTTTGCTTGGAGTGAAATCTGAAAAATTTTCGACAGATTTTTCGCTACGCAGTAAGCTGTTAAGGGAAAAAATTTGTTCAGTGCAGCCAAGTTCACAACCATGTGTGGAGAGTTAAAATGGAGAGTCGCTGGCATTATATGCCCGTATATGTAATTGGCGTGGAAATTTGACATTCAACAATAAAAAATAAGCAGTAAATACCCTAAAGGAACAAACTAACTTGTTTTTAAAAACAACTAATAAGAAAACTAACTTAAAATAAACCAGTATATGAACTACTTTGAGAATTATATTAAGGCGGCCACTACTCTGATTTTTACATGTTTTAATTGCAAATTTTTATTAGATTACAAGTTTATATATATATTTAACCATGTTATTTCATCAAATATTATTAACTTTAGGCCATCAGTAATAGTTTTCAATTGGTTATTTTAAAGTAATTAAAAAAATTATTTAAATATAACTAATTTAACAAGAGTTGAAAATATATGGAGACGACAGTCAATTGACTTATTTAGCGGACATCACCATACAAAATATATTAGTTCATTTTATGGAAAAAGTTAGAATTTCAACTAGTTGTGGTTGACAAAAAACTACTTTATCAACTATTTTAAATTAGTTGATTTTCCTACAGGGTATGTTTTCTGTATATATGTAATAAATTTTATGTTATTTTTTATTTTTGAATTTAAAAGTTAATTTATTAAAAAGAAAAAGATTATTAAGCTTTTAAATCTATGTAACTGCGAAAAAGCTTCGCTTCTTTCGTGTGTCCAACGACGCACCTGTGTTTTTTGTGTTTACTGATGAGTTGAAAAATATAAGATTCACTATACATTAGTGATAGTGACAGTGAAAAACTTTTCACTAACATTCATATAAGAATACTTACTTACTTACTTCCTATAAGAATAGTGGAAAAAATTTCTACAGCTTTGTGTAATTTTTTTTTTCCACTCAAATTAATAGTGCAAAAAAATGCCTGCACTAATGGAAGTGGAACACAAAAAGTTTTCACTAAATTGAAAGAAAAGGTCAGCAATTTATTTTTAGTATTCAGTATTCAAAAACAAGAAAAACAAAAGATACTAGCAGTTATTAGCTTTAAGCAAAACAAGCTTTTCAAAATTGTAATTGCTTAATTTATTTCTCCGAGAAGGGGTATCATTCCAGCAAATGGAAATAAAATAAATGGTTATATTTTATTATTATAGATTTGTTTTATTCGAGTCTGGCTAAAATAATTTCAAAGCCAGTAATATTTGAAAGTTGAGTGGAAATATTATAAATTCCATCTTTCATGTAGTGGCTGCTCAAATTTGGCACTATTTGAGTGTAGTGAAGATTTATTCACTGCCACTCAATTAGTGATAGCGCAACAAAATAACAATACACTTAAGTCTCTATAGTGATTGTGGAGAGATGTTTCACTATCACTAAGCTGGTATAAAAATAGTGAAAAATATAATTTCTTTTAATATATTTAGAGCAAGTGAAATGATTAGTGCACTACCCGCAACTCTGATTATTACTTATATTAAATATTTAAAATTATCAGAAAAAAATTTTCATATAAAAAGTCTTTTTTTATATAAAATTGATGAAAAAATTCGCCAAAATGACGTATTAACAGAAAATTAATAAAAAAATACTTTTCTTTAAAAAAAAATTTAAAAAGTCGTAAGTATTTCATATTAAAAAGTCGGCTTCGTTATGAATTAGAAACGAATTCGAAAAAATTCAAATTAGCGAATCCGGCAATGTTTCGTTTAGACTTTTTTCATACAAAAATTTTGAAAAAAAAAACTTTTTTATAAAAAATTAAAAAATCCCAAAAGCGATTCGAATATTTAAAAAATCTCGTTTCGAAAACGATCCAATTGTTCTAAAAATCTAGTTTCGAAAACGATGTGATTATTTATCATAAACGAAGTGTAAATTTCTTCCGTTCGCGGATTAGAAAACAAAACTAGAACGAATTCCGTTTTCGAACTAAGTAAACGAGATCTCGGTTTCACCTTGAATCCGAAACGAGTCCGTATTGTTTATTAGGCATTTGCTGCTTCAAGACAGGTTAATTTCTTCTTAAGCTTAAGATTCTTTCGTATCTAAGCGTATCCTTTCTACAGCTTAGGTGTTTCTTCTATGCTGATATTGTTCCACTCCTCACGAAGAACATCTTCTAGCATACTTTTAGAGGTGCTATGCTGGCGGTTCTTACGGACCCACAAATCCTTTATTGGATTTAAATTCAGGGACTGTGTTGGAGATTCAACTGTTTTGGGACATTATAGAGCAACCAAAGCTTGATTTTGTCAGCAGTGTTCTTTGGGTCGTTGTCCTGTTGGAAGTAGAAACAACTTTCCAAACCAAGTTTTTCAGCGCTTTGCCTTAAATTTGTTTTAAGGATGTCCAAATAAACTCGTTTGTCTATAATGGACACTATAAACTTTAACTGCTTTACGCCAGTAGCGGATATACATACATCCCCAAACTATAAGTCCATCATCATGCTTAACTGTGGTCGTCTGGTTTTCCTTTTTGAGAGCAGTGCAGGGTTTCCTCCATACTAGCTTACGTCCCTTGATTTCGAAAATGCAGGGCTTGCTTTCGTCAGAAAAAAATCACCTACTTAAAAAACGCTGGTTTGTTTATATACCCATTTGCAATGGCAATCCTTTTCTGCCTATTGACAACAAAAATAAATGGCTTCCTACAGGCAATACGAGGCTATGATAGCTATTTTTTTTAAAAATCTTACAAACAATATTGCTACATATGGTTATCTGGAACCTTTCTTGAGCGTCCTGCGACATTCTCGAAGCGGTTTTTTTTTTTAGATGTACGAAGAAGGTAGGCAAGGAATGCGCTCTTATAGTGACAGGGTATCCCACAAAACAAAAAGTACATATTTCAGTAGTATACGAAATTGACTTCTAGCAGATACACTGCTAAGAGAAAGCAATGGTGGTCTTATATAAATTTATACATGGAATAAATTTATCCGACACACAAGAAGTAAAAAAAAAAAATTTTTTTTTTTTAAACTCCATTTTTACATCCTTTATGAAACTCAAAAGTTCTTTCAACACATTAAAATTTTTTGATTTAAGTATTTCAACAATAGAGTTGCCTTTTTTTAAAAAAAAAAAATAAATTAGATCTAATGTTACTATATTTTGTGCAGTCGACGGATAAGTGTTGGATCAACTCCAAAGTGTCACACGACGAGCACTTATCAGTATCACATGCACCAATCAAAACCAAAAAAGGGCTTATCATATGAGTGCCCCGCCATAAGCCTGTTCACAATCTTTACGTCTCTTGCATTCACTAGCCCATCACGGTACCATGGAAATTTAAAATAAAAACAGAAATTAAGTTGTGGACCTCAAGAAATTTCAAAAGTTTTAGACTTCTGATTCAAAAATAAGAACCGACAAACTTGGCTCAAAATATATCGAACAAAAAACAAAGTTTTCAGAAAGATTCGTAGTCTGGATAATGACGACATCAATAAATGTAGAAAAAGATAATTTTTTAAACTAAATATATTTTGAAGGCATACCGCAACACATCCATACCCATCTGGTTGGGCTTTGATGACCATGTTACAGTTTATTACAGAGGTCTAACAGTGAGAAGACCTCAGCTAGACAAGAAATATTTTTGACTTATTAGATTTTAGACTCTGACAGTTGTATTGCAATTTCTTCATTCTGACGATTTAAATTCGAATCGTTCAACCCATCATTTACAAACTCTCTGTCTATATCGAGAGATAAATTATTAAGCTGTTTTTTAAACCGGTTGATAGCATTTAGACACACATGATTGTTTTCTTTAGTAAAATAATACACAACATACTTAGTCATTTGCGACACAGTTTTTTCGAATTCAGAAACTTTGACAAAATTTGGCTTGTTTAAAGAGGGGCCAGAAAACATAACTTGGGAGTCATTGAAAAGCTGAAAATTTGGTTTTTGTGGTACTGAACCAACAGCACACATGACTACCTTGGAAAACTTTCTCCTGGTGAGAAGTTTGTTTACCTCATTGTCTTTATTTTTAAAATTTTCCCCAGACTTTAGAGGAGCTGGAAAATTTTCATCCAAATTGATAAAAAGGTTGAAATTCTTGTTAAGTGGATAGGTAGAGGTGACTTCTCTGCGTGCAAGTTTTTTGATGACCATAATTTTGTTGATTTCTTCATCACTATCCCACTTAGGACATTTAGTTTTGTCAAAAGACGAGTGATCCTGACCATTGCATAGAATGCATTTGATGATGGCACATGAAGGTGAGCATTCACCTTCATTGCCACATCTGAGGCATCTTTTTTTAGACTTGCAAGCCTTCTGGGTGTGACCCAGTCTGCCACATGATCTACATTGACGAACAGGAGGAAAATAATGATCCACTTTAAGAATTGTGAAATTTAAAATTACTTCTTCAGGTAAGTTACACCAGCAA
Organism: Coremacera marginata; assembly: GCA_914767935.1. Classification (NCBI taxonomy): domain Eukaryota; kingdom Metazoa; phylum Arthropoda; class Insecta; order Diptera; family Sciomyzidae; genus Coremacera; species Coremacera marginata. Next base: position 161,770,109 of record OU612047.1, read on the forward strand.
AACCAATTTTCACTGCAAAGGTTGGGAAAAACTTATTGGGATCGAGAGCATCCCTTTTTTTGAAACGAAAAACCGACAAAACTTCAAGGGGAGACGAAATAGATTTTTTAATCTCTTCATCAGAGAGATGTAAAGGAACATCACGAACCACCCCAAAGGTTTCAATAAAACTTCTTGGAATGAAAGCTCTTAAGAGCCTTTCCCCAAGAGTTTTGTTCTCGACAAACTTATTGGCATTAACAGCAGAATCAAAAAAAAACTTTGAAAAGAGTTCTGCCTACCGGTTTAATAGACAGAATGCCCTTAAATTTCAAATCCCTTATTTTTTCCCACAAAAATAAACCATTTTTGAAATTTATGTATTCAAAACGAGATGTGTCCACCAACACAACTACCTCATCTTTGTGATGCACAGGATAGAGCAGATGAGGACTACTAGATGGAGAAGACAGCGAAGAAGCAACACCACTACTAGCAGCACCCTTAGACAACACCGGAGACATATCTACACTGTTGTCAACCGCCATGATACCGTGATGCCTCGAAGGCAAAGAGAAATGAGTTTTAACAGAGAGCGGGGGCTTATCACTGACGCCATCCGCCATTTTGACTGCTGCACCGACGCTGTTACTCAACTCCAAATTAAATAGCACTTTTTTTAAATTTTTTGCACTTTCTTTTTTAGGTCTTTCTAAGTCTTTTTTTCTTACGCCCTTATGGGGTCTGAAAGATGAGGAGCCCTACCTTTGAGGTCCAGAGCGCACAAAAAACAAGCATATTTTTCTTTATAGTTTTGTAATACACTTAGTTAAAAGAAAAGGGAAAAAAACAAGTCCAAAAGTTGCAAAAGTTGCGAAAAACAGATGCAAAAATGGAGAATATAAGAAAAAAACTAACACAAAGAAAATACTATTTAAAGTTTCAATCACTTTCACAAAAACACCACGAGAGACAGACGAACCACCATGTGCTTCCAACTACAAAAGAAATGGAAGTGCAAGCGGTTATTTTTGGATTTTGACACAAGCATTGAATATGTAGCGTTTTTCTCGAGAAGTTAACCTAGGAGGGCGTCCGAAGCGTGGCTTTGGTGCGAGTCCACCGGTCAATTGAAAACTTTTTATCACTTTCTGAATTGAAGAATATGTTCTTCCCAATGTTTCTCCACTTTTACGATATTTTTTCCTTCTTTCCACAATTTCACAATTATAGGCCGAACACAATGTGCGCGACGAACGGCAAGCAGCATGTCTCCACTCTGTCGTTGTAGAGAAATGTTGAGCGACTTGATTATAATAAACGCGACAGCAGCAAACTTCAGCTGCTCTTCAACTATTTGTTTATCTAAGTCCATACTGCAATAGAAGAATTATGATACATATTAAATTCTTTTGTTATAATTTATGAACTTACCTTCAAAACTTTAACTCAAAAAACTTCTTTAACAAAGTAAAAAAAAAGATACGAGCACTTCAACAGCCAAAGAATAGTAAACAAAAAAACCATGGTTGCATTCAGCCGACTCAACAATTGCCGTTTAGAATAACAACACTGTGCTAAAAAAAGAAATACATTCAATTTCATTTTAATTTATTAAGAAGCTATTTAGTAAACAACATTTATTGTTTTTTGAAAAAAAATTTTTAAAAACAAAAAATTTAACAAATTTAAATTTTTAATTTTTCGTAAATTGTTTGTCTGCTTCATCAGTGCGTCTTTTATAGTTTTATAGTTAAAAAACTAATAATGAATAACAAATGAATAAAAATTAATAGTATATAAAAAATTAATTATTAATATGAAATGAATAGCTAATAAAATATCAATAATGGATAAAAAATTAATCCATTATTGAATAATTGTTTTAATAATTGTTGATTAATTGAAAATTTTGAAATTCTTTGTGAAATGCATTTTTTGTGTATAGTATTAAAATGAATAAAAAATTTATTCATTATTAATTTTTTATTCATTATTCGCTTGTTATTCATTATTCACTTTTTATGCATTATTAATTTCTTATTCATTATTAATTTATTAATCATTATCCAATTTTTATTCATTATTCATTTCTTAAAAAAATGATTAATTAAAATAATAAATAAATAAAATAATTAATGAATTAGGAATGAATAGTGAATAAAATTTAATAACGAATAAAAAAAGAATAATTGAAAATTCTGAAATTATTTGTGAATTGCATTCTTTTTAAATAGCATTCATATGAATAAAAAATTCATTCATTATGAATTTGCTGAATGCTACCAGTAATAACAAATGTAAACAATGGCAGAAACTTGCTTTTGCTGCCTGTCAAATAAAAATTAAATTGAAGATGACGGCAACGGCAGGCGGCAATGTTGCGCGACAAGTCTCCAAAATTCGACCCATAAGAAATACATGTATATGAAAAGTGACAATTGGTGCTTGCCGCTCGTCGCGCGTGTTGTGTTCGGGCTATTATTTTTCTACCACCTGAAGTACCTTCTTTTCTTATGGAATTTTAATTGTTTCAGTAATTTTTTTAAAATAATTAATAATGACATATAAGGCCCGGTCACATGATCAAATTTTTCATCCAAGTCATCAAACAATTTGACCAACAGAAATATATATGGAATTTGACGAAAAATTTGACATGTGAACACTCATCAAATTGTTGGTCAAATCGTTTGACGAAAATCAAAATATTTTGATTTTTCGGTTGTTTGACCAACGATTTGATGAAAAATTTGACTTGTGAACACTCGTCAAATTTTCTAGTGCGATTTCATCACTTAAAAAAGATTTCAACGCGAACACATCAATTCAAAATGCACGATGAAGAAGATTTTTGTAATGATTTTATTGAAATTTATAGACTACATCCATAACTGGCAGATTAAAACGAAAATTTACAAAAAAAAGATTATTTAGAAATAAAGCATATGGAGTGCTGCTGATGTGTTCACTTCGGTGTGCAAGACAATAATGAAATTTGACGAAAAATTTGATAATATGAACACTCGCGTGGTCAAACTGTTTGACCAATATTTTGATGAAGAATTTGATAATGTGACCGCCCCGCCCCCCCTATAAGTACACGGTATTGAGTGAAAAATATCGATGTAAAGCTTCAGAAATCACCGTTACTAGATATGTACGCAAACTATTTCTGCGCTGTGGAAGGGACTTTTGACAGATAATAATCGATAAAACTTTTATTGATAAAAATTTGGAGTGTATAAAATGAACCAAGTATTTGTTTACAATAGTGTTTTTAATAAGCTAAAAAACGATTTCAGTGTATTTTCAAATTTTAAAAATTTTAAGTCTATAAAATATATCAAATGAAATCATTTTTTACACAAAAATTCAAGTTTTTAATACTATAAAAAACAAATTCAGTGTAGAAAATAAGCCAACATTTTTTGTTAATTTATTTTTACAAATACATATATACCAAAACTCTTGTGGTTTTTCTAATAACCCATAACTGAATAAATAAACCGATTTTTGCACTATTTATTCTCAAAATGACACTGAGTAATTGCTGGGTGTGTTGAAAAAATAATATTTTATATTTGTTAAGTGCATTTAATAAACAAACGAGTATTACTTGAGTATTTCTCAAGATTAAAAAAAAATTCTACGAACAAATTTCCTCTTTTCCCTGTTTATTACTTTTTTTTTAAACTGGTTAACTTTCTCCATTAATTTAAATACTGAAAAATAATAGAAATAATTTTCCAATAGGTTTACATATCAACCATGAAATTTTTCATGAGGGATAACTATGGCTACTAGCCGCAGACTTTGTCGCTATTAAGGTGCGGTTTTGTTTCTGCTTCCTTGCTACGTGCACTCAGACACGTTCTCACTCCCACATTTCGATTTTTTTTTCTTAATATTCTTGCTTGAATGCAGTTTGTGGAATTAAAGTTACAAACTAATGAAATCTATAATTTTATAAATTCTAGCTGTGATTTTATCTGCAAAATTATTTTCCATTTGATCTTTTTCAGCTGGCAGGAGTTATTGATTTTCCCAAAATTTTTGGTTAATTTTTTTATTTTTTGCTGAATTCTTTTGTTCATTTGAACAATAAATTTTTTCACACTTTTTCCAGTTATAGTATTTTTTTAAATAGTTAACGATTTACTACTTTATACATCGTAGCAAGAAATTATTTTAATACGTAATTCCATTTTCTGTGCAGCTGTTACGTTTTTTTTTGCCACAGTCCTCACAGTTAAATGCAAGTTAATAAAATTATACTTTATTGAGTGATTTATCAAAGTTTATAAACTATTTTCTCTCCATTGGAGTTCAAAGTGATTTTTTTTCTATTTCGTTTTATTTACCTTATTTAACTTCTTGCCAAGTTTGCTTTTGTTTTCCACACTTTAATTTTACAAGTATTAATTGCTTTTATCTCATTTTTATTTGTACTTTGAGTATTTTTTCCCCCCCTAGATTTCTATTGATACACTATTTCTAACAATTTGCAACTGAAATTCTACTCTCTTTCACTTTAACTTGTTTTTTAAATAACTCAATTATTTTAACATTACTTCAGCAAATATTTAGATAACTATTTATACTTGAATAACTGAAACGAAACTGAATCGCAGATTGAACTCGTCAAAGTTTTCAATTTAATCCGAACCGGACGGAATGTGTACGAGAAAACGTCAGATCTTTTGTTTTGTTTGTGTTTCCTTTGCTTGTGTTTCCTTTGCTTTTGCGTTTGTTCTTGCAAATATGTTGACAGCTAAAAGTCTCCGTGTAGAGAATTTCAATGGTTGACAGCTGATAAGGGTTGTACTATTTCATAGAATTTAAAATTGTATAGTAGTGTTAAAAAGGCACTTACGAGTAGCGACTTTATTGAAAAGTTTGTTGCAAAAACACATTTTGTAGAATATCTCTTTTATTGTTATCAGTGAATTTTTCAATTTCTAATAGAAAAATTTGTTATTTTATCATTAATTTTCTCATGCAGAAAAAGTTTCAGACGGTACAATATGTTGTCAAACATTGCATGCTATATCGTCTGAATCCTCTTTATACCATAAATAATGGTAGAATAACCCAGATGGAATGACTCATGGCTTATATGATGCATGAATTCCTCGTGCGAAAAAAAGAGAGAAAAATATGTATGAGCAAGCAAAGTATCTTGGAGTTTACATTTAGACAGGCGACAAAAAAAAAAGAGGTGCTCATGTAGATCATGATACAATGATAAGGTAGGCCCATGATACTAAGTGCTCTCACGCGTCAACGAAGAGTGGATAATGAGAGGCAACATTAATGTCAAAACGACGAATTTCGTAGAAATTGCAAATGAAGAAAATATTTTATGTTTCCAAGTTGCAAACAGTGCGGTTGCGGGTATTAAATTTGTGCTAATTTGAGTGAAAATATTATAAAGCAAGTGTAATAAAAACTATAAAATGTGAAAGAAGTCTTAAAATTGCAAAAAAATCCTGTAACAGTTTTAGCCTAAAAACAACTGCGAAACGTGAGCATAAAGAAATTCGCGATGATCAGCTGATTTTGACATCAATGTAGCTTTATTATGCTTTCTACTCCATTCCTCTCCGTGATGACCTTACCTTATAATTCTGCCAGATGTAGATGAATTGCATCAACAAGGTTGATTTATAAGGTTGTCGCAGGGCTGATCGAACTCTCTTCTCAGTACCCATAATTGTCAAAATCAGCCAATTTTGCGAATGACTACCAAAGAAAAATGGATGATAAAAGAGAGCACTTGCAGATTTTCTATGAGCTGTCAACTTCGATTTGACAATTATGGGTACTCGCTCTCTCCCTTGCGACAACCTTATAAATCAACCTTGGCATCAAGTCGCTGCCGATATGTTTCCGTTGTGTTATGTTGTGTTGTATCAACTCTGTCATTTTGCTTTATCGCTTTCCTTTATTTGCTTGATTATTTTAAAAACTTCAAATAGCAAAGCAATTGAGTAAAGCAGAAATCAGACTGTAAATTAGATTAAAATTTATTAATTCCCTGTTGTCAAAAAAGTCATGACTTTTATTCTAGAAAGAGAACACAAACCTTACGTACATGATATAAACATAAGCTAGCTAGTATACTTTAGTCATATACTGCCACTCACAAAAGTATTCGGAATTTGATAATTTTTTTAAAGTTCGGAAAATATCAAACTAGAAGTAGTTAATTAAATGAATTTTATATCAATTTATTCCTTAGTTTGATTTCAATGAAACTATTATAGCAACATAACATTTTTCTTATAATAACAACAACAAAATATAATATAAACGGATATTCAGCGAATTTCATTTCACAAAAGTATTCGGAATTGCTAGTTTAAGGATCACAATGGTAAATATGGTATCATTTATCAAAATTTTCGTACATTGTCAAGAACAACGTTTATTGCACAGCAATTAAAAGCGTTTGTGTTTTATTATTAAAAATTTTGTATTCTTATTTATCAAAAATAATTATTTGATTAATAAATGGGGGAAAAAATCAACAAAAACTACTGTAAAAATAGAAAAAAGTATCTTTACAATACGTGATCAAGATAAAACCTTAAATAAGATTTTAACATGTGTACACAAAAGCATTTCAATCCTTCACAGCATTTTGAAACCAAATATCATTTATCTCCAACAGAAAATTTAAACAAAAGTCAAAAATATTTCCTCCACAAATGAATAGAGAAGTTGCTGAATGTACTAGAGTTAATTTTAAAGAAGAAACAGAGCGCTCCTTGTCTTAAATCATACGTGAGCGAGGTCAACCGCAAAAAACGGCTAGCCTTTGCCAAAGAGCACCCCAATCCTCATCCCTTAATAATATGGAACTCCAAAACGGTTTGATACAATAAAGGTGATCCAAAGATCAAAGATACTCAAAGCAAATCTTTTTTTTTTGGTTGTCTTCGCTTACGTATGATTTGCGGCTAAGAGTGCGCCTATTTTAACCAGTACAAGGAAGTACTCTATGCACTGTTTCATTATTAAGATTAACTCCGATATATTCAGCAACTCCTCTATTAGATTTTGAAGCAGATAGCTTCAAATTTTTAGCTGTTGTTTGAAATTCTGATTATTAGCGATTTAGAAAAAAATTTAGATTTATTAGAAAGGAAGTGTAAGTTTGCAGGACGACCAGATCGCTGTTGAAGACGAACTAGCAATTCCGAATACTTATGTGAGTTGAAATCTGCTCACTTTGGGTTTATATTACTTACTTACTTTACTTAGATGATCGTAACAACCCGTGTCCGGGTTTCGGCCGACCTCATCAGCTCTCGCCAGGCGCCTCTGCTTTGCACGCGCCTTCTCCAATCGGATACACCAAGTGCGGTTAGAGCTTCCTCAGCCTGGTCCATCCATCGGAGGCATGGCCTCCCTCGTCGTCGCTGGGCTTATATTAGCCGCATTTTTTTCCAACATCCAAATCGGATTTGGATTAAGGTTTAGAGTGCAAAAAATAAGTTTCACATCTAGATGGCGTCGTGAACATATGAAGAACTGCATTTTGTTTTGCTTGCAAATCGGATTTGGATATTGGAAAAAACGCAGCTATTGTAGATCGTTGTTGTGATTATAAGAAAAATGTTATGTTGCTGTAATAGTTTCATTGAAAAAAAAAACTAATGAATAAATTGACACCAAGCTCATTTCAGTTAACTATTATTTTGTTCTTTTTTTTTTGGACTTTAAAAAATAAAATCAAATTAAGAGTAATTTTGTAACTGACTGTTAGACAAAGTGCACAATTTTTCACAAAAATCTTTCATTCATGATTAAAGGATACACTATCTTAAGCATTATTTATGAAGATTAACCCTTAACTGGTATACCCCAAAAAATGTAGTTACAAGTTTGTTTTTTTTTCAAAGGACGCCATAAGTAACAACACGACCCAGCAGTTTTTTGAAATCGACTTTTTTTTAATAATTTTGTATTTTAGTAAATATTGGTAAATTTCATAAAAAAATTCCTACGGGTTCAAAAGTAACAGCCGTATTAGTGAGAGCGCATTTTTAATTTTTGCGCTACCTACGTACGGCAGCTGGTAATTTTTTAACGAAATTTTTTTTTTGTATTTTTTTAAACTTGATTCGCTATCGTATGACACGAGCATTTTTCTTAAAAATTTTTTTTCGTTTCTTCATGAATTTTTAAAGTCAATATTTTTTCGAAAAAACACACTTTCAAATTTGGAACATCACCAAAAATTTAAAAAAATTAAAAAAAAATTCTCGTGTTATACGATAACCAATTTTGTTAAGATTTAAAAGTCTTTTTTTTTCCAGATCGGACAATTTTCGCAACTCCCAGCGCTGCAACCACGAGGCCCCGTTTTTTCTCTGCCGCCAGTTTGGAGCTCTATAAAACCATGTTGGAGTGAAAAGTATATTTTTTTGAATTTTTTTTCTTGTAATTTGTTCAATTCTCTACAATAAAAAAAAAAAATTTGGGAAAATGTTTTTGACTGAGTTATGAATTTTTAAAAAAAGGTCTGTTTTCTCTGCCACAAGTGTCATGTCCCCCCTTAAAATGAGCTCAATGCGAACTATTTTCGATTTGCAAATTTTTCGTATAAAATCATAAATAGTTATTTATGAGACACATATGAGGTAATAGTGAGTTCATTGGCGCATGTTTTTGAACGAGGTCAATAGGGGGTAAGTTATGAACTCAAAATGTTCTCATATTGAGCTTTTTGGCAAAATATTTATCCACGGCCTCTACTGAAAAAGAGAGAAACTTCAAATTAAAAATAATGGCACTAGAAGTTCTGAAAATGTTAAAAATTGTTTTTCATTTCGAACTTTTTTATTCTGTTTCTTATTTTCTCTATATTTTCTTTTTATTTTGTTTATATTCAAAATGTTTCCCAATTCCTTTTCCGAGATTTGTACCTGGGATTATTGTATTAGAAGCTGACTCTCTATCAAGCATGTGTATAAATAATATTAAATTATTGTAAAAAATTAAGAAAAACTGGAAAAATTTCACTAAACTTACATTTTTTTGTAGTGGCTGCACCATTTTCCTTTTAATTTTTTTTTATTGCTTTTTTATTGTGTTAATAATTGAGTCCACACAAATATCTCATAATTAGCTCATAACAACTTTCCAATCAAGAAAACATTCAATCTCGGTATCATTTTCATTTCACCTCATTACGATTTCATTCCCAGCTGGGAAAATGAGCTCACGAAATCAGAAATTTTTCGTGCAAGTAGGTGTTCATACATCAGTCAAATGATTGAAGTATATCGCGATTTTTTACTCTCTTTAACTCTCTCTGAAAATATTGATTGACGCTTGCTCACACACGATTTTTTGATTGAAGCTCCGACGCAGGCATTTGTTACTTTTCTGCTACCTACTATTTTGTGAATTCATATCGTGCTGTGTGCATTACTTTATTTGGGTGTTTCTTTTATTAAGTTGTTTTGTGTGCATAATAATTTTACAAAATGGAAAACGATAGCGGAAATATAGTTGATATTTTAGAATTAAAACTGATCACATTAGGAAATCAATACGCCGGAAAATATACCCATTTGAATGACCATCGCATGCATGTCATAAAAAAACAAAAGAATTAATGAAATTATGGCAGGAACTACAGAAACAACACCTCTTTTTCACTTCAAAAAACTACCTTTGTTTTCAGTTAACTACTTTTCTTGATATAATTGCCTACTAAAAAGCAGACAAGTAAAATAATGCAACCCGTTGACTGATTGATGCAGGTCTGGAGCTCAATCAAAATTTTGACTGACGAGAGAAGATTTTGGAGTTCATTTTCGCTCTGAGATAAAGTTAATTTTTTTTTACATAGGAAAGCAACAACAAATTTTGATTGATTCAATCATTTGACTGATGTATGAACACCTACAATCAGTTGTGTATGGTTTATTTATCCACTGAAAGTGTAAAAATGTCCAAAAAGTGTTAAAACTAAAGAAAAAAGTAGTGTATTGCGGGATCAAATGCCTATCATCTTATTCTACCAGCACAGAATGAAAGTGTAGGTTGCATGGCTTTTAGAGAATATATATTGTCTTCGAAAAAGTTCGAAATAAGCTGCAAGTTGCTTCAGCGGCCACATGTGCCTTTGCAAGTTTATTTAAAAATGTCGTTGAATGCGAAGGTTCTCCCTGCAATTGCAGAATTGCTTGAAATAAAGAAGTTAGAAAACAAGGAAAACATTTGCTTCTTGTATGAAATTGCGAAAATGCCGGAAAAATGAACAAAAGCATAAAAAAACAACACTTTTATTCTCTTTTCTGACATTTACTTGCAGCAAGTGTCAAAATTCACTGTATCTGAAATTTCCTTGCAGTAGCGCTGTAATTTCGAAAATGTACAGTTACAATCGTCGTTAAGGCGTTTGGGAATCCCGCAGCTGTTGCACGATTGTCGCTATAGTTAACTAGCGAAAACTGCCATTTACTATGAAACTGTGCATGCACAAAGACCGATAACGACAACTACGATTATCGTTAACTGTTTGGGAATCCTGCTACAGGGCTTAAATGACCAATTCTTTTTTTTTATACATCGTGCTATCTGTCACAATGTAAGAATTGTCAAAACCAATGTAAATAATTTTCTGCCACTTAGCAACCATTCTTCTTCATTGCTGTTTTATAATTTTTTAATGTGTGGGACTATGCAAAAGAAAAACATTTGACTATATATTCTAAACAATAATCACTAATTTTGTATAATATTTGATTCGACTATAACTATATATATGTCTAACTATATAACTATGATATAACTATAACGAAATTTTAGTTTATATATGCATACATATATTGCCTCTTTCACACTTGATGAAAACATAAAATATTTTATGAATTCTTTAGAAACTTAAAATGGATGCCTGATTTTCCAAACCTGAAACTTATAATCTATAGAGTCTATACATTACAAAACACATCCCTATGCATGACGATATTCTTGCTGGGATGGAATTGTTTATTTGTTTCATTCTCTCACGAATCCATTTTATAAAGAATAGATTAACATTCGGGAATGAAATGGAATTATATTGCTTGCGTGTCCAGTTTTTGTTATCTGCGAGAAAGCAAATAAGCGAATTTTAATTTAATTTGTTTTAGACTGAAAAAAATTTAAAACAAAAATTTCTTATAGCAATGGGCCGCAATTCCACCGTTAATAAGTCAAAACTTGTAGAATATGATGAAAACACTGATACCTCAAAATGTTTAACATGCGGTAAAATTTTAAAGGGAACTTTGTTGGGAAACATTAAGCGACATTATGTTACACTACACAATTATACTTTTGATGCTGAAAAAACAAAAACCGAGGTAAGCAGTACTAAAAAAAAACTACAAGCGATTATTAGAATAACAGTTTGCATGTGTGCGTGTAAGAATATAAAAAAAATCAATACATCCGATCCATTCTGAAAAAATAGCGAATATAAACAATGTGAGAACGAAACATTCGATTCATTCCTCAGAGAAAGAACAATATATGGAACAGTGTTGCTAACTGAGGGATAATTAAAACTCCCTCAACTGTAGAAATTAAACAGGAGCGTTTGCGTCAACTCGTACTATAAATCGTACTATATGTCTGATCACAACCTACTAATTCAAAAACCGTGATAATATTTTAAAATTTAAATACTAGATAATATGATAGAATAAGTTAAGGTAGTCACACGGCTGAGAGCCGGTTACCATAACTGTCAAAAAAAAAGAAAAAACAACACTACGCTCAGAGACTCAGTAAGACTCAGTTTTCCAAGTGACAGAAAATGCTTTATATTGATTTTGACAAAAATGGTAGCTGTAGAATGTCAAAATGATAAACGTTTATGACGCTTCTTGTATTGTTGGAAAATACTAAAAAATGTTTGGTCATTTAATTTTAACTTAACGGAATAGTTACGGTCAACGAGAAGTGCATACATGTTTTGTTCTTTAGCACGGCTTTTCTTTTTATGGGTTTTTTTTTTGTTGAATACAATGCGTGTATGTACATATTATTAAATACTCTTGTTGGCAATTTTGCTGAGTTTTCTTTTAGATTCTTGGAAAAAATAAAGCCCAAATTACTTTTTCTTAGTTTATCTTATGGATCGTTAATAAACAACCTTACCAAATTAGGTGGAATGGGGTTTTGAAAAAGAGGTGGTGGGGAGGGGGAGGGCTCCATACATTATACGTTACTAACAATTTTAAAAAAGTTGAAAAATTCATATTAAAAACACCCACCATTTGAAAACAATGTCATCCGTGCATCTTCGTGTTTGACCGTCTAAATTGACGGTTAATTATAGGCAGAGCTTATACGTCATTCAAATTGAATGAAGAATATCGCATTTTGGGTTCTCTTTTACTCTCTTCGAAATTTTTGTTTGAATAGCTGCTCACACGTGATTTTTTGATTGAATAGCCGATGCAGACTAAAAGTGTTGTTGTAAGTACCAGAAAAGTTGATTATGCAAGCTTGTGATTGATTGATGCAGGTCTTGAGCTCCATCAAAATTTTGATTGATGCGATGAAGTGTTGAAAGTTCATTTCCGCTCTAGCAGAGAGTTAATCTTTTTTTCGCTGGGAAAACAACAACAAATTTTGAATGATCCTTCAATATGAATGACATGTAAACAGTGCCATAGACAAGTGTAAGGAGGTGTTCATACGTCAGTCAAATGATTGAACTTTATCTCAGAGCGAAAATGAACTCCAAAATCTTCTCTCGTCAATCAAAATTTTGATTGAGCTCTAGACCTGCATCAATCAGTCAAAGGGTTGCAGTATTTTACTTGGCTGCTTTTTAGTAGGCAATTATTTCAAGAAAAGTAGTTAACTGGAAACAATGGTAGTTTTTTTAATTGAAAAAGAGGTGTAGTTTCTTCAGTTCCGGCCATAATTTCATTAATTCTTGTGTTTTTTATGACTTGCATCCGATGGTCATTCAAATAGGTATAATTTCCATCGAATTGATTTCCTAATGTGATCAGTCTTAATCCTAAAAGATTACTATATTTCCGCTATTGTTTTCCATTTTGTAAAATTATTATGCACACAAAACAACTTAATAAAAGAAACACCCAAATAAAGTGATGCACACTGCAAGATATGAATTCACAAAATAGTCGGAGCTTCAATCAAAAAATCGTGTGTGAGCAAGCGTCAATCAAAATTTTCAGAAAGAGTTAAAGAGAGTAAAAAATCGCTATATACTTCAATCATTTGACTGATGTTTGAACACCTACTAAGCGCGTTTTTTTCATATGTTATGTTACTTTAAAGGGGGAGGGGGATTTGAAATGTACTACTAAAAGTAACGGATGGGGAGGGATAAAAAAACAAAGAAATTGATAACGAAGTTTATGAACGTGTGATTGTATCATGTTTTAAACGAACTTATTAAGTTTGTATATTCTGCATGTAATTATGAATATATAAATATTAAAATAGAATAAGTTGAGCGTACATTTTTTTCTTATGCGAATAAATGGAATAATTTCAAAAATATACTATTAAAGTTTATCCATATTGAAATCACTTTTAAATATGTTTACCAAAATTTTTTTTTCTTTAAAGGATGTCCACGATACAACAATGCGAAATAAACAGGAAGTATCTATTCGAAATTTCCACGATCAGTCTAAATTAAATTCAAGAGAACTTTTTAGGCAAGATTCACAAGAATTTTCTAATCGAAATTCACATGAAGTTTTAATGAGAAATACTCAAGATGTTTCCACAATTCATGACGTCAGAAAACTTAAAAGTGTTCATGAACGCAAATTACATGCTAATTTTAATACATTGCCAACAATTTCCAAAAAGCACGAACGTGATCATAGCGATGTGTTTGGCGAACATGTTGCAGCTAAACACAGAAAATATAGTGATCACGTTAAAAGTGTTGTTGAGCACTTGATTTCTCAAATTTTATTTGAAGCAGATATGGGAAAGCATGATGAGCCATCCAGAAAATTATCACACATAACTTCTTCACCAGTTGGAACTTTCAATAATCCTTTTGCTGAGTCTGAGCAAGAGCACCACGAACAAAATATATTGCATAGCCTTAAAGTTTCACGATCTTCAAGTGTGTCTTCGGAGTCAAAAAATTTTGAAAATTCTCATTTATATTAAACAAATTATTACAAAAATTATTGAATTTTATATTTTGTTCTAATCAATTTGTTACAATTATATGCCAAACTAGTTTTTGTGTTTTTTAGACAGTGAATTTTTTTATACGTATGATAAAAAATATGTAGGTTAAATAAAATTTTTGTTTTAACCAGGAAAAGTGAATTTCATTAACCACTATGCAAATAAATGCGTAACAATATTTATTTATAAGAACATTGCGTGTAAACTATTTTCACTCCAACCGTTTGCTGATGTTGGTGAGACACAAAAACTAGGTTTTTTAATGGAAGCCTGAAATAATTGATAAAATATACCTAACTTCTCAACATACGTCAGAGGGGGGCGTATACTACACTATTATTGACAACATCCTAATAACGAGACGATGTTATTTTTTAAAAATACTCCAACGAACTTAAAGATGTCTGTTTTCTGGTTATATAAATGCTGCTGCAGAAAACCAATTCATTGGCTTCTAAAATTCTTCCAAATTTCGGAGGGATTTAAAATAAAGTCTAGAAATCAATTTTAGGTCTTTCTAAAACTCTTTCAAAATCTGGACTGGTTGAAAATAAATATTTTAGGCAAAGTTTAACTTGTAGTCAATATCTAGTCCTAACGTACTCAAAGTATTTCTCTTATATTTATGATGTACTAGCTTATACCCGGCGCGCTTCGCTGCGCTCAGACTTATCACATAAAAGAGGGCGTAGCTTTAGTGAAGCCATGCTTTTCTAGTAAGTTCCTACCGAGTTTCATTGATGTATGACTTATTTCGAAAGCTATACCGAAAGTTTTGGGTGCTGAAAAGTACCACTCCCCTCGTCCAACGCCCATTAAATGTTACCAGTGGAACGGCATGTGTAAATTGAGGTAGAATCCTGAATTCCGAGGCTGTGTGACCTTTAATTCCAAAACTGTTCGATATCGAAAATTTTAGGTGTATTTAAGGTGCCTTTTACGATCGGCACCAGACTTCATAGGAACCCTCTCAAGGCTTTGGTATAAAAATTAGCTAAGCGGTTTCGGAGTCTTTACGTGATATACACATATACCCACACACGTATATACATTAAGTCGCCTCACGCTCCTAAGAAAAAAAGTTGTTCAGTCCGGTTCTTCAACATAATCCATGGCTCATGTTATGATGATCCCCAAAATATTTCGACTAAAAATATTGGCTGGTATGGTAGTAAAAAAAAAAACCAAACGGTCAGAAATAAGAGCAATGAAAAAGTTCTTTTGTATCAAAAAATCTTAAATTTTTCCCGTAAGACCAAAGATAATGCGGATTATTATGGATTGTTTAAACTTTTTTCATATTACTTTCACTACACTTCAAATGAATTTTTTTCCATATCACTTTTAGTCAAATAAATTGTAAAATGTAAAAAATGTGAAAATTTTTTGTAATTTAATTGAATTTAATTCTTCACTTTACACTATATTTTATCATCAATATATAATGTATTTGACTAAAAGTAGCATAGCAAGACAAAAAAAAAAAAATTTAATTTGAATTTTAGTGAAAATAATATAAAAAAAGTTAAAAAATCAATGAAAATTCGCATTACCTCTGGTTCGACTGCAAAATTTTAAAATTTATTGGTGCAGAATGGAAGAACTTTTTCATTATTATAATTTCGGACCGTTTGTTATTTTTAACTACAACACCAGTAAATATTTTTACAAAAAACTCGATTTTTAGAGCATATTTTACATCATTCCGTGGCATACTGGTTGAGGTGCGTGGCTTGTATGTCATAGAATCCAGGTTCGAATTCCATCTGACACAGAAATTTTTTTTATTTGAATTAATTTTTCTGTGCGGCCGTCATCTCTATGCAGACTATGGCAAACCTCAGAGAGAAAAAACTGCTATAAAAAGCTTCTTGAGAACATAACCCGTTCGGAGTCGGCATAAAACTTGTAGGTCCAGTTCTCCATAATTTGTGTTCAAACATTCTACAACACGCACAACACAATTGATCATAAGAAGCTCGGTCAAAGTCCTTTCCGGGGCTGAAATTGGCCATTTTGTTTTGTTTTTTTTTTTTGTTTGTGGGTGGTGCAAGTGGGCGTAGGAAATTTTATATATACATATATATTAACTGCCACTTAAAGCACCTGCTTATCAAATGTTACTTTCAAAACGTGTACAATTCAGTAATAAGCATGATTTCGAAAAAGTGGGCGTATATATGGTGCAACTACGCCCATTTTTTAACAGTGACCATATGAATTAAATTAGCAAATCTTAGTCTCTACGGTAAAAGCCGTCTGATACAAAGCATTTTTACTGATTTGTGTACGGTAGAAATGGGCGTGACAACATTTATATTTACATAGTGACTACCACTTGGATCCATAGCACCTGCATACCAAGATTCACTATCAAAACTTGAACTTCTCAGGAATTAAAATGATTTCTGAAAATTGGGCGTAGATATAGTGAGACCACGGCTATTTCGCATATTGCACAGTCACTGAAAGTAACCATCTGAACAAAATAGCATTTTTTTTGGTTTGTGGGCGATATGGGAGGTACCACGCCTCCTTGTTCAATCAACACCAAACTTCACAAGAACACATTTAGAATGTTGCTTCAGTACCCCTAAAAATTTCATAAAGATTGGTTCGGCGGTTTTGGAGTCTATACGTGATATACACTCATACCCACACAGAGCTGGGCGATAAGGATTACGATTACTTTATGATTACGATTGTAGTAATCTTAAAAAAAAAAAAAATGGGATTACGATTTAAGTATTCCTCCATCGAACGATGTTCAAATTTTTTAAAATTACAATTACTGCAATCGTAATCTTAGCTCATTCGATGAACGATTACTGTAATTGTAATCCCATGTTTTTTTCATAAGGATTACAGTAATCGATTGCAAGGATTACTAATTAAAATTACAACTTCAATTAATGCAAGTGAAAACCACTGCTTTTTATATAAAGTGTGTTTTAATGAGAGAAAATGTACTTTTTTGTAGTTTTATTTTACAACATTTCTATACGAAACAACATATTACACAAATTAATAAATAACTTCAATATTAACAATATAACAATTTGTACATTAGAAACAAGGAAAAAATAGTTTATTAGGCGATAAAATGCACATTGTGTATTCAATTATTAAATGACTTCATTATTAGCTTTTAATAATACTAATTTTTCGAAGGAAAAGTCGGAAAGAGCATGACGACGTGGACTATTTATTATACCAGCGAAAGACAACAATCTTTCTACTGGTGCAGACGAAGTAAGGGGCGTATTAAACTTCAAGGAAGCTTTTTTAAGCAAAGGATATTTCATGAATATCTCCCGACTAGTGTCAGCATCGTTTAGATACGCGTGAAGTTGTTGACTTATAATATTTGAACGATCACTTGTTCCGCTCTCGTTCCGGTCAGATAAATCGCAAGAAATTTCTAAAAAGATATGAATTCGTATTAGAAATTTGTTATTCAAGGCTGTGTTTATATTGAAAAGTACCGTCAAAATCGTAAAAATCTTCATCCAATTGCGATTCTTCACAATGGCTGTAAATATCGCCACCTTCCAGGGTTGTTTTTATTTCACGAATGACTAAATTATACACGTCTTGTTCGGAAATATTGGGCAGCCTGTTGCCAAACGTTTTAAACCACCGCATTTTCACATCAGGTAAAAGAACGGTCCCAACTATAGCATCACTTGCTTCCGTTGATAAAGTAAAAAACTTTACAAATCTTTCGTTCAGCTTACTTTCTAGACAAACTGCAGTTCCTTTCAAAAATTGAAGGCTGTCTCCTTGTGCCATTTTCTTCAGTTTGACACTCAATGAAACTAAAGATGGAATGAGACATCCAAAAAGCATATTTTTTTCTCTTTGTAGATAGTCCAGAGTTGAACTTATTGGTGACATTACTTTGCAGTATTCATGTAAATACTGTAAGTCACTCGAAGTCAATCTTGTTATTGCCAAAGAATCGCATAACGTGTCCAGCTTTTTTTCATGCACTAATATGCGAGAAACAGCATCAAATAAAGAATTCCATCTCGTTACCACTGGAACTATCAAAGCCGATCCCAAACAGTTTTTGATAATTTCCGAAGACTTTGGTCGATTGCTTTTCGCCCAAAGTGAATTGCATTTCTTGAAAGCCTTATTACAAATAAACAGAAGAAACAAATTAATATGCTGCAATTAGTTATGGTTCGGGGCTCTTGCTTATTAAACTGTTAGTTACTTTTATTTCCTATTAAAGTTGTATATTATTAAAAAAGACGCTTTTAAGAAGTTAAAAAAAAAATAAAGTCAAAATATTCTAATGTTTATTTTGAGGGGATTTATACAATGAAACTAGTCGCATGAGACTGTCAAAAGCGAGGTTGCGAAGTAGGAAACGAAAGTTAATGAAAAAGTCTCTAACCTAACTTACCTCATCCGCTCACGGACACGCCCATTTTCAATAATAATATTTTTTTGAAGCGAAGCTTTTTACTCCTCGTTCTGTGATTTGCTTAGAGTGAAATCTGAAAAATTTTCGAGAGATTTTTTCTTGGAATTTTGATGGGTTCTTTGTTGCTAGAGCTTATTACAAGAAAATTTAATACTTTAACATTAAATAATAAAAATATGTTTTGGTTCCCGTGGGGATCGAACCCGTGTCCTCTTAAATGATAGCCCAGCACACTACCCACTAGGCCACAAACACTTGTGGGAAACAGTTGTTAATTTAATATTTGTTATAACAGAAGCTATGCTGCAGTAGATCGTCACCATCTACAAATAGATAGAGGATTGTGTATTTGCTATGCTACAAAAATTTGCTTTTATTTGCCACACGGTGTCTCCAGCATCGATGTGTTTGTATTGTGAATGCGTTTGTGGTGTTGTTGGCATAGAGTATAAATTATAATCTAGAGATTGCCTCAAATCTGCTTACTCTCTGGCATGTGTTAACAGAGGATAACAGAGTTTTTTTTCTTCATGTTTTTAAGTCAAATAACTCTGTTAACACTGTTAGCAGAGTTGATGCAATCTCTAGATAATAATTTACACTCTATGTTTTAAGTGTCAAAAAAATAGATGATATCAATAAATATGGAATTAACAAACTCATGCATGAAATCGGCAAGGTATCCAAAATGTTTGTTAAATTTTGTTTCGTGTGCGTTCTTTAATATATATTTTTGAAGCGAAGGTTTTTACTCCTCGTTCTGTGATTTGCTTGGAGTGAAATCTGAAAAGTTTTCGACAGATTTTTCAGAGACAGAGAGTCGCTGGCATTATATGCCCGTATATGTAATTGGCGTGGAAATTTGACATTCAACAATAAAAAATAAGCAGTAAATATGTTTTCTGTATATATGTAATTAATTTAATGTTATTTTAAATTTTTGAATTTTAAAGTTAATTTATTAAAAAAGAAAAAACTTATTATGCTATCAAATCTATGTAACTGCGAAAAAGCTTCGCTTCTCTCGTGTGTCCAACGACGCACCTGTGTTTTTTTTTTTAAAAGTAGGTTTAGGGTATTTCATACTTGGCCGAGACCGACTTTATACTTTCTTTACTTGTTTCTTATAAAATGGACACCATTGTTGATAATGATAGTTTAGTACTAACTTGACTGTGTCTCTGATAAAGTTCTTTATTTGCTTGTAAAATTTTGTTGAAATCTGTTGAGGCTAGTAAGTTCAATGTATGACTGGCACAACGTTCATGTTTTGGCAGATAAGTTCCTCATAGAACTGCGCCAAATCTTCTTCGACATCCGTATCATCAGCAACATCACCATCTGCTGAAACTACCATGGGTTGAACACCATATTCTTTGAATGCCTTGACGAAATTGGAACCGTTGTCTGTGACTGTAGCTACAACGTTTGAATGATCTAAATTGAAGTCGTTATTGACTTCTGTTATTAAGGGTGCTATTCGATCTGCTGAGTGTATACCACTAAACCTTCGACACGCCAGAGCCACTGATTTTCTTTGAAAATTATTGTCAAGCCAGTGACAAGTGTACCCCAAAAAGCTGTTGTGTAGTGACTATTTATTACAGTAACTAATTAAGCTAATATTGAGTTTTGTTAATATTTTAGAGTATAAACTTATACAATGGGGATTCTTATCACCATAAACATTCAGCATTAACATTTTTTTGTTGTTGTCTTTTTTTGTCATTTTGGTTTCATTGAAAACATTTAATGTATTGCATTGATGGTAGGCTTAACTTGTTAATCATTTTTCCTTATTGCAATAGTTTTACATATATAAAAAAAATAAACAATAGTGTTTTATAATACTAGTAAATAAAAGTAATCCTTGCAATCGATTACTGTAATCCTTACAAAAAAAAAATGAGATTACAATTACAGTAATCGTTCATCGAATGAGCTTAGATTACGATTACAGTAATTGCAATTTAAACTTTTTTGAAATTACGATTACTGCATTCGTAATTTGAGATCACTCGATGAACGATTACAGTAATCCTAATTTAACAATTTTTGAAATTAGGATTAAAATAATCGTAATCCTTACCGTAATCAATTACATCTGTAATTCTTATCGCCCAGCTCTGTACCCACATACATACATCCATTTTATATATATAGATAGATAGCAGATAGATTGTGATTATTCCATTGTGATTATATGTTTTTGAGTTATCATATAATCAAAACACATCGGAAAAAAATTTAATTTTTTGATAGTTTATATCAAAATATTTTAAATATTGATTTAATTCAAATTTGACACATATTTCCATCATACATAAAATGAATGGCAAGCTCCAGCTGGCTAAACTACATTCGTTCTTTTAGGCTTACTCTACGCTATATTGGGACTCCTATAAAAATATTGCTCAAGAAATAGTGCAAACTTATAAGTTTTTTCACCTCTGAAGATGCAGAATTTTTTAAAATGTGCAAAAATTTTAAATTTTTTTCCATTTTAAGGCTATTTAAGTTCAGGGGTAAGCTTTTGTTTTAGAAAAAAACAAAAACCAAAAAAGAACTTATTTTTCTTTGGCGTCCATTTGATAATTAATATGTATATATATTTTTTTTTTTTTTTTTTTTTTCTATAAAAATTAATTAATTTTTCATTTTTTAATTATTATTATTATTATTAATGTTACTAAAGAATACTCTTATTATAATTACAATTTGTTTAAAATTCATTTTACATACATTAATTAATAACAATAATGCCACATTCTGTAGTTCCAAAGGAACTAGAGGCCAATGCGGGTTTACATATGATGGAAAAGAAAAACAATTATGTTTACAATTATGTATACAAATAAGTTGACATGGGGTCGTTAGAACAAAGCTTGAACATTAGTTTTAAATTTTATTTTGAGAAACATGGAAAAAAGAAGACATGAGAAAAATGTTTATTTAATATTTATAATAATAATTGCAAACTTAGTTTAATTTATGGAATTATTTATGAGATAGATTTTTATTTTTTAGTATATAATTCTTGTTGAATCTATAACCAATACAATCGTAGCATAAAGATATGTAGATATGTAGATAGGGATCCCTCAATTGAGTGCAACTATTTACTGAACTGAAAGGTTACGATGCTACATGTCGGATGGCAGACAGAAACTGTCAAAAATTTTTGTCTTTCATCGGACATGTCCATCCTACTTGATTTTTTGGACAAAAACAATACTATATGTGCGATGACATGACAGGTCGGATGGACATGTAGTATCGTTTGGGTGGCTCTATGTGTTAATAGTTTCTTCCTAAATATATTAAGTATTTTTTCCACTGTTCACTAAAACCAAACGACATTTATCTACTTTGTTTTCCGTATACTACACTGAACTCAGCTGTCAGAATGAAATGTCAAAAACAGCTGTTTGTTTTTTCCAATTGTGAAATTTATTAGCATCAAATCACAATTCATTAATATATTTTTAACTTCAATCGTTGCAATAAAGTTTTTTTATTTCAATCACTTCAAATTGATAGTTTTTCAAGGAGGAATTAAGTGAAGTGCAAGGAAATCTGTAAAAATATTCCTAGAAATCGCGCTTTTTGCTCGAGGAGCAAAGCGACTTAATTAACAAGCATTTAACAGGGTGTCTTCAATATAAGCCAATTGTAAGGTATACATGTTTATTAGGCAGGTGACTAGGTACTGTTGTACAAATACAACGCGACAGCAATTGACAATAATCAACAAAGGCTCCAGGTGCGCGTTTTAAATGATACAAAATAAAAAAATTTATGCCAAATTAAATTGTTACAATTTTTTCTTTTAAGTTTATTTAAAAACTACAATATCGTGCACAGATTTATTAGCAGCTGCTCGCACCGTTCAAGTAGTAGTACCTCGGTTAAAATGGAGGATGTTGTCATCAATAAACTGCCTATGAAAAAGCCTCAAGAACTGGAACCTATTTTAAGGTATGATAATTTAGTGTTTATGCATTATATTTCATTCCTTACATTTAATGTTTTGTTATAGGCTTAATAATATAGAAAAATCAGAGCAGGATACACGTGATTATCGTGGACTACACCTAGAAAATGGTCTTAAGGTGCTGCTAATAAGTGATCCAAAAACGGATGTGTCTGCTGCGGCCTTAGCTGTCCAAGTGGGGTATGTAGCATGTAGATCGTAAACAAAAGAAATTGAAATATTCCGAGTTCGCCAATTCTTATTAACAACTTTTACCTGGGTTTCTTTCTCAACAACTTATTTGTTGTAGTCACATGTCGGATCCTGATCATTTGCCCGGTTTGGCACACTTCTGTGAGCACATGCTTTTCTTGGGCACCGAGAAGTATCCGCATGAAAACGGCTACACAGTCTATTTGTCACAAAGTGGAGGCAGCAGCAATGCTGCAACATATCCACTAATGACCAAGTATTATTTTCATGTAGCACCTGACAAGTTGGATGGTGCACTAGATCGCTTCGCGCAATTCTTCATTAAGCCATTGTTTACGCCTAGCGCGACCGAGCGTGAAATTAATGCCGTCAATTCAGAGCATGAGAAGAATCTATCGAACGACAACTGGCGCCTTCGACAGGTTAATCGTCATTTGGCTAAAGAAAATCATGCCTACAATAAATTTGGCAGCGGTATAGTTAGCATGAGTTTGCCCTTAGCTCTATAATTAAAATTAATGCTTTTATTTGATTTTTAGGTAATAAGACCACACTATATGATATTCCAAAATCAAAAAATATCGATGTACGGGAAGAATTGCTCAAGTTTCACAAACAATGGTATTCAGCTAATATAATGAGTTTAGCTGTTATTGGAAAAGGTTTTTTTTAAATCAGTGGGTTTCTTTTTGTTTTTATTTAAATCATACCAAATTTTCTTTGCAGAAACACTTGATGAATTGGAAGATATGATTCTTGATAAATTCTCAGAAATTGAAAATAAGAATGTTGAGCTGCCAAGTTGGCCACGCCATCCATTTAGTAAAGATCAATATGGACAAAAATTAATGATTATACCAGTGAAGGATACACGTTCTTTAACAATAAGCTTTACAACTGATGATTTAACTCATCTTTACAAATCTTCCGTAAGTGCAGAGAAAACATTTTATATTACTTAAATATTCATATGTATTGACAATATTTACTCTACCAGCCTGATAACTATTTGACACATTTAATTGGACACGAGGGTAAAGGCAGTATTCTATCAGAACTTCGTGAACAGGGTTGGTGCAATGAGTACGTTTGTTATAAACCCCTTTTGTAGAAAATCGTACTCATATGAGAAATATTTTTAAGTTTAATGGCAGGCCATCAAAGCACTCTAAATGGTTTTGGCTTTTTTGAAATTAATGTCGATTTAACCCAGGAGGGCATGGAACATGTTGATGATATTGTGAATATTGTATTCCAGGTAACTTAATGATTCGTACACACTCATGTTTCATGCATTGGTGCATATCATTATAGTACCTGCGCCTTCTACGTGAAGAAGGACCAAAGAAATGGATTTTTGATGAATGCGTTAATTTAAACGAAATGCGTTTTCGCTTCAAAGATAAGGAACAGCCTGAAAACTTAGTCACAAATGCAGTGTCATCAATGCAGGTTGCTCATGCATAAATGTAGAGTTTTTTCTTTATTATTTAAATAATATATCTTGTTTCCATCAAGGTTTATCCACTTGAAGAAGTCTTAACTGCTCCATATATAAGCAATGTATGGAAACCGGAATTAATTACAAAATTACTTGATGAATTGGTACCTTCCAAATGCCGCATTATTCTTGTAAGTCAGCACTATGAAAATAATACGCCTCACACTGAACCCTATTATAAAACAAAATATGGCACCGTGAAAATCGAACCAGAAACACTAAAGGTTTTTCATAAAAATATTGCAAATGATTTAATATTAACTTGGTTGTAATTTTAGAAATGGGAAAACTGCTCTCTTAACGAAAATCTTGCCTTACCTCAGCCAAACGCTTTTATTGCCACTAATTTTGATTTAGCACCCTTCGATGCTGATCTCGCAAAGCATCCAGTTATAATCCTCGATTCACCAATAATGCGTGTCTGGCATAAACAAGATGATTACTATTTAAAACCCAAGTCGTGCATGACTTTCGATTTGTCCAATCCGATCGCCTACTTAGATCCATTAAATTGCAATCTGAATCAAATGATGGTTTCGTTACTTAAGGATCAATTAAATGAATATTTATATGACGCGGATCTAGCCGGTTTGAAACTAAGTGTAACAAATAAGTCAACAGGGATTAATGTAAGCTGTAAAATTCTTTGTCATTTCACTCGAATTAAGTTTTAAATGTTTCCCTCTTTTCTCTTAAAGTTTGCCATTAAGGGATATAGTGATAAACAAATAGTGCTGCTCGAAAAACTGCTAGATCACTTGTTCAATTTCGAAATCGATGAAAAGCGTTTTGACATTCTTAAAGAGGAGTATGTGCGGTCCTTGAAAAATTTCAAAGCTGAACAACCATTTCAACATGCTATATACTATTTGGCACTCATATTGACGGAAAATGCGTGGTCCAACAATGAGCTCTTAGATGCTATGCAATGTAAGTAAAAATGTTTAAAAATTCAATTAACTAGCTTTCATTCACCTTATTCTATACCCTTTTTAGTGGTTACCTATGAACGTGTGCTCAACTTTGCCAAAGAGTTTTTTCAACGCCTGCACACAGAGTGTTTCATTTATGGTAATGTAACAAAACAAAGCGCTTTAAATGTAGCCGAAATTGTTAATAAGCGCTTGGAGCCGACAAATTCAGTAGTGTTGCCTCTATTGGCGCGCCAAATGCTTAAGAAACGCGAGTACAAATTGTGTAACGGTGAGTAGGAGTAAGAAAAGAATATATAATACAGATTAATATGCATAAATATATACAAGGTGATAGCTATTTGTTCGAAAAGGAGAATGAATATCATAAGAGTTCCTGTGCCGAACTGTATTTCCAGTGTGGACCTCAAACGGATCGTACAAGTATTATGGTTAATCTGATAGCACAAATACTAACTGAGCCCTGTTATGACTGCTTGCGCACAAAGGTGAGTTCGATTATGACGAAGCATTTTGTGCAAGTTTTTTTTTAAATTCAACCCTTTACAAATGTAGTTTTTTATGGCAAAAACTTACTCAATATATAAAAATTACTCAATATATTTTAAACCAAATTGTTAAAGTTTATTTGGTTCAGAAAAAAAAACTTTAAAATAAAAGTTTCAGTAGAGTTCCAAAATAAAAAAAGTTTTTTAAACACGAAACTTTTTGTACTTCCAATGAACGTTTTAGAAAAAATGTAATCCATACTTAAATCTAAGAACACTTTTAGAACACCTTTAGAACACCATGGTCGACACAATTAGTCGATTTTTACCTTTTTTACTTTTTTCTCTCTATTTCTCAACTCATTCTTATTTTATTTCATTCATATGAATAAACAAATTCATTCATTATTCTGAATAACGAAAATGAATAATTGAAATGAGTAATAAATCAATTTTTGAAAATTGAATGTGAATTAAAAATCTTATTTATGAATCAATTCTGCATTGATTGAATGATATTCTTATTTCATTATTCACTGATTCAAATTTTTGCAAATAAAATCAAATTTAATGCATACTTGTACAGCTCAGCGAAGCGAAAACATTTTTAAAGCAGTTATCAGCACTGGATGTGTTAAAATTTTAAAACAAAACAGCGTTCCTTAAAAATTCGCTCATGTGAATTTTGCCAAGAGAATTGTTTTCTTTTGAAATTAAATTCTACTTTGGAATACTATGCCAAGTCTTTTGGATTTGCGTCCACAGATCTGGCAAAGTTTTGGATTTTACCCGTAAGTATTTACTGCTCGACAGCACTCCAAAGATTCTCAGTAGGGCTGAGGTCTGGTGACAGTGCTGACCACTTTAAATATTATAATGATTGTGTGAGCAGTGTGCTTTGGGCCATTATCCCGTATAAAATGCTATAAAAACGGCAAATTGTCCTCTGCAAACGGTATCATGGTATTAACAAATATGTTTTTTTAAACGTGCCGATCCATTTTTTTGGTCAATTTTAACTATCGTAAAAACTCCATGCCAAGAAAACGCCTCCGATACCATAACATTTCCGCCACTGTGTTTAATAGGGACGCCACACATACTGTTTGACGTCAGATCCGAGCTTGCAAAACTTTGTTTCATCACTCCAAGGCACATTTTTTCCAAAAACTCATTGGCTTTTTAAAATTTTCTTTTGCAAGCGCAAGTCTACATGTAATATTTTTTGTGACGCATGTGGCTTATGTCACATAAAGCTCTATAAATTAAATGATCCTCTCTTGCTGTTTTTCGAGCTCTATGTCACTGTTTTACATTTTTGCTCTACATAGCACTGCTCTACATAGTGTAATGCGCTATATGCCGACTTCCTGTGACATCTTAGAAGCAGAGCAATCACTGAAACTGTGCTTCCATCATTTTTCACTTGCTGAAACAAATGCCGCAAAGATGCTTTTCGCCATACCTTTCTGCAGTTTTTGTTAGAACTCAACTAGAAACTTAATAAATTAAGCATATCTTACCAAAACATACTTTAATCAACCGAAATAAAATAAGAAATGGACAGCAATTCTAAACTGTGCTAAGTTAGTCTCCAGCTTTTAAACTATCTTTATCTTTTATTATCTTATCTTTAGCTAAGATGTAATAATTTCAAATAAGCGTTACTGATACAGTGTGTGCTTAATTCGTGCCCACCACTGTATACATATTAGGATGATACAAAAAAGCCGGCTATTTTTTTTTCAAAATCCCCTCTGAGATAGATTCAGGGAGGTGCGAAGAGATGCCTGTAAAACCGGAACTCTTTATATTAATATTTAGAGGTCGTGCATCGGATTTTTTATTTTTCATATAAATAACATGGGAAAAATTATTTTTCATCTTCTGATTTTTATGTCGTAAAAACCAAATAACGGATGTAAATGACTGAAACGTATCTTATGAGGAATTGTACGTTCTACAAAAATGTCCCTAATATTTTTTTGATAAATTTACTCGTATAAAAGTTATTCAAATTCAAAGTTAAGTGTATGTTATAATTACGCTTTTTTCCAGTTTCCGGTAAAATCATTAAAGTTATCATTAAATAGTATAAAAAAAGGCATTCAAAAATCAAAATCGACAAGTTTTCAAGTCTTTAAAACTTTGAAAATAACTTGACTGGAAAATCTACCATTTCTAGGAAGAATTAATGAAAAAACCTTTTTATTCTATTAAATAATATTTACGAGGCCTGTGATAAACAAAGAGAGAGAGAATGAGAGAGAGAGAGAGAGAGAGAGAGAGAGACAGCAACAGTTCTTGTTTGCAAATATTTTTATTGACTGTTTTATTACAAGAAATCACAATTCGTAGACTTTCCAACAAATATTTTAAATTCTGTGGCCATAAGCACTAACCGCTTTAGTCGACTTAAGATAGAATTGAGTTAATGATGCGGCTGCGTTCTACGAGTATATCTTCATATACACACAATGTAGCTTCTAGCGTAATCCTAGCCGAAGTTATGACAAAAAAACCAACGAAGGTTTCATAGAACTTACTTACTTACTTACTTAGGTGGTCGTAACAACCCGTGTCCGGGTTTCGGCCGACCTCATCAGCTTTCGCCAGGCGCCTCTGCTTTGCGCGCTCCTCCAATCGGATACACCAAGTGCGGTTAGGGCTTCCTCAGCCTGGTCCATCCATCGGAGGCATGGTCTCCCTCGTCGTCGTCCATACGATGGACGTGACCCAGCCAGCGTAGTCGCTGCACAGTTATACGCCGAACTTCGTCAATGTCATCGTAGAGCTCATACAGCTCGTGGTTCATTCGGATGCGATAGTCATCGCCGACTCGAACAGGACCGAAGATTTTGCGAAGAACTTTTCTCTCGAACACCCCCAGAGCGGCTGCGTCAGTTTGCGAAACTACCCATGCCTCAGCGCCATAAAGCAGCACAGGTAGAACGAGCGTCTTGTAGAGTGTTACTTTTGTCGATCGAGAGAGGGCTCTGGAACTTAGTTGCTTACTGAGCCCGTAGTAGCACCTATTAGCAATTATTGTTCTTCGCTTTATCTCCAGGCTGATTTCGTTTTTGGTATTTATGGCGGTGCCAAGGTAAACGAACTCCTTGACTACATCAAAGTTATAGCTGCCGGATGAACCTTGGGAGTCTAAACGCCGCGCTCCCTTGTTTGTAGACAGCATATACTTTGTTTTACCCTCATTTATCGTCAAACCCACTTTGGCTGATTCCTTTTCGATAGCGGCGAAAACAGCGGTAACATCTCTCTTGGTTCTGCCAACAATATCAATATCATCAGCGTACGCAAGGAGCTGGACGCCTTTGTAGAAAATGGTGCCATTACGATGCACACCGGCCTTTCGTACGATCTCCTCCATGATGATGTTAAAGAGATCGCAAGACAGTTGATCGCCTTGCCTGAAACCTCTTTCGGTATTGAAGGTTTCGGAGAAGTCATTTCCTACCTTGACGGAGCTGCGTGTGTTGCTCAACGTCATTCTGCAAAGTCTAATCAACTTTCAACAGGTATACCGAACTCAAACATTGTTTCGTATAGGCAATCCCTTCTCGTGCTATCGAACGCCGCTTTAAAATCGACAAAGAGATGGTGTGTGTCAATTTAATTTTCGTGGAAAATAGAACTTACGGTAATTGAAAACTTTCAAACACGATTTCTCAAAACATACAAATCAGACTTAAACTGTTATTGCTTATCGCGACAGAATTATTTAATGATAACTTTAATACATACATCTAAATATTAATGCTAAGAGTGCCGGTTTTTACAGGAATCTGCTTTCGCCTCCCTAAATCAATAGATTTCAGAGGAGATTTTGAAAAAAAAAATAGTCAACTTTTTTGAATAACCCTAATATAGTATATACAAAAAATTTACACAAAGTAAATATTGTATTGATGGCTTCGAAAATACACGCAAACCCTTTTTAAACAAAAGTTACCTTGTCACTTTTGTGTGTGCTTAACCACCGATATATTGTCTTAAATAATTTTAAAATGAAAATGTCAAACTTTCAGGAACAACTTGGCTACATTGTCTTCTGCGGAATGCGCAAAGTAAACAGCGCTACTGGAATACGTATCATTGTACAATCATCAAAGCATCCATCTTTTGTAGAGGACCGTATTGAAAACTTTCTGGAATCTTATTTGGTAAATATATATTAAATGAACTTTCATTTTGTATGTGTGTATCAAATTATCAAAACTTATTTTGCATTTGTAAATCCTTAGCAATGTATTGAAGAAATGCCGCTGGATGAATTCAATCGACACAAGGACGCTCTGGCTTTGAAAAAACTCGAAAAAGCGAAAACTATCTTTCAACAATTTAATCAGTTCTATAGTGAAATTGCATTGGTGCAATATCACTTCGAGCGTGAAGAAGCTGAGGTAGCAATATTAAAGAAAATCACAAAAGAAGAGTTCTTGGACTGCTTTAAGGTAAGGTAAAGAGTGCTTTAATTTATCTTCATGTTTTAATATTTGCTTATACAGACATTTATTGCACGTAATGGATACGAACGACGCGTGCTTTCAGTACACATATTGTCCACTCAGTTCTGCGATAATGCCGAGGAAGATAGAGAAATCACTAATATGGATCGGCATGCCAGGATAAATGATCTTTCGGCGTTCAAATCGAGCAAAGAACTTTATCCGATTGCCTTACCATTCCTTGATATTAGAGCTAAGGGTGCACGTAGTAAATTGTAAAAAAATAAAAACTTTAAAATTCTCAAAGAAGCATGCATGCAACTCTTAAGTTATAATTTTATAAAGAAATTTAAATATCATGACTTTATAATGAATACTGTTAGTTAAATTTTGATAATTTCTGCTAAATTGGTTGTTAGTTTTAATTGATAATTTATTCGTTTGTGAAGCATATTTTAATAATATATAAAAATTGCGTTGCCGATTATGTTCTTAGCACACATTACAAAAAATACTAACTTGTTTAGATTAAAAACAACATCAAAATCTTATAAATACATAAAAATCTGTATAAGTAGTGAATTATTTTTAACAAAAGAACTTCCTACTAACGCGCTGTTTGGTATAAGGAATCCAGTTTCCAAATTGAAAAACTCCTGAGATACCAAGTCTTGGGAACGCTGATTACTCTTTAAATTGAAGCAGTTAAAAAAGAATGTGACATATATTTGTACAAGGCACAGTCTTACCTGATTAAGTATTGATATCTTGTGTTTGAATAAAACTTTGTCGTTTGCTATTTCCTTGAAAAGTCCACCAGTGTCCAAAATAATACTATTGTAATTGGTGCTAGTGTTGGGTGGAGCGCATTCAAGTTGCAAGTAGAGAAAATCACGATGTAAATGTTGAAAAAATGCTTTTATATGCAGCGGTTTTCCTAAAAGTTTTTTTTTTGTGTTATAATTTAAATTTAATTTTATAATATATAATAATATATATTATAATTGTAATTATATTTAATATTAAAAATTCTTCGTTAGAGCTATCATTTTAGTTATAACCTTTTATAGAAAATATTTGACTCTCGACCGTATGGCTATCGATGGTTGCAATATGCTCGGTGACGTTCTCCAATTTCCAATAGTAAGTAAAAACTTTCAGATCTCGATCCGTCAACATGGTATTGTTAAATTTGGACACTTCTTGTTCACGTTCGTTATACGATGGCTTGCGTGGCAATGATTTTAGTTTTGGACCAGTAGTCTGAATGTGATCATTCCAATGGTTATGGTTATTTATTGCTGGAATTCGAAATTTCGAATTGACTGCATCCAATGCTGGATTACTTTTGGCTTGAGTCGTCTGAAAATGGAGAGGATCCTCTCTAATATTAGCGGGTATTTCTGTTGTTGAGAATGACTGCATTTCCTCCTTAACAATTTCTGGATTATTTAAGTGGTTTTTGATTAAATTTTTGATCTCTTGCAACTCTTCATATAGCTTCATTTCTAAATCACTTAGTGCCAAATGCATTTCTGCCGAACCGCAAACACCCTTTAGCGTTTTGGTGGTCACTGCTTCAGCGCTTGCCCTGACCTCACCAGCTGTTACTGTACAAATGGCTTTTTGAACTTCGCTCGGATTATTATCATCTTTATCATCGTCTAAAGCAGACTCATTGGTTATACCAATGTCTTGAGCTGCAAGGGAAAGTTTGAGAGCATTATTTTATGGTCGATAAATATACACAGCAATCTTATGCAAGCGTATAAGTTGACAACAACAGAACAATACAGAAATTCTCTATACAGTGTTAATGCTAAATCCGTTTTTAATCAACTTGATTTTATTGCACTGTTTATTATTTGCAAAACAATCTTTACACACATACTATGTATAACAATAGATTTTTATATCATAATTTATGATCATTAAAAGTAAACATTAACAATAGGCAAAAACTGTCATAAATGTGTATTATTTTACCTACTTTATGTGAGGCATTTACGTGTTCATAATTTTGTCCAACATCGTCAGAGTATCTAGAATTAAGTCTAGTAATATTATTGGTTAAATCCTCAGCAAAATATGCAGCTTCGGTTGTGTTGGTAGTAATGGTGCAGCTGCTGTTATTGGTAACCATAAATAATACTAATATTAATAATAATTTTGCAATTTTTATCACTGAAAGTGCACAAATAATCCTTAATAAACGGTGTGTATAACCACGTACAGGGCCGCGATACGATTTCGTTGCGCGGGGGTAATCATCTATAGCACTATGTTTGGCCAAAAACATTGGAGCGTATTATTCGATTAACGCTGCGATTAGATTACGTATCTGTAAAAACTCAAGTGTTTCAAAGTTTTTTTTTTACGTATATTACTTAAAAACAAAGTGTTTTGCTCAAAATGAAATCCAGAATGAATTTAATAGAATTTAAGTTAAATTTTCCTTATACTTTCTTAAATTTTTACTTCCTTACACTCTCTTGATGTACTGAATACTGTTTCTGAATACCAAGGAAAAACATTTTTAATTAATTGGCGCCACATAAGCACATTATATCTTTCATCAAATCACCGAAGATTTATTTATAATTTATAAATAGGTAGTTTTGTATTCTACCTGAAACATGAATGAAACGCACATTTATAAATATACATTACGTACACACATAATTATAAGAGCCGAAAGTGAAATTCCAACATTTTTAAATAAGTATTTAAAAGAAGAGTATGCATTGATGGCACAAGCATTGCGATTTAATAACCTACCACCTTATCGGGAATCTATGCATGTTTACAATATATGAGTGCGGTACCTGTTCGTCTGCTGCATTTCGAGTGATTCAAAGTTAATCAACATTCTCATATTTGACAGAAAATAATTTTATTACATGATGTTTTCTTTACGTTCTTGAAAAATGTGAACAATTGAGCTCTTTGCTAATAGGAGCTGAAAAGTATAAACAAAAAGCATTCATCTCTTCCTTGGTTCGACAAAAGCACTTTTTATTTTGTTAATGAAAATACGCTTTTATTCCACAACTGTTATACTTCTCGTTAAAGTAGAGTTAATGGTATCATTTTCAATTTCAAGACTGGTTTCTTTTATTTGTTTACAATAAAAAACAAAGTTAAATACAAACCAATGAATATGTTATACAGTTGAACTTCCCTATAACGAACTTCTATTAACCGAAATTCTCCCTATTACGCATTAATTGGTAGAACACAGCGAATTTTATTACTATCCTTTCGTTGCTGTGTTACGAATTTTCTATATAACGAACTAATTTTTGGGTTCCTTTCGTATTCGCTATAAGGAAGTTTGACTGTACTTGAATTCTGGATATTAATTCCGATCAGTGGGGGATCTACATATGGGCTGAAACGGCTTTAGTCCTCCCTTAGAGAGTTTTTTGTATGAAAAAATAATGAAAATAAGCCCAAAAAACCGTTTAAATGTCTATATTATAGCTGAAAAAATTGAGATGTCAACAAAATTCGAGCCCTGTTGCGGGATTTCCAAACACCTTAACGACGCTTGTAGCTGTAGTTAACTAGCGAAAACTGTCATTTACTATGTAACTGTGCATGCACTATGACCGATAACGACAACTACGATTATCGTTAACTGTTTGGGAATCCTGCAACTGATCATCATATTATGATAATTTTTAAACAGCAATTCCAAATGAACCCGAGCATTGCATTTGATCTCTACTTGTAAACGATATAGGACTTCCCCCTCGGTGAAAAATATGAATTGTTTAAGTAGCATCATAAAAAATATTCAAATAAACCTGAAGTAGTAGTCCACCAAAATGCTTAATCAAACCTCCAGTTTCAAACAATATATATTTAGGTGGTCCTTATTCCTAAGAAAAATATTTTTTTTTCTTTTAATTTCACGTGGCAACACATTATTTGAATACGTATACACCATAAGAAATTAGTACATTTTTTATTTAAATGATATTAAGGGATCGCTACCAAAGCAATTCGTACAAATGGCAGGTAAAAGTGAACAAAACTAGAAGATGATCTCGTATCTACCGAAGCTCATTCAAATCGGCGAATGACATCAAGAGACTTTTTCTTGCGAGAGGGCTAAGTTTTGACAACTGGTAGCGACCTATAAGTCATATAAAAAAATTAAAACAATAAAATCTCTTTCATATTTAGATGTATATACTCGAATAATAGCATGCCGTGACGATAATTCAAAAGTCGAAAAATAAGGGCCACCCTTATATATATTTTTTATTATTAATAATACTATTAACATTATGCAATACATAATTTAAATTGCACAGATGTGTCTTGAAGTATATGAATGTAAAACTTATTTTTGTATAAGCAATTGTTTTTTTTCTTACCTTTTCGTATTTTTTTTTTGTCTTGTAGTAGTAGTCTTGTAGGTGATTCCAAAAAAATTAATCCAAAAACTGATTTTCACTATTCCGAAGTTTTTCAAATTTTGCACGTCGTTAGTACTTAAAAAAAATAAAAATATTTGCATAGTTTTTTAAATTTGTTTTAATATGTTTATTTTGCAAGTTATACATTTACATTATATTTAATTTTTACATAAAAAAAAGAAAAAAACACGAAATGGCGATTTCAGCCCTTGAAAGGGCTTTGACCGAGCTTCTTATGATCAAATGTGCTGTGTGTATTGTGAAATGTTTGAACACAAATGATCGAGAACTGGACCCACATGTTTTATGCCGACTCCGAACGGCTTATGTTCTCAAGAAGCTTTTCATGGCAGTTTTTACTCTCTGAGGTTTGCCATTGTCTGCAGAGAGACTACGGCCGAACAGAAAAATTAATTCAATTGAAAAAAGTTTCTGTGTCAGGTGGGAATTGAACCAGGGTTCTCTGGCGTATGGGCCACACACTCTACCCATTGCGCCAAGGCCGCCACCTCATTCTTACATATTTTTTTATATCTTATTCCTTGATGTCGAGGGTATATTACTAGCCCTTTATTAAAAAATAATAAAATACCGTCAGAAGTACAAAAAATACTAAAAATGCCATTTTTCATTAAGAATAAAAGTAATTTGTGTGTCAAAATTGTGTAGGCAGTTTTAGAAAAATTCATTTAAGGATGGTTTTAGGCAAACAATTTTTTTAAAATCGAATTTATTTTTTAATGATTTTTGTTGTTTATAATACAGATTCTGAAGCGCTTAAAGCTCGGTGCGCCAGAGTGCCAATCGATCAAACTGAAAAAGCTGTTAAAACGCGCGATGTTCGCTGTGTGTGTGTATGTAAAAGTGTTTGTGTGTATGGAATGTCCTAGTGGGCAAAAGCAGGGCTTCTAATGGATTTCGTAGTCCTTCTACGCTCATATCCAAGCACATATACTTTTTTATATGAAATGGCCAAATTTTCTAGGCCTTCCGCTCTCCTTGCTTTAAAGAGGCCTGCTAGAAGCACTCCTTTAGAATGGCTTAAAGAACTGGTTAACCAAAACAATTAAAAAAATATCTTCTTTTTTTTATTTCTTTTTTATTTTTTTATGAATACCATACCTACCTATTTATTCTGTGATTTTATTTTATTTTACATATTTTTGTCAGATAGGAATATTTCTAAATCATGACAACTATTATTCAATATTTTTGAACTGACATATATTTTAACTTTTAGCGAAAAAGTAACCCTGAAATATAAGCAGAACCAGTTTTTGTAGGGAAAGTATAATTGTACTACTGCCCTAGGTAGCGAAAATTGGGCCTCATAGAAGCGCTCGCAGAAGCAGCGAGAAAGTCATGTGTCTAACCGCCAAAAGTAGCAGTAAATGCACTCCTTCGTTAGAAGAGGCCTAGCTTCATTGTCTATTGGGGTTTCTATGCAAATTTACTATATAAACTCTACCTTGTAAAAAAAATGCATACTTGTTGCAATTTTGTTTTGAGTTTGACCGCTTTGATGCTGTTAAAGTTTGAAGCTTTAAATGAGTTTTTCTTGAAACATACTTTTTCAAAACGGCCCACAACTTCAAACAAACTAATCGACCGATTTTATTTTTTTTTGAAGCTAAGCTTTTTACTCCTCGTTCTGTGATTTGCTTAAAGTGAAATCTGAAAAATTTTCGACAGATTTTTTCTTGGAATTTTGATAGTTTCTTTGTTGCTAGCGCTTATTACAACAAGAAAATTTAATACTTTAATATTAAATACTAAAAATATCTTTTGGTTCCCGTGGGGATCGAACCAGTGCCCTTCTTAACTATAACCCAGCACACTACCCACTAGGCCACAAAGACCTCTGAGAAAATGTTGTTAATTTAATCTTAGTTATAACAGAAGCAGTAGATCGCAGTAGATCGTCACCCTCTATCAATAGATAGAGGATTGTGTATTTGCTATGCTACAAAAATTTGCTTTTATTTGCCACAAGATGTCTCCAGCATCGGTGTGTTTGTATTGTGAATGCGTTTGTGGTGTTGTTGGCATAGACTATAAATTATTATGTAGAGATTGCATCAACTCTGCTAAGTCTCTGGCATGTGTTAACAGAGGTTAACAGAGTTTTTTTTCTTCATGTTATTAAGTGAAATAACTCTGTTAACACTGTTAGCAGAGTTGATGCAATCTCTAGATAATAAATTACACTCTATGTTTTAAGCGTCAAAAAAAAAAATAGATGATATCAATAAATATGGAATAAACAAACGCACGCACGACATCGGCAAGGTATCTAAAATGTTTGTTAAATTTTGTTTCGTGTGCGTTCTTTAATATATATTTTTGAAGCGAAGCTTTTTAATCCTCGTTCTGTGATTTGCTTGGAGTGAAATCTGAAAAATTTTTGACAGATTTTTCGCTACGCAGTAAGCTGTTGAAGGAAAAAATTTGTTCAGTGCAGCCAAGTTCACAACCATGTGTGGAGAGTTGAAATGGAGAGTCGCTGGCATTTTATGCCCGTTTATGTAATTGGCGTAGAAATTTGACATTCAACAATAAAAAATAAGCAGTAAATATGTTTTCTGTATATATGTATTAAATTTTATGTTAT
Source organism: Coremacera marginata (assembly GCA_914767935.1). NCBI lineage: Eukaryota > Metazoa > Arthropoda > Insecta > Diptera > Sciomyzidae > Coremacera > Coremacera marginata. The sequence continues at coordinate 161,807,339 of OU612047.1, forward strand.
TTAAAATTTTTGAATTTAAAAGTTAATTTATTAAAAAGACAAAAATTATTAAGCTATCAAATCTATGTAACTGCGAAAAAGCTTCGCTTCTCTCGTGTGTCCAACGACGCACCTGTGTTTTTTTCTTAATCTGTTTGTAATGTTATTCTACACACCTTTTACCAAAATGAGCGTCTTTGAAAAATTTGGTCTTAAATTACTTAAATTTTCAGACTTTTTTTCTACGATTCATAATTTTCTTAATTTTCGATATTTTCATTAGATATTCTCAAATATGTGCATTCAGGGGTATATTTCGAAAGCATTTTTTTTTAGACAATCTGGAGTCGCGCTGATTTTTGGTTTGATGATTGATTTGATGATTTGGGCCGGTTTTCACCTTTTTTTGAAGGACACTAACTTTAGCGCAATCTTTATATATAAAAAATATATGTTAAACAAAAAATTTTTTACTTATTTTTTTGTGTATATAATAAACTTTTTAAGAAAACATCTTCTAAAATTTGCTTTTGCCTAAAGCCTCCCTTAAAATAGTCAGCATTGATTCTCCAACATTAAATTTTGAGAATGCATTAAGTATGTAGCAGTTAAGTATAACGCTTAAAAAATAAGGGGTTTGACCATGAAAAATGTGAATAAAATTTTTAAAGGCCAAAAACTACAAAGAAGATCAATACAACGTCTTTAAAATATGTTTTTAAAATTTTTTGTAGGACAAACTCATTTGGGAAGAATGTTTGCAGTTATAATTTTTCGATGCAAACTTTTAATAGCTCTAATCAATGCTCCACTAAATGTTTTTTTATCGAATGTGTTAAATCATTTAAATATCATGGATTATGGTTGGTCTGAAAATGGTCATGGTTAGATCATACTGTGGCTCTGAAAAGATATCTCTGGGGTGCAACTAGAAAGATTTACCTCTTGAAATCATACTGCTCGACAAAATTACTAAATTGCATCTATCATGGGATATTCCATTCTAAATTGCAATATGGGATAACTTGTTGGGGAGGTACCATTTTAAATAAGATTCATCCATTACTGGTTGCTCAAAAACATGCCATTCGTTTAATTTGCCATAAAAGGAGAATCGATAGTAGCTTCCCGTTGTTTAAAAACTTAAATGTGTTGCCAAGTAGGCATTTATATTACTATAAGGTACTTAAAGTTTTTTTTAAAAGATCTGGTTACTTAATTAATAGAAACTATGCAAGCCATAATTTAAGGATTAATCGCCAACTTTTTGTGAAAATTCCGGCCCACAAATCAACTCTCTTCTTCTACTCCTATTCATGTGCAGCTCCTAGAATTATTAATAAATTACCAGATAATATTCGTTGTATTCGAAATAATATTTTATTCCTTAGAGAGGTAAAAACATGGCTGTTTATGTTGGACTTTAAAACTGTGAATACTCTAATCTCTGTTCAAGTATAATTATATTTTTTCTTCTTTAAATTATTTTATATCTTCTTATTAGTTAGGTTCCATTGTTTCTTAATATTTGCTGTTTTATTTGCAAAATTTCATTTTCTAATGTTTATATATATAAGTATATTTAAATTACCGTTCACCAGTTTTCGTTATACAAATCATAATGTTGTTCATTCATGACCCCACCTCAATACATAAGTTATGATATTTCTTTTTCATGATATGTTAACTGCATTTCGAAACTGGTTCATTTTGAACATCTGAATGCAGAAATTTGTATATCAGTTTTGATTTATGTATTCAATCTTATTTATGTATTTAATCTGATTTATCTGATTTATGTATTTAATAATAATAATAATAATAATAATAATAATAATAATAATAATAATAATAATAATAATAATAATAATAATAATAATAATAATAATTATAATAATAATAATAATAATAATAATAATAATAATAATAATAATAATAATAATAATAATAATAATAATAATAATAATAATAATAATAATAACAATAATAATAATAATAATAATAATAATAATAAACAAATAACTTTGAATATAAAGTTTTCGACTACATGTCCAAATGACAATTTTTGATTTTTTTTAATCTTCCACAGTGTATAATTTGCAAAAATAATTAAAATAGATTAATAATTAAATAAATTTTTAAAAATATATGAGTTTCGAAAAGCGCCCGGAATGGCATGGAATCACCGATATTTTTTTTATATATTTTTATTTTTTTTTTTTTTTTGCTAACTTAGCCACCGCCCTCTGGCTCATTCTAGACCCGCTACTAATACCGATTGTCAATATCAATACCCGTAGAAACTTTAATTAAACAAATTGTTTTTAAATCTTTCAGGCTTAAATAAACTATTTCTAAAAATAATTATTTAAAATAGTCTTGATAAAATAAATAAGAATAAAAACATTTTTAAAAATCTTTTAAATCAAACCATTATCGAGCTTAACACTAGACGAAAAACTGATTTTGACCATCTGAGTTAACTTTTATTAATTTTCTTCAACAAAATTCATGCCTCAATTTAAGATAATCAGCCCAATTTTGAATGAATTCCCCCGCGGGAATTGAAAAAGGGAGTTTTCATTTTTTGAGAGAGGGGTTAATGCTTTCAAAGATTTTTTTTTGCTTGCAATCTTAAAAATTGACCATGAATGCAATTATTTGCACTCAAATTTTTCAAAAATTCTGCGAACATTGTTAAAAATACGAAAATGTTTTTTAGTTTTTATTTATATTTCTAAAACGTATGAACATATAAATTTCATTTTCAGTCTCCTGGTTTTGAAAGTTGTAGTAGTAAGTTGTGTAGTAAGATGTAGTATATCTTCTCTTGCCAAGGGGTAAATTTTAACAATCAACTTAATATTACAACATCTGACAGCACATTTTCGTTCTTTGCACCAATTTAGGATTTTATTGCATTAAGAATAATATTTTTACTTTCTCCCTTTTCACCCCTTTTCACAATTTTATTGCATTGGCAAAATTTATCAAATACAATTAGTTCTTACATAAGGAAGAATGTAAAATAGACCTTAGCAATACCAATAAATTCCAATTTACCTGTGACAAATCTTGTCAAAAGAGATTTAAAGTAAAATTTAGCAAGGAACATTTTCATAGAATATTTTTTCTCTATAATAAAGGTTCATAATCGAAGAAAGTGCTTTTAGAGCTAAAATAGGCCTGTGAACACAACAATTGTGACAAAGGCATATTGCTAAATTAAGTGTTTATTTAAAAATCATATTCAATATAACTCAGCCATATACTTTGAAAACGCGGATATTTTTTTTTTTTCGTCTCATCTACCAGAATACGTCGATCAAAGTCAGTAATTTTTTGGTTGTTGAATTGTGTTACCAGAATGTAACTTGCTATAAAACCCTTATATATATATGTATGCATGCCTTTCAATTGATATTTGTGTATTAAAGCTTAATCTTCTTCTATTTTCTTTTCTATATATTTACTAGCTTATACCCGGCGCGCTTCGCTGCGCTCAGCGCTTATCCCCTAAAAGAGGGCGTAGCTTTAGTGAAGCCATGCTTTTATAGTAAGTTCTTACCGAGTTTTATTAATGTGTGACTTATTTGGAAAGCTATACCGAAAATTTTGGGTGCGGAAAAAGTACCACGCCCCTCGTCCAACACCCATAAAATGTTACCTGTGCAACGGCATGTGTAAATTGAGGTCGAATACTGAATTCCGAGGCTTTGCGACCTATAATTACAAAACTGTTCGAAATCGAAAATTTTAGGTGTATTTACGATCGGCAACAGACTTCACAGGAACCCTCTCAACGCTTTGGTATAAAAATTGGCTTAGCGGTTTCGAAGCCTTTACGTGATATACACATATACCCACATACGTATATACATTAAGTCGCCTCACGCTCTTTAGAAAAAAATTTGTTCAGTCTCGTTCTTCAAAATAATCCATGGCTTATGTTATGATGATCCACAAAATATTGCGACTAAAAATATTGGCTGGTATGGCAGTTAGAAAAAAACAAACGGTCAGAAATAAGAGTAATGGAAACAATTTTGCATCAAAAAATCTTATATTTTTTCCGTTGGACCAAAGATAATGCGGATTTTTGGATTGTTTTAACTTTTTTCATATTATTTTCACTAAAATTCAAACGAATCTTTTCCTAAACTAATTTTAGTCAAATAAATTGTACAATGTAAAAAATGTGTACATTTTTTTGTAATTTCATTCAATTTAGCAATTCACTTTACACTTTATTTTATCATCCATAGATAATTTATTTGACTAAAAGTAAAATGGCAAAACAAAAAAAAAATTTAATTTGCATTTTAGTGAAAATAATACAAAAAAAAAAAGTTAAAAAATTAAAATTCATAGAGTAGAGTAAAAATTTAAAATTTATTAGTGCAGATTGGAAGAACTTTTTAATTACTATTATTTCTGACCGTTTGTTATTTTTAGCTACCGCACCAGTAAATATTTTTATAAAAAACTCGATTTTTACAGAATATTTCAAACCATTCCGTGGCATACTGGTTGACGTGCGAGGCTTGTATACCATAGAACCCAGGTTCGAATTCTATCTGACACAGAAAGTTTTTTCAATTGAATTAATTTTTCTGTTCGGCCGCCATCTCTATGCAGACAATGGCAAACCTCAGAGAGTAAAAACTGGCATGAAAAGCTTCTTGAGAACATAAGCCGTTCGGAGTCGGCATAAGCCTTGTAGATCCAGTTCTCGATCATTTGTGTTCAAACATTTCACAACACGCACGCATAAGAAGCTCGGTCAAAGTCTGAAATGGCCATTTCCTTTTTGTTTTTTTTTTTTTATTTCAAACCATTCCAGCTCACGGATGACTATCGCTACAGTCGAAATATTTGGGGAATCATCATAACATAAAGCATTATTTTGAGGAACCGACCCGAACACCTTTTTTTTGTGAGGAGCCTTAGTATACATACATACATTTTTTACAGATAGATAGATGAGCAGAAAAAGTAGGTATGGCAACATTTATATATAAAGTGACCGCCACTTGGTCCCATTGCACCTATATACCAAGTTCCACTATCAAAACGCGTACAGCTCAGAAATTACAATGATTTTTGAAAAGTCGTCTTAAATAAAGTGTGACACGCTTATTTTTTAAGAGTTCTGGCAGTATCCATATGAACTAATCTACCAAGTTTTAGTCTTTTACTGTAAAAAAAGTCTGATATATATCCTTTTTATGGATTTGTGGGCATTGAAAGTAGGCGTGGCAACATTTATATATAAAGTGAACGCCAATTTGACCCATAGCACCTACATACCAAGTTTGTCTATCAAAACGTTCACATCTCAGGAATTAAAATTATTTCTAACCGATAGCCCAGGCAGCTAACTTAGTTATAATTTTTAAATTGTAATGAACTATAGTACATTAATACATAAGTAAATAAATAAATTAAATAAAATTATTTCTGAAAAGTGGGCACAGATATAGTCCTACCATGCACAATTTTTGCAAAGCTGTCGAGAGTAAGCGTATGAAATTAATAACCATATTTTAGTATTTAACGATGAGAATCGTCTGATTTATAGAAGTTCTATTAATTTGTGGGTAAAAAGAAACCAACTGGCGGCCGTGGCATAGCGGGTAGAGTGTGTGGCCCATACGCGAGGGAACCCTGGTCCAAATCCCACCTGACACGGAAAGTTTTTCGATTGAATTAATTTTTCTGTTCGGCCGTCATCTCTCTGCAGACAATGGCAAACCTCAGAGAATAAAAACTGCATGAAAAGCTTCTTGAGAACATAAGCCGTTCGGAGTCGGCATAAAACATGTAGGTCCAGTTCTCGATCAATTGTGTTCAAACATTCCACAACACTCACAACACAATTGATCATAAGAAGCTCGGTCAAAGTACTTTCAAGGACTGAAATTGGCCATTTCGTTTTGTTTTTTTGTGGGTGGTACAAGTGGGCGTGGCAAATTTTATATATATATATTGACTGCCTCTTAGAGCACCTGCATATCAAGTGTTACTATCAAACGTGTGCAACTCAGGAATAAGCATGATTTTGAAAAAGTTAGCGTAGATATGGTGCGACTACGCCCATTTTTAAACAGTTGCCGACAGTGACCATATGAACTAAATTACTAAATCTTAGTCTTCTACGGCAAAAGCCGTCTGATATAAAGCATTTTTACTGATTTGTGGGCGGTAAAAGTAGGCGTGACAACGTTTATATTTACAAAGTGACTGCCACTTGCACCCTTAGCACCTGCATACGAAGATTGGCTATGCAGGCTAAAGTGGGCGTAGATATAGTGCGGCCATGCCCATTTTTTATACATTGACCGACAGTAACCATATGAACTAAATTACCAAATCTTAGTCATCTACGGCAAGAGCAGTCTGATATAAACCATTTTTACTGATTTGTGGGCGGTAAAAGGGGGCGTGACAACATTTTTATTTACATAATGACTGCCAGTTGCACCCAGAGCACCTGCATACCAAGATTGGCTATGAAAACGTGTACAACTCAGGAATAAGCATGATTTCGATAAAGTGGGCGTAGATATAGTGCGGCCATGCCCATTTTTTATACATTGGCCGACAGTAACCATACGATCTAAATTACCAAATCGTAGTCTTCTACGGCAAAATCCGTCTGATATAAAGCATTTTTACTGATTTGTGGGCGGTAAAAGTGGGCGTGACAACGTTTATATTTACATAGTGACTGCCACTTAGATCCATAGCACTTGCATACTAAGATTCACTATCAAAACGTGTACAACTCAAGAATAAGCATGATTCCGATAAAGTGGGCGTATATATAGTTCGGCCACGCCCATTTTTTGTATATTGGCGGAGAGTAATCATATAAACTAAATTATCAAATCTTAGCCTTCTATGGCAAGACCCGTCTGATATAAAGCATTTTTATTTATTTGTGGGCGGTAAAAGTGGGCGTGACAACGTTTATATTTACATAGTGACTGCCACTTGTATGCATAGCACCTGCATATCAAGATTCACTATCAAAACTTGAACATTTTAGGAATTAAAATAATAGCTGAAAAGTGGGCGTAGATATAGTGTGACCACGCCCATTTCTTTTACAGTCACCGAAAGTAACCATCTGAACAAAATAACAAAATTTAAGTTTTATATGATTAAAACCGTCTGATATATAGCAATTTTTTTGGTTTGTAGGCGATAGAGCCAATTTGGGTTGTATGGGAGGTACCACGCCCCCTTGCCCAATCAACACCAAACTTCACAGGAACACTTCCCGAATGTTGCTTCAGTATCCCTCAAAATTTCATAGAGTTTGGTTCGGTGGTTTTGGAGTCTATACGTGATATACACACATATCCACATACCCACATACCCACATACCCACATACCCACATACATACATTCATTTTTATATATATAGATTCCTGTAAGGGTCCCCTTATTTCAGCGAATTTACAAACACTAAATCAACACTTGATTATATCATTCGAAAGTTCTTGAACTGTAGGTAAGCAAAAAATTATTAGATTTTTGATAAGTGATATCGTTTAAAAGATACAAGTGCTTAAAGTTGAAAAAATGGAAAAAAGACTTAAGACCCAAACTCGCTCTTATATGAATGAGACGGTGTAATTTCCAAAGCGAAGTAGATAAGTACATCCGATTTTCGGTGCGTTATCACTATTTTAATTATATTTGAGTTAGAATTTTTAATTACATTTAAACATGCAAATTAAAGTAACAAAGACAGGATCCATGAAAAAACACATTTGAAAATTTGTTTCAAGTTCATTATTCTCTTTAGTAACGAAAACAGTTACAAAAATCTTTTCGAAGCCTTATTAAGTATTGATATTCAATATATTCGCAATCAATTAAGTATTGTTTAAAAACAATGGAATACCACAACAATTTGATATGTTACTAGAGAAAAAAAAAGAATTTTTATTACGACCATGTTACTTGAAGAGTCAAGTTAAAGTTACGGAAAAAGTAACAAATGTAACCTTCTGGCAATACTGTGGAAAACGGACAGGGTACATTAGACTTTGTCCAATATTATTATGTTTTTTCGATTATGTTTCTTTCCTCAAGTTCTAAGAATAATTTCAATAGTTTAATATTTTTATTGGGTCTTTTGACAATGCAGGTAATCCTCAAAGAAAGTTTTAAATGAAATTTCAAAGCAAATTAGCAAAACTACAAAAACTATTTTGTTCTTTTACTAAGCAAACACAAAAACAACGTAAACAAAGAATACAGTAAAATTGTCTCAAGGAAAACCTCTGAAAACTTCACTCTCCGAAATTTTCACAGGTATGTGGTACACTGAAAAAAATAGATACATCGAATAAAAAATTGCGGTTGCATTTTTATAGAATATAACATCATCAGGGGCGAAATATTGCTCGCAGAACTAAACAATTTTTCTCAAAATTAGGAAACACTAAAATTATAATAAAATTAAAACTTTAAGGGGATTTTTTTCTAAAATGACTTTTGTGATCATTTCACACAAATGAAATCTATTAAATTCATTGTGAAATCATAAAAAAAGTTTTGTCGAAGTTCGGAAGGGAAATCCTATTTATCGATAATTTGTCTATTTAAAGCAAGGCATATCGTAGAAATTATTAAAAAAAAATTTTTTATTTTTATAGTTCCCCAATTTTACCCCTTAAAATAATATAACAAAAAAAATTTAGTTCCAAGAATCATCGCTTTCATTGATATCAAAATCGCAGTACCATTTTCCATTTGATTTTGTGGTAATTCTTTTCTTCTATCTTGTATCTTCTTCTTTTTCGTTTTCAAATGTGTTCTAACTTCACCAACATATTTCTGCAGTACTGCATTGGGAATTGAGAGTAAATATATTTAACGACGTTACTTCATTTCAAATGGCAAGGCAACTTGGTGGTAACATTCGTCTTGTTCGTCCGACTCTGTAGATAATTGCTGACCAAAATAATTAAGATTATGATGCAAAAAGTGTATTTTTAATGACATGTTGACACCAATGATCGAGAATATACCCACCTAACGTTTGAGTCATTTTAGTGTCAGAACTATTCAACGCAACACCTCAAAAAAAATTTTCATTTAAATATTTTCAAGTTGATAATAACAGTAATGTCAAACGGAGAATATATGTTACACGTTCCAGTGTTAAGGCCTCTTTCCAGCTTTTAAGTAATGAGTCAAGTAAAATATTGTACATATTTCTTGATTAAAAAAAGTAGCAAGAAAGTATTTTTGACATCACACATAAATAAAATAATTTTATTTGAATGAAATAAATGAATTTCGTTGGAAAATCGAGCTGCGGGGAAATATCTCTCTGTCCTGTTTTCCAATCAGGATTGGCTGGGACAAAAGCTTAAGCAATAGGATTAACCTTAACTAGCAGTGTCAGGTTTTCAGTCCGCATCAACAGGATACGCTTTATACGATGTTTGGAAATGTGCTGTGCCTCCGGTGAATTTTGGTCTGCCCGTTAAAAAACTCTGTGTAATATATATACCTAACGAAACGTTCATGCATTCTATAGCCACATTAACTTATGAATACTCTCTTTTCAAGATTGGGTACAATTACAATTGACTTACGGGCGATTTAAGTATTTTAGATGGGAAAATATAGATCAAATGTTGCATATCCTTTTACCACAATACGACTTTGGTACTGCCCGACAGTAGTTGCTCCATTATCCTTCTATTACAAAGCCCGAAACGTGGTACTGATAGTTTTCTTATGAGCAATCGTCCGCTTGCTGAAAATGGTTATAAAACCGAATATTTTTTTGGGTATACTTTTCCTGTGCTTGAGTGGACTAAGAGCTACATTGTTTTTCGTGAAGGGCAACGTGGGTATACAGCAGTTAGGCATAGTAGAAATTAAGTAGATATTTTGAGGTATGGTAAATTGTGTCTATGCTACATTGCCTATGTCTAAACTAGTTGACTTCCTAAATGGTTTTCTTTCGACCGTCAAATATGCCGCTATAATTTTACTCCTCTGATCATCCCAGCAAACCCTAAAAAGTTGCTGAATAGGCATATGAAGTTGTTGGTAACCATATTCTGACTTTTAAGTAACCAAATTTACTTGAAGAAACAATGTGAAGGAAATATAACTATTTCTTGTTACTGATTATTGCCTTTGGGTGATTTAAACCAAGGATTATACGTTATTATTAGTTTTTACTGTTGCAATTCTTGCACTTCTTGAGACAGTCTTCGGTTGTGGATCGACAAGTGTGGATCAAAAGTCGCAAAGCCTCTACCAAGGCAATTTTACGGTAACTTTCTTAAAAATCCACTTACTTTATGCTTACCGAAGTGTTTCGCCTGCAGCATAGTTACCAATCTGTATCTTTTTTAAATATTTTTGGTATTTTCTGCTAAAAAAATTATGTATCTGGAAAATTATGAATGAATTAATTAGAAGAGGATTAAAAATGTATTTTGTGTACCTTAGTGATTTGATCTTTTTTTTATTTTAAACATATCTCGAAAGGATTTGACCCAATGTGTGAACTTTCGCAACATGTTTTAGCAAAACATTACATATTCTCGATCAAAACTTGTCTCGGACGGCAATAACAACGTTTTCTATAATAAAGATTATTACAAGCACATTGTTTCTCACAAAATTTACTTAAAGAAACAATGTGACTAGCATATATTTCTTGATATTCAAAATGTTTCCGTGTTCGTTTTTCATCGAAAAAAAGTAGTATAAAAAAATTTTTTTTCTTCCGAGCTGTATTCACTTTTAAGTAATTTTTAAAAAAGAAAATATCTTTTTGATTACTTTTCAGTTTTTTTATATAAAAATTATGCTTTACTTAAGAGCTGGAAACAGGCATTTAACGCTACAAGTAAATAGTAAACAGGCGAAGGCAAAACAGTTCAGTACCATTTTCTCCTATGCTTCTCAATTGATTTTGATGATTTTTTTTTTTTTAATGAATCAGAGTAGGGAGAAACACCGACAAATTTTTAAAGAAACGTTCTACTAGGATACCCGGCGTCGCTCGGTGGGGTGGTATGGGGAGGTATGGCGAAAAAATCGAATTTCGACCAATGGTTCGACCAAAATTAAATAAGTTTAGTGAACTCCTTTTTAATATAGTATGGTCAGCAAAGTTGTAGAACAAATCAAGTAGAACTACTTAGCCAAAGGAAGTAGGAACAAATTATCAACCTCTACAACCATGAGAAGCTACATGAATTACAAAAATAACAGAACTAAAAAAAAATTTTAAAAATTTTACTTGAATCTCAAAAATTTGAAGTACATATAAAAAATAAATTTAAGCTAACTTGCTTGGTAAATTTGAATACCAGTCATTCCAACTTGAGACATTAACCTGGAATTAGTTGCATAGTGTAACCTAATTTGAAGAAAATGTAATAACCCATAAATAAAATTTAATGACCTCCAAAATTTATGGAATGAAGGAAAGAAGAAGTGACATAATGCCGAAACCCCTTTCAGGGCGGTCATGTTCCCCACAATCAGTTTAGGTGTTATGGCCGAAAACTTTGCGGTCACCGTAAAATTTGTTATGTCCGGGCACCAAAATATTCCCCAAAAACTGGGGCTAATTTCATATGAAATATATGAAAAATATATTGGAAATTTTTTAGGGCTTATTTGTTTTTAATTTTTTTTGGCTTATTTCACTTGGAGGTTATTTCATGGAGCCTTCCACAGCTAATTCAATTGAGCTAAGTTTTAGTATAAATCCAATAATGATGTTTATCTAAAAAAGTGTGCACCGATCGACACCGGAAGATAGTAATTCTCTCCCAAAAATGACATTGAACTGTTTTTGGCATTTCAAATATAAAAAGTAATTTGGCTAAAAAAAAATATACAAAGAATTCAGTCTTTTAAATTTTAGACAAAAAAACCCATATTTTTCGCAGATCACATGTTTTTTCACATGTTTTTGTTTTATTATAAGTTATACAATAATTCATTATTATACAATAAGGAATTGGAATAAGGAATCTGTGGCTTTCAGCTCTCTGATTACAGTAAAATCTTTTGTGTAAATTGATAGAAATAAAAAACTAGTTTGTGTCTATTTATTTAAGACTGTATATCTAAAGGCAAAGTATATATAAAAACAGTGTATAAAATACACTATTTTATTAATATTGATTTAAATTTTAAATGGGAATTTTTAATTTTTAATGGGAAAGATATGAAATGTATTTGTTTAAGAAAGTTATGAATTTATTACATGTTTTTAGGGACACTAGCTTTGAGGAATTCTGTGGGATCAAAGTTATAGAACAATGTGTTTCTTGTTGAGTTAAATTTGGAGCAGGTGCTTAGCATGTGGCTCACTGACATTGTATCGCAATGGCAAAAAATGCAATTAGGTGCATCGATAGCTTTTATGCCAAGTTTTGATTGGCATAACCGGAGACAAATGAAAGTTTTGATGACAGTGCAAGTAAGTGATGATGGATAAGTTGGTCGGCTGATTCCAGGCATCTGGTTGCGTTTTTTGAAGGTGTTTGTTATTTAATTTGAAATATACCTCTTGATTCCAAGAATTTATTAAACCTCTTATTATTAATCGACTAAGAAGGTTTCTATACAAAAATCCTGTGAAGATTTCCCCAAGATTTTTGAGAGAAATAGAATTTATTTTAAAATTTCAGTTAATAAACAAACCAGCAAAAATATTAAAGTCAAGGTACATAATAGAAGTCATTCTATTTAGCAAGCTACATGTTTTTTTTAAGTGTACAACTCTCAAAGAGCTGTTGCCTACCTGTGGAGGTGAGGCTTAGAGTTTCTCACCAGGTAGATGCTGGCATTTGAATAAGATGAGTTTGAACTGTGGGTCAAAGAGCTGCAGAGCATTGCTATTGCTTGGCTGGGAAACATAAAAACTTGTTTGTTCTCGAAAAGATTATGACCACGGTTTAATTGTTGGCAATGCTCTAAGAGACGGACGAGTCTACCATTTAAACCCCACGATCTTAACAAGAATGTGATTTTGTGAAGACTTCGACTTCAGTGTTATTAGAAGACGTGGTATTAAATGAGGAAGAATAAAATTCAGTGTGATCTGTTTTGATAATGCGTAAATCACAGCAAGTTTTTCTACTGGAAAAAGATGCCACGCAACATGGTGGCATACCCGATGCTGTTGGTGGTGGTGGCGGTTCGGAGAGCTACTCATCTAACTCTTCCTTTACAGACACATACAGCAATAGTAGCGATTTAGCCAACTGGGAGGAATACGTAGCAGAGGATGGTTCATTATTCTATGCTGAATACATACCGCATGCCGCATCAGATGGTAATGTTACAGCTCCAGATCAGCAAACTATTGATTTCACACGCAGCCCATCAATGCGTATGGGCAAGAAGGCAAGAAGACAGCAGCAGCAGCAACAAAAGCAAAAAGCACAACAAAAACAGCAGCCACAACAACAACAGCAACAACAACAAGAAGAATTTCTTTTCTCCCACATCAAATCGCATGCACAATGCAAGCAACTCGAGTTGGTCATCACAGCAACTGATCGTTACCGCTTTGGGCGTCGTTCAACAGCGGTGGAATCGATTTTAGGTTTTAGAGTTGTTGCATTTCCAGATCAGCCAGAATGCTTGATGGTTGATGATTTCGTACATGACATGCCGGCCATGCAGCAGCCCCCGCAAGATTCAATTAAGCGTGGTGACTGGTTCAAGTCATTGGACGATATCGAAATACGCACTAGCAATGTTGATGAGTTATTGTTGCAGTTTGCCCAGCCCACAAAAGTAACACTTAAGTTTTTGGGCACAAACGAAGTGCTGGATAGTGCTGACATTGAGGCTGCGCAATCGCCAACGCAGACATTCAAAAAAGTGACAGACTTTATAACTTTCACAGCAGCTTTCGAACAGTTGCAGCTTGGAAGCGCTGCAAAGGAAACCAGTGCTGATATAAAGATGCCTTTTGCTATGATGATTATACCACCAGAAAGCTATCAACAGGAAGGCAACAAAGACGCCATGTTTTACTATCCCGAGGACACGGAACTTAACTTTCTCTATAAGGCGCGCGGCGGTTTTCTTACACTTAACGCTGTGCTTAACAAGGAGTTTAAAACGCGTCCACTGCTCACGAAGATGCTTGTGAATGAGGTCCAGTACTTTGTGACCTATCGTTCGCTAAATGGACTTCTGATTGTATTTGCCTTTTGCGAGCACTATCAGACTTTAAAAGAAGCCAGCCTACGTACCGACGAGCTGATGGTGTACTTACAATTTGCTTTTCCAATGCTGAAAATGGATAATTTTGCAAAAAGTAATGGCGAAGCAGCGCGTCTGCGTACGTTTTTTCAAAATTTTGCGCATGTGCAGCACATTCGAATTATGGCGCTTCATCGACAAAAGAAGATTCTCTTCGAAGAATTGCTGCCGGAATCACGCTGCATGCCACTACCGAAAGAAGCTCAGCTAAGAATCTTCGATGCACTCAGCGAAATGGAAGCTATGGACTATCGTAACTGGAATGATGAACCGCTAAATACACATCGCGAGTTTTTCATACACGGCAGTGTTTTGTACTTCGAGCACTTTATGCTAGCTTCTCAGCTGCCAGTAGAGGCGCGTGCGCAAGTGGAGAGTTTTATGCGGTGTCGAGGTATTTTTGACTTCATAGCTGGACGCACAGTGAAAGAGCTGTATATATGGCAGGAAATTGAGCTGCCAAATGCTAATGGACGATACTTTTTGACCATTTGTAGTCGAAGCCACTTAATATTGGCTGTTATGTTAAAGTTATTCGATGCGCCAGCCAAGCCGACACCTGAGGAACGTGTGCCACCCTCACTGTTCTATATAGAGGAAATTCAGGAAACACTGGATCATCTTATACAATGTGGTATCGAGTCATTGGCCATGTTCTGGGCCATGTCTAATAAACGACCGGAAGTGCTGGAAAAACTTGATCCAAACGATGGCGCTGATGTTAATAGCAATGCTGAGCAGCGACATATGAGCAAAATAGAAACATTGCTTAAGCAAAAACTGACAATTTCAGCAACGGGCGCTTCCAGTTCTCAAGCAGCTATACGCAGCAGTAGCAACGACGAAGAAACACATCTTTGTTCCTCGTTAGTCGGCTCATCCATACATAGCCAGACACCTAGTGAGGACGATTCTTCCAAGCGTCAGCGCATCAATACGAACGCCGAAGAAAGCGACAGTGATGGTGCCTCAGACTGGGAGGGCTTCACAGCACAGAATCCGCTGCACTATGGTGATGCAGCACATCAAGCCGAAATGACAGAATCACTGTGGCGAGAGATCAACAATGTACTGCCTGTAAATATATCGCCTGGTTGGAAAAATTCCATATACTACTACATTTATATAGACAGTGCAAACGGTACCATCTTCTGTCCGATGAAAGTAAACAACACTGACTTTCCTTTTATGCGCGAACTGCGTTTGGCTATTCATAGCATTCACGATGTACTTCTGGCGACGAAGTCTCTGCGGCAAAAATCCCCTCCAGATGCAGCAACGAGCACATTCACAATTGGCACGAGTGGCATTGATGGTAAGGTTTTAGTCAAGGAGCAAAGCATGACGGTTGTGGTACGTGAGCCTACAAAGAAAGATAGCGCTAGCGGTGAACAGACCAAAAAAAGCGATGGCGAAGAGGGTGCCGTTAGGGGGCGTTTTTCAGTCGTAGGTCGACTATTCTCTTCGCCTACCAGGGAAGTCTACATATGCCATCGTCCCGATGTGCCGCAGAATATGGTTGAGATGGCATTCCGTTTATCCTTCTTCACATTGGGCTGAATTTTTTTTTTTGTTACATTGAAATAATGAACATTACATAAATCTATCAAATTATTATGTTAAACAAATTGTGTTGAAGTTATTTAAATCATTTAGCTTTTCTAACTATTTTTCTTATAGTTTTATGTGATCATAACATGGGCGTCCGCTGGATTTTCCCTAGGGTGGAGAGAAGGTCTACGTGGAAAACTCATGTATTTGGGGATTATTCTGAAATTAAAAAAAAGTTTTTGAGATATTTGGTGAAAATTTTGTGAATGACGTCGCAATTCACATCGTACAACTGTGTGAGAATTGACCGCACTATCAGGACAGAATTCAAAATTTTTGTAAAATGATTCCTTTGTTCATTCTTAAGAAAAAAAAATTGTTCAGAAGTTTGGGTGTATCTTAAGTATATTCTTTTATGTAGGGTGTTTTTAAAATTTGCTATCCGGAAAATAATTTAAACATAATTTAACAAATTTTAAATTTTCAACCTTGTAACACAAAATTTTATTTTAAAATCCTGAGGTATTTTAATTTTATAAGAAATCGTAGAATTTTTGAGATATTAAGATCTTTTATGTAATGCAAATATTTTAAAAGTTGCAAAAAATTGCAACTTAATTTTTGTGTAGACTATGTACGGGACTGTACGGGACTCAAACTTAATAAAAAATGTAATCTAAATGCGGTTAAATTTTATGGCACTCTAACAAAATGTAACCTTATTATTTTTTATATCGTGCCAATTGATAATTTTAATATAAATTTGGTTTTTTAAACTATATGTAACGAGGGACTGTAATGGCAGACTCACTCGTAATATAATCAAGTCTTTTTTTATTATAGTTTATTTGTTTAAAAATTGAAAATAGTTAAAATAAAAAGAGTCTTATTCTTTTCAAAGTTTTATCGGAATGAAAATTTTATTTTATAAGTTTTGAAAAATCTCAAATAATAATCATTGAAATACAAATCGTTGCACAACAATTTAATTGAATATTAACTCCTTAACGTTCGAATGTTCTAATTTTTATCTTGGATTTCAACCGTGTGTAACATGATGAAAAAAATTGAATACAATTTGAAAAAGCCACATACTTTGTTATCTCAACTCTTTCTTTCTCGAACTCGCGCTTTCGAATGGGGTGCATAAAATTTTTAAAAAAAATTGCAATTTATCCCGCATTTTTGCGGAAATACCCCAAAAAATGCAAATTTATTTTTTTTTCTTTTTTTTTTTTAAATCGTTATTTTTTCGATGATAACAGATCTTGAGTGCATTGAAATGCACGTATAACGTGTTCCCGATGGTTCGACTTCAAAGATATGCAATGAGAAATTGTTTATCCCTCAAATTGAAAAAATAGCGCCCGAAAGAAAATTTTTTTTTGATTTTTCATTGTAACTCAATTTTTCGAGTAATGATGAAAAATTGACACTTAAATCATTTCTTAAGATTTTTGTTAACGTTTTTTGTTATTAATAAAAAAAATGTAAACAAAAAATTATTTCCAACACTGTTCACCTCCTCATGGCGGAAATCGAACAACTTTGAAGACTCAAAGGCAAAAAACGGGTTTATAATAAAAGCTGTAAATAATTTTTTATAGCAACAAAATTTACATTTTATTAATATTTTGCTCAATCAATTTATAAGAAAATTTTGTATGTAAAAAATTCAATATTAATATGTACTTGAAAAATTTGTTTTTTTTTCATACAAAATGTTCTTTGGGGTTCCATATAAATTGATTGAGAAACTTGACTTGTTTTAAGGGGTTACATGACATTGGCAGTTTTTTTAAATCGAAACTTTTTTTAATAATTTTGTATTTTAGTAAAGATTCTAAGAAAAAAATTTCATGCAAAAATTCCGCCGGATTAGTGAGAGCGCATTTTAAATTTTGGCGCTACCTACGTACGGCAGCTGGTATATACTTGTTTTACTTGCTACCTGACTTTTGGTGGTTGTTATTTTGTACCTACTTGAAGGGTGAAGCCCGAATTGCTAAACGATTGCAAAAAACTGTAAGAAACAGCACAACACAAGCTAACGAAGGCATAAGAAGCAGGCATGGCAGATTGAAGGTAACCTTTTTTTTCTTTGTTCACAAACTGAACGCGTTTATCTTGAAACCATGTTTTTCGTACTGGTTGCGGCACTAGCGGGTTCATTTTATGACGAAATTTTTTTTTTTTTTTTGTTTTTCTTTTTTAAACTTGATTCGCTATCGTATGACACGAGCTTTTTTTAAATTTTTTTTTTTTCGATTTTTTACGAATTCTTAAAGTCAATATTTTTTTCGAAAAAACACACTTTCAAATTTGGAACATCACCAAAAATTTAAAAAAGAAAGCTCGTGTCATACGATAACCAATTTTGTTAAGACTTAAAAAAGTCATTTTTTTCCAGTTCGGACAATTTTGCAACTCCCAGCGCTGCAACCACGAGGCCCCGTTTTTTTTCTCTGCCGCCAGTTTGGAGCTCTATAAAACCATGTTGGAGTGAAAAATATATTTTTTTGAATTTTTTTTCTTGTAATTTGTTCAATTCTCTACAATAATAAAAAAAAATTTTGGGAAAATGTTTGTTTTTGACCGAGTTATGAATTTTTTAAAAAATATCTGTTTTCTCTGCCGCGAATATCATGTCCCTCCTTAACTTTTTTTCATTTTTTTCTTAACTCTGTCATATTGTTTTTGGCATAAAATGAAGGAAATTAAATAAAAAAATTATCATATTAAAATATTTTGAAAAATAGCTTAAAACATTATGGAAAAGACGGTCAAAGTACAAAATTTTTAACCAAAGACTTAAAATTTGAACTTTAGACTTAAATATCTCAGAGAAGAAATATGATATACAAATCGTTAATACAGTATTGTATAGCTTATTTAATTATCTGTCAGATGACAACTGATTGCTTTATATGAAACAATTTAGTTTCTAGAATGAAAAAAAACACAGGTGCGTCGTTGGACACACGAGAGAAGTGAAGCTTTTTCGCAGTTACATAGATTTGATAGCTTAATAATTTTTTCTTTTTAATAAATTAACTTTTAAATTCAAAAATTTAAAATAACATAAAATAAATTACATATATACAGAAAACATATTTACTGCTTTTTTTTTTATTGTTGAATGTCAAATTTCCACGCCAATTACATATAATGCCAGCGAATCTCCATTTTAACTCTCCACACATGGTTGTGAACTTGGCTGCACTGACTCATGCATGCGCTTGTTAACATAGAGTGTAAATTATATATAGAGATTGCATCAACTCTGCTAAATCTCTGGCATGTGTTAACAGAGTTACTTTACTTAAAAACGTGAAGGAAAAAAACTCTGTTAACCTCTGTTAACCTCTGTTAACAGTTGATGCAATCTCTAGATAATAATTTATACTCTATGTTGTTAATTCCATATTTATTGATATCATATCTTTTTTTGGCACTTAAGAACGCACTTGTCAACGCACTTGTGGGCATTGCTAATTTTCTTCGTACCAACAGCATAGAGTGTAAATTATTATCTAGAGATTGCATCAACTCTGCTAAATCTCCGGCATGTGTTAACAGAGGTTAACAGAGTTTTTTTCTTCATGTTTTTAAGTGAAATAACTCTGTTAACACATGGCAGAGATTTAGCAGAGTTGATGCAATCTCTAGATCATAATTTACACACTATGCCAACAGCACCACAAACGCATTCACAATACAAACAAACCGATGCTGGAGACACCTTGTGGCAAATTTTTGGTAGTTGTAGCATAGCAAATACACAATCCTCTATCCATTGATAGATGGTGACGATCTACTGCAGCATAGCTTCTGTTATAATTAGTATTGAATTAACAACTGTTTCTAACAAGTCTGCGTGGCCTAGTGGATAGTGCATTGGACTCTCGTTTAAGAGAACGCGGGATCAGTCCCCACGGGCGGCACACAAAATATTTTTAGTATTTAATATTAAAGTATTAAATTTTCTTGTTGTAATAAGCGCCGTAGAGTATAAATTATTATCTAGAGATTGCATCAACTCTGCTAAACCTCTGGCATGTGTTAACAGAGGTTAACAGAGTATTTTTCTTCGTGTTTTTAAGTGAAATAACTCTGTTAACACATGCCAGAGATTTAGCAGAGTTGATGCAATCTCTAGATAATAATGTACACTCTATGTAAGCGCTAGCAACAAAGAAACCATCAAATTTCCAAGAAATAAATCTGTCGAAAATTTTTCAGATTTCACTCCAAGCAAATCACAGAACGAGGAGTAAAAAGCTTCGTTTCAAAAACTGGATCAAAGTCTAAAAAATGCAAATCACCCTGTATCTCAAAAATTCGAACTATTAGGGGAAAACTGAGTATAGACGTAGAATCAGCGCAAAAAGTTCTTTTAGAAAAGTATTTCAGGTCTCTCGATAAAAATTTTCCTGAATTGTTAGACTAGTGTTATAGAAAAAAGTAAGTTCAAAACCTCTCCTCCCTAAAGTTTTTATTATAGCTTTGCTGTTTTCTAATTTTGAAAAAATTTGTTAGTTCTGCGAGCAATATTTCGCTAGCTATGACCCTGACTGCCGTTATCACTTCTTTAACAAAACCAATCTTACAAACCCTAACAGCACTTTAATAACTGTTGAAGATAAGCATAAATATGCTAAGCACAAATAGCAATTACCAACATAACAAAAATACAGGCAAATTTTTAATTTTTTTTTTACAAGAAGTAATCCCTGATAGCTATTTCTGTTTTTTTAAAAATCATGTAATCACATAGCATGATTTCTTAATTTTTTAGAATCTCATGTAATCAGTGATCATAGCATGATGACTTTATTTAAAGTATTTTTATTTTTTCTTTTTTTAATGTGATTTTTCGGAACATTTTAAAAATCAAGTAATCACTCTACAGGAACAAACTAACTTGTTTTTAAAATCAACTAATTAAAAAACTAATTTAAAATAAACTAGTATATGAACTACTTTGAATTATATTAAGGCGGCATCCACTTCAATTCTAAATAGTTTAGATTGCATTATATATGAAGTAATTGAAATACTACTTAAAAACAAGTGGTTGATAAACTACTTTGAATTACATGACATGTTTTAATTGCAAATTTTTATTAGATTACAAGTTTATACATATTTAACCATGTTATTTCATCAACTATTATTAACTTTAGGCCATCAGTAATAGTTTTCAATTGGTTATTTTAAAGTAATTAAAAAAATAATTAAAATATAACTAATTAAACAAGTAGTTGAAAATATATGCAGGCGAAAGTCAATTGACTTATTTAGCGGACATCGCCATACAAAATAAGTTAGTTTGTTCTATGGAAAAAAGTCAGAATTTCAACTAGTTGTGGTTGACAAAAAACTACTTTATCAACTACTTTTAAATTAGTTGATTTTCCTGCAGGGCAGTGCAATATGAATACATGCAATCATAACCTGCATAACAATCACTAATTACATTATTTATTATCGTGCCAAATTTATGTAAAATAGCTTAAAAAAATAACATTATCCAATAATGTCCAACTTGTTTAGAAATGAAATGAAGTGTTGTGCTAGTCGTAAAATTAAAATCAAAAACGGTAGTCAAATAACTGGTGAATGGCCGGCTCGACCAAAATTCTTGCGAGTTAACGAAATTAGACTATAATTTACTGATAACACAAAGTTTAATTTTTTTTTTTTTGTTTTGTGCCAAACTGTAATAAATTGATAAGAACCGTACAGTAGCTGACATCGATAAAAAAAAATCCCATATAAAATTTATACAGAAGCGAAAAACGTCCAATACCCAAACAGTTTATCGAAAGTTGTCTAGCAATGCGGACGAAAATTACGATTTATTAGATTATTGTGAAAAAGAGCGATTTACGTAAATAGTACTTATGAATATAAAGCGGAGCTATTATAAAAATAACAATTTTTGCAACAACAAGTGGGAGAATTAAAGAAAAAAAAACACTTTAAAAAATAATGTTATTATAGTAATTTTTAACAATAAAAAAGTTTCGTAATAAATACCTGTTCGAAACTTTCATTGATCATGTATTTCGTTATCAAGTTAACGTTACTCATTTTGATTTTAAACTTAAAATTTAATGGTATTAAAACTTCGCCCGTGATTGATAGTTATAAACCCGTTGGAACTGATAGCGAAAAAACGGGCAAAAACCTACATGTTAACATTATTGGCAACAGCAAGAGAGAAATACCAGACGTGATAATACAAACCGGTAGTACCGCTTTAAGTGATAATGAAAACATTAACTATGATAATGTTGAAGTTAATCTAATTACTGAATCATTACTTGAAAGTAATACAAGCAATTTAATGTCGAACAAATTTAAATCTAATAAGCATAGTGTCAATATAAATCGTGAACAGTTGTCAAAATATTTTATGTACAACAGAGTTCTACCGTCAGAAGCTCCACTACAGCGTCACGCCAATATGAGCAATGAGCCAGAGTCACAGAGTAACAAAATAATGACAAAAACCAATGCGACTTCAAATGTATTACAACTGACGAGATCAAATCCACAGATGGATGATTTGCCACCTAAAAACAATTCTTTAAATTCGCTCAATACCAGAGATGTTGATCATTACTTTTTGAAATTCATAGGCTATAATAAAGACTCGTGTTTATTGGATAATATCAAACAAGCCCTTATGTGGTGGTCTTTGCCGAATGGTTCACTGAGTTCAATAGATCATAATGGGTCAAGTATGTTTTCGCTGATTGTTTTTAATGCACAAATAAAAGAAATTTATAAAATAAAATCATTTAAATGTAAATCATTTAAAGGGGGAAATGTAAAAGCCTGAGTTCCAGTCTGATTAAGAGAGGCCTAAGCGAGTTTTCTGCTGGGTTACTCATTTAAAATCCCTTAAAATTACAGTCCTTTAAATCGCTTATCGCTTAAGTAGAAATAAAGCCTTTTCCACACTTGGTCAACGCAAGTTCAACGCAAGTTGCTAGCCTGTATATTTATACCGGAACCTTCAGGTTAAGTAACTTGCACGCAACAAGTTCTCGACACGTTCTCACCCTGTTCAGCGCAACACGGCTTTCCGCAAATTTTAATCGGCGGCTTGTTGCATCAGTTTGTTTGTTTTGTGAATTCAATTATTTGTAGTGCAGTACGCTATGTATAAATCAAGGTGAATAAGTTAATTAATTAGTTCCTTGTACTTATGTTATAATAAGTACGTTTGCATAATGCCACTTATTTCATTTATTAATGCTTTTTCAGATGTCTTACACATGTTGCATGACTTTTGAAGCAAGTCTGAAAGCATTCGGTTTAAAGTTGCATTGCTTTTCAACTTTTTGGCTGTTGCCTTGAAGTTGCGTTAGAATTGCGTTGACCAAGTGTGGAAAAAGCCTAAGGATATAAGAATGATAGATTTATCGTTAATTTTGTTCAAGTATGCACACTCCTGACACAAAAATGATAGATTTATCGTTAATTTTGTTCAAGTATGCACACTCCTGACACAAAAAGCAATTTAGATATAAATATGTATTAGAGTTAGCTATAATTAATAGATTTGTTCCTGCAATTTTTGGATTAAAAATGGTAAAACTGTCAAAAGCTTGAGAGTAAGAAAAAGACTCTCTCAAAAATAGGGAAAAACACAAAAAAGTACGGAAATTGTTTTCGGGCAAAAATTGTGTAAAATGTCAAATAAAATCGTTTGTCATAATTATGAAAAACTGGCACATTCATTGCATTGAATTTATTTTTATAAAAAATAGAATAGATCAGTTAGATCTTCACCCAATTCCACAAGCTCATCAACTTCAGAATTGCTTGATGATTCTAAAAGCTCAACAAATTATTTATCGGAAAGTTATGGCTGTATGATACTTCATTAAATTGCTCATTTGTTCTCATTCAAAATGAAAACTAGAGCAGTTCAAATAGTACGAATGCATAGATTCAATTGGTGTGAGTGAGTACGCATATGGTACGAATTGGAGAAAAATCTGTAGGACGGACTGCATTTTCAATGCATTGTTTGTGCTGTTTCTTTCAATTCGTTCGTCGTTAAGTTTCGATCAAAGATTTACTCTGCTGTTATACGTAATAATTAATTTGGCATTTTTAGAGTAAACAAAACTATCTAAGATAAATTTTTGCTGAATAGGAACTGATGTGTGTAGCTAATATTAATTTACTAAATGCAGCTGCTCTTAAAAACACCAGAGATTAAAAAGTAACAACGTTTATCCTTTTCTTACAAAATGTGTCTGTTCTGCCCACGCGTCACTTGTTTTCAGATTTTAAAATTGGACAAAAAAATTAAGTATCATACGGGCTTTACGAACTTATCTTTTTTTTTTTTTTTTTTGGCAACTGACTGAAAAACTGACATTTTGTATCAGAATCTTCTTTGTTTCGAGTTAGATTTAGTTGCAGCAAAATTCGAAATTCTTTAAAACTAAAAGAACTTAAACATTTTAATATTTAATTTAATAATACTTTTGTAGCTGGTGTGTAAAATGAAGGGCTTTTCGAATATTCGAAGCTTTGAAGCAAACTTCGGAACTTCGAAGTTTTTTAATGCGAAGCTTCGAAGGTTGCTATTCGAATAGGAAAAACTTCGAAGAATTCAATACATATTTTGTTTCCATTTATTTATTTTAATTTGACATCAAATTTTTGATCACTTTCTTAATGATGAATAATTTATAATTGTAGAAAGAAAATACTTTTACCTGTTTCAGTAAATTTTTAATGCGACATGAACTCGTTCCATAAACGGTAGTTCTCTGCCCATGCACAAAATAAAAGCTTAAAGTCAAAGCTGAGACTCCAAGTAAATATTCTAATATTACACTGATAGCTAAAATTGCTTTAAAAGTTTTTTAACTCGTATCTAGCCTGTTTTCAGCTTGTGAAAAAAATTGAAAAAAATAAGGGAATGGTTTTAGTAAAAACATTCAGATTTTGCAGGTAGTCTCTCTGTGACTTCTTCAGGTAAAAAATAAATAAAAAAATAAAAGTTAAAAATTTGCAAACTATATTAAAAGTAAATTTTTGAATAAAACTTATATAAAAAAAAAGAGTTACCTTCCTCCGCAATTTTTTCCCCTAAAAACTGTTTTCCATGTGCTGGCGATTCAACTTGAGATCTTTGTGTCGCGGGTCCAAAAATAAAGCATTGTGGGAAAGTAAAACTTCTTGCATGTCAATGGCAAACCGCAAAGACAAATCTACAGCTAACATTGTGCGAACAGCGATCCGTCAGATAGCATAGTCGATGCCACTTCGAGAGGTTTAAGTACTGGGATAACATTCTCAAATGAACTCCAATCTTTGTTAATCACAAGCGTTTTGATTTGGTCCGGAGAACTTCAGCACTTCTAGTAAAATAGCTCCACAACCAGGATCTCATTTAAGTTTATATGTTTATAATTATTAAATGAAGCTTAAACGAAGTTCAACGAGGTGTATCACACAGCCACAACAAAGCTTGAAATATTTTTGAATAAAAATTCGAAGCTTCGATTTTTTCTGCCTATTATGATAAGCGAATAATCAAGCTTCAAAGCTTGTAAGTAACTATAAGTAACTTCGAATTTTTTTCCTATTTGAAGATTTGAGACGAAGCTTCGAACTTCATAGCTATAAAAGTCATAGCCCTAGTAAAATGTATGAAACGTGATACAATCAGCAATGTTTAATGATCAATGGATCCAATCTCAACCATACATTTTTTGTCAGTCATAAATAAAATTTTTGAACTTTGGACTAAGGCTTCAGACTTTAAAGACAAGAGGCTTTTAATCCGATTCAAATTATCAAAAAAACCATTTGTTCACTAGATATCAATTTAATGGACCAAGTTGCTTGGGATTTAAATTTTTTTAGATTTACAAACGATGTTAAGGCATAGCCGAATTATGAATTTGAAATATGATATATTTTGGGCATGCGCCCACTTTTTGATGTTTGGAACGGAACCTACTCACCCCTATGTCAAATATCAATACCATGGTTATTTACTAAGATAAAGTTTTAAAACTAAAGGGGGCGAGTCACCCTTGTCTAATTTTCTAGACTACGGACTGCTCACTGTGCCAAAGAATATATTTACAAAATTTGGTTGAAGCCGGACAAATAGCGTAAAAGTACTATGATTAAAATTAAAGTGGCCTAATACCGCATACTTTCTTTCTGCATATATGTGCACAATTTGGTTGAAGTCGGATAAACGGTGCAGAAGGAGTTCGATTAAAATGAAAGTGACTAAGACTTAAAAACAAAAAAACAAAAAAATTAAATACATCAAAAAAGGTTCTTTCTACACTTCACTTCACTTCACACTTTCACTAAAGAAACTTATATTTCGGTTTTTTAGGGGTTATTTAGGGGTTAAATTTTAAGGGCCCATGTTGATTTTGAATAAAACACAAATTATTTAGGGAATTATTGTCATTTCTTTTTATTATAATAATATTGATATGGTTCAATTATGTCTGGAACAAAATATCGGCCGAATGACCGCCGCGACCTCGGAGGCACACCTCCATCCAATGGTCCAAATTTTCGATGACGCTGAGGCATAAGTGAGGTCCTATGCCGTTAATGTGCCGAATTATATCATACTTTAGCTCTTCAATTGTTGCTGGCTTATTGACGTACACCTTTTCTTTTAAATAACCCCAAAGAAAGAAGTCCAACGGTGTCACATCTCATGATCTTGGCGGCCAATTGACATCGCCACCACGTGAGATAACACGGCCATTGAATTTGTCGCGCAAAAGATCCATTGTTTCGTTAGCTGTGTGGCAAGTGGCACCGTCCTGTTGAAACCACATATCGTCCACATCCATATCTTCCAATTCGGGCCATAAAAAATTCGTTAACTTCTCATGATAGCGAACACCATTCACAGTAGCTGCCTGACCAGCCTCATTTTGGAAAAAATACGGCCCGATGATGCCACCAGCCCGTAAACCGCACCAAACAGTCACTCTTTGTGGGTGCATTGGTTTTTCGACAATCACTCTTGGATTATCATTCGCTCAAATGCGGCAATTATGTTTATTGACGAATCCACTGAGGTGAAAATGTGCCTCATCACTGAAGATGATTTTCCGACCATTCTGACCATTGACGACGCTTGAAATGGTCAAGAGGCTTTAGTTCTTGAGTCAATTGCACCTTGTAAGCGTGTAAATGCAAGTCTTTATGCATAATTTTCATCAACGACGAGCGTGAGAGGTGCAATTGTTGGGCACGACGACGAGTTGAGGTGGACGGCTCTTCAGCCCCACTAACGCGAACAGCAGCAATATTTTCTGCAGTACGAGCTGTACGACCATGCATTGGTGTTTTCACATCTCCTACAGACCCGGTTTGCTCTAATTTTTGCACGATTTTTCCGATTGTACGCACATTTAGACGATTAAATTGACCGAAAAAATCACGAAGTTCACGATATGCATTTTGATTTGAACGCCCATTTTCATAATCAGCCTGAATAACTTTAACGCGTTGTGCGATTGTGTATCTTTCCATGGTTCAAATTGAGTTAGTCTGAAATTGAGAAATCTGAAATGAAATGTAGAAAAAACTTGACGTTTAGGTGTGGTTCACATTCAACATCGGCACTTAAAATTTAACCACCCTTTACAGTCTGTTTTTGATATAACAAATTATTGTTTCTTCCTACGAATTTTGATAAAAAAATGTACACTATATCATGTGAAATAAATGTATAAAGAATATTGCATATTCATAGGACTGAAATTAACGATCTGTTTTCAAATCTAGAGTACTAAAGTGTGATTCCTGTCTGTTATTTTAAATTCCAACAAAAAATATTTTTTAACTTTTGTTCGCACCCACGGCACTGTGCGCCGTGCCCATGCGCCGATACACGTGTAACCTTTTTTGTCTCGTCTACCAGAATCCGTTGAACGAAATCTGTTATTTTGAAAAAAAGTTCAAAATTGTCGTACATTGTTAGATAGGTAAAGATTGATTGTCAACAATGATAGAGATAAAGACAAGTTTGTTCAAAAATATTCTTTGGTTATGGTATGAAATATAACTTTTTCACACAAATTTTCTGTGGAGTATTAACGTTTAATTATTAATCTTTTACGTTAAAAGAACGGTCGTCTGTTTGGAACAGCCTGCCATTTTTTTTTTTACTTCTCTAGTACGTATACTTTTATGTAACGTTTATCGTATGTTTGTATTAAATAAAATTATGATTCTTATATTTGCATTGAATCTAAAATTAAAATATCTCTTTCAAGAGAATTTTTTATTTTCAGCACATAATACTTTCTTGGATTTGTCCTCGTTGAACCTTACAAGAGAATCTGATCTTTTTGTCAAAGTTTTGTCACATACTCGGTTCAAGGAGAAGAAAATCATTGCCTTTTCAGCAGCAAATAATCGACTAAATAAAGCACCATATAAAACGTTAAGCATAATGAAGTATACATTGAAATATTTAACATTGAAGGGAAATATATTTTATGCTCATAATACAAATGCAAATGGTAAGTTATGGAAAATAACTAAAGGATTTCAACAAAACACTCATAAAGACACAAACTCAATTTTTGCAGTTCAATTTGTAATAAATGCAACTATAAGATCTCAAACCCAACAGAACGCAAATAACAATACTAACAGAGAACGCATGAATGTGATATTTAATAATGAAAGTAAGTAACAAATAGTTTTTTTTGTTTTTAATTTTTTACAGCCACATTTTTTCGCAACTACTTTTTATTTGTTAGTAAGAAGTTAAAATGATTTTAATAAAGATTTGAGTTTTAGAAAGTGATAAAAAAAAATACAATTTTGTATAATTAATGTATCATGTATGTCAATGTTTTCCAAAATGTTGAAAAAGTCAATAGGTTTTCAATTTCAGTTGGGCTCATTTATTTTATAAATCAAAATAACATTAATCAATTATATGTTCGGCGTTTTGTTCGATCAACTTCTGCTATCTCTGTGGTAGCTTTATTATTCCGCTCTCATTATCAAAGGTTTTACCATCCTGTGGAAATAGCTCATAGTAGGAACCCAGAGGAAGAATGAGGAATGCATCTTATTTTTCTTTGACGAATTCTTTATTGAAAATAATATAGAAGAAATCATGCATACCAAGGTAAGTGAAGAGATAATGTGTGCGCCACTTTTTCTGATCTTCTTGCGTTACTATCCTGTTGAATTGAGGATCTTGTGAAGTTCGACGTATTTCTTTGATTCGATGCATCGAAATGTACATCGATATTTCAAAAACATCGAAGCATTACCAAGTCATATAAGAATTCTTCAATAACTGTATTATGCAGTAAGGGATATATTACATTTCCTATGACATTCCCGTGTTAAAATGCATCGATAGAGGTAAAGAATAGGCATGCAAGCTATAGATTACCATTCCGCTTACCTAGTCGCTCACTTTCCTGCTGGGCAGGTCCCTTCCAATCCCACCAGATTGAGAGCATAATCATCTCCTTGTGAATGTCTGCTTTTGCTTGCCTCTTCGGAGCTTCATATTTCTTAGAACAGCTTATTTTTTTCTGTTTACATTGTTGAAGGCAATTCACTTTCCGTCACCCGTAATCTTTCGCTTGAAAAATGCGTCGCTTTTTTACGTTTCATATGATGATCATAAATGCTAACGCGATTGACTTTGTGAATTTCTTTCAATTCGTGAGGGACCCAGACATCACAACTTTTTGATTAAGCCAGTGGACTTTGAATGACCGTGAACGCTTCCAACGGACAAATTTAGATTACTCGTAATTTCTCTGACTGTCGAATGCTTGGTTGTCTCCATTATCGTCTTGATTTGACGTCTTGATGATTGAAAAATTTCCATCACAAAAACGGGCAAACCATTTCTGACATTGGCCGCATTCAGCGGAGTCAACAGTTGAGTAAAAATTAGCTGAATGGTACAATTATGGACGGCCGTGGCGCAGTGGGTAGTGTCTGTAGCCCATACGCCAGAGAACCCTGGTTCAAATCCCACCTAACACACAAAGTTTGTTCAATTGAATTAATTTTTCTGTTCGACCGTTACCTCTCTGCAGACAATGGCAAACCTCTGAGATTAAAAACTGCCATGAAAACCTTCTTGAGAACATAAGCCGTTCGGAGTCTGCATAAAACTTGTAGGCCCGGTTCTCGATCATTTGTGTTCAAACATTTCACAAACATACACAACACAACTGATCAAAGTCAAAGTCCTTTTAAGGGCTGAAATGGCCATTTCGTTTTTTTTTTTTATTTTGGTACAATTATAGGAGCGCTCACTAAAATAGATCAGGTAGCGGACGCCATTTAATCGAGCGAAAAAATTCTATAAAGATTCTATTCTATTCTGAACTCAACTGTTGAGTGCGTTAACCCTTAACTGGTACACCTCAAAAAATGTAGTTACAAGTTTATGTTCTGTTTATGTTATGTTATGTTATGTACCTCACAGCTTGAAATGTACTGAGAGTTAGAGAATGAATGGTGAAATAATGAGATAAATATAATCTTTTCTTTTTTTAAGGAAGGTTAGGCTTAAACTTTGTCTCCAAATTCTAAACTTTGACAACTTTTCTGACGATTAGAGTAACAACACATTCAGAGAAAAACATCGCTCACTAAAGTATCGCTACCATAATAATTCACAACAGTTAACTACGCTGAATGCGCCCAATAATAGTTCACAACAGTTGACTCAGCTGAATTCGGCCAATGTCTTTCTTTAATCACATCTTCGCCATAAACGTACACTAATTTTTGTCTGGTTTCATTTTCTTTTTTGTCTTTTTTTTTTTAAGTAAAAGAGCAAAATATTGCGTATATGCTATAAATATCAAAGTTCTTTTTTTTTAAATACTCTTAAGACACGACTTCCAAAGAAAAGCAGAAGAAACTGAATAAATTTATTGGTTTTTAATAAACAGCTGAGCACAAGAAATGACATATACGTCAACATATGACAGATTTTTGACATTAACTGTGATGTATACCAGGAAAAAACGCTCTTTTTTTTGAACAACCAATATAATTAATATTTAATCTCAGCCTCAATTTTAGCACTTATCTAAGTTTGAATATTGTATATTCTCGTTAAAAAGCTAGGATAGAAACAGAAATCTAAGGAAAATTATCAAAGTATTTAACAAATTCTTGTATGAATAAAATCAAGTTATAAGATTAATTTGAACAAACATACATACATTCCGAATTCGTATTTCAGTTGTAGAAAACAGTAAAATTCAACATCAACCAAAACAGTTGTTAATCAATTTCCGTATTTTTTATTTATTGAATAAAAATATGCGATCCATAAGCAACATTCGTATGTGTGTCAAGGTTAGAAATAACTCAAACTAGCTGATGTGCCGGTTTATAAACAAATTTATTTTTATATTGCTTATTTTGCGTTTATACTGAGGTATATACCAGAATAATTTTTCGAGTACTACCAAATTTTATTCCTTTGACTTGGTTTTTTTATTGGAAGTACGTTCTGGTTAATTATTGATTGAGTGAAAACTAAGGCGCAATGAAATGTCGCCATGAATAATCGCCTAAAAGAAAAATCACAAAAAAAAATTTTAAGTCACCCAATCATTTTAATACAAATTTTGTTAATTTTTCATATGAAAAGATAACAGAAATGCAAATTTTTGCATTTTTGTTGGGTGAAATTTTTGTTTTTGGGATATTTTTCATATGAAATTAAGAATTTTTCATTTATTAGGTACCAAAAAGCTTATATCTGTATTTGTATAAGATATATATTTGCCATGTATGAAATGAACACGACTATAGAAATTGTATTGAATTGAACCCAATATATGTGGTTTAATTCAATGTACGGATTCTGTATGAAAATTTATAAAAATATTTCGTACAAGAGAAATACTATTTTTTTTAAGTATATATTTTCAAGAAATACTATTCATTCATGTTTATAAATAAAAATAACAATTGTAACAATTTTGGGCTGTAATTCAATATTTTTATGGAGTAATTTTTAGTTAATTTTGGAATCATATTTCAAAAAAATATAGGAATGCATTTGTTTCACAATTATAAAACTACACATGGAAATAATAAATAGAATTCATTAACTTTAATCAACTAATTAAATTTTATAAATTTGATACATATAATTCACAATATTCTTTTTAGCACAAATGGCATTTACTATTCTGAGCCAAATTGCTTTCCTTAGCAAATTTCCCAAATGGACTCCTCCAATTTACATTAACATAGTATATACCAGTCTGCAGCCCACTGCTCGTTACATAGCCCATCCATGCATTTTCAACATAATTACATGTTTGTTGTTTCAATTGCTGCCAAGAATCACAATGATTGGCCAAAAAGTTGTGCTCGTTCCAGGGATACACGCTTTCAGCGAAATATTCCACGGCACGACTGTGAGCACAGGTGAATGTAAAGCAGCCGGGTGGTAGCGCATTTGCACCACCTGGATAAAAATCGACGTGGCCAATAGGTTCACGTTTGGCTAAAATACCAATATTCGTATGTATGATATCAACAAATTCTGCATCGGTTTTACGCAAACTTGATAGGGTATCATTTCGACGAAAACAGGGCTTTGCCGGATCCAGTCCGGTGATGCGTGGTATTAATTTGCCCGTCAGTTGTTTAAAGGTGCGACCTGCTGCACCCATAATATGAGCACCCAAACTATGACCTATTTGAAGTTATCTAAAGTTAATACTTGGCTTTTTTTAACTGGCAATGA
Organism: Coremacera marginata; assembly: GCA_914767935.1. Classification (NCBI taxonomy): domain Eukaryota; kingdom Metazoa; phylum Arthropoda; class Insecta; order Diptera; family Sciomyzidae; genus Coremacera; species Coremacera marginata. The sequence continues at coordinate 161,839,944 of OU612047.1, forward strand.
TATTTGAGGTATGGCTTACCTATTAAATGTATATTTTTGATTGGTGCCAACTTTTGCAGGTGAACCAAACCGGTTGCAATATGTTTACCGATATTTTCTGTATTTAAGGCAGACCATTTATACAGCGTGTCAACATACCTGGCTGCATCAACAATCTGTAAATTGATATGCTTAAAGTTGTTAGTATTCGTTGCAGAAAAATATCAGGCATGTTCTGAAATACGAATCACGTCGGTACCGGATTCAATTCGATACTGATTTTTTTGGCGGATTGTAGGTGTGCTGACATTCGGTTTATCGTAATTTAACTGAAATGTAGTCCGTTCAAATTTTTGTTGGAGGATTGTAAGCGTTTTAATGAATTTAAATTAGAAATTTTCTTTTTAAAAATATTTTGTTTTATATACAGGGTGTCCCGCAACTGAGGGCAACTATTTACGGAGGTGAATTGTGATGTCGAGCTGAGCCAAAAATTATTAGCGTGAAATTAATTAACATTTCACGATTTTGATTCACATTATTGTTTCTAGCAGAAAAACAAACTTACAGAAAACTTATTTTGAGAGCTCATTGCAAATAAAATGACAATCAACTTTCTAACGGTATACCAATAAAGCCCACCGACTTAACCGTTACCGAGCTGTGCTCGTGTGAATATGAAATCAATAGGTTGAAACTACTTAATTTCAACTTGGAGTGGGAATTTCTTAGAACTTCGCGTAATAAATTTAATTGTTTTTTAATATATATTGTGTTTTTATTCAATTCTAATTTCAATAACACCAAAAACATAAATATTTCTCTAAAAATAAAAAAGTTGGCTGTACTAAAAAAATTACACTTATTAGAAACAATGATATACAATGGCGGTAGGGTGAGGTGGGGAAATGTGTACCGTGGGTTGATGTGTAACACGGCGATTTTTTGTACAAAATGTTGACATATGATTGAAGGAACAACTGTTATATTATGTTTCTTTTGACAGCATCTAGTTTTCCGTAAGTGTTGGAAGTGTTGGCAGACATTCATATTATTGGAGTTCTTTAAAAGCGTGAAAAATTTTTGCTAAAAAGTTTTTTTTATAAAAATAAAAATTTTTCATTAGATTTTAGAAGTGAGTAGATGTAAAATATTCTATTGTTTAATTTCTTTAAATATGACTAAAGATTTTTCATTTTTTTACATTGTGGTAAAATAACATCAGTGAAAAAAAGTGCATTACATTGGGGTGATGTGTAACACTCACGGTGGGGGGATGTGTAATACATCTTTCACATTATAATTGCCATTGAAGAGGCAACAACGTCAAACTCTGAACGCTATGTACATCAACGGTATCTGTTCATGCAATCGGCCCGGTTCATACTACGTATATTCAGCGCAGGCCAAAAGCGTGGTAGGAAATCAATGAAAAGCAACACCACAGAAACGCTTACAGTTGCAGGAGGTGGATAAAAAAGAAAAATGGAAATGAAAACCAAACAAAGAACAAAGAAAGCTGCCGGTGCATGGCCACGAAACCGGCGCTCTTCGTCGTCGTCTAAAGAAGATCGAGATTTTTGCATGATTTGTTGTGATTTTTTTGCCAAAACATTTAACTCTTAAAAATTTACTTGAATGCAATAAATGCAAATTTTTATTTCATTAAGTTTCAAAAAATTAAAGTTGCTGGCCTTTAAACAAACTTTTTGTTGGTATTACACATCACCCCACCTTTTTGAAAAAGACCAAAAAAGCCATATTTGGAATTTTTGTTATACTTCATCCATTTCACAAAATATTCTACAGCCATGAAAACACTCACTTCGAATTGGTTCTTCTGCAAGGAAAAGGTCTTTAAATCAATCAAAAATTAAATTTCTCAACACTTTTATTGTAGCATATAAAAACGTGCTACACATCACCCCACTTCAGCCTACAATTAGTTATGCAGTAGATAATATCATTGTTTTTTAATAAGTATAATTTTCTAGTACAGCCACCTTCTTTATTTTTAGAGAAATGTTTATGTTTTTGATGTTATTGAAAATAGAATTGAATAAATTACAAATTTGACAATAAAACAAAATTTCATCTATTACGCGAAATTCTGAGAAATTTTCATTCAAAATTGAAATTTATTAGTTCAACCGATGGATTTAATTTCACGCGAGGCCAGCTCGGTAACGGTTAAGTCGGTTGGGTTTGTTGATATACCGCTAGATAGATGATTTCATTGCCTTTGCAATGAGCTACCAAAATAATTCTTTTGCAAGATAGTTTTTTTGCTAGAAACAATAATGTGAATCAAAATCGTGAAATGTTAATTAACCCTCTTAGCTCCTAAGAATGTGAAAATAGACCCCCACCACTCCCATACAATTTTTTGTTCAACTCGATATCACCTTTCACCGTCGTTAATAGTTACACTCAGTCGCGGGACACCCCGGATATGATACAAATAAATGCTGCCTATGATATTCAAATATATTGTAATAACAAAATATTTAAAGGGGGAAAACATAAAACTTCAGCTCAAAATGCGTTGTTGGATTTCATGGAAAACATGCTGATATCGCATAATTGGACAATTTCAGGGGATAACTTTGATCTCGCAGAAATCTCCGCTTTATTTTTTCTTCATTATGCTTTTCTTTTTTTTTTTTTTTTTGGAATATGCAGCGATTATCACAATATTCATTTTTTGAATTCATATTTAATTAAACTAAAATTTAATTATTCTTATAAGACAGTGTTAGATTCACTGTTAATGCGTTCGGTAAGAAACCTGTTCGAATCCGATTGCATAAATTTCCGATCGAAATCTTGAACACCTTTTTGAATGAGAATCGGAAATGAATTCCGATTTGCATCTACTTCCGTGACTCCACTTCCGAGATGGATTTTAGAACATGCCTGATAAATGGAATTCATATGTTTTTAAAACCAAGAAAGGTGTATAAAAAATTAGTATAAAACTATCTCTTTTTTTTTGGTAAATTTAAATTTAGAGCTGAGCTTTATTTTTCTGTACATCTTTCAAATTAGATGATAGTGAAATATTTGAAATTTACGTTATGTTATACGTATCATACTTACGATAAAGTTAACATCTTGTCGACAGAGGAAAGCCTTCGACAAAATCTGAATCGTGGCTGAGTCATTTACAGTATTTGTCCAACCTGTTGCTAGCAAAACAACTTTTTTGGTGCTATTAAAAGCCTTCAAATGCCAAAGCTTTTCAGCATCCAAAAGAGGGACACTGTAGTTCTTGCAGGATGTTATAAGCTGAAAGTTCATTGTTTGTATATCGGGCACTATATTTTTGGGTACTCTATGAAAGATTAATGTTGAGGAACCTATAAATGTAAATCATATTAGTTTGCACACAAGGTCAGTCAAAGTGGGTTTTAACGTACAAAAGATATCGATAGCAGAGGCTGCTATCTCGAATGGATATGATGCTATAATATTCTTTTTCACTAAAAATATATCATATAAAGACGGTAGTGTGAAATGTCTGCCTGATGCCAAAAGCGTTGAGTTATCATTAATATTAACTGTACTATTAGTGACATCCTTTTCTATAAAACAGTCACCAACGCCAGCTAAAATACTGAAGAGCACAATGTTATTTCGAAAATAAAGCATATTTTTTTAGAAACTTATTTTCAATTTTTTCGCTATAACGTAGTCGAACACCTACTAAACTTTTATCACTGAAAAGCAGTATAGAACTAAAGTATTTTAACTTTAAAGACTAGCTTAATCGACATCATTTCAATTTTTTTATAGATCTTCAATGTATAAAGAATAATTTTTCTATACATTTGTTGACAGAAGTGTTTTTATTATTTCCATTCAGTTTAGCCGAAATAATTTCTGATTATAAACGATTGCTTATAAAAGTAAATAAATATGTTCATTTCGATACACTAGAGTGTATCAACTTTTGATAAAATTCATTAATTTACTATTTGTACTATGCAATATTTTAAAATAATATAAACAAATTAATTAAAAATATCACTGAGCTATCTATAATAGCACTATCTTCATAGAGTGAATTGACTGCAGTATTTTTTGCACTTTTTTAACATTAATCAGATGATTCCGATGATATAGACCAGTTGCCCAAAAGATCTTAAAGCGGGGTACACTTTGACCATTTTTTTTCGTCAGTCAACAGTCAACAACAAACATTTTTGTGGTTGAGTAACAGTCAGAGATCATATTTGTTGAATTTATGAGTGTCACTTATGATCGCTAATGTGTACCACACTTAATGTGAGAAAAACTTACCCACTAAAATAGTAGTTCGGTTCACGAACAATCTAACGAACATATTTAACAGCCAACTCATCTAACTAAGTGGAGAATCGAATAGACTATGAATAGACTATAAATAGTTATGAATTGGTGTTAACCCGAATTGTACCAGCGTCTCCATATGGAGCCACAAAATATGCTCGTGGAGTTTATTTAGGTTTTAATCATAAGAATATTATTTTATTATACTAAAGACGTATTTTGCTTCCTAAAACATTGTTTTTAAGATCTAGTAACTTTTGTATCTCTAGACTCTTGATACAAACCATTTAAAAAACCTGCATAAAATAGCAGTTTTTACAAATATAACAATTGAAAAAAATTTTTTTTGTTTTCCCGCAAACTTTTTCCAATTGATATATATGCATTTAGAATCAGAAATAAGTGTACCTTGTCCAAAATAATTTTTTTTTTATTAATTTTTACTAAAAAAAACAAAAAAAAATTCAAAAAATTATAAAAATAATTGTGGGTTAAGAACCTAATTGAAATTACTCAATCTTCGTAAACTATCGCCATAATATGTTGCACACAGTTATGAATTACTTTTTGCAATACCTTAATTAAGTATTTATCTTGTTAGCTCATTTTATACTAATAATATATTTCGGATTTAGCACATGAACTGCAGTCACGAGCCAAAATTTTATTTATTACAAAACTAAGGGTTAGTTTTTAACAAAGCAAGAATGGGGAAACATCTCTATGGAGAGAGATAGAGAGCAAAAGCTCCTTATAAAAAACGTTTTTAAAAAATAAAATCGACTTCAAAACCACTACAAAGTAAAAAGTAATTTCAAATTACTTTTCCTATTAATTTCTTGATCAAATTTTATCATTTATTTATACATATTATTGTATTACAAATCTTATTATTTAATTTTTTTCTAATTTGTTTTATAATCACATATATATTAATTTCTTTATAAATATACAGCCTTTAAAGTCGGTGGCAATAGGTGTGTTTCCGTACTCTACACTGTGTAAGATTTGTGTAAGTTCAAACTGAGAGAGTAAAAATGAAATGTGAGAATAGTTGCAAAAGTACGGAAACAGCTTCTAGTAAGTTTCAAGCACAAAACAGCTGATTTTGCCTGCAGACGTGTCAAACGTAAATTGCGCCAGTTAAAATTATCGTCAATTTGTTTGTGAAGTAGGTAAACTTATTTCTAACTATATATTACTATAAATAATTAATTTATAGTTAAAAATGGAAGGCCAAAAAAAAATTCAGGTGATTGTTGCTTCATCTTCTTAATGCTTGTTCTTACTTTACTCGAAGTTTTGAGTTCTAGCACTCTCTGTGCACTTTGTGTGCTCGAGAGAGCGATTTTATGCTTGTTCTTCTTTTCCCATTTTAAGCACAGAAAGTACGGAAACAGAAAATAGTGTCCCACAATATACAAAGTGTGAGTACGGAAACACATCTAATATAATAAGACTTTTATAAAATTAACGCTTTCGATCACTGAATACAATAACGAGAGCTTTTGTTTGTTGAGAAGTGGGCCTGTTACTCGCTGATCTTAACTTCGGTACATAAATCTCGTTCGTATTGGCTCAATGACGAATGTGTTCCATGCATTATTTGTGCAGCTGTAACACACCCATGGCATATTTAATATAAGCTTTATAAGCTCACCCAAACCATCAACGATCAAATTACAATTCAATTCCAATTCCTCATCATTTCTCAGGAATGTAGTTGGAAAATTACATTAAAGAAATTGTTATTGGTAATTGGAAAAATTCGTCAATTACATTTCTGAGGAATTGAAATTAACAATTACCAATTTCTTAATTAAGGAATTAAGGTGGAATTAATTCCAAAAGGAATCATTACAACTCAGCTCTGCCATTAGCATGAGAATGTTTATGTGCGCAAAGCTTTTTATCAAATTTGATCAAGAAATTGATATGAAAAGAAATTTGAAATTATTTTTTACTTTGTAGTTATTTTAAAGTCGTTTTTGTTTTTTTTTTTAAAGTTTTTATTTCTTTCTTTGTAGAGAACATGATACATTTTCGAAATAAGTTTATAAACTAACTAAACACAATTAAGGATTGTTGAGCAAAAGGTTTTAGTTCAATTTCTCAGTAAATTTTTTGAGCCTCAAGATATCATCTCCTAACAGAGAAAAGTGTCACGACCTTTTTCAAATCCCACCCATTTTATTGATCGTACTTTTGTAAAAATTCTACATGAAGTCTGATGTAAAATCTTTCTAGAGCTGTATCAATAACAGAGCTGTAAAGGAATGCATTCAATTTGATTTTATTAACAAAAAAGTGAGAACTTTTAACTTTTAACTTTAACTTTTAACAAAGAAATCAGTCAATAACGATATAAGAATCCATTCAATGAATACAAAACTAATTTTACTCCTCGCTTTTTACTCCTCGTTGTGTGATTTGCTTTGAGTGAAATCTGAAAAATTATCGACAGATTTTTTCTTAGAATTTTATAAGGTTTATCTTTGTTTCTGCGTTTTTTACAACAAGACAATTTAATATATCAAATATAAAAAAACATTTGCCTGCCATGGGGCAAATGAAGTCTCCGATTGAAGTCCTGTACTCTACCCACTGAGACAAACACCTTCTTTATTCAGAAGCATTGATTCAGTATTAAGTGCAAATGAATCTATGTTGCAGCACATCCAATAATATATTAATGCATTTGTGTGGTTTGTGTAGCTGCTAGGCTACTTGCTACAAGAGTTGATTAAATGATTTTTATGGTTTGACTAGGTGCTAACGCTGCAGCCACACGTGATAGTACTGGCATGCTAATAAAGAATATGTATTTACTTCGAAAATATTCCGAAATAATCAACAAATTTCGCTGCGGCCACACGTGATAGTAAATTTTCATTTCATTATCAATATTTTTCAAAATGAAATGCAACTTATTCATATGATATTTTATGTGTCATATAAGGGCAATTCAAATAATTGCATATATTCCACTACAAGACATGAAAGAAAAGTGCATATTTAAAGTTCGAATATTTTAGGGAGAAAATACAACACTGTTTTCTTACTTCGATTTCGCACTGGCTGTGGTTGTCGAAATTCACTGTCTCAGTAAAAGTTGTTGCCAAGGTTGATTTATAAGGTTGTCGCAGGGCTGATCGAACTCTCTTCTCAGTACCCATAATTGTCAAAACCAGCCAATTTTGCGAATGACTACGAAAGAAAAATGGATGATAAAAGAGAGCACTTGCAGATTTTCTATGAGCTGTCAACTTCGATTTGACAATTATGGGTACTCGCTCTCTCCCTTGCGACAACCCTATAAATCAACCTTGGTTGTTGCCAGTGGACTGCCAGTGATGTCAAGGTGTGAGTGTATTAGTGAAAAGTGAGAGTGTATTGAGTTTTCCGAACTGTTACTGTCTTCGGACTGGCACGTGTGGCTAGGGGGTAAGCCACTTACTACAAGAATCATCAGTCTTGCCACTTTTCCACAATTGTGATAAGTCTAGCACTTTTTGGTTTCTACCACTATTTGAATTTTTTAAAATCAATCACTTTTTAATATATTTATATAAAAACTACTGCATTATAATTAAAATTTTAGATATTTTATTACATATAATATTTTATTTATTATTGCATTTAATATTTTATTCTAGTGCTGTTTGAGGAACATTATATGAAAATTATTTGCAATAAAACTAGTTCAGCGGGAAAAAACTTGCTTTAGGGTATACTTCTTATGATTTGTTTTGCTATAGAATTTCAGTCTAATTTTTCCTTAAGAAGAAAACTATATTCCAACGTTTTTTAAAATTCACCACTCATTTTAGACTCAACCTACCACTATCTAAAATTTGCAAGTGACAACACTGGTCATCTCAATTTGTTAACGCCATCTGTTAACAACTGTTAACATAGCTGCAGTTATATATTTAATATTAAATCAACATTAAAATTCAACAGAGTTGCTTGGCTCGGTGGAAAGGGTGTAGGTTTATTAATGAATGGGTCATGGGATAGATGCTCACGATGGGCGAAGAAGTATTTTTTTTTTTGTGAACGCTTGTGCTGTTGTTGGTACATGCTTTTGTTTTAACCATGACTGTAACATGTAATAAAATAAATAAAATAATAATGAAATGTAATAAAATGTACTGGTGTGAATATTAACGTGTGTTTTTTTAATTTATTTAATGTTGCTTTAAATTTATAAAAAAAACCATTAAATTATCACATCTACACACAGAAAAATAACTACGGCGTTTTGGTTAAAATGGCTTGGGTAACAATTTTTGCATGAAGCCTAAGAAATATGGGTAAGTTTCATAAGTTTTTTGTCAACTTGGTTATGCCAACATTGTATTAAATGCCAAAGATACTTGGGCAAAAGCAAATTGAGTTCTTGCAATCTTTTCTCTTATTGCTACTCTTTGTGTCATACGCGGACATTATTTGCTTTCCTTTTCTTATCATTTGTAGTAACGTGCATGTATTTCGCAGATATTTATTCGTTACACCGACGAAACAAGTAGAACAGTAAACTGTTTAGTGTACCACAGCGGGAACCACGCAAGATGTCTGATGAGTTAATATTAAATTAAAATTGAGTTCATTAAAAACAGAAAAATATAAAAGTGGAAAAGGTGTTAAACAAAGCTGGAAGGATGAAAAAAACAAACGAATCCTAAGAGAACAACAACAACGCAAGCGCTTGTTGCAAAGCCTATAGGAAATCTTCACTAGTATAGGCATAACTTACCTAATACTTACTGGGTTATGATACCCAAGTTACTTTTTTAATATGGCCTTAAATCTACAGCAACCCATTTTAGCAGAAGGCCTTCAACAGAACACACAAGTTCTAGCATAAATTGCCTAATGGCAAAATAATGCGACTGCCTAAATTCCATTTGTTGTATTAAAAAAATACCTAGATAACGCATTCTGACCGAAGGTCTTAGGCAAATTATACCCGAAAATTTTATAATTTTAAATGTTTCCTTTGTGTTTATGAAACTGTGAAAAAGCTTCGCTTCTCTCGTGTGTCCAACGACGCACCTGTTTTTCTTTTTTTATTCATTCATCAAAGATCAAGAGCAAGTGAGAGTAGCAAATGGAGCTAAAGTTACGTTTTTTTGCTGAACTGAAGTGCGAATTCTTACTCTAAAGCAGTCAACGAAAGCAGCTGTTATAACTTCATGTTCAAAGCGAACACCAAAGTGTTATTAAAATACTAAAACAAACATTACAATTTTCACAATTGTCGCACATCGAAGTTATAACGTATCGCCACTGGTTGGAGTTCTTGTTAACGTCGGAAAAGCTTTCATTTGTGTTTAGCTCTGTTCACATGTTCATTACATTTCATTAAAGTGAAATTTCCATAATAATAGAACTTAAAATAAATATAATGTGATTTCGAAATTTTAAAAATACAAGTATTACGTTACATCGGAGAGGGTGGGAGGGGATCAAGACTTTGTGACGAAGTGTGACAGGGGGGAAGGGGGGTTCTAAAATTGTCCAAACACATGTTACGTAATTAATGAACAGCCTCTAAGACGATAACTGATAACATAAAATCAATAAAATCATAAAATCAATATTTTTAAGAAATCATCAGTTAAAATAAACCGCAGAAAAACATTTAATAATTAATACAGAATTAATTTGTAGTCAATTGTTCAGTGTTTAAATTGATATTGTCATATTTTTGCTGTTGCCCTGTGAAATTATGTATAAAAGACTTTTTTGTAATTCGTTCTCTTATGAGGCGAGAAGGAAGGTTGAATCAAGTGAAAAATATGAAAAAGTTTTGATGTAGCAAAAAATATATCAAATATATCAAATCTTGATTCATAATTTCCATGTTACAACACATACCAACTTCTACACCATCTCTTTTTTTTTCTCTTTGTCGGTCTCTGCCTAGAAGAGGAAATTGCTTGGGCCACATTTCCGCCACTACTCAAACTTATCGAATTGGACATCAGTAATTGTTCCATTGAGTACGTGACCAAAGCGGCATTTAAAAATCTTTCAAATTTGCGACGTCTCTTTCTATCACATAATAAATTGCTTAAGATACCTGCCGATACCTTCTTCTACGTCCAAGCCATTAACTATCTCGATCTATCGTTTTTGAATGTGGCTGATTATAATATACCGTATCCCACGCTGGAGGTGGCTTTCAATTTAGTCTATGGAGTAAAAATCCCGCAGACCACCTTTAAATATCTGCCCACAATGGAGTATTTAGACTTGTCTCACACTAAATTGACACGCAATAGCGCCATGGCCTTCACACAACTCAGCGAACATTTAAAATTCCTAAGCCTGTGCTACACCGCCTTCCCTATGATAAGCAATGCTTTTTTCAAGAATACTGCACTCATAGCACTTGATCTATCTGGTAATCCATACGCCTCCCATCACATTATCGATGATACTTTCGAAGGTGTCAGTGATACACTTAAGTATCTGTTCTTCGAACAGTCAAACATCAAGGATCTCGACTGGGTAAAGTCACTTTCGAGCATTCGCGTTCTAGGACTAACAGGTAACAATATCAACTCGATTTCGCTTGATACTTTCAGTGCCCTGCAGCAACTTCAGATACTAGATCTGAGTTCAAATCATGTGGGAAATTGGTACAAGCAGGTTTTCACAAATAATGTACGACTTCGCATTCTCAATTTGCGCGACAACAACATCAACATCATTACAACGGAGATGCTCAAAGACTTCCAACAACTCGAATATCTGGGAATTAGTGATAATGATTTCGTATGCGATTGCTTACTCCATGACCTGATGGACATAGCCGCTTCTAATAACAAGGATGCTACCTGTATGTATGATGTGCTGCGCGAAACTCATGATCTGCTGGTCGAAAAAATGACTGCAGTAACTTCGTTTTTTAACTTTAAAATATTGTACCAAAATGTGACTCAGCAGCTTGGTTTGGATATCATAGCACAGTCGGTGATCAATCGCTATTTGCCCACGCTGTGGCATAGCAATAGAAATATAAAATTTTATGATTTAGCTCAAAATCGTTACCAGCTACGTTTTGTAAATAGCTTCTATAAACAATTAAAACAAGAAGTTGTGCCTGCGCACTGTCATGCATCAACTACGGAAACTCAAACGTATCAGAAGCTGAATGAATCGCAGCTACATTTTCAGCTGCTCGACTATTCGGATGACCATTACTGGTGCTTCAATGAAACCGAACAGCTTCAGTTCGTGCAACTTAATTGCCAGATGCGTAGTTATGGAGACATTGAGGAGCAGTTGCATACGCTTACCAAGTATGTGCTGACTGGCATTGGAGTCTTGATCGGTGTGATGTTGCTAATCGTTCTGATCTATGTGAAACGCTGGCACATTCATTACTACTACTCTTCGATAAAATCGGCAGCTTTGATGTCATTAGCCACAAAGGAAACTGTAAATAAGTTTAAAGAACTCTCCGAAACGGATCCAAACTTGGTCTACGACATTTTTATAAGTTACTGCCAAAATGATCGAGACTGGGTGCTAGAGGAACTGATACCGAATGTTGAGGTCGCTGGCGACATTTCAATATGTATGCATGAGCGTGATTTTCAGGTGAGTAAAATTGTATTTTTAATATTACAAGTTCGATGAGCAATTTTTAAAAAAAACCATCCAGGTTTTAAAACAAAACATCCATGTATTTTCAGTATTTTTTTTTGTTTTTGCGATATATAGTGCATGTAAGAATGTCTGCTTAGTCCTTAAATGCTTTAAATTTATCGCTTAAGTACAATTAAACCCGTTGTCTTCAAACTTTGTGTAAAAATATAATAATTTCACAGGTTTGAAAAAAAGAAACAATATAGCGTGTATTATAGTGAAACTTCTTCTCTGTGTACACTTTTTCTCTTCTAGATTTAGAAATATTTTAGTGTAAGAGAGAAAAAGAAAGAGAGAGAGAGATCTCAAAAGAAATACAGGCAAACCTGTTTTTGTGCGGTGGTTAGGGACCACACAAAAATAACCGTATAAAAAAAAGTACAGAGCTTTACAGTTGCTTTAAAAAATTGTTTTCGAGACAAAATAAAAAAGTATTATTTGTATGCGGTGAAACAACTCAAAACCTGAATTTTCTGATTTAGAAAATATACGTGCGAACATTTTTAAATATTTTATTGACATATGTCAATAATAAATTTTATGCATACAAAAGTTTTCATCCATTATCCTTCGTAGTCTGACAATGTGCGAACTTTTTTGTGGTAAGCTCGTTAAGACAAAAAAAAACCATGAGAGTAGTAATTAGCGTATTCAATACTTATATTATAGTACATAGCAAATCAAGAATCGAAAAACTTATTGGCCGATAACTTCGTCAATTATCTTCATTTTCATATACCGCACAAAAAAAAAATCGCACCAAAACAATTGCACAAATAAAAAAATCGCATAAAAACAATCGCACTAATAAAAAATCTCCCAAAAAAAAATATACCACAATTTGATTCGTCCTTTAATTGGTAACCTTGTAAACGTGTAAGTAGGGAATATATATTGTTTTCGTAAAAGTTCGAAATTGGCTGCAAGTTGCTTCAGCGTCCACATGTGCAAGTTCAAGTTCATTTAAAAATGTCGTCGAATGCGAAGGTTCTCCCTGCAATTGCAATATTGCTTGACATGAAGAAGTTAAAAAACGAGGAAAACATGTTACCAGTGTTGCTTCACTATTATTTATTATTAGCTTATTTCGATAAGCTCCGCCCCAGCAGCAGATTCCATATTGAAGTTTTGATTGGAAAACTCCAAAAGAAAACATTTTTAATATTTAAATCGAACAAAAATTCTTAATGGACTAAAAACTTCGCAGCGTTCGAGATAATTTCGATAAATTTTTGAGATAACGTAAAATAATTGCATCTATTGTAGTTCCGGATTTTGTTGTTAATTCGTTAGGATTGTTTTTTGTATTCAAACCAAATTTTTCGTGAAGAAAGTTAGAATCATTTGAAGAAAAATTTACGTTAAAATGTCCCCGATAATCATAGGGATTTTATCATCGCTTCTACCAAGAGCATCAATACCTGTGGAAAAAAATTTTAGTGCCAAACCTATCCGTCATATTGAATTTTAAAACTGTCAATTTAGATTCGAAATCAAATCCGTTGGCCAAATTTTAAAATTACAAAAACTTGCAAAAATACAAAAGCATCTAGGTGCCAACTCTATCCACCATCTTGAATTTCAAAATAATAGGTGTGTTTCCGTACACATTTTCGAGTAAAAGTCGAGTAAAGTTCAATGTGAGAGAGTAAAATGAAATTTGAGAATAGTATCAAAGGTATGGAAACGACTTCCGGCTAGTTTCAAGCACGAACACAGCCTATCATATGTAGGCAGCGCCAATTTTAACTTTTTACAAATGCAAACGACGCCAATTTTAACTTCATATTTTATATTTATTTATATGTATTGATATTTATTGATATTTAACAATTTGTAAATTTGTTTTCTATCGCACAACATAACCAAACATCGAACGACAATTTGCCATTTGCTTGTTATTCTTGATGCTTATTCTTCTTGATGCTTGTTCTTATGTAGCTGGAACAAATTTCTTCTAGCACACTTCGAGCAACTTTCGAACTCGAGAGAGCGGTTTTATGCTTGTTCTTCTAGCTAAAAAAAGTACGGAAACACGTTCTAGCACATTGCAAGTTACTACAATTGAGTACGGAAACAGACCTAGTGACATCAGATCCAAAATAAGCGTAAGGGGGTCACTGTTAGATGATGCTAAGAACGCTTAAAAGAACATTTTATTAGAGAGCAACTCTATTGTAAAAAAATATTCTAACTCATTCGGATTCATCGACCCATTTATACCTAGGTTATAAACAAAAACGTTGAACTTTTTTGTTACATGTTTATAAACATGCATACGTGTTTTTTCCTCAATAAAAATCGTCACACGCCAAAGAAATTTCACTTAAAAAAATAATTTTTTATGATTTTAACCACTTCATTCCGTATCACGAAAAAGCACACAAATAATGAACAAAACAAAAGAAGCAATGGATATTTGTATGAAATATAGTATTGCTGCTCGTCGTGCCTATCGTTGGTGTGCTTTTTCCCGATAAAAAACTTGTAAGTTAATCTTATATTATCGTGGGGATTATCTACATTAAAAAAAATAAAAAACAATCCCCCATTTACCCGAGAAGGCACAATTTTCAGTATGTATTGCAATGACTAACTTTTCTAGAATATTGGGATGAAGCAAGATTAAGAGATAGGTACCTTAAGTTATGGGGCAAAGAGATTTGAGAAGATCGCCTATATAATAATTCCAATTTTTATAACTTTGTAAAATCAAATAATAAATCATTGTACGAAGCATAGTACGAACATTTTCGAACTTTTATAAGCATCTTAAAACTTCATAAGAGATCCTAAAGAATTTGAAACAATTTAATTTTTGACTTCTTGGAATCATTCAATCTAAATAATTTTTTTAATTTAATTTTTAAAATTATTTTTTTCCCACTTGTTCAACGCAAGAAATGTTCATTGCATACTTTTAGGAACTTTTTACTTTTAGTTATTAAAAAATTTAAATTTTTTTCCAAAGCTGTAGACAAATCTTGTCACTTTCACTCAAATAGTGTATGTATAGTGAAATTTATTGAAATTTATTTATTGAACATTTTCATAGAATATTTTAACCCTTTACTTTTTAGGCTGTTTTTTAAAAAGGTTAAAAAGTACCCATGGAAAGGGGTGCTAGTGAGTTAAAATAGTTTAAAAATTATTCTTAAATGTTGGCTTAGCACAAAAAATCAAATATAACTTATATTAAAACTCTTTTAACTTTTTTTTGAGTATAAAAAAGGAACCCTTAAGATATATACCTTGGGACTCCTTAAGAAACCTTACGCACAATGCTAATAAATCATAACCTTGGGAGTATGTTTCATTTTAAAACTTTTATTAATACGAGTTTCTCTTTTTCAAAACTTTGTATCTTCCCTACTTTACAGATTGGGCTCACTATACTCGATAACATTATCTCCTGCATGGACCGCTCAAAAGCATTAATGCTTATAATATCCACAAACTTTTTGTTGAGTCATTGGTGTCAGTTTGAAATGCATCTTGCGCAGCATCGGTAAGATAAAAATTTTAACAACTTATAAATTATTTAATTTCATTATCTATGTTCCATAGCATGTTCGAAGCTAGCAAAGAGCATTTGATTTTAGTATTTTTGGAAGATATACCACGCAGCAAACGACCCAAGACATTGCAGTATTTGATGGAAATGAAAACATATATTAAATGGCCATCAGGTCGATCAGGAAAGCAAACAAAGCCAGATGATAAAAAAATATTTTGGAAGCGAATGAGAAGATCGTTAGAAAACATTGGTTTAAAGAATCGAGAATCTAATGCATAGTTTGTTGTGCTAGTCAGCATGTTACAAGAATGTAGTTTTTGTAATAAAAGACATGAATTATTGTAGATGCTTTAATAGATAGCTAAAATATATTTAATAGTAAATTGTACCTGATTAGTGAAGCAGAATGTTAGCTCTAAGGTATTATTATTATGTAATTCAAAACAAAAGATTGATTTGTAAAATTTATTGAAAACAATTATGTATCGAAAAAAAACTATTATAAAAACTAATATATTTTGGAAATATCTTCGTATTGTACTTTCTCTACAAAGCGTCCTTTGAGTGTACCTCGAGCGATTTCAACAGTCACACAATAGTTTCGTTCGTCCAGTTTGCGCAGTATCGCTTCAGAGCTCCGGTAAGCACCATTAACCACAAGCACGGGTTTATCAATGGCTGGTATTACTGTTTCCAAATGTTCCTATAAAAAAAAAAAAAACAAAAATTGTAAGGATTTTTTAGACAAAATTAATATACATGTAGAAGTTGTTATAAGAAATTGTTATAAGTTGCTATAGAATTTTACCTACCTGATCTACTTTAACTTTCTCGCCCGTCTCAATAAATTTTATCTTTGCCCGATATTTGTCTATGACTTCTTGCACGACCGCCTTCTGTTTGTAGAACTTCTCGCCTAATGACTTGTCCACGAATTTTACAACGATACCCTCATGCAACCAATAGTCTTTGCGGTTTACACGTTCCTTCTTATTTTCTTCCTGCTTAATAATATCATCTAAGGCAGACGTGGTTGCACTTCCTGATCTTTTTTGGCTTGGGAGTTTGGGTTTCTTAAATATTTGTTCTGTGTCTGCAGCATCATAATCATCATCGTTGTCAACTGGTGCTAGCCTTTCATTCTTAGGACGCTTTAACAGCAAGGCAGATTTTCCTAACAGCTTCTCTGAAATTACTTTTTTTTCTAATCTAATATCCAATTTGAGTGGTTGCTCTTCGTCACGCCTTAGCTCAGTGTATTTTTCTGTGACCTGCTCATCATCATCGTGCCCTTGTGATTCAATTTTATCTTTCTCAATCTGTTTTTCAATAAACTCAAACATGCGTTCCTCGTCATCTTTGTCCATTTTCTGTTTCTTTTCGGCGCGACACTGTGCTTCGAGTGCCTCTGGGCTACGATCAATGTATGTAACAAACCAGCCTTTTTCAGTTTCGTCAGCGACAGCCTGTCCAGTGCGTCCTAGCCACTTAACATAATCAGATAGAGTCAGCCAGCGTGTAGCATTCATGTGCACATGGTCCTTGGCTGCAATGTACTCCTGATAGACTTTATTGGCATTAACTCGCTTGGTGCCAAAACGCCTTCGAAGCAACTCCATATAGCCATCCGAGAACTCTTGTGAGAAGTTGTGCAGAAACTTTCCAGGGGAATCAGCGAAGATCAGTAGCTGGCGCTGATGAGATTCGCTCATGGTGTGGCATTTAAAGCCGTTCTCGTCACGACATTGTTTCTCACACATCTGACAATACCAACGCAGTTTCTGAAGCCCCTTTGCTTTCATTTTGTTGGCTAGGTACTTTGGTGTACCCACTTCGGCGCGTCCCATTTTGATGCAGTCCTCCAATTGCAATGATAATAAATTTTACAATAAACTAAAATACAAACCAATCTTAACACCCCAATAAGTAAATAAAATAAATTTTGGCAGAAAACATATGTTCGCAACAAACAGTAATTGGGTGCGTTCAGCAAACATAGCTGTTATCAAACTTAGAGCATGTGCCTTCAGAATGCAAGTAATAAATTTCTGATTAACACAACAAATTGAGGAGTGGACGCTGTTTTACTCAATAGGTATTGAACAGAAAAAATGCTGTGTTCAGCCTTACAAATTAAAGCTTAGTATTATGGTAGAAACGAAAACGAAATTCCCATAAGAAGTACATTGAGTTTTTTGACAGTGAACAGGCAGCGAAATTTTCTTTTGCTGGTAGTACGCTGTTGAAGGAAACAATTTCTTCAGTGCAGCCAAGTTCACAACCATATGTGGAGAGTTAAAATGTAAAAATTTCGCTGTCGACTATGTGCCCGTATATTTAATTGCCGCGGAAATTTGGCATTCAATTATAAAAAATAAGGAGTATGTGTTGGCGTAAAAAATATTCATCTGTGAACCAGAACAGCTAGTGCTTTTTCTCCACACAAAAAATATAACTCTACACCAAAATTTCGCGTGTAGAATTATATTCCCAAAAATTTTCGTTCCTACAGCATACTTAGCTTAAGGGGTTACAAATTAGAGAACCTTTTCATCAAACGGTGGTCATTTTCGAATCAGCTCGATAGTTAGGAAGCTAGTTCAACAGTTTCTTGAGCCTGTTCACCCTATTGGCAAAATTTTTTTAATTTCCTCCGTCGAATAAGGGTTTTTGTCGAACGTGTTCTACAATAAATAATCTTGTGAAATTGCGTAGAAGCAACATAACCAGCGGCAATTAAAAATGTAATAGCAAATGAGGGCAAGAGTGGCGCCAATGAACGTATTATTAAAATTCGCTAAAAACTAAAAGATTAAATGAAGATTAAATGAAGAGTTCAAAGAAAAGAAAACTCGAATTACAAATGAGAGCCGAATTACGTTGTTCAGGGTGCCGTGAGAACATAATATTACTCCTTTTATCAAACAGAAAACTAAGGTCCAGTTTAACCAACTATACTTAAGTTGAACTTAAGCGTGGAACAGAATGCGATGTAGTTGTAGATGCAGTAACCTCATCAGCTGTTCAATGTGTAGCGCTTTCTGAGAACACTTATTTATCAATTTTTTTCAATTTTACAAATATTGAACACTTTCAACACTTATTTCAGTACCGACAACGCTTACAATATGGATTTGATATACTCAATCCTAAAAAAGCATCATTCATTAAATTTTCAGAGCAGCGTAGTACTCAAAAGTTAAAGTTTGCTTAACTTGAGCTACAACTACAGCTACGAGCCACAGACGTTTTACACATTCTGTGCGATTCCGTGCATTTAGTATATTATAACTTTTGACAGGTCATACTACGTTTTACAAGCTACACCATTCTGGTTCCCACTTTAATAGCCTAATTAGCCAAACATAAATCAACGTAACACAGCCGGTTCTTTTGTCACATAGAAATCTACCAAATACGTTTTTTGTGTATCTAATTAGCCGAAACGTAACGCGACGTAGAAGTCTTTTGAATTTTGATTTCTATGTTACGTCGGCTGACATTTCAGCATACAGTGTGGTTTAAGTAAGGTTGCTAGCATCACACTTTGAGTTTTGAGTAATCTTTTCTTGTATGCGTTTATTTATTGAAGCGAAATGTAAGTATTTTAATTTAAATTAATTTTTTATTAATAATAGAAATATGTTTTAGAATGGTAGACGACGAAAAACTAATTGGTCTAGTGAATTATTTGACACTTCCTGTGGTTGCTACATTGGTAGCATAATCAACAAAAAGCCATAGTACGTTGCGTCATGTTAACCTGAGCTACGTCACGTTTACATAATCAGACCATAAGGCCTTCTCCACGCTTGGTCAACGCAACACCAACTCAAGTTGCTAGCCTGTGTATTTATGCCGGAACCTTCAGATTAAGCAACTTGCACGCAACAAGTTCTCGACAAGTTCTCAACTTGTTCAACGCAACGCGGCTTTCCGCAATTTTCATCAGCGGCTTGTTGCATCAGTTTGTTTGTTTTGTAAATTTAATTATTTGTAGTGCAGTACGCTATATATTAATAAAGGTGAATAAGTTAATTAGTTCCTTTTTTCATTAATAGAATCTAGAAGAAGAAGAAATAGTTTGCAATATAAATGAGCAAGTGTTAAATATTAAATTAGTGTACGAAGTGAAAAACATGAATTATTACACATGTTGCACGACTTTTGAAGCAAGTCTGAAAGAATTCGGTTTGTAGTTGCATTGATTTTCATCTTTTTTGCTGTTGCGTTGAAGTTGCGTTGGGATTGCGTTGATCAAGTGTGGAAAAGGCCCAAGAATAACTCGGGGACCACACGTGGCAATATTGGCATGACAATAGGGGGGTTCAGACGATAGCACATGTTGTCAAGCCAGGTGTGATGGCTGGCATAACTGTAAATTTAGCATTGCGGCCAAACGATCCACCATGTTGTCAAACTTCATTAAGCAACAAATTTTCAAACTGCGAGTTTCGTTCATTTATCCTATGTTAGCAGATAAAACTGTGAAAAATAATTGATGGTTTTAATTGTTGCCTTGCCAAAAGCCACTCAAGCTAAAAACCTTTATGTAAAACTGCATTAATTTTAATTATTAATTAAAAATTTCAACGTGTTCTGCCTTTTGTAATTTTTTTAATATGGCAAGGTTCGACGTGTTCGTCCAACACGTGTTCACACGAGTGTTATGACTGCTCATCAAACCTTGAAATCAAAACTTTTTGATTTCAATCCAACATGTTATCAGTCTGCTGTTTCGAGCGTTCGAACGGTCAATTACCTGGTTTGTCCTACCATGCGCGCCAACATGTGCTATCGTCTGAACCCCCTATTCAAGTCTGTGCCTTCCCCTTTCCTTATGTTCATTTATCCTACAAACTCGACTTGCTTTAGGGCCGGTCAAATTATCAAATTTTTCATACAAGTCATCAAAAAATTTGACAAGCAGAAATATACAAATGAAAAATTTAACATGTGCGATTTCGTCTCTTAAAAAAAGATTTCAACATAAACACATCAATTCAAAATGCATGATAAAGATTTTTGTAATTATTTTATTGAAATTTATACACTCCATTTATACACATCCATAACTGTGGCAGATCAAATCGGAAATTTGTAAGAAAAGATTATTAAAAAATAAAGCATATGGAGTGCTGCTGATGTGTTGACTTCGGTGTGCAAGACAATAATGAAATTTGACGAAAAATTTGATAATATGAACACTTGTGTGGTCAAACTGTATTACCAATGATTTGATGAAGAATTTGATAATGTGAACGCCCATTTTCAAGAAAACTTGACGTGTGGAAAGGGGACTAACGGGCCAATTTTTTTTGAGCGTTCAAATAATCCCGCATGTGGTACGACCATGGTATAATGATTTACAAGGTAGGAGTGACAGTTCTGTTGGCGATTTGGAGTTGTCAAAAACATTGAAAAGAGAAAACAAAGAAGCAGCAAAACAGATGAAAAGTTAAACTTTGTATTGATTTGACAACTCCCGATCGCCGCTCGTGAGAAAAAAGGTAGTTGTCAAGGCTACCTCATTGGGGACATGTCAAGGGACGACATCATTATATGTAAGCTCTCAAGTAGAGCACTTCGGCGGAATCATGATAGAATTATAAGGTAGGTGTAACTCGGAGATAAAAATATGAAAAAGCATAACATTGCCGTAGGTATAATGTCAGTTTTGACATTTGCCGTTTGCTCGTTCAGCCATAGGGATGTATAATTTACTTGGAGCCGTGTAAATAGATTGAGTGCCCAGATTTCGTGTTGAAATGTAAGAAAGTAAGCAAAAACCTACAAATTTAATAAAATTAACAGTGTTTTTTTTAGATAGAATACCGAATTAATTGTATTTTGGCTTTAAACGAGGCAAATAAAAGTTAACATTTAATATCTTTTCATTCGACTACCTAGTTCGTTTGTGCAGTAACCAATTTATTTGTGCCACTATGTACGGCTGCTTTGAACTGTCAAAATATATTGTGACAAGGGAAATTTCTGCTGAAAAACATTAAATTTATTCTTTTTTAAATAAATCTGTGATTGTTCGCTTAACAGCAGCAGCAGCTGCGCCGCGATAGTAAAATAGTAGCCAAAATAAAACTGTCTTAACTACCGTCGGCTGATTTTGACATTATACCTACGCCTTTGTTATTGTGTTAATGTCGGAGAGACCGTGTCTCAAATGCACCTACCTTATAATTGTATCATGGGCGGAATGAAAAACAAAATTTTTGGCTGCTCTCATGAAGCGACTAACAAGGTAATATTGACACAAACGGAGATCATATGTTGTCATTTACCTGTATATTTAACTTTTTCTCTTTTTTCCTATCAAAAACTATTTAATCGGCTGCAAAGGTTATGGCAATGGTTTCTGACATTTCAAAGAAATTTTATTGATCGATTATTAGGCCGATTACACAGGCTAGTGACAGTGAAAGTGCTAAAGAATACATGTACTGTTCGAATGGTTCGAAGAATTTCGAACTTTCATGCAAGAGGTGCTACACATGCTAGTGAAAGTTCATTAAAAAAAATTTTATCGTATGCGAAGGTTCTCGCTGCTATTTAATCAATTTAAGTTAATGATTTGTTTTTGAGTTAATTTTCTTTCCATTGTATATTTTTTTGTATATTTATTGTATATAAAATTGTATATTATTCACTTTTATTTCCAACTTTTCACATTTGTTTCAATTGCTTTGTAAATGTAAACAAGTTATCAATGTTATTCCTGTACGAAATAAAAAAAAACCCGAAATAAACTACGAAATCGAGGGAAAACCCGAAACAAATCCACCAAAAGTAATTAAAAACAACACTGATATCTCCCTCTTTGACATAAACTAGCCGCTGCTGTCAAAATCCACTGGCTCTGAAATTTCGTTGCTAGTAGCGATGAAAGTGCCGTGAAAGTGAATCCAGTGTGAGTGTATTTGTAAAAAAGTGTGAATGTGTTGAGTTTTTCGAACTACAGGGCCAGTATACCTCCCAATATGCAATAAAAATATATTTTTCTAAGAATCTGGAGAAAGTGTTCAACCTCGATTACATCTCAAACCCAATAAACTAAATCAACTCTTTTTTTCCGAACTGGCAGTACCGGAGCACCCAAGACCTCTCGGATGAGAGACAGGCACTCTACCGCTGTGCCAAGCAAACTGGAGACCGGTTGGAGAAAAGGCAGGAGCTCAAATAAGAGATGAGGCCTTTCCTCCAATCGAGAACTAAGGTCTATTTTGCTGGAGATATGCTATGATCTCAAGTTGAGGAGACGTAGAGATCCAGCATGGAAAATGGAGAAAAGGGCTAGAGCTCTATTTGAGGTGAAAACTTTCTCCAATGCAATTGCTTATTGGGCTGTGTAGCATGCCTGTATCTTCAAAAAGCAATAACAATAAGATCAGATTATTGTAACTTCCCTATAGGAACAAACCAAAGATGTTAAATAATGATTAGATAATGCTAATGATTGCTAATTAACCTTCTTTTGTAAAATTCTCTAATTCATCAAACAATTAGAATTAGTTCAACTAATTCCCATTAGATAATTGAAATTAGTTGCCATTAGCAAAAAAAATTGGTTTACCTTTACAATTAGAAATCTAATTGACTTGTGCTAATGCAATTAGATATTCAATTAGCTCGAATTAGAATCAATTATTTTGATAAAAATAAATTTTTTCCAAAGAATTATTGAAGTGAACGAATAATGATGTAAGCCACTGTATGTGGAAACATGTGGTTATTCGATTACCGTAAGTCTACTTTTACATTGGCAATTATAATTGGCGCAATTCTTAATGATTCTCTTTTGAAATTGCCATTTGTGTTTACACAGGCGATTCTGTTTAGAGCAATTCTAGTACAAAACAACGCGTAGAAAATTGCGAATGAGAATAACAAAACGAATTGCCAGTACGAGCAAGTTTTTCCCTGTTCCATTCTTCTTACCTCTCTCTCCAACGAACTCAACAATTGCGGCAATTATAATTGCCGATGTAAAAGCGGACTAATTGTTATCAACTGGTAATTGTTTGAAATGTAAATAAATAAACGTGCTTTGCAATTTGTTTCAACTTCAAACTTTCAAGTGTTTGCATTGTTTAATATTCTAAATAAAAAGTTAACCATTTTTGTTAACTTAAAAACATATTTATTTGTCGCAATGTCGGAAAAAATATCATTTGCAAGTGAATTTTCTGATGATGATGAGGATTTTGATGTTACATACACGCCTTCATATGTACATAAGTAATATATATATGTGTGAAATTCATATTATGAATATTTTTTTGTTTTTGAAAATATCAAAATAATTGATTCTAATTCGAGCTAATTGAATATCTAATTGCATTAGCAGAATTCAATTAGATTCCTTATTGTAAAGGTAAACCAGTTTTTTTTGCTAATGGCAACTAATTGCAATTAGTTTTACCGTTGGAATAAAAATTTCAATTATCTAATGGGAATTAGTTGAACAAAATCTAATTGTTTGATGAATTAGACAATATAAACCAATTGCATTAATTGCTAATTCTAATTGGAATTTAACATGTATGGAACAAACTAACTTGTTTTTAAAAACAACTAATTAAAAAACTAATTTAAAATAAACCAGTTATGAACTACTTTGAATTATATTAAGGCGGCAACTACTCTGATTTTGACATGTTTTAATTGCAAATTTTTATTAGATTACAAGTTTATATATATTTAACCATGTTATTTCATCAAATATTATTAACTTTAGGCCATCAGTAATAGTTTTCAATTGGTTATTTTAAAGCCATTAAAAAATAATTTAAATATAACTAATTTAACAAGTAGTTGAAAATATATGCAGAAAATATATGCAGAGAAAGCCAATTGACTTATTTAGCGGACATCACCACACAAAATATGTTAGTTCGTTCTATGGAAAAAAGTCAGAATTTCAACTAGTTGTGGTTGACAAAAAACTACTTTATCAACTACTTTTAAATTAGTTGATTTTCCTACAGGGTTTTTAGACCTAGCTTACAACAAATGATCTGGTTTACAACAAAAAAAAATGATTTTTCAAAACAACGCAGCACACAAGTGTTTTAACAATGGCAAAATTTAGAAGTACGGATTGCTCGACCACCCGCCTTATTGTCCAGATTTGGCTTCTGACTTTTACGTTCCCAAATCTAAAAAAATTCCTTGCTGGCAAGCGTTTTACCTCGAATGATGATGCAATTTTACTCGTATTTTAACATCGATTCAGCATCAAGTTCGACAGCTATAATTCTAATAAAACCTTTTCAATGATTTTAAATAGTTTTCAATGAACTAATTTATGACGTTGGGCTCCATTTTTTATAGGTATAAATGTTGTTATATTTTTCCTTAGCTGTTTACATCCTCGGTTCCAGAAAAGTAGCGGGACTCTTCGTAATCAAATTGCTCTTGATTAGCAGAAAATAAAAGGAAAAAAAAAATGAATTTACCCATACGGAAAAAAACCAACGCTTCAATTAAACCACAAAATCATATTTAAGAATAAAATTTTCTTCTTTATTAACAATTTTCAGCATTTTTTCATTGTATTTTTTAAAATATCATGACTAAAGCTTACATGGAAAACCTTTAGAACTGTTTTGAGTTTTTTTTTTTTTTTTATATAATGCTTAGCTGTATGAGTTATTGTTACGAATTTTCTATCTTTTTATGCTTTCCTTTATATATGTAAAACTAAGAATTATGTGTTTAACGACGACTTTGTTTCCAATTAAAATCGTTTTTGTTTCTTCTTTATTTTAAGTATACAAGTTATGTTGGTTTTACATTATTTTCATGGAGCTTTTCCTGGTAGAATTATATTTGGAGTTGTTATTTCTGCACGATTTTCGATGAATTGACGTTTGTGTTTGTGTGTGTGTATGTTCAGAGGATGGATGGCGGCGTTTTAATTACAGATTCGGCGCGTTTTTTTGCATATTTCTTCTTAAAGAAAGTTTACTTTTATATTTTTAGTTTTGGAATTTCATTCGCATTAGGTAAGAAATAGATAAATTTTAATCGCTGCTTTCTTTTCCAGAAGAAATTTGCTTATATATTCAAACAATGAACGGATCATAGCGGTTATTGGAAACAAACAAAAATGAAGTAAATTATCTAATAATCATCTAAATCGAAACATTCATTATCCAATTCATCTAGTTGCATGCTCTGGAAGTCCACCTTGTAACGTAAAATACCTTAAACAAAATTTAGGAAAATGATTTTTATACATTTTATGTGTAAGCTTTAATATTAATATATAAAATGATAATAAAACTGAAGTCTCAATAATTCAATTAATAAAAGAAAAAAATGTTGAAAAATTAACCAAAACTAATGTTCTACATATAAGAATAATCAAAATAGCATGTAAATATTCAAACCGAATGTTTTATTTAAAAATAAAGTGTGAATAAGAAAACAATCAAGTACGGAATATTATAGTTACCTCAGTCAAGCACCTATATATAATGCTATTTAAACACGCACACTCTTTACACGACGATCAGCGCCTTTCTCAAATATAAGTAATAAGCTTCAACTTTTGTTAAATTATTACGATTATTGAAAATTGTTTTTTCTAAACTTTAATTTAATTTTGTTTGGCAAATAAAGTACTTAAATTATGTGTTCAATCACGATCTCATTAATTTACTGCTAAGGTCAAATTAAATATGAAAACTAAACTATGGAATATAAAAGTGGGTAAACTGTGTATATTGCAAAAGCTTTACATGAAGTTGGAACTAAAAAAAAAAAAACTAATTTGATTTTACTTAATTTTCCTGTTTTAATATACATAGCACATATATTTTTAAAATTTATTAAGAGACCTATGCGTTTGCTATTACTTTTTTAATTACTTTTGACGATCTTTATCATGCTATTAAATTTATGCTTTGATTTGTATTTATGTTCTTTCTGTTGAAAATGGTCTAATTTTGTTTTGGTTAAAATAAAAAAAGACGATTACGTGGCTCTAATATTAAGATGATCAATAAACTATTACAAACAATTGCAAGTATTTTCCAAGAGTTTTAGTTTTTCTACATTTATATTTCAAGTGTTGTCGCCTTTTTTATAATATGAACCTGAAGTATACGATTTTTTTTTTATTTAATAATCATCAAGATCAACGTCCTCCAAAGGTTCATCTGCTTGAAGCGATTGAAAGTCTACTTTATAGCGTAAAATACCTTAATTAAAAATATATAGGTTCATATAATTTAGCGGAAAAACAAAAGCGTTTTTATTTGTTTAATGGCAGCAATAGGGAAGAGAAACAATGAGTTAGAAAATGTTTTTATTTCAGATTACAGCGACGATTGCGATAGTCATTTCTACATATTCAAAGTTAATTACAGCCCCCACATATAAATTAAGGATCAAGCGGAATTTTTTTCATTACATACAGTTTTGCTTTTTCTAGACTATGACTATCGTTATCGTCTCAATATAAATATTTAAGCTCTAGCATACATACTTGAATGCTGGATATAGAAAAACTCACCTCCAATACCACCGAAACCTCGAACAAATTGACTTCCTTCCTGAGATTTGTCAGTAATGATTTCGAGCGTAGCACCAAACATTTTATAATTGTTCGCCAACCACTCAAGCAGCGGTTGAGACTCAATGAGCTCCATTTCGACTCCGCTCTATAAAGAACCAAAATATAAATATATACATTAAGCAGCCAATACCAAGTTTTTTTATATTTTTATTTGACAAAAATTTAATTAAAAAGCTGAGACTCTTCATTAAAAAAAAAATACTTGCTTCCTTGTCCGTGAAATGTGACTTGTCCTTTTCTTGTTCTGGCGTCAAATGCAATACTGTGGTCGACAGCGAGTTGGCGTGATTTTTCAAAACATATCGTTGAATATCTAAATTTTCCCAACAGATTAAAGTCTCAACGGATCCCAATTCCAAGGCTCGCAACGTGTCTTCCACTCCAAAACAGTATTTACCAGTATCCTTAAAAATGTTCAAGGTTATACAAATTAATATTAAACTTAATTTTATTTATATAAAGAAATATACCTGTGATATTTCATCAAAGTAGCGACCAATTAGTTTCTTCTCTTGTATAAATTTAACATTTTGCAATGATTCAGCAGCCAATTCTATCGCTTGATTAAATCCGTTTTCACCGCCATAGGACACATCCACTAATTTTATGATTTTCGATTGCAGTCTCTACATTCACACACAATAGAAGATATTAATTTTTCCATTTTATACTAATATCATTATAAGTTAAACTTACAGGATCAAACATATCGGATTGACTCAGTTCTGTTTTGAAATCAGCGCTACCAGCCAAAATCAAGCCCGCAATATTTGGTTTATCATTAGTTATGAACAACTGGGTGGCAACTTCAGCTACTTTGCGAACATAATTGTGACGCTTCTCCATACGCAAACGTGCGAAACGCAACGCTGACTGACCACCACGACCGTGCTTCTTCGGCAGATCGACGGTGAACTTGTGCAAAACTTCACGAGTGTTACCCTGAAGGGTACCAAAAAGGGCTCCATTACCATCCATCACAATGAAGCCGAATTTATTGTCATCAGCAAGCAAAGCAGTCAATGCTTCTGTATGGAACTTATTGTCACACAAGTAGAGGGATGTATTAATCGGTTTAAATGGCTCAAAGTCAATATTGACTTTCTTTTCTTTTCCCTCTTCTGTAACAATGGTGCCGCAGTAAATAACCAAACCATTCGGAGGCACTGCAAGTAGCGAGAATAATATTTTTAATAAATTCTTAATAATCACGTTTTATATAAATGCAAATCGTGACTCTTACCTTTGGTGTAAAGTTTAAGTCTATGTTGCACAGATGTAATCGCACCCAAGACTGAAAGCCGATTGACACGTGACTTTATATTGGACGCTGTGCCAAATTCATCGGCTAGCATTTTGCTAACACGTGAAATTTGATCTTTTGGAGGAATAATTAAAGAAATCATACTCGTGCCATTCCTGCAAGGAAACATTATAAATAAACAATAATGGTCATATAATTTTTCAGAATTCTTTTACCTAGTATAAAACGCAAATTTATCAACTGAGATTTATAGTTAAAAGGTTACAATGAAAATTGTATTTGTTCAACAGGACTTAAACGTGAGAAGAAAAAAAAACTTTTTTTAAACTAAGGGTTTTTTTTTGTAACTTCATAATTTTACGAAACTTATTTTTGTTCTAATAAAGCACATAGAATCTGTGGATTACATATTCTTTTAACGTGAATTTAAATAAGCTTTAAAATATTTATTATTGTTACTGATACAAATTAGTAATGCGGCCACATTTCAAATATAAATTTATTTAGTTAATTATTTAGTTAAATTTATTATAGTAACTGGCACACATTACTAAAAGTTATTCTATATTTATTGTTTTTTGAAAACTAAAATAAAATTTTATTTGTATGATCTTTCCATATAACTGTGTATTTAATATGTTTATAATAGTCTCCTTAATAGACATTGAAGAAATTTATGTAAAGGAAACAAGGCTAAGAATTTTAGTGTTTTTATTTAAGTGTTCGAAAGAAAGATAGAAAAATATATTTTATAATTTATTTTTATATTTTATTTAAAAATTTCATCAAGGGTATTATTAGCAACAACTTTATAATGGTGATTGTCATAAGTTTAAAGTCATTTTTTTTTAACTTAACAAACGCTCTGGGGATGAGTTGTCGTAGTCGCCATCCTTTAAAAAATGTTTTCTAGAAAAACGTTTGGAAAAAATCAAAGCATCACATCTGGACAGTGCCTGAAACCTACCAGAAGGGGATAACCTGAGTACTGTGTAATCGCTTGCATGTTTTCAAACATTACTTCCGTAGCACTACTTTTGTGAACAGTAACAGAAGTAAATGTAGCATTCTACTGCTTAATACTCGATGTATGCTGAATCTGAGCACACCGTTATATCGAGAAAATAATAAATTTACTTATTTCTTCATGCATTTACAGATACAAGAAGTAGCTAGACTTGATACTTTGCCCCAAACAATGCGTGTTGAAAATTCATTGATTCTAAGGCGGCCAAGTGCTGTGTAGAGTAATGGAAAGTTGTATTAGAACTTGAAGCGCTTCGTGATTCATAGTGTGTAATACAGCATTGATATTGTAAGCAGCAAATTCCCTTCTGGGCCTCTCTCTCTCTCTTAACCACTCGCATAACTTTACTTATTTTTATTGGATGAAACTTGTAATTTTAGAAACCTGTCCTGAAGAATTAATAATTAAAATATTAAAGCTGACGTGGCTACAAAACGAAAATTAATATCAAAAACAAACATTTTTTAAAACAACAAGGTTATGACAGTTAAATGTAACAAATTAACAAAATTCATTTTAATCATATAAGCGGTAAAATTTTAAGAATCGATTTTGCACTACGCTGCCCATTGCTATCGTTTCACCATCTCTTATGGTAAAGGCAATTAATAAGATTTGTGACTTTTCACCAAAATATATGAAATTTTGTAAGAATAACTTTTATTCAAGTGTAGAATGTATAACCTCGATATAATGGCGACAAGTATTAATTTAATTACATTTTTTACAGCCTTTTGTTTCTGTGATATTTATAATAAAGGCAGTGTAAAGATCACCAAGTAGTAGTGAAGCAGAATTTTGTGAAGTTTTTGTGACAAATAATATATATTCGAAACAAATTATGATATCATAAAAGCTGGTGATTTTAACATAGACTGGAGCAAAGAAGAATAAAGACCCTTTTCAATTGAGAACTCAATGCAATATTTAAATATAACGAAAATGAGAATGTTAATAACAGTATTGATATTGACAAGTGCCTCGAAAAAACGTTTAAGAAACTTACAAGCAAAAAAATAGTTTATACAAGAAACGATATGAACAAGTGTTACAACGAAGACTTAAGAATTCTCAAAAGAGAAAAAACGTGACAAAACAGAAAACTCAGAAAATGCATGGAATCATTATAAGAAATATATATAAACATAAAATGAAAATCGGAAAAAATAAGTTTATTTATAATCAAGCAAATACCGCCATAGACCAGAAACAAACGTGGAAAGAATTAAAAGAAAAAGTACTTTAAAAAACGCCAATGTGGTAAAAAGTATGACATTTAATGATATAGAATACAAGGATAATTATCAAATCACCACCTAATTTAATAAATATTTTTTCAACAGTATTAAAGAAATAAGTGATACACAGAAAAAGTGCAGTATACAAACAAACTACCTGTGATAACCTCTAGATTTAAATTTCGTGCAAGATCTTTAAAAGGACTTAAAAATATAGTTAAGTATCAAAAAGACAAACCAGACTTTCAATAAAGACTCAACTAAAATAATTTTAGATAACTGGAACACTCTCGGTAAAAATATGCTGAACATTATAAAATCTTTCGAAAATGGTCTTTCCTTAAAATTGGAAGTATTCAATGGTAAGACCAATAGAGAAAGCAGCTAAGACAAAAATAAGTGAAGGATTCCGTTCAATAAATACGGAAAACACGTGAAAAAATTATAAAAAAAATCACTAAAGAACAGTTGGAAAATTACATGGAAGAAAATAATATATTTTCAAAATATCAATCGGGTTTCAGAAAATGGCAATTTTCTTAGACCTCAAAAGACCATTCAAGACTATTTATTGATAAAGTTATTGATTTAAATACTTTGTATGTATGGTATTAGAGAAAATTAAATTGAATTAAATCTTATTTGACAAATCGAAAACAAATTACGAAAGTAAACTGCGTTAAATCATATAAAATTGATAATGAATTTGGGGTACCACAGGGTTCAACACTAGAAGCATTGTTGTTTATAATATATATAAACGATATGCCCAACATAAAAAATAAATGTGAAATATTCTTATATGCCTATGACACAATGATTTATGCTAAAGGAGATACAGATGGACAATGTAAAGATAATTTAAAACACGATATCAACGTAAACAAATGGATGAAAATTATTAAATTAAAACTAAATGAAAATTAAACCAAAATAGTTAATGGAAATAAAATAAATGAAAAATATAAACAGATAAAGTATATAGGTTTCATAATTTAAACAGACTTGAAATTTAAACAACACGTTGAGCATATATGTAAAATTGTAATCGGGTGCGTAACAAAGTATCGATCATCATAATTATAAAACCACATTTTGAGTTTGGCTCGCAATCCTATATAATTGCTGCACAACACAAGTAGAAAGACTGCAAAAACTTCAAAATAAGGATATGCGCTCAATATTAAAATGCAGCAGATATACTCTGATACAAGAAAGACTGGAAATATATACGTTAAATGTTATCCAAAAAATGAAGATGGAAAGGCTCCAGACTATTTAATCGAACAAGTAAACAACGTAGGGAAAAATACAAAGATATAATTTAAGAAATGCAGAAAACTTCAGATTGCAAAGAGAAACAACAACTTCTTCTTTATCACTTCTTAATCACTTCTTTAAAGGACTAAAAATATACAATGCGCTACGTAATTATGTTAAGACATACTAATGTGTTTAAAAGAAATATCGCACAATTTGTAAAAAATAATTATAATTAATAACACCAGCTTTTATAAGAAAGATTGTTTAGCGATAATTATAGTTTAAAGGTACATATAATAAATACTACACTACTACTACAAAAAAAAGAAGATATATGTATATATATACAAAACAAAATTTTTAACATGGTCAATTGAAACATACCATTTAAAACAACTTTTACACCTTTTTTTTCTTGTTTTATAAAAATTAACCACTAGCTCCTCAATCATTTGATTCCAATGAATTGTTTTTTAAATAGATTAAAAATAAAACGTGTATAAACCTATAGCTGAAAAATTGTAGACAAAAACAAATTGTGAACAAGAAAAAGATAATTAAACTTCATCAACTGCACTCAATGCATTATAACGCGCCGAAGCAAAAATGCGTTCATGAGGAAGGGGCTAATTTTTATATGAAGCGTTGGAAATGGAGCTTAAGCACCGTTTTCATTTTATTTGGAAGAACTAAAATTGTTAATTACTGTTAATAGTTAAGTATAATATGTATTTTTTAGAAATGTATTTTTTTTAAATCCTATCTAGAAAAACGACAAAAGAAATATTTTGTAGAATAAAGTAGAGTAATAACAAGGAAACAATAACGTTTGTAAATTATGACTTTATGTATTTCATTAGAATTCAAGACCGTTTATAATGACAATCAGGTTTAATTAAAATAAATAATAAATTAAAAAATATTTATTACGAATATTCATTGAATAATGAATAAATAAAAATAAAAGGCATGCATGTGATAAGCTTCAAATAAAATTACAAACCTGAGAGGGGTGGTAGGCATTATAAGAATGTCGATTCGACCCACTTCTATTCAACAATGGGTAGATAAAAGGCGGTGGATACAAATTTTTAAAGAAATAAAATAATATTTGCTAACATATATAAGATAGAATCAAAATGGTGGTAACATTTTTAAGAAAATATCTACGAACAATTATGCACTCAAGTAAAGGGGTGTCACCTTAAAATTAAAAAACCGCCCGTCACAATTTATGCATTTCAGATGAGTTGGGGGATGTATAGCAAATTGTTTTGATACATTCAAAGCATGTAAAAGCAAGAGTTCACTCACCCGCGTGCCATTTCCAGACTTTTGATGAGTTTCTTGATCTTCCAGATTTCGACATTGCGATCAGCGGACGTTTCCTCTCCAGACATATTTTATGAATGAATGTGCAGTCGATTGCTATTTCAAGTATAGATTATTTGTTGATATAAAAATTTTGTGAAATAAAACAATTTTTTTTATTTCTGCAAATCTTCCTTCACTTATTTGCAGTCACGTTCGACAATATGTCGCTTTGTTGCTGCTGCTGCTGTATTTTTTTAACGTTGTGAACTCACTGCAAGCAAAAATGAAGAAAAAATTAGACAAACGAAACTGCAAGAAAAAAGATAGTTTCTTTAGTGCTCTTTGGAATTTCACAAATTTTCTTTTCCATAACAATTTTTTCCGCTCAAATTAGTTTTTTTCACAATTTTCGCTCACAAAATCAACCTCAAAACATTGACAGCACAGGCGAAAAGCAAAATGTCAAAAGCTTAGCAACAACAGTTTCTCAAGGTAGTCAGTGTTGCATTCATTCATCCATTGTTTAATTTGCTGTTGTACAAAAGAGACGAAATCAGCGCAAGGAATGAATACGTATGTGGAACAAGGTTGGGTTCCTTCTAAAGATTTTCTTTTACTTTTTTGGATTGGATTAAAAAGTTTGCATATTTAATTAACTCTTTTTGATCTCCTTTGTATACTAATTTAATTATTATTAAACCTTTTCACTATCGCCTTTCTGTAATGTACAACTAAATACGCTATCGTGGCAACTTTTAATAGTATTTGTCTTCGTTTCAAGTGACACGAGACCAACTTTTTAATTCCTCCGTACCCTCTGTACAACGCGACGACGCGACAACGAACAACTGACAGCGCTCAAGCAACAGAAATGATCAAGAAATATTCAGTGTTTCGTTGCACCGCCGACTTCAGGGTTCAAACTTTCATGAACAGTACTTATATTTTACAAATTATTTTATATAAAATATTTGTTGGTTGTTGATTGTTACTTGGTTTATTATTTAATGGTTATACATTTTACGGAATAAAAATGTAAGCATTTTGTTTCTATAAATCCTTTTTTTTCAAAAAATTCTTCACATTAGTAATATCACATTAATACGTTTTGTATACAGGGTGTCCCGCAATTGAGTGCAACCATTTACGGAGCTGAAAGGTTATGTCGAGCTGAGCAAAAAATCGTATGGGAGGGGAAGGGGGGCAGCGGGGAGTTTATTTTCACATTCTTAGGAGCTACAGGGTTATTTAATATTTCACGACTTTGGTTTACGTTATTGTTTCTAGCTGAAAAACTTACATAAAACTTATTTTGATAGCTCATTATAAAGACAGTAAAATCACCTTTCTAACGGCATATCAACAAGCCCCAGCAACTTAACCTTTACCGAGCTGTGCTCGTGTAAGATGAATCAATCGATTGAAACTACCAAATTTAAATTTTGAGTGCAAATTTCTCAGAATTTCGAGTAATAAATGAAATTTTTTTTAGGATCAGTTTTGTAATTCATTAAATTTTCTTTTCAATGACACCAAAAACATAAATATATCTTATCTTAAAAAAATAAAAAAATGGCTGTACTAAAAAAATTATACTTATTAGAAAACAATGATATTATCTACTGCATAACAAGTTGTAATGTTATTATTTATCATTGTTCTCTAATAAGTATAATATTTTCAGTACAGCCAACCTTTTATTTTTAACGCGAAATTCCGATAAATTTGCACTCAAAGTTGAAATTTGGTAGTTTCACTCGATTGATTTCATCTTCAAACGAGCACAGCTTGGTAAGTCGTTGGGATTTGTTGATATACCGTTGGAGAGGTGATTTTATTGCCTTTGCATAAGTTTTCTGTAAGTTAGTTTTTCTGTTAGAAACAATAACGTGAGTCAAAGTCGTGAAATATTAATCAGCCCTGTAGCTCTGAATTGCGGGACACCCTGTATATATTTATTTATACTCAAATGATCCTAAGCATATATACTTTTTATGGATAGGTACACCAAGGAGAACAACTTTTCTGCGTTGGCGTTGAATATGGTTCTGCTCCATGGTTTTCGTGGGATTTTGTGTTTTTACGTAAGTAATTCGGGGGTGAAATATTTTTTCTTCCTTTTCGCTTATCTTTTTGAATTTGTGAATTAGTTTTTTTCTCTCTTCGTGTTTATCTTTTTCTTTATCGTGCTTCTTTGTTTATTTCATCTTTTTTTTCACTTCCAGTGCAACATGAAAGATATCTTTGGTCTTTCGACCTGGATTGATAACAAAGTATTTAATTACTGTAGAGTTTGTTGATGAGCTTTCATGCCATGTTCAGGACACATATGGCAAAATTATACAATATTAACTAAAATTTATATATGAATATGAACGTAAAGTGTGCGAATTGGTCTTATTTAGCTGACTTTATTAAATTGTTGGAAGTTTGTTGGTAATGCAGTGCTTATAGGCAATTGAGACAATTTTCGAATAGACTTTTCGTGACTTTCTTGACTAAATCGAAAGGTTAGAGTTTTAAATAAGACCATAAAACTTTTTTATATAATATGTTTCCATTGCTTCTTGCAAAATATTATACTTGTAGTTTTTTTTTTGTTATGTAAAAATACGCTTTCGATTTTAACATAAAAACTAGCACATTATCACCAAATCAGCGTTGTTAATTTGCCGACGATATATTTAGTTGTCAGATGGGAATTCGCATTTTTGTCCAAGTTTTTCAAATTATTGCAGCGCTGGAAATTTCAAATGAAAAGTCGTTACCTAAATTTTAAATCAATGCGCACACACCCACCGTATAACAAACTTTAATTTTTATGATTTATTTTTCAACTTTAAGTCATATTACTTATTCGAAAAATGTTTTATGAAATCGTGCAACTTGTTCATTTTTGATATTTTGTTGAATTTATTGAGTACAATAGAGACAATTTAAGTTTACCAATTAAATAGGACGAACAGCCAGTTCATACAAATTATTTCGTAATTAATAATTTAGCTTAAGCCAGTTAACTCCCCAGAAAAAGTGATTTCGTCAAAAAGTTACCTGATGGATTAAATATAAATTTGTTTCACTACTTCAGTTCCCTACACTCGAAAAATTTTTTATGTTTGAGAAAGTCTAACTTATAATTGTTTGTAACTTAAAAATTATTTAATGCAACTTGCTTGGAACAAACAATATCAGCGACAGTTTTAGGTGTAAAGTAATATTCAAGATTCATCAAAACTTCCGACGTCCACTGTATACCATTCTACCTATCTACCATCCTACCCTACTGAATACGAATTCTTACTATTTCCAAGTGCAATATTTTAGTACGAAATAATATGCCAGCCCTGTTTCACCTTCAATAAAGTAAAACGTTCCTCCGCGAAACAAACTTGAAACGTCTGAAACAAAGTAAGCTTTATTTACAACATAGAGCTGTCTCACTCTTCCGCTTGTACATCTCAACTAAGTCCATTTGTTTTTGCACATGTGCTGCATAGTTTTTAATAAACGAGAATTGCAAAAAACTGATGACGAATGTTAACATTACGTATGTATGAAAGGAACATATATCTGCCAAGCTTTCCAATTCACATTTTTTCAGATTAGTAGAAAGTTTGACCAAATTCCGGCTTCGAGAAACTTACATTCCTGGTGTTTTTAATTGCTTTCGTCTTTCACAAAATTTTTAAAATATTAACACTTGTAATGCAATAAATTTGCATTAGATATTAAGCACTTTATTTGACTTCACACGCCATGTGCAATTTTAAGGAGAAAGGAAAGTGAGTTAACGTCACTGGAACGATATGAGATTGAAACAAATTTCAAATGAAACATATTGGTATGAGAGAAAAAAGAGTGTTCGTAAATAATTAAAAAGTTGATTATTGTTTGAAGGCATGGTCGAATTGTCTAGGTAGTAGAATGGGAATGGCAGGATTATAAGGTAGGCCCGCTTCGCTTAGTGCCCTCATGCGTCAACGAAGGGTGAATATTGAAAATGTTGGTTAGTTGTCAAAACAACGAATTTCGTAGAAATTGCAAATGAAGAAAATATTCTATGTTTCCAAGTTGTAAACAGTGCGGTCGTGTGTGTTGAATTTGAGTGAAAATATGATAAAAAAAGTGTAATAAAAACTATAAAATAAGTTTTAAAATTGCAAAAAAAAACGTAACAGTTTTAACCTAAAAACAACTGCGAAACGTGAGCACAAAGAAATTCGCGATGAACAGCTGATTTTGAAATCTAGCCCACATTATTCTGCTTGCTAGTTCATTCCTCTCCGAGTCGGCCCTACCTTATAATTCTGCCATGGGTAGTAGCACTTTTGACAGTGCTCTCATTGCTCTGACCATGATTGTCAAAGTCCATGGCAAACATATTAAGTTTTGGTGTTTATCGTATTTTGTAAACCATGTACTGATGTGCACCATCGTAGCCAGAGATGGCGCACCTATTATGTTATTGAACGTTCATCTTAAGAGTTCGAATACCAGGACAAGTTGGTGTATGAAAAAATTGGAAATTCGTGAAAAATCTTTAGTTTTCCTAAATAGACTCGGTTTCTTGTAACACTACTGGGTAAATACCTAAAATACATATTAGATTTCGATAATTGAGATAATATTAGCTCAATGCCAGAGATCTGTCATACTTCCTTCATTCTGTAATTAATAGATATATAATAAAAATATTGATATTTTAAAAAAATACGCGTTTTACTAAACTTAAAAACAAGTTTATAAATGTTATTTATCTTAAATATATGATCATGGGTTATAAAGGGTTAATTATTATTTATTTTAAAAATCTCAAAATGATAATTTTATCCTGGCATTTGTGATTCGAATTTTTAGTTCGAAGAGCATTTAAATTTTGATCGTGTTTCTGCCTGTATGGGTTTTTTCTGTTAAATAAATGTTAAATAAATTCATCCAAATAGACGTGTCCAGCCACAACATAGCATCATAAAAAGGGTTTAAAGAAGAATTACCTAAAACTACCAAGAGGTAAAATTTACTACTATTTGTTAATACAAAATGTTTCTTTTTCAAACATAAATAATAATTTTCACAAAAACTCTCCACTGCAAAACTTCCCGTTAGAACACAAAATTTATATACATAGACGAATGAAACTTAACTATGGCGTCAATAACGGTACTTTACAGTACCGAACTAAAATATCATCACCGACAAATTTTCAACAGCGGAATGGAACTTTTTTTGCTAGGCACTTTAAAAACACAAGAATTTTGCTCCATTTTTTCATCTATTTTCTTTTTTTGTTGAGAAGAAGCTTTCAAAATTCTTTGGGAAGGAAAATTTGTTAAGGCTGAAGAAAACTAATTTATTTTATGGAAAACGAGATGCTTTATTTTGTTAAAAATTTTTTCGACAATACAAAATTTGTTCATAACAAAATTAGTTTTCAAATTATACTCTTCAGTATTACCACTTAGTAGAATTTCACCCTACCAAATCTTATCTCAAAACCTACCAAAATTACTCTCAGCCTACCAACAATTCAAAGCACGTAAAAATGATGTTTAAGTGGAATAAAATTTTTATTAAAGTAAAACAGAATAAATAAAATCCATTGGTCCAAAACCCTCTATCAATCACGCAATTGGTCAATTAACAAAGTATGCATAAAAAATATACACTTAAGATAAAAACCTATATAACTTTTTATTCGTTTTTGACATCCGGTTTTATAGATCAAAAATATTTTAAAATTAATTTGAAATTTGAAGATTATTTCGAGTTTCCAAGCTACAAAAATAATGAAAAACCTCAACAAACCAACTAAACTACCAAAACGTGTTTTTTGAAAACAACCATTTTTGGTGCGATGAGTCCAAAACGGCAACACTAATACTCTTATCTCTTCAACCCTGGATCAGTTTGTAATTGTTTTTGTTGACATTTTAATGTAATAATTAAATCCGATACAATATGAATTTAGAGTTACTAGGTGAGCTGAAACCTGCTGCAATACCTGTTTTGTGGATTCCATAGGAACTATCACACCTTTTATTTTTTAATAGAATCGTTTGGACAAAACTATCCTGAAGAGTTTGATGGTTCGTTGGATTGCATTTCCCTAGCAGTAACATGCGCCTTCAATAAGTACGGAACCTTGCTGGCAGTGGGTTGTAATGATGGTCGTGTTGTTGTCTGGGATTTTTTAACGCGAGGCATAGCAAAAATCATATCAGCACATGTGCATCCAGTATGTAGCCTCAGCTGGACAAGAAATGGACACAAGGTAAGAGTAAATTTCTGTTACATGGGATATTAATTTTTTTTAAATACTTTCAGCTGCTCTCGGCTTCCACTGATAATAATGTCTGCATCTGGGACGTACTTACAGGTGAATGTGAACATAAGTATCGTTTTCCCTCGCCTATACTGAAGGTGCAATTCGATCCACGTAATGACAAACGATTTTTGGTTTGTCCCATGCGCTACGCAGCTGTGCTGGTCATGATAGGCGATTCTCACAAGTGCCTACCTTTAGACTCAGATGTTGGTAACAAGAATATCATTGGAATAAATTTTAAAACTACTTGTTATAGGGTGACCTTAATATTGTGGCTTCGTTCGATCGTCGTGGCAAATACATTTATACGGGAAACGCCAAAGGAAAAATTTTGGTGCTAGATGTGGAAACTTTGAATATAGTTGCAAGTTTTCGCATCATTGTTGGCACATCCAGCGCAACTGCTGTGAAAAGTATAGAGTTCGCTCGTAGAGGAGAGTAAGTTGATTTGATTGCTGCGATAGAGATTGATTTATAAAAATATAAATTTTAAAATTAGTGCATTTCTCATAAATACATCCGATCGTGTAATAAGAGTTTATGATTCAAAAGAAATAATTGCTTTGGGAAAAGATGGAGAACCTGAACCAATACAAAAATTGCAGGATCTTGTGAACAAGTAAAATTTATTGTAAAATGGTTATGTTGGCGGAAAATGATTAAATTTTGTTTCCACTATTTTTTTTTTGCCAATATCGTAATATTTTGCACATAGAACAACCTGGAAAAAATGTTGCTTCTCCGGTGACGGTGAATACATTTGTGCTGGGAGTGCTCGCCAGCATGCGCTGTATATTTGGGAAAAATCTATTGGCAACTTGGTCAAAATTTTACATGGCACTAAAGGTGAACTCTTACTGGATGTAGTGTGGCATCCCGTTCGGCCTATTATAGCGAGTATCAGCTCGGGCTTAGTATCCATTTGGGCGCAAAATCAAGTCGAGAATTGGTCAGCTTTTGCCCCCGATTTTAAAGAACTGGACGAGAATGTTGAGTACGAAGAAAGAGAATCTGAATTCGATATAATCGATGAAGACAAATCCGTTGATTTAAATGCCGAGTCTAAACACGACGAAGAAATCGAAGTGGATGTACAAAAAATTGAACCAGTCGCTGCATTCTGCTCCTCCGATGAAGAAGCTGAAGATGAAAGTGCTCTTCAATTCCTCCCAATGGCTCCAGAAGTGGAAGACCCTGAGGATGGATGGGCTACACAGGACGCTATTGAATCCACAAATAACTCTAAAGAAACTGAATCCATAACAATGCCTCAAAGCGAATATGACGACTCCGAGCTGGCCAAAAAACGTAAAATGAGCAGTTATGACATCAGTTTACCAAATGCGCCTGTTGATGGTGAGTTAATAGGCCCATAATTGTAGAAGTCTTATTGAAGTCATTTTTTCAGAAACACATCCTTTCATTTCGAGCAAAACGAATAAAGAAAAGCAGCCAATTGGGGGTAAAAAAAATGCAGGACGACCAAAAAAGTAACCTTAGATTTTGATTTTTTTTTTTTTCAATTTTTGTCAAATATTTTAATATAAAAATAAAATAATAGCACATGCTTCAACAGCTCTCTCCAAAATTACATTTTTCTAAATTATTTAAGGATTATGCAGCGACATTATTCGGATTCATTAATTGACCAGAGAATAGGATCATATTTGTCGGTTTTTCAACGATCATGTATATAAAAGGACGATTCAGAAGGAATTTCGGTGGCGTCGCTTTATTAGTTAACATTGCAGTGGTCACTCCTGCAGCCGTTGTTCCCTTTTCATCGACGATTATCTTTGTGCTGT
This sequence comes from Coremacera marginata, assembly GCA_914767935.1. Classification (NCBI taxonomy): domain Eukaryota; kingdom Metazoa; phylum Arthropoda; class Insecta; order Diptera; family Sciomyzidae; genus Coremacera; species Coremacera marginata. Next base: position 161,881,248 of record OU612047.1, read on the forward strand.
GTAGCATTCTTTGCAAATATAGACCGGAATCAATTTTCGTAAGATCCGCATTCAACCCAAATAGATCAATAATTCCCATCTGTTAAAAAGTAACAAAATTAAAAATAAAACAGAAAAGAACAAAACTATTTACATCAATTAGCAATCTATTTATCACAAAATCAGATGTCGATGTAAATTTGGGCACAACAACTTCGACTTCCTCATCTTCGTAGCCAACAGCATCCCTAGCAAGCTTATCAAATATTGGAGCGATACGAATTTTTTGCAAGTTTCGTGCAACTTGTGGTAGCGATACACCTGCAAGGTTAAAATAATACTTTTTGAGCATTTTTTTTGAGTGTAATTAAAAATTGTTGATGCCGATCTGTCTTTTTGTGTTAGTCGAATATGTAAGTTCGAAGTTCAAAAGATTTTGTACCTTTCCTTGGCAATATCAGCAACATAGTCACACGTTCATCCTCGCCATAGGGTAACTCAAGGACATGTCCTGCTAGATCATCCATGCCTGCGTAATTAAAGCGTCCAATTTTCACCATCATATCTACGTTTCCGATTTGTCGGCCAGCCTCATCATAGAATGGTTCGCTGCGTGTCATTGACTCATTGAAAGGCGTCTACGTCAAATTGTAAAAAAGGCATTTAAAAATTAAATTTATAAAACCTTTTATAATTTTCTCACATACATTAATAATCTTATTTTAAAAGCTGGATTTTCTCATAACTCATAAATATTTCTTAACGCAGTGTTAAAATTTTTCTTTGACTAAAACGTCAATTTCCGGGTTTTTTTTTTTTGAATGCATGAATGACTGACTACTTTGATGACAACGAAAAGTTTGGAATACAGCAACACCCAATCCCCATATGGCCTTAAATTCTTAGGGGGGACGTCCATATTTTATTTATAGATATAAGATTTCGTGCAGTTGAAATGATATATGAGAGACATTAAAAACAATTTATTTTTTAATTATATTATTCATTTCAAATACACCAGGGGAAAGTCTCCTGAAAAACCGTGTATTTTGCGGTGGACAGAATATATTTGCACCAGTATTGCTGAGAGTCAAATGGCATCTTAAAGTAAACGAATATATTCTGTCTGTATTATACAGCCAAATTATCAAGGTCAGCAGAAAAAAGAATACCAGTCTACGAAAAAATTTCTGGGAAAAACCCTCTTCTATAATAAAATATAAAATAAAGTGTTTTAGATTCAATTTGGAGAATTGATTGTAGAATACAGACACGCTTTTGTTTCAATAAACACACAAAAAAATTCAAGTTGATCGGATTAATAATTTCCGAGAAATCGAAAACACATTTAGAGGAAAAAATGGCTTGGCGTGTGGTAATATATATCGCTACCTTAATATAGAAAGGCCCTAACTCAATTTTCTTACATTATAGAAGAAAAAACTAAATAAAAAACGACGTTCTGCAATTTCTGCAGTAAAAAAAATTGTAACATCATTACATCACTTATAGTTTTTAATAAAAAAAAACGTTTGCAAAAAATTCGGAACTAAAGAACTTTATTTATTACAAAGTTTTTCCTTCTCCTATTGAGTTAGGGCTTTTTGATATAGGGCCTTTCTATATTAAGGTAGCGATATGTATTTATACCTACATTAGACCGTTTCATTTTGTCAAAGCGTTAAAATGTTAAGGGGCGCGCCGCTATTCTTAAACAAGGATATCCAATTGAACAATCCTTGAAAATTTAAAAATTAATGGTGCGTAGAATATAAAATGTTTTAGCCCGTAAATTAGAAAAATGTTATAAATCCCAACTTAAAAAAATTCTTGTGTGTTACTTAAACTTTTTCTTTTACATCACTCAGAACAGAAATTTTTTATTTATTTTTTAAATAGGAGTAGGGATCTTTTTTTCTTTTTTTATTCAAACTAGTTGGAGAAAATATTTCTTGTATTTTTGTATAAAATTAATCAATTAAATTGATACTTTCCTTTAGTATTGACTAAACTTTTTTAAATTGATATTATCATATATTTTATTATGTCTGCTCAGGAGGACCAACTTGTTTTGGAAATTTGTATTTAGTTTTTAACAATTTACAGTAAACATTGGTTTATGGCACCACTTCCTGCAGCAGCACCCAATGACCAATAATGATTTCAGCCTCTCGAAAGGTACATATAATTATATTTGATATTTCAACACCGATATATCAAAAAAAAAGGTTTAAAGAAGCTTGAGAATCATCTGTGGCACCTTGGTGAGGAATTAATTGGTCTGGCCAAACAAGCTGCACAAAGATCTTCGTATTTTACATTGAAGATAGAAAATTTTGTGTCAAACACACAGTTTTTCTTTCAAGTTCTAAAAATATTAATGGACTTTTGCAAAGTGGATCCGGTTGACTGGAATCGCGAGCCATCTTACATAAATGGTATTAAGATAGAACAAATCTCCTCGTTATAAATGATGAGTTTAACTCATCGTTTACTTGGATCGATAGTTTACCAAGAATCGAAAGCAGTATCTGTTACGAGCCGTAGCTGACTATAGAAAAAACATAAGTAAATTTAACTAATATGCAAAATGAAGACTATTTAAAAGTTTCTTTTATATTAATGATTGGCATCAATCAAAAGCTTAAGCTTCATTCTAATATACAAAAAGATAATCTTTAACTCTAAAAAAAAAAAAAAAACGAAACGGCCATTTCAGCTCTTGAAAGGACTTTGACCGAGCTTCTTATGATCAATTGTGTTGTGTGTGATGTGAAATGTTTGCACACAAATGATCGAGAACTGGACGACCTACATGTTTTACGCCGACTCCGAACGGCTTATGTTCTCAAGAAGCTTTTCATGGCAGTTTTTACTCTCTGAGGTTTTGGCCATTGTATGCCAAACAGACCGAACGGCCGAACAGAAAAATTATTTCAATTGAAAAAAACTTTCTGTGTCGGATGGAGGATTCGAAGAACCTGGGTTCTCTGGCGTAAGATTCACACACTCTACCCACTACGCCACTATTAATCTTTAACTCTATTGAATAAAATAAGACAAAAATTTACAGTTGAAAGCCATATTTTGAATAAAAAATAAAAGAAATTTTAGTTTAAAAAGCTGTAAAAAAAGAACGAGTTAAAAAAGCCAACAATTTACTAATATTAAGTTCTTTGAAGTATGTTATGTTATCCACAAAAAAAAGTCTACATATCTCTTTTATTTTAGAAGCTATATTTGGGCTATTCACAGTTTAAGTACGCAGGTCTGTCTGCCAACTTACGTAAGCGTTTTTTTCTTTGTTGTTGTTTTGCATGCAAACGCAAATACGCAAACACGCGTAAATAAAAGTAGCCTTTGGACGTGTTTTTTGTGTCTCGTATTTTTATGCCCTATCTAAAGCATACATATAACAGGGTTGCAAAATCATTGAATACGGCGAACACATACTGAGGTGCTCACAGTTGCAAAAATAACAAACGCTATAAATACGCTTTGTTAATTTACGTTTAAATTGTGAATAGCCCAACTATATTGATTGATTTTCGAATTGTAAAATTCTAAAAACCTTGATATAATTTAAAATATTTATAAATTTTAAGGCTTTTTGTTACTTTTTGTTAATTTTGGAATGCCTAGATTCATAAAAGTGGTGCCCATTAAAAAGTAAAAGTCTTAAACTTTCCATACAATTTTTAAACCGGCCTAATGTCATATATATAAACATATACAGTATGTAATGGCATATATTACCATTATATTTGCATTATCATTAAAATTTAGTGGTATACCATTTAAACTTATTGGGAATTGAAAAATTTAATTTTTTATTTCCACTAAATTTTAGTGGTATTGTTACTTTTTCTACCATTACAATTACATATTTATGGTAATGCAATATTTTTCCATTACCATTAGTTATCAATGGTAATGGTATTTTTTCTTCCATTACCATTACACATTAATGGTAATGCAAATAGTGAATAGTGGTAATGATATTAAGCACTAATAATTCAATGCATATTGCCCATCTATGATATACATATATTCTTGCGATAAATTGAGATTTAGAAAAATAAAAAAGCATTATGATCCTAGGGGTTTCAGCTTTCTCAAAATAGTAAAATCTCAAAATCGATTTCTTGGTAAAAAAAAAAAACCACACGTCCCCCTTAAAGTGGACTTTAATAGGGAATATTCCTTGATCATTTATGGATTTGAATTATGTTTGCACAGAGGCTGTGTTTGTCATAATCAAATTCTCATCAGTTTGCTCATTATATCTTCCAACAAATTGGCAGTATTAAATATTTCATCATATATAATGGTATAATCTGACCCGAAAACCTTGGTCCCATCAAAGAACGTTGATTTTGAGAAATCTTACTTCGGATATCAATGGATAGCTAGTCTCGTCCTTTTTAGGGTACATTTTTAAATGAATGTGATTTAAAAACGTGGCTCTATATTAAAATATAAAAAACCCTTAAATTTATCTAATACGAGAGATAACCACCATATAATATATTGGTGGGATTCTATAACGAGTTGTATCATACACATACATTTATCCATTACCGGTGGCGCCGGGTATATTGAAAGTAGAAACTAACATTAATAATAATGGAACTAAAATACCTTCCATTGTCCTTTGAAAAATAGCGACGACAAAAGCACCAATTTGGCATTCTCTAAATCTTGTGGCACAACAGCACGTTGTATAAGGTTATTGGTGGCGGTTCGTACTTCATCGTTAATAAGAGTCGCCGCCTTAGCAGGATCTTGGAAATCTATTGGATAGAATAAATTGGGGTCATACTGGCGCTCAAGTGTTTTCTGATAATCGTTGTTCACAGGTTGATTCTTATCGGTAAAGATCGTCAGCAGGGAAGACACTTTTACAGAAGGAGTGTCTAACCTATAAATTACATTAAAAAAAAAATTACATTAAAAAAATTAGAAATTAATATGATATAAATTACAGTATTTGTTTATCCGTGAATACCTTAAGTAATTCTTAACCGCGCGATATGCCAACGCAAGTGAACGTTTTTTGTTTAGACGCAATACACTTTGCATCTGAGCCAACGTGTTTCCCGCCGCGCCTTCCACTAATGGTAACAAAAGCGACCATATCGAAAATGGTGACACTATAAAATTATTGCGACCAGGTGACGTTGCATCAGTGAATCTCACAAGCAAATCTAAGGCGAAACTTGTTGAGCTATCCGAGACATCCTGGAGAATTTCCTGCGACTCCGATGGTGGTGGCAGAATATAGTGCGCTGATGACTGATTCCTTGTAGGGGATGTAGTAGTTGGCCTCAGATCTTGCTGAAAGTTGCTCTGCGCCGAAGTGATAGAAAGTAAACTTAAGACCAAAGCTGAAACAAGAGAGAGTTATTAAATTACCGATGTCGAAACCTGAATCGAGTATTAAAAATATGTGCTCACAAGGAATAATGGTCAAATTCAAAGTATCGTAAAAAAACGATATTTTAATTGCACTAACTACGACGCTTTTTTTCTGAAATAAATGAACCGTTACAAACGAAATATGTGCAGACATAAGTGGTAATCTATTCTGAGCAAAAAATGGATTTCTGCATCCTACCAAAGATTGGCAATAAAGAAAATGCCATATCGCTTTTTTACGATATTTTGAGTTTAGTCATTATTCCTTGTGACCACAGAAATGTACCTGTGTAAGGAAAAAAAAAATATCTTCAAACATGAAGTAGAGGATTTATTTGATTAATTATCGATTACGACATTGATATTGAAGCAAATCATATTTACGATTTCAAATTCCTTGTTCAGAAACAAAATCTTTTATTGTGGCGATTGAGCAATCCGAATTAGTTAAGAAAATATTAACCAGTTAAATTATTCAAACCTCAAGCAGCAGTACCCAGCCCAATGTGGATATCTATCTATATATATAAAAATGAATGTATGTATGTGGGTATGTGGGTATGTGGGTATGTGGATATGTGTGTATATCACGTATAGACTCCAAAACCACCGAACCAAACTCTATGAAATTTTGAGGGATACTGAAGCAACATTCGGGAAGTGTTCCTGTGAAGTTTGGTGTTGATTGGGCAAGGGGGCGTTGTACCTCCCATACAACCCAAATTGGCTCTATCGCCCACAAACCAAAAAAATTGCTATATATCAGACGGTTTTAATCATATAAAACTTAAATTTGGTTAGTTTGTTCAGATGGTTACTTTCGGTGACTGTACAAGAAATGGGCGTGGTCACACTATATCTACGCCCACTTTTCAGCAATTATTTTAATTCCTAAAATGTTCAAGTTTTGATAGTGAATCTTGATATGCAGGTGCTATGCATACAAGTGGCAGTCACTATGTAAATATAAACGTTGTCACGCCCACTTTTACCGCCCACAAATAAGTAAAAATGCTTTATATCAGACGGCTCTTGCCATAGAAGGCTAAGATTTGATAATTTAGTTTATTTGATTATTCTCCGCCAATATACAAAAAATGGGCGTGGCCGAACTATATCTACGCCCACTTTATCGGAATCATGCTTATTCTTGAGTTGTACACGTTTTGATAGTGAATCTTAGTATGCAGGTGCTATGGATCTAAGTGGCAGTCACTATGTAAATATAAACGTTGTCACGCCCACTTTTACCGCCCACAAATCAGTAAAAATGCTTTATATCCGACGGATTTTGCCGTAGAAGACTACGATTTGGTAATTTAGATCGTATGGTTACTGTCGGCCAATGTATAAAAAATGGGCATGGCCGCACTATATCTACGCCCACTTTATCGAAATCATGCTTATTCCTGAGTTGTACACGTTTTCATAGCCAATCTTGGTATGCAGGTGCTCTGGGTGCAACTGGCAGTCATTATGTAAATAAAAATGTTGTCACGCCCCCTTTTACCGCCCACAAATCAGTAAAAATGGTTTATATCAGACGGCTCTTGCCGTAGATGACTAAGACTTGGTAATTTAGTTCATATGGTTACTGTCGGTCAATGTATAAAAAATGGGCATGGCCGCACTATATCTACGCCCACTTTAGCCTGCATAGCCAATCTTCGTATGCAGGTGCTATGGGTGCAAGTGGCAGTCACTTTGTAAATATAAACGTTGTCACGCCTACTTTTACCGCCCACAAATCAGTAAAAATGCTTTTTATCAGACGGCTTTTGCCGTAGAAGACTAAGATTAGGTAATTTAGTTCATATGGTCACTGTCGGCAACTGTTTAAAAATGGGCGTAGTCGCACCATATCTACGCCAACTTTTTCGAAATCATGCTTATTCCTGAGTTGCACACGTTTGATAGTAACACTTGATATGCAGGTGCTCTAAGTGGCAGTCAATATATATATATAAAATTTGACACGCCCACTTGTACCACCCACAAAAAAACAAAACGAAATGGCCAATTTCAGTCCTTGAAAGTACTTTGACCGAGCTTTTTATGATCAATTGTGTTGTGAGTGTTGTGGAATGTTTGAACACAATTGATCGGGAACTGGACCTACATGTTTTATGCCGACTCCGAACAGCTTACGTTCTCAAGAAGCTTTTCATGGCAGTTTTTATTCTCTGAGGCTTGCCATTGTCTGCAGAGAGATGACGGCCGAACAGAAAAATTAATTCAATCGAAAAACTTTCCGTGTCAGGTGGGATTCGGACCAGGGTTCCCTCGCGTATGGGCCACACACTCTACCCGCTACGCCGCGGCCGCCACTTGGTTTCTTTTTACCCACAAATTAATAGAACTTCTATAAATCAGACGATTCTCATCGTTAAATACTAAAATATGGTTATTAATTTCATACGCTTACTCTCGACAGCTTTGCAAAAATTGTGCATGGTAGGACTATATCTGTGCCCACTTTTCAGAAATAATTTTATTTAATTTATTTATTTACTTATGTATTAATGTACTATAGTTCATTACAATTTAAAAATTATAACTAAGTTAGCTGCCTGGGCTATCGGTTAGAAATAATTTTAATTCCTGAGATGTGAACGTTTTGATAGACAAACTTGGTATGTAGGTGCTATGGGTCAAATTGGCGTTCACTTTATATATAAATGTTGCCACGCCTACTTTCAATGCCCACAAATCCATAAAAAGGATATATATCAGACTTTTTTACAGTAAAAGACTAAAACTTGGTAGATTAGTTCATATGGATACTGCCAGAACTCTTAAAAAATGGGCGTGTCACACTTTATTTAAGACGACTTTTCAAAAATCATTGTAATTTCTGAGCTGTACGCGTTTTGATAGTGGAACTTGGTATATAGGTGCAATGGGACCAAGTGGCGGTCACTTTATATATAAATGTTGCCATACCTACTTTTTCTGCTCATCTATCTATCTGTAAAAAATGTATGTATGTATACTAAGGCTGCTCACAAAAAAAAGGTGTTCGGGTCGGTTCCTCAAAATAATGCTTTATGTTATGATGATTCCCCAAATATTTCGACTGTAGCGATAGTCATCCGTGAGCTGGAATGGTTTGAAATAAAAAAAAAAAAAAAAAAAAAAGGAAATGGCCATTTCAGACTTTGACCGAGCTTCTTATGCGTGCGTGTTGTGAAATGTTTGAATACAAATGATCGAGAACTGGATCTACAAGGCTTATGCCGACTCCGAACGGCTTATGTTCTCAAGAAGCTTTTCATGCCAGTTTTTACTCTCTGAGGTTTGCCATTGTCTGCATAGAGATGGCGGCCGAACAGAAAAATTAATTCAATTGAAAAAACTTTCTGTGTCAGATAGAATTCGAACCTGGGTTCTATGATATACAAGCCTCGCACGTCAACCAGTATGCCACGGAATGGTTTGAAATATTCTGTAAAAATCGAGTTTTTTATAAAAATATTTACTGGTGCGGTAGTTAAAAATAACAAACGGTCAGAAATAATAGTAATTAAAAAGTTCTTCCAATCTGCACTAAAAAATTTTAAATTTTTACTCTACTCTATAAATTTAAATTTTTTAACTTTTTTTTTTTGTATTATTTTCACTAAAATGCAAATTAAATTTTTTTTTTGTTTTGCCATTTTACTTTTAGTCAAATAAATTATCTATGGATGATAAAATAAAGTGTAAAGTGAATTGCTAAATTGAATGAAATTACAAACAAATGTACACATTTTTTACATTGTACAATTTATTTGACTAAAATTAGTTTAGGAAAAGATTCGTTTGAATTTTAGTGAAAATAATATGAAAAAAGTTAAAACAATCCAAAAAATCCGCATTATCTTTGGTCCAACGGAAATATAAGATTTTTTGATGCAAAATTTTTTCCATTACTCTTATTTCTGACCGTTTGTTTTTTTCTAACTGCCATACCAGCCAATATTTTTAGTCGCAATATTTTGTGGATCATCATAACATAAGCCATGGATTATTTTGAAGAACGAGACTGAACAAATTTTTTTCTAAAGAGCGTGAGGCGACTTAATGTATATACGTATGTGGGTATATGTGTATATCACGTAAAGGCTTCGAAACCGCAAAGCCAATTTTTATACCAAAGCGTTGAGAGGGTTCCTGTGAAGTTGTAAATACACCTAAAATTTTCGATTTCGAACAGTTTTGTAATTATAGGTCGCAAAGCCTCGGAATTCAGTATTCGACCTCAATTTACACATGCCGTTGCACAGGTAACATTTTATGGGTGTTGGACGAGGGGCGTGGTACTTTTTCCGCACCCAAAATTTTCGGTATAGCTTTCGAAATAAGTCACACATTAATAAAACTCGGTAAGAACTTACTATAAAAGCATGGCTTCACTAAAGCTACGCCCTCTTTTAGGGGATAAGCGCTGAGCGCAGCGAAGCGCGCCGGGTATAAGCTAGTTGTTAATAAATTTAGATTAGAAACAGACCTGGGCTATTAAATTAAAGAAAATTTATTTTAGTGTACAAATTATTTCATTACCATTAACTATAATAGCTTCAGTTCACAATTGTTCTTATCAAAGTAATGCATTAATATTTTATTATGCACTAATATTGCATAATAAAATGCACTATTATTGCATTATCATGGAATTAAAATATTTTTCAGAACTTAAGATTAAACTTCTAATCTAAATTATTTCCTCTTAAGATTTCCTTCTTCTGGCGGAAAGGTTTTCCTTAGTCTAGGGCTGCCATACGGCCCGGTTTTTGATTGCTTGTCCCGGTCCAACGGTAATATGTCCCGGATTTATCTTAAAAGGGTCCAATTTAAAGATTTAATTAGGAGCAAATTTGCAAAAATACACTTTTGAAATTTGCAACTATTTTTTAATGTAAAATAGTAGTCAAATCATCTTTCATTTTCAGTAAGTTGAGCTCCTCCCTAGCAATAATCGATAATTGATATATCACCTGCAGAATCCAATCTCTTACTAGCAACAGCTATTTTTCATTAAATTTATTGTGTGCTTGTTTTCTTTGCCTGCTGTAACTTTTCATGTAAGTTTTCGAGTCAAAGTTTGTTGTTTATATAATTATATTGTTTTTCATTTCCTTAGAAAATGCCAAAGAGGAAGTGTAAATTCCTTCCCACATATACAGCAGAGTGGTCCTTTATAAAACCAGGTAGAAGTGATCACGATACTTTGTGCACGGTGTGTGGTTGTTATATTTCCATAAAGCACGGTGGACGGTTAGACATTGTTGGCCATATCGCAAGTGCCAAAGATAAATCGATGCTTTGTGAAGCTTCAACTTTAAAAGACATTTCTTCTTTTTTTGTGAAACAAAACACCACACAATGTCAACTGATCTCTGCCGCTGTGTTAACAACTGCATATAAAATTATTGATCACCATCAATCGTTTAGCTCAGTAGATTGTACTACTAAACTAAGTGCACTCTTGTATCCGGACTCGGAAATAGCAGCAAAGCAATCAAACGCTAGAACCAAAGTAACAGCTTTAATAAAGAACTTTTTGGCTCAGCATGCAGTTGCAAAATTTGTGGAAATATTAATTGAAAACGTGCCTTTTTATGGAATTTCAAATACCTTTAAAAAATCTTGTAGATTTTGGTGCTTACAATACTTTGGTGGAAGGAAAAGGCAGGGAATAAATAACATTTTTTATAAATTAAAAGATGCTTCAGGAAAAAACATCGAGGGAATTGGTTGCCATGCTCATATACTTCACAACAGAGTTTCGACTGCTGTGAATGTGATGTCAATCGATGTGGAATCGGACACAACTTACAAATGCATTCTTTCTTATAGAAGAAGCAGGTGGCTCTTATTAGTGCCCGCTATAGAAAGAATCTAGCAAATGTGGAAGCCACTTGCAAATTTCTTTTGCTGACGAACAGCACATTCCTTTAGCTAAAGTTTATTATTTATTTATTCACTGCCAATCTTTCATGGTTGAAAAACAAATTACAAAAATTTTAAAATACACAATACAATTATGGAAGTGTAAAAACTAATAAATGACACTAAGGGTGGTTTAAAAGATAGGTTTGAAAATACATTTTTTGGAAACCAAACATATACTATTTTAGACCAATTTAAGGAAAGCGGTTTATATTCAAGAAAAATATTAATTTTTGAAGAGAATGCGAAACATGTTTTTAATACAGCAAATAGTTACTTGGAACAATGGACGTTTCATTTAAATAAATATGATGTTTTTAATTGGATAACCTTAAATAATGTACCAAAGTGGACAGAAGTTCAAAAAACTTTAATGTATTTAAGTGAAAAAATATAACAATGTCTGATAAATGTTTTGAGGAGGTTGCATATTTAAAGAATTTTACTGAAAGTCAAAATCATAATCATAAGTCATTATCTCAGTAGACCAAGGAAAGAAATTCGCTCAACATTAGAGTGGTAGAAAGCATAATTCAATTCAGTCAATTTTGATTTGACTTGCACAGAGTTTTAAAATTATATTAAAGGTAAGCCGGAAATTTTTAAGCAAGTTCTAAGTAATGAAAAATATGACTGAAATTTCTTTAGAAATTTTTATTGAAGAATTAAATCTAGCCTTTTATGTTGAGAATTAAATGCGAATCAAAAAAAAAAAAAATATGTGAAAATAGAATTTTTGTAACTTTATTTTAAAGTTTTTTTGTCGACAGTTGTTTCACCAAAGTGTCCCGGTTTTGCAATAAACATATCTGGCAACCCTACCTTAGTCGACCTTTCGTCCAGTGAATTCACATGCCTATGAGAAAATACTTTTCTACAAAATTGGTTGGGTACACTCTCCCAAAATTATTGTTGAAATTTAACAATTACGATTGTTAAAATTTTGTGTTGATTTTGAATTTTAGTTTTCCTTTTCAAAAATCGGCAATTTTTATTGTATTAAATGTTAAATTTATTGTTGGTTTTTTTTTTATTGTTAAATTCGACAATTTGATTGTTAATTATTAAAATTCGTAAATTCAATTGAGATTCACTCGAAATCATATTTTTTGTTCAACCAAGAAAAATAATTAACGAAAATATAGGTAAATATAGTAATTGTTTTAAATAAATTCAATTTAATTCAAGAAATTATTTAGAAATAAAACGCAGAAGTTGCAGAAATATCACAAGCAGTTTGAACTGCAAAAATATTTGGAAGACACTTAGATCGTTCCATGGACTTTAAGAAATTCGATGAGTACACGTGCATGTTGAAGGAATGGTGGTTTAAGGGCGGCAATACATTTAGGGGCATTCCAGAATCGTTTTTTTTTTTTATTTCAAATGACTTAAAAACATCGCAACAATATGTAAATAAAATTTTAAGAAGATATCTTGAATATTAAGAAAGTGATAAGCTTGAAAAGAGACCCGCGCGTGAGGTCGATATAATTAAAAATCAAGTTACTACAGCTGCTTTTTTATTATATCATTTATTTTATCAGCTCAAACCGGTATATTTGAGAAGTCGAGGGAACATTCCAAAGAATGTTAACAATAATTATTTTGTGTGTATATATAGTGATTTAATTATGTTTTGAACACTAACGTCATTTTATTATTTGTTTCGTATAAATTTAAAATCGTTTTTTTCAAAACTACGTTTTTCAAAACTGCGTGCGGTCTAGCTCAAAAACTACTTGACCAATCCTTGCAAAATTTAAAGGACATTTTTTTAATAAAATGTTTACCAATATGAATGAAACTGATTTTTAAATAGCCTTTAAAATCGTTTTATTCAAAATTTAAAACAAAAAATAAGTAAAAAATTCAATTCTTTTTTTCAAGTACGTATAAACTTTTTAAAAAAAAAAAAACTTTTTAAAATTCTGCCTCATTCACATTGGAGAAGTTTTAGATACGTTTTAAAATTTTTTATTTTTTAGGTCAACCTAGGAGTCAGCAGAATGCTGGCCATCTTTGTTTTTGAAAAAAAGTTTCTTTTTGAACATAAATGCATATTTCAACAAATTTGAAAATTTTAAAACTATAAACAAATTTTTTGCTAATAAAAACCATCATCTCAATATCACTCTTCTTTACTCTCCTCTAATTGTATTGCCGGCCTTAATAATAATAAACAATTACCATTTGCAAGTCCATGCCAAACTAAATTTTAGGTATAGGATAATATATAAACTAGGCATACCTTTTGAGAATTATACATGATTTATATTTATATCAAGTATCATTTTTTAAGTTGAAATAAAATTATATCTAAAACGGTTTCTTATTTTCTTTTTTATTACTGAGAGGTTATTAAATTTCAAATTTTGATTTATAATTATTTTATAATTAAATTATATTTAAATGATTTATAATTATATTCTTTTGATAGATAATTTAAATTTTTGACGGTTCATTTTTCTTTGAAAAACTTTTTTGACGTTAAGATTTTGCCATATATGCATTTTTGACGTTTGACAGTTTTTGAAAATTTATTTTTAATTTTTTACCAACATTTATAAACGACAACTTGTTGTTTAAACCATCAAAATAAAATTTCGAAATCAACAATTGCCTATTTTGAATGCTATTTTAACCAAGATTATTGTTATTTTTTGTTGAAATTAATTAATTTTGTTTGTTAGTGATAATGCAATATTAGATACTGCAATATTAGTCCATTATTTACCATACACTTTAGTGATACGTAAATATTAATGCATTCATTACTTTGATAAGAAATAAGTGCAATGCAGAAAATAGTGCACTAAAAATATTACATTTATTCGTAATATTCATTGATTTCACTTAGTTACGGAAAAGGCTTTAATGCAATTGTCCCAGGTCTGAATTAGAAATAAAAAAAGTCTCAATTAATATCTGGATTTATATGGAAGCACATTAAGGCATTTTGTCACATAAGCCAAAAAATTAAAAGTCAAGAGAAGAAAAATGATGAATTATGAAAAATATTAACGCAAGTAGAGTTGAAAATTAACATAGCCCAAGGTGAACGCTTACTTGCTCATCGCGATGCTTGTATTGAAGATCGCGATCAGCATTAATATGATTCGTAGAAAAAAAAAATCTGTGCTTATTAATATACTATAACTTGCACTGTATGTACAGAATTTATTTCAATTTTATTAAGCTTGCTTTTACTGAACTTTTACACTTACGTAATAACATTTTCTGATTTGGTTTATTGTACAAATCAAAGATATGTTTAGAGTTTAGTATTAATTGATTACAAATTTCTATATATTCTCAGTATTCGTTGGAGTCATCTAACTTAGGACGTTTTAAGAAAACGGGTATTTTTGATTAAAATATCTGTATATATTATATACTATAATAACTTAAACCGGAACGTCTTTGAATATACGATTTTTTTTTTATGAAGAAAAATATGTTTACTCTTGTAGAGTTTTCCGTTAAATTAATTCCGCACAAGTTCAACGTTAAACAACGACTGACAAACACTCGAAACTGCGTATCGAAAGCTATTGATACTCTATATGCGCTTCACTCTCGACTGAGCTTAAAAATTGAGCGATGCCTAGCGGCTTGAATATTAAAGTCTCACATATCGATCTAAACCAGTTGGCTGAGTTGCTGTTGGAATAGATTTGATAATATGATAACAAAGGATTTAATTTGAAGATAGACAGAGAAATATGAAGCGGCTGAGTTAGAGGAGAATATAAATTACGATGCTATTTTGCAAAACTTAGAATATTTGAGAGCGAAACTCATTGGAGAATATTGATTAAGACAACAATTGTAATAAAACAACAATTTGTGGTAAAATCCCATCCAGGTTTACTGCCAATAAATTGTATTACTTTTTTTTTTGATTGGTCGCTATTAATGAAAAATGTGGAATGAACTAATTAGTATTTAAAACTTAAATGTTTAAAAAACATTTAAAACAAAAAAACGGTATAATAAGGATTACTTTTACAAAAAGACGTCAAAAAAACAAAAAAAAATTCAAATCAAAGAAAGAAAATTCTTCGTCGTACTTTTATAAATCGATATCTCATACAAATCTCGTGTCAGGGTATTAGTGGTAGCACTCCTCCGAAACGGCTCGACCGATTTTAATGTAATTTTTTTGTTTGTATATTTAGTAGGTATGAGATAGGTCGTAAAGTATTTATCACCTCGCAACCTGCGGTTTTAGACCTTTGTATGAACAATCTTATGGTCGTCTTTTGTAAAACGCAAGCGATCACGTCACTTGGGGTTTTTTGTCTGGCAATAAATTTTAGTAGAAAATTTCACTGAGAGAAAGAGAGTTTGTTTTATTTCATATGAAAACGGAATTGTCAGACAAAAAACCCCAAGTGACGTGATCGCTTGCGTTTTACAAAAGACGGCCATTAATGGATCAGTTCCCGTACTTGAACATTCGCAAGAATTCGCAAGGATTCGTACTATTTTCTGCGATTTCCTGTTCCCGTACCTAAAAAATTCGCAAAAGAAAGTGACAATGAGAAATCCAGTCCTCTTCAAATGTTGCTATTTTCTGCTACACAAATTTGGCGAAGCAAAATTCACTACAATTTTAACAGCTTATGCTAAAATATTGCGTTAGCCAATGCCAGCTGATGATAAAATTTAATAAAAGAAATAAAGAAATGTAAAAAAGTGTTCGCCAGGCACATTAAAAATGCTGCAAAGTGGTAAACAGTGTTTTATAATGAAAATAACTTCTTTTCTTTTGCAAATATCAACTACAGTAGTTGACGTTCTTCACAAGTTGCTACTTGATGCGAAAACCTATTCCCGTACTTTTTACAATTTTTCACACACTTTTAGCTTACTCTCTGCTAATTTTGCAACTTGCGAATTTCCGCAAAAAATTACGGAAACACACCTAATATTACAGTTTCTTCCCAACATGTACTGTCCTGGAAAATGTTCAGCCTGAAAGTATGCACATATATAAAAGGAATGCATGCGCCTTTTATGTTGGCTCAAACTGTAATTATTTTTTGCCATTATTATAGTGCTTTTAAAACATATCAGCATGAAAAAATGCACAGAAAATTTATTTCATTCTTATCAGTGACCAAATTAGGTTTCTACAATAGTACGTTTTTGATCTAAGTCCTTAGATAACTCCCTGGCATTTTTAATGACCATAAATAAATCCCCAAAGTCAAACATTGCAAAAGGTAGGAGTGTTTAGTCATGGGCAACTTTACGTAGCCATGTCTAGAGTCCAGAGGTCTGATGATGCAAAACTAAGTATTGTAGA
This sequence comes from Coremacera marginata, assembly GCA_914767935.1. Classification (NCBI taxonomy): domain Eukaryota; kingdom Metazoa; phylum Arthropoda; class Insecta; order Diptera; family Sciomyzidae; genus Coremacera; species Coremacera marginata. Next base: position 161,897,890 of record OU612047.1, read on the forward strand.
GGGCAAGGCACAAGGGAAATTGGTGCAATATTCTAAAACGATTTTTACTTGAAATATTGTATATAAGAAAGTTTTATCGAAATAATTCTAATAAAAAGTAAGTAAGAACAATAAGTTTTTTGTCATATGTTTTACTCTAAATGCTTCCAACCTGTCGTAGAATGGGCTTTTATACTAGTATCCAAATAGTTTAACAGTCAAAGTGAAGTCATTTACATGAAGTGTCGCGTCAATTTAACATTTAATTCTGCATTTGCTATGTATCACAACGAAGTACAAGCTATCCTCTACACCGCTCCATTTCTCTTTCTATCATAGATCCCATCCTTACATATTCGTTTGATCTTCATCATAAAATGGACCGTCACATACTAAGACTCGGGAAAACCATTTCCCACGGCGCAACGCCAAACACGGTCAAACCTTAAGGTTTTTACTCAAAGAAATGAAAATGTTATATTTCGGACGGTTTTGGTCGTATTAGACAAAGATTTAGTAATTTATTAGATCGTATATTAACAGTCAGCAAATGTACTCGAAATGGGCGTGGTCGCACCATATCTACACCCACTTTTCATAAATCATTAAAATTCCAAAAGCTGCTTCTAGACGACGCAACAATGTCTTAATACAAATTTTCAAGTGACTGCCAAATTTTGTCTTAATGGAAAATTTTTTTTCCAATTTGCTTCCACACGAATGTATTTTCTGCGTGATAAAAATGTAAACAAGTTTCTGTCAAAAAGAAAATTTTATTGAAATGAAACGTTTAATTCAAATTATAACACACCGCACGCTTGGTGTTTTTTTTTAGTCAACCCTGTGTTACATAGAAAGTCATGCAAAAAAGAAACAATTCTAAAAATGTGTCTCTCTGAAAGTCACAAGACATTGCCACAAGACTTAGTTGAGTTTCCACACGATGTGACAGAAAATTTCGGACGACTTTTTTGACATATCTTAAGACTATGTCATGTCGTCTAGAAGCAGCTTGTGTTCTATAAAGGCAAAAAGCGTCAGTTTTCCTCTGCTGCCCGTAATTTTGAACCAATTTAGATATTTTTTTTTTTAATGAAAAAGGTAACAGGCAAAGAAAAAATTGCCACACCCCCTTTTAGTAGAAATATAAAAGTTAGTTCTGTTGAGGTAACATTTTAAAGGTATTTTATTTCCATGGTTTTGCATAGGATTAAACGGGTTTCGAACTCGAATTGAGTGAGGCACGACAAAATACAAAAAATATAAAGCGCTTTATAAATGGACCTATATATACCAACTTAAACTTGGGAAGAAGCCAAATTTATCATTATAATGCACACTGGGAAAAGGGGTCGAGATAAGCAGACTTCCAATATAACTTCAAATGTGTGTGTTGTGTTATTTCATTGAACCAATATAAAAAACCATGTTAAAACTCGGAGTGTAGGCAAATTTTATCATCATCCACCATCATAAGGGACAAATTAAACAAATTTTTACAAAATTAAATAAATTTGAAAAAATCCAATTTTGCACGTGCCACGCCCATTTCACATATAACGAAAAGTTCAAGAGTACGACTAGAACACAAAACTTAATTGTACATAGTTGAGTCTATATAATAAAAAATTTTATATTTTGATATCTACCACGCAAGTTAATATATCTTATATTTAAAATTTAAATCATTCGATTTATTTTTGTGTAATTTTAAGGTACTTTGCCGTTGTCATAAAGTCACTTTGTGTGGGAGTTTTGCGAGGTTTTCATTAGATTTTGACAAATTTAAAATTCAGAGTACACAATCGAGATCAAAGCTTATGTGCAAAATTTCACCAAGAGATTCACCATTTTGATCATGTTACCTTATATAGAAGGTAGGTGTGGTTTTAATACGATATAACACATGGACTTGATTTTTATTTTTAAAATTTAATATTAATATACCGAATTTGATCACTATAGTTCAAAAATTACGGCTGTAATCGTGAAGACAGGCATCAGAATCAATAATATAAATGGCCATTTCCACAAAAAATCCTCCGTAGCCAAAATTATTAAAAACTAACTATTTTATGATATTATCTTAGAGAAACATTTAAATTTTTTAATTCAAGCAATTTCTACATCAATTCATTTACCATGATGTTCAAATCGTCTGCACTGTTTCAGAAATGTAGTTTTTCTTTTAAGTAAATGTTTAGTAAAAGTTTCGTAGACGTTTTTGTTTTAGCAAAAATGGAAGGCATCAGCTAAAGATAATACAAAATGGTTGAGGCAAGGAGAGAAAAAATATATTAAATTTGGCTTTCAGTTACTAAATTATATAGTTACTTTATTACTTAAGTACCCAATTGAATTGCAATGTAAATTTAGCCATGTTATGCCACGCGAGATACGAAGCCTAATAAAAAAAAAAACGAGTTAAAAGTTTTATGCAAAAGCATAAGCAGAGTTTGGATAATTTTGTATACAAGTCAAAAACCACTTCTATTTTTTGTTGCGTAACTCGTCCTTTTTTGTTTCCTATTTCTTTGCACTATTGTTTCGATCGATTCCATCTCTTACACTTACTATAGGGCCTACTTAAGTGCTATCCAAAAATTAAAACAAGACAAAAAAGTTTACATTTTTCTTTGCTTTTCTTAATTTTTAGTAACCTAAAAGCGTACGAACGTTATGCGCGCCACCATAGAAATGCCCATATACGCCTCCTTATGGGCGATACAAACGGAGTGACAGAGTTAATACTCGCCTTATGTGGTATGCGTTGGGGCAAGGTTGATTTATAAGGTTGTCGCAAGGGAGAGAGCGAGTGCTCATAATTGTCAAATCGAAGTTGACATCTCATAGAAAATCTGCAAGTGCTCTCTATTATCATCCGTTTTTCTTTCGTAGTCATTCGCAAAATTGGCTGGTTTTGACAATTATGGGTACTGAGAAGAGAGTGCGATTAGCCCTGCGACAACCTTATAAATCAACCTTGCGTTGGGGTATAAAAATGAGACACAATTAAAAGCGTCAGTTAGTTTAGAGAGAGGAAGAATCAAGTCGTTGAGTGGCAGGTAAAAGGCAAATAGAACTTGCAATGCTTCAAATTTCTTAATTCCATGGCTTGGGTGCGTGCTTCATTATCGGACACCGACAAAATTTGTTGTTGTTTTCACGGATAAAAAATAAACTGGAATTTGGGAGATTCTCTTTTTTGATCCACAAATTCCAAACAACCGACAAATAATGTCCGAAGCTGACAACTGGCAGAAAACAGGTTTTGAATAGAAAACCAAAGAAAGAATGTTGCCTTCAGCCTTGCCAAACAAAAAACTGTGTGTGTAACAAAAACAATGAATAAAGAAAAAAATTACGAAACTTGCAAAATTCGGCTGAAAAGTGTACTAAATGAGACATGCGGCTTTCCGCTACTCGTACGACTCCAAAGCGTTTCCATTTGGTTTCTTCCCAACTCGAACTTATCTGCCATACTATTTCGGAAGTAAAACAAGTAATTATTTATAAGGATAGAACCGGTTTATCTTGGTTCAGAAATAAAAATATCAAAACATGATTTTTTTTTTTCTTTTTTATATTACTTAAGAATCTTAGTAGTGTTTACTGTTTGAAATCTCAAGTAAAGCTCTTCTATCTGTATTTATATTTTCCATTCAAGTTTTATATAATGCATACTGATATCTAATAATGTTGTAGTTCATGTATAACGTAATTAAATGGAATTCCCCATCTTGAATATAATCTTAAAAGTTTGTTGAGTCGAGTTTAGTCTGAGTCATTAGTAAAGAAATAATGTTTAAACGTTCTGCTTATTTATATATATGAGAAATAAATTATTAACGTAAGAGCTCGATTATCGACCGGCTATCTAATTACAAAAACCTAATTATTTAAGGCAGTATTATGGTCTAGAGAGAAACATTTTGGGCGTTTTTTAAAATTCAATAATAAAAAAATTAAACATTTTTTACTATATCGAGGGCTTATATTCAAAATTGTCTATCTACAAAAACACAAATAGTCAAGGGAGCGACTGACCCATGTTCCTGTTAAGCTAGAATGATAAAACTTTCCAAAAATATTTAGTTTGGTCTAACTTAGAAATAAAAATTTAAAAACCGAGTTGCCACCTCGAGATTTTTTATTTTCGAATTGTTCGATATTGAACGATATTCTACAAGTAAAGTCGAGCATTTTGCACCAATACTGATCTCAAGAATTTCCACAAAACAACAAAAATATACAAAAACGTATTTCGTTAAAGACCAGCGTTGTGTCAACCCAGGGGAGCAACGTATGTCAGCCAAACTTCATAAAAATTTACAAAAGTTAAATATAAAGCCTAAGGAAAACAATTGTATAAGAACGATTTACTTTATCTTTTTTAGTTTTGAAATTATAGATAAAAAAAAAATGGAAAATTCCCAAATTTGTCAAGCTTGGAAATGTAAGTAAACGTAAGTGTTAAGTCTTTAGCGAAAACTGGTTAAGAAACGTAAATCCTTGCGTTTACGCAACGCTGGACAAAAATGGGTTAACAAAAAGTGTCTTAAGCCCCAGAACTAAAAAATGTACTATATTTCGGGTTATTTTAGCTGCTATGGTGGATAGACAGTATTGCATTGAAAATTAAATCTTGGTGTATGATTAAATGCGCAGATACTTCAACTTTAACCATTTTTTATTAAAGGACTTTGCTTTTGTAGCATTTCTTAATTTCATTTAAAAATTTAGTACAAATATAAGGTCGGCGGCCGCGGCGTAGTAGGTAGAGTGTGTGGCCCATACGCCAGAGATCCTTGGTTCAATTCCCACCTGACACCGAAAGTTTTTTCAATTGAATTAATTTTTCTGTTGTGCCGTCACCTCTCACCAGACAATGGCAAACCTCAGAGAGTAAAAACTGTCATGAAAAGCTTGTTGAGAACATAAGCCGTACGGAGTCGGCATAAAACTTGTAGGTCTAGTTCTCTCGATCATTTGTGTTCAAACATTTCACATCACACAGAACACAGTTGATCATAAGAAGCTCGGTCAAAGCCCTTTCAAGGGCTGAGATGGCCATTTCGTTTTTTTTTTTCCCGATAATTTTTGTATTAGTAACTTAAACTGTTCTGTAATTAATAAGATTGTTTTTTATTGTTTTTCAATAAATAATATTTTGACTAACAAAATTTTATGATTAATTAGTTTTGTATCAATATGATAGTTTATGTTTCCTTTATAAATGAATTGAACTACATTTCTTAATATCAATTAATAGATAGTAAAAAATGTTATTAAAAATGTTTTGAATTATTTACTTTTTTTAATTTTCTCGATCTCGAAATAATCCCGGGATTAATATTATCAATCCTGATAATCCCGGGATCGAAAAAAGTTTCCAGGATTGGACTCCCTAGTCTGCAAGTATCTTCATATAGATATAGATATATAATAAAATACAGAATACATAGTACTCAAAATGGGGTTTTTCAATTTAAATTTTTACAATAGATGGCTGGGCTCAGTGATGAGTTTGGCATCAAATGAATAAAAATATATTTTTTAAAATTTAATTAATACACAAAAAAAAGTAAAATAAAAAAATTACAGGCTGGTATTGGAGGGGTGCTAAAAAAAGGGTGCCTCCATCTTGACACGATTTCAAGCCCCTTCTAGTCATCTGAAAATAAGAAAGATTCTTAATTAGTATAAGATTCCGGAGTAGGAAAATATTTTTTTTTCGCGAAATGGCAAATGTTTGAAAAAAGTAATTCGTTTCCTTTTTTTCAATGTTTTGATTTTTTTTACCCATTAAAGCCTGCCCGTACTAGATCGGCTATAACGATTTTGATGCAGTTCTGAAATGTGCCCGCGAAACTATAGAAGTCGATAAAGAAAAAATTTACCTGAGCACACACCTGAGATATGACATGGGTGAAATTGCAGGTGCGACTGCCAGGAATGTCGAAATAGCGCTGTCGGGTTTCTTAGTTCCATAGAAGACATCTTAGGCTATCTGGAAAAGGTGTGCGTATTCCGTTTTTTCTTATTTTTGGCAGCACTTTTTCTGAGCAATATCCGACACAAAAAAACCCCGAATTTCAACTATCAAACTTAAGGTAAGACGCGGAAAATTATTGTTTATTTTTTTAGGCCCATTCTTTCTCTTTAAAGAAAAAAAACTAAAAAAAAATTAGTGCAATTTCTCTCATCTAGCCCGCATTAGACTTTTTTACGTGACAACACTTTCTTGGGTATTTAAATACCATTAGGCAGTAATGAGTTAAAAATATTAAAAAACAACATTTTTACATAATTTTAATCCGGGTCATGGCAGAATTATACAGGTAGCATTGAAAAGAGTTGATTTTCTACATCAACAAAATTTTTTCTACATTTAAACATAAATTCTATTAAAATAGTGCGTTAAACATTTGAAGGGATTATAACAGAAACATGATAAGCCACAAAATAAAAATTTTGGAATAATCGCATTTGAATCTTTAATAAAATAACATGGAACGTCTATCGATCTTTTAATACTTGTAGTTATTAGTACGTGGGTGTCTTTTATATTTCGGGACTTGGCAACCCTGGTGTTGCAATCTGTCAACTGAAAGCTCTATCGCAAAGTTTGACATTTGTTGGCTTATACGTACTCAGAACGTTTTGACATACGAGCGCTATTTGTGTTGTTTATAGTAACTTAAAAGATTCATCTCGGTCTAAAAATGGAATTAAATCGTGAACATTTTCGTGCGATTATTTTTTACAACTTTTGACGTGAATTAACACAGCAACAGTGCATGGATGAACTTAATTCAATTTTTGGCGATGAAGCTCCATCAAGGACCAGTGTTTATCGATGGTATGGTGAATTCAATCGTGGTCGTAGTTCACTCCAAGACGAATTTCGTGAAGGTCGTCCGAAATCAGCTGTTGTTCCGAAAACCATTGATGCTGTGCGCGAACTGATATTGCAAGATCGTCATGTTACCTATCGTGAGATTGAGGCAACCTTAGGCATAAGTGGGACCAGCATACATTCAATATTGCATAAACATTTGACTGTCAAAAAAATTTGTTCGCGTTGGATCCCACACAATTTGTCAATCGCTCAAAAAAAGGCTCGTGTCGATTGGTCGAAGGAAATGCTCAAAAAATACGATCGCGGTGCTTCGAAACACGTCTATGACATCGTGACAGGTGGTGAATCGTGGATTTACGCGTATGAGCCCGAAAGTAAACAGCAGTCGACTGTATGGGTGTTTCAAGATGAGCCAAATCCAACAAAAGTTGTTCGCGCACGAAGCACTTCCAAGCAAACGGTCGCCTGTTTTTTCGGAAAATATGGACATGTCGCAACCGTACCACTAGAACAACGCAGAACAGTCAACTCTGAGTGGTACACAACCATTTGTTTGCCAGTTGTCTTCCAAGAAATCAGGAAAACCAACCGCCGAAGACGGATCACTCTTCACCACGACAATGCGAGCTCTCACACATCGGCTCAAACAACTGCATTTTTGAGCACCCAAAACATCGATTTGATGGGTCATCCGCCGTATAGTCCTGATTTGGCACCGAATGACTTCTTTTTATTCCCAACCGTGAAGAATAAACTGCGTGGACAACGATTTTCGACGCCCGAAGAAGCGGTTGCGGCATTCAGAATGCATGTTTTGGAGATACCTCAATCAGAGTGGCAAAAGTGCTTCGACAATTGGTTCAAACGCATGCAAAAGTGTATAGATCTTAATGGAGAATATTTTGAAAAACAATAAAGTGATTTTCGATGATTAATATTTGTTTTTGTTCTCTAATCCCGAAATATAAAAGGCACCCATCGTTAAGGTAGCCTTCTGAAACATGGCCAAAAATTACCGAGAAAGGATACTAAAACTAATCATTTCAAAAAAATGTGGCTTATCGTGTTTTTGAATAATATTTAATTCCAGAATTTTTTGGTAACAATAACGAAACAATATATACTAATTATTTATAAGTCATTCAACAATTTCTGTGATTTCCTCCTCCTTTTCTTTGTTTGTTGATTTCACATGATAAGACCAGTTTCTTTTTTTAATAAGATAAACAATCAAAAATACCTGGCTGGTTCCTGGTAGCACTTTAGAATCTTCGTTATGTAATTCATTGTTGCATTCTCCTAAACTATTTTCCTATAATTCAAATGCATAAAACAAACAATTTTCAAATTGAGAACCTTTTTTGCAATAATGAAAATAAATATACCTCACTGGTTTCTGAAATTCCTTCATCATCCGATAGTACGAAATCTTCGTCTTATATACTATCATTGCTGATTCTTATATACTATCATTGCAGTCTTCGCTTTTGGTGGTAATTATTTTGAGTTCATATTTTTTGCTCGGTATGAAAGTTACCGTTGATATGTGGCTTTCATAGCCACATAAAAATTCTACATAAAAATTTAAATGTAGAAATTGACTTTAAAGGCCAATGTAAAAATTTCATGGAAAAGCGTTAAAATGTTTTTATTAAGTGTGACAATAGTATTTAGTTATAGATAGGACACAAATATAGATGTTACTTCCATAACCTGATATGCAACAAAATTGAAAATTCGAAATAATCATATGATTTAGGATAATTCTGGAAGATTTTGGTTTTAGAAGCAACCACAGAATTCTACTGAACTGAAAAGTCATGATAAGCTACTACAAATTTAAAAGTAAAACCTATTTCTGTAAAAACATAAGCCAACAAATTTTAAAATTAATAGCTGGAAAAAAAAACCAAATATTGCAACAATTTTTCTGAGAACACCAGATAAATTGTTGTAACGCGATGCTCCCGATGAAAATCATTTACTTTTACAATATTGCAATTACAATAATGCAATCTTCTATCACCTGAGATTTCTCAATTAAAACAAGATTGATTTTTTTTTTCTTTTTCTTTATTTAAGTTCCTTCTATAACACGTATTCTTAGCAGAAATTTATTATAATACGCTACACAGCTGTTTTTGTGTCATTTTGCGAATAATTTGAATTCTGCATACGGATTCCCAGTATTTAAGGGATTCGAAGTAGACTATTAGATGTTTTTTCTTATAAGATTAAGTAAGCAGTATTTGTGCAATATTTCTTTTATTTTTTTTATATGGAAATACTTTCATAGAATAAAATACAAGTTCTGAGTCGTATTTTAGTTGTTTTATTTAATTGATTGATCAAAATTTTTAGTATATATTTAAATAAATTGGAATTTAATTGCTTGCGAATTCAGTTAGTTATATAACATTGAATCGCGATGTATTTCAATCAGTTACTACAGTATTAGAATATTTTATTTAAGTAGGTCTTATTTTGCAATCAATTTAAGTTCATATGACTTGGAATAAATTTATAAATGTTTACTTATGCTATATTTGTATAATTTGTTTTTTTATATTTTGGTTTTCTTAATCATCTGATTCTCCATTATCTTTTTTCAGTGTAACATGCTATATGCAGCTTTCTCCATTTTTATGGTGTAGTTTCAAAACGCTTTGTTTGTTTTACTTAAAAGTATTCATTAAAGCGAAATGTTATTAAATTGTTAAGGTAATTCATATACATAAATGTTTTGGTTAAATATATAGCTTAATATTTTCAAATATAAGAACAATAAATCAATTCATTTTTTTTTTTTTGTTTAGTTTCATTAAATACTACTATTTATTTTGTTTAGTGCTTAATAATATAAGATATAGTTTAAGAATATTGTAATATATCCAACTATTCCAAGATCTTATCATTGTACCAGAGAATTTGAAGAAACTGTTCTCGTTCGTTTCTTCTAAATAAAGTTTCATAAGGTTTAGTTTTTATATTTGAATATGATAATATTTGATTAAGTTTGTGTATTTATGTAAATTAATTACAACGCTGTATAAATCTGCACATTTTTCTCACATGGTCATAATATGATCAGCCTTTTTTTAAAGGTGGCATTCATGACAACATGGCAAGTGATTTACCAACGTTGTTTTTCTATCTTTTCCACATTAATTTAATTTTTTATGACAATTTTTGTTAGGCCCGACACCATTCATCTTAATACTAAGAATATATTTTATAAGTTGAATAAATTTATTGGATATATAAATGTTTTTTATGTAGATAATAATAGTTGTTTAACCTTTCTACCATTGTTATTGTATGCTTTTATAACGTTTCTTTGAAGTTCAAAGTTGTATCTTACTTACTAGTTTATGGTTAAGTATATTTGAATAAGCTTCATAAATGTATTGAATATTAATATGTGTATTGATTATATAGATAAGTTGATAATAAGGGCTGAAGTAGCAAATACTAACTCCAGACTCAACTCTATTAAAAGTTAGGGATTACTGCTTAACGCAAATCCGGATCTTCATCTGCTGCCTTCTTAATGCGTAATAGAATTGTTGTGTACCATTGATCTAAACGTGAAATGCTATCATAATCTTTTACTGCTTCAGTGTATCCCTCAATGTTTTGCTCCTCAAGATGTTCACAAAGAGTCTGAATGTGATGTTAAATATCAAAAAGAGGTAAATATTTAAAACTATTGTTTATTTCTTACTATACCTTGATTAGTTTATATTCTCTTGAATCTTGGAATGCCGGATATTGTTGAGCATACTTCTCTATAGCATGCTGAGCATTGAGCAAATCTACGCTTAAATGGCAAAGAGCAGCACGAAAGAAATATTCCTTTGCACTATATTTGAGCAGTGAGCTTTCCAAGGATGATGCTGCAACCTTAAAGTTACGAAAAGGAATCATATTATAAAGATCACTTGACATAAACATTGTCCCTTTACTTGTTCATATATAGTTATAGCTTTTGTGTAATCTTCCAATTGTGCTGCATACTGCGCAACTTTCAGCATACATTTGTTGGCCGAACTTAATGACTCTTCGCCCTTGAAGTAGTCAGCAGCTTGTTCGTAATGCTGAATTGCTTTTGTCTGCAGGATTAAAAGATTATTTTTGCATAAAAAAGGCATTGACTGTGTGTTATATGGCTCACTATAATAGGCATACGCTTATGCTAAAAATGAATTTAAAGTCAGCCTGTTGCGCTTTTTGAATTAATGGCGATTTTCAGATTCGATGATCAGCTATTTACTTTCTACTTTATAAATTGGTACCGAGTTTAGTGATGTTTATTTTTGGCTGATTTCCCCCAGAGTTCAGAGAACTCAACGAGAATGCGATAAAAATATAGCTAGCTGAGTACAAAAGTTAATATTTAAAAATTCTTAAGAATTTGAAGTGAATATCGTAATTATTTTTATTGAAAATCCCATTCAAAAAACGAAAAAGACAAACACATATGCGACGTTGGCCACACGACAGAAGCAAAGCTATTTTACTCCACTATTTAAATATCTGAAAAACCGGGCGTGATGAAACTAAACGGAAACTGGATTCAGAATTAGCACAAAATTTTTCTTAAGTATATTGCGTATAAACTTTTAAATTTGTGTTACTTGAATGCATTCACAAGTCAAATCAATTGATGTGGAATGGTGACAATGAAATCAAGTCATGATTGCACAAAATGCTTGATGAATCACAATCATCCAAAATGATTGGTGACTACATTTTTTTTTTAAGTCTTATTCACGAAATTGACAAAATACTGCAATCAAAAATTTTAATCATTGATTGAGACTACAAAAAATGCAGCTCCAAATGATTGCAATCTTACACAGTTCTGATAGAAATATTTTTAGAGCTTTGCTTAAACTTGGTTATACTTTTATCTGATACTTAGTTTCTACCAGGCATATCAAATAAAGCACTAGTACTTTTATTATTATTAAAGTATCATTCTCTATTTTTGTGTTTGTTTCATTCAAATCGAACATTTTTCATTCATCCATAAGAAAACTTGTTTTAGAAGAAAATAACTCCTAACTCACCAGCGTATTTTGATCCCCTTCATACATTTCTGCAATGCTCTGATGATGCTTTGCAGCCATAGAGAAACGACCCATATCCGTGTAGATATCAATGGCCTTCAACAGACAGGACACGGCAGACTCTATATCCGACTGTAATAAATGTTAAACAACAAACTTAAAATATATATGCTTATAATTTATTATTAAGTTCGTACTTTTTTATAGCAGTTCGAGGCATCCACATAGCAAGTTCCCGCATCATGACGACTACCAGCTCTAGCATGCAGATTGGCCGCTTCGCAAAACGATTCGCCGGCCTTTGACCAATTCTTGGCCATTTTGAACATGTTGCCGGCACGCTGATAGCATTCGATGGCTTCTTCAAGTTTGTTTGAGCCACTTTGAAATATATTTACAATCATAATTATGTTTAAATAAACTATTTCTTCATAACATCAGAATAACCAGTAGTAATGAAAGATAATTTTATAAGATAAAGTCATTTTTATTAACATTAATTTTTTTAACTTCAAGACGGCTTCATACATAAGTGGTAAATCTACACAGACCAATCAATCTTACTATTTTTAGCAACTTAATTTTGAATCGTTTTGAAAAAGGATCGCAATGCGATGTTGCTTACACTGATTTCTGCAGGGCTTTTGATAGAATTAGTCATAGAAAGCTGATATAAGCTAAGAAATATAGGTTTTCACTCTAATTTGCTGAATTGGATTGTGTCATATCTGACAAACCGAACTCAAAATCCTTCAAATATGTATGCGGGTTACCTAAAACTATCCAGTTAACCATATATCCGATTGTGTTAAGCATAAAGACGATTTGTATAAATTATTCCTATGGTGTAACTTAAGCTTGCTTCCTCTTGATGCACTCAAGCGCATAACACTCCCATACTTTTTACTTATGCATTAGGCAGTGTTAAACTGAAAAGAATCTACGATAAAAAGGATCTAGGCTTGGTCTTTGATTTTTAAATGAAATTTTCTAATCACATAGACTGCATTGTTGCAAAATCAAGCTCAATGATTGGCTTTAGTTTAAGAAACTCCAAAGGTTTTTGTGATACTTTTACTCAGATATCTTTACTTTACGTTTGTACGATCCGTTTTGGACTATTGTTGCGTGGTGTGGAATCCATTGTATTCAGTGCATTCACTACGTATTGAAAAATTCAAAGGAGGTTTACTAGATCTGTTATACGACTCTTACATTGGGATATAGATATGCCATCTTACTAAGTGTATGCCTCTTGGGATGCAAGATCTTGAACCACGCCGAAGATACTTTGATATGTTTATACTAAAGAACCATATTAAATGTCTTTTTTTGTTGTCTTGGGTTGGATTTTATTAACCTATTCGACAATTAAGAACTCGAAACTTATTTTACGTTCCATATAATAAATTACAGTATTAATGAGCTCGGTGGCTGATTCATGCAAATTCAGTTTGCAACTTCATTGATTTTAAATTTCCTCTAAGTAGGGATGCATTCAAACAATACTTATGGCTTAATTTATTGAACATTGTGGTTTAAATAAAACCAATTTAAATTTATTCAATATGTAATTCATAGAAATAAAATTATTACCAGTAGTCTTTAAGAATTATGTATACATACTCTGTTTGATATTAAATAATTTTCACAAAAAAAGGACGAAAATTTGGATTTATTAACTTTGTTCAATATGGCTAGTTTTCGAATTTATAGTCTCGAAAACATGCTATTAATACTTTGCTTTCGTATAGGTCGCATAAAACATATTTTCCCTCATAAAGTTTGCCTCTTCCAGTGAAGAATAACCAAAATATAAAAACTTTCACCACTTTGTTAGAGGTTTCAATTAACAAGTTGGTTGTTGTTTGTTTAGAGGGATGGCACAAAAGCGTTGGCAAACTTTTTTATCAAAGGGGGATGATTCTCCTTTCTATAGCACAGCAAAATTTGTCCTTTGCGCACAGGGATGAAATTTAGAGGCAAACGGTTATGGAAAAGGAAGAATCGGGGTGGAAATCAACGCAGTATTCATTTTAGGTATACATGGTTAATGACTAGGCTATAACTTAAGCTATGACAACATTGTCGGCACGACAGTATCGATTTTTTCACACAATGATTGGATACAGCGGTGCTCCAAAATATACCCAGGAGAGCACCTTACCATCGAATGTTCAAAAAGAAATCTACGCTTCAGAATAATAATTAGACAATTTTGAGACTCATTACAAATCGGATTTTAGTTTATGAAAAGATTACAGACTTACCCGAAGAGCGAGCCGAGAAAACCTTTTTGGTGCGTTAACTTTTTCTCGGCCTCAGCCATCAGCTGCATCGCTTTTTGCTCATTGTCGCCCATTTGCAATTAATTGCAAATATTTTGCAATTAATTGCAATAAAATGGGCGTTTGTAATATTTCTTTGCGACACTTGATTTTTCACTACTGCTTGCTGAATAACGAATTAAAAAATAAAAAATCGATAATCGACTGACGAAATATTCGACTACTTCTCGTCGTTTCGTTCCAGAGTTGCATGTAGAGAAAAAAGTACTTTGTTAAAGTACTTTTACATTGGTAAAGAATTGTCGATCAAGTCTTATATTTGACGATGAGAGGCGCGGACATCATCGTGAGAGAGGGTAAATTTAAAGGGGAATAGCAAAGAACTTACGTTAAGTCTTAATCAGTGAAGATCAAGTTTTTGAAAAGAAAAATTTTAAAAGTGAAACTTTTTTAGGTACGTAGACAACAACACAGCGAAAAAGATTGGGAGTATATTCAATGTATGTTCCGGTTTACACTCGTCAAGAATTGACACAACAGAGGGGAAAGAAAACATTTACTCTACGTTCAATTATTCGGATTTTTCTTTCGTTGTCAAGTTATTTTTTCATCGCTTCGCTTCAATAAAACAGATAGAAGTTTTTGTACAACACAAGCCATCAAATTAAAATAATAAAGCCTCGAAATAGTAATAAGACCACGAAAGTAAAAAAACTCCGAGATCTAATTTTGTATGTGAATATTGAACTAGTTAATTAACTGTCATAAACAACATACCAATTGTAAACTATAGCCCAATTAATTGTTAACATGCCATGTTGGTCCAACATGTTTGATCGTTTGAAAGGAAAAACGACGGCCAGTCCAACATGGTTATAGATAGATAGCTTTACTAGTTTTAAAATACTTTTAAGCTACATTTAATATTTACTAATTTACAAACGATTATTGAAGTAATTATTTATCGAGAAATATGCTGTAAAAGAATTATTTGATAATTATCATAAGTTTGACAGACTACAAAATCTACACATTTTTGTTTATATCTTTGAAAATTCTGCTTCTCTTTTATTTCATCTAGAACCATATTGTATAGTCTTAATCCTCTATCGAAAATTTTTTTTGTGCGACCGATGTGTTATGCTGTTGTAATCTGAAAGCGTTTAAGTTTCTAAGTACGTACGGTTGTGCTTCTCCCACAAAACTTAAATTATCTAGTATATAACTTGGAGCTCTTCCATACTTAGCATGGAACACTGATATCAGGGTGTTAAGCTCAAGTCTCTGTCGAACATTTAACCATTTTAGAGCGTCTAACATGAATCTTGTAGATGTAAATCTGTTACACTGGAGCATACTTCTCATCGATTTGTTTTGCAGTTTTTGGAGTCTCTTAATTTGCGTTTGTTTGCAGCATGCATATATAATTGTTGCGAGGTACTCGAAATGTGGCTTGCTCATTAAATTATATATTTTCAGAGCAGTTATCATTGGAACTTTCTTACGGAGCCTTTTAAAGAAACTGATTTTCTTGCCAATTTTTTTACAAATGTATTCAATGTGATTGTTGAAATTAAGGTTCTTGTCTAAAACAACCCGAGGTATTTGATTGTGTCTACTTTTTCAATTATTTCCCGGTTTATGTCGGAATAATATCAAAAATTTATGTCGGAATAATATCAAAAATTGTTGGTTTTTTCTGCCGGTCCGTTTGACAAATTGGACATGTAAATTAATTCGGACCAATTTGGTGCCCAATTTGGTTTCATATTCATTGTTTTGGTCGCACAATGAATATTGGCACCGGTTATTCCAAACACTGAATTTTGGATAAAAATATTTTCCTGACATATAGAAGGATAAATTGAAGCATGCGAGAATAAAGTGAAAATATTAGTCAGCTATAAGAGCAGCCAAAAATTGTTTAGTCAATCCGCCAAAGTGTTCTGCTTGAGAGTTTGTAAATAATGATTTCGTCCCACATATTGGATTGCTTGAACGCTCGGAAAAATTGTCCCGTTACTTTGCAAAAGACAAATCTAGTACTACTATGTAGACTCCTTTTAAACTACCCTGCAGCGAGCTGGTAGGCAATGTTCACCGTGCACTATTTTTGTGCTAGTACTTAAAGGTTATATACGAACTAGTTATCTATCGTACCCTAGTAGACAAAACCGCGCTAGTAAATTCGATTGGAGAAAGTGAAACAAAGCTATTTAGCGAGCTGCGCGTATAAACGTATATCCATACCGTTTTGGCTGCAACTTAAATTTCTTTATATTCTTCTTTTTGCCGGCATTTTGTTGAATTCAACTCAAAAGTAATCAAAAGAAATAAATCGAATGATAATTAAAAAATATATATGAAATTATATAAAATAAAGCAAAACAAACGTAATATAAAATTAAAATGAATAAAGTGCAAGTGGCAAAAGAAAGCTTAGACGGGAAATAGCTAAAGATAGGGTGGAATGTTCAAAAAATTTAAGCAAATAGAAAGTGAAGTGGCTGGAAGTGAGGCCAAGGTCGAGTGCGCGTCTAATTGGGAACAACCTTCATTTATTCATGTCTTCAATTATAACCGCATTAAAAATATCATTACCTACGACAATGCAAATTTAATTTACACTACCAGTTATAAGTAATTTTTTAATTTAATAATTATATGTAACCTATATTTATATTAAAATAAATAAATATTGCATTAAATTTCAAGTTTATTAATGTGTTTGACAATTTCAAATATCTATCCCTAGAGAACAAGTTTTAGAACTAGTGCTATATCTGCCCCAAGGTACTAGTGCAATATCTCTCCCAAAGAACCAGTTCTTGCACTAGTACGCGTTGATGCAGTGGGTGAAAATTTACCCTTTTCGTAGGACAAGCCCATGTTAAATGCGGCAGTCAAAAGCATTGCTTGGAGATAGGCGAGGTACTAGTAGCTGTCTTCTTAGTACTAGTGAGTTCACTATTTTTGTACCAGTTCTTGACGCTGCAGGGTAGTTTGTTACACTGCAGAAGAGGAACTGTTAATAGGGGCGTTCACATTATCAAATTCTTCATCAAATCGTTAATTTGACCACGCAAGTGCTTATATTATCAAATTTTTCGTCAAATTTCATTATTATCTTGTACACCGAATTGAAAACATCACAAGCACTCCATATGCTTTATTTCTTAATAATCTGTTTTTATAAATTTCCGATTTTATCTGCCACAGTTCTGGATTATGTCTATAAATTCCAATAAAATCATTACAAAATCTTCTTCATCATGCATTTTGAATTGATGTGTTCACGTTGAAATCTTTTTTTAAGTGATGAAATCGCACTAGAAAATTTGACGAGTGTTCGCACGTCAAATTTTTCATCAAATTATTGGTCAAATAACCGAAAAATCAAAATATTTTAATTTTCGTCAAACGATTTAAGCAACAATTTGATGAGTGTTTACATGTCAAATTTTCGTCAAATTCCATATATATTTCTGTTTGACAAATTTTTTGATGACTTGTAGGATGAAAAATTTGATATTGTGAACGGCCCTAATAAAATAAATTAGTAATCCTAAAAATTACTAATTAATAGTAATTGGCGTATAACTGTGCAGCGACTACGCTGTCTGGATCATGTCCATCGTATGGACGACGAAGCTCCAGCGAAAAAGGTGCTCGAGGCGAGGGTCGGTGGTCAACGACGACGAGGGAGACCATGCCTCCGATGGATGGACCAGGCTGAGGAAGCCCTAACCGCACTTCGTGAAGTCGGCCGAAACCCGGATACGGGTTGTTACGACCACCTAAGTAAGTAAGTAAGTAAGTAATCCCAAAAATTCCTGTTTTGGCAGAAGTCTTAGTTCTACCTTGCATGGTGGCGAAACACATATAGTATATATATACATTTTTTTAATGTTTCATTGCCTTATGTCTTTGTCCGCTTAGCTTGTTTTCAATACTCTGTTATTGTATATTTCTGGATATTTCTATAAAATCATTCCACAAGTCTCTTTATTGTCTTAAAATTGCCTGAATTAAATTTCTTTATAAATTTATTTTAATAATTCTCTTCTATTTTTAAATTTTATTTATTAAATTTTAAGCGATTTGCACGAATTCAATTCTTATTTGAACGGACAAAAAAGTAGTAAAAAATTGACGAGTCCGTACGGCAAAGTTTGCTGTATAGTTTAAGTTTAAGCCACCCAATAGGGCCGGTCACATTATCAAATTTTTCATCCAACAAGTCATCAAAAAATTTCACCAACAGAAATATATATGGAATTTGACGAACAATTTGACATGTGAACACTCATCAATTTGTTGGTCAAGTCGTTTGACGAAAATCAAAATATTTTGATTTTTCGGTTGTTTGACCTACGATTTGATGAAAAGTTTGACGTGTGAACACTCGTCAAATTTTCTAGTGCTATTTCATCTTGTAAAAAAAGATTTCAACGTGAACGCATCAATTCTAAATGCACGATGAAGAAGATTTTTGTAATGATTTTATTGAAATTTATAGACTACATTCATAACTTGCAGATTAAATCGGAAATTTACAAAAAAAAGATTATTTAGAAATAAAGCATATGGAGAGCTGCTGATGTATTCACTTCGGTGTGCAAAACAATAATGAAATTTGACGAAAAATTTGATAATATGAACACTTCCGTGGTCAAACTGTTTGACCAACATTTTGATGAAGAATTTGATAATGTGATCGCCCCTAATGAAGTTTTAATTGTATCCAGAGTTGCACTGTCACTTACTTTTGCACTAGTTTTGTGCACGAAGCATGAAAGAAAAAGTACTAATTCGATTTCTTTTGTAGAATTTCTTTTGTAGAGTATAGAACGGGTTAAGCATGCGCGGCCGCCATAAATTTTTATTATGCTTCCTCATTTTAGTTTTCTATGCCTATAACCTACAAACTTAATCATGGCCCATAATCATAAACAAAATAAAAGCGACTTTAAATTAAGTAAAAGCATTTTTGACAGTTTTTCATTATAATTTGTTGTCAAATAACTTGCACTAATTTTAGGGTTGACTTTTAATATGTTTATGATAATGGGCCCATATATTAGAACTTTACGACCTATTTTCGTCTTAGTTCCGAAAATATTGAAAATTTAATGGTGTGCGGCATTGAAAAGCTTTCAACAAGAGAATAAGTAATTTATACCGATTCCTAAATGATGGCCGATGCCGATCTAAAAATTTTAAACAATACCGATTTAATAAGCTAGAGAATGTAGTCAGCCATTTGGGACGCGCGGTTATTATATGACAATCGCTTGAGTCGATGTATTTTTGTGAAAATGGGAAAAATCGAAAATCGAGCTGTCAAACAAGCAGTCAGGGTTGGACTCTGTGTACGGCGACTCTGTGCCATGGAAGGCTCTAAGCTTGGGATACGATGAACTTTCGGGACTTCCCGAAAAGTTACACTTTGTATTGATTTGACAACTCCCGATCGCCGCTCGTGAGAAAAAAGGTAGTTGTCAAGGCTACCTTGTAAAGTATTGTATCATTGCCGGGCAAGTTTCTCCTTACAGTGCCTAACCAGTTTGAAGTTCGTTTTGACCATGATACAATAATTTACAAGGTAGCCTTGACAACTACCTTTTTTCTGACGAGCGGCAATCGGGAGTTGTCAAATCAATACAAAGTGTAACTTTTCATCTGTTTTGCTGCTTCTTCGTTTTCTCTTTTTCAATGTATTTTTGACAACTCCAAACCGCCAACAGAACTGTCACTCCTACCTTGTAAACCATGGGT
Source organism: Coremacera marginata (assembly GCA_914767935.1). Classification (NCBI taxonomy): domain Eukaryota; kingdom Metazoa; phylum Arthropoda; class Insecta; order Diptera; family Sciomyzidae; genus Coremacera; species Coremacera marginata. The sequence continues at coordinate 161,917,869 of OU612047.1, forward strand.
AGAACGCTGTTGAAGGAAAAAATTTGTTCAGTCAGCCAAGTTCACAACCATGTGTGGAGAGTTAAAATGCAGGGTCGCTGGCATTATATGCCCGTATAAATTGGCGTGGAAATTTGACATTCAACAATAAAAAAATAACCAGTAAATGTGTTTTCTGTATATATGTAATTTATTATATGTTATTTTAAATTTTTGTGTTGAAAAGTTAATTTATTAAAAAGAAAAAATTATTAAGCTATCAAATCTATGTAACTGTGAAAAAGCTTCGCTTCTCTCGTGTGTCCAACGACGCACCTGTGTTTTTTATTTTCAACATGTTTTTGACAACTCTAAATCGCCAAAAGAACTGTCACTCCTACCTTGTAAATCATATATCCAAGGTCTATTTATAAGGTTGTCGCAGGGCTGATCACACTCTCTTCTCAGTGCCCATAATTGTCAAAACCATGGCAGAATTATAAGGTAGGGTCGACTCGGAGAGGAATGGAGTAAAAAGCAGAATAAATCTACATTGATGTCAAAATCAGCTGTTCATCACGAATTTCTTTATGCTCACCTTTCGCAGTTGTTTTTAGGTTAAAACTGTTACAGGTTTTTTTTTTGCAATTTTAAGACTTCTTTCACATTCTATAGTTTTTATTACACTTTTTATAGAATATTTTCACTCAAATAAGTACAAATTTAACACCTGCGACCGCACTGTTTGCAACTTGGTAACATAAAATATTTTCTTCATTTGCAATTTCTTCGAAATTCGTCGTTTTGACATATATGTTGCTTCTCATTATCCACTCTTCGTTGACGCGTGAGAGCACTCAGCGAAACGGCCCTACCTTATCATTGTACCATGGTCCATGGCAGAATTATAAGGTAAGGTCATCACGGAGAGGAATGGAGTAGAAAGCGGAATAAAGCTACATTGATGTCAAAATCAGCTGTTCATCACGAATTTCTTTATGCTCACGTTTCTCAGTTGTTTTTAGGCTAAAACTGTTTATAGTTTTTATTACACTTTTTATAGAATATTTTCACTCAAATTAGCACAAATTTAACAGCCACGACCGCACTGTTTGCAACTTGGAAACAAAATATTTTCTTCATTTGCAATTTCTACGAAATTCGTCGTTTTGACATATATGTTGCTTCTCATTATCCACTCTTCGTTGACGCGTGAGAGCACTCAGCGCAGCGGCCCTACCTTATCATTGTATCATGCCATGGTCAAAACCAAGGTTTATTAATACAGGTTAAGTCACTTGAGAGAAGCTCGGTCGAACTGTCAGAATGGATAAAAGGAAATCAAGAAAAAAAAACCTGAATCTGTACAATTTTTAGCTAACAGCAGCGTGCCATATGTTTTTTTGAAAATCCTGTAATTTAAAAAAAAATCCTGCATTTTTAGAGAAAATACTGCTCTTATAAAAGGACTAAAAACAAATATTTAAAATTTTTTTTATTAAAACATTTTAAATATTCCTTATCTTACCAGGTTTTGTTAAGTATTTGTCCATTTGTAATTTGCTAAAGACTAGCGAAAAGAAATTAACAAAAACGATGACAGCAACAATGACAGGAAAAGCGCTGCCACATGATAAAATTTTTGAAAGGATGTAAAAAGGAGTTGCAACTTTACTTGCTACTTTTTTATAAGTACTTACATATAATTTATAAACATAAAATTTCTATTTCTTTTATTCAACGAAAATTAAAAACCTGGATTAAAAAAAAAACCTGCCCAAATCCTGGGAGAAATATGATCCTGTCTACCTGCTCAAAATACTGCCCAAAACAGGATTAACTGCCCATATGGTAACAGGCTAACAGCTACTTTGACAGTTCGAGCAAAGGCAGAAAAAGAGTGCTTTTCTCTCAAGTGACTTAACCCAAGGTTGATTTATAAGGTTGTCGCAAGGAAGAGAGCGAGTACCCATAATTGTCAAATCGAAGTTGACAGCTCATAGAAAATCTGAAAGTGCTTTCTTTTATCATCCGTTTTTCTTTAGTAGTCATTCGAAAAATTGGCTGGTTTTGACAATTATGGGTACTGAAAAGAGAGTTCGATCAGCCCTGCGACAACCTTATAAATCAACCTTGACTTAACCTATATTAATGAACATTGGTCAAAACCATGAAGCAACAAACACAGATGGCGCAGACATTTTTTCAAAACAGCTGTTTACTGCGCACCTACGTCATCAAAGACCCCAGCTACTTGTTCGTTATAAGAAATGTATGAGATTTGTGATGGAAAATTTGAAAAGTGGGAATAAACTAAGAAATATTGAATCAATTAATTTTATTTTTAATAAATCATATAGAAAATGCGTTTGTTTTTTAGTGCAGCATTTATGTTCATGCGATTAAATGTAACTTCTCTACTAACGGAGCTGCTATTTTCGGAAAGCCCCATTCAAAAAGCATAAGTCTTACCTCAAATTAGACTCGATACCCTCATTTTTTAATTAAATTAATTTTTGAGAGTATTAACAGCCTTGCAACTCACCATAGCTTGATAGAACTCCTTGTCACACAATTATTTTTCAAAGTCCGTCTTCCACGTGGACATCATAATAATAATGTTTTATAATTTATTTATTATTTTGAGAATAATTAATTTATTTTGCGTACAAACGTGATGATGATTCAGTTAAAATGACAAAACTGTTATAAACAACGAAGTCCCTCTATAAAACTTGTACTTGCAAGCTGACGACGTCGTGAGTCAGAGAACCTCGATAAAATGCTTCGCAAGGTTATTTTTTTGTTGTCCCGCTTTTGGATTCTTCGTGCACGCTCCTTACAAATGTCTTCGTTCGCAGTAGATGCTTTGCGAATACTAGGCACATCGCCGATCCTCAAAAATCGCCTTTTGGTAAAGCCTTTTGCAGAAATAATACAAATTTAACCATTTCATGATTTAAATGCTCATATCTTACCCATTTCATATTGCAAATTGTTTTCAAAATCTTCTGGTTTGAAGTGCTCCATACAAATTTGCGAAGTCTTTGTATTCATTTTATTGTCACGGCGACAAAAACTTTTCCATTGCTTTAAACAGGCAGCGTTGGACGGAAAGTTAAAAAAACTTATTTTGCACGGTTTTAGTTTATTGCTATTATTGCAATTTTTCACTGCGCACCTCATTTTAATTATTTATTTTAATTTAAATATATTATTTTTATCCACTTCAATGTCATTTGCTTTTAAAACAAAACGCGATGGTCTTTGTCTACGTCACGCAAACAGCTGATAAATATAAACAAACTAACGGACCTGCGCAGTGCCAAATCTATTTTCTTTGATTCATGGGTCAAAACCAGCCAATTTTGCTAATGACTACGAAAGAAAAACGGATGATAAAAGAGAGCAATTGCAGATTTTCTGAGCTGTAAACTTTGATTTGACAATTATGGGTACTCGCTCTCTCCCTTGCGACAACCTTATAAATCAACCTTGATTATACCATGAGCTCGACAAGCTGCTCTTATCGCTAAAGTTCGGCTTGAAAGGCGCTAGCCGAATCCGGTAGACAAAAAGCTTTCGCCACACTCAGTTGCTTTGAGTAGACACCGGCTCCAACTGCACTTTCATCTTTGATACATCAGTGTAGATTAATATATCGAAGACTGTATTAGGTCCTCCATTGCACCATTCTACACTGGTAGGGACTTTAATAGTAAATGACCTTGTAAAATCAAGCGTAGGGATATCATAGTCCGAGCTCCTTGCCACCAATTCCTGTCGTAATGAACTAAGCCATTAATACCAAAAACGAAATCAGCCTGGAGATAAAGCGAAGAACAATAATTGCTAATAGGTGCTACTACGGGCTCAGTAAGCAACTAAGTTCCAGAGCCCTCTCTCGATCGACAAAACTAACACTCTACAAGACGCTCGTTCTACCTGTGCTGCTTTATGGCGCTGAGGCATGGGTAGTTTCGCAAACTGACGCAGCCGCTCTGGGGGTGTTCGAGAGAAAAGTTCTTCGCAAAATCTTCGATCCTGTTCGAGTCGGCGATGACTATCGCATCCGAATGAACCACGAGCTGTATGAGCTCTACGATGACATTGACGTAGTTCGGCGTATAACTGTGCAGCGACTACGCTGGCTGGGTCATGTCCATCGTATGAACGACGAAGCTCCAGCGAAAAAGGTGCTCGAGGCGAGGGTCGCTGGTCAACGACGACGAGGGAGACCATGCCTCCGATGGATGGACCAGGCTGAGGAAGCCCTAACCGCACTTGGTGTATCCGATTGGAGAAGGCGCGCGCAAAGCAGAGGCGCCTGGCGAGAGCTGATGAGGTCGGTTGAAACCCGGACACGGGTTGTTGCGACCAACTAAGTAAGTAAGTAATGAACTAAGAATGTTGCTGTGTCCATGTGGTCCGTTCCTCTAGTTGTGGGACTCCCTGAGTATGTATCTTTGTTAGGTTGAAAACTTTTCAGACCACGCACGTAAGTTGTATATCGTTACCTTAATATAGAAAGGCCCTAACTCAATTTTTTTTACATTATAGGAGAAGAAAAAAACTTCATAAAAAACAAAGTTTTGCAATTTCTACAGTAAAAAGAATTGTAACATCGCTACATCACTTATAGTTTTTAATAAAAAAATTTGTTTACAAAAAATTCGAAACTACAGAACTTCATTTTTTATTAAGTTTTCTCCTTCTCCTATTGACTTAGGGCCTTTTGAGATAGGGCCTTTCTATATTAAGGTAGCGATATACGGATTCCAAGTGCTATGAAATATTACAAAAAAAAAAAACACCTTGCGAAAAACATTCAAACCAAGTTTTTTTAATTTTGTTCCATGCTGTTACACGTAATCAATGAGAAAACATAAATACGCAAACATGACTCTTTATTGAGATTTTATGATTTATTAGAATTATAGAAATATTAATAAGTTTTTCATTTTACTTGCGTTTGCATTGCTTAGTAAGCGGTGTTGGTGCAACTTAAACATTCTTTTAATTGAATGTATTCTAAAATGGAATTTTAAATTTGAAAGTTCAATAATTATACATTATTAAACACATTTGACGGTTGACGGTTGATTGTTACTATATATTAATGACATTAACTTGATTATACTTTTAATATTTAAATTACTGACGATTTCAATTGGTTTTACTACAACATTGAAAAACGAGCTTCTTTTGCTCAATTACTACATTTCTTGAATTTTTGTTTTAAGATTAAGGTGAATATAATATTTTTGCATTTAATTCAACTTCAATAATATTGAATCTAATTATGTGATGAAAAGTTAAATGATGAGAATTTTTCTTCATCAAACCTTTTAACGATTATTTTTAAAGTTTTTTTTCCATTTTATTTAATACAACAATTTTTCTATCCAATTTTTTTTAGTGAAAATATTTCCCTGCTTTTTAAGGGTCTAGTTTGAAAACATTGAATTTTCACTTTGCTTATATCTATAAATAATTTTGTTTTTATTTAACACAAATTTGATAATTAAAAATTATATCGCGAGATGTTATTAAATTGTAGAAATTATATTTCATATACTTAAGTGATATCTTTTTGTATTTATTTCTAATATTATTATATATATAAGAACAAGAAATGATTTAACTTTTATTTATCGCTACAATTATTTTTTTTTTTTTTTTGGTCTTAATTGATAAGAATCAGTTTAAGAATAATAAATATCCATCTATTCCAAAGTCTAACCGTTATACCGGAGTAATTGAAGAAACAGTTGTTGTTCGTTCTTCTATTAGATTATACGAATATATACGATTTTTATAACATTTGAATAATTTCTTAAGCCATGCATCATTTGATAGTATATTTTCCAACAGCACTAAGTTGCCGTGTTCAAAATGTTTTTTTTTTTAAGCTGTTATAAGTTGCACATTTTCGCGCCTTCCTGCCTGGCAAGAAACGCTAATTATAGTGAGTATAATCAGTATTTTTGCGAAAATAGCACATTTATTTCAGCATCATTTTATGCGGTATTTTTTTCTCATATTCTCTTGTTCATTTTCATGTTCAATAGCAATTTTCGTTAGGCCCGACACCATTCTTCATCTTAAAACTAAGTACAATTTAGATACATTTCTAAAGTGAAATAACTTAACGTAAGTCTGGATCTTCATCGGCTGCTTTTTTTATTCGCAAGAGTATAGTTGTGTACCATTGATCCAAACGTGAAATGCTATCGTAATCTTTAACTGCTTCAGTAAACCCTTCAATATTTTGCTCCTCTAGATGTTCGCAGAGGACCTTTAAATAAATAAAATAAAATTCAAGATAAGAATTTTATAATTACAGTTGTATATAGATGTAATCGGATTATATAACAGCTTAAAGGGGGGAAGATACCTTTATAATTTCGGAAAAATGCCTAATAATTTTTCATAATTCGAATGTATATCATGTTAAAAATATACTGTCAAAAGGAAAAAGCGAAATATTGAATATTTACGGAGTTATGGTCAAAAAGTCCCAGTAAGTTTGGCGACAGTTTGGCGAATATGTCCGAAGAACCTCAATTCTGGGCTGAAAATTGTCGAAATTTCAGTTTACATTACTGCTGGAATTATTAACGAAGGCTACACCTCCATTCTGAAGCTTATGAACGAGCTGGGTATAATTATTGGCATCTATTGCAAAAGTTTTCGCCGAAAACACCGATGTGGCACGAATAGCGAAGCAGAACCGAAAGGGTCTCTACGGGCTATGTTATGGTGGCGGTCATATGATCCTCGGTCACGTCAGTTTTTACGCTCTTTTTTGATTTGATTCACTCTATGACCAAAGTGTGTTATGGTGGCGGTCATTTGATCCCTGATCACTACTACACTTTTCGCTACTTTTAGTACTTTATTCAAAAAAGTATCATTTATGTTAATAAAAAATTGTTAATCTACCACTTTTTCGCGCGCATTGTACGTATTCAAAAAGTTTTAACGAATTTTTAGAAGTCGAAATGGAAAATATTGATTAAGGACTGCAGGCGTTAAAATTTGGCATCGCCTATTCCAAAAACATTATATTTTGGCAAGATAGGTACAGGAACATCATTAAAAAATGTTTGAAAATATATTTATTGACGCAAAATAAAAAACGCAACCGCAAAAGCAGATCATGTTAATTAATTTATTATGATAAAATTATGCGTTATTAATAAATTCATTACTTACGCTATCCTTTTTGTTTTCGCCACTTTCAATAAATGCAGTCAAACAAAAATTGCATAAATTGCACAAATAAACATGGCTAGCGTAGTGTTGCTTTGCGCAAGTTTTATTTATGATTTCCTACATTTCTCACAAAAAGTGTACTATTTTCATACAAATCAAGGAATGTCGTGAATAATTTACCAACGCAAAACTGCTGTGATCCCGTGATTTGGCAAAGACAGCCGAATCATTTGGTGACCATTGCGGTCAAAATTTATTCCCTCACTCACTCTCTCAAATTTCCCATTTACATGCAAACAACAACAATGCGTGACCGTGACGTGCCCATGACCGCCAGCATAACATAGCCCTACGAGACAAAAGCAGCTCGTACAGCTCGAAAACAGCAGCAGATAATCAGCTTTTCGAGGAGGCCGAAAGGCTATTGCTTGGACCCGGAATCGCAGGTTGTCCCGTCGAAGCTTGAAACGTGATTATCTCGAAACTACTTTTACAAAAAATGCTCGTGCTGTAACTCAAAAAGTTGTTAACCCCAATCAGGATGAAATTTTGACAGGTTTCACTCCTGTCAAAAGGGAGATACCCTTTTAAAGATATCGTGTGAAAAAAATAATTTTTTTGGGGTCAAATGTTGAAAAAATTAGTCAAAAATCTGATATAAATTATAGTATTTAACTTTTTTTTATTTTACAAGTTTATCCTTCCCTTTAACATATCAGTAATCAAAGAAAAAAACACTTTTGTTTTAGATAAGTGGGAAAATGTTGAGATTCAGTACTTTTACATCCCTCTCAGCAGAACCCCGAGGAGATATCTGCACAGCCGCCATTTGTAAAAAAATGTTTAAATTTTAAATTTTTAAATGTTTTTAAACAGTTCAAAGGGTGTACGTACAAAAAAGATAGAAAAATAAAAAAATTATCCAATTATGATCCAACTTGAAAAACATTCATTAAACATGACTAATTTCACCCCACCTAAAGGTATCTCCCCCTTAATTCAGCTTAAGACAAAATGAACTTGAAGAAAAACTGGCATTTTTATGTTGGAACTTTCGTCAAAAATAAATCTGAATTGACCATTTTTTTTTCAATTATTCATTTAGTTATATTCAAGCCATAAAAGACAAAAATTTATGACATAGGGTAAGTTTAGATAACTCTGTGCTATTAAGAAAACTCCACGTTTAAAATAAAATTTAGACCAAATTAATGCAGTTGAAATTATTTTTTCTATATGTTGAAACGAATGTGCCTGTTACAATGTAATTCAATCTAAAATTTTCTTCACTTTTTATGGAATATTTTAACAAAATTCCCAATTAAAAACTCACAATTGTTGGTAGTTCTGTTCTAAAAATTTTAAACGCAAACTGATTTTGTGATGGATTAAGATTTTTATTTACTTACAAACAAACAAATTTATAAATAACTTTTAAATAAATTAGTAAGAAATTAATTTTTATACAAAATCAGTGTTTAAGCCAAAAACGATCTTAAACTGAAAGCTTTATTTTTATAAAGTTTTCTATTCATTGTTGTAGCTAATGCACTTTAGCCTTATGAATACCAACATTATTATATGTTATCATCTTGGATCCTATTTGTAATTTTTTTGTTGATTATTTTAAATCTGTATACTCTTCTTTTACTTATTCCAATCCGGTGAATCCTTATATCCCTTTCGATTCAGTTTTGGATCTAGGCGACCTATCATTTACCCTGTTTGACATTAAATCCGTTCTATTAAACCTTAAAAATAGTTCTTCTGCAGGTCCTGAAGGTATGGCTCAAATTGTTTTAAAGAATTGCGCATATTCATTAACCTATCTTTTTTTTGAATTTTAAAAAATAAATTCCAAGGGTTTTTTTAATAGCTGGAAAATATTTTGTCATATTGTTCCTATCTATAAATCTGGTGCAAAACAAGATTTTAAAAATTAAAGACCAAATTCTAAATTATCGTGCACCCATAAAGTCTTGGATAAAATGCACCTATCCAGCATGGTTTCTTAATAGAAAGGCGCTGAATCCATTATTTTTATTTGCGACTTGGTCCACCATCATATTCAAGACCCTTGCAATGCTAGACTTTATTTCACCATCTCGTCATCTTCGAAGTCATTTTAATTTTCGTGTTCCCTTACATAGATGTTTATGCTCGGAACGAACCGATCACTCGTTGCATTATTGAGACGAATGAAGTCCTGCCATTCATTGACATTTTTAACTCGACCACAAGAACTTGTTTTAAATCTCATCTCATGCTTCTTCCAATATTTTATTCTAGTAAATTATACTCATTTTGCAGTTTTAACTTTTTCAATTTTTTTCTTTAAGATTTTTTGTTTATTGTATATAAATTTTGTAGTTTATTTTTATTATTTGATGTTATTTAAATTTTTATGTTTTGTAAGTTTTATAATCAATCAGCCTTACCAAAAAAATAATTTATTGCTGGCTCTAATAGTGCCAGCTCTAAAAAGATTTTTAGCATAAGCTTAGCAGAGGCTACAGCTGCTACTAAATTAAAAAGCTGACGGTAAAATGTAATATCAGTTTTTTAGTAAGGCTGAATGCCTCTTTTATCCTTATCTCCTTTATCTATCTTTATACATAAGCTGTGGATTAAATTATATAAAACTTATGACGAAATTTTTTTGGGTAGCAGAGTTTTTGGGTATATCTTTACCTGCGCACTTGCGAGCTGTTGTATTTTTTTCTCTAAATTTAGACTTCTACAAGCTGGTGGAACAGTTGTAACTAAGATCTCTGAATTTATTTTATATATCGTATCATAGGGCTAATTATTGCATAATAGAACCTGTCACTAGGTGTTTGAATAATGCTTATAAATTTAATAACTAGTATGTCATTTAATAGATTTTTATTCTTTTCAAAGAAGAGATGTATTTAAACAAAATTTAAGAATGAATCTAATGAACTTAAGGCTGTGTTTTTGACAACTCCAAATCGCCAACAGAACTGTCACTCCTACCTTGTCATGGTACGAACCAAAGTTGATTAATAAAGGTTAAGTCACTTGAGAGAAGCTCGGTCGAACTGTCAGAATGGATGAAAGGAAATCAAGAAAAAAAAAACATGAATCTGTGCATTTTTTAGCTAACTTTCACAGTTCAAGCAAAGGCGAAAAAAAGAGTGCTTTTCTCTCAAGTGACTTAACCTATATTAATAAACCTTGGTACGAACGATTTTTTGGACGATTTTATTTTCGCCTTCTCTTCGGCTACTGCGTCCACAAACTGAAAATCGGTGAGAGAAATCGTCGTCATATCGGCATGTCTAAATTGGGACTTACAAGCTTTGTTTTGCTTAAAATTTACCACCAGCTGATTTTGACAGATCTAGAGTTAATTTTTGTGAGGTGAAAAATTCTATAAGAACGTTTCTACACTTACACAATCGAGTAATTTTAAGTAATATAAAATTGCTATTTTTTCCCGTTCAAGCAGTTAAACAATTTATTTATTTGTTTGGTTTCATCAATCAGAGACATTTACTTTTATAGAATACTTATGTAATACTTAAGGATACTGTAGCGTTAATTACAAAGAACAATGAAAAGTTAAATAAGGAAACACAGTCATCACATATTTATTATATTTCACAAAATTATTATATAAAATAAAACAAGAAAACTCAAAACGTATGAGATTTTAAAAGCAATAAAAAATAAATAAAATACACAAAAAAAAAGGTGGCCAAGAGTTAATAGCACTGAGTCATGAACATTTGGAGAAGTTTATGGAAAAGTTTAAAACGATTTCTTGGTATATTGACAAAGATATCAATCATGGGCAAGTCCGATTCGCTTTAATGGTGCAACGTGTAATAGGCTCTTTTAGAGCATATGCAGCTCTATGGAAAGGAACGCGAAAGTTAAACTGACTCCCAAGATATCGAGCTGGGGTAATAAAGCAAGTAGAAAAGGACACTGAATATGGCGATAGACCAAGTCACGAATAAAAATGAGTTCCTGATAATAATTTCGTTTGCATACAGCCACTGAACGATTGCACTTCAATACGTAACTTACTCTCGCAGTTTTTAAAAGTCTCGTTCGATTAGATTTAATATTCTTTGTATTCCCTTTGGTAAGGAATTCAGTTCCTACCACACACTACTAATTTATGAAAATATTAGTTCTACTAACGTTCAATTAGATTTAAAATTCTTTGGATAATATGCGAGTTTCGTTGGATTTTAAGCTCTACCACACGCTACAGATTTATAAAATTATTACTTCTACTCACTTTAATTAATTTATATTCTCTCGAATCTTGAAATGCCGGATATTGTTGGGCATATTTCTCAATAGCATGCTGGGCATTAAGCAAATCTACACTCAAATGGCAAAGTGCAGCTCGGAAGAAATATTCTTTTGCGCTGTACTTCAGAAGTGAACTTTCCAAAGACGATGCGGCAACCTGCAATTTACAATCATTAGTATTAATCAAAAGCAATTTCATATGAATGGGGTGTTTATTTATTTACCTGCTCATATATAGATATAGCTTTTTCGTAATCTTCCAATTGAGCTGCATATTGTGCCACCTTCAGCATGCATTTGTTGGCCGAACTTAGAGACTCCTCGCCTTTGAAATAGTCCGCAGCTTGTTCGTAGTGCTGAATAGACTTAACCTATTCAGGGACAGAGTAAGTTTTTTATGTCATGCAATAATTTTTTAATAATAGAACTTACTAAAGTGTTCGGGTCGCTTTCATACATTTCAGCAATACTTTGATGATGCTTTGCAGCCATTGAGAAGCGACCCATATCGGTGTAGATATCGATGGCCTTCAAGAGACAAGATACGGCTCCTTCTATATCCGACTGTAAGATTTTTTTATAAAAATATAAATATTTATTAAAAAATAATTATAATAATAAATTTTTAAACAATTATGTTATTTTGAGGGTTCCTACTTTTTTATAGCAGTTTGAGGCATCCACATAGCAAGTTCCCGCATCGTGACGGCTGCCAGCTCTAGCATGCAGATTGGCTGCTTCACAAAAACATTCACCGGCTTTTGACCAATTTTTGGCCATTTTAAACATGTTGCCGGCGCGTTGATAGCACTCGATGGCCTCTTCGAGTTTATTTGAACCACTACATAAAAGTCGTTTGAGAGTCAGTGCCAACAGTTTAAAGAGAAAATAAAATAAAAGTACGTAATAAACGATAAAAGTTGTAAAAATTTGTTTGAAATTAATGTTCATAGTTCTATGCATTGCTCTGTATTTCCCGATGCACGAGTTTACAAACGGAAAATTCTGTTGATTCACCCAATGGTAGTTCTTTGTTAAATTTTAATGAGCTCATAATGCGTTGTTCTATAAAAGAAAGAGGGAATAAATAAAATTTTCAATAGCGTTTTCATATTTATCACAACTGCGCAGATTTAGGTTTTTGTGAAAATATCACCTAATTTTTATAGTTTCAGTTTCAAATAAAAACACGGTACTTCGAACCTTGGAGGGATCAAGAGATCGATTATATTTCGTTCAAATTAAATATATAATAAAGATAGTGATGTGACGTGGACAAAGGCCATTTTTATAAGTTTTGAAAGAATACAAAATGAAGAGGAACAAGAAAAAAGACTGTTAAAACTGGTACACAGATGTCTTGGTTCAGCTTCTATTAGTCTCGCGGAAGAATTAAAACTAAATATTTAAAATAAATTTGGGATCAGAAGTTTTCAATGATGTGATGGATATAAGAAGTTGTTTCTCTAAAATGGGAGAATTTCATTGAATTAATTTTTCTTATTACCGAAGTCATTGGCAGTGAAAATTTAGGTGTGTGCAAAAGGGGTAGAAATTCAATGACTTCTGCATGGAAGAAATGGGAAAGGGGAGGGCAACGTTTTGATTTTTGGTATACAGGAAGAATTTCAGACCTATGACAACGTAAGACTTGACATGTATAAAATTTCAACCAATATATTTAATGCAATATACATAAAGTAGCTTATCTGAACTATTTTATATAGATGAGCAATTTTTTATTCATATATAAATCAATTAGAATAAGTTTAAGATGTTTTTGCAGAAAGATTGTTAAAAAGCATAAGGAAATTTTTCAACTTACCCAAAAAGTGATCCAAGAAAACCTTTCTGTTGTGTCAATTTTTTTTCAGCCTCGGCCATAAGCTGGAGAGCCTTTTGCTCATTGTCACCCATGTTCGCAAGTTTTTAAAATTAAAAATTTGCAATAAATTGCAACCAAACAACTATTAAAAATATTTTCTCAGACAGAGAATTTACGCACTGCCATCCGAGAAAAAACGAAATAAAAAAATAAAAAATCGATGATATGATGATTACTTTATTCACTACTTTTCGTTGTATTTCTTGTTCTTTCGTTAAGTTAAATGCTGCCAAACAGTACTGCCAATAATTTCAAACCAAAAGGCATGAAACCTCACTGCGCGCTTACGCTGCAGCCACACGTGATAGTACTGGCATGCCAATAGGCCCGGTCACATGATCAAATTTTTCATCCAACAAGTCATAAAAAAATTTGACCAACAGATATATATATGGAATTTGACGAAAAATTTGACATGTGAACACTCATCAAATTGTTGGTCAAATAGTTTGACGAAAATCAAAATATTTGGATTTTTCGGTTGTTATCTACTCTTCGTTGACGCGTGAGAGCACTCAGCGCAGCTACCCTACCTTATCATTGTATCATGGCTGTGACCACACATGATAGCAAATGCTCATTTGATAAATGTTGTCAAAGCCAAAGGTTCGACCACTTTGTTATTCCGTTTGCTTTTATTCAGCAATGCTTTATATGCCAACACAGCACCACACTTAAACGGGATAAAAATGGGGAACTAATTATATTGTAAAATTCATTTATCAATATTTTTCAAAATGAAATGCAACTTATTCGTATTTTATGTGTCAAATAAGGGAAATTAAAATAATTGCATATTTTTCACAAGACATGAAAGAAAAGTGCATATTTAAAGTTCGAATATTTTAGGGAGAAAATACAACACTATGTTCCTTACTTCGATTTCGCACTGGCTGCGGTTGTTAAAACTCACTGTCTCAGTAAAAGTAAATGGTGGTCAATCATTTTCTATTTGGGTGGTATTTCATTGCATTCGTGTATTATTACATTTCAGTAATTTGAGGCTTATTTCATTTTCGTTGGATATTATTTCATTTGGGGGTTATTTCTTGGAGCCTTTTTTATTCATACTGTGAACATATCAGTAGTAAGTTTTTATATTTTTGATTTTTGTTTATTTATTTCATGTTAAGAAATTGTTTTCTTGTCGAGGAAAAATATTTTTGTTCGTTTTTGTTGTTTTTTAAATGCATTTGGAAAATTCCTTCAAATGAATTTAAAATATCAGAATTTGAAACTCAGAAGAAATCAACTGAAATTCAGAAACTGTATTATAAATTTCGAAAACAGCCAATGCAATTTAGAACACATCAGTTGATATAAAATTTAAAATAAAATTTGATATTTAAAAAAATATTTAGGGGTGGTAGATGATTGACAGCCGCGTAAACTACAAGCCGAAAAGTTTCATATTCACCTCATCGGGGCGATTGAAACATTTGGAATAGTAAGGGCCGCTTTCTAATGTCTCGTTTAGCACTTATCACAACTTAAATCAGCGGTTAGTACGTAGACACACGTTTAAGATTAGCAACATATTCAACCCAGATGCATCCCATCGAACTTATTTTTACCAATGTGAAGTGGAAAATTTTACCTTTCTTGCATTTTACTTTGCAGATAACTTTGAACTTCAATTAATATTTTCTGAATATCAATGATGTGAATTTCAAATGGAATTTCTGAATTTAATTGATATTTTCTGACTCTGAAGTGAAATTTCCGAGTCTCAATTGGCATTTTCTGAATTTGAAATTAAATTTCTGAGTGTCAATTTATATTTACTGAACTGAATATATTGTAATTATTATATATCTGTTAGACTGGTCAAAATACTAATTACGTTGAAAATATTTCAACTCGTAGTTTTCATATCATTGTTGGGATGTTCATGCCAAAAAACGAACCTCAAAGCCCTTATTGCACATGGTTATCAGGCATATTTTTCAATTTCATAAAGACTACTTGAAATATAAAATCTACGTTTATTCATAGAAAATGCTTTTATATAACTTACAAAAATTTAATTCGTCAATACCTGCATTTCGGCCTCGTTCATTATATCAGCAATTTTTCTTTTTGTTTGCAATTTCAGTGACAGTGGCATCTTCTGCAGCTCCCTTGCATAGCCTAGAAAAATTAGTTCTAACGATGATAGACTACTCAGTGTTGTGACAGTAGGACTGGCCTCTTTCGGAAATGGCTCATTCGCAGATAAATTACTAACATTTTGTAAAATTTCTCTTGATTCAGAAACTTTTTCCTTTTTTATTTCAATATTCTTTTCAACCACATTTATGCGCTCGCAATTAGGCTCTGTTGATTGTGTGTGCGACTCGATATTATTTGGTTCCAGTTCTTCATCAGAATACAAGATACGCTCCAACTCAGTTTCATCCATTTCTAGGTCTGAATGTGAACCCTCGGTTTGTCTGGAGTAGAAAAGTTATTGATACGAATTAATTTTTAGGTTTTCCCCAATGATTTACCTCTCGCCAATAAGGTACGGCTGGATGAACTGCATCGCCTTGGAGTATGGAAACGATTCATTGTCGCCACCGCGCAGGTATACTATATAATTTTCTGTGAGTTGTTGCCACTTTTTGTGTGCGGAATGTCCTGTAAATTTCCAAGTTCTTATAAATTGATTGTTAACATTACGTGACTGGTTTCACCGTTTTGGAGTTGAAACTTATTCGCGAGCTCCTCCCATAGTTTTAATTGCTCGCTTTCGTTTACAATATTTATTTTCTTATAGAGTATTTCGTGTTGTTTAACATTTAATATAAACTTAAAATCATTCATTTTTTAATACCGCTTTGAAACTTGTTTTCATCACAATAGTATATTGGGCGCATTCACAATATCATACCACCTTTTTTAACGAAGCGTTCACAATGAGCATGTTGGTATGTTAAATGCTACACCGTCGATAGTTGATTGTTAAACTTTGGATGTTTTGCAATTCATTGTTGACCCATTCAAAGGTATTCGTATTCATTTGGGCTATTCACAGTTTAAGTACGCAGGGCTTTTAATTTACGATTTGTTATTTTTACGCCAACTTACGTAAACGCATATTTCTTTGTTGTTGTTTTGCATGCAAACGCAAATACGCCAACCCGCGTAAATAAAAGAAGCCCTTGGACGTGTTTTTTGTGTCTCGTATTTTTATGCCCTGTCTACAGAATATATAACAGGGTTGCAAAAACATTGAATACGGCAAATACATACTGAGGTGCTCACAGTTGCAAAAATAACAAATGGTATTGTTCCAGAATGACCCAAAAACTGCCGTATTTAAAATATACTCTTATAAATTACATTATTTTTGAACGTATCATTTACATTTGAATTTATTAACTGAACTGTAAAAGCAGTTTAAAATTCCAGTCCATTTCAAACATTCGTTTAGTTTAGCTTTCTGCTAGTCGTTTGTCAAATTATTTTTTTTCTTTTTCTTTTTCACGAGGACTTTGGAAGAATAAACTGCGGTAAATTTTGATATTTTATAATTTCTGTATCTACTTATGCATTCTTTATTCAGAAATAAATTTTGTGATTAAATCCATTCAACTTAAGCTGCCGTTGTTGGACATTATTAAATTCGCATTTCGTCCCGTGACAAAAGTTTTATTTCGCATTTCGTCCCGTGACAAAAGTTTTATTTCGCAATTTAAGTTTGCCACAAGTTTCATCATTAAAGTCATTCAGATCAAGGTATCCGTCTAGGAGTGATGAGTTTGTTGCGTTCCCCACGCCGTGGAGTACTTAGCCATCGAACAACAAGAGCCAGCGATCGCTTAAAAGCTGCCAACTTGGAGAGCATCGCCCCAGTCACATGCGCAATATTTGAACTCTCTCTGCCAGCGTAGCATTTTCCGCTGCTCAATCTAAAGCTGCAAACGCGGCCGCAGCTATGATTGGAGCACCAGAGAGCGCTGCCTCTTTGGGCGCAGAACATTACATCACCCCATCAAATGTTACATTTGCCGCCGTAACTACCACCGCTAAATCAAACATTGTACATGCCACCCCAATAATGATTTCAGCCACATCACACGCTCCCACAGCCATCGCAATATCGAACGTCGAACAATCAAGCGCTGCAATTGCCACCGCAGCAATGAGTACATCACCATCTGTTCCCTTCAGCGACAATGCCGGCCAGCAGGATTGTCTTCTGCAAGCCATGCAAAAACAGATACAGGAACTGACAGAACAGGTAAGAAGTTCTCAATTTGATTTAAAATCGAGTGAAATGCAAAGACGAGCTTTGGAAGACGTAATCCATCGCAACGCCATGCCAAACGTATCTGCCGCGTCGCCGTTGACGCCTTCGTATTCAGCGCAAGTCATGCCATTCTTTCCACCGTTGACAGCAACGCTATCAAATTCCCTTTTTGCTGAACAATCGACGAATAGTTCAAACATGATCCACCAAAGTGCTTATTTGCCTGCATTGCCGACTTCATGTTTGACATATTCGCAAATAGGTACAAATGCCAATACACGAACCACTGCAACACCATATCCGAGTTTTCAACCCTTGCCAACGGTCGGAAATGCAGCTCGGAACAGCTGTTTTCTGACAAATGCTCAAACGTCAAATAGTTTGCCAAATAGTTTTGCAAATATATTTCCAACATCGCCGATTTCGCAGCCGCGAAAATGAATTGATTTACCTGAGTTTAGCGGTCTACCGGAGGACTGGCCACTGTTTTCGTCAGCGTACGCTCAAACAACAGCTGCGTACAATTACAGCAGCTTTGAAAATAACCAGCGCTTGCAAAAAAGCATCAAAGGAGAGGCCCGAGAAACAGTGAAATCTCTGCTCATCCATCCGGATAATGTTTCTGCTGTGATGTCACAACTCCAATTTCGATATGGTCGCCCAGAGCAATTGATTCGGAGTCAACTGCGACAAGTAAGAGAGGTTGCACCCATTTCCGAAAATGCAGTGGAAAAACTTATACCATTTGCAACGAAAACAAATAATCTTGCTGTCTTTTTGCAGAGCGTCAATGGGCAGCAGCATCTTTCAAATCCTACATTGCTTGAAGAACTTATTGGTAAGCTACCCATGAGCAAGCGCATCGAGTGGGCCAGATTTGCAGCGCCGATACAGCCGTATCCCACTATTATTGATTTTAGCAACTGGCTTACTGAGATTGCTAATTTAATTTGCACTGTGCACGAAAGTAGACCACGATCAGATTATGAGCAAAAGCGGCGTGTAGTGTTGCACGCAGCTCAAGGTGAAAAGAAAGGGTTGGAAATTGTCTGCCCTGTCTGCCAAGGCCGGCACAAAGCGGAAGAGTGCAAAAGGTTTCGTGAGCTGAATGTTAATGGACGTTGGTCGGAAACCAAACGATGTCGCATGTGTTTCACATGCTTGCAAGTAGGGCATTCACTTCGTAGCTGCAGTAATCGTAAGCCGTGCCTTGTCAATGGCTGCCAGAAGAAGCATCACAAGCTGCTTCACGAAACTCGAAACGATTCTGCTTCTTCGAATGCAAGTTTGCAAAACGGAGCAGAGCAAAAAGGAGCAGAAGTTGTAGAGCCAGTTCTCAGCTGCGTTGCCAGCCCAGCAGAGAGCAAAAAGCTTTTGTTTCGTGTGGTGCCCGTTACTTTGCACGGGCCTAGCAAGCGAGTAGAAACATACGCGCTAATGGATGAAGGTTCGTCAATAACAATGATGAGCAGCGATCTTATTGAAGAGCTTGGCTTGCAAGGCAAAAAAAGCAATTTAAACGCACAGTGGTTTGGTGGAACAGGTTCTAGAGAATCTGCCATGGTAGTGGACGTGTACATTAGTGGTACCGGTATGAAGAAAAAACATTTTCTACGCCACGTATATGGGATTTCAAATCTTTGTTTGCCAACACAAAGTTTGAATAAAGATGATCTGCCAGGCGATTTTAGCCGCCAGTTCTCCACACAAATGTACATCAATGCCAAACCGCAGTTGCTTATAGGCTTGGACCATTGCCACCTAGGTCTACCTACTGAAAATATTCAGCTTCGAGAGGGGGGACCATTCGCAACACACACTGAGCTTGGCTGGGTTGTGTTCGGCCCTACCAATCAAGCAACACCAGCGGTTTCTACAAGCTTGTTCATAAATTCTAAGCGTGATGAGGAGATGCACGAGATGATTGCTGAATATTTTAAGGTGGAAGATTTTGGTGTGCGATCAGCACCTGCTGTTGAAACTAGAGATGACGTACGAGCTCGCAGCATCCTTGAAGCGTCCACAAAAAGGGTGAATGGCAGATTCCAAACTGGTTTGCTTTGGAAAAATGATGAAGTGCAGCTACCCCATAGTTTCGCCATGGCCGAAAAGAGGTTGATCAGTATTGAGCGAAAAATGAAACGAGATGAAACATTTGCTGCTTCGTATAAGGGCATTATACAAAGCTATGTCGACAAAAAATACGCCCGTAAGCTGCATCCAGAAGAAGCTGCCATCGAGGGGCCGAGGACATGGTACCTACCTCATTTCGGAGTCGTCAACCCCAACAAGCCACGAAAGTTGCGTCTGGTTTTTGACGCCGCTGCTGCCGTCGATGGGACTTCGCTAAATTCGTGTTTATTGAAGGGCCCTCAACAGTACCAACCGATGCCATCGGTGCTTTTCAATTTTAGATTGGGTAAGATTGCAGTGTGTGGAGACATACGTGAGATGTTCCACCAAGTTATGGTGCAGCCTGAAGATAGGTGTGCACAAAGGTTTTTGTGGCGCGAGGGTGGTGATGACAAGCCGCCTGACGTTTATGAGATGCTCGTCATGACCTTTGGTGCATCTTGTTCTCCATGTGCTGCCCAATTCGTAAAAAATATGAACGCTCTTGAACACCGAGTGTCGCAGCCACGAGCAGTTAAGGCTATTTTAGAGCACCACTATGTGGATGATTACGTGGACAGTTATGCATCAGTACACGAAGCTATTATTATTGCAGAGCAGGTCCGCAATATTCACAAAGCCGCTGGGTTTGAGCTTCACAAATTTGCGTCAAACTCATCAGAGGTGGTCAACGCTTTGAGTGGAGGTGATCCAGCTTCTACAGTTGAGTACTTTCTGGAAGACAGTCTGACAGCAGAGAAGGTACTGGGGTTGTATTGGCAACCACAATCTGATACATTCCAATTTAAATTAAAGTTTCACCGAGTAAAGGAGGAAATAATCGCTGGGAATAGACGCCCTACAAAGAGAGAGCTCCTAAGCATCGTAATGTCCGTGTTTGATCCACTGGGATTTCTTTGCAACTTCATGATCAGCGCGAAGCTTCTAATGAGGGAAGTGTGGAGGCTTGATATCGGATGGGATGAGCCTTTGCCCAACAATATTTATGCAGCATGGTGCAGGTGGTTTGACGATTTGAAAAAGGTCGTCGAGTTGCGGATACCACGCCATTACTTTTTGAACGGTCAACCACGTCAGCTCGACCTTCACATTTTCGTCGACGCCAGTGAGGAAGCCTTCTCAGCAGTGGCATATTGGAGAAGTGTTAACGAATATTCTGAGATTCAAGTCGCATTTGTGTGCGCCAAAACAAAGTGCGCGCCGTTGAAGCCGATGACCGTGCCGCGCTTGGAGCTGCAGGCAGCCGTGCTGGGAGCACGTATGATGCAAACTATTATTAACGAACATTCACTAGAAGTAAATCGTTGCATCTTGTGGAGTGACTCAAAGACCGTCATCAAGTGGATTGGATCAGAAAATCGACGATACAAGCCGTTTGTGGCACACAGAATTGCCGAAATTCTCGCTGCCACCGAGATATCGAATTGGAGATGGATACCAACCAAGGACAATCCTGCCGACGAGGCCACAAGGTCTAACTGGCAGGCCAAATTCAGCTCGTCATCACGTTGGTACTGTGGCCCAGAATTTTTAATGAGAGCAAAAGAGCTCTGGCCTACCGACACTGCCACCGTCGGAACAGCCGAAGAAGACAGCGAAGAGCTTCCATCGAAATATAGTTTGCTCGCCATAAGTGAACATTTTATTGACTTCAAACGTTTTTCATCTTTTTGTAGATTAAGACGAACGATTGCCTGGATTTTTCGTTTTGTGGACCGCTGCCGGGGAATTACCCGACCTAATAGTATTTATGGTTTGACCGCCGCTGAGATTGAAGCAGCAGAGGTCACTTTATGCCGCTTTGTTCAAACTGACGCCTATGCTATCGAGATGAGCCAAATTAGAAATGGTAAGTGTGTAGCCAAAGGCAGCGCCATGTACAAGCTCTCGCCGTACATCGATGAAAAGGGAATCCTGCGCGTGGGTGGACGAATAGATGCCGCCAGCTATCTACCATTCTGCACAAGACGTCCGATAATTTTGCCGCCAGATCATGCTGCTACAAAATTAATAGTTGCTCATTATCATTGCAAAATGAAACACCAGAATCTGGAAGCTACAATATGTGAGGTGCGCCGCAAGTTTTGGATTCCGCGCCTGAGACATGTCATGCGATCAGTACTTGCTAATTGCTACGTATGCAAGCTATTGCGAGTTACACCCGTCACACCAATGATGGGATCATTGCCATCTGACCGCCTGACGCCGCACGTGAGACCATTTGCCTATACTGGCGTTGACTACTTCGGTCCCTTGACAGTAACAATCGGCCGCCGTACAGAGAAGCGTTGGGTGGCACTATTTACGTGTCTTGCTGTTCGTGCTGTTCACCTCGAGGTAGTTTTCGATCTGTCTACAGATGCCTGCATTCTTGCTATCCGCAATTTCATAAACCGTCGCGGAGTGCCGGTGAGAATACGCAGCGACAACGGAAAAAACTTTGTTGGTGCTGACCTGGAGGCAAAGCGTTTTTCCGAAGTTTTTGAAAGCGAGAGAATCCAAAATGAACTGTCATCGCGTGGAATAGAGTGGGTGTTTAATTGCCCTAGTAATCCTTCGGAGGGTGGCGTTTGGGAGCGTATGGTGCAGTGCGTGAAAAGAGTATTGCGACACACGCTCAAGGAGGTATCACCGCGTGAATACACGCTGCAGTCTTTCATAATCGAAGCTGAAAATGTAGTTAACTCACGCCCGTTAACGCATCTGCCAATTACCGCCGATCAAGAAGAGCCACTGACCCCGAACCATTTTTTGCTCGGATCAGCGAACACCGCGCAAACGCCATGCGTGGGTGAGACAATAGACAAGCCTGTCGTACTGCGAAAGCAGTGGCGCATAGCTCGACAGTTACGTGACCGCTTCTGGAAACGGTGGGTCGCAGAATATTTGCCTACGTTGCTGCGTCGCACTAAATGGTGTCAACCGACGAAGTCATTGCAAGAAGGAGATTTAGTTTTCATATGTGATGAGAGCCTGCCGAGAAAACTGTGGTGCCGTGGACGTGTGGAGCGTGTGTACTTTGGTGGTGATGGGGTGGTTAGGCGTGCTGATGTGCGCACAAGAGCTGCAGTGTTACGTCGTCCAGTCTCAAAGTTGGCTATTCTGGACGTGGATTGTGGTGAATCGGAGTCGATCCACGGGGAAGGGGATGTTCCAGAATGACCCAAAAACTGCCGTATTTAAAATATACTCTTATAAATTACATTATTTTTGAACGTATCATTTACATTTGAATTTATTAACTGAACTGTAAAAGCAGTTTAAAATTCCAGTCCATTTCAAACATTCGTTTAGTTTAGCTTTCTGCTAGTCGTTTGTCAAATTATTTTTTTTCTTTTTCTTTTTCACGAGGACTTTGGAAGAATAAACTGCGGTAAATTTTGATATTTTATAATTTCTGTATCTACTTATGCATTCTTTATTCAGAAATAAATTTTGTGATTAAATCCATTCAACTTAAGCTGCCGTTGTTGGACATTATTAAATTCGCATTTCGTCCCGTGACAGGTATAAATACGCTTTGTTAATTTACGCTTAAACTGTGAATAGCCCAATTGTTTTGTTCATGGTATGAACTTGATTTCCTATTTGAAAAGGTTAAAGGCAATTTTTTGTTGTTTTCTTTTCAAAGCCTGTTGTCAAAAAAGTTGTTAGCTTTGGACTATGAACATAATTTGTCGGCTGCGTTGTGGCTCTCTCAAACAATTGAAAACAACAAGAAATGTTGCTTGCGTCGATCGTGAGGCATGCAACAATGCGCAAGGTATTATTTAGAGTTGGGTCGTTCCGGACATGTATAGTTCATGGAACTATGTTCACTCCCGGACATAGTTCCAATCGTTCCTTCTGTACGATTTAAGCATGCCCAAACAGTTCCGATTGAAATGAAATTTTTTCTAATGAGCAACATAAGCCGACATCTCTTTCGCACTTACCGCACACATATTACTGCTTAGACGAATTGTTTGAGTGATGGCAAGCAAAACGATAATGCTTGTGAGAGAGAATGAATGAAATAATAGACTATATGATATATCGTCATTCTTGTTGTATGCATTGTTCTGTTTGTTTTTACTTGTAACATAAGAAAGAGAACAATAATGAAATGATATTTAGAATGTTTTTGTTACATTTCCTCTAATACAGAGAACTGTCGGAACTGATAGTTCCGCGGACATTATTATGTTATTATGTTATAAAATAAGCATGTCCGAGGAACTGTTTTGTTTTATAACATAATAAGCATGTCCGCGGAACAGTTCGCAAAACTGTCCGCGGAACTATTAGATAATTTTTATATATTTTCTTATGCTACAATTTTGTTACTTAATATTTGAACTATATGCATTTTTTTAGCAAATTTTTAAAGTTTCTTTTTTAAATAATTTATGAATATTTTCCTTTTTTTTTTTAATTTTGAAATGAAAACACTGAAAAAAACGAAAAATTGTGTTCAATTTGGTTTAAGGCTAGTCACAGCGTTATGTTAAAATTATACTTAGAGTATTACAAATTTCCTCAACAGTTCAACAAACAACCAGTTCAAACACGTGATTTTTGATTTGTGCCGATACAAGTATTTGGATGCAGCTAGTAAATACCAGAATTACCAGAAATGTAATTTAGCAATCCTGTGACTGATTGATGTAGGCTTAGAGCTTAGTCAACATTTTTATTGATAAGTTGTGATGTGTAAAGTTTTCGCTCTCGCAAAGAAACCATATTTTTTTTTATTAGAAAACAACAAAATTTTTATTGATTCATCAATTGCAATGACGTGCAAGCTGCGCCTATGTTATAAACGTGCAATAACAGAACTAAATTGGTATAAACATGCCTTTCTTTGGCATTTCTTAATTAATAATTTTCTAAATTATTTCATTTTTTAAAACATTATACGTTTCGATATTATTATTATCGTTTAATTAAGCTTTTGTTAAACTTTTTAAAATGGAATGTAAGATTACAAACAAATTTTATAAACATTGAATACTTTACGTCATATTCATAATAACAATTTTGCTTGCATTTATTTTCAGTATGCTAGAGGCCATGTTTTCATGATAAAAAAGGTTTTAGTACAGGAATTGAAAGTGGTGCAGTGGGTAGAGTGTGTGGTCCATACACCAGAGAGCCCTGGTTCGAATCCCGCCTGACAGAAAATTTTTTCAATTGAATTAATTTTTCTGTTCGGTCGTTACCTCTCTGCAGACAATGGCAAACCTCAGAGAGTAAAAACTGCCATGAAAAGCTTCTTAAAAATATAAGCCGTTCGGAGTCGGCATAAAACATGTAGGTCCAGTTTTCGATCATTTGTGTTCAAACATTTCACAACACACATACAACACAATTGATCATAAAGAAGTATTTCCTTTCCCTTCAAGGACTGAAATTGCCATTTCGTTTTGCTTATAGCGGTTGTATGATGTGTATAAAATTGGCGTGATCGGACCGGAAGTACGTCTACCTCCCATACAAAGTGATGTACAAAAAACAATTTTGTATGGGAGGTAGGCGTACTACCGGTTTGATCAAGCCAATTTCATACACACAATACAACCACTAGAAACAAAACATACAAGCAAAATTTTAAAAAAACCGCTTCACTAACAAGGGAGAAAATCAGAACACCTTTCACTGGCAACATACAACTTTACAACAATTTGTGAATTGCCTAAATGACTTGAATCCTCTTGAAATTTTATTGAAAATATACTCTAGCGTATGCGAATTTTATTTAAAATTTTTTATACACATTTACATTTGAACATATATGTATTTGAATATATTTAATTGCAGAAGGAAGCAACAGATAAAACTAATATTAGATAATTTATCTTATTTCATTGTAAGAAAGCTTTTTTATATTCACTTATACTAAAGACAAATTACCCACTTAAAAATATAAAAGAATGTACAGACCTCATCATAATTCTTATATCTACAAATGGAACAAATTCAATGAGATATTCTTCAAAATATCTATAATTCCTTAAAGGCAAACATTCACAAGTAGTCTTTACGTTTTATATACTGCGGGAACACTTTTGGAGGAATGTTTTAATTACACCTCCAATGCGGGTCGCGTTTTAATGTACACAAATACAACAATAAGAAGCGCTAGTACGCCAACTGCTGGCAAAACAACTGTCTGAATCTTGTTTTGTATTTCAACATTTTCTAGCTTGCGTTCCTTTCGTTGCTTTCTTGTCTCTTTAACCTTGCCTTTTAACTGACGCATGCCTTCTGTAGCGACCTAAATATATTACTTGTGGAGGATTAATAATGTTAATTGAAGTTGTTTTGATACCTTAAATATTTGTTGGATAAAAAGATTTGCAGCCTGTTGCTGTTCTGTTTTGCGAAAATAATTATCCGTCTAGGCCAAGTGTCAGAGATGCGACGTCAACATTTTTTAATAAAATTTATATGACCAAGTTGCGAACTAATCGGCTAATCTTCGTGGCGTTTCTTTAATGTGGCTCTGTTTAGTTCACTTTCGATGATAAACCACTTAGGTTTGTGTCCGCACTAAAATAAGAAACAAGAGCCAAAATTTACTTGCCGCATTAAGTAGTGTTTAATTAAAGTTAACTAAAAATTTCAACAAATGGTTTCTAATAAATTTTTTATTCTAGCCTTCTGCGACCTTCTTTTGCAAAATTGTTTAAGTTAGCTCATTTGGCGGAGTCCATAAAATCCTTTGCTTCGTTGATTTTCGCTGCAAGATAAGGAGATCCACCTCGATCAGGATGGTTGAGTAGCATAATTTTTTTGTGCGCATCTTTAATCTGAGAGCATATTGAGAACGTCAGAATTGATTCAAAGAAAACAAGAGACAAGTGCTTACCTTAATTTTCGGGGCACTGGGGCTAACACCTAGTATTAAAGAAGCCTCACGCCTATTCATTTTTGGATCAAATCCACCTTTGTAGTACTTTGAGCTTGCCAAAGATTCTGCGTCGAATTTAGGTAAGTTATTCATAGCCTCGGCAAGTTTGGAGCTCATAGCAGGCATACGACGCATTAAATGCTTCCCAGCAAAACCTATGGCAGCTACGCCGAGACCAGCCAATATCACTGAGCTTGCCTATAAGTAGTTACATTTGAGATTTTGGTTTAGTAGGTTACTAGCATATAATAATTACCATTCAGCGCGTCCCTGTGTTCCTTTAGAAATTTGAAATAATTTCACAAAAATGTGTTAATTGGAACAAAGTTTTGTTCAAATCAGCTGTTAATGGATGCATGAACACTCATTTCATTACGAGTTCCACACTAAACACGTCTTACAACAATTGTGTTCAGTCAATTGCCACTTGGTCGAAAATTACAACAGAATGAATAGGGTATTTCACACGGAACGACATGTCCGATGGACATGCCAAGTCACACGTGTATTTCCGACCTCTTTTGCAGAATTTTTTTTTTGCAGTTACAAAATTTGCAGAAAGTAAGCTAAAAATGCTTACTCACTTACTGACTTAAAAAATATAGTGTCAAAAATTGGAAAAAGTACGGGAACACGTTTTCGCAACAAGAAGCAACTTTTGAAGAAACGTCAACTACTGTAGCTGATATTTGCAAAAGAAAAGAAGTTACTTTCATTATGAAACACTGATTAACACTTTGCATCCTTTTCAATGTGCCTGGCGAACACTTTGGCTGACGCAATACTTTAGCATTAGCTGTAAAACTATGGCACCTTGCTAATTATTGCGAATTTTCCTTCGCCAAAAGTATGTAGCAAAAACTAGCAACATTTAAAAAGGACCGGATTTCTAATTTTCGTTTAGGTACGGGAACAGGAAAATGCAGGAAATGGCAGAAAATCGTACGAATTCGTTCAAATTTTCAAGTAGTGGAACAAGACCTATTATCAAATGAACAAAGCTTTTGAAATGCTCTTTAAGCAATGAAAAAAGAGCTATATTTGTCGCCTGTCAAAATAGAAATAGTTCTGTACCGACGGCATCAACAAGAGCAACAATGTCGTTGAGACATAAGGTTTGTTTCCGTATTCACTTCAAGTAAATTGAAGTTACACGAAGGCGTTTCTTTACACATTATTCCAGCACGAGGCAGAAGAAGAACAAGCAAAATGTCACTCTCAATTACTCAAACTTTACTTGAAAAATTTCTTTGCCGATCACATCAAGTTTTTCATCCACCATGTCATCCAAAAATTTGACAAACAGAAATATATATGAAATTTGACGAGAAATTTGAAGAGAAATTTGACATGTGAATACTCATCAAATTGTTGGTCGAATCGTTTGACGAAATTCAAAATATTTTGATTTTTCGGTTATTTGACCAACGATTTGATGAAAAGTTTGACATGTGAGCACGATTTCGTCACTTAAAAAAGATTTCAACGTGAACACATCAATTCAAAACGCAAGATGAAGATTTTTGTAATGATTCTATTGAAATTTATAGACTACATCCATAACTGTGGTAGATTAAATCAGAAATTTATAAAAAAAGGTTATAAAAAAATAAAGTATATGGAGTGCTGCTGATGTGTTCACTTCGGTGTGCTAGACAATAATGAAATTTAACGAAAAATTTGATAATATGAACACTTGCGTGGTCAAACTGTTTGACCAATGACATGAAAAATAAATGGTGGCATTTTTTAATTTATATTTTGTTTTTAGCAATTCTTAAAAAAATTTATTTTTAAGAATTACACTTAGAGCATTATGCCAAGTACTTTCATGAAGCAACAGGTTGCCAAAATAAATGGTGTCATTTTTTAATTTATATTTTGTTTTTAGCAATTGAAAATAAGATGACTCATCTTATTTTCTGAGGTCGGGCTCGTACCAGTTTATACATGAAAAATAAATGGTGGCATTTTTAATTTATATTTTGTTTTTAGCACCAATGATTTGATGAAGAATTTGATAGTGTGAACGCCCCTAATAGCAACACCCAATCATGTTGAACAATGATATTTTTTCGCATAAAGTACTAAAAGTACTTACTTACTTACTTAGTTGGTCGTAACAACCCGTGTCCGGGTTTCAACCGACCTCATCAGCTCTCGCCAGGCGCCTCTGCTTTGCGCGCGCCTTCTCCAATCGGATACACCAAGTGCGGTTAGGGCTTCCTCAGCCTGGTCCATCCATCGGAGGCATGGTCTCCCTCGTCGTCGTTGACCAGCGACCCTCGCCTCGAGCACCTTTTTCGCTGGAGCTTCGTCGTTCATACGATGGACATGACCCAGCCAGCGTAGTCGCTGCACAGTTATACGCCGAACTACGTCAATGTCATCGTAGAGCTCATACAGCTCGTGGTTCATTCGGATGCGATAGTCATCGCCGACTCGAACAGGACCGAAGATTTTGCGAAGAACTTTTCTCTCGAACACCCCCAGAGCGGCTGCGTCAGTTTGCGAAACTACCCATGCCTCAGCGCCATAAAACAGCACAGGTAGAACGAGCGTCTTGTAGAGTGTTAGTTTTGTCGATCGAGAGAGGGCTCTGGAACTTACTGAGCTTGTAGTAGCACCTATTAGCAATTATTGTTCTTCGCTTTATCTCCAGGCTGATTTCGTTTTTGGTATTAATGGCGGTGCCAAGGTAAACGAACTCCTTGACTACTTCAAAGTTATAGCTGCCGGATGAAACGTGGGAGTCTAAACGCCGAGCTCCCTTGTTTGTAGACAGCATATATTTTGTTTTGCCCTCATTTATCGTCAAACCCACTTTGGCTGATTCCTTTTCGATAGCGGCGAAAGCAGCGGTAACGTCTCTCTTGGTTCTGCCGACAATATCAATATCATCAGCGTACGTAAGGAGCTGGACGCCTTTGTAGAAAATGGTGCCATTACGATGCACACCGGCCTTTCGTACGATCCCCTCCATGACGATGTTAAAGAGATCGCAAGACAGTGGATCGCCTTGCCTGAAACCTCTTTCGGTATTAAAGGTTTCGGAGAGGTCATTTCCTACCTTGACGGAGCTGCGTGTGTTGCTCAACGTCATTCTGCAAAGTCTGATCAACTTTGCAGGTATACCGAACTCAGACATTGTTGCGTATAGGCAATCCCTTCTCGGGCTATCGAACGCAGCTTTAAAATCGACAAAGAGATGGTGTGTGTCAATTTGATTTTCGTGGGTTTTCTCCAGGATTTTTCGTAGCGTGAAAATCTGGTCTATGGTGGACTTACCAGGTCGAAAGCCACACTGATAAGGTCCAATCAGTGTTTTTGTAATCGGCTTTAATCTTTCACACAGTACGCTTGAGAGAACCTTATATGCGATGGAAATAAGACTGATATCTCTATAACTTGCGCAGATTGTTGGGTCTCCTTTCTTAAGTATAGGGCACAGTACGCTGAGGTTCCAATCGTCGGGCATGCTTTCTTCTAGCCATATTTTGCTGATGCATGCGCCTTATCAATTCATCGCCGCCGGCTTTAAACAATTCAGCTGACAGGCCGTCAGCACACGCTGCTTTGTTGTTTTTGAGTCGTTGGATAGCAACTTGAACCTCATCATGGCTAGGTGGTGGTATTTCCACTCCGTCATTGTTGATTGGTAGCTCTGAACTGACTGCGCTCTCCATGGGCGGCATTGGTGGAATCGTGTCTCCACAATCTCAGCACACACTGCGTATCCGTATTCAGATCAGGGCTTGAAACCTTGGGTTAGACGCTTAACCTGTTGATAGAATTTTCGTGCATCCTTCTTGCCCTGGTATACCTCTAGTTCCTCACGCTCACGCTTTTCCTGATCTCTTTTCATGCGTCTGAAAAGGCGCCTCTCTTCCTTCCTCTTTTCGCGGTAGTTTTCTCGCACGGCTCACGTTGCAGCTGACTGCAGCGTTTTTCTATAAGCGGCGTTTTTTTACTGCAGTCGCAATGCGACACTCTTGATCATACCATTGATTCCGAGGTTGCGGGCGCCGGAAACCAATGACTTCTTCAGCGGCAGCGCGCATGGAGTGGGATATATGCGCCCAAAGTCCGCCGGCGTCGTCGGGTCCAGAGGTTGGTTGGTTGAGCTTAACCGAGAGTTGAGCGGAGTAGGCTTCGGCAGTCCGTTGTAATTGCAGCTTAGCGACATCTAGCTTTCGTTGCATTCCTGTGCGTATGTTCTTCGCATTGCATAATCGCATGCGGATCTTGGCTGCAACAAGATAATGGTCGGAGTCAATGTTGACCCCCCGAAATGTACGCACATCTAGAACACTAGAGGCATGCCTTCCGTCGATTACAACATGATCAATTTGGTTTCGCGTTTTTTGATCCGGGGACAGCCAGGTGGCCTTGTGGATGTCGAGGTGCTTAAATCTGGTGCTACTAACTACCATGTTTCGCGCCGCGGCGAAGTCAATCAGTCTTAGACCGTTGTTCGTGGAGGTCTCATGAAGACTGAACTGACCGACAGTGGGGCCAAAGATGCCTTCCCTTCCTTTCCCTTACTTTCGCATTAAAATCGCCGAGGACTATTTTCACGTCATGGACCGGAAGGTGGTCGTATACGCCCTCAAGACTAGCGTAGAAAGCGTCTTTGACGGCTTCGTCCTTTTCCTCCGTCGGGGCGTGCGCGCAAATAAGGCTGATGGAGAAAAATGTTGCCTTGATGCGGATCGTGGCCAATCTTTCGTTGACAGGTGTGAACCGGGAAACAAGGTGGCGTAGTTTCCGGCTAACAACGAATCCACATCCAAATTCGCGCCTCTCCGCATGGCAGCTGTAGTAGATATCACAGTGTGCTTGTTTAGAGCAGCCTTGCCCTTTCCATCGCATTTCCTGGATGGCGGTGATGTCAGCCTTTATCGTTTTGAGGGCTTCCGCCAGTTGGATAATGGCACCTTCCCTATAAAGGGTTCGGACATTCCAGGTGCACATCCGTAAATCATTGTCCGTTTTTCGTTTGCGGTGGTCGTCAACGTAATTGGGGTTCTTATCCGAGGCTGGTTTAGTTTTCATTGGGCAGTAGTAATCTGGCGGGACCCAAACCCTGCGCACATTCCATGTTTAAGGTCTATAGAGTGACCCGCCGCTCAAATTAGCCGTCAAACTGACGGATGCCAGCTTGCCGTTGCCCAGGGAACACCACGTGGAGTCGACTTGAGTCGACTTGAGACGATTTCGACATGGATAATGCTGGCCTCGCCAGGTTGAGGCGGTCAGACACGTTGCCATGTGAAGGTTCGCCCCCTGTTCCCCAAGTACTAAAAGTAGCAAAAAGTATACTAATGTTTGGAGATCATATAACCGTCAGCATAACATACTTTGGCCACAGAGCTCATCAATCGAAAAAAGAGCAAAAAGTGACGTGACCAGGGATAATTTGACCGCCAGCATAACATCACCCTAACAGGCCGTCTCCACTTACAATATTTGATTGCATGCGATCTGTCAAATTGAATTTCATGAAATCCAGATTTCATAATAAAATTTTTAGGTGGGCATTTCATCTCATGAAATTTAATTTTAATAATGGCGTCAAACAGATTGTTTCAGATAAACTCGCTTATAATTAGAACTTTTAAAGTTTCATAAGCAACCGAATTATATATAATTTTATTGCATGGAGAATCTGACAACCGCCATCTGCTTCGGTTCTGTTCGGGCTCACAGTCTTCAAGAAATAACAGTCAGTCATAATAAAGTAACAGACCTAGTTCAGAATTAGTTTCAGGTCTACTTTTAGGACTAGGTCCTGGACATTGCTGCGCAGCAATGTTGCATTACATGTTTTATATCTATTGTATAAGGTGCGCTTTATCTTTAAAACCCACTCAAGACCTCTTGATAGTTCCTTACATAAAAACTAAAAAATTAATATGGCTTTAATAATTAAAACAGTAGTAAGTACTATGCATATTGTTTACAAACGAGTGACATTTACTAATTTTAATAATGACTTGATGGCATGTCATAATGACACTACTATTTAGACGGCACAAAAAAGTGGCTTGCCCAGAGCTTTGTCACTACGTTTCATTATATATTGGATACTTTCATTTTCATAATGATTTGACTAGCAAAGTAGGCGTTTACATGAATGACAAAATTTATGATTCGCAAATACTGACAAAACAAAGTAATTCAAAATTATCAAGAGTTTTTTTACAAATGGAAGAAAACAAAGTAAGAGCTGTTGCTTATTTAGCATATTTAATGATTGAAGAGGACGAGGAGGAAGAAGAATGCTGGAATGCCATGCATGCCAAACGTCCAAGAAAACCTAGATTAGAATGCTTCCGTTCTTTTTTTGCCGAAGGAGGAGGTTTTTATGGGAAACTTCGCTTCCAGCTGCAGGAAAATGACATAGAGTTATTTAACAACTTTGTTAGAATGACTGTTGGAGATTTCGATTACCTGCTTGAAAGAATCGCACCACTTATCCAGAAACAAAATACTAACGTGCGTGATAGTATCGTTCTCCAGCGTCAATATTCGCTGGAGAACGACTTGCAATAACATTACGATTTCTGGCGACTGGAGACAATTTAGTAGTTTAATGTTTTTGTTCAAGAGATCTAGATCTTCTATTTGCAACATTGTTCCGGAAGTCTGTGCAGCAATACACTCCGTATTGAAGGAAGAATTTCTTAAGGTAGGACTCCTAAATTTTGACTGTTAAAAGCTTTAAATATGCAGCTTTATAGACAGTGTATTTACGGAAAAGGCTAAATTGACTCGATAATTGGAGAAGCGTTTTAATGGATTTTCTTTATATATTACCAAAGAAATAATAAAAACAACACTTGATGTATATTTTTCTTTTCATAACAAACTGGAATGCACTTCTTTTCTTATTTTTCTTTAAAATGAGCTATTAAATTTAAAAATCGGATGAAAATTACCAGAGTTGTGATTTTTCACTTTTTGAAAAAAATTGAATTTTTGCTTGTATCGAAAAAATCCAAATTTGCAAAAATTTCAATGAAATGCCAAAATAAATATTTTCTTGAAGTATCTAATGCAGATAAAAAAAAATCGTGCTGAAAAATCCAAATTTTAGTTAAACAACCTAGAAGTGTACCTTTTCGGAAATTTTTGAGCTTGAGTATTTTAACGAAAAAAAATCCTAAAAAATCCAAAATTTAGTTAAGCAACACCACGGGTGCTTTCGGCATTGTCTTAACACGCATGCAGCTTAGAATTCTCCGATTTTAAAAAAATTTCAAAAAATTAAGATAAATCTCAATCTTAAATCCAAATGTTTTTCAAATTAAAAAATTTTGAGAATTTGAAAAATTAAAACACATTTGCATTTTGAATTTATCTTGTTTTATTTATATATAAAAAAGGATTGCATGTGTTGAGTAAGAAATTATTCTTAAAACTCATCAGCTATTCGATTTACAAACGATGGCTGCCCTATAACTTCTTCTTGCTGCATTTCATCATATTGAATCTGCATTGATGACGGCTGAAAATTCATGTAGACCAAAGTAATTTGATTCTTCAAACTAAACAAATAAAAAAGAGGTAAGAAAGAAGATATAGATATAGATATATATTTATAGAACAAACATACACTGAAAAAAATCGGCATGTTTTAAAATTGAACACAATGTTATCATTTTGAATTTGTATTTTTTCATATAAATTTTGAGATTTATTAAATATTCACAAATAAATTGATAACATTATGTTGTTATTTTGACGAAACTAGTTTTAGGCTATTTTTTGATAACAAATGTGTTAAAAATTGCTTAAAACAAATGATTAAAAGTGTCTGAGATGATGGGGAAGAAAAATTAACAAATACCACGCAGCTCTGTTAAACCGTATGCCGTTTTTTTACTCTCCAACATATTTTGTTATTGCTTCTTTTATATGGGGAAAAGGTGTTTTTAATTTTTAACTTTTACCTATCTTAATGACAAAAGATTTGAGTAAAAACTATCTTATGCCCTTGGTATGAACGAGAGCTTTCAAATGATATAAGTTTCATCCAAATCTGATGCCTATAAATTGAGAAAAAGGGGGGCAAGATTTGTTTTAGCGTATTAATATATAAGATACTGAATAACTTACCAAGTTTGTTGCAGTTCCGCCTGGTGGTCTGCCTCCAACTTTCAGCAAAAACTGCAGCGGCATGTACAAATCATATTTGGACTTGTAAGTAGATCCGCCTTGTCCGCTCTTTGATGTCAACTCTTTTTTGCGTTCTGCCTGTAAATTAAAATAATTTTAAAACAAAGACTATTATTAAATTACAAAATTTTATTACATTGAATCTGGATTTCACTGTATTCCAGTGCGTCTTAACATCGCTAACACTGTGGCAAGTTTTTGCAGCGATTTCCTCGAAACTCCTGCATCTAAGTTCACGGTCCCTGTATAAGGTTGAGCAACAGTTCCATATTGCTTCCCTTTCCTCAACCATTTCGACCAAAATCTTATTTTCTGCCGCCGTCCACTTCCTTTCTAGCTTGCGCGACCTGCCAGAAGATTCCACCGGCTCATCCGTCATTATGTACTCCGTAATATACTCGCTGGGTTCACTTAAAAAAATAAATGTTATTAATTATTGATTATATTCTTCATATCCTTTAAGTTTATACTTACCAGTCCATTTTCAAGCAAAACAGTTAAATTTGAAGCACTGTCAGTAAAGAATGAACTTTTTAATTTTTTCGTTAAGTTGGTCATATTGGCGTGAGAATAGACGCGCTTACACGGCACTTACACGATGTCATTTCAGTGACAAAAGTAATGACATCTGCTGTTAATCATTATTTTATGACTAAAATAATGAAACAAAATAACGTCATTTACACGATACTGCCACTTAATGATATAAAAAATGACAAATCTGTCACTCGTGTAAATGAGGATGGTATGCCAAGGAACTGTCACTTCTACCTTTATTCTTGTATCATGGTTGAGAAGTATAGTTTTGCTAGCGAGCTTATCGTTTCATAATTTAACCCATTCAAATTTATTTCTAAAAAAAGAGGTTCGTACTAAAGGGTGGTTAAGTTTTAAGGGCCGATGTTCAATGTGAACCATACCTAAACGTCAAGTTTTTTCTGCATTTCATTTGACATTTCTCAATTTTAGACTAACTTAATTTGAACCATGGAAAGATACACAATCGAGCAACGCGTTAAAGTTATTCAGGCTTGTTATGAAAATGGGCGTTCAAATCAAAATGCATATCGTGCACTTCGTGCAAAATCGTGCAAAAATTTGAGCAAACCGGGTCTGTAGGAGATGTGAAAACACCAGTACATGCTTGTACTGCAAAAAATATTGCTGCTGTTCGCGATAGTGTGGCTAAAGAGCCGTCCACCTCAACTCGTCTTCGTGCCCAACAATTGCACCTCTCACGCTCGTCGTTGATGAACATTATGCATTAAGACTTGCATTAACACGCTTACAAGGTGAAATTGACTCAAGAACTAAAGCCTCTTGACCATTTCCAGCGTCGTCAATGGTCAGAATGTCAATTTTGTCAATGGTCAATTTTTGAAGAAAATCATCTTCAGTGATGAGGCACATTTTTACCTCAGTGGATTCGTCAATAAGCAGAATTGCCGCATTTGGGCGAATGATACTCCAAGAGTGATTGTCAAAAAATCAATGCACCCACAAAGAGTGACTGTTTGGTGCGGTTTATGGGCTGACGGCATCATCGGGCCGTATTTTTTCCAAAATGAGGCCGGTCAGGCAGTTACTGTGAATAGTATTCGCTATCGTGAGATGATAACGAAATTTTTATGGCCCGAATTGGAAGATATGAATGTGGACGATATGTGGTTGCAACAGGACGGTGCCACTTGCCACACGGCTAACGAAACAATGGCTCTTTTGTGCGACAAATTCAATGGCCGTGTTATCTCACGTGGTGGCGATGTCAATTGGCCGACAATATCATGTGATTTGACACCGTTGGACTTCTTTCTTTGGGGTTATTTGAAAGAAAAGATGTACGTCGGTAAGCCAGCAACAATTCAAGAGCTAAAGGATGAGATAATTCGGCACATTAACGGCATAGAACCTCATTTATGCCTCAGCGTCATCGAAAATTTGGACCACCGGATGGAGGTGTGCCGCCGAGGTTGCGGCAACCATTTGGCCGATATTTTGTTCCATACATAATTGAACCATACCAATTTTATCATAATAAAAAGAAATAACAATAATTTCTTAAATAATTTGTGTTTTATTCAAAATCAACATCGGCCCTTAAAATTTAACCACCCTTTATATTACATTGTTTTTAAGACTTTTTGCCAATATTGCGTTATGTTATCTAGATATGCCATGGGGTACAACTTTGCCTGAAGAAGAAAAAGGGATATATTGGGTTGGGCTTCTGACAATAATTCATGCATTGAAATATTAAGAAAACTTGGGGACGAAACCGACTTGTGATCGCAATTTTTCTTAAAAATTAGAGAAATATGGTCAAAAAGTGACCTGGAAGAAAAACGAAAAATTAACAAAAGAGAGGAGCGGCCTATAATACGCGAGGCAAGTAACCTGACTGCCAGTTCTTGTTTTGCAAGAAATTCTATCAGTAAAGTGTTAAAAACAACTGTTTGGCGTGTCACAACGATGCCCTGCTATTTGCCGAGTAAATATTAAAGCTACTAAAAAATGGCTACCTAATCGAAACAAGACAGCTGAACAACATATGGACATGGAATGGAGTTCTGTATGAAAACTAAAAAACAGTATTTACACTAAGCTCACGTTCGTGCTCGCAGGTAATTTTTTCTATTAAGAGCCTCTGGGAGTTTAAAAAAAGACGCATTTAAAATTTTTTTTTTAAGCTGTATTTTATTTTAGACCAAAATTTTTTTTACATCGATTCAGTATAACTATTCAAGATTTATCCCTGACATTTTGATCATAAAATATTCGTCGATAAGGTAGAAAAGTGCAATTCCGCGAAAGACCTTAAATTTTGCGGTCAGCAATCTGGAGACTGGTTCATCTGATTTTTTTTTTTTGGGCGTTTAACCGTTCGTTTTTTTTTTTTGATACATATTTTTGATTAATAACTTAAAACAACCTCAATTTTGTCAAAAATTAATATTTGCAAAAATCAACGATTAAGCTCCGCAAATTTAAGGTCTTCCACGACATTGTCCCTTTCTACCTTATCGACGAACATTTTTGGACCAAAATGTCAGGGATAAGTCTTGAATAGTTATACTTTAATAAGATAAAAAAAAAATTTTAAAAAAGTGTCTTTTTCGAAAACCTCCCGGAGGACTTAAAAAAAAAGGAATCTTGATAGACCAGATGGCTCACATTTTTATTGGCGAGATATGCGAAAAGAACTGTGTTACTTCTCGGAATTAGTAATGGTCTGGGGAGCATTTGCAGCGCAAGGGAAGGTGTATATCCAGTTTTTGCCATCTAAAATGAATAGTGGTGACTATATCACTACGTTGCGAGAAGCTTATGGCAATTTATGCAACAACATCCCGGCAAAAACTGGATTGGATTTTCTATCATGCTAATGCCAGTATACACACTAGCAGAGAAATAAATGCTTGGCTCGTGGGCAAAAATATTAAAACTTTGAAGGGGACAGCATGCTCCCCAGATACGAAATCAATTGAAAATCTATGGGGAATATTGGTTCCAATAATTGGTTTGGTTTGAATAATTCAACCTTACAGATGAGTTAAAAACCTTCATCATCATTGCCTGGGAGAATTTGGATCCCAATACTTTTGAAAACTTAATTTCATCTATGCCAAAAAAAAAAATCTATGTCATCAGTGAAAAAGACAAAAAAGGTAGGTTAGGTTTTATGAGCCTAAATTTTGAATATGTTTAATAAACATGGTTGGAGTATATAAACATGGTTGGAAAATAAAATAAAAGTATGGGTTATAAATATGAAACGCACCTTACATATATAGGGGAATATTATATATATATGTATAAAAAAAGAAAGAGGGAAGGAGAGAAACAGTTTAAAGAGGCAGGGAGAGACAGAGTTGAAAGACGGTGAATTATTTATATACAATATAGAGTCGCTACGTTATGCTCTGTTTATAACACTTTTCAAACTTTTACTCCCAAGCACTAGAGCACTTCATACGTTTTCACTTGAAAATAAAAAGAAAATGTTAAATTTACATGATTTATCATCAAACTTTATTAAAGTTAATCTGATATAAGATGTAATCAAATCCAAACAGCAAAAACAGAGATAAACAGAAAAAAATTTAGCTCAAAACACCAAAAATATGCTCTAAATGTGTAATATATTGGGGGTTGGAATTAATTTTAAAGGGTTTTTTTCGGTTTTTGAGCATTTATTTAGAAACAACGGTACAATGTATATTATTCAAAGTATTGTCCATCGTTAGCTACAACATTTTCCCATCTTTGTGGCAGCATATGGATTCCGCGCCGGAAGAACGACTCGTCTTTTGAGGCAATCCACGAATCGACCCATTTTTTGGTATCCTCGTAAGAAGTGAAGCGCTGCTCAGCCAAGCCATGCGTCATCGATCTGAATAGGTGGTAGTCGGAAGGGGCTATGTCTGGGCTATTAGGCGGGTGGGGTAGCACATCCCAATTCAGCGCCTCCAACGTTTCCTTGACGGTTCTTGCAACATGTGGCCGTGCGTTGTCATGTTGAAAAACCACTTTGTCGTGTCTTTTGCCATATTCCGGCCGTTTAACCTTTAATGCTCGGCTCAATTGCATCAATTGTTGTTGGTAGCGTTCCCCAGTGATGGTTTCGTTAGGTTTTAGCAGCTCATAGTACACGACACCCTTCTGATCCCACCAAATACACAGCATAAGCTTGGCGCCATGAATATTCGGCTTGGCCGTCGATGTTGATGCATGGCCGGGTGGTCCCCACGATTTTTTTTCGCTTAGGATTATCGTAATGGATCCACTTTTCATCGCCAGTGACAATACGGTGCAAAAAACTCTTCCTTTTATGCCGTTGAAGCAGTTGTTCGCACATGCAAAATCGCCGTTCAACGTCTCTCGGCACCCAATTTCCTTGCTTTTGAATCATTCC
This sequence comes from Coremacera marginata, assembly GCA_914767935.1. Classification (NCBI taxonomy): domain Eukaryota; kingdom Metazoa; phylum Arthropoda; class Insecta; order Diptera; family Sciomyzidae; genus Coremacera; species Coremacera marginata. The sequence goes on from OU612047.1 coordinate 161,957,572, forward strand.
CATGGCCTTCAGGCGTTTGCCGACCGTTGATAAGTCGACTCCCAATGATTCTGACAATTCTTGAAGGGTTTGACACGGGTCTTCATCGAGCAAAGCCTCCAATTCCTCATCTTCAAACTTTTTCGGCTGGCCCGGACGCTCTTTGTCTTCCGTATCAAAATCACCACTTTTAAACCGACGGAACCAGTACTCACAAGTAGAAATCGATGGAGCATAGTCCCCGTAAGCCTCAGTAAGCGTGCGTTGTGCTTCAACCGCTTTTTTCTTCAAATGGAAGCACAAAAGTAAACCTTCCCGCAAATTGCGTTTTGTTGGAACGAAAGTCGACATGTTCACAGAGAAAAAAATATATGTTGTTTACACTTCAGTGGAATGACACATACTGAAAAATGAAGCTTAGACAATGTGCTTTGAAATTAATATAGTCACAGGTGTGCCCGATGCGATCTATTGATAGTTACGCCATCTCTTAGAAAACCTTTAAACCTAATTCCAACCCCCAATAACCAAAACTGATTGAAGAAAACTGATGCAGTGATTCTTTTAAGATGACTATCGTACATAATATTTCATAAAATTCTTGAAAATTTGTCATATTGACTTATGCATTCTCTAATTTAAAAGAAAATCTTTTATATAAATTTTATTGTTAACTTTATTGGGATATGTACCGAGTGAGTCGATAAAACATAAATAAATTGTGTTTAAAGTTATTGTTATTTTTGTACATTATTCAATAGCTAAATGGCAAATATGGAATGGCTACATTCGAATATAGCTTTATTGTTATCTAAAAATACATATTTACTCTCAATTCTCAAGTTTTGAACAAAAGTTCATTTTTGAATAACATTAGTCGTAAATATCTAAAAAGTTGAACTTTAATGTGCCATTAAGGATAGGTTGGTCCTTGAATTTGCAATTCAATTGTTATTGCTTCTGTGCTATGCGCGAAACCAATATCAATGGGTTAAGCTGATTCCTGTTACTCCAAATCGCCCTGCACTCCAAATCGAGCGGTCACTAGTAAATCAATAAGAAAGATCAACGCAGTAACAAGCGAAACCGATGCGGCACCCAAAACCAAATCCAATCGTTGCATATTTGGATGCCAGTAATTGCGGTCTTTAGTCGTTCCCCAGTCGCGAAACAATAGAACTGTCGCTGTTACAAAAAGCACAAAACCCACCAGGGACCATAGCGTCGAAGTTCTCCACGGCATCCTAAAGCAATTAAATAATTTCAACTTTAATATTTAACATCTTATTTATAAAAAAGAACGAGCTACTCACAAGTCGCCGAACATTGCCATAATTAAATAGATAGACGTATAAACAAACAGGCTACCAAAGGTCACATAGCATAGAGCCACCACGCGTGGCGTAACGAAGACACGAATGTGTGAATGTGCAGCGGGTTCATCGATTAACCCGATACAGCATATGATGAGGCACTAAATAGAAATAAATTCATTAATGCTAAGCTACAAGCTATCTAACTATGGCGTACCAGTTCCAGAAATTTGATGGCGACTATAGAGTAAACGGCCTTCTTTGTGGTGCCACTGGGATATGATGTGTCATCAGATGGCGACATTTCCATGCGTGAAATTTCTGAAAAATTTAACAAATTAAATTAAATGTGAACGACTACAACACGTAGAATATTTCATCCTCCATTGATTCCCATAATGAAACATTATTTCTACTTCATATAAATATATCGAACCCAAGTTTTTACTATTTTTCAATACCAAATATGAATACATGTATGTACGTTATATACCTATTGTATTGAGATAACTCATGCTCGTAACAGCTGTTTTTTTTGCTCTACGTAAAATAGATGTTTTATTCACATTTTGCCATCATATCAAGAAAAATGTTGATACAGTTGGAGTCAGAATTCGAAAGAAGTGGGCGCCATAACAAATGCCGTTAGTTAGAGAACGGAAAATGGGATGTTAATCATAATTAAATGTTATGAACAATAACATTTATATGTACGTGCGTAACTCGTATAAGTCAAACAGATAATTCTCTGTTCTAATATGGAGTGCATTCTAGCGTGACAAGACCGCAATGTTATTTTATTGATGCTGTACTTTATTTAAAAAGCTTCTAATTGTTGTTGTATTCACATCATTGTGTGTCAAGGTTTTAAAAAGCTTAGCATTGTACTTATTGTTAGTTTATTCACGAATTTTTGTTAATAGAGTTGGTGTGAAAATTACAAACATGCTTGGTTAAAAAATAATTGACTACCCAGCAAACATTCTTAACCTTGTATCAGCTCATTTAAGACTTCGATATGAGCGTGCTTGCCTTCCTGTAAGGGCTCACTTTTCTTAGTTTTAAATTTAGTAATTTATCATAAAAGAATTCGAAAAAGGTGTTTATTTTAGAGTCAGAATTACGAGTGTTTTCAGAGTCTTATAAGCCACATTTAAGAGTCTTTTCTGTTTCATATTTAACAAAAATTATTTCGCTTTTAAGAGTCTTGCAAGACTCATATTTATAAGAGTGTTTCCCTTCAAGCAAAGGCACAATGATCTAATCCTGTGGTTCCCAACCTTTTTGAGCTCGTGACTCACCTTTCCTTGTCGGCATAGCACCACGGTACATGGGTCTATGGTGGAGTAAAAAACCTTGTATGCATCGTATCCCTTCCTTATATAAACGAATATAATTTTCCATCAAATATTGCAAATACATAAATATTTCGAAAATGAATTCAGTGACCAATTTTACATAAGCATAAAATACTGGCATTAAAAAAAAACCAAATGACAAAACATTAAAAAACCAACAAATGTTTTCGATTATTTCCGGACTCCTTATTGCGAATCAGACACCCTAGTTTCTCCATCACGTCAGGATTTTGAGAACACCGTGATTCAAGGTCAAAAAAATCTCCCTAAGAGAAATCAACTTGAAGCGTCTAAACTAAAAGTGGCACGCGATTTTTGTCTGAGGCAAAGATGTTTGTTATAAAATGATAAAAAATGTTCTTTCATACTTTCATCATATTCACAATTTGGCTGTCGCACTGTTATAGTTTTTAAAAAATTCGATTTGAAATGATTGAAATAATACCCTTCAAATTACAAAGAAATTGCAAAAACTGAATGATCTTTCTCGTAAAAATGCGATTTCAGAGGTTATTTTTTCAATCACTTCAAATCGAATTTTTTAAAAACATTAAAGGTACTTGAAACATGACGCCAGTATTTTATGCTTGCGTGAAATTGGCCGTTGAATAAATTTTTTAAATCAAATTTTTGATAAATGTGAAATTGATGTCAAGAACACTTCTCAAACCATATATTTAGTACTTTTTGCCATACATTTAGTACTTTAACTTTAAAAAAGGTGCATTCTTTTGCACAAGTATAACGTGGATTAAATACAGCACAGAGTATTACAGTTTCACATTCAATTTCACACGAAAGTGAAATGCAGCACATGCTGCAGGTATTTTTTCGTACAAGCTAGTGATATTCATTGAATATTAAATAATGTTTATAAATAAGTATTGTGTCTAGCGGGAAAAATGTTAGCTTTAAATATATTATATACTTAATTTTTTTATTGCTTTTCTTATCTTTTCTGATGGTTTATTCGATGGTTTCTGATAAATTTAAGATCGAGTCGCGACCCACCTGTAACCCTTTCGAGACCTACGGGTTGGAAACCACTGATCTGATCTATTGAAGTCCGAATTATGTGGATTCCTTAATTCCTTGTTGAATTTTTTTGCAAATGATGCAAAAGTAAAAATCTTCACTTCGTTCGTGAAAAAAAGATAAAAAAATTTAAAAAATATACAAATTTATGTTAAACATTCATTTTATGCAAACAGAAAACATAATATTTATATTAGATGCAATCTCTGACCGAATAATGCAAACAAATTAGTGTCTCACAACTCCCCACTTCTGCTGTCTCACAACTCTTCACTTTAAATTTTTTCAAAAATGGCCGTAGCGTCATTATACCATTGATCATTTTCACAAATTCGATTTTGTAGTTTGGTAGGCAAATATCCAAAGAGAATTTTATATATAGTAAGATTTTTTTTTTCACGACAAAAAAGTATACCGAAATTTCACTTGCCTCGACGTGTCTTACAACTCCCAATGTCTCACATCTCCCCAATCTACCATATATACACTGTGGGCAAAAAATACCGGGAAATTTAAATTAAAATTTTTTGGAAGTTCCAATAGGGACAAATGTTTTTATTTTCAAGGTGGCACTACTTGTACTGACATCTGTGCTAAATTACACATCAAAATATTCATTAGTGTTTGAGTGAATTTTTCGTTTTTTATAATGTCTGAAACTATTTTGTGCGGAATGAAATTTCTGCTGCCACAACACTGAAAATGTTGCAAAAGGCCTTCAGTGAGCAAGCTATATCCTAAGCAAGAGCTTATGAGTGATACAAAATGTTCAAAGAGGGTCGAGAAAGCGTTGAAGACGAGGGACGACCAAGACGACCATCAACACCAACTGATGAGCAAATCGTCAACAAAATCAAAGAATTGGTGCTCCAAAATTGGAAAACTATTTTGAGTGACCGTTTGGGCTTCAGAAAACTGAATCTCGATTGTTGTCAAAAACGCTCAATTTCATGGAAAAAAGTGCCTCGTTGATGTGTGCAAAAACAATTCTTTTTGATAATTAAGACAAAATGAAACGCACCATAACTGAAGATGAGACTTGGGTGTACGCTTACGACCCAGAAACAGCCGATCAATCAGGTGAATATCGTACCAAAGATGAGCCGAGACCGAAAAAAACACGTCAAAAATCAAGGCCATGTTGAAAGTTTTTCGATTATCATGGTGGTGTGCATTACAAATTGCTTTCATCCGGCCAATGCTTCATTTGCGTAATGGTGTGTGTCAAAAAAGGCCGGATTTGTGGAGTGGCAATTCTTGGTTTTTGCATCACGATAGAGCACCATCTCACACTGCACTCGTAATTCTCACATCATTCGCCAAAAACTCGGCCCATATCGTTCTGCAACCACCGTATTCGCCTGGCTTAGCACCATTTGACTTCTGGCTATTCGCTATTCGTTTTGAATCGATAGAAACCGTAACGAAGGAGGAATTCAAGGATATACCGGAAGAGGATATTGTGGCATATTTTGAAAATTGGAAAAAACGTTGGCACAAGTATATTACATCCGTGGGATGAAATGAATTTAAAAGAATAAATAAAGATTTTTTTGATTTATAAACAAATTCTTGATATTTTTTGCCCACAGTAGTATATGTGCTTCCTGGTTTCTCAAATCCACACCTTAACGAGCCATTTCCCCTCTAAGCATTGTTTGTGTTTATAGGTTTTATGTTGACATCTTTGCGTGTTGGCTTTTATGACAACGTCATGGAGCTGACCGTTTAAACTTGTATGTTAGCTCGTGACGAAATGGACGGAACACGTTTCGTGGTGTTGCAATAAGTATAGTATATATGTAGATACATAAACAATGCTTGCCACAATTTATAAATAAACAAACAAACGCAAATCAAATCAAAAGAAATGCTTGACAGCCGAAGAAAACAAAGTGCTAACTGACAAACTTAGGCAGGTTTAAATTGAAAACACATTGAAAAGCACTCCATGAGCACTCAAAATAGTTGGGCTTTGCAAAGTTGTCCCGGTTACGATAGGTAACAGGAATCCATACGAATGAAGTTGGAAAGCAGCGCTTAGCTAAAGCTTCTCGATATCTAGCAGGTGGTTCAACATTTGTTGAGGGCGTGGTTGTTAAGTCTACTACGTTGTTCACTATTCTACTTGAGTGTTTATGTAATCAAGAGGTTGAAGTCACTTAATTTTTTTAGCCTCAACACATAACAGGTTTGTTAGAATTCAGTCAGTTTCTCTGTCATGTATGCATGCATGGCATGAATGCAAGTCCGAGAAAATGTGGCTAATGGATGCATTTACTAGACCAAAAGAACGACGAGGGTAAAGTCATAAACATTTTTTCAAAAACCAGTTTTACTACATCACCTGCATTCTCTCACTGACACTTTTCTTCGAACTTAGATTCACGTGCAAAATTTTCCAAAATAAAAACAAGAAAAACATATCATCAAAACAAACGAAACAAACGAAACAACTTGCAACACAAAACTAGAAACGAGTTTACCACCCAACACATATTTGTGAGTGTGTGCAAGGACAGTCGCTACAACAGCAACTAACAATTGAGCCGAGGTCAGGCTGAACATTGCGCTGTCGATTGTCGTCCATGGAGACCGACAAAGGGTTTGTTTACGAATTGAGAAACGCAACACAAATCGAAAAAAACAAAGGATTCTTACTTCCATGGCAAAAAAATGTTGCAAAATTCACTAGGATATTTTCTCTGGAATGCACTCCACTTGCTCCACTTGCATGCACTCTGACAATTTTAGTTATTTTTTTTTTTTGAACAGAAGAAAATCTACAGTAATGTTCTGATCAATGGGGTGGGGCACCAGAATGCGCGGTTTGATTCGAAGCGCTAATATGACTGGCACGCACTTGTATTTAATTTAGTTGTAATTTGTTGTGCAATTATTTTTGTATTATAGATGAGGTGCGATGTTTAGCAAGCTGTTAACTGAATCAAAACTAATTTTTGGTTTAAACAAAATACGTACATGCCTATTAAAAGTGAGCTGCAGTTAGTTTTTTGTTAGTTACACACTTTGTATTGTTTGAAAATATGCGCGGGTTACTTTCGACTGCTTTTTAACAACAATAACTAACTCTATTAGTTATTCACACGCTGGCACTTGCTTGGACTATATTTTCCAGGAGTGGATGAAGTTCCGATGCATAAACCGCGAACCGATTGCAATCGAGTATCAACAACAAATAAGAGCTTCAAAAGCCACACCACTATGCTAGACTAGACACTGTTCGACCTGCTTCTCTTAACTATTTTGTCTCAAAGTTCGAATTGCTTCGAATTTCGAATTTGGGTAAAGAGAATTTTTTTTGGGACGGTTGTGGAGGCGCACACTCAGCATTAGAGCTGCCAGGTTGTGGCATTCTCTCCGTTTTTTGGGGAAATCAATGATAAAAATGGGTAGAATGTAGAGCTATTTCTAAAATTTTCTAATAACAGATTCATTTTAATAGGTTTGGCTTAATAGATGATATGGATGTCTTTAAACGTTTTACTTTTTTAAAGGGTGTTTTTTTAGAGGTTACATTTTCCGACAGAGAATCAATTGTCATAAATTGGTCAGATCTGGCAATGCTATTGACATTTGCGCTCAGTTTGGTTTGCCATTTCATCATGAATAGACTTTCGGCAGAACAACGCTTGCAAATTGTACAAATTTACTTTGAACATCGTGGTTTGGTTCAGGAATTTTTCCGCACGCTACGTCTATTTTACTTTCGATAAAATCGTCCATCGATCTTTGCACCCGCAAAGACGTCGTACAGTGCGCACCGAAGAAACATATTGCTGCTGTAGGGCGTAGTATTGAGGAGCACCCGAATGAGTGTCGATTCGACAAAGCGCGCAGCGATTGGAGTTGTATGCATCCAACGCATGTCGTAAAAGCAACGTATCTGTTTATGAAAAACCATATTTTTTTCCCCACACGTCATTTCTCAATCCAAATAAAATAATTTTGAATGCAAAAGAGATATTTAAGAGAGTATTACATACCACACACGCTGAAGTTTTGTTAAAAAAATTGTTTTGCTTTTTTTGTCTTTTTTGTAAAGTGGCAAACAAATTTTTGAAGATATTAAAAAATGTTTTAAAAATGATATAAATACAGAATGTTTAGTGTTTTCCATAACAATAAAATGTGTATATAAAACAAGGTCTTATATATCTTTGCAATGATAGCTAATTAATATATAATTATATATAATTAATATAGTGGCGGTCGTGACATACTGGTTAAGTTCGTGACCTGTAAGAGCCAATGTTCAATCCCTTCGGACACAGACTGTTTTTTTTTAATGCAATTAATCAGCATTACCAAAAAAATAATTTAGTGCCGGTTCTTATTAGTGTCAGCTTCAAAACAGATTTTTAGCATAAGCTTAGCAGAGCCTACAGCTGCAACTAAATTAAAAAGCTGACGCTAAAATTTAATATCAGTTTTTTAGTAAGGCTGAATATTTTTGTCAAAAACCACCATGTAAAGTCTCTTCAGAAGATGTCACTTAAGGTTCAGTTCTCGTTCGTTTATGTATAAATAAACATTTAACAACAAAATTGTGATCGTTAGAAGATCGGCCAAAGCCTTTTTAAGGGATGAAACCTATGAAAAACAAGTTCTATAAAAAAACCATGGTCAACCCCAATAATTAATATGCTCCTTGAAACAAACATTCTAACAATAGAGAACTTAACCTTCCGTTATGTACAGTGCTTTTTAACGAGACTAAGAGGAGTGTATCGAATTGATGTAAATATATAGTTATGTTAAAAAAACTAGTAAAGAATGGAGCTTCGGCAGGGTACCGGATCTAAAATATCTCCCGCGGCTGTATTGATATTCGATGTCTTTAGCCACGACAGACACGATGACATTCAGTTTTATATATTTACAAAAGTTTCCTATCTTGATGACGTCACTTTGTATGGGAGGTAGGCGTGGTTTTAATCCGATTTTGCCAAATATCATAGAGATGGTTCATATTATGTATCAAAGCAGATAAGATCGTTAATATGCTTTATGCCAAAGACGCCAATGTGCACATTTTTTCAATAAAACTGAGTTTGTAACCGCTACAGATGAGATATATGAGTGATTATTTTTTCTGAAGATGAACAACAAATTAGCTATGTATGCATGAAAAATGTTATGATAAAGCTTTTTTCAAAACTTTGACAATTCATCTTATACAATTTTCTAGCATTAGTCATTAAACGGTTGCACAGTCTTTTTCTTCTAAAAGAAGTTTTAGAAAAGGTGCATTTTTCAATTTTTCTGAGCCATTCGAATCTTTAGACTCGATTTCCCAAATAACATAAAAATGCACATTGGCGTTTTTGGCATGAAGGGGATGATATGAGGAAGAAATAAGCAGAGTTTATTAACAGAGTACTAATTGGATTGAATGCAGTTCGTTTTGCAAATTTCAGCAATAAATGGGCAATAATAAGGTGGGCAGCTTAACCCCCTCCTAGGTTTGTCCCTGTATTTATCCACTTTGACAAATGACGACAGTGTTAATGAACGCTTATGAAGTGAAAACATTTAAATTTTATTTGTAAAAAGTTGCATTTCAAGTTAAAGGGCTGAATTTAAAAGTTAAAAATTAACTAGACTAACTAACTAGATTTTGTATAGGTATCTACATTTGCTCTTTATCTATTTTTTTTTTATATACAGTGGCTCAAAGCTTTTTTATGAAGTGCATACTTTCAACTTTAAGGCTCTAAGCCAACAAAACTAACAGGAACATAAAAAAAATGCAACATCATTTAAAAGATCAAGAAGTCTTGTTTAACAATTAAACTTCGTTTATTGGGAAAATAAACATTAAAAACTTGAACTAAAAAAAAAAAAAAAACGAAATGGCCATTTCAGCCCTTGAAAGGACTTTGACCGAGCTTCTTATGATCAATTGTGTTGTGTGTCATGTGAAATGTTTGCACACAAATGATCGAGAACTGGACCTACATGTTTTACGCCGACTTCGAACGGCTTATGTTCTCAAGAAGCTTTTCATGGCAGTTTTTACTCTCTGAGGCTTGCCATTGTCTGCAGAGAGGTGACGGCCGAACAGAAAAATCAATTCAATTGAAAAAACTTTCTGTGTTGGATTCGAACCTGGGTTCTCTGGCGTAAGAGTCACACACTCTACCCACTACGCCACGGCCGCCACAAAAAAAACTTGAACTAAGAAAACAAAAAAACACTGCTTAATTTCATGTTACGGCTTATTTTTTTTATGCACTTCTTAAAAATAAACCTTTTTTGTGTATTTATTTTAGACCTTAGTACTCAGTGTGGTAACCTTTGGCTTTAATAACAGCATCTAGTCGTTTTGGCATCGATTCCATCAAGTTTTATGTCGTTTCCGGTACGATTTTGCTCTATTCTTTCAAAATTGCTTTTTTCAGCTGTTATTTGCTTGATATCGGATGATTACGGATATTGTTTTCCAACGTTGGCCACAAATTCTCTATGACATTTAAGTCAGGACTCTGATCAGGTGTTGTCATTAAGTGCGGATAGTTCCATATTAACCAGGACTGCACAATTTCTGATTATGCTTAGGATCGTTGTCCTGATAGAAATGAAAATTGTAGCGGATTCCCAATTTTTCGGAACTGTGCAGCGAGTTTTCTTTTAATATAGCAATGTGCATAATTTTGTTCATACTGTCAATAAATACTAGATTTGCAACACCCGCAGCAGACATACACGCCCAAACCATCACACTACCGCCTCCATGACCTACTGTGGGTTTAAGGTTTTCTTTTTGAAGCTTAATATTCGGATTGCGCCAAACATAGGTCATACCAACTGAGCCAAATATATTAAATCTTGACTCTTCTGCGAAAATAACACTGTTGCAGAAGTCAGATGTCTTCGAAATATGTTGAGTAGTGAACGAAAGTCGGCTTAGTTTATTTTTTTGCAGATAAATAGCTTCTTTTTAGCTACTCGGCCATTGAAGTTGTGTTCACGTAGTACTCTTCGAACACTTTCAGCACTACATGACTTACCCTACCCCTTTTCGACTTCAGTGACCAGCTCAGGAGCTGTCAATTAGCCTTTATTTTTCGTACTATGTTTGGAGCAATTCTGCCTTTATTTACGACGCGATTTTCACGAACGAAGCGCTCAATAATTTTTTGTACAGTTGATAATTTATATTAACAATTTCAGCAATTTTCCGCTGCGACAGTTCATTCTTGTAGTGTTGAATCACTTATTCACGCTGCTCAATCGTTATACGGCGACCCATATAAGAAAATACACATAGTGACCCTTTGACTTTTGCGATAAGGCTAAAAAAAGTTAAAACCAAATTTTAAATGGCATTCAGAGACCATACAAAGTAAGCGACCGATCGATCATCGGATTTACAGTTAGTTGCCGAAGAGTGAATTTAGTGTGTGCATAAAATAAGCTGTGAGATGAAATTAAGCAGTGTTTTCTTGATTTTAAGCTATTTAAGGCGGGACATGACATTCGCGGCAGAGAAAACAGACCTTTTTTTAAAAATTCATAACTCAGTCAAAAACAAACATTTTTCCAACATTTTATTATAGTAGAGAATTGAACAAATTACAAGAAAAAAAATTTAAAAAAATATATTTTTCACTCCAACATGGTTTTATAGAGCTCCAAACTGGCGGCAGAGAAAAAAACGGGACCTCGTGGTTGCAGCGCTGGGAGTTGCAAAAATTGTCCGAACTGGAAAAAAATTACTTTTTTAAATCTTAACAAAATTGGTTATCGTATGACACGAGCTTTTTTTAAAATTTTTTTCAATTTTTGGTGATGTTCCAAATTTGAAAGTGTGTTGTTTCGAAAAAAAAATTGACTTTAAAAAAAAATAAAAAATCGAAAAAAAATTTAAAAAAAAAGCTCGTGCCATACGATAGCGAATCAAGTTTAAAAAAATATAAAAAAAAAATTTCGTCAAAAAATGAACCCGCTAGTGCCGCAACCAGTACGAAAAACATGGTTTCGAGATAAACGCGTTCAAAGTTTGTGAACAAAGAAAAAAAAGGTTACCTTCAATCTGCCATACCTGCTTCGTACTGTATACCTTCGTTATCTTGTGTTGTGCTGTTTCTTATAGTTTTTTGCAATCGTTTAGCTTCACCCTTCACCCTTCAAGTAGGTACAACCACCAAAAGTCAGGTAGCAAGCTGCCGTACGTAGGTAGCGCAAAAATTAAAAATGCGCTCTCACTAATCCGGCTGTAACTTTTAAACCCGTAGGAATTTTTCCATGAAATTTTTTTTTTTTAGAATCTTAAGAATATTTACTAAAATACAAAATTATTAAAAGATATCGATTTCAAAAAACTGCCAATGTCATGTAACCCCTTAAATGAATATTTTAACAATAAATGACTATGTTATGCTATACTAAACTTCTTGATCTTTTAAATGATGCAACATTTTATTTTATATTCCTGTTAGTTTTGTTATTATAGAGCCTTGAAGTTATATGAGCAACGTAGTCAGTAAAATTATATCAAAGCTTTCTACAAGCATTTATAAATTTAAAAAAAAACGGGAAAACTAAAAGTTAAAAACGGGAAAATCTGATTTTGACAAGATTTTTTTTCACGGATCCCTGGCAACTCATACATTGCATATTTCAAACACGGTTTGGTGTGCGCCTGTCTGTAGTATTATTTACTCTTAAATATGGATTCATCAACAAGTGGCACGGTGTGTGTTGTTGTTGACTTTGTTCTCTTTAGTGCTGCATATTAATTGATGCCAATTGTAGCTAAGTGAAAATACTAAGTTTTGCAGGTTTTAGTTTATTTTCGAAATGTTCACAATGAATAGCTCTGACTAGAAATTGAAACAAGCAGCTACTCTGTGTTAAATATGGTACATTAATTTTTATTATTATTTTCTTATTTATTGTTATTTGACCAAAATTAATAATATCAGAATTTTTAATTTATTCTAGCAGCTAAATTGTAAATGCTTAAAAACGCTGTAAAAATATATTTCCTACTCACTGTACAAAGTATCTACAAGATATATAAATAAATAATTTTCATAAACAAAACAGTCTTTCGTAAAATTAATGCTAATAAGGACGAGAAAAGTCATGAAGTGTCATGATTTTAGAATTTTCGATCTTCCAGCACTAAATGTAGCGGTGTAGATGGAGCCAGCAGAAATTCGAACTCGGTCTCCATTGGCTGGGTGAACTTGATATCAAAGGCAAGCAAGAGCTACGTGTAAAGAAACTCGTAACGATAATAATCAAATCTTTAACAAACAACAATTGTACCTTGGCTAAAAGCAGCACGACTTCCATTTCAACGAACCGTTTACCCGGACAAGTTCTCTTGCCTATGCCAAAGGGCACAACTATTGACGAACTTTCAATATTCACCGTGAAATGCCCATCGCGATCGATCCATCGTTCCGGAAGAAAGTTATGGGCCTGGTGGAAATTTTCGGCCTTGTTGCAAGCGATCATATTTTGGCATAAAACAACCATCTAAAATTATGAAAAATTAGGTTTAACTTCTAAGACTCATTCGAGCAGTAGAAATTCAACATACCCCCGCCTTCAGATTGTAACCTGACAGTTGCATATCCTCCTCCAAGACTCTAGCCAAGCAAAAAGCAGTTGGACGTATGCGATACGATTCCTGTATGCAAGCTTTGGTGTAAGGAGCATTTGTGAAGGCATCGTGCAATATATTGACATTGCGGAATTCACGAAACTCCTCTAAAATTCTATCAGTCACGAAACGGTCAGCTGTCACCGAACTCAGTACGAAGAGTAGTGTATTTGCGAGCTGGAAGAAAAGTTCACCATTTGATTCAGATATATATATAAAACACAAACCGTTTCAATTCCGGCAGCAATGAAGTCTATTATGGCAGATTTTTTGTCACGTATGTCCAAGTCCTTTAATTCCAAAATACTCAGAAAGACGCTGTGCATAGCTGGATCGCTTTCATCGAATTGAATTGATTTCGCAGAATTGTGCTCTTCCAGCGACTTCTCCACCATTTCCGATATCACACTGTTATTATTAGTAAAAAAAACTTCTATTAACTATTCAAAGATAAATGTCTTAAACTTAAAGAAACTGCTGCTGCTTACTCATAAATTATTTCTTCGCTTTTGGCAAAACTGCGATACGTTTTTGTGGGAAAGTATTTCCACAGGCCGAAACCGTAGTACGAGTCGCGTTGTGATATAAAAAGCTGCTTTACTGCGGCCGCAAGTTGTCCTATTTTTTCAGGTTGCTTAAAGTTACGCGTAAGAAAGCCCATGCGACGTCCAAGCATTAAAGTACAAACCGCTTCCAGACCCATTAAATTTGCAATATCTTCAAAATTGACCACCTCAAAAGTAATTGGATCACGTTGGTCTCGCAGCAAATCGATAAAATCATCGCATACCACATTTAATGCAGGCAGAAAGTTGTGAAGGATTCTTGGTGATGTAATGAACGAAGTCAAAGATGTTCGCAGTTTGTGCCAAGTAGGACCCTGTCTGAGATAAAAGTAAATCAAGCAAAATGTATATAAAAAGTTTTCTTCCGATTACTTACTCATTTACAATTCCAACACTTGCATATCTATCTGGACGTGATTTTCGATAAGTAATCACAATTTCAGTTGGTGGACGGAAGGGATACTTGCTCGGATATTTTAAAACCTTTTCCAAGTCTCCTCTATCGAATAAGTGTACAATTGGCACGCCGGATGGCATAACTTCCAGAACAATGTCGCCGTATTTTCGATTAAAATCTGTGTTTGGGAGAAGGTATGGGCTTTGAGAGCTTTTAAGAAAATTTATAAATTTACCAGCGTATACTTTGTGAAGAGTCGACATTTTGTATTTTTTGAAAAACACAAAAAATATCCATTTCGTTCCGAGCAACGGTAACGAGTAAGGTCCTGGAATATCCCATACTTGTAGCTCTTTTCTGCTGCTTGCCAAGATACTTTCACCGCTAGCCGGTGCGTTCATTTTCAGTTTTCCATAACGACCCAAGAATGGTTTGAGAAACTTTTCGGAATAGTTTCGAATTTCAAATTTTAAACAAAAAACAAGCAACACTGCAAGAGATGCCAAAATAAGCACAGCCATAAGCATGTATGTATCTCTGAAAAATGAAAGAAAGTAAAAACGAAAGATTAGTTTAATAAAAATATAAAACTTATCTCTAAAATATGAATGAAAATCACTACTTGTTAAGATGTGTTCAATACTTTCAAAGAGCTTTATTCATTACCATCTTTTTTTTTTAGGTGAGAATAAAGATGTGATTGAAGTCTGATTTAAATTGAGTGTAAGAAAAATGGGTTTGAGATCGCAGATTTTTCCACATGATGTGTAATGATACCTCAGAGTAAATCAGCGTTTATACAAAATCGTCAATTTTACACAATCAGTTTTAAGGTGACGTAATTTCTTTTGCTTTTAGGGTCTGGAATTTTGTTTATAATCTTCGTTGCAACAATAGAAATACATATATGTATATGAGGCAGACCAAATTTTTCCACAGAGAGCATGAAGCACTGAAACTCTCCGAAAGATTACACCTATTTAAAGACGCATAATTATTTTTATTAGCAACTGAAAGACTTTTGACCGGACGACAAAGTTCATGTTATATCTTTCCATACCTAATACAATGCATAATATAGTAATCTAATGCATGAAAATGAGATAGTTCTCAGAGGTTGATCTGGCGAAATCAAACTCAAGCAGTGAGCCCCAATAGTTTTCTCTGTCTCAGACTCAGAATTGTATGCATAAAAGTTAGATCCAGCTCATGATAAATTATTCAACATAAGTGAGATCGATCTCAAAGCTCCCCTTGAATATGTAAGGTAATTTGCACGAGTTAAAGCTCATTTCGTGAAAGCTCATATGGCGAAATCAAACTCAAGCAGTGAGCCCCAATAGTTTTCTCTGTCTCAGACTCAGAATTGTATGCATAAAAGTTAGATCAAGCTCATGATAAATTACTCAACATAAGTGAGATCGATTTCAAAGCTTCCCTTGAATATGTAAGGTATTTTGCGCGAGGTAAAGCTCATTTCGTGAAAGCTCATCTGGCGCAATGAAACTCAAGCAGTGAGCCCCAATAGTTTTCTCAGTCTCAGACTCAGAATTGTATGCGTAAAAGTTAGATCAAGCTCATGATAAATTACTCAACATAAGTGAGATCGATTTCAAAGCTTCCCTTGAATATGTAAGGTATTTTGCACGAAGTAAAGCTCATTTCGTGAAAGCTCATCTGGCGCAATGAAACTCAAGCAGTGAGCCCCAATAGTTTTCTCAGTCTCAGACTCAGAATTGTATGCGTAAAAGTTAGATCAAGCTCATGATAAATTACTCAACATAAGTGAGATCGATTTCAAAGCTTCCCTTGAATATGTAAGGTATTTTGCACGAGGTAAAGCTCATTACGTTTCTTAATTAGAAATAGTAAAGAAAAATATCTCAAAACTTCAACTACAACACGTATCTATAATGTGCTTTTGTTGAATAGTTGAAGGAAGCCATCAAGGAGAGTGGTTTTTTTAGTTCATGTTGTAGAAGTTGAGATCCGGTGGGTAAGTACTAGAAGAGGATTCTTCAGGCCAATGATCTTTGAAAAAAAAAAAAAAAATTGGTCTCTGCGTGTCAAAAACATTCATATGTCATGTTTTAAGATGACGAAAAATGTAAAAAGGCGACTCCTAAGCTCGGCAAAAAATTTGAAATAATTTTTTAAACTAGTTCTACTGGAATAATGATAATATGTCTTTAGCTAAGGTTTAATGATTTTTTCCGAGCTTTATTTTTTTGACCTTAGGTTGGCACATTAGGATGGTAAAAAAAGAGATCTGATGTGTAAGTATTAAAACGTATTAATACTTGAAAACAATGATCTTTGGATCCAAAAAATTGGTCTACTCAAGGCAAAAACATCGATATATAATAGTTTAAGACAGGCCTGTAGCCAGGATTTTCCATGGATGGAGTTTTAATAAAAATATGTATTTAGAAAGCGGGGCGGATAAAACAATTTGTTAGTTCTGCGAGCAATATTTCGGATGTAGAAACAGGGTCGAGGCGAAATATTGCTAAAATAATAACAAAAATGAAAACTTTAAGGGGGGGGGGGGGGGAGGACCTTGATACTATATTTTTTCTAAAATAATTTATGTGATCATTTCACAAAAATAAAATCTATTAAATTTATCGTAAAATCATAAAAAAAGTTTTGTCGACGTTCGGAAAATCCTATTAATCGATAATTTGTCTATTTGAAGGCATATCGTCGAAATTATTTGAAAAAATATTATCCCTTAAAATAATTTTAGAAAAAATTTAGTTCCGATCAGAAATGGCAACTTTTCCATAAAAGCCCAAAAACCAATTTTTTTTTTATATCATAATTTTCAAAATAATTTTCTTTTGGAAGCATAATAATTACTCTACTTAATAGAAAAAAAAAATTATGAAGATGTTTTATTCGGGTCCTCATATATCCTATTCCTATATTCCTATTCCTATTCCTATATATCCTAGTAAATGACTTAACAACTTCTCAAAAATATGAAAAAAAATTTTATTAAGATATCTTGAATATTAAAAAAATTATAAGCTTGAAAAGAGACCCGCGCGTGAGTTCGATATAATATAAGAATCTACAACTGCTGTTACTACAACTGCTATTTATTATATCATTTATTTTATCTGCTCAAACCGGTATATTCGAGAAGGGGAACATTACAAAGAATGTTAACAATAATTATTTTGTTTGTATATATAGTGATTTAATTAAATTTTGAACACTAACGTGTTCGTTTTATTTGTTTCGTATAAATTTAAAGTCGTTTTTCTCAAAACTACGTTTTTCAAAACTGCAGGCAACATAGCAAGAAAACTACTTGACCGATCCTTACAATATTTGTAAGGACATTTTTTAATAACATTTTAACCAATCTGAATGAAACTGTTTTATTCAAAATTGAAAACAAAAAAAGTAAATATTTGTCCATATTATTATTACGGACAAATTGTCCGATAACGGGACACGGGACAAGCACTACAATAACTGGACAATCCCGACGGATCCCGACCACTTGGCAGTCCTACCTGGAACGGAAACAAATACGATTCCGAGCTAAATCGGACTGCAGACTTGCAGAGCAGGGTTAATAAATAAACTTAAGAAGTCATATTAGATATATTTTATTAATATAATATCTTTAAAAAGAAGAAAAAAAAATACTTGAATGGGCACTTAGAATATTTTTTTTGAAGGTTTTGAAGGTTTAGATTTAGGGACCAAAAAACAATTTTGAGGGGTACTCCATATTTGAATGTTTAAATCTTGTACAAGACGCTAGATTTTAAATTTGTATGTATCATTTGTAAGTAGTTACATGGCACTTGAAACAGTAAATTAATATTTGAATTTTAATAAAAAAAAGCGGTGTAATTTCATTTTTATTCTTCAAAATAAGATATGTTAAAGTGGCTTTTAGCAATAAATAAATAAAGGTGGCATTTTAACCGTAGTTTTTAGTAAAACTAACTAGTAAAATAATCAAATTGAATTAATTTAACTAAGCGCCAGTTAGTTAAATTGTAATCGGTATATAAGAGCCGTAGGATTCAAGCTACCTGTAGATAAGCCAGCAAAAAATACGGTGTCTACTCTACTTCGTAGATAATGATTTACGTTCTCAAATCAAGATTTTTAGACGTTAAACAAAATTTATGTCTAATATGTTACAGTCCACGTCTTAGTTCTATTTTTAAAATATCATACTTATACATATACATATGTATGTATACTATGCGTGCAAGTTTGATGAACTTTCGTGGTCTCATGAACTTTTTATATAAATATGTAAAACATCTCTAGAGCATGAGACCAATCAATTGTATTGCCTTAATAGAAAATTGCTTAAGCTTAATTTAGATAAATCTGAGAGGTAATTGCTACTTTCCCTTTACGCTGAGACAAAATTAAGTCACTCCTATGTTTTCAGCCCCTACGAAGTTGGATTAGAAGTTTGAAATAAAATCGAATACGCACACCAAAACACCATTGATCGCGAATTTCTCATCAAAACAAAATGTGACTTAGGTGGTTTTTGCGTATGTCACAGGATCGTTTAATTTTAAAACTGTTATCTGGTTGCCGTTAACACTTATCAGCGTTGGCTAATTGCCGTGAGATAAGAATAGCTTGTGCAAATTTCTGTTGTTTTTAAAAACAAAACCAACAAATTTTTATTGGTATTATATATTGGATATATATTGGTATAGTGCTATTTATTTGACCAGAACGCTTTTTTGTGATTTGGCGCTGAAATGAAAATAATATAAATGAGAATTCTTAACCCTTAAATGACACACCCCACCTGAATTACCTTAAATAATACACTAGTACGAATCCGTATAAAAGGTTTTTGATTGCTTATAACTCAGCAACAACAAAAGAAACTAGTAAGGATGGAGCTTCGGCAGGGTACTGAAGCTAAAATTCCCCCCCGCGGCCATATTGAAGTATATTCGAAGTCTTTAGCCACGACATACACGATGATATTCAGTTTTATATGTTAACGAAAGTTTTCCTATTTTGATGACGTCACTTTGTATGGGAGGTAGGCGTGGTTTTGATCCGATTTTGCCATATATCATAGGGATGTTTCATATTATATATCAAAGCTAATGTGCAAAATTTCAAGACATTTCATTAATTTTTGTGGATTTTTAAGAGATTTTACGTTTAAAATAAAGCCACTTTGTATGGGAAGTGCGTGTGGTTTTCATCCGATTTTTCCGTATATCATACAGATGGTTTATATTATATATCAAAGCTTATGTGCAAAATTTTCAAACATTTCTTTAATTTTTGCAGATTTTGAAGAGATTTTACGTTTATAATTAAGCCAATTGGTATGGGAGGTAGGCGTGGTTTTCATTCGACTTTGCCAACTATCATAGTGATGGTCTATATTTATATCAAAGCCTATATGCAAAATATCAAGACATTTCTTTAATTTGAGCAGATTTTTAAGAGAGCTTATTTTTAAATAAAGCCACTTTGTATGGGAGGTAGGCGTGGTTTCCATCCGATTTGGCCAATTCTTGAACTTGATCTTTCTTTTTTAAAAATAAAGTTATATTTTGAATTTCATAGCGATAGCTTTAAAATTGCGGCTGTAATCGTGTCGACAGACGGACAGGCGGACAGACAGACGGACACACGGAAATCGACTCAGGAGATGATGCTGATCAAAAAAATATATATATAGTTTTCTATACCTGCCACGCCTCCTTCTTGACGTTACAAACGGAATGACAAAGTTAATATACCCCTTACGCAGTACGCGTTGGGGTATAAAAATCAACTTTGGTATGGGCTAGAAAATTTTATGAGGAATCCAATTTTTAAAGACAATAATTTTCGTTTTGAAAATTCGCTTAAAATAAGAGGCGTAAAAGAAAAAAAATCATAAACAGGTCTTCTTAAAAAAATGTTCTTGTTCTTAAATGGATTTACATAGATTTTGTCGTTAAAATAGCGTACTTTGAGGAAAAATTTAGATAAATACTAAAAAATAATTTAAAAAGTTTTCTCATTATTGGGGATCCGTTAAAGATGCAAATTCAACTTCATTCAATAATTGAAATGTGCGATATATTTTCCGCGTCTGAATAAGACTCTAGAGCAAATATAAACAAAATGCCAACAGTGTAAATTTTTTGGCAGTGCAAGTTCGTACTAGTGTGTCATTTATGGGTTAAAGCTTATAAGCTATAGCCACGAAACATGATCTGTTCTAGTCACACATCAACATCTAATGCATGAATAAACAAGACTCGGCATGAATTAGCAACTTTTAGAAAAATTTGCAAAAATAATTTTGAATATACCATAAGTAGAGAAGAAAATAAAGCTTATCCAAACCTGATTGGGCTGCCACAACTTCTGATTTTGGTAACTATTAGTAGGTATTAAAAATTGACAATAGGCATTAATGTTGGGAACAGGCTGGAGACCTTAAGAATTTGTTTATTTTCTATCTTCATGCTGCTAAAGTGAGGTGTAGTTTTTATTTTTTGCATGTTTCCGCAATAATTAATATCTAGTTTGCATATTCATTAACCAGTTTGTGTCACATTCTTCTGCTGACAAAGCTGTAGAGCACCAAATCTCTTCTGGGTACTCATTTGCTGAACCTTTCATTCTATCTATGTACAGTATCGCAATAAAGTCTAGATACATTCATATAAATTGAACTTTTACTGAAACTAACGCAGTTTAAAAACATTTTTTTCTTATAGGTTATAGCATATTGATATGTATTAAAAAAAAAAAAATAAACAAAAATTGTAATGTTTCTTTCTCTAATGCAGTAAAATTTGGTTAAATACAAATTTGGTTTGGTTTAGTACAAAAAGAAGTTTACATACAGTAAATAAATAAATAAAATTACTAGAATTACATTACATTACTAGAATTTTAAAAAAGCACATCACTAACGATTTTCTACTTTTATGGTCAGTTCGTCATGCAGAAATAAAATTAAAATTCGAGTTTTTTTTTCGTTAAAATGTCACAAGATAAAAGTAAAACGCGAAGAATTTCACAAAATATTTGAAAATTGATTGTAAAGTTAAGAAATCAGAATAAATTGTATGGAAAAATATCAAAACTTCTTGCAAAAAGTTGTGCTACTATTCAAACTATTATACACAGAGGCGCCAGAAGCTCATCTCAACTGGGGACAGAACATTTTTTTCACAATAAAAAAAATTTGTATATTGCTGTGGGTAAAAAATACCCTGAAATTTGAATTAACATTTTTTGGGCTTTCCAATAGGGACAAATGTTTTTATTTTCAAGGTGGCACTGTCTTGAAAAGGTTTTTATGTCTGAAACTATTCAACAACGCAGTTTCATTAAATTTTGTGTGCGGAATAAAATTTCTGCTGCCGAAACGTTGAAAATGTTCCAAAAGGCCTTCAGTGAGCAAGCTCTATCGAAAACAAGAGTTTATGAATACCGTGCCAAAGATGAGCCGAGGCCGAAAAAACCACTTCAAAGCAAGTCAAAAATCATGGCCACGTTGACAGTGTTTTGTCGATTATCGCGGTGGGGTGCATTACGAATTCCTTCTAACCGGCCAAACTGTCTACTTGGCAAAAAGGACCGGATTTGTGTAGAGACAATTCTTGGTGTTTTCATCACGATAATGCACCATCTCACACTGCACTCGTAATTCGTAATCATTTCGCCAAAAACTCGACCCATATTATTCCGCAACCACTGTGTTCGCCTGACTTAGCACCATGTGACTTCTGGCTATTCGCTAAACTCCAAAAACCGCTCTGTGGACACCGTTTTGTATCAATAGAAGAGATAGAAACCGAAACGGAGAATTAATTAAAGGCTATACCGGAAGAGGACTTTGCAGGGGGATGAAATGAATTTAGAAGAATAAATTACATTGATCAAAACCATGATATAATAATTTACAAGGTAGGAGTGACAGTTTTTTTGTCGACTAGCATTTGTCAAAAACTCATAAAAAAATTTAAAACGAATAAGCATCAAAACAGATGAAAAATTCAACTTTGTATTGATTTTGACAAGTGTTGGTCGACGCTCTGAGAAAATGTTGTAGTTGTCAAGGCTACCTTGTAAATTATTATATCATGGTCAAGACTTGACAGCAATGAAAGTGAGAACAAAAGGGAACACGAAAAAATTGACGGTACAGAGACATTGGTACCGTCAATTTTGCTCCCTTTCGTCGCTTCCGATTTGCGGCGAATTGCCTACAAACTCAAAGACTTGAAAGCAGTCTTGCCCAATGTAAAAGGGGTCTAACCAAACTCCCCATATTTTTTGCTCACAGTAGTTTAAATTTAGTATCCGACCTTATGAAAATGTTTAAAACTGTTTGTGGTTAATTTTAAGTTCCGCAGCAAAGCTTTTCTAACTATTTCGAAAGTTTCATCGACTTTTTTTAACGATCAATGACCAGAAATTTCCAGAGTGGAAACTTGCAAAACCATAAACGTTCTGCTTGTTTGATAAACCAACTTTACCAAAAACAACACGAAGTTTTAATTACTTCGTCAATTGTACAATTTTTTGTGAAGACCACAGGAGCTTGAATACTCCTATATTACTCCAAGACGACAAATTCAATATTTTGCCACTTATGAATGCTAAAGTCTTCAAGTTGGAAATAGGTGTAACGATACTTAAACGGGACTCAAAAACAAAAGTAATTCCTACCAAAAAAAAAAATAAACATGAAACAAATCTCAAATGTAATATATTGGCACTAGAGTATTGGAGTCTTTAAATGGGAACAGAAGTGACTAATCACAGCTTTAAAGTGAGAAAAATATGATATGAATTCGACAAATTAATCATATAAAAATAAAAATTCGAAGGACTCGAAGCTCAAATCGTTTAATTAAAATACCCAACAAAAGGTCAAGTAAATTCTTAGTTCAATATATAAAATGGTATAGCTTGATGTGCGAATTTTTACTCAAGGTTTAATCTCGAGTAATGTCGAGTATAACAGCTAGTTTTAAATAAAGTATTCTACTACTTTATTGTTTCAAGAAGATGAGAAAGATTGTTACAAGATGTTTTCAAGAAAGACATAGAAGCTACTTTAGAAGAAAGTGAATAGAGCTGTGTATTATTAGGTGAATAAATTACGTTTCCAAATAAGCTGGTTAAATTTCATAACATAATTAAAGAAAATATCCTTGAAGAAGAGAAAAACTTCTTTTCTAAGATTCACTGGAAAGTTCTTTACTAATAATATACGTGAGTAAGATAGCCGTTGAAAGTTCGCTTCAACTCTAGAGAGCATTAACACCGACTACAGTGAATTGAGAACCCAGGCTAGTACAATGAACCGATGTTGCTCTAGACGAGCACATTGTTGGTCAGTCGTTTTTGCACTGATGTGCCAATGTGACATAATCAATTCGGAAGAAGCTTGCCGCTAACTACTTGTTTGGCGAACGTGTTGCTGCGCACAAGAATACCCGCAGCGACAACACCAACATCAGCAATTAAAACCTCAACACCAAAGAAAACAAAAACAATACGAAATTAAAAAAAAAATAATTAATACCGAATCAGCAAAATAAAAAAAAACAACTCATTTCCATTAATAAGCCATTTAGAGATCTTTACACATTATCAGAGAAGAGCCGCGAACATTCTTCCTGATATTGTGTCACTTAGTTGCCAAAAACAAGATTTATAAAAATAACTGCAATTAAAAAAAAAAGAAGAGTGAACCTCAAGAGTCAACTCTAATAACCTTTTGTTTAGCTGGCTAAAGAATTAATATTTAATGGGAAAATATGTAACATTAAGAACCAACCATTAATTTAATAAAAAGAAAGGAAGAGCAAACTTTAAAGTTCGTTTGAATTTTCACTCAGGTCACGAACTAATAATTTACACAGCGACTGTGTCAGAATATTAAAGAAAGTGCTTTCTTTAAAACTTTTGAAATTATTATCACCGCACTTTACCTTTTCTATATATTTTATATAAATAGTTTCTTATATATACGCTATTTCCGATATCCTTTAAAAAAATTGTCAATAAATATATTAAAATAACCAAATTCGGCATACACTAGTCTTGTCTTCCGGTTTTTTTTAAATGCTAGAAGCAATTCACTTTGGTTTTGTTTTGATCTGCGAATATTATTATTCTATTATAGCTCTTGCATCCGTATCCGCTTTATTTCGCGACTACTGTTTGTGAAGTGTTTCGCCGTTCGACTGAGAGAAACGCCGTTTAAGGTTCAGCTCCAACCTGAACCGCTTAGCAATGTTTTCGTTCTAGATCGGAGCGATCCGTTTAAACTGCGTAGCGATTGTTTTTCAGATACGGACACATAATCACTCATTGAGTTATCGGGATATGTCGATTGTGATCGTGATCGGGAATCAGTCTCTCTCTCACTCTCACTCTCAAAACGCACACTTCCACTTGTTTTCTTTTTCATCGTTTTCTGAAACTCACTTTTAACTGATAACGCACAGCACATCGCCGCTATGAACGTAAAAATAAAAATTATAACAATAACAATGCCTTTTTTTCCTTGATTACCACTCTCTGTATCTGCTATTATTTGCAATACAATCCAAAACAAATTCACGACCACATGGTTGACGCTGCTGATGGCATGCGACTGAAGTCGAGACCGATTACGATCATGTCTTGCCGAAGCGTTAGTACAAGAGAAACTGACTTAGACTTAGTCAGCTATGGACTCTGGAGCTCCATGTTTAGTTCATACAGCTAGCCAGTCATTTATACAAACATACATATGAATATATGCACAAACATACTGGCATAGGTAGCTGAATAATAGTGTGTGAGCGCCAAGGAGCCATCGATACCTATTCTGAATGGATTATTCAGCTCACTGTAATAACAGCGCAAATCAGTGAGCTGCTATCTATGGTTCTTGAGTATTGACAACAACTAATATAGATTAAAGGCGGAATTGAAATATGGATCGAAAGTAAATGTGAAGAGAAATGTTCTAGCTTGCAACTAAAGAAACTGCAGTCACATGCACATTCACAGAAAACTATTAGAAGTCAGTCGTAAGTGTTTAAAAAATTTCTCATTTCCCAGAACCTTCAATCGTTGGCAATTGAAGTCACCACAATAACAGGTGAACGAAAACTAACCAACGCACTACTGAGCAATGACTTATTTTTTATTGCCTTCCCTCCTCCTATAAAACGTGGTCTACAATTTTGCAAATTTTATCGCCACGCGAACTTTGAGAAGTGCCTCAATTTATTCTCATGCATTTTACTTCCTTGTTGCTCACAGAACAGGGGCTGCAGTGCACATTTTTTTTAATTAGATGCTTTGTGCCAGACATTAGAAGCTAGCTTCTTTGAACTGACTTCGTAGGCCAATGCTGCAGATACAATTAGATTTATTTATTAGACGACTTGTAGGCCTAAGTCTTGAGTCTAGTTTTCCCGGCTGCGTTTATTTCTCTACTCTTGTGTTTGTATGTGCTTAAGCCACGGAGAGATACATACGTGTTGGACTTTAATATGCTATGTTATGATTAATATTTGTTTACTCAATACAGTCCATAATGGATTTGTCAATATAGCAACTTTAGGCTAGGGCGATATGGATGAAGTGTTTTTTTTTTTGTAGTCACAGCTGATTTTGATCGGATTTCAGTCATAATCAACCAACCCAAAACTTCTGAATAATATTCAAAGTATTTGTGTATAACAAGCACATCCAGTGACGCCGAATGTAGCTGAACCTGCAAACGATGAAAACGTGGAATTCAACACCCAGAGCTTAATTTTAATAGGTCAATAAAAATGCATTCTGTTTATTGTAAATGATACCCTCAGAATGCGAGTGTCAATTTACTCGAATACAATAAGCGTGTGTTATCAATGCATTCAATGACAACTGAAATCTTACACCGAACAAAAACTGTAACAATCATTAAGCAATTATTTTTTTGTTGGTGTTTTTTTGATCAGATTTATAAATTATTCATTTATCGAAATAATATCGCTCAAAATTTTAATCAAATTAATATTTACAAAAAAAAAAACCTTATACGAGTATTGAGTTAAAATTAAAAATTTTTGAGCTGTACGTAGAAGTGGCAAAAAGTTCATTCATTCATTGGGTAAGAGTTGGTCTGATGGGCAACGATTTTCGAACCAGGGGCCGAATCGCCGCTTCCGTGAACGTACAACTTGGCACGGAATCGTCTTCAACTCGTCATTGAATTGCATTCAATTAAAACAACTTTACGTGACGAGATGTACTTTTGCGGATGCGGCGATTTGGCCCCAGTTCTATTATTTTTGAAGTGAAAACTTCTTCAGGCGCGTTGATCACTTTTCGGTAGAGGGCAAAACTATAGATTCGCGATATCATCATGCTGTTACCGATATCACCACGCTGTTAGCGATATAATCACGCTTTTAGCTGTTTATTTCTGTTGCATTATACAGCATTGCTTATGCCGTAGTTATGCTAGGCAAACATGTTTGGTGATTCGAGGCGGTTACCAACCGACTACCGAACCAATTACCGAAGCGATAACCCACCGATTACCGAACCAATTACCGAAGCGATTACCAACCGATTACCGAACCAATTACCGAAACGATTACCAACCAATTACAAATTACCGAAGCGATTCCCAACCGATTACCAATTACCGAAACGATTACCAACTGATTATCGATTACCCAACCAAAGTAATTGTGTTACAAATATGCCGTCGTTGGGCGTGCAATACCGCGTATCCACTACTTGCACATGTATCCACTACTTGCACATGCACACACACAGTGATAGAAAAATTCTACAGGAGTGCAGAAAAACTGCTTTCTTTTAAACTATTGAATGCATTTTCAACTAAACTTAATACGTTTATTGAAATTCGATTCTTGCTTTGTTCTGAAATCAGCATTTCTTGGAAAATCCGCCCTTTTTAATTAAATCAAATTGAATTAAAATCCATATTTCAATTTTGGCCTTTTTGCAATATACGCGGTATTGCACGCCCAAAGACGATATTATATATTAACATTACAAAATAGCAGTTTATACATTCAATAACGCATAAATTGATAAAAAGAGTTAAAAAAGTTAAAGGTGTCTGATTTATCGACTTTAGCTACTTCGGGAATTTATAACAGCTATGTTATTTCATAGCTTACATTTTCACTTCGGTCGGCAGTCCCCCATTGCCTACAATTTTTTTTTTTTTTTTTAATTTCGCAGTTCTTGGCTTGCAGTTCGTACAGGTATTTCCATAGGAGCTGCCACTATAAACATTAAAAAGAAGAAAAATCGGTTTAGTGTCATATAACGGCATTTTATAAGTGACTCTTAAAAGTGAAAAGACTCCAACAAAAAGGTGAATATAAAAGAATATATTATTGTTTTTGTTTTGATTTTTATAACATATTTCGGGGTAGAAAAAAGTATCCTTTATCAAATAGAGTTTAAAAAAATTTGGAAATATCTGTTTACCATATACTTTTAACGGCTACGAAATGGGCCGATTTTCTCTTGCAACGTGGCAGTCTTTTTTCTTAAAAGTTTTTTCTGTAATATTCGTCGTGTTTATAAAGTCAGTTCGTCACATTTTCTATTAGTGTTCGAAGTCTATTTAATAAATCAATGTAAAAAAAGGAATATAATAACCCAAAGTAGACTAGGGAGCAATAAAATAAATGTAACGTGGCAGTCTTTTTTTTTATCTAACACGTAAACAAGAAAGAAAATGAGATAAATAAATGAAATTTGATACACATGGTAACGTAGGCCCAAGAATATGCTCCATTAAATATTTTAATAAAATAAAAAAAAACTCACGATCTGCACACATACATACCCTCCTCCCATATACTCCTATTTAAATAATTTAAAAGTTATAAAAGTTATATTTTCGAAAGTTCAAATTTGGAATGCAGGAAAACAAGTCCGATAACTAATTGTGTTTTAAAGATATGTTAAATGGGCACTTCATGGTCAGCCTACTCCGACTATATCTTCATTTATATTTTTTTAAATAAAATTGTTTTGTACTGACTATAAAACCATTTTGCTTAGACCAAAACTATTTAGAGTAGCTCAAAATAATGGGAAAACATGAATAGAACATGCGATACAGAGAGAAGGAGAGGGACGAGAGACGTCTTTTCAGGCGGAAAAAAATAGAGGCACAAAGCCACGAGTGCGAGAAGATAAGGCGCCTAGCCGATAGCTCTAGAGCCGGGGCCCCTTCTACAAGGATGAAAACGGGAATTTAGTGACAGATATCCAGAGTACACTGATGCCAATGAGGGAACACTTCTCTAGTCTTCTGAATGGCGATGATGACAACAATCCCGCCAATAGAGATGATATTCCGGAAACCCCTAATTATGGATGACAGCGTTGAAGTTCCGCTGCCCGACTATAATGAAGTCTTGACAGCCATAACACGGCTTAAAAACAACAAAGCCGCGGGAGTCGAGGTTCTACCCGCTGAACTACTGTTTATGAACGGAGACGAAGCTCTGTTTAAGTGTATTCACGAGCTTCTATGCAGAATGTGGTCGAAAGAATGCATTTCAAACGTTTGGAACCTCAGTGTACTCTGCCCAATCCACAAGAAAGGCGATCCCACTAATTGTGCCAATTACCGTGGGATAAGTCTTCTAAATATCGCATATAAGATCCTGTTGAGCGTCTTATGTGAAAGACTGAAGACCACCGTAAACCAACTGATTGGGCCTTATCAGTGTGACTTCAGACCTGGAAAATCTACCACCGACCAGATATTTACGCTAAGACAAATCTTAAAAAAGACCCTAGAGAAATAAATCGACACCCACCACGGTTTTGTTGATTATAAAACCACCTTCGACAGTCCAATAAGGAATCACCTATACTCCACCATTTCTGAATTTGGTATACCTGCAAAATTCTTCTGAGCAACACCAGCAGCGCAGTTAAAATCGGATAGCACCTCTCAGCCCATTTGTTACCAAACGAGGTTTCAGACAAGGTGATTCCTTATCGTGCGACTTTTTTTTAACCTAATTATGGAGGAGATCATTCGAGCTGCTGATCTGAGACAAAGCGGCACAATATTCTATAAGAGTGTTATGATGCTAGAGTATGTTGATAATATCGATATTATTGGCCATAATACACGCGAAGTCAGTGCAGCATTGTCCAAATTAGAAAAAGAGTCGAGTCGCATGGGTCTTGTAGTGAACGCAGATAAGACGAAATATCTGGTGTCATCAAACAAACAGTCCCAGCTTATTGGCACCCACGTCCCTGTTGACAACACCTCCTTCGAGGTTGTGAAGGACTTTGTCTACTTGGAATTCAGCATTAAATCCACCAATGATATCAGTAGAGAGATAAAACGAAGTATAACTCTTGCCAACAGGTGTTACTTTGGGCTCAGTAGGCAATTGAGTCGTGCTCCATAAGTCACTAATCATGCCCGTCCTGTTATATGCAGCACAAACCAGGACGTTGATGAAAAGATTTTGGGAGCTATCGAGAGTAAAATCAACGGACCAATCCCCGTCAATGGAAAGTACCGAATACGATGGAACGATGAGCTGTATGAGCTATACGCCGACATCGACATAGTAAAGCGCATAAAAATCGAGTGGCTTCGCTAGCTAGGTCATGTTGAGCGGATGGAAGACGACGTTCCAGCGAAGAAAATATTCGATTCGGTACCCAACGGCATTCAACACAGAAGGGGACGACCGCATCCCAGTTGGAAGGACTAAGTAGAGGACAACCTGGCGAAACTTGGAGCTTCCAACTGGCGCCAGCAAGCGCAAAACAGAAATGGCTGGCGCAATTTCTTACACCACACGAAATTTATGCATTTTTTAAAATAATAAATCTTAAATTTTGCAACCTTTTTGCCTTCTTGAAGGCATGACCTTATATTTTTACTTATAACGTGAAATGGCTTAACAATTTTATTTGATATTTTATCTCTTTTCTACTTCTTTTCGTTGAATTTTTAGATCCACTTAAAACGTAATTTTTAAAGAGCCCGGTACTCTAAAAGTGTACTAATATAAAAAATAGACAATTTAATTTGGAGGCTCAAAATTGAAAATTCCCAATAGAGACTAATGAATATTTACTGATAACATATCATTGACACTTTGGCCTGAACACATTGGTATCAACACTAATTTTCGTTGTCAAAAGGTTTCTGTCAATAAATTATCGCCAGAACGATTTTGACACCCAAGTTCAAGTGCGAAACAATAAAATGTTTGTATCATTAGCGTTCAAGTTTTCTTTAGATTTATGGAATAAAAATATACACGGTTAGAAATTTTAGAATAAATTTTAATACATATATGTCCATATAAAAATTGCATTAAATTTTAGTAATTAAATTCAATTTTTAATAAAAATTTGTATTCAAATTTAAAACTCAGTTCGTTCAATTCAAACACAATTTTATGTTACATATTGGTCCAGTGAGAAGACTAGTTCCCAAATACCAGGATTGGTTAAATCATGACAAAAAATATAACTTAAAACATTTTCATAAAGAAATTTAGAGAATTGGATAATTTTTTCAGTCATAGTATCACAAGAATGTTGAATAATTAAATATTGTAATTATTAAATTTTTTAACTATTTTCAACAACCTTAAAAAATTTAAAAAATTATAAAATTAAATTTTTGATTATTCTAAAAATTTTGCTTTTGAATATAATAAGAATCAATGAATGAATGTGTAAGATAGTCAAAAATAAATAGTGTAAAGGATTTAATTTTTTTATTTGTCCTTTTTATGTGAAATACACCATAAATGTTTAAATGTATTTTTTTTAGATTTTAATATTAATATAAATAAACTGCCAGAACCCCTACAATGTTTTTATTATAATTGTTTTTATTACTTTATGAAATTTAAATATTTATTTTTATTTATTTATTTATTTATAAGCTTATGAAAAAATTTTGTTTTTCTTTATAATTATTTTTCTTAAACTTTTGTTTCTTTGAAATTTTGTGAGGGAAATTTTTTTACTATTTGTTAATTTAATTAAAAGGTTAATTTTCGCAATCATTTTTTTTTTTAAACAGTAAAAAGTTTTGAATTTGAACCATTTTTAAAAAATTATAGGTAAAAATCAAAAACTTAGTTCTCTAAATTAATTTGATAAGGAAAAACAACAAACCCTGGTGATTCCTCTTTTAAATATTTAAAAAAAACTGGCTACGTTCATCTTAGTACCAAATTGATTCCACAGAATATAAAATGTCGTTTTAATATTTTAACGTATTTAAATTTAATACAAAATTTATTTAAACATTTTATAGCTCATTGAAGAGTATTTAATTAAATCAAATTTGAATTAAAAACCTTTGTGATCTTTTGCTTGCAACTGTTTCCAGGTTGCAACCACCGCTGTATTTTGATCTTTTAGCACTGCCGTAACCTAAACTGCGATTGACATTGACATCAAAAGAGTAGTTGCCACTTTAAATCTACTTTTAGAGCGGACAGACGCAATAATGCACTGTCTGATTAAAAAAGTGTAAATTAGTTCTTAAAAATTGAAAAATTAAAGTTGTGTACTTGTTTTGCGCTCATAAATTGAAAATTTTTATCGAAAACTCAAGTTCAATATGTCAATACATGTTTGCAAGTGCCATTGAGTTAAAAGTGAAGTCTGTTTTTTGTCATTTTAATGATATTTTCGTTGATTTTTTACATATACGTTACATTTGTAGAGCAATGAAAGTAATCAAAGTTAGCAATAAATTGAGGAAGAGAACTGCAAAATTCATGTAATATTCAATGCAGCAAATAAACAATACGTTGATTTTATGACGAGTTATGGTCAAAAAAGCTATGGGGTGGCAACCTCTCCCCTACATATGAACAAATTGTGTTTAGTAAAAACAGACTGCGAGACTAGACATGGGTAACGTAGCCAAAAATTCTGCGCTGATACATCAACTCAGGTTACTGTATCAGCGAAATGCGTTAACGCAATTGCGTCATGATGTAGTTTGAAAATCTTAGATTCCTGTATCAAAAGGACTTTACTCAGAGCAGTGAGCTTATGAGTTGGATAGCACGTCGAGCTACAGTGATGGCCAAAACTATTCGCCACCTTACCCATTACTAAATAAAATGCTCATAAAATTGTTAAAATTATTATAAAGACAAGGCTTTTATTTTTATTTGAAAGGAGGGTATGTACAGTTCGTAAATAAGTTACAACCAAATTTGTTTTCCCAGAAAATTTCACACACAAAATTTTTAAATAAATTAACTTCATTATTTCATTGGTCAAAAGTATTCGCCATTAACAAGACTTCAAAAGTAAAAAATTAATAAAAACAAAATTAATATTTTGTTGCAAATCCTTTTTGCTTAATTACAGCCTTGCATCTATTAGGCATAGAGTAAACTAAATTTTGTGTTACTTGTGGGCTTATTTTTTGCCACTCCTCCAGTATAATCACTTTGAGTTGACTTTTTGAGGTAATGTGATGTTGTCTCACGCGTTTATCCAGCTCATCCCAAAGGTGTTCTATCGGATTTAGATCCGGTGATTGAGGTGGTGTTTTCAGGGTATGGGGTGTATTGTAAAGTATCCATAAGCGCACTATTTCCGCTGTGTGCTTCGGATCATTATCCTGTTGGAAGTAGTAGTCATTGGCTATATTAAGTTTTTCTACACTTTTCTTTAAATTTTCTTTTAAAATTTTCAAGTACAACTCTTTTTTCATAATTTCATCAATGAACACTAACTCCCCGACTCCGCCCGCAGCCATACAACCCCACACCATGACTCCACCACCACCATGTTTAACTGTGTGCTGTAGGTTTTTAGGTTCTAGTTCAGTTCCTTTTTTGCGCCATACTAAAATTCGTCCGTCCGACCGATAAATATTAAATTTACTTTCATCTGTGAAAAGTACTTTGTCCCAGAAGTTTGTTGACTCATTAACATACTCCTTTGCGAATGAAAGTCTTTTTGCTTGGTTGACTTTACTAATTAGTGGTTTTTTTCTGCATACTCTTGCATTGTAACCGGCACTATTTAGAGTTCTACGCACTGACCGAGCACTTATATTTGGGAGATCGCCTTCATTGAACTGTGCAGCGATTTTTGATGAACTAGTTTTTGGTTCATTTTTAACAATATTTAAAATTTTTCTTTTGTCCCTCGGGGATAGTTTGCTGGGGCGTCCACTCCGTTCAAGACTTTCAAATGTTTCACTGTCTTTGAATCTTTTAATTATGTCTCTTACTGTTGAACGACTTCTAGAAACAGTGTTACCTATGTCTTTCATTGATTTACCCTCACGGAAAAGATTTATAATTATTTTTCTCTCCTCTGGAGTAGTTTCTTTGCCTTTGCGACCCATTTTTAAAGTAATTAACTGTTTGGTTTTCAAGAAGCACACAAATAACTGTTTTAAGCACTAATCAGAGTGTTGCCAGAATAAGGAATTAAGATAGCTCTGATAAATAGAGTTACCATCATTTTTTTGTAAAATAAACTTCTTAACATAATGAAACTGTTATAGTGGCGAATACTTTTGGCCAACAAAATGCTGAAGTTAATTTGTATAAAAATTAATTTTTAGAAACTCATAAAAAAAATAAAATAAGTTTGTTTCAAATTTAAGTACTGTATAAATCTTCCTTTCAAATATAAATAAAATGTTTTTATTTCAAATTGCTTTTGACAGTTTTATAAGCATTTCAGTTAGTAATAGGTAAGGTGGCGAATAGTTTTGGCCATCACTGTATATAGTAAATGTTTTGAGTGTGATATATTGGGTAGTGCATTGCATTATGTGGTGACGTAAGCGCAATTTAACGTGGCTTAGACATAAAAGAAGAAATTGAATCAAAGGTTAAGTGGTTACATGACATTGGCAGTTTTTTGAAATAGACTTTTTTAATAATTTTGTATTTTAGTAAATGTTCTTAAGATTCTAAGAAAAAAAATTTCATGGAAAATTTCCTACGGGTTCAAAAGCCGGATTAGAAACGGCTTGAAGCCGGATTGAACAGCCGGATTAGAGAGAGCGCATTTTTAATTTTTGCGCTACCTACGTACGGCAGCTGGTATACACTTGTTTTACTTGCTACCTGACTTTTGGTGGTTGTCATTTCGTACCTACTTGAAGGGTGAAGGCCGAATTGCTAAACGATTGCAAACAACTATAAGAAACAGCACAACACAAGATAACGATGGTATACAGTACGAAGCAGGCATGGCAGATTGAAGGTAACCTTTTTTTTCTTTGTTCACAAACTTTGAACGCGTTTATCTCGAAACCATGTTTTTCGTACTGGTTGCGGCAGTAGCGGGTTCATTTTTGACGAATTTTTTTTTGTATTTTTTTAAACTTGATTCGCTATCTTATGACACGAGCTTTTTTTAAATTTTTTTTCGATTTTTTATGAATTTATAAAGTCAATATTTTTTTCGAAAAAACACTTTCAAATTTGGTACATCACCAAAAATTCATATATTCATTATAACCAATCAGCTTAATCAAAAAGAAGTAAATACAAAACATGTCTAAATGAAGCGCAATGCTCAGCTTCCACTATAAATAAATAAACATAAACTTCAAACATGCAGTCAAACTGTACTTCAATCAAGCAGATAAAAACACGTTTCTGGTCAAGTTAGATTGCATTTTTTAAATCGAACACATTCGAAAAAACTTCATCAGCACAACAACGCAGTTAAGTGCTTCAACTCAATAACACAACGCAACGCTGCGCTAACCATGCTAACTTTCGTTCGCGCATATATACAAAAAGGCTGTTAATTCTTCTTTGCGATAGATGTTCGAGCAGTCTGGACGGTACTCCGAATGAAAATTTTATAGCACTTAATTCTTCGCTCTAAGTCTAAATCGTCGGTAACATAAATTAAGGATGGTAAACAAGTAGTCGTACCCATTGTTTTTAATAATAATGTCTTATAAGTCAAAGTTAGCTATATTGAGGTTTTTTCACTGGAAAAAATCAAAATAATTAATCCATCAACAAAAGGCCAATTATCGTTATTAACGTTGAACTAAAATGAGAACAAAATTTACGGCAAAGTTCAAATACAAAACATATATTCCATTTTACATCACACCTTAATGAACGGATATGGCTAATATCAAATTTCCCATTATCCTTAATACACGATTTACTCTATTTTTCTCTTTTAATCTATTTATATATCATCTGAGCTATATTATTTCATTGATAGATATATTTTTTATATAAAAATTTACCGCTTTATTCTGTATCATGAAAAGGTACACCAACGATAAGCAAGACAAGAGAAGCAATACTATCTTCCATACAAAATTCTATGATTCTTGTGTCTTGCTTATCGTTGGTGTGCTTTTTAGTGATACAATATAAAGGGGTTAAACAGTTTGCATAATCACTAAAGACACATTTTTTGCATTCCCGATGGTCATTGCAAATGTATTATTACTAATTTAAAATTGATCAAATATGTATTTAAATCAAATTCTAGGAAATTTTTTTTTTAATTTAATGTATTTATTACTTCTAGAAATAAATGTAGTAATTTCGATTTCTTTAACAGCAAAATTACATATTAAATAACGTAGACGAGTTTGACATATTTGAATTTAAAAATATTTATCTTATTATTTTTATACTATAAGATATAAGCTTAAATACTGGAATTAATGAGCAACAATTAAATTGATCGAAAGTATACCGATACCAGAGAACTGCAATGAGTATCCGACTGAAATCGGATACTCAAATCATATCCGAGTTTCTTCCTTTTCTCAACTCTATCCAGACTCAATGAAATATGTAAAATACTTATATGCACTCGAATCATTAGCATTTTTTCGGGTATAAGTACATTCTTATTTCCGATAGCGACGTGACCCGAACGAATGAGTGCGTTGACTGAGCTTATTACAAAGGCGCTCGATCCGAATGTATTTTGAGTGTACTCTGAGCACTGTTCTTTCTCTGTCAACGTTTTTGAGCGTTAATTAGTGAAAGCTAAGGCTTTTATTTTTTTAATTTTTTTGGAATTTAAAAATTTCCCCAAGCAACTGCTGGTTATTTGTTTGAATGTTTTTTTTTTGCGCATGAAATTTTCGTAAGCCCTTGTCTGCAGGCAGCAATATCAGCTCTCATGTTTTCTTTGTTTTTTCTCGAAAACTCTTTGTTTGTATTTTATTGTTGCACTCTTGGGAAAAGAAAACAACAACAACCAACCCTTGTGTTTTTTTTGTTACGCATAAACAAAACGAAAACAAAGGCCGGAGCTATTGACCGGTTACTTCTTGTGTGTAAATGAACAAGTAAAATAGAAGTTAAATTTAAATTATGTGCATGTGATTTGGCAAGTAAAGGTGACAGAAAAAGAAATACTTTACAAATTTGATAATAATTTCCGATTGCAGGAAATTAATAATCAATAAATAAACACGCAAAAAAGGAAAAAGGTTTAAAAAAAGGAAAGGCAACATTGTGATCGTTATACTATGGAAACTCCTTCTATATTTTTAAAAGCATAATAAATTTAAAATATTAATTCAATTCTTAAAAAAATATATTTTGTCTGCTAAATTTAAATTTTCTATTAAATAAAAAAAAAAAATATTCTTTACTGCAGGGCAAATAATAAATTAATATGTATGTTCCAAAAATATTTATTTCCAATTATTAAAAATGACATTGCATTACATTTATTTTTAATCAACATAAAAATTAACAAGAACAACAAATATATCAAACAAAAAATCTACGTCTCCTCTTACGATACTATCGAAACTGTGTATTTTTTTAAGCATCAACAACTTTACCTCATGCGCAGCTTTCACAGTATAAGATAAAAACAAAAAGCAACACAAGAAGAACTCGTGTTTTTCTGTTGCTATCTAAATGCTCAACAAAAAAAAAAAAAAAAAACGCACAAAACAGTTACAAAAACTCGCTCACCTTTCACTGCTGCGCTCTACTGAGTTCTGCTTCATATCTGTCGCAGATGAGCCGAGTGATTCGGCTGCTTGTGTCGATTATGAGTATTTCGGTAAGTAGGATAAGTATCAGCAAGACGACAACAACCATAAGTATTTATGAAACGAAAAAACTAGATCTCTCCCGATCCGACTAATGATTTAGGATACTCATATTTATTTCAGCCGCCGCATTGTAGCTATGTAGAAGAGAGTATGAGTCGAGTTGGGTGCGCTAAGGGTTGTGTCGGTTTTTGTACTTATTTTTTCGGATATACACATAGTCGCATAAAAAGCTATCCGTTGCAAATCACTACTCGATACCTATTAATATTGTCTGCCGAAGACGCAATGCTGTTTCCCCTATCAATGTGAAACACCCTGTACATACAAATTTTAATCACAAGTGCCTAAAAGTATGCAGCAAGAATGCAAATCTTTGGCATTGTAGATTAATGTTCAACACTGGCATACTCAATGGAGTTAAAAGATGGTTGAATGCAAATTCCATAAGTGAAATATTTGTATATTCTGTATTTACATACAAATTAATTAAACTAATTCATATATGTATAAACAACTTCATAATTTAATAAACTATTAAAGACATGAAGAATAAATTCGATAATGTTGTGAAGAACTATTGAAGGAACTCAACATCCATATCTTATTCACACGTTAAACAGTGGTTCACATAACAAAGTTAACCGTTAACACGATTACGCTCTAAAGTGAAGGAAATTACATAATCCGTTTAAGCCTTCTGCACAAAACAAAAAAAAAAAAAAAAAATAACTCTATCCAATTCCACCCAAAATCTCCCCATCACCACAAATGCATGTTTATTAATTAAGAACATTCGTTTTCATTAAAACAATTTAATTGAGCATAAAAATTGGCGCCAAAACAAAACAACCGCAGACATCGGAAGCCAACCACCCCAACCAGCTAGCTGCTTTTGTTTTTGCTACTTCCGATGGCTAAAACCCCTTTTTACCCGATTTATTTATGACGAAAGTATATGCTGTGTATTTGGTATTCATAATAATAATAATAATTAATTTCGCGTATTTAATGGTTCTGCCTTCAATGTGGTAGACGACGTGAGTGGTTGAAAATGGTGCACAGATGGGACGGTACGACGGTGAAGGCGTTTTGTTGACGGATGCATTTAAAGCAATTAAGTTTTTTTTTTCTGCATTGAATTATTTCTTGTATTATATACCACTTCAAGACAAAGAGATAAAATGTTGAATTTTGCAATGGAAGCACTGATACTCGAATTGTTACTTTGAAAATGATAATATGTCCGTGAAAGTTTCTGCAGTGAACGTCCATCAGGGGAGCAATTAAAAGAACTCGTCGGAACTGAATTATATCTATGTAGCAAGATTGTGATGATGAAGGGTTTGTTCACCCAAAGAAAGTTTAAGATAAATATTTATAAACAATAAACAGTTACCAGATACTTGATTCTATAAAAGAACTTCTTAAAAAGTTGGCAAAGAACAGAAAATCCATTAGAATGAACCCAGAAAACGTGCTTACCACCCCTTATCTGTTGGAATTACTGTGAAAGTGTGGTATACAAGTAAAAATATATATGAACTATTTCATATTTAGACAAACAGCAGAAAGAAACCTTTTATTACTTTGAATATGAAAAAAACTGGGTGGTTGACTGTGTATTTCTTGAGGGAAGTTTAACAAAATTGGCGACACCAAAAAATTGCGCAGTGCAGGTCAAAAATCTTAACTTAAATAAAAGTGAGAATTTCATTAATTGAATTAAGTTAATATGCATGGATTGACAGAGAGGAAATTGAAGGAAATATTCAATTATTGACTATTTTTTAAAAAGGCTTTCTTTTTGTTTATAAAGTAATGGTAAGTAAACAATGTTAAATAATTTTTTTAAAAAGGATGTCAAGACACGAGGATGTAAATAAGAAATTTAATAAGAATCAGTCAAAAATTCACTAAGCAGCATTGAACGGAGCGCGAAAATCATCTTTTGAAAAAAACGCTTATACACTCAGGGAAAAATCGCAACTTAAAATTAAATAATATCGTGTAAATTTTACGTTGTTTCAATTTTAAAAAATCGTTTTTCAATTTGAAACATTGAAAACCTTTTAATCAAATATGAAAGAATTTTAATCTTCAATACGAAGTGGAAAAACTTCAAAATAATGATGATCCACTTAAGTTATTATTCATTAAAGTGTATTCACTTCCAAATTAAGTTGAAAAAATTAAATTGTCTAAATGTGAAGTTTTTAGTAGTGAAAACAATGTAAATAATATTTGTCTTAAAGTGAAAGACACTTCAAATTGAAATTGTCAAGTATTTCACTATATCCGTCTTCCTAAAGAGTAACAATAATTTTATGCACGCTTTTTGACTTGATTGAAACAATTTAAATTTTCTTAAGAAAATTGCTGAAGGTGGTCTTTAAATATCGGTTTAGTTCGTGCGTGCAATTAGTAATAGTAAGTGCGAAGAAGTGAAGATTAATCAATATATTAAATATTTTAATGAATTTTGCCAAGTTCTTCACTTGGACACAATAGTTGTCAATAGTTTAGATGAAGTACAAATATGAAAGAAGGCGATGAGAAATATTTATAGAATTTTTCCCAACTAGCCAAAAAATCAACAAAACGATAGGTTTTGTTAAAATTTTATGAAAATAATTCGTTTTTAGAAGCACATCACAGAAAGGAACTTGTAAGGATGATCGTTGAAGAAGCAAACTGCAATGACATCGTTATTAGGACTTGGATTATCTCGGAACCGTCGAGGAGATTACTTCAGTCTTTCCTAACTTTCCTAACTTATTTAACTGTGAATAAAAAACTGTATTAAAACAAACTGAATTTATTCATTATTGTCTTTCAAAGGATTTCTACTTCATTCCACGACAAGGCAAAAAAAAAAATCCAAGTGGAAAGTTATGCTCGAAGTATACGAATAGCAGGTACAAACGACAAAAACAACCAAAAGAAGCTTTTGAAGAAACAAACGACAACGACTGTTATTCAGAACTAAGAAGAGATTGCTTTTATTGGGATGCCGTTTCCGATAAATGGTAAAAGACTTCCAGTAAACGCCAAAGGGATCTAAAATTGCTGAAAAAATATAAAGTTTTTGGAAGCATGGCTGAAGTATGCAGATGTTGGATCAGCAATTTTGTAATGATTATGATTAAAATTCTATATTTACTTCTATAAACTTCTGAACTTTTTTATTTATAGACTAATATCGACTTTAAAATATCGTTTTCGGAGAAAGATCACTTGCTTTTTAGCAAATGGGACCGCTTCAAAAATGCTATTCAAAGCAACTACATTTTAAAAATGCACAACGGCTGTAAAAACATGTTCGTCTTGCTAAAGCAACGACTAAATAAGGTTTATATAGAAAGTAAAACATTCCGAATTATTGTAAAAGTAATTTTTTTTTTTACAGACTCGGGAGACTTTATTATAACAACACTTTTAAATTCCGTACTACCTTCAACTATCCGGTTTAAGGACAAGATCGGCAATAACAAGAAAAGAGCAACCTTTTAGATGCCCAGAAGAGCTTCAATACGCCTTACATCGATTAATGATTACAGAAGGAAGATAGAAAAGCTGATAAGCAAATACTACAATATATCGTTTACTATTCAACCTTTTACTATAGTAGAAGGTCTTGCTGAATATAATTTAACAACTTTTGTTCCAACCAATCTTTATTTTGACAAAACACTTTTTAAATTTCAATCTTTCATTGAAGCGTTAGATGCTTAGAAATTTTATAAGTGTATTTTTTAAATCACAATTCTCTTATATAATAATAATCACATAATTTTTATAAAAATTTACCAAATTTATTCTTATACTAGCTTAAACCCGCCGCTTCGCCGGGTTTTCAAAAAGTTTTGATTCAAAAATTGATAGTGGGTAGGCTTGATTTTTCGCTACCAAAACGATTTTTTATTGTTTAAGTAATACTACAAATTATTAACCTTAAGATTGTTATATCATCTGATAGGAAATCGAAAACCTAAATTTTGGATTTAATTTTTTTTACAACAAAAACAACTTTTATCCAATTTTTTGGCTTAAACTAAAAATTTTTTAAGATTTTTTAAAAAAATTTTTAAAAATATTAATACTTTGGTTTAGTAAAAATTTCAACTTATGTTTGAAGGATATTTTAACAAACAACATTTTTCAAAAAAAATTATTGAAATCCATTGCAAACTGACTGAAATATTTGCCTTCAAAGCTAAAAGTGTGAATTTCAAGTCGTTTTTCTCTCATTCTCAGCTTACGTATATAATTAATACTAAAAAGATCTGGTACTAAAATTTTTCACAGTTTTCAAACTACATACATGATTTTGGTATCAAATTGAAGGAAATTTAAAAGCGTTTATTGATTTTGTTCTCGTTTAACCGAAGTGCAATTTAATCCATTAGGGCCGTAAGAAAACCATAAAAAACAGACATTTTTAGACTTGAAGCAACATTTTGGTGAAAACTATGTATGCCATTGAGCAGAAATAAGTTATTATTGCATGCTAATTTTACTTTTTTTAAAAAACTGGCACATATACAATACATATACAATACAAAGTTAAACTTTACATCTGTTTTGCTGCTTCTTCGTTTTCTCTTTTCAGTGTGTTTTTGACAACTCCAAATCGCCAACAGAACTGTCACTCCTACCTTGTAAATCATTATACCATGGTTAAGCTATAGTGGGCACCGACTCGAAAAAAGCTAACATAAGTGTGAGAAAAATGCTTTTAAAAATATTCAAGATTTTTACGCAACAAAAGATTGATTTTTACTTACACTGAATCACCGATGACAATTCCATAAAGCGAAGGGCTTTCAGCTAAGATATCTAGTGCATCTTGTTGCTCTTGTCTTCGTCGAATTCTAGATTTTTTGGCAGTTTCTTCTTTCGCTCTGCTTATTTGAATGTTGTTTGTCTCTACTCTATTTCTAGGTCCATACTCTATGCTAATTTTTTTTTTTGCATTTTACAAATAATAAATGCAAAATATTAGCAGAAATAAAAAAAAAAAATCTGTGCAGTCGTTTACGCTCGGTAGGAAGGACCATTTTAAACGAAACTTTCTTTCAAATACAGATTTTAAGGCGTATGTATAAGCTTTTACTAAAAAAGAGATTTGAGCATTTGACAAAAAGAGCACTGACAGGTAGCTCAAAAGCGGGCAGGAGAGGCGGAGACTTACAAGTCTATATTTCCGTTAATTTTACTCCAATTGACTTTGAATTTTCACTCAATAATCTTAATATGTTGTACAATAATATAGAGAAATAGAAAAAATAAATGGAAAAAAACAATTACCCCCCTTAAAGTATATTTAAAGTCATTAGCAGTCTATTAAATATTTAGGGGAGAGACTTGAAGGCCACCACATAATTTTTTTTGTTCATAGCTCGTCATAAAATCAACCTATTATTGATTTGTTGCATACTTTGGTAAGAGGCAGTAAAAATACATTTCCAAGATAGAAACTATTTGAGTTGTCAAGTTATAAAAATTGTAGGTAAAATAATTTTCATAATTTGAAAAAATTTTTCATAATCTAAAATCGACCCTTTGATATTTTGGCTTGCAGGTTGCCACTCCTTGAAAAATTGCTGATAAATGTCGAAAAACTCAAATAAAAACACCTGATTTAGATTATTTATAAGAATTTATTGAATATTACATGAGTTTTGCAGTCAAGGACGTAGATAGCGAAATATTGCTGGCAGAACTAAGAAATTTTTTTCAGAATTAGTAAACAGTAAAATAATAATAAAAATGAAAACGTTAAGGGGGAGGATTTCGAACTAAATTTTTTTCTAAAATTACTTTTTTAGGTGTGAAATTTGGTAATTTTAAAAATATCAACGATACGAAATTCGACGATACGTTTTGCTTGAAATAGACATACTATTGATAAATAGGCTTTCTCGAACATCCCGAACAATTTTTTGTTTATTAAAAATTACTTTTTACTTGATTTTGTTTATTAAAATTTTTTAATTAATTCAAATTAAATGATAAATTTAATAGATATAATTTTTGTTGAATGATCGTAAAAATTATTTAAAAAAAAAATTTAGTTCAAAAGCAAAAGTCAATACATTAATTTTTGTGATGACTAACACAATACTAGCACAATACATTAATTTTTGTAATTATCTAAGAGAGGTAGGGGGAGTTTTCATTCCATTTTGTCTAGTAAAAATACAGATTAAATATATATTTTTGTAGATTTTTAAAATATTTTTCATGTCAGTAAATCCACTTTTGTTAAAATTTAGGAGGTTTTACTGCTGGTATGAAACCAATTTGCGTGGGAGGTAGGCGTGGTTTTTATTTAATTTAGTCATATTTCATAGTCAAGGTTTATATTAAAAATCAAAGCATATGTGCACAAATTCAAGTCATTACAATAATTTTTGAGGAATTTTAATGAATTTTACCGTTTAAATAAAGTCACTTCATATGGGAGATTTCCATTCAATTTCGGCAAAATTTCAAAGTCAAAGTTCATATTAGTAAGCAGAGCTATAATTGCAGTTACAATTTATGTCAGTAAATTCATATGGTGAAATTTGAAGAGATTTTACAGTTTGAATG
Source organism: Coremacera marginata (assembly GCA_914767935.1). Lineage (NCBI taxonomy): Eukaryota > Metazoa > Arthropoda > Insecta > Diptera > Sciomyzidae > Coremacera > Coremacera marginata. Next base: position 162,001,519 of record OU612047.1, read on the forward strand.
ACTTCACTTTGTATAGATCTAGTCAAATTGCATAATCGGGGTTAATATTAAAAATCAAAGCTTATGTGCGTAATGTGCATAATGTCATCACATTATTTTTTTGTTAAATTTTAAGAGACGTTACCATTTAAATTAAGTTGCTTTGCATTAAAAAAAGTATTTGTTCGCATTGACAAAATTCTAGACACACGAGAGAAGTGAAGCTTTTTCACAGTTTCATAGATATGATAATTTAATGTTTTTTTTTTTTAAATAACTCAAAAATTTAAAACATTAAATATATTAAAAAGCACACGTTAATATTCACACCAGTAAATTTTATTACATTTCATTATAATATTATTTATTTTATTACATGTTACTGTCATTGCAATTTCAACGAACTTGTGGGCAAGTGTTAATTTTTCCTTCGCACTAAGCAAAAACAAAACAAAACAAAACAAAAGCGTGTACCAACAACAGCATAAACGCATTCACATCAAAAAAAAAACTTCACTTTGCCTACCATGAGGATCCATCCCATGACCCCATGATTAATAAAACTACACTCTTTCCACCGATCCAAACAGATCTTTACAATTTTGATGTTGATTTAATTTAAATATATAACTGCAGCTATGTTAACAGTTGTTAACAGATATAGCAATAATAATATAGATATAGATATAGCAAAACAAATCATAAGAAGTATACCATAAAGCAAGTTTTTTCACGCTGAATTAGTTTTATTGCAAATAATTCTTATATAATGTTCTTAAAACTTAAATAAAATATTATATGTAATAAAATTTCTAAAATTTTAATTATAATGCAGTAATTTTTATATAAATATATTAAAAAGTGATAGATTTTAAAAAAAATTCAAATAGTGGTAGAAACCAAAAAGTGCTAGATTTATCACAATTGTGGAAAGATGGCAATACTGATGATTCTTGTAGCAAGTGGTTTAACATCTACCCAAACCATAAAAATCTATTAATCAACTCTTGTAGCAAGTGGCTAAGCAGCTACTCAAACCGCACAAGCACATTAATAGATTATTGCTTACATAAGAAGGCTATGGAATTCAGGAAATCGGGCGTAGAATTAATCGCAGCCATAGAGTGATTCAACATTTTTTTAACAAACCTCAAAATTACGGCAAAACAAAATGTTCGGGCAAAAACAAAATCCTCTTACCGCGATAAGCGGAAAATAATCCGAGCTGCGAGCACACTACACACAGTTTAAAAGAGTTGCGGAGTTTTGTTGCTGATAAAGTTTCCCGAACACTGGTATGGAGAGTGCTACATCAGTGTAAAAATATCCGTAGTGAACTTATGAAGTGTGTTCCTGCTCTTGCTAGCAAGCATAAGAGAACGAGCTTGGAATTTGCAAAAAGGAACATAGGAACAAATTGACTATCAGTCAGCTTTTCAATAATGTTTAAAAAAAGGGTCCCACGTTGAAGTTAAATTTTGACATGTCATTTTTTCCGATGAGAAAAAATGGAATCTTGATGGATTTGGACATTATTAATATGACATACGCCGCGAACCACTTCCGTTTTCAAAAAGAAGTTTTGGTGGAGATAATGTGATGGTGTGGGTTGCTTTTTCTGAAATTGAAAGTTCAAGCATGAAGAGCGCTGAATACACTCGTGTGCTGGAGAGCAGTTTGACTCCACTTTTGGAAAAAAACGGACAGACACAACTAGTTTTAAAGCAAGATGATGCGGCAATCTACGTAAATCGAGATGGTTTCAGGCTAATAACATTGATTTATTGGAGTAGCCGGCGTACTCTTCCGATTGTAATCCCATCGAGAATTTATGGGAAGTTCTTGTACGCCAGGTGTATAAAAATAACAGGCAATTTGTCAACGTGCAAGAACGGAAATCAGCTATATTCGAAGAATGGAGTAAAATTGATTCAAAGACATTAAAAAAATGAATTGCAAGTATGCCAAATCGCATATAAAATATTATTGGAGCCAATGGAACACGAGAAAGCATCAAAGGTGATATTAAGCAATAAACAATGTACCGTTATTAGAAAAGAGTTCACTTTTGCTCACTATTGTTGTTGTGCATAGATGACCAAATTCGCAAAACATTATCTATTGTTTAAACTGGCATTTCAAAAATATTTCAAATTTCGCAGTGGCGTTATAATTATGAAACATACCTTATGAATAAGGAATATTCAACTTGTAAAAATGGTTTGTTGAATAGAAAAATGATTTTCTGTTGAAAATACATTTTTTTATGAATCATAACAAAATGTTTTGCAGTTTTGATGAAATATTTAATTATTTCAAGCCATTTTACTAAATATAACAAAATCAAATTTAAAAATGTATCACAAGGAAGAAAATAAATTTAACATGAGTTCCTCCTCCTTACTCCAAGCTCCTGACTCCCACAGAATTGTTATTGAAATAATTTTTTTGCTTCACAAATTGAATAAAACGTACACAGCTCACAACTCGGCAGCAACCCATACGCCAGAGAACCCTGGTTCAATTCCCACCTGACACAGAAAATTATTTTAATTGATATCATTCTTCTGTTCGGCCACCACCGCTCTGCAGACAATGGCAAGCCTCAGAGAGTAAAACCTGCCATGAAAAGCTTCTTGAGAACATAAGCCGTTCGGAGTCGGCATAAAACTTGTGTAATTCCAGTTCTCGATCATTTGTGTTCAAACATTTCAAAACACGCACAACACTATTGATCCTAAAAAGATCGGTCAAAATCCTTTCAAGGGCTGAAATGGCCATTTCGTTTTTTTTTTTTTTTTTTACACAACTCACAAAATAAAAAGCTATAATTTCTGCTAACAACAAATAACGCCACCAAAATGCCAGACATCTATTTTTGTTGTAATGATTGAAAGTTTTTGAAATTTATAATTCATTTCACTATTACGAAATTGAAATTTTTAAGCACAACAAACGTATTTATCAAACCAACGAAGGAATTCTATTTATAAAAATTATAAAATTTTATTCCGATTGATTGACGATTTTGTTATCGTGAATAAGTTTATATCAAGTTGAGAAAAGCATTTTTCAAACAAATAATTTTCAAATCAACGCATTCAATTTGTTAACGTGTTATTATGTATGTTTTTAATCAAATGGATAAAGTTTCTCTTGAATTGATAAAAATATGAAGCGTTTATGATAAAATTTAATCGATTGCACAATTTGGTTTGCAATTAGCAATTATTAGTAGCGATTCAATTACAATTCGCGAGCGGGAGAAATTCCTCCTTCGTTAATGAATCGTCAAAACCGAAAAAAGCAATTCGTTAACGAGTCGCCAAAACTATAAAAAGCAATTCGATAACGAGTCGTCAAAACTATAAAAAGCAATTCTTTAACAAGTTTCCAAAACTAAAAAAAGCAATTCGGAAACGAATCATATAAACATATATGTATAAAAAAAAATAAAAACTAATTTTAAGCTTACCACATCAAGAATTAAAACCACGCCATCTGAATGCTAATCCGGCACCTTACCCACTCGGCTATTTCAGGTGTTGAATATATCTTGCTTAATTTGCTTGATAATAAAAGCCAGCATTCGCGGACATGGGTTCGAACCCCAACTTGGTCCAAAAAAAATTTTCTTTTTGTTTTTCTTTTGTATTTAGGTATTATTTGAGAGATTTGGCTTTTCAAAAGTTCGAAATTATTTTTTTTATCATTTTTTAACTAACTTTTTTTTCGGCTTCGTTATATATTCGTCAAAACCGAAAAAAGCCATTCGTTAACGAGTCGCCAAGACTATGAAAAAGCAATTCGTTACAAGTCGCCAAAACTAAAAAAGCAATTCGTTAACGAGTCGCCAAAAACTATATAAAACAATCGTTAACGAGTCACCAAAACTATAAAAATCAATTCGTTAACGAGTCGCCAAAACAACAAAAAGCAATTTGTTAAAGAGAACTTATTCATATGAAAATCTTGAACAAATTATAAGTGGAAATTATTTATATAAAGAATAAGCACGAAATAGCATAAAAAAGAAAAAATATTTCACAAAATTTTTTTCATATAAAAATACCTAAAAATTTATATTTAAGTCTTTTTTTCACTTTAAATTAAAAAAAAAACATAAAATTGAAAAACCAAATGTTCGCTTAAATGACGTATTAACAATATAAAGTTAAAAAAATTACTTTTCTTAAAAAAATTCGTGTATTGAAAAGTCGGGAAAAATTGTTTTTTTTTTGTTTCAAAACATCTTAAATAGAGTTTAGGAAAGTCATGATTTCAATCGGTGCTTTCTTTAAGCATCAAGCCAACCTCTGATGATCTCGGTATGAAACTATTCGAAAACTTTAAAAAAACGATTCACAAGGGATTCGTTAACGAATCACCCCTCGCCACAATGTTTATTGGAAGGCGTTAAGATGGATTGACACAGTTAATATTCCCTTTGCGCAGTACGCGTGTGTGTATAAATATCATTTAAAACCGACTTTGTAATGATATCCATTTAAATTATAACCCAATTTTAAAAAACCTTATCACCCTGTATATGATAAATGGATACTTTCAACAATAAAATGAAGTTATTTTTGGTCTAAACTGTATGGCAAATGTATTTTTAAATTTTTGATTTAGGGCTCGTTGGATGCAGTACAGAAATTTTACCGTGAGATGGCAAATGCAGCTTTTTCAAATCACGCAAATTAAAACACAAAATCAATAAAGCAACAATAATACAGCTGCAGCAGCAGCAGCAGCAGAAACTGTCGCCGATGCAATATTTTTTGGAGCGCTTCGCATTTGGTGCAAATGCCAATTTTTACGATTTTATTGTTTTTATACGATCATTTTCCTCTGTTCGCCCTCCATTCGCATTCCTAGCAAGGTTTTATAAACGAATCTAATTTGATTTCGAAGCACGGATAGAAAACAAATTCAAATTGACAGCACCGCACAGTCCCGCGACGGTTTAAATGCGGAAAAAGTGCAAAAGTCAAGCAAAGCAAATCGCATGTGTATGCGTCCGGTGGAGGAGGCAGCAAGGCGGAATCAAGAAATAATCACACGAAACGATATTGGAAAATGTCATAAAAATATGCGACATTTCGATTTTATTACTTTTAAAAAACTTTATTTGCTTCAACTGCGTTTTGCTGTCTTTGTTTTTCTTGTTTAACCAAGTCGTAGTGAGGGAATGGGGGGGCGGGGGAGATGGGGACGTTATTGGTGTTGGTGTGAGTGTTAAATGTCCAGTTGTAATTGAAGCGCTCTTCAAAACCATCCACACTGCGGGCTTGGCTTGTAAACCAGCGTTACACCCAACTCCAACCAACCAGTACTCAACGGTGGGTCGTGTGGAGCACCTTGGACTGCAACTAAAAGAAAGTCATGCTCAATTGGAAATTTTCTTTAATTGAAAAAGTTGAAAATCAACATCAACAAGCACAACATTCGCTTCGGAATGGAAATAATACAGTGGCAATCAGGGCTGGGAAACAGGCTTGGCCATAAATCTGTCGCAGCAGGCTGAAGTAAAGTTGAACACCACCGATTGGTGGCATCAATAGCAGGAGGGACAAATTTGAAAATTGCAATTTATTTGCAGGGGTTTGAATCCTGCGGGGTGAGGGCAACACGGCGGATTTGCTAATTTAGTTCATAATATTGCTTCATTGCCGTATTCACGGCTCATTTAAATTAAATTGAATTCCATGAATTATGGCCACTGCAGCAAGTGGCTAATAGTGCTTAAGAAATTTGCTTGTTTTATTGATGCAGCAAAATAAAATATGATTTCATGATATATATATTGAAAAGTTTTACAATCGATTGGAAAGTTGCAGGTGTAGCTTTAGATAAGTCATGCGATTAATTTTGGGCAGCATGGACATGCGTCTCTCAGCCATGTATTGGTATGCGTCACACGCCACAACAATCAAACATTTATGACAGCTCAGCAGCAACCGTTTCGATATAATGGATGCCACACCACGTCGAACTTCCTCCTACTAACACGGCAGTCGCAGCAGAACGCAACTTAAAATTCAGAGAAGCGGCAAATCTCCATGCTTCAATCAGGGATAAGAACACAATTTATGCATGTAAATCGCTGTGAACCCTTTCTTGTGCAGGGATCTGCAGTTAGCTGGGTCCCACATGGCAGTATTGCAGTTAGCACCTTGTTTATTTGTTGTTTGTTCTTTTAAAAAGCCAATTTGTTGATGAGTCAGCAGCAGTGCTGGGCGCCATCTTGTGCGACATGTTGACTCTACCACAAGCATTCGTCTGTCAAAACAATCCCAAAAGGATCAGCCAAAGTCAACGCCAATGACAGCATCTTGCATGGTATTTGGTCAGCATTGATTCTGCTGCCTCCGAGTGGTTCCGAGCAATAATAAAATGTTTGAATTTTTATTTATTTTTCCCGTATTCAATTTGAAGTTTCATCACAGCCATTCAGGGTGGTGTCTAACGATGCGATGGGTGATTATAACGAACATATTGATGGACGACTCACATGCGTGTCCATGTCCATGTCCCAGAACCAAACCCTTTCTCCTAAGCGATTGTACAAAACAAGAATCAGGCCATACATAATAGCAAAAATGAGCATACAAAATGTCAATATTTAATTTAATGACATCGCAAACGTTCGAACTTCACAAGGAAAAAAGTATTAAAAGATTTAGGCGGTTGACCGAGTACAACAGGTGCAGGACATGACGCACATAGTAAAGGGGTTAAACATTCAACCGTAATCATATTGATTTAAATAGGTACATTTTGCGGCCAAAGAAAGGCATACTTTCCATTCTGACCAGACGTAAAGGGATGCAACAGTAAACCGTAACGGATTGCATGGCTTATGGGCAATATGTGCAAATTTATACCGAACAACGAGTGTGGCACGCAACAAAATAATTTTAAAAGGGGTTCTTTTTAGCATTATGAGGTATTGTGCAATGTGGAAATGAGGGTCGTATTGATCCTATTCCGGAGATTGTTTTTTAACTTTTAAGGCTACTACTAATAATACTAGTCTAGCAAATCAAATAAATTGAACCTTAACCAAAGCATTTTTATGTGAGTTAGTTGCCTTGCTCTAAAATGATTTTGGGACCAAATTCTGTTGATATGTTTAGGATATACATTGTGTCAAAAAAGTACCGGGAATGAGTACCTTAAGCAAAAAATATAAATTTTTCATTAACCCATTTTGGTTCGCTAATGAAAATTGAAGGTTTTGCTTATATCGATAAAATAAAGAAAATTCCAGAATTTTCCGATCTTCCATTTTTCGGTTACTATTTGGTCGAAAAATCGACCAATGGCCCAATGTGTATACAAAAATTCGAAAATTCTAAATGAAATGTTATAATTTTTATTGAATGAAATATTTCAAAAAAAAGATGTAAAAATCGACCATCAAAATCGGGACATTAGCCGAAAAATTGACCGCCAGTATTAGGAGTATGCAGGAACACATAGTTAAATTTACCTTAGTTGTCCAAAACCGACTAATTCGAATATTTTATTATTATGACTGCAGGCTCGCGTAAATAATTTTATTATATTTTACATAAATATATTTTTTTTTGATTTTTTCAAAAATGGTCCCAAAAACGGAGTTTCTTTCACTAAAGCATTTCACTAGCACTAAATACAATATAATGAAAGGAATTTTATTTTTCAAAATGACTCTAGAGACTTCAGTGGTACACCAAGAAAAACAAAGCAATAGTTAAATCACCTTAGTTGTCTGGGATTTATAGATTTGTATGGGCGTTTGTATGCTTATTCACCCAAGCAATTTATTGTTTAATACATTGCTTTAAAAGCAAATACGTCGATAGCCTGTCAAAAAAAAAAACATTTGAATCACCTAAGCCAAGTATATAATATAATAACCAATATTGTAGGTAAACCACCGAAAGTACGACACTTTATCAAAATGATATGGAAATAATTTATTATCAAAGCCATTTGCGGTCTTATATATAGATTCTTCATGATTTATTAAATGAGATTACTGTATGAATAATTATACAAGACAAACCGAGAGAATATTTTTTTTGGTTCTACATAAAAAACTTAAGAACGGTGCAAAAATTGTGCAATTATGTTGAATAACCCCGTCTAATAACCTGGAGTTTAAGTATTTTACCGAAAAAATTTACAAAAATCCAAAAATATAAAATTACAAAAAAAAAAAAACAATAGCATGCATGGCTTAAGCATAGTTTTGAGCTGTTTTCTGCAAAAAAAAAAAATAACAAATAAAACCAAAGCTCGGAAAAAAGTTATAACCTTTCAACCTTTTTTTTAAAAAATAAAGTATAAATAAACAAATATTTGGTTAGTTTATCGCCAAATAAAAAATTAAAATAAAAATATAATAAAAATTGGCAAGTTAACATGTAAAACTTAGGCGTTTGAATGAAGAACTTCTGAGGCTGAAAACTGCCAATGCCAGCTTATAAATTATACTAGGTTTTTTGTTAATTAACATAAGCTTTTTTCTCGGTGTATTGTTATTTAGTTGCACTATAACTAAATTTAGTGGTAGTGACTAAATTTGCAATACACTGATATAATGCAAAATTTGAGCAGGCACTACATGAACGCTGGAATTAAAAATATTTCCACTCAACTTCCAAGTATTACTAATTTTGAAATTATTTTAGCCAGACTCAAATAAAATAATATATTATAATAACATATAATCTTCTAAATGGGGTAGCGTTTATTTTCAGCTGCTTGAATGATAGACTTTCCTCGGAGAAAAAAATTAAGCGATATTAATTTTGAAAAGATTGTTTTGCTTAAGGCAAAGCATCTATTGTTTTTCTTGTTTTTGAGTTCTGAATACTAAAAATACACAGTTAATCTTTTATTTCAATTTAGTGAAAACTTTCTGTGTTTCACTACCATTGCTGCAGGTATTTTTTTTTCACTATTGATTTTAGTGCAAAAAAAAAAAGTTGCAAAAGTTTTTTTCCCACTATTCTTATATAAATTTTAATGAAAAATATTTCAGTATCATTATCCCTAATGTATAGTGAGAATAATTTTGCACTATCAGTACATGTTAGCTGAAACTGAAAATTTAGTCCATTACCTCCATTTCTGGTAGAGCTTACCTAAATAGGAAAAAAATAGTAAATTCGAAAAATTTATATTTGTTCTGAATTTACATCGTGTATATTTTGGAAGAGTTTGAAAAATTTTGGATATTTTTCCCAAAAATTAATTTAAAAGTTAGTGGTCGAAAAATCGGTCAGTGCGCTAAAATGGGTTAAAATGTATTGTATCGCATTCAAAGTAGACCCGTTCCAAAAAATGCACGCATTTTCCGGAATCGACTTCAGTTCTCAACACGAATTCTCTTTAATGTCTTCTAATGACTGAAAACGCATGCCTTGAAGTGGTAATTTGAGTTATGGAAAGAGAAAAAAGTCAGCTGGAATCATATCTGGTGAATACTCTCACAGTGATAGCCTTGTGACAGGCTCGAAGACAATTGGGACTTTTAAGGGTTCAAACTCTTTTTGGGTCCAGAAAGTATAAAAAAAAAATAATGAGTATGAGACTATAAAATCAAAACGTAATTTTTTTATTTAAAAACAATTGAGATAATGATGCAAGTTTATTTGAAGATAACAAAGTTTCAACAAAACGTTGAACACAAATTTAAGAAACTCGCTTCATCAATGAAAAATTTGTTAGTAAAATGAAAGATTGACTTCGCTTACAAAAGTAACAATCATTATATTTGAATTTCCTGCAGGAAGTTTGTATATATAACAGGTCATTCAGTAAGTTCGTAGGAGAAAAACAAAATTTTCATAAAACTCGATTAAATTATTAATATAGTTGCCTCCGAGAGCGATTTTCCAAATTTTCGATAGTACGATTTCTCTTTCGCGTCAAAATAGGCCTCAGTTTCAGCGATTACTTCATTATTGGACTTGAATATCTTTCCAGCAAGCATTCTCTTGAGATCTGAAAACAGGAAAAAGTCGCTCGGGGCTAAATCTAGAGAATACATTGGGTGGGTAAGCAATTCAAAGCCCAATTCATTCAGTGCATTGTCTTAGTGAAACAACACTTTTTTCTTTTGCAAATGTGGCCGTTTCTTGGCGATTTCAGCCTTCAATTGATCCAAAAATGCACAGTTATAGTCACTGTTGATGGTGGTTCCTTTTTGGAGATAGTCGATGAATAAAATTACTTTCGCATCCCAAAATACAGACGCCATCACCTTACAAGCCGACTGTTGGGTCTTTGCTCGCTTTGGATTCGGTTCGTCGACTGCTGTCCACTCAGCTGACTGTCTTTTGGATTCTGGTGTGTAATAGTGAAGCCATGTTTCATCCATTGTCACATATCGACGATAGAATTCGATTTAATTGCGTTTTAACAGCGCCAAACACTCCTCTGAAGCATCAATTCGTTGTTGTTTTTGGTCGACTGTGTGCTCACACGGCACCCATTTTGCACAGAGCTTTCGCATACCCAAATGTTCGTGTGAAATGGTAAAAACACTACCATTTGATATCTTTACAATGTCAGCTAGCTCGTGCACCTTCAATTTCCGATCATTCATAACCAATTTGTGGATTTTTTTTGATGCTTTGTGGAATAACAGTCTGATTTGGGCGTCCACTGCGCTCTGCATCATTTGTGCTGGTACAGCCACGTTTAAATTCAGCAATCCGCTTTTCTACCAATTGTCTCGATGGAGCAGAGTCCGATTAATGTTTATCAAGCCATAGTTTGGTTTCCACTGTATTTTTTTTTTCATCAAAAAGCAATGCTTTATCAAAACTCGAAATTCACTTTTTTCCATTTTTCAATAACAATAGTTGCACACAAAATTCTATAACTCACGAATCAATTGTCAAATTGTTGTCAAATTTTTATACGCATGGTTTGAAGGTTGGTACTAAATAAAAATCATATGGAAAAAGTCTAGTAACGCCATCTATGTGTCATCCTATGGACTTTTTGAACGTACTGTTATCAAAGAACAATTTTCAATTATGGATTTCGATGCTCAAAACGTCCCTAATATCCGAAAGAATATACATTTGAGAAAATAATTTTGTAGAAAAATTTGGATTTATGGCCCATTTTAAAATTATGAACGAATATAATTTTATAAATTGTAAAAAATTAGATTCACATTTGTAATTTCTGAGCTTAATGGAGTTAAGACTTTTGAAAAAGTTTTTATTACAATAAATTTTTTTTTAAAATTTTGAAAAGCCATAGAATGCAAAAAAAAACATGAAATACAAAGTTTAACACGTGAAGCAAATAACTAAAAAGTTTGCCAATTCTATTTTGTTGCATTCTTGGTATGGTATACATCTAAGCTCTCCAGCTTGCTACAAAAATTTTGCTCTGTTCGAAGTCCTTTTGAAAAGAACTTTACACAAGTTACTTGTACAAATCTTTTAATATATCCCTAATTCATCATTCATGTATTAAGTATTCGAAAAAGTTCGGTTCCAAATTGTCGCTAGATGGCTTTAAAATGTAATATCTATTTTGTAAATCTAAATAATGTTAATTGTGTCTGGCAGTGCAATAGCTTGTTTGAAAGGTGACATTTTATGCTTCATTTTGTTGGAAGAAATTATTATTGAAATCGCATTGTTCTGTGAAAAGTTATCAAAGTTAAAGATTGAGTGAAAATTCGGAACATCTTCGTCATATTTTTCTTTTCTATTATAGACGGCCTATTTCTATTGTGCAGGCCATGGCGCAGTGGGTGGAGTGTGTGGCCCATACACCAGAGAACACTGGTTCAAATCCCACCTGACACAGAACGTTTTTTCAATTGAATTAATTTTTCTGTTCGGCCGACACCTCTCTGCAGGCAATGGCAAACCTCAGAGAATAAAAACTGCCATGAAATGCTTCTTGAGAACAAAAACCGTTCGGAATCGGCATAAAACATGTAGGCCCAGTTCTCGAGCATTTGTGTTCAAACATTTCATAACACACACAACACAATTGATCATAAGAAGTTCGGTCAAGGTCCTTTCAAGGGCTGAAATGGCTATTTCGTTTCGAGCAGCGAAGTGGTTTGATCGTTTTCGATTTGATAGTTTGATGTAAAAGATGTTCCTCGCTCTGGTTGACTGAAATCATGAAAAAAAAAATGGAAAAAGTCGATGAAATCATTTAAAAAATTGAGCAAGACCGGCACATAAGCAGCGTGGAAGGTGCTAGGGAACTAGGCATTCATCAACAAACAGCTATAAGCCATTTGAAGAAAGCTGCATACACAAAGAAGCTTAATGTTTGGGTGCCACATGAATTAACAGCGAAAAATTTAATTGACCGAATATCTATTTGTGAATCACTGCTAAAACGGAACAAAATCGAACCATTTCTGAAGTGAATGATTACGGGCAATAAAAAGTGGATCACGCACGATTATAATGTGCGAAAAAAATCATGGACGAAGCAAGGTGAAACTTCACAAACGTTTGCAAGGACAGAATTGACATCAAAAAGATAATGGTCTGCGTCTGGTGGGATTAGAAGGGAATTGTTTATTATGAGCTTCTACAACCTGGTCAAACGATTGATTCTATTCTCTACTGTCAAAAATTAATCAGATTAAAGCAAACAATTCAATTAAAACGGCTAGAATTGGTGAACAGAAAAAGTGTTGTGGTCCATCATGACAACGCCAGACCACACACATCTTTGATGATCTGGCTGGGAATCTTGAGAGGTTGGCTGGGAAGTTTTGATGCATCCACCATATAGCCCGGAGCTTGCACCTTCAGATTATTATTTATTTCGAGAGATTCCTGTAGAACTCTCTTAATGGTGTAAATTTAAATACTGTGGAGGCTTGCAAAATCAATTTTTCGATCAGAAAACCTAGAAGTTCTACAAAAAGTGCAAAAGGTTGTAATTAAAACGGCACTAATTTGGTTTTATAAAGCTTGTTAAGAAAAAGTGTTTAATTTTTGGTCAAATTTGTAGCCGAACTTTTTGGAATACCCAATAAAATACGATAGTTTAACTATTAAAACTTTGTTGCCTTGACCAAGAACTCAACAGGCTCAAAACGATCGACTCCAGTGGATGCATTAGCATAAGTTTGTTGTTTTTTTCCTGTAGTTTTTTTGGTGTATGTAATAAGATGTTGCTCTCTCAACTCTCTATACAAGTGTTGTTTTTGTACGACTGACCAGGAACCAAAAAAAGCACTTTGTGTCTACAGTAGAACCGGATGATAGTAGTTAGTGAACCTTTTTCATTGATGATAGGACTGCAACTCGGGAACCCATTCACACCTTTATGCAAGAATAATTATTTTAAATATTTATGATTTTTTTATTGCGACTTTATTATAGGTCAAACTTCATTGGAGTCAATATATTTTTTTAAGCTATTTATAACAGACCTTAATTTTGTACTCTGTACGATATGTGTACAAAACACTATAGAAAGCTATAATCTGGCTCATACCTCGTTAATGATTGTTCATTTTTTTTCTTATATAATTAATATATACAACATAGATACTCACACCAATTAGGTACTTTTGCAGGTAATTAAAATAAAATTTGCCCTCGAATCGCTTCTCTTAAAAATTATATCGTCATAAAATCGTATGAAATATAGAAACAGTTTTTAAAAAAAAAAAAAAAACATCAGAGTCTGATTAAACCAGACAAAGGCGGCGGCGGAAACACGTTAACACAATCACTCTATGTGCGTGTGTATATGTGTTTGTTCAGATGACAATGAAGTCATTGTTGCGTAGTTGTGATTAACTTGGCATTGTGTGCACTATGGCCAGAAGAAAACTCAGCAGACACCATTAAAAAGCTGTTTGTTTGGCCGCACGTTGAAGCTGATGCTCAACTGGTTTCCGTTGTTTTGAAAAAAAAAGGTCATGCATAGTTGATGAGATTTGGTCATTAATGAAGCTTGCTAATTCAGCAGTCTCAATTATGTTACAGTAGCGATTGAATCTTATGAAACACTCATCGGGTTCCACTGTGCCGGTTCATGGATAGATGCACTTCAAGTCGAACGCTCCTCCTCTTATGGTGAAAATGAAAAAGCAAAACCCGAAACACACTAGATATTGTGCATCACTTTAGCTACGTAAAACATACAATGGCGTCTGTGTTGTCTTATCTAGCCTGCGGCACTTGAGTACGTATTCCACGCTCAATGGAGGGTGTGGCCTCAATGTTTGTTTCATTTTTGCGTCGTTCCAACACACTTAAGTGAGTTGAGAATTAATCGACAGTAGCACTAAATTAAACAAGTTTATTAATGTTTATATCTATACATACATACATACATACATACAAACAGGCAGAATAATGTAATTATTATAGCTGTTACAGTTATAATAAAGTCATTAAAAACATCAGCAGATGGCAGCGGAAAGATGTAGAAGCTTTTTTTCCATTATAATCCTTCACGGATGCAGCTCATGGATTAAGACTCAAGATGATGATTACGCTTATTAAAATGTATCGATTGCTGAAGCATCCAATGGATGTCGTTTAATTAAATATTCTTAAAAATATTAAAGAAAGTGGAAAGGGATTTATCCTGCAAGCGGCAGGATATTATATATTTTCAATTTGAAATTTTTTACAGACATCCACATATTTATTACCTTTAAACAAATAAACGAAGCTCGGGCCAACTCCCTGCCTCTCGACATTACATCCTCTGTTTTTGTCGAATAGTGATTTTTAATGACGTACATAATAAAATTCCCATTCGTTTTGTTCCAATGCCAAGTGTTCCCGAGTATTCAAAGAGGTTCGTCCGTATACTCAACATAGAAACACCGATTCGATTATTGTGGTACTCAGATTTGTTCCTGATTTAAAAATTAGTCAAACTCACTCTTTCACTTGCGTACTCACTCACACACGCTGTCAGATTCTGTCCATTCATCTCAACACACACAAACGTGCACATAGTAACCTTAATAACTCTCTTTCTCTGTCTCTCTTGTCTCCACTCTATCTCGCTCTATCTTTTTTGCATTTCGGGTAGTAGCTGGCAGTAAATGGCAAGCACGGAACGCCTCGTCTCGCCTCGTCAGTCAGAGTGTATGAATTATCTTTTGTTTGGTCGTTGCTGGTTTTTTGGTTCATTGAAAAACTACGGGAGTCAATTTCGAAACCATTCTGCAGTCTTAGGCCTAATCATTCGTACGGTCGCACGTAACGTGAACGGAAGTGTCGCTACAGTTAGTTCGGAAACTGAGTGAGAATTAAGTGCATGATTCCGATCTAGAAACCATAACACAAACCTTAAATAGCATACTTCAATGTAGTGAACAATACGCGTTGTGTATCGGTACAACACACAATATCAGAGCATTTCGATTTAAAAATATATGTAGTATGCATTCAATACTTGCATAAATCCAAGTTAATATAACCAACCATGTGCAAATAAAGGAATTAAATGTATAGTGACACGGTCAGTGTGGTTCTCTAAATATCAGTCAAATACCGTCGGGCCTAAAAGCCCCAAGATATCAAGGCTGTCGTATAACAATTTAAGCAACGTGCCGATAGTCAAAGCAACCAAATCATTTCAGTTCTCCACAAGCTCAAATTTTAACTTACCTTTTAGCACTCAGGAAATATTAGCTTCTTTTGGTGGCTCGACAGCTGCAGCAGCAGCTTTCAGTGCTGCAGCGGTAGCCGCCGGACTAACGGGTCACAGCGAAATCACACCAGGATTAAACGAAACAACTAATATTTACGGCACAGAAGGTGTAGATATCGTTTCCAATCGTGCCCCAGTCACTGTACACAACAAAAACATGGACTTGATAAATCCCTATATGCGGCATCATAGCTTCGGAAACCAAAATGTTTCCCCGTCGTCAAATCGCAGTCCACCACTTCATCATATGCATGGTGCAGGACTTACGAACGGTTTTGTAGATGCTTCACATGCAGATTTTCAAAACATGACAGGACGAGATCACATCCTAGACTACCACAGCGCGGCCGCGGTGGCATACGCAACAAACAGCAACAATCTCTCCAGTTCGCTAATGATGCTTAAAGGCCCTAAAAGTAGTATGGATATAAAAACCGGTCGATGTGCAGAGGATTCATCAACGCCACCGCCTCTACTCTCCTCGGATGGGACTCTACGTGCAGCTGATCAATCTTCAATTACATCCTCGCGATTACACTCGGAAAGTCCTGACTGCAACAATTCGCTAAACAATCGAAGTCGTTACGAGAATTCAAGTCCAGGTGTCGATAGTTCAAAGTCCTACCCGGTCAGTCATCGAAGTAGCGAAGAAGCGGGCAACAGTGAGTCAAGTCCACCGCCTCTAGACTGCAGTCCCGAGAATTTATCCAGTAGAAAATACAGTCTCTCTATAGCCAGCAATACACACAACTTTAATAACAACAATAACAACATGCTAGACCATAAACTTCCCTTAAGCTTCCTTGGTCCTCCGCTGGCTGCCTTGCACTCCATGACAGAAATGAAGTCGGGGACGGGTGGTATGATAGGTGCCTCTAGTCCAACAGTTAATGTGGGCTTTAGCAATAGTCCAAATATGCACATGAGCCGCGACAATGGAGGAATTATGACAACACCATCTACAACCAGTACGACTCACACGCAGGGAGCCGCAAATCCGCATGGTATTGATACAATACTATCCAAACCACCACCTGTTACATCTTCAGGATTAAGCGCTTTAACAGGAGGTACATTTATTTAAACAACACGCACTTTTTTATTTAAAAAAAAAAAAAGAATAGCCAAAAGTGAATTTATTTCTTGGTAGTTGCTTTGTGCTATATACTAAACAAAAGCATACTAAACTCATTAGTCTCATTGGAATTCAGGTCTGCGAGAATTCTGTCTGACTTTGTAAAAAGTGACTGAGTGCAACACACTCGACTAACAGGGCAAAACTGGGGAATCGAGGAATGTAGGGGAATCGAATAACAAAATAAATGCAAAAAGTATTTAAGATTAAGCCTTAAATTGTTGGATTAAAGAGTTTTTCTCGGTGCATATACGAGTTGAAATTGAGCTTATATATACGTTTTTTTGTTCAACACGCAATCCAAGCTTCTGCAAACATGAAGCTTTAATTTCGCATTAGTGTTTATTTAACTTTCTCAGAGCACAACCATCCCAAATTTCCCTGATCATCAGTTGGCAAGCTTATCGCTTTATGATTGAGTGATTAATTATTCACTTGATATTAAATAATATTTTGTATCGTCTTTTTTGACCATTATAACCACACTAGAGAATCTAAAGTTGAACATTAACACAATGTTGGGTAATTTGATACGCTTTTAAGAGGCAAGCTGAAACTCATTTGCGATTTATATGATTCGGCACATTTTGCCTCTTTAACCCTTTAATCCGCTAGGCTGGCATTGCTTTTTCAATGTAATTTTGACGTTTTATTTTGAGCTTGAAATTTAAATAGTGGTAATTTTATCTTTCAGACTTAGTTAACTGATTTATTGTGTTTTAAGAAAAAACACAAAATAATAGAATAACAAAAAAAAAAAAAAAACAAAAGATATATTGAAATGCCCAATATTGATTTTATTTTGTTTTTATTTTTACTGATTTATTTTTTTGGTTTATTCGAATAATGTTGCATTTTGTAAATTTATTTTTTGGCTTTTTAATAATCATCTAACATGTCTAACATGTCAATCCGAAGGAGCACAATTGTGTTCCTAATATCAACATTTAAATATTCTGGTACTTTTTTCCCCCATTATTTTAATGTTGTGGACTAGAGGGTTAAATGCGTCCTCGTTATTTATATATATAAATAGTGTTGGAAAAAAATAAGAACACTTAGATTCAAAGCTTTAATCAGTAGAAGTACACTAAAGCTAAAGGTAAATATTTATTACAATTCCTATTGAAGCGTTATTACTACTACAGTTACCATTTTTTTTTTATTTTGAAAAAAATTATAATAAATATAAAATAAAATAAACAAAAAACTAAGTCATTCTTATTTTTTTTCCAACACTGTATATATTAATATTATATATTACAAGTAGGCCACAGCGGCTCGCGGTTTCGCCACGGACATTTTTTGTTTTTATCAATAAAGAGCGTTAACACGAATTTGTTACTCTATGAATGAGTGTGGAAGGCTATAAAGCGCAAAAACTTCATATAAAAAAAATTCTAACCCGCTGAAGGTGGTCAGTGAATCGCCTTTCGTAAAAACACGTTTATCCGCTCTCAATCACACTGTTTTTCACAGTTTCCTATGAAAGTAACAACAAAAACCTGTGCTTGCCGTTCAAACGATCACAGTCTAACCTCAGCCCTTAAGACAATGCATGTCAAACGAAATAAAAAACAATTTTTCTTTTGTTTTATTTTGCAGCCCAGCAATGAGTATATGTATATGAGCTCAGCAAAGTATATTTATCTCACTTTTCGCCTTGCTCGAGGCTTATCTGTTTTTATGTTATGCTGTGCTAGCAGAGCAGACGAAGAGAAGAATAGAAAGCAACTTGGAGTTTATTGAAACTCTCGCAACACAAATGCGTATAAAGAAAACGATCAAGCAGTGCGTGGCATCGAGGATGATTTCCTCAAAAAACTTAACACTTTAATTAAACATACTGATTGTAAAGATTAAAATACCCCTCTACTGTGCTGTAGAACAAATATGACATTTTAAAACTTAAAATAAAAATGTGCACTTCAATTTTATATAATAGTATAGATAAAGATAGATATAGAAATAAGGTGCGTTTTTTTGGCATCGCAATACCTGCTTAAAAAATATTTTTCATACAAAAAATCGCTTATCTAAGACAGGATAATTAACATATATCCGTTTAGCTCGTAGTTGACGACAGGAACACTATTCACTATTATATAGATCAAAGAAATTATTGGTTACAAAATTTATTGGGAGCACTTTTTGCAAAACAATCATGTTTATGTCACATCAAGAAAAAAGCAGATGATATGCTGCATGCAACATTACGGACAATTGTTGGTCAAATTTTGGAGGTTTCGTCATTTTTTTTTCTTTTATTCATTGTTTGCATTGTATGATATTCATGGTATGCTACAGTTAATTTTCTGTTTGGTAAGGCTGCAGGCGGCCATTGCGCAGTGGGTAGAGTGTGTTGCCCATACACTGAATGCATATGAATGCATACAGAGAACCCTGGTTCGAATCCCACCTGACACAGACAGTTTTTTTTAATTAAATTCATTTTTCTGTTCGGCCGTCACCTCTCTGCAGACAATGGCAAACCTCAGAGAGTAAAAAGCTGCCATGAAAAGCTTCTTGAGAACAAAAACCGTTCGGAGTCGGCATTAAACATGTATGTCCAGTTCTCAATCATTTGTGTTCAAACATTTCACAACACATACAACACAATTGATTATAAGAAGCTCGGTCAAAGTCAAGGGCTGAATTGACCATTTCGTTTTTTTTTTAAGGCTGCAGACATCATTTCTCTTCTGGTAAAAGCCTGTTTTCTGGCTGCTGTCAGTTTTGGACACCAAAAAAAAATTATTTGGTTACTTAGATGCAGTGTTGCCACCAATTTTTAAACAAACTCGATAAAATGATAGAGTAATTTTGACAAAAAAAAAAAGCACTAAAAATACCAAAATTACGAAATACAACATAAGACCAAATTATAATAGTTTTGCTTTAAAAGATGTTCTAAAAAATCGTATTAACTTTGAATGTTTCATTTTTCAAAACTTTGTCATTATTACAAACATGAAAGTCAAAATCTTAAGAACAAACATTTTATTTATTTATTTAATTGATAATAGAATACAAAGCTTTCGTTTGCTCACTTTCAGAATTGTTGCCTTCTGTTCAAAATATTTTGGTTAAGCTATGTTAACTTTGATTTTTTATAAGTTTCATTTGAATTTATCTTACAATGGGCTTCATCCGGTATACTCGTATTAAACGAATCACAACAACTTTCTTTTAATAATAAACCATACTTAGTTTGTGGCATTAATTATATGAAGAATTAAGTGAACGCCTATTTCTTATTTTAGTTTAAAAACGATTCGCCATACTTCGCCATAAAAACTCTTTCTACTTCTGCATTGTAATAACGAAAATACAAAAAACATATGCAAAAATCAGTTAAGTGCTGAAAAGTATTCATTCTTAGAGCATACCTAAAATGGTTTACATCAATCCAAAATTTGTCAACACGAACAACATTTTTCTAATTTTGACAGTTATTCATAAATTCTGTTTCCTGATTCAGGGCTGCAAACATATTTTTTTGGGCTTAGGCAAGAAAAGCACTAAAAGCATTAGAATGAAAATGGGAATGCACCAAATTTAGTGCTTTTTTGTCTAGTGCGTTTAAACAAAAAAACGCGTCTTGCAACTGCAAAAAGCACTAGATCTAGTGCTTTAAGCACTGACTTCACAACACTGCCTAGAAGTGTTCGGATCAAAGAGAAGCTCTCTCAAATTCCGGTTTTGTTCTTTTAAACGCAAAAACAATAACAAATTTTGGCTTTGTCCATCATGTAGCATGCAGCTATTTGGAAGTGACTCGCAGTGCTGCCAAATGTTGGCGAAAAATGTTAAGCAAAATATTAAGCGGCTATGAGCATTTTTTGGTTAAGCGTATAAGTAAAGCGATGCCAAAAAAACGCACCTATTATATGTATAATTGCAGAATTTGTTTAAGCACATAAAAACTTGCTCGTTATAACGTTTAGAAATTTCTAGGTGGAATTCCACGGTTTTCAATCGCCGCTGCAGCTGCTGGAATGGCTCAATACTTGTCACAGAGTCAGGGAACTCCATTGAAAACGCATGCGGGACACATCGTAGACCGGACACATTTGTATTGGCCGGGTCTTCAAGGACTTGTTGCGAATCCCATGGCGTGGCGTGAGCGGTTGTCGAATACAAGTGAGTACACTGCAATTTTGTAAATTAACCAAAACCAATCACATAGCGATATTAACTCACCTAAGAACGAAAAATTCTAAACATAAGATGAATTACTGAAAAAACTAGAGATTTAACAAAACAAATGGTCAGTCTATAGACTATCTAAGAAAAGTTGAGAACAAAGTGAACGTGCCCGCTTGGATCCATCAATAAACATCTTAAGGGGGTACCTTCACTTGTAACGTAAAAAATAGGTATTTCCATGAATTTTTTTTACGAAAACTAGTAAACTTTTTTAACTATCAATATAACAGGTCATTCAATAAGTCCGTAGGATAAGTAAGAAATTTTGTAGGATAAGTTGCCTTCGAGAGCGATACAACGAGTATAGCGATTTTCCAACTTTTCGATACCACTTTTATAGTACGATTTCTCTTTCTCGTCAAAATAGGTCACAGTTTCAGCGATTACTTCATTATTGGACTTGAATTTCTTTCCAGCAAGCATTCTCTTGAGATCTGAAAACAAGAAAAAATCGCTGGGGGCTAAATCTGGAGAATACGGTCGGTGGGTAAGCAATTCAAAACCCCATTCATTCAATTTTGCCATCGTTTTCATCGATTTGTGACAAGCAACACTTTTTTCTTTTGCAAATGTGGTCGTTTCTTGGCGATTTCAGCCTTCAATCGATCCAAAAGTACACAGTAATAGTCGCTGTTGATGGTGGTTCCTTTTTGGAGATAGTCGATGAATATTATTCCTTTCGCATCCCAAAATACAGACGCCATCACCTTACAAGCCAACTGTTGGGTCTTTGCTCGCTTTGGATTCGGTTCGTCGACTGCTGTCCACTCAGCTGACTGTCTTTTAAATTCTGGTGTATAATAGTGAAGCCATGTTTCATCCATTGTCACATATCGACGATAGAATTCGATTTTATTGCGGTTTAAAAGCGCCAAACACTCCTCTGAAGCATCAATTCGTTGTTGTTTTTGGTCGATTGTGAGCTCAGGCGCACCCACTTTGCACAGAGCTTTCGCATACCCAAATGTTCGTGTAAAATGGTAAAAACACTACCATCTGATATCTTTACAATGTCAGCTAGCTCGTGCACTTGCGATTTGCGTGCAATTTGCGATCGTTCATAACCAATTTGTGGATTTTTTTTTTATGTTTTGTGGAATTACAGTCTGATTTGGACGTCCATTGCGCTCTGCATCATTTGTGCTGGTACGACCACGTGTAAATTCAGCAATTCACTTTTCTACCATTTGTCTCGATGGAGTAGAGTCCGGATAATGTTTATCAAACCATTGTTTGGTTTCCACTGTATTTTTTTCATTAAAAAGCAATGCTTTATCAAAACTCGAAATTCACTTTTTTCCATTTTTTTTTTTAATAACAATGTTGCACACAAAATGCTATAACTCACGAATCAATTGTCAGATTGTTGTGAAATTTTTATACGTATCGTTTGAAGGTTGGTACTAAATAAAAATCATATGGAAAAAGTCTAGTAACGCCATCTACGTGTCATACTATGGACTTTTTGAACGTACTGTTATTATCTTAAAGTATATATAGTTCATTGAACACCTTTCAGTAATTGTATAGTTTTGCAACAACTGGTAGTAAAAAAATTGTTTTTATTTTTGTGTTTTGCGGTGGCGAACATTATGGCAAACTGGATCATCTGAAACAACAAATGTCAATGGACTTAGCTAAATAAATAACAATAGGGCAGAGCTGTAAAAGAATGCAATCACTTGTGATTTTAAATCATGTGATTTATATTCAAAATTAATGCATATTCATTTTTTCAAATCATTGATTTGAATTTGAAATTTTAAGATTTGAAATTAAATTTTAATGATTGCTTTCATTTTTCAAATCATTGATTGGGACTTGAAATTTTAACCACAATCAATGATATGAAAAATTGATTGTATTAATTTTTTCAAATCATTGATTGGAACTTAAAATTTCAAATCACAATCAATGATTTAAAAAAATGATTGCATTCATGGAGTCCCATGATCATTGATTTGAAAAAATGAATGCAATCAATTTTTCAACTCAAAATTTTATAAAGATCGATTCAGTAGTTTTTGTCACCAATTTTAAACACGATTTAAGTTCAAATTCTTCTCTTTCAACCCTCATACTTCAGTCAATTTTGTTCCGATCGATGCAAATATGCAAAAAAAAATCGATGAAATTCAAAGTTACAAGTGGGCTTAACTCCTTAATTTAGTTTATTTTTCAACCTGTTTATATGCAAAAATAATTTGTTCATCATGTGGACTGATGTTGAAGCAATTCTTCCTTTCAAAGTTGTTAGCCGCTCTTGTAAATATGCGCTACATTAAATTATGAAAACATCGTAATTAACTCTGCAACAGCAGACTGTCATTCTCATCAGTATCATTATCATCATTATCAGCTTCACGAGTCGGCAAGACTTTTTCTGTTTACATTTGTGGAATCCAAAGAATAACAGAAGCATAGCAGGCAAAGACGGACGTATGGAGTCGTCGTATCGTCACAATGAATGTTTTTATTTCAAATAACAGTCATCGTATATTATCTGTCAGTGTTGCGGTGATTATTCTGTTCGATCTTTCTGGTGCAAGATTGTGAGAAAATCTTTCTTTATTGTAGCCGAGAGTTCATTAATATTTTTCACAAATCTGCTATATCATTTATCAAGAGTTTCTCAGATTTTGAACACTCCGGTTTGTGCACTTTTGTGCAAGCATTGGTGACTTAGGGCGCGTTTATAGTGCCCGCTGGTTATTGTGCCGAGTCGAACCAAGAAGGAAAGCTGAAAAGCACTGCACATACAATCATATGAAATAAGCTCAAAGTGCATATATTGCCTGCCAAGCAAACAGCCGACTCTATAAACGCGCCCTTAGATATATTGTAAGCTTGGATATACTCTATCAAATATTGAATTCTTTAAAAAGTAACAGAGACCCAAACCTATATTTTAAAATGGATTGTTTATGTATGACTCATACACAATGGAAAGTTTTATTTTCTAATTAATATATACATTTGGGTGATTCAAAAAAGTCGACCATATTGTTTTTCTTAAAATCCCCTGTGAAATAGATTGATTGATTGAGATGATAAGAGATGCCTGTAAAAAATTTTCTTTTTTCCATATAAATAATTACATGTGAAAAATTATTTTTCAGCTTCTTATATCTTAAAAATCAATTGACGGATGTAAATGACAAAAAATATCTTAACAAATAACAAATAACACTCTACAAAAATGCCCAAAAACTTATTCACATTCAAAATTAAATGTATGTTATAATTACATTTTTTTCTCCAGTTTCCGGTAAAATAATTAAAGTTATCGTTTTTTTTGACAATATATTTTGACCAATTTAAAATTTTTTATATCATGTGTTTGATCGGGCTTTTTTGGTCTTATTATTTTTCAAATGCAAATAAAAAACAATTTTTATTTCATTTTTTTCCTATGACGTTTCGCTGGTTCTTTTCCAGCATCTTCAGGGATGAATTTATTGAATCTTAAATAAATATAAATATACATATATGTAATTTAATAATTTTTTAACTTATGACAACATTTTTAGTTATCATTAAATATTATAAAATGTTTGTTGTTCCTTGTAAATTCTACGAATTGTAATTTCTTATAAGAAAAAGTTATTAAAAATATTCTTTTAACAACTGCTGTTGCTGCTCTCCCTCTCTCTCTCTTTCTCTCTTTGTTTATCGCAGGCCTCGTAAGTATTATCTAACACAATAAAAAGACTTTTTCATTAATTCTTCCTAGAATAGTGGATTTACCAATCAAGTTATTTTGAAAGACTTTATAAACTTGTCGATTTTGATGTATGATGTCTTTTTTTGTATAATATTTAATAACTTTAACGATTTTACCGGAAACTGGAGAAAAAGAGTAATTATAGCGAGAACGAGTAAATTTTTAAAAAAAAATTATTGGGGCCATTTTTTTTAGAGTTCAATTGTCAATTCGTTTTAAAGATATAACAATCAAAATTTGAAAAATAATTGTTCCCATGTAATTTATTTGGAAAACAGAAAGTCGCGATGCGTGACCTCTAAATATTAATATTAAGAGTTACGATTTTTACAGGCATATCTTTTCAACTCCCTGAATCTATTTAACAGGGAATTTGAAAAAAACCTGACTTTTTTGAATCACCCTAATAAACATACATACTTTGTGTTAGAGGCTTGTTTATATTAAGGCGCATACATAATATGCGAATAATTGTATAATGATAATCGAATACAAAATCACTACAAAGTTAAAAAATAATAATAACTTTAAAATAACTTTTCCTTTTAATTATTTGGTCATATTTGACAATATATTTTAACATATTATAACATTGGAAATCTTATTACTTACATTTTTTTTCTAATTTGTTTTATTATCATAAATATATTAAGTTCTTTATGTTTAAATAAATAATTACATATGACCAAGAAATTAAATGGAAAAGTTATTTTAAAGTTATTTTTAACTTTGTAGTGATTTTGCAGTCGGTTTTTTTTTAAAGTTTTTATTTCTTCCTTTTTAAAGAATATGATAAAATTTCCAAAAAAGTGTATAAACTACATAAATACATTTGTTCTTAAAAAATTTGTTCTATTAAATTCTAAAAGTTTGTTGGTTATTTCAAATATCTGTCTCTTAAATTTAAATTAGATGTCACGTGTTTTGTAATAACTACACGCATTCTTGTAACGAATTTGATTACCTTTCTAATATTGCCAGAGAAACCGACGAACTTGAGAACCTCCTCCTTTTTGAAGTCGGTTAATAAACTTTTGTCTATTGCATGATGCATCATGAATTGTTCATGAGCTCTATCGATTTCTAAAAACCTCAAAAAATCGTTTTTCGTATAGAATAATTTGTTTTTATTTTACTTTTGGTCAACAAAAATAGCACCTATTAACTTTATTTTTTATATCTAATAACAGCGTAAGGCTATATCAGGGCCACAACCAGAATTTGGGGGGGGGGGGGGGGGAGATGGAAAGGGGTTTGTAATATGTCGGACTTCCATACAAAAAAAATTTAACTATAGCGGCTATTGTGAAGTGGTTAGTGAGACCAATTTTTGTTCCTGGTATAAATGTCAGCTAGTACAAGCAACATCTTACTATTTAACTGCTTCAGCTCACTGTAGTAAATGGCAACTTTTGGGAGTAATATTTGCATATGAAAATATGGTAAAGTTAACAAACAAACAAATAATTCCACCACAATGATAATATACATAATCGTAAATAAAAATAAGTTTTTATAAAAAGTGTTTTTTTTATATTAAAAAATAATTAAAAATTTAAAAAATTGTGATCAATTGCCTGCTTTTTAAAGAAAAAAACCGTTAGTTAAAGGATTATTGTGATTAAGAATAACGAGACAAACCAAAACTATATTTTCAAATTCAATTTAAGCTTATTTTCAGCGAGTTTATTTAAAATAAAATCCACTGATGGCGTCATTTCTCTGTACATATTAAGCAATGTGAGACCGTTTAATGTATCTTGCAACATCGTGCTTCCTAAATAAGTTTTGAGTCAGTGAAGTACTAAAAGTGTTCGTTAAATTTCACACGAAGTGACTGGAAAAGTTACAAGAATGATTGGTAAATTAAATATATTAGAAAATATTTCTTTATTGTATTGTTCTAAGACTTCAAACATTGTAATTTTTCCATCGTTAGTTTTATTACTAACTTTATGCCAAACATTCATTTTTAAATCATCAAAATCTCCTTGCAAATCATCTTGATAAAATCCAGTTAGTTTTTCAATAGCTTCAAAAAAAGTTTGAATCCCAATAAGAATGTCTCCATGTTTTAAAATTGAAGCATACAAGTCACGCACCTCAACCAGTATGTCACGGCCACCACCCTGGTTCAAGCATAATAAATGCTTTCTATACAACATTATAATGTGAAATATCAAATTGAATTTAAGATAATTTAATAATAAAGTACTAGTAATTCAAGCACAGCGTCGTGTTATGACGAAATTTTTGGAAAGCTTTATTTAGGGAACTAAACGCCTTATCACTTCTCAGTTGGTCATTCAATGAGTGGCTCCACTGCAGAGGTGTTTTCCCATAGTTTATGCACTTTTATATTAAATACTCGTATATTATTAAAAATTAACAAAAACACTCGAATTTCACAAACTTAATTTTGCTTAAAATTAACCATCACCTGTTTTTGACAGATCTAGGAACTTTTTTGGTGAGAGAGATACGCTACCAAATAGAATAAGAAATTACGCTACCACCTTGTTTCTCATACCATTCTCAAGTCGAAGAATTGTCAACAATACCCCTAGTGGTCAGAACTACAACTAAGAAAATTTAAGCACATGTATTTTGAACGAATCATGGATATTTTAAAAGATTACGGTTCAACGACTGATTAGATTTGAAATTTATATTTTGGGTTTTCATTCTTTTGATTTAAATTGTGATTACTTTTCTTGTGAGTCACTTGAATTGTATCATATTTCTCTTTTTGCTACTTTAATTTGGGGGAGGGGTTTACGCCCCAAACTCCCCCTTTTGTTGCTCTACTGGGCTATATTATAGGTATATTAGGTATTTATTCCATATAAATATATTATATTAGTGCCTTACGCCCAAATATTCATAGTATAGTGAGTATACTGAAAGAAAATTTTGAGAAAATAGTAAGCAAGAAGTATTTTTAAAAAATTTTAAATTTTAACAAATAAATATTTATAATATATTAATACTAGCTGAAGTACCCGGTGCCTCCCGGGGGTGTGTAGCATTCAGGGCGTGTAAAATGTGTGAAGCGTGATACAACCAACAATGCGCAATCGTCAATGGATCCAATCTGAACCATAAATTTATTCTTCGGTAATAAAATATTTAATTTTTTGACTAAGGTTTCAGCCTTCAGAAAAGATGGAATTTTAAACAGATTCAAATTATCAAATAAACCTTTTTTATTACTTAGATATCGATATCACGGGCCATATTTTAACAAATTTACAAACGATGTTTAAAATGTGAAAAGCATAGTCGAACTTTGAATTCTAAGCTTAATTAGACCCGCTTTTTGCAGGGTGCTTGGAAAGTAACCTACTCACCCCTATGTCAAATATCAATACCATGGTGCAAATATTTACTGAGATAATGTATTAAAACTAAGGTGAATCGCCCTCGATTCAAAAAAGTTAGAGTTTTTTGCAGTATTTGTACAACAGCGCCCTCTGGCTTTCGAGATAGTGTAATAGATATAGCGCCAAAATACTTGCAGTACTTAAAAATTCCTTTATACCGATTTGTAGCCGTATAGAATGAGCGGTCTTGGAGTTTCTCACTACTTCTGAAGAGATTTTTACTACAGCACCCTCTGGTGTTTCATATAGATCAGAATATTCACTTACTTACTTAGGTGGCCATAACAACCCGTGTGCGGGTTTCGGCCGACCTGATCAGCTCTCGCCAGGCGCCTCTGCTTTCCGCACACCAAGTTCATTTGGATGAGATAGTGATTTTGCGAAGAAGTTTTCTCTCGAACATGCCCAAAGCAGCTGCTCCAGTTTGCGAAACTACCCATGCCTCAGCGCCATAAAGACGCACAGGTAGAACGAGCGTCTTGTAGGTTGTTAGTTTTGTCGATCGAGACAGGGCTCTGGAAATTAGTTGCTTACTGAGCAACTTACCGTAGTAGCACCTATTAGCAATTATTGTTCTTCGCTTTATCTCCAGGCTGACTTCGTTGTTGTTAGTAATTGCGGTGCCAAGGTATACGAACTCCTTGACTACTTAAAAGTTATGGCTGCCGGATGAAACGTGGGAGTCTAGACGTCGCGCTCCCTTGTTTGTAGACAGCATATACTATGTTTTACCCTAATTTATCGTCAAACCCACTTTGGCTGATTCCTTTCCGATAACGGCGAAAGCAGCGGTAACATGTCTCTTGGTTCTGCAGACAATATCAATATCATAAGCGTACGCAAGGAGCTGCACACCTTTGTAGAAAATAGTGCCATTACGATGCGCACCGTCCTTTCGTACGATCCCCTCCA
Organism: Coremacera marginata; assembly: GCA_914767935.1. Taxonomy (NCBI): domain Eukaryota; kingdom Metazoa; phylum Arthropoda; class Insecta; order Diptera; family Sciomyzidae; genus Coremacera; species Coremacera marginata. The sequence goes on from OU612047.1 coordinate 162,030,542, forward strand.
TGAAAATGTTGAAGAGATCGCAAGACAGTCGCTGTTTTCTAATAAGTATAATTTTCTTAGTACATCCATATTTTTTATTTTTAAAGATGTGTTTATATGTTTGGTGTCATTCAAAATAAAATTTATTATTGAAAAAATTTAATTTATTACGCGGAATGCTGAGAAATTTGCACTCAAAATTGAAATTTGGTAGTTGCAACCGATTGATTTCATCTTCACACGAAAACAGCTCGGTAACGGTTAAGTCGTTGGGGTTTATTGATATACCGTTAGAAAGGCGATTTTATTGAGCTATCAATGAGCTCAATAATCAAAATAAATTTTATGTAGGTTAGTTTTCCTGCTAGAAACAATAACGTGAATCAAAGACGTCAAATCACCCTGTAGCTCTTAAGAACGTGAAAATAGACCCCCCCCCCTCTCACACGATTTTTTGCTCAGCTCGACATAACCTTTCACCTCCGTAAATAGTTGCACTCAATTGCGGGACACCCTGTATATATATAATATAATTTAATATGTGCTAGTCAAACTAAGCATAAACAATTTTTATTTTATCTTCATGCTAAGGTTAAGGCAAAATTTAACAATTTTTATCTTTAGCGCTTTTAGTTAATATATAAAAATAATTTAGATTGCTTGGGGGTGGTTAAGTCCCCTGAATTGCTCCCTCATCTACGGCGTTGGGTTCAGCTATCCCCCTTATTTTTAATAGTCGGCTTTATTGTTATTTATTACTTAAACTTGTTTAAACTATTGATTTTTATTTACAACTATCCCAGTGGTCCGCGGCTTCTCCCGGACGTTCCAGCAACCATACTTTTTTATTTGTGGGCGGTGAAAGAAGGTGTGGCAAACATTTTTTCCCGTAAACCATCTCGTGCTCGAAAACAATCTACTGCCAAAATTTCAGCGCAATCCTAAGGCCCTAAGTTTTGGACCTTAATGGTTTCTTAAAAGTGTTCGTAATTATAGTGCCCACGCCCATTTTTAGTTCAGTCACCCACGGTAAGCATACAAACTTAATTACCAAATTTCTGTCTTATGCGACCAAAACCGTCTGAAATATATCATTTTCATTGATTTGTGGGCGGTAAAAGAAGACATGGAGACCCAGTTTTAGTACAGTTGTCGAAAGTAACCATACAAACTAAATTACAAAATTTTAATCTCATACAATAGAAACTGTAAATATTGCATTTTTATTGATTTGTGGGCTGTTAAATGGGGCATGTCTTAAGTTTGAGCGAAATCCGTTCAGCCGTTTAGATTTGTATAAAAGTCAAACAAACAAATAAACAAACAAACAGAAAATCCTTTTTATTAATATAGATACTTATAGATAACATTTTTTGCCATTTTCACCATCAGTCATATCAAAAACGAACTTTAGTCGGATATTTCATTTTAAGTCATACCCAAAACCAACTCCAGTCGGCCATTTTACTTTTAGCTCTACCCAAAACCAAATTCAGTCGGTCAGTTCACTTTCAGTCATACCTTAAACCAACCTCAGTCGGACAAATTTGCATTACCAATTGCAAACGCAAAACCAATTGCATTCAATCCAAAAAACCAAATGCAGAGACAGTTTAATTTTTAGTCGGTCATTTCTTTAGCAATGCGAATTTATTTCCATTCGCTCAGTCTCTTTTAAACTTGTCCTATTTTTTCTTTAAACAATTGGAATGAATTGAAGATTTTCAACTTAAATTGGTACAGAAAATTATTATTACTTTTTATACATTACTATTTTACTATTACTGTTTTATTTACTATTTAATATTTTATACTTTTAGTACATTAATATTACTATTTATAAATTATTTGTATTATTATTAATTCAAACATTAAAAAAAAAGAGTTATTGAAATTGTAAAGCTAGTAAATTATTAAAACAAACCCGGAAATAAATTTTTAAGTGCTGATTCGGTATTGCTGAAAAAGTATTACTTTCTTTTCATTTAAAGATGGACTGCCTTTAAGATTCGGACGGATGAGTAACTTTGATTAATTCGATTTTGTTGTATCAAAAAAAAAAAAAAAATCAGGACTGTTGTATAAAATTCAATCGGCCAAAATACTTAATATCTCCTCTTATCAACATGGTCTCGGTGCGCCCCTGATTGTACTTTCTTCTGAGCGAGCGAACTGGTGGCGAATTCATTAGGAAAGTAAATGTGATGCAAATTTTTATGAAAACACATATGTTTTTGACATTAATTTTGTATAAAATTGTATTCCAATGCTATTTAAATTTCAAATTTGATTCACCATTTAATTTTATCAATATAATCTTTACGAAATAAGTCAAACTTATCCAATTAATTTTATCAATATAATCTTTATGAAATAAGTCAAACTTATCCTAGATTCAATTCACCCAAAAGTATTTCTTAATGCAATGTTTTTTAACTTTGTCAAATACTTTTCAATAAAAGTAAAACTATATACAAAAAAGGATATATAAAATTAAGAAAAGAGAAGAACATATTTTTTCTTCACATTCCTTTCTTTTGTTTGTTAACGAAACTTCCCTTACGATTTGGTATTGTATTCGTGCACGAAAAATTCTCAACGTTTCTGTTATGAGTTCATGCACGATTTTAGAACTTTTATATGAGATTTTCTTTAATGAAATGTAAATGGCCGAATCAGCAAACATATTTCATCAAAGATGAAGAAGAATCGTTCATGAGTCATTTATCAATTCTTTAAATCTTGGAATACCGGATAATTTTACATTCATTTGCTTATTTATCGCTGCTTTTTTAGTTTATTTTTATGTTGGTTTGAATTATTTCGTTATCATAACGTACCCTTTAATTTTTGTTAAAAATCAATGCATGCCTACTATTTGTACTTTATTCACTTCTAACCCATACCTACAAATCTTCGTTCTTATGCTGTTCCTACATATTTGTTTCACGGTCTTAAAGACCTATTTTCGGTTTGTGTTGAGCGTCAGCTTGTATCTCTCACTACTCAATTCACCTAGAGATACATCATGTGTTTTGTTGTCATCCTTATTTTTATCATCTGCTGTTTGGTTTTTTTTTCTGGTATCTTCACAGATACGTATAACACACTTACACATACCACACACATGTACAACGTATGTTACCCTTGTCTGACTTGCTTCGAGACTTCCGTTTCATTCTGAAAATACCAAAGACACACAACTATGGATGTGTGTATATGCGACATATACTTCGCTCTGGATACGCTCCAAGCTACGTATGCCTGGTTTGTTTGGCACACTATAATATGCAACATTATTATTATTATTATGGGTTCGTCGGGAATAAGGGGCAGAGGGGGAGGGGGGGGGTGGTGATGGAGCTTCGCGCCTTTGTTTTCAATACATACTCGTAGCATGTTGTTTATGTGCGTGTAGCTTGTCATGTTAACACGGTACAAACAAACAATGAAACATTCTCCTCGTTCGGGGGTGGATTCATGTTTCGTATGTATGTGTGTACGTGTGATGACTTTGGTGAATTTGTTTTATGGGCCATTCAAAGCTTTGTAGAGCTTTTAAAAATGGCGTATTTTACAGATTGAAAATGTTTTAAACATTATGTTGAAAGCCGTAGACAAGCATATATTTACACATGCATGAAATTGTGTATGTATTCACTTGTATCTGAGCAATCGTGTAAGTGTGAGTGTGCGTGCGTTTGTTGGCAAATGTAAGTGAATATGTTTGTGTGAATATACAAGCTGAATATACCATATATTATATGTTTATTATTGCTATTATTTATTAATAACATTTTCACCCTTGTTTGCTTGTGATGGATTGAATATGGATTGATATTCGCCAATATATTTGTTTTTGATTATGTGCTCTATTATCTGTTGGGGCTACAGTTAAATAAATGCATTGAAATTATAATCGCCCTTGGCGTGTGTTTATATTGTACTCTATAGTTAATGAACCTCTACCTCCTTCGGCGAACTTTTTGACTTGTGCTATGTTGTGCTGTGCTAGCACCTGGTTGAGTTGCGTTCTGACATCATTCGATACCGTCGTGATTTCACAAAGCATTCACTGGACAGTTCACTCAGCGATGTTTGTATAATGATAAAATATATTAAATAAAATTCAATAAAATTAAGTATGCTCGCGTGTGCGCCGGCTGCTGTTGCCAATGTGGGGGAATTGGCAATTTAATTAAATCAAGTTTATTGACAATCGTCAAAGTGTCGTCATATTGTGCATGTCGCGCATTTTTTTATAGTTTATTATTTTCGAACTATGCATTTTTTTATACGCTTTGCGTTGGAAGTGCACTTGAAAACTATATTTAATGGAGTGGGAATTCGGAAAAAAAATAATTCACACAACTAAATTAATTGTAATATTTATTTGTAAACGATTCTTCAGTAATTTTCTTGAATTATTAAATGAGCCATGAATTTTGGAGTATTCAAAAAAAAAAAAAAAAAAAATAAAAGGAATGCACACATTGCAACACAACGATTTTGAAGAGAATTCTTTGGTGGGTAAATTTTTCACACATTAACTTGTTTGGGATTACAAGTACATATTCATAACTGTGAAATTTTTCAACGATTTGTTAGTCGTGACTTCAAAAAGGTTAATGCTGAGTAAGTACGAAAAAGCTGTAGTAGCTGATATATACAGTATATGAAAATAAATGTTCCATTGCAAGCAACATAAAATAATTATGGACTGCACTTACATTAAAGTTCTTGTCTAGTTTATTAAATCAAATTCTATACAACTATATGTGAATTGGCTCTGCTTGACTTAAGCAAATTTTGACGTTATGATGGTTTCTTCAAATTCCAGACGATGATGGTCCAGTATATATAAAGTGGTGGAGTTCAGGCTAATTTAGAGAGTTCAGGCTTCTATTCATTGTAAATGGCAAGTGTTCTTTTCAAAATGCATCTGTCAAATATGAGATGAATTTTATACCTAAAAAAGGTAAGCACAGTATTGACATCTTGTATTTTGCGTAAAATCATATAAAGAATCCCCTTACTTTCTCTTTTCAAACAATTTTAAATGTTATAATAGTGAAGTTGACTAAAAAATGGAGATAAAGTAATCTGACAGAAGAGAACTGCTTTGCTAATTTTTTCATTTCAAACGTTAGTCCTAACGTTTTAATACCAATATCAATATAAAATTGAGGACGTACAGTACTGGTCAGACAATTAGTAGACTATTGATTAAAATACAGGGCAATAATACATAATAATGAATGCGTCCATTGCAAAAAAAGAAAAAACGTACACAAAGAGATTTTCATGCTTTGTTTTTAAAGTTTCTCAAATTTTCCCTTTAGAATAGTCGATTAATGTGAGCATTTATGGAGAATTCAAAGCCGTTTTTAGGCCATGCAGAAAATAATTTTTTTCAGTTTTTATATTATTTTGGTATTGAACACCACACAATAGAAATACGAACGAAATCACTAAACATATAAAAATATTTTAAATTAAAGCTTTTTGTCATGTTCATGAAGTCACTTAATAATTTAAATCGATTTTTGAGAAAATTGGCATTTCGGTTAAAGAAATAATATCTTTTTTTCCAAAAATACCTAGTTACTTTAACAATTTGAACGTAAAAAAAAGTAAAATTTTTCTCCAAACAGGTAACAACGTAGAAGTAATTTACAAAGTAGTAGGCTTGCAATAATGTATAATAAACAAAGGTAATAAAAATAAGCAATTCGAAAAATAAAACATCAGGGTGGCGTTCAATACATTTTATGGGGTTCAAAAAATTTTATTGCGCTTAACCAAATAATGTAGAAGATTAACCAAAGGCAAATAGAAGATTAACAACAAAAAAAAAGTGTATTCTTTAAAAAAAATAATTAAAAAGGAAATTAAAACAAATATGGTATTGGGTATCTTTATAACACAAGATATTTTCTCATCAACTAGTCTTGACTTCTTTGTCTCTAATTATTTTTATTAACAGTTTTTTAATTAGAATCGTCGGTATAAGCGGCGGTATACGAGTCTTTTTTTACTTTTTTTTAAAGCCTATTTTCACGATTTTTGATTCCATTGCATGACAGTTACATAGTTTTCCGGACACCCAGAGTTTTGCATTGCAAAAGCAAGAGAGATTTCTGCGCACTATTTCACCTCTGGATCTTGCAACTATTTGCTGAATATTTCTCTGAATAAAAAAAACGAAATGGCCAGTTCGGCCCTTGAAAGGACTTTGACCGAGCTTCTTATGATCCATTGTGTTATGTGTGATGTGAAATGTTTGCACACAAATGATCGAGAACTGGACCTACAAGTTTTATGCCGACTCCGAACGGCTAATGTGCTCAAAGAGCTTTTCATGGCAGTTTTTACTCTCTGAGGTTTGCCATTGTCTGCAGAGAGGTGGCGACTGAACAGCAAAATTAATTCAATTGGAAAAAGTTTCTGTGTCAGATGAATTGAACCAGGGTTCTGTAGCGTATGGGCCACACACTCTACCCACTGAGCCACGGCCACCACAATTCTGTCTCGCTTAATTATTCATCTATAAGACTATTTTTAAATGTGTATAGCTCGTGCTTGCACGAAGAATTGAACAAAAAAATCCCATTTATTTTGTTTTTAATTTGTCTGTCTATCACTACCCTGTAGGAAAATCAACTAATTTAAAAGTAGTTGATAAAGTAGTTTTTTGTCAATCACAACTAGTTGAAATTCTGACTTTTTTCCATAGAACGAACTAACATATTTTGTATGGTGATGTCCGCTAAATAAGTCAATTGACTTTCGTCTGCATATATTTTCAACTACTTGTTAAATTAGTTATATTTAAATTATTTTTTAATGACTTTAAAATAACCAATTGAAAACTATTACTGATGGCCTAAGGTTAATAATATTTGATGAAATAACATGGTTAAATATTTATAAACTTGTAATCTAATTAAAATTTGCAATTAAAACCTGTCAAAATTAGAGTAGTTACCGCCTTAATATAATTCAAAGTAGTTCATATACTGGTTTATTTTAAATTATTTTTTAAAAACAAGTTAGTTTGTTCCTATAGGGTAGTCTAGAGCAGTGCCAGCCAAAGCGTATACCCGCTGGCATTCGTTCTTTTGTGCTTCAAAGCACTTCGTGTATGAATTCACTCACTTATGATCTATCATCTGCTTTAGTGTTCGTAAAAATATCAAACACAGCAAGGCTGTGCTAATTTCTTTTGTTTTGTTGCTGTGAAAAGTATATTTTTGCCGTAGAATTACATCTTACAGCGTGATTTTAATGAAGGTCTACTTCGCAAATTTTTTCATGCACATGTAACATTTTGTTCACTTGTTGGGGTATACCTACAGCCTTTAATATGCTTCATATAAAAATAAAATATATGCCAAAATATCAGTTACATGGCGAATAAAGCGAATAATTAACTTTGGATTTTGTCACTTTTGTATTTAAGTCGCAAAATAGTAAAATCTAAGAAAAAAATAAAATTTTTTGTATGAGAAAAATCATGCATAAAATGCATGTAGTAGTTGCTTGTGTCGTTGTTATGGTTGTTGATTAAGTTCGTGCAAAAATCACGAAAGCAACATCGTGTTGTTTGTTGGAACAAATCATTTTACGAATAGTGCTCAGTAAATGCTTGTGTTGTTGTTAGTTAAATGTATGTAAAATTTACATATAAATATATATTCATATCAGTTGCTTTCGTTTTTGTGGTTTGTTATAATTTTTATTTATCTGCAGCAAGTTTAATACAATAAATAATACAGATGTATGTAGCTACAGATCCAGTGTGTAGCTACAAGAAATTGTATTAATCTACACTCAGAAAAAAAAACCAATTTTAAAATCAAAAACCCCACTTTTTGTTTTGAAAATCTAAAATTTCCTTAGTTATAATTAAATTCGTATTTAAAACAAAAATATATACCTTTGCCTTAAGAAACTAAGCATTTTAATTTAAAAATGACATTTTCTTTAAAAAAATTTCTGTTGAATTTTACGACGGTAATCGTCGGCAACGCTTTTACGACTGAAAGTGTCTAAATTTACACATGTACATTTTTAAATAGTTTTTGTTGAATAATATACAAAAAATGTTTAACGACTTACACGCTGATGTGTAAAAATTGAAACTCACTTACGTTTATTTTTCAACAAAACATGTGTAAGTGTATGCATGTGTAAATTTAGATTGCCTCATTTGGAAAAACGTTGACGATGATTGGTAGTTAAGAAGTATTTATATCAGGGCCGTAGCTAGAGAAACTAATATTTTTTTTCAAAATCAGAAAACGGTAAAATAATAATAAAAATAAAAACTTTTAGGGGGCATTTTGGAGTAAAATTTTTTCTAAAATTATTTTAAGAGATGAATTTGGATATTTTTAAAAATATCAAAAACATTTTGATTTTTTATAAATAATTTCGACGATACATTTTTCTTCAAATAGACAAATTATTGATAAATATGATTTCCCGAACGTTAACAAAATTTTTTTTATGATTTTACGATGAGTTTAATAGACATAATTTTTGTTGAATGATCACTAAAATAATTTAAAAAAAAATTTAGTTCAAAGAATTTTGTTAGTCCTGCGACCAATATTTCGCTAGCTACGGCCCTGATTTATATATTTTTAAAAATTTCTTCTTTTTTACACAAATCTTCTAGAAAATTCTGTTTCTGTTCTTAAGAACGAGTTTAAAGTTTCCATGTGAAACATTATATTCGAGGCAAGCTGAAAATCTAAAAGTATTTCGATTAAACTGAAATTCACAACATCACTACTCGTACATCGGCTGAAGCTGATGTAAGACCCAAAACCCTTTTTATTTGGATGGCATGGCAAAATAATGCTCATCTTGTTTATTTTTTAGCAATTAAATCATGATAAGGATTTCAAAAGCATTTGCCATTATTGAAATTTTAACATATGTTAAGTTCAACAATACACACTTGTGTAGCTTTGCACAAATTTTTTTAAAAATAAACATTTTTTTGTCATATTTTAAATTTGTACACATTTTGAGCTCAACATTACACATTTTTGTGTAGTAATTCAAACATTTTTTGGTGTATATTTGAAGTTTGCATACCTTTTTGCTTAAAAATAAACAATTACTGTTTCTTTTCATAAAATGAGACCTAAAGATCATACTTTTAAGCAACAACAGAAAATTCAACAAAAAACTACAGTCATTTTGATAGAAAATTTCAACAAATAATTTAGAGTGTAGCTAGTTCAACTCGTCGATGCTGTGCGCTTTCGCAATGTAATTGTTTTGAATGGTCATTCGTATTTTATTGAATGTTAGAACAAACGCCTGTTGAAGTAGTTTTTTTTAAAGTAATTTATGCCATTGTTCGATAGTAGCTGAGCTGGTGCATAGGAATATCGACATATTAGCATGCGAGTGGTCCAGGTTCAATTCCCGCGGTAGTAGCTTTGAAATTGAATATGAAGAATAATAATTATATGTCTATATTACTAAATAACCCACAAATATGTCAAGCTTACAAAAACATAATACCATTAGCTTAAATGAGTTTTTTTGATATATTAAATTTTAAAGAAAATTTTTTTTTTATACCAAATACTCCTTTTTGCTTAAAAAATAATTTTGTTTTTCTTTGAAAGAAAAAGTTCACTTTGATAAAAAAAGATCATTGGCACTAATCATGTGCGGAGCGAGGGGACAGAAGGGGTGACATTTCCCCCCTCCCCCCCTGAACACAAGAAAAATAAAAATTTTGTTAATAAATTCAGAAATTCAAAACAGTTTTTCTTATAATTTATTTTTTATTACAAACTTACGGCTGGCACATTTCTTATTTATTTATGAATCACATGAAAAGAATAATTTTTCCCTTTCCTGAACAAAATCCTGTCCACGCCTATAGCGCTAAGTCCAGTAAAATTTTCTTTTAAATTTAGTAAATTTTCTTTGATTTTAGTATGTTTTTTTCTGAGTGTAGTACGCAGGTTAACATATGCAGAGATTGCGCATGGTGGTTGTATATTTCATATTAAAATTACATTTTGTTTGCTAAAATTTACATTAATTTTTAACCAATATAAACATTTTTCAATTTCAATTTCAATTTATTTGAAAATAAAATATTACAGCAAGTAATGTTAGAGTTCTTAAAATTAACAATAATGAAAACTAATGTATATACATATATTAAATCCGAATATACGGCTTTCGCAATTTATAACATTAATTTAAATAAAAGATAAGCAGAAGAAAAAAATAACATTAGGTCCCAACTGCGACAGAGACAAAAAAAAAATGAGAAAAAAACCTGTAAGTTACATTCAGCCTTATTCCAGGATCCGGAGTAATAAATCTACAAACGTAAGACAACGCAACGAATACGCAAAATTTGCTATGCTCGGTTCCAAACAAAACGAAGCGGAATTTTGCCTTATTGAAATTTGATTTCGACAATTCGAAAACAGCTGTTTTTGACAGAAGTCAAAAAAACTTTGAAAGAAGTAATTAATGACAGCGTTTAATAAATAGTGTTTTCCAATTAATTCCATTGCAATTTCAATTTTTGCACAGCATGAGGAGGATATTCTTCATGAAAAAGCATTGAAAGTTTTTCGAAAAGTATGAAGAGACTACAGTCGTCGAGAAAAATCGTTTGAAATATATCCTATATATCCTACGTCTTTCGACATGTTTTGCCAACGATCATGCCGCGAATCGCCTCCAGATTGAATTATTTCCCGCCGCAACGAATTGGCTGGTATTCCAAATCAGGGGCCGAATCGACGCTTCCGTGAACGTACTACTTGAACGTAATTTTACGTGACGACGCTTCCGTTAACGTACTACTTGAACTTAATTTTACGTGACGAGTTGTCTATTATATTATTATATTGTGTATACAATATATTATATTATATTGTCTATTATCTATTAATAGATTATTGTGTTATGCTGCAGCATAGCTTCAGTTGTAATTAATATTGAATCAATCACTCTGCGTAACTAAAGAGTTTGGCTCGATGTGTAGTGTAGTGACTTCTTAGTCGGTGGTATCGGTGGGAGTGGGTTCAAATCTCCACGGCAGGCGAAGGTAAGATTTTTAATTTGATATTTAATTTAATTCAATGTTCTTATTATACTAAACGCAAGCAGCAAAGAGAAGCCGAGAGAAGCCGTTAATGTTATGAAGCTCCATGTACTTAAAATCACGGATATAACATTTTGCGTCTTTGTCGCAACACATAAAAGTCTTTGTGCCAAAGTACATTTTCTTTACTTTTACGGTTTTTCCATGCTTTTTTTAAGACGAACGTCTTTGACACAAGAAATTAATTTTTTGATTCAAAGCATATACTATGTATTGTTCTTGGGAATCTAACAATCTTTGTGTCTTTGCCGTAACGATGTTCTGTTTTTGGGCACAATCTAACCAATAAAATTCTTTGTAGCAAAGTGCATTTTTTTGGTCTTACGATTTTTTCCCTGGGTGTTTTTATATATAAATATAAATTTACAATCAAAACAAATTTATCACCGAATATATTAAAAAAAAAAAATTGTAAGTCTACACTTACGAAACTGTGTCTTTTTGTAACAGAACAAATTTTTTAATACATTCAAAAAAAGTGCTAGTATAGAGTTTGACTACCTCTGGTCTAAAGTGTTACCTTATTGATAACTACAAAGCATTCCATTATTTATATCCTAACAAAGACATAATAAAATTGAGCATCATGAAAGTGTTTTCGTGACTCATTTAAGAAATTTTCTCGCTTGTTAATGGGAAAAATAAATCTGATGGGGTGAGTGAAGCGTTTATGAGAGACTGCGCGTAAAAAAACAAAAAACCCTCGTACATTTCCCGAGCATCTCGATGAAGCGCGCTTCATGATGGGATAAATTATTTGTGAAACAGATTCCAGCAGCGTCTGGCATCAGCTGTGCTATCGGAGCGCGCGCATAAAAACTGCTACAATTTTTCTTGCTTTTAGGGGATTATCTTGGCTTTTTTTCATATTATTATTTCCATTGATACATGTTCCTGTTGAAACACAGCTCAGAGTTGCTTCTTGTCAATGAGCTGGCGAACCGCTTTTTCGTATTTTCTGTTTGTGGTCGTTGCTGATGAGGGCGTTTTGTTTGTTATGATGATCCTGGGAGCTGTAATAAATTTAATATATCTGCACTTTTATGATCTAGGATTTGCGCCTTAAACGCAATGATGATGATGATGATAACGACTGCGTATGCACTGAATCTTCGTGTTGCAGTTTATTTAAATAATATAATATTGTTTAAATTTTAAATATATACAAACTATGCAATCCGTTGTGCCCAATTGAATTTTACGCTTAAATTTGCTCCACTTAGAGAGACTTTTTCATGGTCCTTTCAAGTACCCAGCCCCCAACACCCACATTCATATGACTACTTAAAATTAATTAAAATTCAGGCAACATTTTCTGTGTCGTCTGTCGTGTTAAAACACATAATCACAAGGATAACACGGGCGCTTAATGTGACGAGGCGGCTTCATTTTTACCAGGGTCGTTATACGTTGCGGTAAAGCATATTTTAATGGGTCGCTCCACCTCTACCCTTTACTGCTTTGAGTTTAATTTCATTGTTGCTGTTGTGTTCGTTCTACAACGTTGTTCAAATTAATTTCAATAATTATTTCATTTAGCACAAAGTAAAGGATCCTTTATAATAAAACGGTCGCACACCATGCGAAAGCCAGGAGCTCATGTATGAGTGGCACGGGGGCAATTCAAATCAGAGTAAATGAATAAAGGTTCATTTAATGCCTCTTCGGGCGCTTTGGGATGTGCTTGAGATGTGGAGCCGCATTGCACAGCCGTAATAATTATGTGAACATATGTGTACGATTTGGTTGCTGTGCCCGGCATACCAAGTTTTCTTGTTTGTCTTAATTGCAACTGGCTTCTTTTTTTCTTTTATTGCCATCATATAAATGTACACATTCAGTGTTGTAAATACTTGAAAGCTAATTCTTAAATTAAGCAGTTAAAAGAATATTTGAGTGGGTAGCTGTAAAACAAGTAAACCGGATGAACTTTCAATAAGCAAGATGAAACATATCCTTGTATGACTTTATAAAAGTTTCAACTTGTCCTTAGAGCAACCCGAGGTGCTATTAAGGGATACCATACAGTCCGTAGCATAGCCACTTAAATTCGAGCAAAGTCACTGCTTCGCGAAAGGTTTAGCTTCTCCTACTGACAGAGCATTGTTCCGATTTCATCGTTCATCGTTCAATCTCACCCTTACTCACCCACATCGCCCACAGATGCTTCTTTACTGCTGCTAGTTGCCGTAAACACTTTGTGACTTTATGACGCAAACAATTTGTATGCCCCTCAGCCACTTCTGTTGAGTCAAATCATTTCACATAATTAGGGATCATTTAATAATGGGGTGACATTAATTGGTACGTTTACCATGGCGGTGGTTGTTGGTTGTGCCTTCCGCAGAGCCTTTGTTCGAGCAGAACTGCTCTGGGGCGGCTAAGCGTTGAAGGCGTTTTATTTTGGCTTGTTTTATTGGCTTGTTCGCATAAAAGTGGAGGTACTTAAGTCGAATTCTGCTTTGTTGATCGCAATGGGACCTTCCTGCCTGCTGCTTCATTTGTTTGCTAATTGATTAGGTCTTTTTTTTTTTCTTTTTTTTTTTTTTGTAATAGCAAAGCTTCATTGAGGTGCGTTTCCCAGTTGTCCCCAGCTAATCTTTGCTGCTGGACGCCCAAGTAGTGGATTGTGAACGTGCTTTGGTGGCAGCAAGTGCTGGCAATTAATTTGCGGACAATTTTGGTTGTTAATTGATATGTTTTATTTTTGTGGTAATTGGTAAAACAAATTGGCCGTTAGAGAAGCGATATTATTTATACTTGTGGAATGCTCTGGCATTGGACTATCGTTTAAATTTAATGATGTCCAATTAGGGGCTTATAAATAGCACCATGTTATCTTAGCTTGTGAAATTGTTGTTCTAATTGAACAATTTTAATTACAGCTGTTAATTTATGACATAAGAATTGCAAGTATAAGCAGATTCCTGATCCGCCTTGCCAGTCGCTCTTATCAGAAAAATTATGCTACAATTTTAACTTATAACGCCCATCAAGGTTGTGGACAATGGAAGGTTTTGTATTGAGTGTTCCGTTATGTCGGAGCAATATAAAAAAATCTAAGCTAATCTAGCTTACTGTTACCCTTACAAGAACTCCACAACATTATTATAAGGTCGACTGTAGAATGGTCAATCGGGTCTATCAAGCTCTACAAATCTGCGGGGTCAGATGGAATCCCAGCATCATGCCCTGGCTTATAGCAATCTTCACCGGCTGCCTCAAGACAGGATATGTTCCAAAAATTTGGAAAGAAGTGCGAGTTGTTTTCATTCCTAAAGCTGGGAGACCGATACACTTAGCACCAAAGGATTACAGGCCTATCAGTCTCTCATCGTTCTTGATGAAAACGCCAGAGAGAATAATAGATCTTCACATAAGAGAATCTTTGAACGATAATAATCTCTGAAGTGCGCAACGCGCCTACCTTAAGGGCAAAGAGGTGGTTTCGGTCACATAAAGCGCCCTTTCGGTCACAAAGAATATACTTTAGCAACGTTTATAGATATCGAAGGCGCATTTATCAATGTAAATACAGATTCTATAAGAAATGCTTTAGTAGACAAAGAAGAACAGTAAAATAACACAATGGATTTATAAAATGCTCAATAGCAGGCGTATAAGCTCACAAATGGGGATGAGCGTTGTGAGGAAACAAGTCACAAGAGGCGCACCGCAAGGAGGAGTCATATCCCCTTTTCTCTGGCTGATTGTGGTTGACAAAATTCTCACTATACTCATAACTGGAGGAACAAAAGTGGAAGCCTTTGCCGATGACGTTGCCATCCTTATATACGGGAAATAGCTGGTAACAGCTAGCGAACTAATATCTGGAGCAATGAGGTATTGCGGTAGGCAGAATCGAATGGACTTGGTTGTAAACCTAATAAAGACCGAAATAGTTCTGTTCACAAGAAGAAGAAAAATAGAAAGTTTCACTTCACGGAAACTCAACGAAGTAGCTTTGAAGCTTTCCACGAAAGCCAAATGCCTTGGAACTATTCTTGGTAACAAGCTGAGCTGAAAACGCAACACAGAAGAAGAAGAAGAAGAAGAAGAAGAAGAAGAAGGAAAAACACAATGTGTGCTCTATACGCATGTCAGAGAACCTTTGGCAGGAAATGGAAGCTGCGACTGCACATAGTCCACTGAATGTGTACCGAGATCGTGAGACCCATTCTAACCTACGGCTCTCTCGTATGATGGACGATAGCGCACAAAAAGAGCTACCTTAGTTCCCTAACAGGAGTTCAAAGGTTAGCGTGCATAGAAGTAACAGGAGCCATAAGATCTACGCCACAGGCGGGTCTGGAAATGATGCTAAATCTTCTCCCCATAGAAGAGTTAAGTGTTCAGCGACCAAGAGCGTGATTCACCTCAACGAATCACAAGCCTGGAAGAACAATACATTCGGATATGCATCTATTTAAAATCTCTTTGGAACCGAGGAATGAAAAAGCGCAACCGACTATATCATACCCAGTGTGAGATTCGGTACAAAATACACCATATCCATCCCCAGCAGACAAGAAATCTCCAATTATATACTGATGGTTCCAAAATGGAAAACGGAACTGGATCGGGTGTATACTGTGAACGCTGCAAATCAAAGAGTGTTACAAACTCTCTGATTACTGTGCATTTTTTAGGCAGAAATTAATGCTATTTATTGAAAAAGCTGCACAGGCCATTCATAGGAAAAATCTTACCCCCACAAGGATAGCAATTTTTGTGGACAGCTAAGCGGCCATCAGAGTAAAGTGACGAAGACTCGAACGGTGCAAAACTGTAAACTTGCACTGAACAGTATCTGCAATACCCATATTGTTGGGTTCCCGAACATAGCAATATCGAAAGGAAACGACGGAGCTGATGAACTGGCGAGGCGTGGAGTAACCGCAAGTACTGATACAGATGTGCACATTTCAATAGACGTCGTCAAAAGGAGTGTAGCCCTTAAAGCCAGAGATATTACTAACACAAACTGGGCTTCCAGAGGTGACTGCAACATATCTCGAAGGCTTTGGCCGGAGCTAAATGAGAAAAGAACTAAAAACCTTTTGCTTTTGGTCTAACGAGAAATCCACATTCTTGTTGGAGTTCTAACAGGTCATTGCCCCATTAGGGTAATGGCGAATAGAATGGCCTTAACAGCGCCAGACTTCTGTCGGAGCTGCAAAGATCCGGAGGAAACGGAAACAATAACTCACCTACTATGCGAATGTCCAAATCTACAGAATCGTTGACTCTGATATATGGGGAACAGATTCTTCAAAGACTTAGAAGAGTGAGGGAACACACCACTGCTAGACATCTGGAGGTTCATAAAAAGCACAGCATGGTTTGAGGAACAAATTGAAACAATGGTTTAACATGGTACTACAAACATAAAAAAGGATTCTCAATGGACCTATAGGCCCCGAAACGTTTCAGTTAAGTCCGGTTCACAGTGTGAATGAACTTTTCTTTTTGAACAAGGTGGTATAACTTAATGGTTGCTCAAACGTTTTGATATATCATATCTACCACCCGCTCAGTGCGTAGAATTTGGACATAGGAAAATTTAGTTTGCATACATTGATCATCCTTCTGGTCTCGTTAAGATATAAAGGGTCGCGGTCATTTTAATTTTTTAATAAAACGCACTGTTTTGTTGAAATGTCCCTGAGTTGAAATGCCGATTCTTTTTATTGAGTTATAAAGTGGAGACATGGAGGTTATTGATGGACAAAAATATCACTCAAAAGTCCGCCTCTGGCAAAATTCTCGACCAATTGCTGTAATGGTCAGTTAAATTTCCTGTTTCAGTTTCGGAAGCGTTCGGGGCATATTGGCATAGACCATTTTCTTTCAGGGACCGTGCATTTCTCCATAACAAAGCCTCCATGTTTGCTGTTAACAGCTGTCATAGAGTTAGTACTCTAAGATTGCCACAAAAAAGTAGTGCATGAATCGAAATGTTAGTGAACAAGGGTACCTTTTATATGTATAATTATATGGATATAACTTAAAAAGTTTCAAAAGTCTGTGCCCCCATGAGCCTATACCATCAAACTTAGGTATTAAGTTCCATTAAGAAGAACAAATATGTAGAGTACTTTGAAATGCTATCTTCATGTAGAAACTCAGAAACTTAATGTAATCAAAATAAGTAAAGAGGCGTTTTTTAGCTCAAGGAGCCGAGTATGTATCCAGGCCGATATTTCAAATATGCAACCTTATGTAAAAATTACTGAAAATTTTAAAATTTAGCCATTTTAGGATAAAAATAATTAAAAAAAGGTCGAAAAAAACTCGGATCATTCCTACACAGAAAGAAAAATTACATTCTAAATTAAAGCTTAAAATTCTTATTTTTTACCGATATCGTACTTAAAAATTTAAGTAAGGTTCATACTCAGTTATTCTTAAAAGAAGTGGAAAACGGAATAGATTCAAAAAATTAAGCAAATATATCAGATTTGTACTTAAAACTTGCAGGTAAGTCAAGTAAAAACTTTTTACAGTGCGAATTAAGTTTTGTAACGAATATTATTCTAATAGTTAATTATTATACCTTATTATTTATTGAATTGAAATGAATTGTTATTTCTATAATTGATTTTAATTTTAATTGCCACCACTGTAAACTGAAAAAATACTCACCAACCGGTTTTCTTATTGCTTTATTTAAATGCACTCACTAAAGTTCTAACTAATACTCTAATCTCTTTCGCTGTCGCTCTTAATTACTCAGCCAAACCGTTTGCTTCAATATATTTAAGATTATATCGAGTCAAATTATTAGTTATGCTCAAAATTTTATTAAGCTTTAGTTTATGATTTAAAATAGTGAACGCTAGGAAACTTTAACACATTGGTAATCGAGACGTCAGGCAATAAAGACCAACATTGAAAAATAAAATTAACCTGCCTTATTATTTACAAAAGTACATATATATAAATAAAAAAAACATCAAGACGCAATGAAGACATAAGTTGGCTCTTGCGGCAGGTGTTAATTAAATAAATATAAATTTAGTGAGGACGGGATAACCGGACCACTAACAAACAAAATTAATAAAAAAAACTATAACTAAATCTATATATAATAAATCAAAAGTTAGGCAATTCTTACAATTGGCGCCCAACGCAAAAAACCTGCGAACATAAAAAAAAAAAGTTTTTGAATTGCAAACTTAAATACTAATAATTGAACACAAAGTAACCATCGACAATTTGCCGTTACCCTTATCGCCGTTAATTGGAGCTATAATTGCAGTTGCTAAGAACATCATTGTTGTTGTTGTTGCAGGCGCATTTTTTTTTTTTTTTCTTAACTACCGTTGTTTGAACATCATTGTTGTTGTTGTGTTTTGGGGATTAGGTGCTGATTGCTGGATAAAATATTAAAACAAGCCTTTGGCGATAATTGCCTATTGAAAATAATTTTACCAGTTGCAGAAAAAGTTGATTTTTTTGTGTTAACACAAAATGCGTAGAAGCCCGCGTAATACACCAACTAGTGGTAATGCTAATGCTACTAATGATGCAAATACGGCGAACAGTCAGCAAAACCAAAATGCTGTTAGCCAAAATAATGGGCCAGGTAACATACATTTGACAGAAGTACAATTTAGAGAGTTATTAGGAGGTCTTAGTATAAGACGAGAAAATATATCGACTTTTAGCACTTGTACTGCTCGTTTCAGTGGTGGAAGGTACAATACAAATGTCGAAGATTTTTTAGCGACTATTTTAGTATACAAAGAAGCTGAAAGTATTTCTGATTCTCACGCATTAACTAGTTTTCCACTGCTGTTAGAAGGTTACGCATCAGCATGGTGGCAAGGCGTTAAGCAAGAAGCCAAATCTTTCGATGAAGCAATAGAACTTTTAAGAAAAGCTTTTGCTCCACCTAAACCAGATTGGCGCATATTTAGTGAAATTTTTCAAGACAAACAAAAATTTAACGAAACAACTGACAGCTTTATATGCAACAAGAGGAGGTTATTCGCCCAGTTATCGGAAAAGTTAACGGAAAATGCTATGATCAACATAATTTTTTCTCAACTACAGTTTAAGATAAGAGAAAAAGTTTCCAGAGACAGCGTTAAAACATTTCAAGATCTGTTAGCTAAAGCCAGGGAAATTGAGATGCTGGTTAATGATAATAAGGTTCAAGTTAAAAGTTATGCTGAAAAGGATAATTTTAAATCCGCAGAAAATGTAGATAAGCCAATTACACGTTGTACTTTCTGTAGGAAAAAGAACCACTCAGCGGAAAACTGTTTTAAAAAGATAGAAGCAGACAGGAAAAAAAAATATAATGTTCAGGAAACAACCATTAGTTGTTATGGGTGTGGTGCAGCAGGGTATTACCGCTCAAATTGCCCAAACTGTAATACTAACGCAAAAAATAGTCCAGCGCCATTAGATTTCAATTCCATACATACAACTGTTGTTGGACGAAATGTTCCTACAGTTGATATAAACGTAAACGGTCTTAAAGGCGAGGCTTATTTCGATACCGCGGCCAGGACAAGCGTCGCAGGATTTTATTTGTACGAAAAACTTAAGATGATGAAAGTTGAGTTTCAAAAGGTATATGCAGAAATAATATTAGCCGATGGAATTCCACGGAAAGAATTTGTTTATTCTACTGTTGTTGATTGCATTATTGGAAATAGATTTAAGCGCATTCGTTTCATTTGTCTGCCAAATGCCAAAGATAATAGAACTTTACTTGGTATTGACTTCCTAAAACAATGTGGTATTGTGTTAGATTTAGCTCAAAGGAACTGGCATTTTAAAGATGATCCTTTTAGGCATTTTGATTTTAAACTGAATCAACCAAATGCCAACAGTGTTACGCTGACACATGCAAATATAAGTGAGCATAACAACACACCAAGCACAAATTATAAACACATAAATGATTTTCTTAATTGGTTTGAAAAAACGAACTTCGATTGTATCAACTGGTCTGAAAAAGCGAACTCTGAAACAGAAGGCTACATAACACCAAAACATGTGAAAACGAGTAACTACGACTACTCGCCTGCAGGCATTAACAACATTTTTAGAAACACGGTTCCCGTAGACTTTCAACCGAAAATTAAGAAAAAACACGATAATTTGTTTCCTCCGATGAAAAAACTGAAGGCTGATGAAGAACTTCAAGATAGTATCTTCCATTCTATAAATTTAAACTCTTTCGATATAAATCTACGTTTAGAAGAAGGACCGCATCTAAGCAAAAAAGAAAAAGAAAACTTGGAAAATCTGCTAGCTCATGAAAAAGATATTTTTGAGGATATCACAACGCCGATACCACATATTGAACATTATATAAAAACAGGGTCACATGAACCAATTTCTACAAGCCCATATAGAATCTCACCTAAAATGAAAGAACGTTTAAAAATAGAGATTGATGCTATGCTTAATAAAGGCATTATTTCTGAGGAAGAATCACCCTGGGCATTCCCGGTTGTTTTAATTCCAAAAAAGAATGGAAGCATAAGAGTTTGTGTGGACTACCGCCGCTTAAATGCCATAACCGAAACGGATACGTACCCACTACCTAGGATGGACGACCTACTGCATGCAGCTAAAACAACGCCGTACATGACCACTTTGGATTTAAAATCTGGATACTGGCAAATAAAAATTGCGGAAAAAGATAAACTAAAAACGGCATTTACAACCCCATTTGG
This sequence comes from Coremacera marginata, assembly GCA_914767935.1. Classification (NCBI taxonomy): domain Eukaryota; kingdom Metazoa; phylum Arthropoda; class Insecta; order Diptera; family Sciomyzidae; genus Coremacera; species Coremacera marginata. The sequence continues at coordinate 162,051,377 of OU612047.1, forward strand.
AATATACGTTTTCAATAGAATGCCCTTTGGCTTAAAAAACGCGCCAGCGACGTTTCAGCGGTTAATCGATAAATTTCGTTCTGGGTTGCCAAACATTTTAATACTTGCATATTTAGATGATATTATCATCTGCTCTAAGGACATTGTGTCACACGTAACTGAATTAGAGCAAACGTTTCAGCGATTGAGAGAATTTGGATTTCATCTAAATAGAGAGAAATGTTATTTTTGTCGACCGAAAGTAAAATATTTGGGCCATATTCTCACTGCGGATGGTCTGAAAATTGATCCTGAGAAAACGGATGCTATTATAAAACGTCCAAATCCAAAAAATGTAAAACAACTTATTTCATTCCTGCAAACTTGTTCGTGGTATAGACGCTTCATACCAAACTTTGCTGAAATATCAAAGCCGTTGTCGGATTTAACAAAAAAACGCTCAGTGTGGAAATGGTCAACAGAAGAACAAGATGCTTTTAATAGGTTAAAGCAGCTTCTCACGTCACCGCCTATATTGCAACAAGTAGATGAAAACAAACGTTTTTTCTTAAAAACTGATGCAAGCAATTATGCTATCGGTGCAGTTTTACTGCAGGGGGAGAAGGAGCAGGAGCACCCTATCGAATACGCCAGCCGACTTCTACTTCCAGCAGAGAGAAACTATTCAACAACGGAACGCGAAGCTTTAGCTGTTGTGTGGGCTGTGCAGAAATTTCGTGGCTACATAGAAGGTTCGGAGATATCTGTCCTAACAGATCATCAACCACTTAAGTGGCTTTTTAGTTTAAAATCGCCCACAGGACGACTCGCTAGATGGGCGCTACAATTACAAATGTATAATATTCAGTTTGGATACACACCTGGACGTCAAAATGTTGTTGCTGACACGCTTTCCCGGCCACCATGTTCATTGGAAAATCACGACGAAACAACCTGTGAGTGCATGTTCATCGAGATTGATTTTCCACATAAAGGGGCGGAAGAGTTCAGAAATGCTCAACTGGAAGATCCAGAAATTAAAAATATTATTATGTCATTCGAAAACAACGATGAGAATGTTTTGAGACACACAAGTAGAGGATTCATTATGGTTGATGGAGTTCTTTATCGATTTTGTGCAGACGAAGAGTCTGAAAATGGTCAGCTTGTTGTGCCAAAATCAATGCGCAACAATATTTTGTCAAATTATCATAATGAGCCCACCGCTGGACATTATGGCATTGATAGAACCATAAGCCGAATAACACCTCTTTATTACTGGCCAGGTATGAGAGCAGAAATTAAAAAGTACGTAAAATCATGTATTGAATGCAAACGCTATAAACCAACAAATCTGAAACCAGCTGGCTTACTTCAAACTGTGTCTAGTAACCAACGATTTGAAATCATAGCAGTCGATTTATTCGGTCCTCTTCCACGCACAACAGAAGGTTTCCAGTGGATTTTAATCGTTGAAGATATTTGTAGTCGCTGGGTTGAGCTATTTGCTATGAAAGAAGGTACAGCTGAAAACTGCGCCCTACTTCTATTGAACGAAGTTATTCTGCGTTACGGTGTGCCAAGGAGAATTCACAGTGACAATGGATGCCAGTTTATTTCAGCAGTAATGCAAAAACTCACATTCTGCTTAGGGATTGAGCAAACGTTTACTCCTGTTTACCACCCAGAAGCGAACCCGGTTGAAAGAAAAAACCGGGATCTTAAAATCCAGCTTTCTATATGTGTTGGTCAAGAGCATACCAAATGGAATTTGAAATTACCTGCGATTCGTTTTTCAATGAACACTGCAAAATGTTCAAGCACTGGTTATTCTTCGGCATATCTAACTTTTGGTCGTGAATTAAGGACTCCAACCGAAGTTCAATATGATTTGAAAACTGTTATACAATCAGAAAACTTCATACCACAAATTACCCCACATTTACTGCAACTTGCAGATACACTGAAACTAGCAAAAGAAGCAGAAGAGCTAAGTAAAGATAAAAACAAAGTATACGCGGATAAGAAAAGGAGACCTCAACCTACAATTAACATTGGTGATCGAGTGTTAGTGAAAACACACATTTTAAGCAAAGCAGCCCAAGGATTAACATCTAAGTTTGTACCTCGTCGAGATGGACCATACAAAGTAATTGGTAAAAAAGGTTCAGCCTGCTTCATCATTGCATTAGAAAATGAACCAGACACCCCACATTCGACTCATCACGTATCAGACTTAACAGTTTATAAAGGTGAGCAAGATGCACCAATATATCCAATCCAACGTCGTGGTCGCCCTAAAAATCCAACCTCACCATCAAATATAAATAAAACACAACATAATATCTACACGAATAAAAATGTTGCAGGTACAAACCTCAGCTTGCCACAACAAAACAACACAACAACGAATAAAATACTCCGGCCTAGAAAGCAAGTCGAATACAACTAAAATCCTGCCACATCGTCGGGACGACATCTGCAGCAGAGGGGGAGATTGTAACGAATATTATTCTAATAGTTAATTATTATACCTTATTATTTATTGAATTGAAATGAATTGTTATTTCTATAATTGATTTTAATTTTAATTGCCACCACTGTAAACTGAAAAAATACTCACCAACCGGTTTTCTTATTGCTTTATTTAAATGCACTCACTAAAGTTCTAACTAATATTCTAATCTCTTTCGCTGTCGCTCTTAATTACTCAGCCAAACCGTTTGCTTCAATATATTTAAGATTATATCGAGTCAAATGATTAGTTATGCTCAAAATTTTATTAAGCTTTAGTTTATGATTTAAAATAGTGAACGCTAGGAAACTTTAACACATTGGTAATCGAGACGTCAGGCAATAAAGACCAACATTGAAAAATAAAATTAACCTGCCTTATTATTTACAAAAGTACATATATATAAATAAAAAAAACATCAAGACGCAATGAAGACATAAGTTGGCTCTTGCGGCAGGTGTTAATTAAATAAATATAAATTTAGTGAGGACGGGATAACCGGACCACTAACAAACAAAATTAATAAAAAAAACTATAACTAAATCTATATATAATAAATCAAAAGTTAGGCAATTCTTACAGTTTTATTTGAATTGAAGTAAGATGAAGTAATCTTGACTTGAAGCCAGCGTTTAAAAACTTTCAGTTTTTTCAAGGCTCCTGCTACTGCTTTAGCTTGTGCTTTCGAAAAATCAAACAGTCGAAGCAGCATAAAGTCGTAGCAGACTGTTTTGCACTTATGAGTTTTGCTTATAATTTGTAACTTTTGTTTGATCACTCGATTTATTAAATTTTTTCAGTTGTAAAACTTATGCTTCGACTTACGAAAGTTCAACAACTGCTTCTGCTTCGACTTTCGACTTTTTCAGCAGTTTCAGTCAATCAAAACGACGACTGCCGAAGCACTTTGCAAACTATTCTAACTAGTTTTCTGCTTCTGTTTATACTGTGACTGTTAGATTTTTCGCAAAGCACAAGTTGAAGCAGTGGAATGCTTTGAAGTTATGAAAACCAGTTAGTTCTTAAAAAAGCAAAAATTTTGCGACTTTCGCTATTTTGACTGCAGCAATTTAATCACTGCTTGAAGCATGGCAGAATTATAAGGTAGGGCCGATTATCTGAGTGTCCTCACGTCAACGAGGAGTGGTTGGTTAATTGTCAAAACGACGAAATTCGTAGAAATTGCAAATAAAGAAAATATTTTATGTATCCAAGTTGCAAACAGTGCGGTCGCGTGTGTTAAATTTGTGATAAATTAAGTGAAAATATTATAAAAACAGTGTAATAAAAACTATTAAATGTGAAAGAAGTCTTAAAATTGCAAAAAAACCCGTACAAATTTTAACCTTAAGACAACTGCAAAACGTGAGCGTAAAGAAACTCAAGATGAACAGCAGATTTTGATATCTAGCCCACTTTATTCTGCTTTCTACTTCATTCCTCTCCGAGTCGGCCCTACCTTATAATTCTACCATGACTAGAAGTAATAAAATTTACTCTCTCAGCTTCACTTAAAATTATTTTCCACTTTTGGTTAACTTTATCGGTTATTTTGTAGTCTTGTCATGCAGATTTCTGATCATTGGCATCAGTCTGATTTGAGCGTTGGAAGGTGGTTGTTCTTTTATTTGTGTTTTAACGATACTATGGGTGAGAGTGTTAAAGTGGCGCCTACAAAGGACGACGACTCCCGCTTGCACGGATTTTACGATTAAATCAAGTATTATTCAAACTAAAATAAATTCATACGTTCTACGTGGAAGTACGTTTTGCACTCAATTAGATCCCACTATCGCCTTAAATCAATCCTACTTTTCTTGAAGTAAGATTATTTTTGTATAAAAATCAAGCCCAACCGGGCTAAACGAGAGATACAATTAAGAATTTAGCACTACAAAGTCCCGTTCTTGAATCAAGATTTTTACACTGGAGTTGAGAAAATCTGTACTTACCGTACTTTTGACACCTTTTAAATTTTTATTGTGAGTATAGGGCAAAATGAAATTTGGCAATCAATATCTTAAAAATACCATACATCTCATTTGGTGTCATTTGGTGTAAAATTTGGGTAAATGTTAGCTAGCTACCTCTTATGATATGACATTCAGTTCACAATACAGTGAGTGTATTTAAGATTTTATTTAACTTAACTCTTTCACCTTAAGGCAGTATTCTAGTGTTGAATTTTGAACAAACTTAAATTTGTTTTTTTTTATTTTCGAAGTTTAGACATTCAATAATATGCCCTTGAAAGGATTTTTGAAAATTCCGATTGTTTAAAGAGTTATAGACATTTTAGTGTAGTACGATCTAATGTAGTACGACTAGAACTCAAATCTTTAAAAGCTTTTTTCTCGAAACTACTTTTTCAACACGTTTGACATATCTTAAGTTCTAATGAACCGATTGACTTAGAATTTGGTATGGGTCTTTTTTATATATCTCCCTACCAGACGGATACCTAGGACTACAATTATGTAAAAATCTTGTTTTTCTATTATTTTTAAAAAATTTAAAAATATGGAAAAAAAGGCCAAGAAAATACTTCTTTCTTTCAAACAGTCGCCATTTCGAAAAAAAAAATTAAGTTTTTTTTCCTAGTCCGGGATATTTCTACATTTTTACTAATTAAGAATTTTTTTTTCAAATGACTAGAAGGGAAATCGTGTCAATATGGAGGCTCCCTTTTTTTACCAGCCTGTAATTTTTTTTATTTTTAGTTTTGGTTTTAATATTTTTGTGTATTATTAAAATATTAATAAACATACTTATAATAAAAAAAATTAATGCTAAAAATATTTTTAGTTATTAAAAAAAAAGTTCTTAAAAGTTAAAAAAAAAATAAAAATATTTTTAGCATTAATTGTAGAATTTTTAAAAACGCCCAAAATGGTTCCCTCTAGACTAGAAAACTGCCTTAAATAACCTTATTTAAATCTTACAAAATGTTCATTATTATATTTCACATATCCCTAATATTTTAAGATGGTTAGTTTAAGGGTTAAGGGCAGATTAAGAAGAATTAATTCACAAAAACTAATGTTCACTTGCTTCTCTTATCACGCTTTCTTCAAAAATTGTGATTGGATTACATTTAATACTCTACTGTTTTCAATTTATCAAACTAAGTTTCCTCATTATTTACCAAGTGTTCCAAAATGGCGTGTTAAAGCATCTGCGTGGCAAATCAAAGCTAATTGTAGGCAATTAATAACAACATTACATTGGAATATTTAGGGGTAGATATTCTGTCGGAATATTCATCCCTTGTGTTGTTGGTTGATTATTAGTAAAACAATGATTTTACCATAATTCTATAAATCCCAAAAATAAAGTTATATGAAAAAAAATGTTTTCAAAATATTTTTACAGTGTCTGCGAATCTGTCCCAATCCCACAGTCATCATCATTCGAACGATAAGGATGGAAAGAAGAAGCACACCCGGCCTACATTTAGCGGTCAACAGATTTTTGCTCTCGAAAAGACTTTTGAGCAAACGAAGTATCTGGCGGGTCCAGAACGAGCGAAGCTAGCATATGCCTTAGGAATGACGGAGTCTCAAGTGAAGGTAAGCTTAAGCTAAACTTTTAATTTATATAAAACTCAACTGAACAAGAGTTTAGGATAATGGCCAGCATTGAGTGGATATAAACAGTGCACGTGAGTCGTACGATACAGAGTAAAGACCGCTTTGGTCACGTCATTTTTGTACCCTCATATATCTGCATGTATTTTTATCTTTGTTTAAGTGTATGAACTTTAAAAAAATTTGCATATTTATTGAAACGCAAATCCAGCGGATTTTACAATATCCGGAAAAAGTTAAAAAGAGTACGTCGCCACTTGCGACGTCATCTTCTAGATTAAGGGGTGGTATGTATAACACCAACCTGCTCGTTGCTGCGACACACGTTTGCGGCTGCAGACTTAAATCGCATAAGCCCAGTTTTAAGTTGAATCTTGTTGAATTGCGTGTCTTCAACATTTGTTATCAAAACAAATCCTTTTGTCGTCAAATTTGTAGAAAACAAAACACAGGATCTGGCACAGGAAGAGACATGGTGGCAAACACGTGGCTTCAGCTGATTTTCTTAATTCTTAACCACGCCAATTTTGCGCGTGTAAAACATAGAATTTTAAATTAAAGCCTCACAACGGACAGTTTGCTATAGATGAGAGATATGTACATACCATATGTATATTAAATGGCACGTCGATTAAACTAAGAATATTATTTCTTTTACCGGTGACTATATTTCATGAGTTATTGCAAGTTATGAAAGAGAAATTCATATATAGCCAAAAGAATCAAATAGAATAAAAGGAAATCAAGATGATTTCTTTCTAGTTATCATTCAAAAGGACTGTCTTATGAAATCCATAGAGAAAATATATTTTTTAATTAAAACTTTTATAATTGTTTATTAGCAAAACAACAGAATTTTAAAAAGATATAAAAAGATATAATATAGATTTTTTTAAGGAAAACTTTGTAGGTACAACAATATGAAAATTTTATCAAAAATATATGATTCACTTATTGATTTTAAAAGTTGTGTTTTTGATATAAAAAGGAAATTTAATCTTTATAACAAGATTTAATTATTTTCAAAATTTGATAACAAAATCTTTTATCCCAACGGATTTTGACTGAAAATATACGTTTAGTTTAATTGTCAAAAAATAAAATAAATATTTCACGCTAGAAATGAGTTTCCCTCTTTCCCTCTTACAATTATTTCTCTTGCCCTCTTTTGATTTGAGCCGACGAAGTGAAAACTTAAAGCTATTAAATAACATAGCTGTTATAAATTTCCGTAGAAGCTAGAGTCTTTTGTTATCCTAATAACAACTACTAACTTTTGTTTTCAATTTAAGCGTTATTGAATGTATAAAGTGCTATTTTTTAATGTTTATATACAATATATTTGTTACACAATTACTTTGGTTGGTTATTCGATAATTGGCTCGGTAATCGGTTGGTAATCGCTTCAGTAATCGGTTGGTAGTCGCTTCGGCAATCGGTTGGTAAGTGCCTCGGTAATCGGTTGGTAGTCCCTTCGGTAATCGGTTGGTAATCGCTTTGGCAATCGGTTGGTAATCGCTTCTGTAATCGGCAGTCGGATGGTAATCGCAATTGGTAATCGGTTGGTAATCGCTTGGGTAAGGGGATGATGGGTTGGTAATCGCTTCGGTGATCGGTTGGTAGTCCCTTCGGCAATCGGTTGGTAATCACTTCAGTAATCGGTTGGCAATTGCTTCGGTAATCGGTTGGTAATCGTTTCGGTAATCGGTTGGTAATCGCTTCGGTAATCGGTTGATAATCGCTTCGGTAGTTGGTTCAGTAATCGGTTGGAAATCGTCTCGATAATCGGTAATTGGTTCGGTAATCGGTTGGTAATCGCTTCCATAATTGGCCTGGTAATAGGTTCGGCAATCGGTTCGGTCTTCGGCTTGGTCGATGGTAGGTAATCCCTTAAAACAAATGCTATACAGTAATAATTTTTGTTACGCTAACAGCGCGATGATATCGCTAACAGCGTGATGATGTAGCAAATCTATAGTTTTGCTCTATACCAAAAAGTGCTCAACGCGGATAAAGAAGTGCGTTTATTTCTATTGTATTTTTTTTTTCTTCTTTTCAACTAAGAAGACGAAAGAAATAATTTCGGGAGAAAATTTAACACTTCTAGCGTGCACTCTAAAAACTGATTTATTGAAACCATGGTTGAATTCTAAGGTTGTCGCAGGGCCGATTGTACTCTCTTCTCAGTACCCATAATTGTCAAAATCAGCAAATTTTGCGAATGAATACGAAAAAAAACAGATGAAAAAAGAAAGCATTTGCAGGCTTTTTATGAGCTGTCAACTTCGGTGTGACAATTGTGGGTACTCGCTCTCACCCTTGCGACAACCTTATAATTCAACCATAATTGAAACTACAATAAATGTTAAAAAATTTGCCGCACATATTGGCGATTTTGAAAATATAGCACGCTACAGAGCCGTGATGGAACTAACAAGGTGGTAGTGACGAAAAAAGCCGTTTTTGTGAATGTAGCACGCAGTCACTACCTCCTTGTTAGGGTACCCCCATAGGGCTATGTTATGCTGGCGGTCATGGGCACGCATTGTTGTTGTTTGAATGTAAATGGGAAATTTGAGAGAGTGAGTGAGGGAATAAATTTTGACCACAATGGTCACCAAATGATTCGGCTGTCTTTGCCAAATCACGGGATCACAGCAGTGTTGCGTTGGTAAATTATTCACGACATTCCTTGATTTGTATGAAAATAGTACACTTTTTGTGAGAAATGTAGGAAATCATAAATAAAACTATATAATAATTCGATGCAAAAACGACTTTCTTTTATTGCCTTCGAGGTGCATTTCAGACATGCAAAATCACCTTTTGACATCTCTTGGCTTCAGTTCGTGTGGCACCCAATTTCCTACCTTCTGAATGAACCCCAACGCAGTTTTCCACGAAGATTTTTTTTGCATTTGCACACAATGTTAGCAAATTGTCTTTGTGGCCTTGACAGCTGACCTATGGTACTTTAAAATTACATATATGCCATTGGTGTGTTACAGCGCATGTGTTAATGGTGCCGTCTGTTGTAAAAGTTCGGTTTTCAATGCATACACCAAATATTTAATTTAATTTAAGGGAGTATTCCTGGTTGGCAAACATTTTTTTTTTTTTTTTTTTTTTTTTTTTGCATATTTTTATAGCTTGGAAATTTGAGAATATCGTCCTAAAAGGGTTTTTTGAAATTCGAAATACTTTAGGAGATATGGCTTTTTTTGTCCAGCAAGGTTTTTGCCAAAGTGCGATTTGCTTAATTTGGCAGTCGGTTGCTGACATGAAGAAGGCTGTTTGGGCAACGTTTTTGCCCAAAATCTTGACTGATGAAGCTCCACAGCACCAAAACTGTCCGACCGATGCGTCGCACTGGTGCGCCTGGCAAAAAGCGGCAGCAGAAGGCACAATCGACAGCTTCAAGCATACGTATGCACCACTTAATCAGGGAGTCCAGGAGGCAATGAAACCTATTTACGAAGCACTGTCAGCCGATGATTTTTTGAACAGATGCCTTGGCTCCGAAACTCAAAACAGCAACGAATCTTTCAACGCAGTGCTGTGGTCATTCGCACCGAAGCATATGCACACCGGCGCATGCACTATTGAGATTGCCAATTATATTGCAACTGTCGTATTTAACGAAGGTTTTTTGCCAATACTTCAAACAATGCGCCTAATGGGTATCCCAATTGGCAACGTCACATATGATTTCGCCATGTCTCGGAACGAAGAACGTTTGAAAAGGTCCGAAGCCAGAGCTCTGGTCGCATCAAAAGAATGTAGAACTGCCCGAAGAGCACAAAGAGCCGCTGAGTCCTCATTTTTTGAAGAAGAGAAAGAAGTTCTTTATGGGGCTGGCATTGCAGATTGATATATGTAAGTATTTCACAAAAAAAAAAAAAAATGTTTTATTGCCTAAAATTTTCTTTGAGTTTTTTCAAAATTACTTACTTACTTACTTAGATGGCCGTGACAACCCGTGTCCGGATTTCGACCGACCTCATCAGCTCTCGCCAGGCGCCTCTGCTTTGCGCGCGCCTTCTCCAATCGGATACACCAAGTGCGGTTAGGGCTTCCTCAGCCTGGTCCATCCATCGGAGGCATGGTCTCCCTCGTCGTCGTTGACCAGCGACCCTACCCTCGAGCACCTTTTTCGCTGGAGCTTCGTCGTTCATACGATGGACATGACCCAGCCAGCGTAGTCGCTGCACAGTTATACGCCGAACTACTTCAATGTCTCCGTATAGCTCATACAGCTCGTGGTTCAATCGGATGCGATAGTCATCGCCGACTCGAACAGGACCGAAGATTTTGCGAAGAACTTTTCTCTCGAACACCCCCAGAGCGGCTGCGTCAGTTTGCGAAACTACCCATGCGTCAGCGCCATAAAGCAGCACAGGTAGAACGAGCGTCTTGTAGAGTGCTAGTTTTGTCGATCGAGAGAGGGCTCTGGAACTTAGTTGCTTACTGAGCCCGTAGTAGCACCTATTAGCAATTATTGTTCTTCGCTTTATCTCCAGGCTGATTTCGTTGTTAGTGTTAATGGCGGTGCCAAGGTAAACGAACTGCTTGACTACTTCAAAGTTATAGCTGCCGGATGAAACGTGGGAGTCTAAACGCCGCGCTCCCTTGTTTGTAGACAGCATATACTTTGTTTTACCCTCATTTATCGTCAAACCCACTTTGGCTGATTCCTTTTCGATAGCGGCGAAAGCAGCGGTAACATCTCTCTTGGTTCTGCTAACAATATCAATATCATCAGCGTACGTAAGGAGCTGGACACCTTTATAGAAAATGGTGCCATTACGATGCACACCGGCCTTTCGTACGATCCCCTCCATGATGATGTTGAAGAGATCGCAAGACAGTGGATCGCCTTGCCTGAAACCTCTTTCGGTATTGAAGGTTTCGGAGAGGTCATTTCCTACCTTAACGGAGCTGCGTGTGTTGCTCAACGTCATTCTGCAAAGTCTAATCAACTTTGCAGGTATACCGAACTCAGACATTGTTGCGTATAGGCAATCCCTTCTCGGGCTATCGAACGCAGCTTTAAAATCGACAAAGAGATGGTGTGTGTCAATTTGATTTTCGTGGGTTTCTCCAGTATTTGTCGTAGCGTGAAAATCTGGTCTATGGTGGACTTACCAGGTCGAAAGCCACACTGATAAGGTCCAATCAGTGTTTTTGTAATCGGCTTTAATCTTTCACACAGTACGCTTGAGAGAACCTTATATGCGATGGAAATAAGACTGATACCTCTATAACTAGCGCAGATTGTAGGGTGTCCTTTCTTAAGTATAGGGCACAGTACACTGAGGTTGCAATCGTCGGGCATGCTTTCTGCTAGCCATATTTTGCTGATGAGCTGATGCATGCGCCTTATCAATTCATCGCCGCCGGTTTTAAACAATTCAGCTGATAGGCCGTCAGCAACCGCTGCTTTATTGTTTTTGAGTCGTTGGATAGCAACTCGAACCTCTTCATGGCTAGGTGGAGATACTTCCACTCCGTCATCGTCGATTGGTGGCACTGCACTGCGCTCTCGATGGGCGGCATTGGTGGAATCGTCGCCAGTAAGTAAATTGGAGAAGTGCTGTCTCCACAATCTAAGCACACACTGTGTATCCGTATTCAGATCTCCATTTTCGTCTCTGCAAGTGGATGCTCCGGGCTTGAAACCTTGGGTTAGACGCTTAACCTGTTGATAGAATTTTCGTGCATCCTTCTTGCCCTGGTATACCTCTAGTTCCTCACGCTCACGCTTTTCCTGCTCTCTTTTCTTGCGTCTGAAAGGCTCCTCTCTTCCTTCCTCTTTTCGCGGTAGTTTTCTCGCACGGCTCGCGTTGCAGCTGACTGCAGCGTTTTTCTGTATGCGGCGTTTTTTACTGCTGTCGCGATGCGACACTCCTGATCGTACCATTGGTTCCGAGGTTGCGGGCGCCGGAAACCAATGACTTCTTCAGCGGCAGCGCGCAAGGAGTGGGATATATGCGCCCAAAGTCCGCTGGCGTCGTCGAGTCCAGAGGTTGGTTGGTTGAGCTTAACAGAGAGTTGAGCGGAGTAGGCTTCGGCAGTCCGTTGTAATTGCAGCTTAGCGACATCTAGCTTTCGTTGCATTCCTGTGCGTATGTTCTTTGCATTGCATAATCGCATGCGGATCTTGGCTGCAACAAGATAATGGTCGGAGTCAATGTTGACCCCCCGAAATGTACGCACATCTAGAACACTAGAGGCATGCCTTCCGTCGATTACAATATGATCAATTTGGTTTCGCGTTTTTTGATCAGGGGACAGCCAGGTGGCCTTGTGGATGTCGAGGTGCTTAAATCTGGTGCTACTAACTACCATGTTTCGTGCCGCGGCGAAGTCGATCAGTCTTAGACCGTTGTTCGTAGAGGTCTCGTGAAGACTGAACTGACCGACAGTGGGGCCAAAGATGCCTTCCCTTCCGACTTTCGCATTAAAATCGCCGAGGACTATATTCACGTCATGGACCGGAAGGTGGTCATATACGTCCTCAAGACTAGCGTAGAAAGCGTCCTTGACGGCTTTGTCCTTTTCCTCCGTCGGGGCGTGCGCGCAAATAAGGCTTATGTAGAAAAATTTTGCCTTGATGCGGATCGTGGCCAATCTTTCGTTCACAGGTGTGAACCGGGAAACAAGGTGGCGTAGTTTCCGGCTAACAAGGAATCCACATCCGAATTCGCGCTTCTCCGCATGGCAGCTGTAGTAGATATCGCAGTGTGCTTGTTTAGAGCAGCCTTGCCCTTTCCATCGCATTTCCTGGATGGCGGTGATGTCAGATTGTATTGTTTTGAGGGCTTCCGCCAGTTTGATAATGGCACCTTCCCTATAAAGGGTCCGGACATTCCAGGTGCATATCCGTAAATCATTGTCCGTTTTTCGTTTGCGGTGGTCGTCAACGTAATTGGGGTTCTTATCCGAGGCTGGTTTAGTTTTCATTGGGCAGTAGTAATGTGGCGGGACCCGAACCCTGCGCACATTCCATGTTTAAGGTCTATGAATCGACCCGCCGCTCAAATTAGCCGTCAAACTGACGGATGCCAGTTTGCCGTTGCCCAGGGAACACCACTTGGAGGTTTGAGTCGACTTGAGACGATTTCGACATGGATAATGCTGGCCTCGCCAGGTTGAGGCGGTCAGACACGTTGCCATGTGAAGGTTCGCCCCCTGTTCCCCCTGTTTTTCAAAATTACGTTTTTGAATTTCGAAGTCACTTTTCTCCGGTTCTACTGAATCCATTTTGATGAAATCAAGTGCAATCGTCGCAAAATTGTCGAATTTCTAGAACTCTAAAAAATTTTCATTTCAATTTTTTTTTGATACAAAAAAATAACTTTAAACTTAAACGCGTTTATCTCGAAACCACGTTTTTCGAGCTTGCGGCTCAGATTGCGCCCGTAGTTCTGAACCGATTTTGATGAAACAAAGTGCAGAATTGTCACCATTCTGTTCCCTATCTCAATCACAATTTTAAACAATTTTTTACTATTTTTTTTTTACACAAAACTACAAAAAAAAGACCCAAAATCGGTTTTTTATTTTTCTATGACCGCCATTTTGTAAAAAAAAATCGCAAAATTATGATTGAGTTAGGGACTAGAATTACATCTGTACTGAATCTAATGCCGTTTACTTTTTCCATTTCAGATAATCCGAAGTCGAGTTATCCGGGCCGCAAGCAGCATACCTTTTTTTCGACGCCCTGCTTTGAAGGCCGACAACTTTTTAACAGCCCTCGCACAAAGAAAAAAATTTTTTATTTAATTTAATATGTTCTTAATACAATAAAAAAACAGAATTTAAATAACTCTTTGCGTTTTCAAATGAGAACTTTTTCAAAAAGGGTCCAAAAACAACCTTCCAACCAGGAATACTCCCTTAATTCAAAAAACCCAAAAAAACAAACTAGCGTGGTATTTTTTCAAAATCGAAAATATATGCGTTAAATCTTACAACATTTATTACAGTGATTTTTCAATCAGTTGTTAGAGTATAGTCAGTAAAGTAATCATGGGCGTAGTCAAGATTTTGTTCAGGGAGGGAGAACATATTTTTTTATGTGACTGATAAAATAATAAAAAAATGTGTAAGCCGTAAGCTTGTATTAAAAAAAAATGTAAGCTTTAAGAAATAATAATAAATTCTATACATTTTAATTTAAAGAAGAAATGTTTTGAGTTTCTTAATTTAATACTAAAATTTTTATTTTTCTAATGTTCATGGGAGGGGAAGTGCCCCCTCCCCTCCCTACCCTCCCTACCCTCCCTACGTCCATAATAGTAATAAACACGATCTTGCAAAAATTTTAATCCTTGTGATATTCGTAACACTCCCTGGATTATTATTTATTAAGAAGAGCATCGAAATTATGGATGATTTTACTAAGGATATTAAGGCAGCTAAATCCTAAAGAGAGATGTAATGTTTGATAAAACACCTTTGAACGTTTGATAAACACAATATCCTTTGCAATGCCGGGCAGTCTCTGCCAGTCCTATATAATTGAAAAACGAATTGTTTCTGCCGAGTCATCAACATATCCCTCATTGCTGCTCACTGCAAGCTGCTACTTTTAGACAAATAACAAAAAGGAATATAAACCGAATTCACTGCTATACAATACTTTACCATTTGTCTATAGTGAGCATTGATTTTTATTAAACGAAGACATCAGCACCACCGAATGCTCCTGTAATGCCTGGCTTAGATGTGTGGGTAGATGGGTGAGTTAACGCAATTGTGCCCTCCACGGCGGAGATATTCAGTTTGAATAATTTATCAAAATTATCTAAACTGACAAATCTCGGTCTCGATTTACTTGTTGTAACACACTATTTAATATGTTCGAGTGTCGGCCCAAATAGTCCTTCGCAATTTACATTTGCATGAAACTGCTTGCTTACAGACAGCTGCGAGCCCATGAGTGGGCAACTATTGGCTCTCGGCTATGCCGCGAATGCATTAATAATAATTGAACCCCATCGTTGTCCTGCCACCAGACAAGTTGTAGCCATGTTTTTCATCGAAAGGCAGCAATCAGGAGCAAGTGTACGGACAGCGTTTTTAATTATGATTGCAGGCAATTATTCTTGTCAAGATCATATTTCGAACCCTGCTGACATAGACGCCGCAGTCTGGGTCCATTGCGACAGTTGCCAATGTCGAATTTCGAACGTTTTAACTCATTTGCATTTTGTCATTTGCTGCTGTGTCAAATTTGCGTGCTATCGAAAGCCGTCACTCATGAGAATGTGATGAGCTAGGGTGATACACTCACACACATTTACTCGACAAGATGGTTATATAGATGCATGCACATACATGTGGATGATCCTGCCTATTATTTCATAATTGAATATTCGTGTACATGGACGATTTCTTACATCAAATGTTCAACGCCTAAGTCCAGCATCCACTCGATTCGGTTAGAAGCACTTACAACAAGGCCAGTCAGCGCCATGTGTGTGTGCGTGTGTGTGTGTGTATGTTAGTATGTGGTGCACTATATTCTCTCGTAATTAATCATATCCCCATCATAATCACGGTTTTAGCATTGCTTGACTTTATGCGAAGATAAAGCGTATTTGAGTATTCAATTGCGACATATTGAAGGATAGCAGTAGTGTAGGCAACACCGGATGTTACTAACTAGACTTGGGATGGAGTATTTGGAAAGATAAAATTTAGTGACGATTTCTTTTTTTAAATGCTGTATCATGACGTTGTGTTTTTGGGCACGTTTTACTATTCATGTATTTTTGGGGTATTTAATACCCACCCAGAAAATATGATAATACTTGTTTAAAAATATGATTACACGGGGGCAAAAACAACCACATAAAATCAATAAGATCCGCACCTAATTGAGCTTTTTTTTTAGGTTTTCTTATTTATACTTCTTACTACTACGAATTTTCCATAGAGAAATCTTATTAATTCTAAAGAGAAAATCTTATTGACATTTTAAAGCTTTTATTAAACATTTTTAAAATAGATTACTTATTGAATGAGTAAAATGATGTAAAAATTTTTTAAACTATCAGCTTTCATAAGAAGGTGTTTTTTTCACTCTCCAAAGCTTAAGAAAAGACCATTTAAAACCCAGTGGAAAATCTTATTGAGCTATTCTTATAAGATTGCCTTATTAACTAAGTGAAAATGTTAGTATTTTTTTAAGCTTTTTTGCTTTAACTTTCAGTCTTGCTTGTGAAGTGAATTTGGCGTGTGAAGAGTGAGTTATTTGTTAGTTTACCAAATAAATTTATTAATGGACAATGAAATTTGTGTTCCACAACTTATTTTTACAACTGTTACTTTCGAAACTCAAGACATATTTCCTTCGGGGGGTTAAGTGACTAAGTTTTGAACATGTTAAAATAATGGAAGTGGATGAATTTCGGAGAGGTAGATTGCCGTAACTGTCAAAACGAAGTTGACAGCTCATAGAAAATCTGAAAGCTTAAATTAGAAAAATGTAACCAAGAAAGTGATTTTGACAATTTTGGCTATGAGAAAGACAGCGCAGTCCGAAATGCATATACCTTCTTTTATTATACCATAGTTTTGACTTTGTTGAAAATTTAGGGTGTGCGCTCGGAAAAATGTACGTTATGAAATGATTTTACGAAAAAAATGTTATAAATAGAATTGTAGGGAAATTCTCTAGTTTCATTTGGTACACATATGTTTTTATCGTGAAATGAGTCGCAAAGGAGATACTGGCAAAAAACTGCTTGTAGGCGCCATTTTGCCAATATGCAGGAGCGAGCGGTAAAAATACGAGGTGGCAAAGTTGGAATTCGGAAAGAGCACATCGACATCTATAAAATGTACCCATTTTCAAAACTCCCGAAAAACTTTCCAGGTAAAACTACCAAATGACTGTACTAATTATAGACAAACTACCAAATGACTACTATTTACAGACAATGAACTATTTAAACACTCTTATAAGTTTCTGTTGAAATTTACTACAATAGTTCTAGGCAACAGATTAGCTACTATAGCTGTAGTAAATTTACACACCTTTATAAAATTCAACATTTGTTGCTTACTATTAGCATGTAGTAAAATTCAACAGTTGGTGTTTAATTTTGCTTAAAATATATGGTAATATTTAAGCTTTAATATATGTATTGTAGTAAACTTAAACATTAGTTGTTTAATGTTGCTATCATTTTTGTATTACTATTGCAAAATTACAACCTTTATATGAATAATATTCAACAACTTTTGTTTACTTTTACTACATTAATGTAGTTATATAAAAATTACTACTGTTTTTTACTAATATTTAACATGTGTTTGGCAATTAAAACTGAAGTAAGCTTCAACTAATTTTATGATTGATTTAATATTTATACAACACACAAATCTAAATAAAAAAAAACTTTCAAGTCCGTTGCACCAAGAAGCTATATCAATTTGTCGTTAGAGCTGTAGAAATAAAACAAAGCATTTTTAAAATCAATTTTTAAATATTTATAAAGCACTTCTCACACACATTCCCATTTAAATATGAGTACATTACAAGGCAAAAAGTATTTACAATCTTAGCTTAAAATTAAAACGCGTTATTTAACGCAATTTTTGTAATTGGATATAGAGAAGCGGATACCGGACTGAATAATAAGCTGCTTACTTGCTCATAACCAAACTTGAATGAGAGTATGATGCAATTATACAATTAATGTTGAAAATTCAACACACATATATATGTCTATTGGCAATGAAATAAATGATGAATAAATAGTTTAATATTAATATTGCGGCAAAATTCAACATATGTTGCTTAATTTTGCTAAAGTTTGTATATAATTTTATCATTGAAAATTTACAATGAAACTTGCAGTGAAATTACACTCCAGTTGAATTTTAAACAAAAAATTACTATTATAGTCATAGTAAATTTGTATTTATTTTTTAGAGTGTAGACAATGATACATAATCAAACATTTCAAAAAATAATTCTACTACGTTTTGGCATATTTATATCAGGGCTTGAAAATAACTCTTTAAAACTCAAGTTAGGTCCGGCTATTAATTTCTTTTTTTTTATTTAGAAGATACTTTTAAATCTTATTTATAAAAATTTTGGTTAAAACTCTTACTTTGAAGAATAAAAGTTAAGAGTGAAGTTTAAGCTTAAAAGTCAAATTTAAGAGTCTTTCAAGACCTTTATTTTTAAAATTTATTAAAGGCTTCTATTTGAAAAATTTTGTTTTAAGAGTCTTTTGGGGCTTTTATTCTCTTTGAGACTTTACACAAAAATATTGCGCGAGCGATGTAAAAAAGTTTATTTTTATTTTTAGTAGTATAAAGTGATAGTTTTATAAACAAATATAACATTATTTAAGAGTTTTTGAAATTTGTCGATTGTTAAACATTATTTTGAGTGAAGAGAACACCCGCTCTACTGACACTTGAATTGCAGTTAGCTCACACTCACTTAATTTCAATATTTAAGCACATTCATATATAAATTTGAAGATATTTTATGGTAGCACTTAGCTTCATTGTAGCTAACTCCGATGAAGTCTTCCTCAATGTCGCTGTCATCATTTGATATTCTTTGAAATTATCCCAGAGAAAAAAGCAAACATTTTATTGCTGTAATTTAAAACATACATATATTTAATTTAACAATATTTTTTTTAAATACTTTTAAAGACTTTTAAAAGGACTTTTTAAAAAATAAGAGACTCAAATTAATCTTAAAATTGACTCTTTGAAATAAAAGTCTTCAAAGACTTACGTTCAACTTTTATTAATTAAAGTTAAAAAGAGCTTTTAACAATAAGAGTTAAAAAAAGTTACAAAACTTTCATATTTAAAAACTTATTTTTGATTATCATTAATTCAATTTAACATAATAAGAGTTTTTTATTGACGATATCCGTGGCCCAGAAAGGAATGGCCAAATTAATAAATCAAAGTTTATTGTTTAGTTAATAAATGTTGAAATGGAGAGTCTGAACATGTTATTACTCAATTTTATAATATAATCTCAACGAATATTCTTGAATGGCAAAACGATAGCGAAATACATCTATTATTTTTCGACAAAACCGTTTTTTTTTGTTAATGTAATCAAAGGCCTTAGGAAAAAAGTTTCAAGGCCTAATCTGAGTTTCGCCCCAGAGAGAGAGAGAGAGATAATTCTAGGTCACGAGACTACCTTGATTGTTATATTATTTTAGAAATTTCATAATATTTCGAAACATTTTATAAAATTATGCATGAAAATTTAAACAATATCGATATGTGCTTTTCTTTTTTTTATTCAAAACGTATTCATTCTTTATTCATCATCATGAAATTAAAAAGTTAGTTCCCATTAAAATTTCAAAAATAAAGTTAAGTAACTTAAATTTTAATAAAAATTTTTTGTTCTCAAATAATTCTCAAATTGTACTCGATTAATTTGTTGCTTTCAATTCTACATTAACATTGTTAACAGCTTCCCGATGACAAAAATAATTAATTTTTATATGTAATAAATCATAAATGCCAATATCTTCATATGAAAACCTGAGTTGGATGTCAGAGATGGAAAGCTTAAATGAATATTATGACCATATAAATTTTACAAAATCTGTAATATGGTTGATAGAGCAGCTACATATTAGACCAAACTAATTTGAGTTTGTGCCAGGAGTCTCCAACTTGGGCCAAGATTTTCAGTAAAAGTGACATGTTGTGCGATCGTATAAATCACACGGCAATAAAACGTCACTCAAACCATCACTCAAAATGAGATTTATTGCAGTTATTAAACACACGACCAAAAAGGTCTAGCTTGCCTTTTGTTTGATTTACCAAATGCAAGTTGTTGTAAATTTCATGGTATTCCATAAAAATTCAGTGGACTGCTTGTATAAAAATAAACAAATTTCGATTTGGCCAAATATTTATTGGGATGTTGTTGCTGTTGTTGTTGTTGGGTCTGTTGGCCCTTTGCTCATACATCGAGCATATTTTATTTAAAACTTATTACGATCTCGTATGCGATATGCATAGAAACATTTTTTTTTCCACTTTTATTGCATTTCCATCTCTTCTTCACCGAACCACCTCAATCACCTGACGTAAGCCTTAATTCGAGTGTGGGCTGTTGAAATAAGTCTCTTTCACTTATTATACTTATTCTACTATTTGGTGTCCAATACCAAACATGCTTGCTCTGCTGGATGTTTATTATCCGAGCATAAATTCTATGCGAGGCAAATTGATTGGCATGATGTTTGACGGACTTTGACATGAAGATATCATAAAATTTTAAAGCACATCTTTGAGGTGCAATAAAATGTATCCATTGAAAAATTGCCCACTTTTAAGAATTTCACACATCAAATGGGTTTCATTCGAAAAATGTCGATATGCGTTTTCCTAAAAATCATGAGTCATTTAATCGAATTACTTTGATTTATAATAATCCAGAAAATAAAGAAGATTTCTAAGAATCCTTTTTAAGGTACAGAAAAATAAAACAAAAACAAAATCTCGTCATGGTTAAATGCTGATAACATAACACACAATAACATTAAGGAACAATTTGTCACCGTAAAGTTAACTACTTGTGTTTGGGCTTCTTATAACATTTCTATAATTATCATAAGCATGATTATGCGAAATAAAACACAATTAATATGCTTTGAAAATAACTTACCACAGCTTGGCTGGCCCGGAGCGAATGCGAATGCGAACAGACACTCGGGCGGGCGTATGGAGCAGGAAACACACAGAATAAAGTCTCAAAGTTGAATCACGAGCTGATGTTTGTACATAATATAGGATCATTAAGGATGCTTTTCATGGTCATTATTTAAGGGTAACAGATGTTGCCAAGTGATTCTTCTACCATACCTTCTTTTTGCATATACATTCTATACAGTGTCTTCTTTCTAAGCACACCATAATTTTACACTGAAAAAATAAACTACACAGAGCGTTATGAAAAATCAATACAAATAAAATCAGAAGTTTAAAGATGACTTAGTTAAATTCAACTAAATAAGTTAAGAGCAATATTTTAATTTTGACACAAATCATGAAATTTAAAAAGTAAAAAATCATAACGTTCGTAATTTAAGGCCTCTTTCCAGCTCTTAAGTAATGAGTCAAGTAAAATGTTTTATATATTTCTTGAATGAAAAAAGTAGTAAGAAAGTATTTTTGACTTTTTGACAGCACACAAAAATAAAATAATTTTATTTGAATGAAATACATATATAACATTTCGTTGAGAAATCGAGCTTTGGGGAAATTTCTCTCTGTCCTGTCTTTCAATCAGGGTTGGCTGGGACAAAAGAAAGTTAAACAATAGGATTAATATTAACTACCAGTGTCAGCTTTTCAGTCCGTATCAACGGGATACGCTTGATACGAAGTTGTTAAATATGATACGCTGCTCTGCCTCCGGTGAATTTCGGTCTCGTTAAAAATCTCTGTGTAAATATATATCTAACGAAACGTAATTGCATTCTATATCCAGATTCACTTATGAGTACTCTCTTTTCAAGATTGGGTACAAATGAAATTGACTTACGGTCGAGTTAAGTATTTTGGATGGGAAAAGGTAGCTCAAATGTTGCATATCCTTTTACCATAATACGGCGTTGGTACTGTCTGACTGTAGTTGCCCCGTTATCCTTCTATTAAAAAGCCCGAATCGTGGTGATGATAGTTTTCTTATGAGCAATCGTCAGTCTGCTGAAAATGGTTATTTATTTATTTATTTATTGTGACATACTTTACAAATAAATTTATAAAATATGGGGTGGTGTAGGGCGACTAGGCCATTTAACACCTGTTGGTATTGACAAAAAAACTTATATTTCGTTTAAAAGATTGTGTTTCCTTATTGATTCCTTAGTTAATTTTATTGTGTCTTTTACTCGGCAGTTGAATATGGTTTGAAGTGGTTCACAGATCTTTGAAATGGGGCAATCTATCATCATGTGCCAAACTGACAAATTTACAGAGCATGAGGTGCACTGCATCGGTTCGGTTTTATTAAAATAATGCTTTGTGCTGAAAATCGTACGTCCTAATCGAATTCTAGCCAAAGTGATGCATTCTTCTCTTGAGAAATTGATGTTGTAGTTTGGTCGGCCTGGATACGGGTTATGTATTTTCAAGAACGAATCTGAAGAGTTCCACTTTTCCAATTTTTCGTTCTTGTGATAAGCAGAAAAACAGCTGGTAATGATTGTTTCTAAACAGGGAATTTCAGCAACTAGTGGTAATTGTATAGCCTGCTTTGCAGCAGAATCTGCGTGCTCATTTCCAGCTATTCCGATGTGGCCAGGTATCCAAATTATTTTTATGAGGTTCTTAACTTCAAAGCTTCCATAAATAAAATTGTAAGCGCTGCCCGTTCCACTAGCCAGAGCTTTAAGGACGCTAAGGCTGTCAGAACATACCAACGTCTTCTTTTTTTTTAAAGAAGCAAATTTAACTGCAAAATGGATTGCAGCCAGCTCTGCATGAAAAACGCCAGAGTGGATTGGCAATAGACTTTGCTTCAAAATGTTGAATTCTGTTGTTGAGAATTGTTGTACTACTGCAAAAGACGTTGCACCTTCAAGAAAGGACCCATCTGTGTACAGTGTTATTTCTGGAGAAAAATTTGAAACTGCTTTGGAAAAGAGTTGTGTGAACACAACAGGATTTGTACTATTTTTAAGGTATTGACACAATTGTGTATCAATTATAATATTTTGAAAATTGTGTCCAGCTGTTTCAATCAATAAACGCTGACGAGGTATAGGAATTTTGCATTCAAACAACAAAATAATTATGTTTTTCACACCGCACCACTTCTTTTCTATGCAGGAGTTTCTATAACCATCATGATGGTTTTCCCAAAAAACGAAATATAACCCATGTTTCGTATTCGTATTCGTGCTTCTACTTCGAAAGGGTTTGTAGGTGTAGAAGTGAGAATTCCGGTCGCTGTTCTAAAACATTTTCTAAGTGCTGTGTCTAGTTTCTTTATGTTAGTTGCCGTCGTCCATCCGTAAACTGTTATACAATGCTGAATAATACCCGAAGTCAGCGCTCTGCAAATTTTAATAGCTGTGTCAATGTGTGGGCCTTTTTTCCGTGAACAAATAATTTTTAAGATATTATTTATCTTACTTAATCTGTTGACCAAATATTTGGTTTGTTCATTCCACAGAAGAGTTTTTGTGAAAATTAGTCCGAGAATTCTCATTTGATTTTTGAATTGAATATGTTGGTCTCTAACACAGATCGTTCGAACACAGCAATTGTGCTTACGACAAACATGCAGAATTTCGCATTTGTTAACAGGAATGCTTGCTCCTTTGCTTAAAGCCCATTGATTTATTTTGAAGTCAAAGTCACGAATGTTGTTTGCCACTTCAGTAGATGTGCCAGATGCAACGGCGAAAATATTGTCAGCATATATGCCAAAGAAATCGATTCCTTCAGAATTTTGGAGCGTTCTCACTAGTGAGTTAGCATAAGCGTTGTAAAGAACCACTGACAGGGGTGATCCCTGTGGAACACCATTTTCGAGAGGAAAGTGTGGAGACATATGCCCGTCAACCCTTACAGCAATCTTTCGGTTAGAAAGAAAAGATAGAATGACCTTAAGCAATTTTTTTGAAAGGCCCCAATCATATAACTCTTTTAAAACAAAGGTAGATATTACCCGGTCAAAAGCTTTATCAAGATCTTCAGAAATTACAACGCTGTGTATTTTTTTTCTAAGGTTATCTTTCAATTGTGGTTCTAATTGATGGCATAAAGTATGCACTCCACGATTCGGTATAAACTCAAGTTGTTCTTTCAGCAATTTATTTTTTGAGCAGCTTAAAATTCGTGTAGATATAATCTTTTCCAAAATTTTTGACAGGACTGGTAACAAAGAAATTGGGCGATAGCCCTCAAGCTTGTTTGGGTTTTTTCCTGGCTTGGGTATAGGCGATAAAACTCCGTTTTTCCATGCGTGAGGATAAATACCTGTTGTTAAAATATTGCTGTATAGGTTACATAGTCGCATTTTGAGTTCTAAGGAAGCATTTTTAACCATGGAATAGGTTATTTTATCAGAACATGGACTTGTTCCTTTAGAATTATGAAGAACTGAGTTAAGCTCAACTAGAGTAACTCGGGAATCGCTTACACTTACGATATCCGGTGAAACATCAGGCCATTCGTCAACGTTAATCATATTTTTTTCTGATATAATATCCTGATTAAAAGAATTATTCGAAGCGATGGAGCTCCATAATTTTGCGAAGCTGTCGGCGATATCTTTTGGATGCGTTATAATGTTATTTTGTTCAAGTATATAAGGAAAATTTGGGACTCTAGAAGTCCTTATATTTTTTACCTTATTCCACAATACCCTAGTGTTTAAGTTTTTAGATAAAAAAAAAAAGAAGTATATAAGAATCTCTCTTGAAAGAAAGAAATGAAAACCGTTCTTTGTATATTGTTATATACAAATGGAGCAAAACTCGCGGTAAAGAAAGAAAAGCACAACGAATCTCGATCAAAGTAAAGCGCGAAACGATGCTTACGCGGCAATTGCCTGGGCAAGACTGAAAATGGTTATAAAACGGAATATTTTTTGCGTATACTTTTCCTGTACTTGAGTGGAGTTCCATAATTTTTAGTGAAGGATAACGTGGGTATACAGCAGTTAGTCATATGACCTACTGCTACATTGCCTATGTCAAAGCTGGTTGACTTTCTAAATTGTTTTTGTTCGACCCTCAAACATGCCGCTATAATTCTACTCTATTCTATAAAATCTATAAGTTGTTTAATAGGCCTATGAAGATGTTGGTCATCTATATTGTAACTTTTAAGTAACCGAATTTGCTTAAAGAAACAATGAGAAGAGGATATAACTGTTTCTTGTTACTGATTATTGCCTTTATTCGGAGTTGTTGTAGAACCAATAGCTCTTGAAATCAGAATTGAAACCTACAAATATTTCGCTTAGGTGACATCGGATAACATCGGTTTCTGTGACACCTAAAAGAGACACCGAGTACGATTCGAACATAAAACCGCCAAAACAGAACAAAACCATGACACCAAAGCGAAATATTTGTTAGTTTCAATTCTGATTCCAACAGCAATTGGTTTCTACAACAACCCCGATTATTGGTTTTTACTGTTGCAACTTCATGCACTTTTTGAGACAGTCTTCGGTTGTGGATCGTAGTGTGGTTCAAACGTCACATAGCCTTTACCAAGGCAATTTTACGGTAACTTTCTTAAAAATCTACTTACTTTATGCTTGCCGAAGTGTTTCACTTGCTGCATAATTTCCAATCTGTATCTTTTTTTTTTACATTAAACCATATTAAAAATTGAAATTAACCATTCTTTCACCAACCATTACATTAAAAAAAAATAAATGGCATGGAAACACAAAATTTTTCAAAAGAAATATTAAATTCAATTCATGATTTTAAGAGGTATTTAAACCCGTTTTAGCTCACGAACGGTTATCGCTACAGGCGAAATACATATAGGGATCATCGTAACATAAACCGAGATTTATTTTGAGAAATTGACCCACTGAACTTTTTTTTCTATGGAGCGTGATTGCCATTTTAATTTTGGAGTAGATGTTTGTTGCTAAATATAATTTTTTTAATTTTTTTAAATCTATTACTTTTAATTTTAATACATTTTATCAATTTTGCAATAGATGCAGCCAACACCTTTTCAACGGTATCTTCAAAACGAGAATCACATTAAAAATAATGAAGTAATTTGAATTTATGCGAAAATAATATAAAAAAATGTCAAAAAAATTAAATCAAAACCGCTGGCAGACAGTTCCACCGATTTCGATATCCTTTCGGATTTAAGATCATCTTGAATATATAATTCAGAATATGAGTGTCGAAAAATCCGCATTATTTTTGGCCCTACGGAAAATTTTTTATATATTTTGATGCAGATTGGAAGAACTTTTTTATTGCTATTATTTGTAAAGGTTTTTTTATTTTTTATTGCCTCACCAAAAAATATTTTTACAAAAAACGCGATTTTTAGAGGTTATTTCAAACCATTCCAGCTCACGGCTAGCTATCGCTAGAGTCAAAATATTTGGTGAGTCGTCATAACATAAGCCAAGGGTTATTTTAAGCATTTGTGCCGAACAACTTTTTTTTCTTCTATGGAGCGTGAGGCGCCTTAATGTATATTAAGGTGGGTCAATTAAGGTCGCCAAAAATCAACGGTTTTTTCGCCGTAAGTTTTTATCAATCAGAAATAACTACCCAAAAGTAGGGTGCAAATGAAAGGTATCTAGGACGCCAAAGTTGTGAATAGAACGATTGTTAGATTCGAGAATTTTTTTTAGTACAATAGTGTTCAGAGTTTGGTCAAAATTTTGGTTATTTTTCACAAAAAGCTCTATAAATCCGTCATTTTCACGTAAATTTTAGAAAATTTAGTATTGTTAAAAAAGACTTGATGTAATATTTATATACATATGTATATAAAAAAAAAAAAAATTCAAAATAGTGGAATTCATTTTTTTAATTAATTTTCATTGAAAAGTATTTTTGAAAGAATATTTTTCACAAAAATAGTTATAAATCCGCTTCTTTTCAGTAAATTTTAGAAAATTTAGCATTTTTAAAATGGATTGGCTCTGAAGAGGATTGTGTTATTTCTGATTGATAAAAACTTACGGTGAAAAAACCGTTGATTTTTGGCGAAAAATTGATTTTTTTTAAATCAAAACCGCTGGCAGACAGTTCCACCGATTTCGATATCCTTTCGGATTTAAGATCATCTTGAATATATAATTCAGAATATGAGTGTCGAAAAAAAATTTTTTTGCCCCTGAACAAAACGATCCACCTTGATGTACATATATCGGAAGTACGGTTGGTCAATACGTTTCGAGAATCACACATAGACGGCGGTAATACGTCCGCCATTTTATTTTTCTAAAAATGGTACTACTTTCTTATGAGCACTCGTAAAGTGTCATGTAGATCTGACAACTCAGTCTTATATTTACAGCTGTTCAAAGTAGACGTGTCACAGTGTTTTTTTAATATGGACAAAATCAATCATAGCGCAGTGGTTGAATTTTTATTTTTCAAAGGTGTACAACCAAAAGAAATTCATAAACGATTATTTGAAGTATACAAAGACTCTTCACCTTAAACGTGGTCGTACAAGCCTTGAAGACGATTTAAGTTTTGGAAGATCGCCGATTGACTGAGAGATTCAGTAGAAGCCGTTGACATCTCATTAGGCAGTGTGAAACATATTTTAAGCAAAATTTTGGGTTTTAAAAAAGTTTGGGCACAATGCATGCTGCATTTACTAACAATGAAACAAAGACACATCCGAATGAGACTTTCCCAGTTGCTGCATTTGGAGCGTTTTAAAAGGTATTTTATGCTTCAATTCATTACTATGGATGAGACTTGGGTCTACCACCATGATCCTGAATCACAACAAGAAGCCAAGTGTTCAAAAATCTGCAAATAAGGTTATGGCATCCACTTTTGGCGATGCAAAAGGGATTTTGTTGGTGGACTATCTTCAAACTGGAAAAACGATTAATTCTGAATATCATTGCAACCTTTTGGATAAGCTTGACGCAAAGATTCGTTAAAAAGTACCCAGTTTGCAGATGAAAAAAATCATTTTTCATTAGGACAACTCACCTACTCACAAAAGTCAAAAAACGCTCGCTAAAATCAGTGAACTAAGGTACGAATTGTTAAAACATCCAACCTATTGGCAAGATCTAGCTCCCTCTGACTTCTGGCTTTTCTCACATTTCAAAAAACTCATGCGTTGAAAACAATGTTCATCAAACGAAGAGGTGAAAGCAGCGACAGATGGGTATTTTGGAGACCTTCCGAAAGGCTACTATAGCGATGGGATCCATAAATTAGAGGACCATTGGAACAAGTGTATTGAGCTTCTGGGAGAATATACTGAATAATGAAAAGAATTTCAAGCCATAAAACGATGTGTTCCATTGCTATTCTAGGAACTTATTGAACAACCTGGTATTTAATCTTCAGATCTATGAATAATCTTCAAAATGAGAAAATTATTATTCTTGTATTTTTTATATATATATATTTTTTTTTTTTTTTTTTTGTTTTAACGAAAATGTAAATATATTTTATTCATAAGGATTAATTACATTAAGAGCAAAATAAATTAAAATATCCAAAGGCTGCCTACTGTTTCATGTTTCTAAAAAACATATTACGAGCAATGGCTGTTTAGATGTCTGTTTTATGTGTTTATGTGCTTTTTTTTTAGAAAAAAAAAAAATAGCTTTAAGTTTTCACTTTAGTCGGCAGTCCACTCTTTGCCTACTTTTTTTATGCATTTTGTATTCTGCCTATTGTTGTAACACTATTGTTGTACAGTAAATTGGGAAATTAACCTAAAAAAATGAGGTAACTTTGCAAAAACCATGGTAGAAGATAAGAAGGTAGCATCAATGCTGATCATGCTTGAAGCGAGCTATAAAGAGATACACATGCTATAAAGAGCGAGATGCATATATGTACTCTTTCCTATAAAAATTTGACATTTGCAAAATATGTAAGCAAATCATAAATTTATCAATTTCTGCAAGTTTACTGATTGCAAGACGTGCTTATTGAAATAACCTCTTGTCGACGTACCCTAAATTGTTTTATATAATTATTATTGTGCAGACAGCATCAGGTGTTACAGGTAATCTAATTCGTGAGCCACAACTGCAGCAGCATCAGTAAAATACACACGAAAAAATAATATAAAAAAAAGTTTTAAAAAAAGTTTTGGTGAATCTACCAAGCATCAAATTAAAGAAAAAATCACTGATGCTTTCCATAAATGCGCTTACGAACTCTCTGGCCAACTCTACATTGCATACTCCCGAGTCCGGAAATCATCTGCATTAATTGCTTAGCCACGCGATGGTAAAAAAAAACCAAGAATGTTTATTTATTTTAAACCATACCCCTTGACCTGATTTGATTTTCTTTATTTTCCAATTTGTATTCGTAATTCTGTACTATTTCAAAACAATTAATATTGGCGCAAATTAAATTGACAGTTTGACAGCACAAAAACCACAACTATAAAAATTAATGTCATATTTATAGCATGTGATCAACTTTTATAGTAAAAGTTCAAGAAGTTGAACTTTTTCGATCTCCTATCATCACAGGGGATATCACATGCTATAAAAATTAAAAAGGTACACCTGTTTCACACTCACATTCATCAATGCCATAAAGTAGGGCTCACATGCTATTTCTTTCCTACAAAAAATGTGATACTAGAAGATAATAGAAAATCACATGGAAACGCGGCATTAGGATGCGAACATAGTGAGCGCTTGTTGCTGAGCCGAGCCGAAAAATACATTGAAGCAATAAAGAAACCAAGTCATGCATCTCTTTTGCTCCAATGTATGTTTCGGCTCGGCTCAGCAATAAGCGTTCACTATGTTCGCAACCTTAATATGTGTGTACAAGCAGAACATTCAACAAAACCATTTGCGCATGTTTACTACATGAAGTACAGTAATTTCTGGATATAAGCCCCCCGGTTAATGGATTTGCCCTCTTATAAGTTAACAAAATTAGGTGAAGATAAATCTCCATAAGCAATACATAGGAATATTCCCGTTTAAAGTATTTCCCGCTTAAAAAATCGCCCCGCTTATAACGTTGCAAATTTGTGAACCATTTGAAAAAACTCATACAAAAATCCCCGCATAAAATAAAATATAAAGTTGGCAGCGTTGTGCTGATTTATTTTTATTTATATATATGTGAATTATCATTTCTTTTTTTTTACATAAATACATATTATTTTAAAAAGTTATTACAACATAATTTTTTTTATTAATACGAGTAGGGTGTGTATGCATTTTCCTATAAGAGCGGTTTTTTCTTAGGGCGAATTTTTTATATAAGACAAAAATGGTTCATTAAACGGGTTTTTCGTATAATCCCCAAAACTGCTTTTAACCGGGATTTTCATAAAAGACTTTCCCGGATAAAGAGTTTGAATTTTGAGCATTTTGCTAAGTTCTTATATCCGGAAATTACTGTACAAACAAAAACTGATTATCTGCTAGCGTCGCAGAACTTCGGTAGCTTCGCACTGTGAAGCTCCGTGAGGCTACCGTGTGCATGGTAGAATGAAAAGAAGGTAGCATCTGTCACTAATTCCCAGCGGAAAATTTACGGAGTATTCCAATATTTCATATATGAAAGGCAGTACACTTGTGTTATGTTATTCATATATGGATTTGAACGTGAAGTTGTATATGGGAGAAGGAACTCGACTACCTGTTTGCATACTTTGTAATCAAAAATGTAGCCTCTGTGATTGACTAAGAAATTGACTACTCGTTGGCATAATTTGCAATCCATAATGTAGCCCGTCTGCCTACAAAGCGGCCATTGTCTTCTAAAAGTAAGTTGAAAGTAGATACAAACATGTGTACATTACCGCCTACTTGTAAATTGCCTTTTATCGATGAAGTGTATTGCCCATTTGTCTCCGCGTAGTGTTGCTTTTGCTTCTTTTTGGTAGACAGATATGGTAGTCGGTTCTCAGCCGTACGACTACATTCATTTATTCTACCATGCCCGTGTGCATCACTAGAATATATTTGTGGTTATGACTCTTGCGGGGAAATTTAAAATTGACAATTGCTATGACAAAGTTTTAAAGAAAGCCAATTTTATGCAATTATATCTGTTCATCAAATGAAAAAGTTTATAATAATTTAGCAAGATTTTCAACAATATTATGAATCGGGGTCTGAAGATGCCCCGAAGATTGAATTCTTCACATTGACGATTTTTTTTTCTGTATATTCTTTGCTTCTACTTTTTCTAATGTCTTTTGAATTTTTCCAAAAACTAATAGCTTTTTAGCCGATTATCTATATTAGCCGATTCAAAATTATCATATTTATTAGAGATGCAACAGATATCCGGCCAAAATTTACTATTTGGCCGGATGTGGGAGTGTAACTCAGTCGGCCGGTCGGAGTTTTTTTAAAATTATTTTATTAAAATAAATCTTTGTTAAGAAAATAACAATTAAATAGGTACTAATTATGGCGGCTTTTATATATATGTAGGTAAAAAAGAAACAACAAATTTACAAGGTATCTACAAAAAAACTTAGATTAAATTCTTTGTATTAACTTTAATAATAAATTCATATATAAACTAAAAACTTAGAGAAACGTTCAATTAGTAAAAGGATTAAAATAAATAATCAAAATTAAGAAGAGGTAGATTATGGTGAATTAAAACTAAATTTTCAGCGTTCGAAGACAAAATGCATTTTTTTTATTGACAGCATACATATCTACAAATAATATAATCAAAGCAATTAGCTGTTTTAATATGAAGGTTTTCAGTATTGCCAGGTTGAAGTATTTAACTCTTTCAAAGCTTGCAACCATGACTCAATCATAAAGCAGGCTCAGCTTGGAGAGGAACTACACCGAGAAAAAAAACTTATATTAAATTGAAAAAAAACCTAGCATAACTTATAAGATGGCTTTGGCAGTTTTCAGCCACACGAGTACTTTATCAAAACGCCTAAGTTTTATATGTTGACTTGGCAATTTTTATTGGGTGATAAATTAACCAAGTATTTGGTAATTTTTTATACACTACTTTAAAAAAAAATTTAATTTGAAAAATATAAGTTTTTTTTCGGGTTTTGGTTTTTTTAATTTTCCTTTTTTTTTTTTGAAGCTGCTGCCTCTCATCTGTGATTTGCTTGACTGAAATCGGCAACAACACAAATTTTTCTTTTATCAACACCGTTGTTTTTTTCTTAGAAATTAATGACTTCTCGAAATTAAATTAGATTAAATACCAAATACAAAAATTTTACCTTCGCATGCCGTTGATATTCGAACCCACACCCACTGTGTATGAATTAATTACACTACGCTTCCAGCCAAACTCCTTCGTTACGCGGAGTGATTTATTCAATATTAATTACAACTGAAGCTATGCTGCAGCTATCAACAGAATACTGCGACATACTGCATCTGTTAACATATGTGAATCAAATATTTTTTTTGACAGGGTATCGAAGTATGTGCTTTCAAAGCAATGTATTAAACAATAAATTGCTTAGGTGAATAAGCATAAGATTATAATTCCCATACAATTCTCTTTACCCAAGCCGACTTAGGTGATTTACCTATTGTTTTTTTCTCGGTGTAGAAAAAAGGGAGCTAGATGTCAAAGTTACTATTGCCATTAGCATTTGACGTTTAAGATGAGCCTACTTTATGATTGTGTCATGGTTTGAACAATTTTTGAGAAGAGAACTAATGCTGAATAAAAAGGAGTAAAAATTGTTCAGATTTTAGGTCTGTTCCCGTACTTTTTGGAATAAAAATGGTAAAACTGTTAAAAGCGTGAGGGTCAGAAAAAATCTCTCAATAATATAGCAAAACACAAAAAAGTACGTGAACGTTTTTTGGATTAAAATTGTGTAAACCGTTAAATAAAGTCGTTTGTTAAAAACAAATACGAGTATGCTTGATACACCACCAGCGCTAGCTTGATGATTAAAGATATTAGCAATATTGAAATTAATTCTCAAATTAACATTTATATTTAGTTTTTACACAATTTCCCATGGTTTTGGTTTCTATTCCAATAGCTTTTATTTATATCAAAGAGCTTTTGTTATTTTTCAATTTCTTTGCTAACTTGTAAAGAGCTGATTTTAAGCAGTTTGACACTTTTTTATCATTTTTGCCGGAAGAAATTTCTCGGACTAAAATTTACAACTTTTGACAGGGAGGAGAAATATTTTACTCTCTCGATTGCACTCTATTTTACCATTTTTCTCGAGTACGGGAACGCTTCTTAGACTAAAACCTGCAAAACTGGTAAATGGGACTAAAGATTGAGAGTACGGGAACAGACAGTTTATTATTTTAGCAATTATATTGTGTTTATTATGTAAAAGGTGTTTTAAACTTTATTTGCCATAAACGAATGGCAGCACTCAATCCGTATATTGTAGCCAGTCGAATTGAAAAAAAAAAACGAAATGAAATAGCCATTTCAGCCCTTGATAAATTGTGTTGTGTGTGTTTTGAAATGTTTGAACACAAATTATTGAGAACTGGACCTACATGTTCCGACTCCGAACGGCTTATGTTCTGAAGAAGCTTTTCATGGCAGTTTTTACTCTCTGAGGTTTGCCACTGTATGAAGAGAGGTGACGGCCGAACAGAAAAATTAAGTCAATTGAAAAAACTTTCTGTGTCAGGTGGGATTCGAACCAGGGTTCTCTGGCGTATGGGCCACACACTCTACCCACTGCGCCACGGCCGCCACTAGCATGTCGAATTAGAAATATATTTAATTTGGTGACAACGAGGAAGCGAGTCCTCTCGTAGCCATTAAATGAAAAGCCATTTGCTATACCTCTTATCAGGCTCTGGATGTATTTTTTCCAAACTTTTTTTGGTATTTTTCTGATCATCCGTCGTAAATGAGTGTAGTACGTATTTAGTTTTTCTTAAGAAAACCATAGACTGAATATTAAGACAGATATTGAATTAAAGATTAGGATATACATATAATAAACAGTCAACTAATGTATTTTGCACCAAGTAGCAAACATTTTCTGTTAAACAAAAGTTTGGAATTTATTTTTGCAAATAGAAAGGCATTCAAAACGCCTTTAAGTACCATTTATTTTTTGAATCAAATCCCATGTTAATGACTTTAGATCATATGCTGGCGTTTGCTATTCAGTTGGCAATGAGCTTAGTTGGACTTAGCATCAATTGCATCAACTCCGTTCTCGGATGGACCCTGGCACCATATGTTTCACCCCAGTGGCAAACTTGCTTTGCAAACAAACTGTACCAATCTACTGCGTGCCCAAAGATGTTAGTCATGGTTTTTTGCTGTTCGCCTTTATTTTGCTTTAATTGAGGGTTAACCGGCGTTGATGATGTTGCTGATGGGGTGGTTAAAAGTGTTTGGTCGTGCCTTTAGTTGCACTTGTTCCACATACTGCTGAATGGAATCTAATGGTCGCACACACTGATACAAACTGTCGTCAGCTGGCCAGCTTAATGTAATGTAAAGTAATGTTTCAACTTCTGCACAATATACTCTAAAAATTTCAGCTAATTAAGTTTTCTTACATATTTTTTTTTTTTATTTATAATTATATTTAGTTGTCGAAAAGTTCTACAAAGTCTAATTAAATAAATTTTATTTTAGGTGTGGTTCCAAAATCGTCGTACGAAATGGCGAAAACGACACGCTGCTGAAATGGCTACCGCAAAACGAAAACAGGATGATGTAGGAGGTGATAACGATGGTGACTGCAGCGAGACAATGGATAGTGACAATGAAAGTCTGGACATGGGAGAAAATCCCGCGCAACGTAAACGATGTCGTATGGAAGACAACTACCGTCATTAGACTTGAATACGTTTCGCTACATACGAAGATAAGCGAAATTTTAGAGAATACGCATGTGTTCTTCTATACAAGATATAAAACTTTCGCAAGGAAAGTGCTGCAAGCAGGCTATCCGATAGCTAAAGATATGAGCACAAGATTTTCATTGATCTGGTCTTTTGAAGACTCTTTAAAGCTTTTTACTTTTAGTGTATTCCTCTAAATATAGTTTTAAGTACCTTCTATTGTAAATAAGTTTATATATTCAATTAACGTCGCAGTCACTACTTAACTGTAATTAAACTTTTTAAATTATAAAATAGCATTTTTGCGAAGGATATGCTGTAAAATCGAGTATTATACAAATTCTGTAAATGATTATTTATTAGTGATTATATTAATTTATTTAGGCTTTTAGCATTTATAAAAGTATTAAAAGAATCCCATCTCATAATTAATAAAAAAAAAAACAAAAAAACAAAAACCACAACATGAAATAAGAAAATTAACGAACTTGAATAAGCAAGTTATTTACTTAATTATTAAAAACTAGATACAATGATTTCTGGAACAGATAATAAATAATGATATGAACCAAAATAAAGTTTGAAGAATTTTGATTTTTGCAGAAAAGTGGACCAAATTTGAAATAGTTCTGAACTAGTTCCAAAAACGACCAGCACTAGTTCAACTACAATACCCTTTAACATTGAACGAACTGACGCTTTTTGTGGTGATGTGGTGATCTTGATGTCAAAAAACTTCTGGGATGCGACATAGTGTAGATTGTAGATATAGTCAAATGTAACATTGTGGCATACCACAAATTTTTTGTGCACATCAAAATTTTGTAATTTCTAACGGTGTATTACACTACAAACTCGAATAAAAATGAAGATAGTTACAAGTAAAAACAAATCGATTTTTCAGTTTTTTGAGACTGCACAGCACTTTGAACGAAAACAAAAAGTCAAATTTGTATAAAACTATTTTCTTTTGGTATGCAGTTTCAAAACACATTTCATTTTGCGTCTTTTGCATTTTAGTTTATTCAAATCGAGTAATATTTGATTGAGTTATTCAACTTTTTAAAAAAAAATCCATTTGCTGATATTTTAGATTCATGATGTGTATTAACCTCCGCGTAAGTTCAATTTGGCAGTTTTGTTTGAATTTGTTACTAACAATCAAATAAACATTCTGTAAACCGAATACCGAACACGAGTGAAATGAGAACGGTTTCACCAAGAAATCGCTAATATAGAAAAGCGTTTTGATGGTAAAAATAAAATCAAAATGATGACAAAATTACTGCTGGTCACTTAAACGAGAAAAAATAAAAGTATCGAGCAAACATTTTTGAGTAGCATTTCCAAAAACGGTGTACTAAAAGTTCATGCTTAAAAATTATAAAAGCAAATTGAAATAGTTTGATATGTTTCATTAAATTTTGCAGTACTTAGAGACATTCTCATTCTAAAAAAGAAAATTCTTTAAAAATTTACTATGAAGTGAAACCATACTCTTTTATTTGTGGGCGGTAAAAGGGGGTATATCAAACATTTTATCCCGCAAACCAACTCGTACTCGAAAACAATCTACTTCTAAAATTTCAGAGCAATCGGCCCAAAAGTTTTGAAGTCTTAATATTTTCTTAAAAGTGGGCGTAATTATAGGTCTGCCACGCCCAATTTTAATTCAGTTGCCGATGGTAAGCACACAAACTTAATTATCAAATTTCAGTCTTATACGACCAAAACTGTCAGGAATATAGCATTTCCATTGATTTTTGGGCGATAAAAGGGGGCGTGGAACCTTTTCTTTATAATATCCGAAAGTAACCATACAAATTAAATTATCAAATTTTAGTCTCATACAATCGAAACTGTAGAAGATTTCGCATTTTTATTGATTTGTGGGCGGTAAATGGGGGCGTGGTTAAAACTAAGTATGCAAAAACCTTATCTAGGATGCAAGTAATACACGCTTTAAGTTTGAGCGAAATCCGTTTAGATATGTAGAAAAGTCAAACAAACAAATGAACAAACAAACAAAATGTGATTTTTAGTAATATAGATTATATTATTATATATTATTGACCGATTTTATTAAAAAGACACACGTTTTACTCGTGAAAATTTGATATTTTTAAATAATAAAACAAATTTAAGGGGTTTTAAACAAAATAGTGTTCAAAAACATCACCAAAGTCAAAAAATTGTAAAAAAAAACCAAGAAAAAATGGTTTACATAGCAAATTCTACAATATATAATATAAAATCTGTTAAGTTATGTATGGCATGTTTAAAGACCTACATTTTTTATTTTCAAAACCGGTAAGAAAATGAAAATCAGTGGATTTTTGACGAAGTTATGGGCGTATAAGTGAGCGCATGTGAAAACCCCGTTTTTTACCGTTATTCAAAATTACGATGTGTACCAAAAAATTCTAGTATGCCAAAAAAATCTATTTAACTATACTTACAACCTACGCTATGTCCCATCCTAGAAGTTTTGTTTTAATTTTTTTTTATGTCACAGTGTGTAATTGTCCCCATAAACATTCCTTTTTCTCCACATTTTTAAACTGGTTTCGCAATAGCCTAAAAGTGGTTATTTTTTAACTAGTTTTAAAGTGAACATTTTAAAAGTGTAAAAATTCAGTGAACTGGAGCAAAGATCCTAAGGACCTGCTTTGTACAATCTTTTCTATTCACAAGATTTATTAAGGTGGGACATGACATTCGCGGCAGAGAAAACAGACCTTTTTTTAAAAATTTATAACTCTGTCAAAAACAAACATTTTTCCATAATTTGTTTATATTATTGTAGAGAATTGAACAAATTACAAGAAAAAAAATTCAAAAAAATATATTTTCACTCCAACATGGCTTTATAGAGCTCCAAACTCGTGGCAGAGAAAAAAACGGGGCCTCGTGGTTGCAGCGCTGGGAGTTGCATAAATTGTCCGATCTGCAAAAAAAAATGGCTTTTTTAAATCTTAACAAAATTGGTTATCGTATGACACAAGCTTTTTTTTTCAATTTTTGATGATGTTTCAAATTTGAAAGTGTGTTTTTTCGAAAAAAATATTGACTAAAAATTCATAAAAAATCGAAAAAAAAATTTAGAAGAAAAAGCTCGTGTCATACGATAGCGAATCAAGTTTAAAAAAATACAAAAAAAAAATTTCGTCAAAAAATGAACCCGCTAGTGCCGCAACCAGTACGAAAAACATGGTTTCGAGATAAACGCGTTCAAAGTTTGTGAACAAAGAAAAAAAGGTTACCTTCAATCTGCCATGACTGCTTCGTACTGTATGCCTTCGTTAACTTGTGTTGTGCTGTTCTTATAGTTTTTTGCAATCGTTTAGCAATTCGGGCTTCACCCTTCAAGTAGGTACGAAATAACAACCACCAAAAGTCAGGTAGCAAGTAAAACAAGTATATACCAGCTGCCGTACTTAGGTAGCGCAAAAATAAAAATGCGCTCTCACTAATCCGGCTGTAACTTTTGAACCCGTAGGAATTTTTCCATGAAATTATGTTATCTTAGAATCTTAAGAATATTTACTAAAATACAAAATTATTAAAAAAATGTCGATTTCAAAAAACTGCCAATGTCATGTAACCCCTTAAAGAAAAAAATTTATTAATTATTTATTTTTTATTAATATTATGATCTAAAACTTTTATAATTTCACAGAGCAACAACCGATTTCGTCTTGTACCCCAACTTCGACCCCAACGCGTTTTCAATTCCAACGCGTTTTCTACCACAACGTGTGATCAGATTCCATTAAATTTTTTTCAGCAATTCTTTTGAAAACAAAAACAAAGTGAACTGTTCTACATTGAACACCTTTTGTACTGAAATGGACTAGTTCACTTTTTCAATTGACTCTAAAATAACTGCTGGGTATATACAGAGTACCTATTAAAAACCTTTAATTTTTTTATATTTTCTCTACATTTGACAGGAAGTCTCTGTAAGACTTTCAAAAAGCATTAAAAAAAATGTTTTCTTTGTTATCATCTTCACAATTTACACACAGTTGCACATTAACAGGTCACTGAGAATGATGGACTGTCACTTCTCTCATAAGTCATTGCATCATGTATCTAAACAAATCCCCTTACGTTATAACCGAATAATAAAGAAAAATATAATTAAAGAGAACCTGTTAGCAATGTCTTGCACACAAGACCATCTTACACAAAAGCCAAATCGTCTTTATATTCCTTCAGAAGGGAATCATTGGTTTTTCTTTAGTACTTTATATTGTATATAATTGCCTGATGCACATTCATTCATTCATCATCCTTTAACAGAATAATAAATATTGCGCGGGTGTCCAAACAAAGGTCGCATGTTTGTGAAATGCTGCAATGGAACTTACGGCAGCAAACACCATTAGCAGCAATATGGTAATTAAGATCATTGCACAGACGTCATGTTCCAGTGCATCCTTTGATATTGTGACCGGTTAGTAAGCAGTTAACGACTTTTATTCCATTGCAGAAGTAGTCTTTATAGCATCGATTTTTATTTACAAAATACCATACCATACCTTAATCCATGACTCAGAACGTGTTGCACCTTCGGATAACAACCAAAAATATTCGATTTTATGTCACTTTTCATTGTTCATGAAATTCGTTTTCATTCATAGAATAACGTTCGAAAATTATCAATTGATCATTTTACTGCTGCAAAGGATCAATGAAAACAGGAACTAAATGCTGTTTCCTGTTTGTTTTGTTTGCTTGTGCGTAGTTCCCGAGGAAACACAGCATGCCTTATTCACAGAAAAACTAGCCTTTGCATCGTTTCGCAAAAGAATTCAAATATTCCAGGTGCGCATGCGTGCATTCTCAGGATATAAAGGCAGAGAGTACAACTATGATATTTTAAAAGTCGAAAAGTCGATGCCCTGCTTTGTTCGACGAATTTCATATCCCTTGACGCTTGTTTGCATAATCCGCTTTGTCAATAATTATTGAATCTCATCCCATAGGAATTAATTTCAATTACAAAACGTTTGCCTATTAAAACAAATCCATTTATATATGTAAATAGACATGTGTGCATAGGTTATGAATGTAACGCCAACACAATTTAAAGGAAAAATGAAGGTTAAAAAAATGTTTGACCAGCAGTAGTTATTTAACCAGTATGTCAAATAGGAGTGGACAAATTTTAGCCCAAAACTAGTTATTTTATTTACTTTGGCCGTTATTTCCCTGAATCATGGTATTTTACAAATTTATGTTATTTTGTCTTGATTGGGTTCTAAGAATGCTTATAACCCAAACATGGGGATACACGAAATATACAGGAGCTTGTATTAACCATCCCTAAAAATTAGTTTTATCAAAGACTACCAGGACCCGGTTGTCCACGGTTTCGCCACGGACGTTCCAGCAACCATATATTTTTAATTTGTGGGCGGTAAAAGGGGTGAGTCAAACATTTTTTCCATAAACCATCTCGTGCTCGAAAAAATCTACTGCCAACATTTCAGCGCAATCGGCCCAGAAGTTTTGGATTCTTAATGATTTCTTAAAGGTGGGCGTTATTCTAGTGCCAGCATGCCTATTTTTTGTACAGTTGCCGACGGTAAGTATACAAACTTAATTACCAAATTTCAGCCTTATACGAACACGAACAAAATAGTCTGAAATATACCATTTTCATTGATTTTTGGGCGGTAAAAGAGGTCATGAAAACCTATTCTTGGTACAATTGCCGAAACTTACTATACAGACAAAATTACCAAATTTTGGTCTCATACAATCGAAACATTCGGAAATATTGCATTTTTATTGATTTGTGGACGGTAAAATGTGGCGTGGTTAAAACGAAGTATGCAATTACCTATTATAGGGCGCAAGTTATACACGTTTTAAACTTGAGCGATGTCACACAAACAAATAAACAAACAAACAAACAAACAAGCAGATAATGATTTTTATCAATATAGATTATGTATAATATTTGGTAAAAGTTGCTTTACTTGCTGGGTTTCATTAAAAAATGGTGGAGGTTTTAAATTGCGCAATAAAATAATAGGCAGATTAATTTTATGGACACGCATATTTGTTGTCAATTGAAGTTTCTTGAAATATTGACACACATTTGATTTCTTCATGATAACTCTTACTGTATCAGCTCGGGTGGCTTTAAGTACAACCGGTAGTGTTTGACGAAAGTCGTCAGAGAATAAAAAAGTTACACCACCCATCACACGACCTAATGACCTAACATCTTCTAACATGGTATTAACAGCATCGATATGGGCCTTATGTGTCATGGTGCATTCATCCCAAATAGCTAATGATGCTTCTTTGAGTACTTTTGCAATAGCACGAATACGAATTTAGCATGAATGTGTTGTTTTGCATGGTGAAACTGAAAGCTGCAACTTAAATGTTGAGTGAGTAGTTCGACCGCCACTTAGAGGTGTTGCTGCGATTCCGGACGATGCTACTGCAATTGCAATTTTTCGTACATGCCGAACTTTAGCAAGAATTATAGTAGTTAGGAAGGTCTTACCAGTACTATCAGGGCCATCAATAAAATAATTGTTGTTCTTACACTATTCGTTGTTCTTACACTATTACATTATTCGTTACACTTTGTAATATTTTGCTGTAGACATTTATCTGTTCTGGAGTTAATTTTAGTTATATCTAAATATATATATATATATATCTACTTCAGTATTATCTATTTCGTGTTCTGGCAAACCGAAATCTTTCAAACGTTTTGCAAGCATGTAAATCGTACTCTCAATCAAAGAAAAGTTAACGCCCTCGTTAAAAAAAAGGAACGTATCATTGTAAGGTATTTCCTTATTATTTTGTTGTGAGCGATGTCTCTGCAAAATATCATCGCAAAATTGATTTTTGAAATCGTTCCATAACTGAACGCGTTGAACATTTGGCAAAGAATAAGCATTATTACAAACACCTCTCTGAGTCGGAAAGCTTTTTCAGAGATGACGCATCAGACAGTGCATTTCCACCATGGTCGTCACTTTCAAGAAGACCTAAAGCTTCGCATGACACGCGGTATGTGGGATGCAACACACCATCTTCAGTTCTTAAATAATTGAAACTTGTAGGACCCTTATGTGTTCCAACAGAAGTCGAAGGTAAAAGTATTCAAAATAATTACAATGATTCGTGTAAGCTCTACCTAGACCAGAATCTCATTTAACTTCAACCCATCCTTCAACAATTTGTGCTCGTTTCCGTAGATTCTATTTCTTAAGTGTTCATGTATAATATGATGAAATTTGGCTGCAAAGCATGGTCTTAGCGAAATCATCACTCGAACATAGTTTAAAAAACGCAATCAATGTGATTTCAGATATTTCTTGAATCACTCTGTGTATGTTTTCTGCAGTAAAATATACTCTATGTCCGTTTTCCAAATGTACTGCCAAGTATATCAATGCAGGATAGAGTTCATGAAAAGTTATGGTAAAATTAATATGTTAAGCAGACTCTCCAAGACCGTGTACATAGGCTTTATATTTAATTATTTATGAGTAGGCTTACTACAACTACGCCCATTTTAATGATATTTGCTGAGAGCAAAATTACCAAATTTTACTCTAATACAACCAAAACCATCTGAAAAAAACATTATTTTTCTTTTTTTGTGGACGGTAAAAAGGGGCTTGACAAAATTTATAAAGCCTAAAACAAACAAAAATATTATATAGATACTCCAAGAAAAAGCTTTCTCCGATAAATTTTTCTCTTAAGTATGGTCTTTGTACAATGATCTGAAACGTAACAGACATTTTGTATAACAAAAACAATATTTTTTTTTCTTTTAAGTCATTTAATATAACTTTAAGACAAAAACGAAGTGAGAGCATTAAAAAAAATATTTTTAATATCAGATGATTTTTTCCCCATTGTGGGATGCATAATTTTATGTTTTAACAGGGTTCGTAAATAATAGTTACGGTCCCATTTTTTAAAGGAAAACAAGTGGATGGAATAGGCGCATGACATTTTGGAGGACACCATTATGATACCCCGGACATCCCCTTGTCAGTTCTTGGTTGGGTTTTAAATTTCGATTTTAAAAATAAAAGTTTAAAAATAGATACGTGTTAGTTTTTAGCTTTTATTTTTTCGCAAAAAAAAAATAACAGTTATTTTGTTGTGTCATACTTTTCCCCAGAAAATATCCCACAAATCAATGTATCTAAAAAACTGGTTATGGTAGGGTCATGAAATTTGACTTATGAATGAACTTATTGCAAGAATGCAATATCTACCATATGTGACAAATGAGCGGACAACGCCCTTTTTTGCATTCTACGGATTTATGTATAAACCGGAAGATCGCGTTTTTTTACTTATCAACTTATTGAATTCTAAAAAAAGAAGTCTTTGGTTGAAATGAGACATTTAAGGCTCAAGAGACAATTTTCTTTTTAATGTCATTTTTATACATTACTCCATGATCTTATTTCCTCCGCTTTTCATAAAAGTCTCCACGATGCCTTAAGGACTACTCGATTTAATATTATGGACTTGTAAGTAAAAAAATAGTTCGGAAACAAAAACAAGCACGTGGTCAATTCATTAATATCGACAAATATTTCCGGTTATACGACATTCTTAAAACTCCCACATGAAAGAACGGCATGAAAGATAAATTGTTAATGGCCATATAAAAAAAAATTACTTAAATTAGTTTTTCGCAGTTTTCTAAAAGATGTGTACCACAGTGCCCTCTAGTGTTCGAGATAAAGTAAAATAATAAGACAAACATGCTAATCGGATGAATGGTTTAACTCTTATAGCGCCGAGTTAAAGGTCTGCAATAAACCGAATAAGTTCTTAGTAAACAAATTCAAGGTCCAATTACGAAATAAAAAATGTTTGCATAACAGTCACAGAATGCAGTCAAAAGGGGACAAATAGCAGAGGTTTTTCTGAGTTCTGAGTGAATCATATTTTCATTAAAGTAGTACAAAAAAGCAAAAACTAAGAGATGAGCCGTTATATTTGAAATTCCACTTTTGTATACATTTGTATATTGAGATATTTAAAGGTTTGCGTTTGATAACACAGGTCAACATGGTTTAGTTGTTGGAAAGCTGAGGGTCATTTACGAAGTAATTTGCTGCGTAGAATCCGAATCCGGCGTCAGAAATGGACCATCACGCCAGGATTTTGAAAAATTTGAGGTTAGGTATCCGAAAAACGGCGTTTTTTCCTACTTTTGAGGTTATGTACGATTTTTTTCCGCAAAGTTATGGTTATTCGAAGTTACGAAATACATCTCATATACAATATGTCTCAAAGGCTTAATGCAATGCTAAAGACGTCGAAGGGATATATTTCGTAACTTCGAATAGCCATAACTTTGCGAAAAAAAAATCGTTATTGATCTCTTGAACTCTTAAATTAAAGGGTAAGGTAAGAGTTGTACTAAATGATGTAACTGGAGAGACAGACCAAAAAAAATTTTGTGCGCCCTGTACATAACCTCAAAAGTAGGAAAAAACGCCGTTTTTCGGGTACATAACCTCAAATAGCTCAAAATCCTGACGTGATGGGCCAGTTCTGACGTCGGATTCGGATTCTACGCAGCAAATTACTTTGGAAGTGAACCTTCTCTTTCCAACAACTCACATGACCCCGGTATTTGTAGACCTGTGTAATATTAAAAAGTATTGGCAAATATTAACTGATTCATTGATATGTTTTTAGCATTGTATAACGGTCAGATTTTATTACGTAGTAATTGTTTTTAAAATATTGAAAGAATATAAACGATTTTTTCACTCACAAATGCACTTGTACCACTTTCAAATATAATTTATTGACAAGCTATCTTTGATAGTGGAAAAGTCCATTTTTTTTTTTGTTTGGCTTATATCACTTTAAGCAAAATATGCTCAACTATAAACCTACAACTAAACGAACTTGGAGTTTTGTATTTATAAAATTCGACTTTTTTTAGATGAGTTTTAAAATTCTAAAAAAAGTAATTAAAATAAAAAAAATTATTAACAAAATGAAGACATCTTAAACGAGTTTATTAAGAGTTTATTAAGAAATAAGATTAGCTTTTTCATAAAAAGATGAGGTTAAAACATAAAATAACTTCTTTAAAATATCACAAAATAGCTTGCATATATCAAACTTAATACTCATTTACACTTAGCATAGTATAGTATCAAGAGAAACAGTGTCGAACGTGTTTTCTTTCTCTTAATTTTTTGCGGATTTTCTAATAAACAATTATAAGTCCGATTAAAAACTAGTTTTACTTGTGATTGTTTGGAGTGGACTTGTTCCACTTTAAAAAAAAATATTTCTTCGATTACGTTTCGGGATCCATTAAATGTGTAATTAAAAATATAAAAGGGGGTCTCTTTATCTAACTAAAATCAGAATTAA
This sequence comes from Coremacera marginata, assembly GCA_914767935.1. Lineage (NCBI taxonomy): Eukaryota > Metazoa > Arthropoda > Insecta > Diptera > Sciomyzidae > Coremacera > Coremacera marginata. The sequence continues at coordinate 162,096,375 of OU612047.1, forward strand.
CTCATATTTTTTAAAAGTGGACTTATTCCACTTTCAAATATAACTGCTGATGTATAAAAAAACATTTTGATAAGATTAATACTAAATCACTTTTTTCGAAAAGTGGAAATAATAGAAGCATCTAAAAATGTTCTCATTTTATTTTAAAAATTTTTTTAAAAAAAAAAACCTCATTTTTAATCCAAAGCAACTTAAGAAAGTTTGTTATGTCACTTGTTGAACTTGGTTTTCACATAGAAATGTTTATCGTTATTTATTTGAATAATGTTGCTGAAAAATAAGTTATTGCACTATAAAAGGCTTAGTGCTACTTTCTCAATGTCCGGTTAAACACTGATCAGAAATTTAACCAGTGGTTCAAGCTCTTTCTCAATGTCTGGTTAAGACTTACCTGTCGGTTAAGTGCTGATTAAGTTAACGGCAAGTTGTGGTTCCGGTTACCTGTTAATCAGAAGAACTCTTCTGCGTGCTTTTCTGTAAAAGAAGACAAATACTTTCTTCAGTTCAACTAAAATAAGGCAGTCTGATGTGTTTTATCTTTTTAAATGATAACTAACAATCAAAACAACAAACAATTTCACTAAAAAAGTAAACAAATGGCAGCTTATATGCAGTTTTTGCGTATTCACAATGGAAAAATTCACAATTAGCGACGTAACCGACGGTTGCTTAACCAGCACTTGTTGAAAGCAAAATTGCTTTGTTAGCTATCGTATTGTTAGCTATCTCCTGATTGCTATCCGGACATTCAGAAAGTGGCCCTAGGAGCCTATTTTATATTTATACACATACATTATCTATATCTATATATCTATACTCTATACTATTAATAAATCTGTAGCCACTTTTTATGTTCACTCATCACGTTTAAACGACAACTCAGATTTTTATAAAATTTTGTACACATATTTATAGGTCAGCAGAGAGTGCAATAGGATACTTTATTTTAACCCATTAACAACCAATGTTACTATATGGAAACATATGCGTTTCGAATTTTCATTAAATACTGCATAATATTTCAAAAGTTTTAGTGCCAGTTTTTTAAAAAAAGTAAAATTAGCATGCAATAATAACTTATTTCTGCTCAATGGCATACATAGTTTTCACCAAAATGTTGCTTCAAGTCTAAAAATGTCTGTTTTTTATGGTTTTCTTTCGGCCCTAATGGATTAAATTGCACTTCGGTTAAACGAGAACAAAATCAATAAACGCTTTTAAATTTCCTTCAATTTGATACCAAAATCATGTATGTAGTTTGAAAACTGTTTAAAATTTTAGTACCAGATCTTTTTAGTATTAAATATAAGCTGAGAATGAGAGAAAAACGACTTGAAATTCACACTTTTAGCTTTGAAGGCAAATATTTCAGTCAGTTTGCAATGGATTTCAATAATTTTTTTTGAAAAATGTTGTTTGTTAAAATATCCTTCAAACATTTTTTTAAAAAATGTTAAAAAATTTTTAGTTTAAGCTAAAAAATTGGATAAAAGTTGTTTTTGTTGTAAAAAAAATTAAATCCAAAATTTAGGTTTTCGATTTCCTATCAGATGATATAACAATCTTAAGGTTAATAATTTGTAGTATTACTTAAACAATAAAAAATCGTGTTGGTAGCGAAAAATCAAGCCTACCCACTATCAATTTTTGAATGAAAACTTTTTGAAAACCCGGCGAAGCGGCGGGTTTAAGCTAGTTTTTTTAATATGTAGGGTGTTCCGTATCAAAAGAACAAACCTTTAAACATAATTTTTAATATTTTTTTATAAAAACAAAAATGGATATATACATTTTTTTTTATTTCAATATCGATTTTCATAGAAATTCTTGTAAGGTTTTATTTTTCGTAATGGTGTAATTTGAACCTGCTATGGGCTGTTACCAAATTTCTCTTTGCACTTGGGAAAAAGTATTTCTTGTGAAAAGTATGCCTAGTGATTCAGTAGTTTTGAACCATTGATTTCCGGATTTTCGTCCACTTTTTACATGAAAGATCCGCTATATTTTTGAGAAAGTTTTCTTGGTTGGCTGAAGCGTGGTTCGATCGTAATGGATTTTGGGCGGAATTAATTTTTCATAATAGTCTATACTCTAGCGCAACTAAATTTCACTTATTTCATTATTTTATTTCACTTATTTTGAACTATCGCATGATAGTTCAACTTTCGCTTCGGGGTCCAAATATGTGAGCGCTACCGACTAAAACAGATCTTAAATCTTTTGAATGTCAAAGCCAGAAAAAACTTGAATGTCTCGCGTATTTTTGTTGAGTTTGCTTTGAAAAGTTCAGCAAAATGCCTTATATGTAGACTTTTGTCGCGTTAAGTTTTTGTTGTTTTTTTGGTACTTAATATTCATCTCTTATTAAACTCTTTTCATAAAGGTTCATAAAGGTTCCAAGGTTTTGCAGAAACCAAAAATTCAATGCGGTATGTAAACTTTAGTCCTTGACTGTAGATTATACAAGAACACTTTTCAACAAGTAAAACTTCAGTAGATTCCATCTTAAATCGATTGCATCTAAGACCCTGGAAGACTTATGTAGAAGAAAATCATGAATTTGCAGAGCATTTTTTACACCCTTACACCTGTTACACCCAGTATTAAATATGTAACAGTCGAGCGAGCTGATTAAATGAAATAAATTTAATTTTCGGAAATATTAAACAAATCTTTGCTAACAGATTAGGTATAAACTGTGGTTATAATTGAATAAAAAATATAACAAAAGAAAAAATTTTATTAAATTGCACCTTTTTTCAACTGTATCGCAGTAACTATTGGACAAAAAAAAAAAATATATGGACAAAAAACCTGTTTCAATTTTTGCTATTGTGTTCAACTGGTTTTGCTGATCAAAAACATATCTTTTGACAACTGGCACTGGAACTACTTGCCATATTTTTTGTTTGTATCAGTGGCGTTGGAAGAGGGTAAAATGGGGAAATTACCCCCTCCTAGATAATTTTAATTACGACATTAATCAAAACTTTCGAATTTTTTTATGTGTGATACATTTTTTTTTATAAAAATAGTTTTGAAGTTTTATTAACTTGCCAACAAATAAAAGTTTCCGAAATCGTTACGAATTCATTTCGAATATTTCGGAACCTTTCCGATTTTGGAATCCGATATCGTTGCGAAACCGTGAAGAAAATCTTATGAACGGGTAGACACGACTTCGTAAGGAATTGTTGCAACGATCACGTAACAAAATATAAGGGGAATTCACGATGTGTTGTTTTTGCCCTTATATTGTGTATTTTTGATTAATTTGATATTTGTAGTAAATTTTGTAAATTTACAAAAACAAAATACACTGTGTTCAAAATACAACTCTGTAGCAAAAATACAACGAAACCCTATTGCATTCTTTGTAAATTTCGTTATTTATATATTTATTTATTATTTACAATAAGAACTACGTTCTTTTATAGTACGACATAAAATAAAATAAAATAAAATAAAATGATTACAACAAAAACTTATATTACAATAATAACAACGTTTTAATTAATTACGCATAAAGGTTATACATTCATGAGTTCAAGTGACAACATACATTAATCAAAATTTAAGCTTAATCATAGACATTATGAAGTGTTATAAATTATTCGGAGAAAATGAAAGAAAACAGAAAAGGCAGTAACTATAAGTTAAGAAGAAGAAAAGAAAGATAGGATAGATTGTCTAAAAATATTTCTCCTGCTGATCTCTCTTATCCTACGTGGCAGAGCATTCCACAGTCTAATGGCGTTGATGAAAATTAGACAAAACGAATTCAATGAATTGTGCCTAGAGACAATAAATGATTTCTATTCGATACACAGAACTGAAGTTCATTTTAAAGGTAAAAAGTTGTTTTTTCATGAATGAGCTTATGCAAAAATATGCAGTTTCGCGCATTGAGGTAAGCTGTTATATCACACCCAAGTATAGCATTGCGAAATCTTGAGAGGTGATCAAATTTACGCAGCCCATAAACATAACGAGTTGCATAGTTGAAAGAAATTTGTAACTTCAACTTAAACTATTTCAGAATATGTTATTAAAGGTAAAATAAGTTGTTTTACCAAGCTATGCTTAACATTGATAGGAGTTACACTTGACGACATCCTTAAATTACGTAGGGCATAATAAACTTTTTGGACTACACTATTGATATGATCTACACAGGATAGAGACGAGTTAATATAGAAACCTAGATTCTTTACTTTTGACACCACTGCTAACTTACTTTCACCGACAAACAGGTCAGGGACATCATCAATACATGTTTTGTTCTTACAGATAGGGAGGACATACGATTTGGAAGCATTAAGTTTTAGTCCATTACTTATGGCCCACTTATTAATGCTGCTAAAATCATCATTTAGTCTACAGCACAGGTCTTCAAGAAGACAAGTACTGAAATAAAGCTGGACATCATCAGCATATGCATGCACAGACGCATGCTTGCAGACACTAAAGATATCATTGATAAAAATTGAAAATAATAGAAAGATTAATTTATGTTCTGAAATTTTCTGATCAACCTTGACCCGTTGCCACCTATTACATAAATAACTAGACGTGAGATTCACAGCATTATCACAGAACCCGAAGAGAAAATTAAGCTTTCGACATAAATACAAATGGTTAAACTTATCAAAATCCTTAGTAAAATCGAGTAAACATAGTAAGGTCATGTACCCAGAATCATATTCAGGTCTAATATCATCAAGTACCTTAGCTATTACAGAAGAGCACCCATGCCCTGCCCGAAAGCCAGATTGAAAAGGAGATAATAATTGTTTTTCAAACAAATATTTATTAATTTGTAGAGCCATGAGTTTTTAGCATACTTTTGCTAATGGTGACAAAATGCTTATTGGTCTGAAATCATTAGCTCCAGCCGGGTTTTGCTTTTTTGCAATTGGATGAACAATAGCTACTTTCCACAAGTCAGGGAATGATGATGATATGAAACAATGATTAATAATATGTGTGAGCGGGCTTACGATATATGTATATGATCAGCTGATCGCAAAAGCATTTCTACTAAACATCGATTAAGCTACCGGCTGCTATGTGAGTTTATTAAGAAAATTTAATGTTATTAGAGTTTCGTTGAAATTTTTTCATAATTTTGTGGCATTTCAATTCATATTTCCCAACAAAAATATATTCACAAATTAGCTGAATTTAAAAATACTAGACTTTATTGAAGGTTCGCTCACAAGTAGTTGTAAATATTGTAAATTTCATAAAAATTTATCACAAATACATCACATCGTGAATACCCCTATAGTTATGAAATCGAAACAAAATGTCGATTCGAAGTCGTAATGAAATGTATATTGAAATCTTTTGTCCACATATAATTTAATTTTCGCCATACCGTAAAGCTCCATACACAATAAAGCAACTGAGACCTGGATTAATTAGAAAAGAAACCCACTAGTGATTTCTTAGGAAGCGCGTCTAAATTTCTATTTTAAAATTGTCCTTGGCACAAAACTCCCATTTTCAAAATATCCCGTTTTTTTAAATTGTCCTTCACAAAATAACCCCTTATGAAATTATCCATTTACGAAATTGTTCCTTTACAAAATTGTTATGTTTTTTCAATTTATTTTTGTACAATTTTGTTAAGGTGAATTTTGTAAAGGACAATTTCAAAAAAGTACAATTTTGTAAAGGGCAATTTTGGTAAAAAAATTATGTATTACGACAATTTCGACACCAACCCGATCTCTTATTTTATTGGAAACATTTTCGTAAATTACTTTGTTATAGAGAAATAATGTATTTCGTCATTCACAAAAAGTGTTACGAGTAACGAATTCTTCGCACTTCAATTAATCGCACAAACTAACACATATCGAAACTCGATATAAATGAGTATAAATCGAACCTGTTCAGTATTCTTTAAGACAGTTCGAAATAATAACGATTTAGTCGCAAATCAACTATGATTTGCTGGGTACTTATTATTTTTATTTTAATTACTTAATTTTTGTGAAAACTAAATAAACTTTTTTATTTCTACATAAATATCGCCGCATAAGTTAAAGTGAACCTTTTAGTAGTTTAGGAATACATAATTTTACAACCCTGATAGCAACTCGAGCTAAAAGTCTACGCTCGGGTTTAAAATATAAAAAAAATTATATATTATTTTTGCTCGTATTTTTTACTTAAAAAATATGGTCATCGCAAGTATGCCCGCATTACCCGCACTCCACTGTTTTCACAAAAACATTTTTAAGAAGCTAGCCCAGCAGGAGACTAAGAAAGCTACCTTTGTTTCTTATTTATAATGCATCTACAAATATTAATATCTATTCAACTTGAATAGTTACTTTCACTTTAAAAAAAATCAAATTAATTAACCCATCGTTAAGAGTCCAATATGGTTTTTAGGAATTTGAATTAAGAAATTATAAATTAAAATGTATGATGTAAAAAGAAGTAATGCCTATTTTACCTCTTTACATATCCTTCTAACAATTGCATCTGAACATTTTTATCAGACAGCTTTGGCGTGCAATTATCTAAAAAAGTCAATTTATTTGAATAACACATGTCAAAAAAACTCATTCGCGCCTATTGATATTGAAATCGAATATTATTTCAAGGTGATAAAAAATTCAAAAATATTGTACGAAAAAGTCAGAGACATGATACAATGATAAGGTAGGACCGCTTCGCTGAGTGCTCTCACGCGTCAACGAAGAGTGGATAATGAGAAGGAACATATATGTCAAAACGACGAATTTCGTAGAAATTGCAAATGAAGAAAATATTTTATGTTTCCAAGTTGCAAGCAGTGCGGTCGCGTGTGTTAAATTTGTGCTAATTTGAGTGAAAATATTGTAAAAAAAGTGTAATAGAAACTATAAAATGTGAAAGAAGTCTTAAAATTGCAAAAAAAAGCCTGTAACAGTTTTAACCTAAAAACAACTGCGAAACGTGAGCATAAAGAAATTCGCGATGAACAGCTGATTTTGACACCAATCTCGCTTTATTCTGCTTTCTACTCAATTCCTCTCCGAGTCGACCCTACCTTATAATTCTGCCCAAGGTTGATTTATAAGGTTGTCGCAGGGCTGATCGTACTCTCTTCTCAGTATCCATAATTGTCAAAACCAGCCAATTTTGCGAATGACTACGAAAGAAAAACGGATGATAAAAGAGAGCACTTGCAGATTTTCTATGTGCTGTCAACTTCGATTTGACAATTATGGGTACTCGCTCTCTCCCTTGCGACAACCTTATAAATGAACCTTGATTCTGCCATGACTCAGAGATAAATAATTTCAGCTGAAGCTGATTTTAAAGTTAAAATTTGTTTTGAAACCAACTTTAGTTTCGTTTTTTTTTTTTTTAATTTAATTTATCAATATTTTTTACGTATTTGACAGATTTCACACAGAAATTATAGAGTTGCTCAAAAAATTCGGCTTTTTAAAGACAAAAAAATGAAACGAAAGGAAAGGATATGGAAATTTGTAAGCAAATCCGTAACATATGCCTGCTTTTAAATGACCATAAGAGAGATGAGGAGAGTTGATTTAAGTTTTTTTTTACAAATCAATTTTGAGTATTAAGTTTTTTGATGTTTGCCTATAGTTTGTTGAAAAATGGTTCAAATTGAGAACTTTTAATTTTCTTTTAAAAAGTATTATTCCGAAAATTAGCACAAAAAGTAAAAATTTCTGTGCCAAAATTTTACTAATTCAACAATATTAGTGTGTGTTCTAGTGTTCGTTCTAGGATAATTTCACATATATTCACTTTTTGAGCATTGAAACTGTATTTTTTAATATACAAACTCCTTGAAGATTAATTCCAATATAATGATTATGACTTTTATAAGCAAAGTTAATCTTTCACTTGGCCAAAAAAATTGTTTCATTATTTAAGTGAAGTTTTCAAGAAAATAAACATCATTATCACAGTTTATCTTAAAAAAATAACATTTTTACAGCCTCATTTGCCTTATTTCTTTATACTTTTTGGACCCTAAGGGGGGAGAGGGGGTTTGAACACCTAACCCCCCCTTGTCTACGGGCCTGGCGTGCAACACCATGTATCCACCACTTGAATACTATTTGAACAGCTATTGAATGGATTTTAAGCTAAACGAAAAACATTTACTATTGGGGAACAGGGGGCGAACCTTCACATGGCAACGTGTCTGACCGCCTCAACCTGGCGAGGCCAGCATTATCCATGTCGAAATCGTCTCAAGTCGACCCAAACCTCCACGTGGTGTTCCCTGGGCAACGGCAAACTGGCATCCATCAGTTTGACGGCTAATTTGAGCGGCGGGTCACTCCATAGACCTTAAACATGGAATGTGCGCAGGGTTTGGGTCCCGCCACATTACTACTGCCCAATGAAAACTAAACCAGCCTCGGATAAGAACCCCAATTACGTTGACGACCACCGCAAACGAAAAACGGACAATGATTTACGGATATGCACCTGGAATGTCCGAACCCTTTATAGGGAAGGTGCCATTATCCAACTGGCGGAAGCCCTCAAAACAATAAAGGCTGACATCACCGCCATCCAGGAAATGCGATGGAAAGGGCAAGGCTGCTCTAAACAAGCACACTGTGATATCTACTACAGCTGCCATGCGGAGAGGCGCGAATTTGGATGTGGATTCGTTGTTAGCCGGAAACTACGCCACCTTGTTTCCCGGTTCACACCTGTCAACGAAGGATTGGCCACGATCCGCATCAAGGCAAAATTTTTCTCCATCAGCCTTATTTGCGCGCACGCCCCGACGGAGGAAAAGGACGAAGACGTCAAAGACGCTTTCTACGCTAGTCTTGAGGACGTATACGACCACCTTCCGGTCCATGACGTGAAAATAGTCCTCGGCGATTTTAATGCGAAAGTCGGAAGGGAAGGCATCTTTGGCCCCACTGTCGGTCAGTTCAGTCTTTATGAGACCTCCACGAACAACGGTCTAAGACTGATCGACTTCGCCGCGGCGCGAAACATAGTTAGTAGTTAGTAGCACTTGATTTAAGCACCTCGACATCCACAAGGCCACCTGGCTGTCCCCGGATCAAAAAACGCGAAACCAAATTGATCATGTTGTAATCGACGGAAGGCATGCCTCTAGTATTCTAGATGTGCGTACATTTCGGGGGGTCAACATTGACTCCGACCATTATCTTGTTGCAGCCAAGATCCGCATGCGATTATGCAATGCGAAGAACATACGCACAGGAATGCAACGAAAGCTAGATGTCGCTAAGCTGCAATTACAACGGACTGCCGAAGCCTACTCCGCTCAACTCTCGGTTAAGCTCAACCAACCAACCTCTGGACCCGACGACGCCGGCGGACTTTGGGCGCATATATCCCACTCCATGCGCGCTGCCGCTGAAGAAGTCATTGGTTTCCGGCGCCCGCAACCTCGGAACCAATGGTATGATCAGGAGTGTCGCATTGCGACTGCAGTAAAAAACGCCGTATATAGAAAAACGCTGCAGTCAGCTGCAACGCGAGCCGTGCGAGAAAACTTCCGCGAAAAGAGGAAGGAAGAGAGGCGCCTTTTCAGACGCAAGAAAAGAGAGCAGGAAAAGCGTGAGCGTGAGGAACTAGAGGTATACCAGGGCAAGAAGGATGCACGAAAATTCTATCAACAGGTTAAGCGTCTAACCCAAGGTTTAAGCCCGGAGCATCCACTTTTAGAGACGAAAATGGAGATCTGAATACGGATACGCAGTGTGTGCTGAGATTGTGGAGACGGCACTTCTCCAATTTACTTACTGGCGACGATTCCACCAATGCCGCCCATGGAGAGCGCAGTTCAGAGCTACCAATCAACAATGACGGAGTGGAATTACCACCACCTAGTCATGAAGAGGTTCGAGTTGCTATCCAACGACTCAAAAACAACAAAGCAGCGAGTGCTGATGGCCTGTCAGCTGAATTGTTTAAAACCGGCGGCGATGAATTGATAAGGCGCATGCATCAGTTCATCAGCAAAATATGGCTAGCAGAAAGCATGCCCGACGATTGGAACCTCAGCGTACTGTGCCCTATACTTAAGAAAGGAGACCCAACAATCTGCGTAAGTTATAGAGGTATCAGTCTTATTTCCATCGCATATAAGGTTCTCTCAAGCGTACTGTGTGAAAGATTAAAGCCGATTACAAAAACACTGATTGGACCTTATCAGTGTGGCTTTCGACCTGGTAAGTCCACCATAGACCAGATTTTCACGCTACGATAAATCCTGGAGAAAACCCATGAAAATCAAATTGACACACACCATCTCTTTGTCGATTTTAAAGCTGCGTTCGGTAGCCCGAGAAGGGATTGCCTATATGCAACAATGTCTGAGTTCGGTATGCCTGCAAAGTTGATTAGACTTTGCAGAATGACGTTGAGCAACATACGCAGCTCCGTCAAGGTAGGAAATGACCTCTCCGAAACCTTCAATACCGAAAGAGGTTTCAGGCAAGGCGATCCACTGTCTTGCGATCTCTTTAACATCATCATGGAGGGGATCGTACGAAAGGCCGGTGTGCATCGTAATGGCACCATTTTCTACAAAGGCGTCCAGCTCCTTGCGTACGCTGATGATATTGTCGGCTGAACCAAGAGAGATGTTACCGCTGCTTTCGCCGCTATCAAAAAGGAATCAGCCAAAGTGGGTTTGACGATAAATGAGGGCAAAATAAAATATATGCTGTCTACAAACAAGGGACCTCGGCGTTTAGACTCCCACGTTTCATCCGGCAGCTATAACTTTGAAGTAGTCAAGGAGTTCGTTTACCTTGGCCATTAATACCAAAAACGAAATCAGCCTGGAGATAAAGCGAAGAACAATAATTGCTAATAGGTGCTACTACGGGCTCAGTAAGCAACTAAGTTCCAGACCCCTCTCTCGATCGACAAAACTAACACTCTACAAGACGCTCGTTCTACCTGTGCTGCTTTATGGCGCTGAGGCATGGGTAGTTTCGCAAACTGACGCAGCCGCTCTGGGGGTGTTCGAGAGAAAAGTTCTTCGCAAAATCTTCGGTCCTGTTCGAGTCGGCGATGACTATCGCATCCGATTGAACCACGAGCTGTATGAGCTCTACGGAGACATTGACGTAGTTCGGCGTATAACTGTGCAGCGACTACGCTGGCTGGGTCATGTCCATCGTATGGACGACGAAGCTCCAGCGAAAAAGGTGCTCGAGGCGAGGGTCGCTGGTCAACGACGACGAGGGAGACCATGCCTCCGATGGATGGACCAGGCTGAGGAAGCCCTAACCGCACTTGGTGTATCCGATTGGAGAAGACGCGCGCAAAGCAGAGGCGCCTGGCGAGAGCTGATGAGGTCGGTTGAAACCCGGACACGGATTGTTACGACCACCTAAGTAAGTAAGTAAGTAAGAAAAACATTTATTGAAATTAGATACACTTGCTTTGTTCTGAAATCAGCATTTAATGGAAAATCCGCCCAATATTAATTAAATCATATTGTATTCAAATCTAAATTTCAAATTTGACCTTTTTGCAATATGCTGATACGTGGTATTGCACGCCCAACGACAATATGCCAATATTTAAAAAATTCTAAAATTTACAAATGAAAAACACAACTTGAAAATAAAAACATTAGGTTAAATTTTTAAACATGTCGATTTATTTCTGTGTAGAAGAAAATCAAAAACTTACTAACTTCGTGACAAATTCTATAAAGATAATTTAAACGAAAAGTACAAATTCTGAAAATATATTTTTGGGCATCTAATTCCGTTCCCTAAGAAAATTCCGTTTCCTAATTCAATATTCATTCAACACATGTCATAACCTAAAATTTTTCCTATCGTTTTAAATAATTTAATAACTTACAGTGAAACCTTAGAAGAAGGCTTTAGTATCTCCCACTTTAAGTACTTAACCAGCTTTAGTACCCAAAATTTTCGGGCATTTTTCACGAAAATTGATGAATGTTTACCCTCTTAAGTACCCAACCCGCTTAGGTACCATAAAATTCTGACATTTTTGGGTGAGGCACTTAAGCGGGTTTTACTGTATATGTAAAGTTCATTTTGGCAAAACTTACTTTTCAACAAGTCAAGCATATCAATATTTAATCAAGTCCGAATATTCTTCTATTAAAAATATCATGAAAACCTTTAGCAGTTTTTCCCCCTTTTTTGTAGGAGCGACGTTTCACTACTATTTTTTTACAATAATCGACTGAAGTAACTAGCTTTTGGATTCAAAATACCATAACTAGATGACGCTAGTATCAAGAAAATAAACGGAAGGGTGCGAAATTTGGCTCTGGGACAAAATTTGGAGGCAGTATCTTATTGTTGAAAAGAATACGGTTATATCACCACATCTTCAACAATAAGAGCTGGGTTGTAATGATTCCTTTTGGAATCAATTCTATCTCAATTCCAATTCCTAGGAATTAGGAATTGGTAATTAATTAATCATTTAAATTCCTCTGGAATGTAATTGGAAAACTCGTCAATTACATTACTGAGGAATTGAGGCCTCCAATAACCGATTTCATTTTCTGTAATGTAATTGAAGGATTTTTCCAATTACATTCCTGAGGAATTGAGGTGACCAATTACCAATTCCTAATTCCAAGGAATTGGAATTGAAGTGTAATGAATACTTTTCGACTCAGCTCTGTTAACAGCAACAAATTATTAAAAATCTTATAACAAATTCAACTTAAAGAGAGAGCGATTTAAGCAAAATGTGTTTTAAAATGTTAAAAAATGGAAAAATATAATCTTCTGAAAAAGAAGAACAATCCGATCAAAAAAACAATGATGTGGAAGATCATGATGTTAATTTAAAGAGTCCCTCTACTTGGCCAGAAAACAAACGGCTGACATTATTATTCTCTCCATACAATTCTAACCGACTTACTGCAGGTCTTACATAGTCATATTCATTTTAGTATCAATATTTATCTATACCTTATTTATGTTAAACAATTTGTCATCTACAATGTTTTCGATGCCGACGATTGATATAAGCCACCGCAAGAAAATCCTAACTACGCGCCTGATTTTCATGGCTTTCATGATCTTTAGAGTGTATTTAACCTTGAATGTAGAACTGTAAAATATGCACTCAACACAATGTTGCCCACAGACTCTACTCTCTCGCTCTCTCTTGCATTTAGGCAGTCAATTATTTAAGTATTTAAAACCACGCCTCTTAAAAGCAAAGGGAGTGCTTTGCACGCGCAGCTGCAAATAAAATGGTTCTGTTCCGCTGTTCCATTTCGTTTCGTTTCACTGAGTACCACTAATAGACGCAACTGCTAATACTTAATTGGAGAGGAGAACACAGTGCGCATGGATGAATTTTTCCTGGTTCTGCAAGAAGCGCCGTCTGGACGGGGAGTCAGCGGAAAACAATGGAGTCCATTTTGAGTTTATTGTTTGATGATTCGAACATGCTATATGCTGCTTATGTATGTGCATGTGCCAGAGTGAGGGTTAAGCATGATACCAATACTTGCATTTACTTGAATGCCGTCCATTGGAGGTTATTCGGGGGCACGGGCTATAAGGAACAGTTGAGTAGCAGTGTACCTAGCAATGGACTTTCCGCTGTTGATTGTATATTGATGTTTGGGGATAAAGTCCTTTTTTTCTTGGTATTGCATATAAGGTTAAAGATGTGCGAAGCTGTTTTTTCGTCTCGCTTATATTGAAAATGTTTGCTTGATTTATTTAGTTATTATTTCATTAATTAATTAATGACAATAAACTAGCATCAAAAATGGATTAAAGGGAATGGAATCGACGTAGACTTGTGATCTAATTTGAAAACATTTTATATGAAGGAAATTTATTTTGTACCTTGTTAGTATAGAGAAAATTACCTTAATGATTTCTTTAAATTAATAAACTTTAGTCACTCTTAATATGCAGTTTATTATTTATACATAAGGATAGGTTTTATTGGTGAATTGTTTATGTTCATTTGTTTATACGAGTATGTCTATGGATAAAATCCTTACAGAATAGAATTAAAAGCGTTATGTTAATAATTACTTCAATTTTAAAAAGAAATACTTAATATTAAGGCTTTTTTTTGAGAAGCACAAACAGTATTTATAGCTTCTTTTACAAGCCTTTTGAAGACATAGGCTTTCTTTATAGGGGCTTATAAGGCCAATTTGGCATGTGGGATGTAAAAATATGTTCCCCTCCATTGTGTCTTTTATGAGACTCGGTAAGGTAACTTTCGGAGGTCTTTCAGAGAGATCTTAAAATAGAATTAAAAAAAATTATGAAAATACTCTCCTACATTTTTCTTTGTTTTATTTTTGATTTGCTTTTTTTATAAGAATTTAAATAAATTTAATTTTATTTAATATTTTCAAATTTAATTTCTACTGACGTGTTGTATACCGGATTCGAACCCATGTCCCAAACGCTCCATAATCGTGCACGCTATCCACTATGATATCTGCCATGGTAAATCTGAGCCATTTATATTTTAACAGTTGCCGTCTTAATTTTCAGATTCTTAACATTTAGATGTCTTATGATTCAGAGTTACTTTTTCAGAGTTTTTTTGTTAACATATAAAAACTCACAGTATAAAGACACTAACGAGACATGCCACCATGTCTTTATAACAGGGCTGGGCGCTCCATAGCTCACTGAGCGCTCTCTGAGTGTAACTTTTTACATGTACACAAAGCTCACAACACAAGAAAATCTAATTCAGTCTTCGCTGACGGTGATGCCGTGATTACTCATGAGCAGCTATGGGCACGGAGCAAGCTACGGAGCAAGCTACGGAGCATTGAGAGTAAACGCTCAGTGTGAGCGATTTGAGAGCCCACCAATACTAACAAGACAAAATAAATGTGATTGTGTTAGAATGCCCAGGCTGGCTTTATAATCATTCCAATATGAGCTCTAAAAAATGCATACTAAAGAGATTCTTTACGTTTCTCTTTATAATGGCCTTGTATCTGCCTTAGCAATACATTATAAATCAAAATTTTGCTATAAGGGAATTGTATCTTTTTAGTTACGTTACCAGATATATTATTAAAATATTGCTGCTTTGTAAACTAGATTTTGTACTTATAAGTTCCTCTTGTGCTACTAGGATAGATATAAAAAATTAATTTAGCATAGTTTTAAAGCTATCCCTAGATATATAGAAGTCAATTCAATGTGTGCTGGAGAGTAAATTGAAATCATTCATATGTTAGTTCCATAGGCGCCGGAAGCTCATCTCAATTGGGGTGCAATACAACTGGGGGGCAGAACATTTTTTCCACAATAAAAGAATTTGGTTACATTAAAACATTTTTTATTATATTAAAAAATCAATAAAATTTTACAAAATGTTTGGTATAAAAAATAAGTTTAATAAAAGCATATACAAACACACAAAAGCTTTTAATTCAATGTGAAACAAAAAAATTATTCGTTCATAATTTTTCTTATATATTGCACAGAGGAACAGTGATAAAGTTGCACACAACTTTGGACACAAATCTTAGAAATGGTGTCCGTTTTTCGCCATCAGCTCGAGTATAGGAGTTATAGGCAAAAGTCAGAAAATCCGTACTTTTTATGATAACTTGACTATCAGCCCTATTCTGAAAGAAATCTTCCTGGGAATTGGAAAAGGGAATTTCCGTTCATTTAACAATGTTCACAGAATTTATGAAAAATTTGAATGCAAATATTTGCATTCTAGTCAATTTTTAAGATGATAAGAAAAAAAATCCTTAAAAGCATTATCCCCTGTCTAAAAAATGAAAACTCCCTTTTTCAATTCCCGGGTAGATTTCATTCAGAATTAGGCTGTATGTCTTTTTAACAAATTAACCAATTCTTGTATACATTTTTAATAAAAAATATTTCATCATTTAATTTTTTGCAAAAACCTTTTTTTAATCCTTTTTAGTTTTGAAAATATCAACTTTCAGAATAATAAAATTTTGAAAATTTTGTGGAGTATGAGTATTTGAAAAACTTTGGAATTTTAATAAACGTTTCAATTTTAACTAATATCTTTGATGATTTCTGAAATATTTTTAATATAGAAAGTTTTTAAATTAAGCATACGCTCTATGTTTTTCAATTTTTCAATTGTGGTGTGTGCTAAGTTAAGAATAGTGAAGTTATTTTGAATAAAAATTAAAATTGTGAATCAATATGGTGCCCGTACGGAAAAATTGTTTAAACAATCCCAGCTTTGCTATATATATGGTAAATAGATTCTTAAGAGAGACAGGAGAAATATATCTGAAGGTATACTTTGATATAAATATGCAAATATACCAAGGTACTCACTGTCTGTCATAGTATCCACTGGCAAGCTTTGTACTTAGATCAAAAGATTATCCTCAATTCCTCTGAAGCATTTATCAAGATTCTCACTGTTTACCCCCAAGGATATCGTCACTCACGTCATCGAAGACCATAAATTATTTCATTTTCATTTTATATAAATTTATCAAATTATAATTTTTATAATTTAATTTTATCGAAGTGTTCTGCTTTATTGTATATTAAAAACTTATTCCCTATTAAATTGATATATATGATGTATAATTATATAAAAATAGCGTAGTTTAATAATATGATTATCTTACAAAATAATTGCTTTTTTTTAAATATTTTCGAAATGATCACCGATATTTTGAAAAACTAAAATATTTATTAAAATTACAAAATTTTTCCATCTGATAAAAATGTTTTGTTAGTTATATGTAAGGAACAAATAAGATAAGAAATAAGAAATTGCAAATATTCATACTCCACAAAATTGCGAATATTCATACTCTACAAAGTTTTCAAAATTTTTTCATTTTGAAGATCGATATCTTCAAAACTATAGAAGGTAAAGTAAAATGTTATGTAAAAATTAAAAGGAGAAATATTTTTTATTAAAAATTTTTCGATCTGTCAAAAAGATATAGTTACATTGTCAGAAAAAGAAAGATTTCTCAGATTTTAGCCTATAACTGCTAAACTGATAGCGAAAAACTGATACCATTTCTGAAATATGCTCTCAAAATTAATTTAGAATGGATTATGGTATGTGTACTACAACTTTCACAAAGTGCCATTTTGATCTCATGTGTTATCAGTTAGGCTATATTAGACTAGATATACTTGTAATCTTTAAATTAAACTATGTTAACATGTTATTTAAACCGCAAATCAATGGTTTACCGCTGGAGTTCATATTTAGTAATGCAAATTGCATTGTCAATTTTTAATTCTTTATATGTTGTTGCTTGTAACCGTTATTCAAATGAAAGTGAATCATGTTCCCAATAAACCACAAAACGAACGGGTTAGTTTCGAATTAGTAATGAAACCGAGAACTCGGGTCAGATATCTCTTATTCGATTCGAATTCGAGATGAATCCGAGAATAATGCTTGATCCTTGACAAAATGCTTGAAAAGAAAATGGCCCTTCCTTAAAGTCACCAATATTAATTTGGTCATAATTTTTTTTTAGAGTTCCACATATGCCTTGCTCTATTTGCCTATTATAAATTTGAGCTCAAAATTGTATTGTTTTCTTTGACTTACGCTTAATTTATGTAACACATTTTCATACATAAATACACTGAATTTATTTAATGATCCAATATTTCGAGCATCGTCTGCCTAATGTTGCAAGCAATGCATATTGTAGGTCAAAAACCTTGATTGTAATCAATTTGGGTAAGTAATGAAAATTTAAAAAAATTTCGTTTCGAAAACGAGTTGCTAAAATTACTCGAAAACGATTTGCTAATTTTTAAATTTTCGTTTCGAAAGTGATTCGCTTATATTGAAAATATCGTTTCGAGAATGAAGTGTGCATTTCTCCCGCTCTTGGATTCAATAGCAAATCGAGAAGGAACTTCGTTTTCGAAATGAATATCCAAGATCTCGGTTTCACCTCGAATTCGAAACGAAATCGTTTGGTTTATTGGGTTGGAATAAATTTTCTAGGAGTTCAATAAAATAATTGAAATGTGAAAAAAATTGTATTTTGTTGTCGTAAATTCCGTTTTCCACAGCCATTTTAATTTTTACCGGGGGGGCAACGAGGGAATTGTTCTTCTGCTTTCAAGGGATTGAAGTCGTGGAAGCAAATTCCGCGTATTATATGATCTTCCGTGTGCGATCTTCCAATTTGTAGATAAAACCGTAGAATGCAAAAAAAGAACGTGTCGCGCCCATTTGTCACATATGGCCGATACTGCATTCTTGCTTTTACCAGTCAAATTTCTTGACCCTAGTACTAACAGTTTTTTGGTACAGTGATTGTGGGGAAAAAAACACAAAAAAAGAAGTGTTATTTTTTGTACGAAAAAATAAAAGTAAAAGTAAAAAATAAAAATAAAGTAAATAAAAAATAAAATAAACTGGTATTTTTAAAACGTTATTTTTAAAGTCACGCATTTAAAAGACAACCAAGGACTAACAAGGGGATATCTGAGGTATCATAATGGCGTACTCCAAAAAGTCCTACGAATTTTTCATGCGCTTGTGGCTTTGCTTTAAAAAATGGCACCGTTCTTGTGTCAAACTATCGTGTTATTATTTAAAAAAACTTTTTATATAGGTTTTACTATATTTCTATTTCTATGCTTCAATTATCAAAAATGTAGACTATAGAATAATGTCAAAAACTTCTCAAGTCAATTACAACATACAATTATCGTAACTTTAAATGCTCGGGACCCCTGTATCAACTATTGTTACTCAAGTCCCAAGTAATTTCTTTATAATTTTTTTTTTCGGTTATTCACATAAAGACGCGACAATGTCAAATACTTTGTTTGGGTTTACAAGTTAGATCATTAAGTCATCCATTTATAACTTTCAAAGATAACAACTCGCGAATAATTATCATAAAATTTAAGTTCATTACGAAATATCTATTGAGCAATTTCGTGGCAGGAAGTTCCCATGGTTAATTAGAAGTGAGCTAAATCTTGAGTACCACAGCAATACATATTTTGGAATATGGCAGATTCAGTGTATTTCAGATTGTTTTGTCCAAGGCAAGTTTTTTTTCCTTCAATTCGTAGTTATTTTCAATAGCTATCGTACCATTTGATACAACATTAAGAGATACAGTCGTCGAGAAGGCCTTCCTAACAATGAATGAGAAGAGGGAGAATAAATACCATTAAATCGGGTTATTTATGGCCTTTTAATTTAATAGGTTGGGATCGGCAATGAAATGGAATGCGATGAAGAGTGAGAATCGAAAAGCGAAAAGCAAACTAATAAAAATATCCAGGACCCATTTATGTATATGCTGTGTTTCCTTCGGCGCTTTGCTTCATATGTGATCATTATTTGCTTGCCATAGAAGCTCAACACTTCCTGCACTCTAACTTAAGGGGTTGATTCTGTGTTTAACGCGTATAAATGTGTTTTCTACTGCGAAACATAATAATATGTTTATGGATTTCGTTAAAAAAAAAAAAAAATGCAGCAAGTTTCGATTTTTGAAACTTGAATAATGATGTCGCAGATTTTGGAATATAATGTGATGTCGTCATAATTCAGAATAAAAATTGGAAAAAATTATGGTATGAAATTAATCCAAAACCAAATAAATGAATCCTTTTTAACGCATAGCATTCATACACATTGGGGATGAGTTTGCGTCGCTTTCTTTGCTTAATGTAAAAAGGGGGAAAAGCATATTACTATAAAGATTTGACTAAATTTCAATCAAATATAAAAATTGATTTTGCGTATTTATGTGTGCATTGCGATAAAACTAAAAGAAGAACGGACTTCCTATAATTCTAAATTGAATTTTAAACGCTTCAGTTATTTCTAATTATTAAATGCATAAATACTATTTTTAAAGATATAAATTCATTCTCTTTCTTTCCGGATATTTTTTTTAATCAGATAATAAACAACACGATATTCAATGATTATAAATCCATTGTGTATGTGGATGGGATGCGCTAAAAGTCAATTGTAGAATTAATTTACCTAATTCAAAACGGATAAAAAAAAGGTGACAAGGGACTGACAGCTTCTGTAAAGAATACAATTACTTACTTCGCAGGTATGTGACGAGTATGAGCACAAGATATGAATTACTACAAATCATATGAACTCACATCTACTACACTTAGAAAAAAATCCTAAAAAAAAGTAAGAATTCGAGTTGAATCAATATGTTTTTAATATTAATATTAGTCAATGTGATTTCTCATTTCATTTATATATTTCAAAAGCTATTAAATGTATAATGTAAATGTGAGCACTTTTCTGATTTTAACTTTTAACTCGTAAAACATCTGTCGTTAGCCATAAAAATAGCAAACAATCTTTTATCCGCTTGGTATTTGTTTGTGATAGATTATATAATATATGTAATCAAGATATATATAAATTAAGAGTTACTTTTTAGTTTTTGAGACAAAAATTACTCTTAACTACTTTGTTGTACTATAAAAGAAACAATTTTTATTGTACTAATTGCACTGTTCTACAAAAAAATTTTTCTTAATGTACAAGAGTTACCAATAATATTTTACATTTTGTCGATCCATATGTAGACTTTCTGCGTTTTCGGAATGTTTTCATCACTTCGATTTTTTCGCCAATGGCCATTTTAAGAAGCCACTTCGAATTTTCGTACCTTGCCTTACTTAGTGTATCATAACATTGCTAATGTTCATCAAAATTTTATTTTTTACTAAGGATAATAAGAAAGGATAATGTTGTGTTCCATTTTTGCCTAAATGTTTAAAAGCCTTTAATTTTTTACAAAGTTAAAGGCTCTTTCATGAACAGAAAAAATATTTTTTTTATAATTTGCGTTTTGCTTTTAAAAATATTCCAAAAAAATTTTCTGACATGATTTTTGTGACTAATTGTCCAAAAAGGCCAGGGTATTCGATTCTAAATGCTTGTAAAAAAACTGTAATCGGTAATCAAATAATTAAATTATGGACAATAATAACAATAAACATATTTTTATATAGGTTTTTTGTATAACCAATTCTCTCAGAAATACGAGATCTGCCGCTACGTCAAGCGAATATTAGCGCAATTTTATAGTCTCACGACAGACATTTTTTCGTATCAGTTGTTAAAGAGTTTTTATATTTTTTTATCTATGGTTTTAGTAAAGCGATTAACACTGACCAAAGCGTCACAGTGAAATATTTTCAAGATTTTTTAATAAAGACTTAATTAAAAAGTGCGATAAATGGGATAGCTTTTTCTTCATATGTACTTTGTTAACATAGCCGCGATTTGCAATTATTAAAATGCCAAACAGAATTATAAGCATCCAGAATGCAACAGTGGAACTTACTACAAAATGATACAAAGAAATAAACAAACGAAATTATATATATTTATATATATTATATAAACCAAATAATGCCAATGAATGGAAACTTTTTATTGATGGTTCCACCAAAAGAAAAAATGAGATTTCTTTTAATATACTCGTATACTTAAATATATCACAAAATGTTTTATAGGCTTCAAATCAGTCGTTTTGCCCAATAAAAAATATACCCAAGTATTTCAATAGCTTATGCAACTGATTGTTTTGTTGCAGTTTATGAAAATTTTTTGAAATTGTGAAGAAATTGCTAATCGGATTTTAGGATATGGGATGCAATATGTCCGCAAAAGTACCTTATTTACATTCACATTCAAATCTTTTCCCATCCACTAAGCTTAGATAAATTCAGTGACTAGCATGGTGAACGATTCCACCAGGAAATTTTAAAAATGGAAACAAGTTTCGTAGAAAAAAGCAAAATTCCCTAGTTACTGGAACATTGTTGGTCTCTTCAACACGAAACCAGCGATTATTGATATAAGAGAAAAAGGTCGTCGAAGAGTTTTTACACAAAAAACTAGTAAATTAAAATTAAATTATATTGTAAAACTATATTCATAACATAAAACAAAAAACACAAAAAATATAATTTTATCAGTATTAACTCTTTTATTTCTAAATCTATATTTTTAAATAAGCAAGATTTGTTAAATCGTGCTTTCGTCAATAACTTTATTACTAGTTAACAGATTTAGTTTTTTTTAATGAATTTATTGAATAAAAAACCTTTATTTCTGAAAAAAAAATTTAAACAAAATTATATCAGTAAATTTTTTTGTTTTCTTACCGTTAGAAAATGTAAAAATAAAAAATCAAAATATACGTTGAATGTTTTAAGGGTTTTTATTTTGAAATGGACTGATATATTTAAAATTTTTTAAATTAGAGTACAAAACTTCAAGTCTTACCTTTGTTATAATATAAAGGTTTTTAAAATCAGTTAGGTAGAAGCAAAGATATGATAAGCCAAATAAGGCAAAGTACGAATATTTTAAGTGACTCATTCATGAGGTCTTTAACGAAAAATTCGAAGTGATACAAAAATTCTGTAAATGCAGAAAGTCATCATATATAACCACTTAATGAAAGTTCTTTGTTAGAGGTCTTGTACAGTTTTCGTGTAGAACAGTGTTATTATTGAAAATAAATTGAAATTGAAAATGTATATGCCTTTTCGAAGTTCAACAAACACAAAAATTATGGAATTTTCCTTAGAGATTCTGACAGATACGACGAAAAAAAAATATACGTGTAGTGGTGTTTTAAGAGTTTACGTCTAAATAAGATTTAATATGGGTGAAGAGTTGACACTTTTTTTCAGCAATTTGGTTAAACAAAAATTGAAAACACTTTCAAAAAGTTCAGGTATTTGCTTTCGAAATGTTAAACGATTTATAAGAAAAATCAATGTTTAATATTTTCAAAATTATTTTAAATCTTCAGCGCCCTGCTGCTTGGTATTTTTTAAAATTTTTCTTAAAAAAGCGTAGAAATTATATAATTTTGAATGCATTGAGTTTTCGAATAGTTTATAAAAATGTATGTTTTATATTGTATTATGAGTCAAAAAATTAATTGCAATGGGCGTGCCATTTTGAGCATTGTAATGCTGATTATTTCGTGCAGTCAAATTATTCTATTGCTGGCATGATAGTAAAACCTTTTTTTTTCATGTTAACAAGTATGGGCCAGAGATCTGCAGCGAGTGACTTCGCTGTACTTATATTTATTCGAGGATTTTTTTTTTGGGGAATTTTATAATAAGGGTATTCACTTCACTGCTGAAATTTCAGAAATCGGAAATATCCGACGAGTTGAAGTGACGACCGCTTTTAATGTTTCGTTTTTTCACATGCAGATCGCCATCGCTTCATTTCGTTAGTCATGCGATGCATGTCAGCAGACAAAGAGTCTCCTTGTCACATGTACATGTACCATATATGTACTTTATACTTTAATAATTTTTATAAGCGGCCATCAAAACTATAAATCAATTAAAAGAAACTTATTGAATTGCAATTTCGTTCTAAATTGCAGACATTTCATTAGGATGTAGGCGAGATTTAACAGAATATTCACAATGACTCACACTCATTAAACAGATTCGCTTATAATTACTGAACACATCTTTTCTTCGCAAATTTCCGACGATTATTTTTCATCAACTCATTAGATGATTAAATTTAAGCAAACTTCGGAAAACCAAAACAACAAAAATTGCACTGAAGTTTTCGTACATTTCAGCATTTCTGAAATTTCAGCGTTGAAGTGAATACCCTTAATATGTCGGGCTTACATATAAAAAAAAACGTAAATATAGCGGCTATTGTGAACTGGTTAGTGTGTCCGATTTTTGCACTAATAGTTTCTGGTAAAAATCTCAGCCAGGGCAAGCAACATCTTACCATTCCACCTCTTCACCTCACAGTAGTAAATTTCAACTTTTGGGAGTAATACTTGCTTATGAAAATATGGTAAAGTTAACAAACAAACAAGGAATTACATCACAACAATAACATACATAATGGGTGTGTTTCCGTACTCTACACTGTGTAAGATTTGTGTAAGTTCAAACTGAGAGAGTAAAAATGAAATGTGAGAATAGTTGCAAAAGTGCGGAAACAGCTTCTAGTAAGTTTCAAGCACAAACCAGCTGATTTTGACTCAGCTAGTAAGCAGACATGCCAAACGTAAATTGCGCCAATTAAAATTATCGTCAATTTGTTTGTGAAGTTGATGCTTGGTCGTCTTGATGCTTGTTCTTACTTTACTCGGAGTCTTGAGTTCTAGCACTCTCTGCGCACTATGTAGGCTCGAGAGAGCGGTTTTATGCTTGTTCTTTTTCTCCCATTTTAAGCAGTGCGAGTGAGAGCAGTAAGACGAAAACTCGTTGAAGAGCACTTCAGCTTTGCCAACTATGTTTGTTTGGAAAAAAATGCTTTAAGCTTGGCAGCATTTTAAGATCAGAAATAGAGCCAGGAAAAGAGCTGGTTCTAGTTTTTGTTTTTGCATTGTGAACAAAGTAGAGCCTCTAGATCAACGACCACGCGAATGCAGGTAATGATAACTAAAAATAAGTTTTTATAAAAAGTGTTTTATTTATATTAAGAAATAATTAAATATTTAAAAAATTGCGATAAAATGTTTGCTTTTTATAAAAAAAAAGAGAAGTTAGTTACATGATTTTTGTGATTAAGATTAACCAAATAAGCTAAAACTAAATTTTCAAATTCAGTTTACGCATACTTTTAGCGAGTTTGTCTAAAATAAAATCCCTTGATGCTGTCATATCTCTGTACAGATTAAGCAATGTGAGACCGTTTAATCTATTGAGTTGGCAACTAAGTAATTGCGGATTTCACTTATAGATGGCTTTAGTTGAATTTTTAGGTTTGCTGACGTAATCGAAATGTCAAAGACATTTTGTTATTTGATAGTTGGTACTTCAACTGTCAATCAGTAAAAATTTTTTTTTGATCGGTTGTGTAGTTTTTGTTTTGTTGGCATTATGATGCTGCCTGAAAGATGGCAAAAGGTCATTGCTCAAAATGGGCAATACATTACAGAATAAAGTTATTTCGTTCCATGAAAAAATTGTCTTTTATTTTCTAATAAAAATCCGTTAAGTTACATGGATGATTGGTGAATAAAATATATTAGGGACTATTGCGTTTTTGCACGGTTCTAAGGCTTTAAACACTGTCTTTTTTCCATCGTTAGTTTTATTACTAACTTTATACCAAACATTCAGTTTCATTTTTAAACCATCAAAATCTCCTTCCAAATCATTTTGATAAAATCCAATTAGTTTTTCAAAAGCTTCTAAAGCGCCATAACCAGCGTTTTTGAAGTGTTAGGAAATAGTTTTGAAATGAATAGTGGGAATAGATGTTTTTAAAATCGAATTCTTAGGTTTGAGACAAATCAAATGCTTGTCAAAAAATTTTGACAGAGACAGAGCCAACTGTTGATTAGTTCATCATCAGCTTTATGCTTAGAGTGTAATAAATAAATTCTATGTGTATAAATAACAAATTGAATGTGTGGTAATTTAATAATAAAGTATTAGTACTTCAACCACAGCTCTATCTAGGGAACTAAACGCCCTTTCACCCTAGTTGGTCATATTCAATGGGTGGCGCCATTGCAGTGCTATTTTCCCTTAGTTTATGCACTTTTATATTAAATACTCGTATATTGCGAAACATTAACAAAAAACACAAATTTCACAAACTTCGTTTTGCTAATGGGTTTTGCTTAAAATTAACAATCACCTGTTTTTGACAGATCTAGGGACATTTTTGGTGAGAGAGATACGCTACCAAATAGAATGAGAAAATACGCTACTACCTTGCTTCTCACACCATGCTCAAATCGAAGAATTTTCAACAATACACCATGTGGTCAGAATTACAACTAAAAAAACTTTTCTTGTGAGTCACTTGAATTGTATCCTATTCCTCTTTTTGCTACGATAATTTTGGGGAAGAGGGGTTACACCCCAAAATTCTCCTTTGGTTGCGCTACTGCACTAAACATAACAACATTTTAGAAGCGGATTTTTCAAGTTTTTTAAAGATTTAAATATCTTAATTGCTTGAAAATAGAGTCAACCCATATTAAAAGTTATTTAGACGTAAACTTTTAAAACGCCGAAACGCGTGTAACTTTTTTTTTTGTCTACTCTATCAGAAACTTTTAACAGAATCTCATAATTTTGGAAAATCCTTGAAATTGTTGTACTGTGTAATCAATAGGATATCTTTTTAAGTTTGGATCATACAAAAACGCAATATCAAAACTATATTTCCTCCCCATTAATCTTATAAGAGCAATACTTCACTTTTATTTTCATACTAACATATAAATAAATCCTACATAATCTTTAATGAAACATTTATTTAATAAATATTTTGTCAATATGAATTTGTACATTTAATTATACCTGTGGTCGCAAACATTAAATTAAGAAATACTTCTTGCGTAATACAATGAATGAAATTAAAATTAATTGTTATTGAAGTAAATTAAGGATTTGTTTATTTCGTAAAGAGTATATTGCAGAAAAGTAATTGGCATGCATGCATGCTAAACTGTAATTTATGTTTCATAGTCTTCTGAATTGGTAGCAATAAATTTGAAGAAGATTTGGACTAACGGGCATTTTACTCAAATCAAATTTGAAATTTTAATTGCATTGGAATAAACTTCGATACAAAATTGATGTCAAAACCATATGTTTTTCTATAAAAATTTAGCAGTACTTTTATTTTCCTAATGAATTCGCCACCAGTTTTCTCGCTCAGAAGAGAGCACAATGTAAGCGGTTAGCTAAAAACAAAAAAGGAGTCTATTTTGGTGTCAAGTGACACCATCGAAATACCTTTACTTTTGTTGTAATGATTAAAGATTTTTGAAATTACTAATTCATTTCATTATTACAAAATTGAAATTTCGTTGACTTGACTCAAACCATTATCAAGTCCATAAATGATTTCTTCAATACAACAAATCTATTTATCAAGCCAACTCTATTAATTAAAAGGATACAATTTTATTCCGTCTGATTGACGATTTTGCAAGCGTGAATATGTTTGTATCAAGTTGACACGATAATAATGATTATCTCATTTAAATACTCAAGTCATTTGAGAGTTGTTACTTGAAGTTTTCGAAGATGCTGAATCCAACTATAGTATCAAAAATTTACTCAATATTTGAGCCTTACTTACTGCTATGAATACTGATAACAACATATTGCATCTGCCATTTTGAATTTTCAGATAATGACTTCAGATCTAGAATATACTTTTATTTTCACATATAAATTAACTCAATAAATTAACTCAGAGGTAATTAGTTCGTAGGTGGTGTCAAAAAGTTTATATTACATAGTTTTTATAAACATCTACCAATCATATTTTTCCAGTGTACCGAACTATTTTTTTTTCATACCAATGGTGTTGAATGCAGTCATTAGCAAATGACTTTTAGACGCATTATACGATTTAGGTGCTGGTGATCAATCAAATCTTCTACTTAGACACACTCATTCACTTTGTCAAAGCAACAGTCCTACCCGTAGCAGCTCTCTCGACTACTCTCATTTCGTAGTGATCCCGATTTCATTATTATTGCGATCATGTCGACCTTGCACTGGGAACTAGTTAAATAAAAAAGCATTGGACGATAGTAAAATCCTGACAGTCAGGCAGCGAGTGGCAGATGACAACCCTCGTGATCGTTTCCTTCATTATGCTAGCTAATTTTACACCTCAATGAACAGGACAATAGGAGGGTACCTTTGAGCGTTCTAGATTCATAGGTCGTCACTTTTAGTTAATTACGGCATGCTACCAACATTAATTGGTGGCGGAAAAAATAAAATATATTTGTGCAAAATGTAAACAGATTTCCTTTCATGCGTCCTTTCGTTTATCCTTGCATTGAAATGCAATCCGGATTTGCGAACTCGTTTTGTCTACGATTGTTCTTTTTGATTTGATGCTCAATTATTTTTGACTTGCAATTAATTTTTGGAATTATTTGAGTAATTGCCTTTTATATTTACATCGATTTTGATCTTTTGTAAATCAGCTCATGATGTTTGTTAATTTAACTAGTATTGTCAGCATAAGAGCAGCTGCCATTTCATCGTAAATAAGCTGATGTGCGTGTTTTTTTTCGTAATTAGTTAACTCTAACCTCATGCTCACTCATGGAGCCATTGGTTACGGGAACAGTTCCAAAACACTTGAAGTGCTTTCGCAAAGACTCCAAAAAATTATTACGCCAAAAACAAAAGTGTCAAACTTCAGTAATGGGCTTTTCACACATGTTGTACACACATCGATATGTGTTCTCACACCCGTGTGCTACTCCTCATCGTCTATCTTTCATTTCTATTCCTTTCACTCGTTCACATTACGAACCATAATTAGCAAATAGTTCCTCGCCAGTAAGAATATCAACAACAACAAAAACAAGAGCAACTTTAGCGATGTTTTCACAAAAACCACTTTGGCAATGAGTAATGTTTTCGGGCTTGAATTAGTAACTAGTACCAATGCAAGACGATAATTTCCTGAGGAATTAATTAAGATGCATGTAAATGGAAATGCGAATGAGGGTAAGATTCGTACTGAAACCCACTCGTATGCATTGGTGGACGGATGCTCACCCTCAGTGTTTGATAAACTGGTATTTGTGCAAATTTGTTTCAGCCTCACATGTGGTGCTTTTGTGGTGGGGCACACAACCAAAAGCTTTTTGCATTTTGAGTACTTTTACTTGGCACTCCTTTCCGAACCCATACACACACACACACACACACACACACACACACACACACACACACATACGTGCACGACTTGGAGACATCGTCGACGCCATGATGTCATTCCAATTCAATTATCTACTGGAAATACACCAACTTACAAGCACACGCAATGAAACATACTGAAGTATCTGAAGTGAAAATCAAGAAAAAATTAAATAACGCTAAAAGCCCTGTCAAGAACAACGAGCACACCAGAACACCCCAAAACTTACCATTAAGACAACATTTACATGCTCATACACCATTATTTATATCTGGCAGATCTCTGGCAGAAACAATATAGTAATAAATATTACGCATTCTTCTTCAAGTCTGAAATAACGCAAGATCCATCGCTTAGATAAGATTTTATACAATGCTCAAGCAGAATTACAAGAGTTTAACATAGCATTGAAGTTCATGCACACCAAATAGACTCGCATATGCCTCATTTTAAAAAACCGGAATTCAACAATTCACCAACATCTTTGAAATAAAATTGACAAAAAGTTTTAGAGCACACACACACACATCGTATATTCAGATAGATATTTATTAAATTTGTTTACATTGTGGTGCGACAAATTCAAGCTACGGCGACGTCAGAAACTTTTAAGCTGCAACTAATTACTTTTGTGTTTACTTTAGACATTTGCGGTTTTCTACAAATAACAAATTCGAGAACAATTCAAGCATAAACTAAATTATTAAATCTGAATCTTGCTACTGAGGTTCATCATCATCTTACTGAGAAAATGAAAAAATGTAATAAGTTTGCTTATGAGTTGGTCGTAAATTGGTACAATGGTAGTTGACATTGTTTTTGTCACCAATTCTTATCCATTCCTGCATAATTAGACACCCGCTTGCTTAGCATATTTGCGTAATCAAAAAAATCAATTACATCCCACATTCTAACCAAGGCACAACATTACCGCCAAACGTTGAAAATTAGCTATGGCAGTATTAATAAACATTAATAGAGTTGTTGTTGTTATGCATACAGTTTGGTTGGGTTGTGTGAAAAGAAAAAGGGCATATTTACGAAAATAAGAAAATATTGGCATGTAATATGCATATTCAGGGTAAGCTGTAAGATTAGGAATTTTGTGCCTTATGTATCTTATAACTAGAATTCGAAACCCTTTACAGAATTTTTTTATATAAATTTTTCCATATCAGCCTATTTTGCTGTTTAAGAAGAAGTCCCATATCGTTACCAAAATGCACAAAGGCCCTAAATGACATTTTTTAAATTTTACAGGAGAAGCAAAAAATACTATAAAATCTGAAAAAAAACAATTTTATTTTTTTATGCAGTTTAGGTATAAATGGGTAGTCCAATATCACTCAAACTGTAATTATTTTTTGCTATTATTACAGTATGTTGTAAAAGCACTGTAAAAATGGCAAAAATAATTACAGATTGAGCGTTTATGCTTCCAAAATTTTTAAAAAATAAGCTATTATTTAAAACCAAAACGTGAACTAAAAAGAAAAAATAAATTTCAGTGACATTTGCAATATATGTATATAGTAGGTATATTCTAGATTCAGAAGAACCTCTCTCTTGGTTACCTATTATCATAATAAAAGCGTACGTAAGTTCTAGGGACTATATAAGTTTAGAAATTTTCAAAATGTAAAATATACAAGTTTACTACACAATATCAGTGGAATTAAATCTTTTAGTAGGCTTATCCGTATATAAACCGCGATCCATTATACAGATTTACTGCACAATATCAGTGCCTTAAAATTTTAAAATTTAAATGTATACTTCAGGGCTGATATGCTAAATTTGAAGATAGTATATTCACTTTTGTTGAATTTTAAAAACTTTTAAAATTTAGATGATGTCACATTGTATGGGAGGTAGGCGTATCTTTTATGGGAGTTTGCCACATTTTATTTTATTTCCTAGGGCTGAAACCCCATCTTGTAATTGATGCAAATTTGCTGGCAAATTTTCAGCTGAATCGGCCAAGTAGTTTTGGTGATATAGCATTTTTATTGCTTTGTGGGCGGGAATAGGAGGTGTGGACAAATTTAAACCCCTACCTGCTACTTGATGTAAATGTGCTGACAAATTTTCAGCTGAATCGGCCTAGTAGTTTTGGAGACATATCATTTTTATTGATTTGTGGGCAGTAAAAGAGGGTGTGGCAACATTCTTTTTCTAACCCATGCAATACTTGAAGGACATTTACTGTCAAAATTTTAGCTGAAACAGTCCGGTAGTTTTAGAGATATATGAATTTGTGAGCGGCAAAAGGGGGTGTGGTAAAATTTTTTTCTTAACCCCCATTTTCTACTTGAAGGAAATTTACTACCAAAATTTCATCTGAATCGGCCTAGTAGTTTTCGAGATAAAGCATTTTTATTGATTTGTGAACGGTAAAATTTGGTGTGGCAAAAAATTTTTTTATAATATTGCATTGTCACCGGGCTTACACATGTATGCTAAATTTCAGCTTAATCGGAGACCCACAAGCTGTCGAAAAATTGTTTACAAGATTTGCGGACATACATATATACATATATACGAACGAAGCAAGTTAAATACGAGCTTACAAAAAAAAAACAAAGAAGCGAGAATACAAAAATTTTATAAAAAAGAGCAAAATTATTTTGTTGACACATGTCAAAAATAGTTAATTTTTGTGAAAACTTTGACAATCATAAGGTAATAAATTTTTTAGTTCTTAGAGATGGGCATTAGGGCGGGTCGACCCCTATGGAAGAAAAAAAAATTTGATTTGTTACCGACTTTTTTGAAAGATCCTATTGAGAGGATTTCAGAACACAAAAAATTTTTTTTAAGTGGTCTACATTAACAACCAAAATGGTCTTTTTGTTATAACTCGGTTATTTGATGTCCGATTTTGAAAAAAAGTATATTTTTAGAAAGATCTTAAAAATGCTAACAATTCGTAGTCAAAAGTTATTGACCTTTGAGGTCATCTTCAATAAAATAATTCAGTTTTTAACTTTTTTTGCACTACGACCCCCAAAACTTTGCCCATTTTATATTTTGTAATTAAAGTTCATAAAAAATCAATAGGTCCGTGTGAAGAAATTTTTTAATTCCACTCATAGGAAAAAAAGTTACACGCGCTTAAAATTTAATTTTTGAGCTCAAAAATTAAGTTTTTGAGACCTATTGATTTTTTATGAACTTTAATTACAAAATATAAAATGGGCAAAGTTTTGGGGGTCGTAGTGCAAAAATAGTTAAAAACTGAATTATTTTATTGAAGATGACCTCAAGGGTCAAAGGCCTCTGACTACGGATTGTTAGCATTTTTAAGATCTTTCTAAAAATATACTTTTTTTTCAAAATCGGACATCAAATACCCGAGTTATAACAAAAAGACCATTTTGGTTGTTAATGTAGACCACTTAAAAAAAAAATTTTTTCTGGTCTGAAATCCTCTCAATAGGATCTTTCAAAAAAGTCGGTAACAAACCAAACATTTTTTGGTGACCCACCTTAATGGGCCTAAAATCCCTAAATTCTTTAGGGATAAAGGAATTTGTTTTGCATGCAAAAGTTCGGGTGCAACTGTTTAAAAACGTTTTCTGAATTTTTTAAGAAGAGGTTCATATTCGGAAGTTATAGGTGTATTATATAAGTCCTGATTCGTCCTACGCTAAGGCGCAAAGCATGTTGACTGTCAGGTCTCCAACACATCTACCTCATAATTCAATCATTATAATTCAATCATTATTCAATCATTATATTTTATGTTAACAAAAAAATTTTTACTCTCTTGAAAAAATGGCAGCCGGGGTTGTGTGGTCGTCCAAAAAAAAGTATATTTCAGTATTCTGCTGCGTTTTTTTTTTAAGTACTTTTTCCGTATGCTTGCGGTTATGTTAAAAAATAATCAAGTGTGCAATATTTTAGTAAAATTTATTGACATGAAAATAACTTGTGAAAATTTGTTTCAATTTTTATAGCGTCATTTATCTCTAATTGCTTTGTGTCTTTGTATGAGATATTTTTAATTTCGAACTAGTGTTAAATATTTTAAAATTAAAAATACCTTCAACATATAGGATATTTAAAACTTCGTATGTGTTCGACAGTGAGCAAGTGCGAAAGTACACAGTGCCGTTGGATTTCCGTATTCAAATATAAAGCAATTCTAACAATGACCAATTTTAGAATAAAAAGGAAATTCACGTTGAAATCAAAAATATAATTTTTGATTCAAAAATTTCAAACTTAACCCTACTTTTGTAACTGTTGAATTTTAATTTAACGTTGTTATTTTTAATTTTATATTGTTTTTTTCGGTGTTATTCTCTGCGTTGTGTGAACAAAACTAGCTATCTTTTGTCAAAAGGGGGAAAAAGTATGTTTGATTTTCCCTAATACAAATGTAGAAATAACTATAATCATCCTTTAGTTTAAACAAACGATTTCAAAACTCTGTAGCACAGATTTTAAAACATATTTTCAATAAATTTTACCTCTTAGCTGATTATAAGAACTGAAAATAAGAATTAAATATTTTAGGTCAAAGCTCACAGACATTATAAAAATATTCATACAAATTCTTTGCAAAATGAGGTTTGTATACACAAATCAAATTTTTTTCAATATTGTTTTACATCAACAATGCAACCATTACACTTTTAAAAGCTCATAATATAAGTTTTGTTCAAAACAAACAGGTATT
Organism: Coremacera marginata; assembly: GCA_914767935.1. Classification (NCBI taxonomy): domain Eukaryota; kingdom Metazoa; phylum Arthropoda; class Insecta; order Diptera; family Sciomyzidae; genus Coremacera; species Coremacera marginata. Next base: position 162,129,742 of record OU612047.1, read on the forward strand.
TTGTTTTGGTAAAACAAAACAATATTTGAAGTCAAATGTATCTTTAGTATTTTGTACTACGAAAAAGTATGATGATTCATGCAACTGCGGGATTTTTATGTCATTAAAAAATAGCTATTTTGCTCTCATCTTCAAATAAGGGAAGACGTCAAATATCTGGATAACCTTATAATAATTGAATCATGTTTACATGTCTACAGCTCGTCGACATGTGCGTTGTGAAAATTGTTGATTTCCGTTTCATAAACGTATTCAAAGGGCGTGTCGTCGAGTTGCTAAAGTACATTTTAGAATATTATATGCCAAAGGAAAGGTAAATGTTTTAGCTTTCAATTTATTATGTCTGTATTCTCTTAATCTCTTCTTCTCTATTCTCTTTATGAAGGGTTTTTTAGAGAAAATAACGGTTTTATGCAAAAATGTAACATATTATGCAGAAAGACCGTCTGTAGCGTGGCCGATTTGGGGAAACATTTTTTCTAATATTAATAATATTTTAATTATCTTTTGAATAACATCTAAGTCTATCAGATCGGACTAATATTAACAAAGATATAGCCGAATTTCCATATTGGTTCCGTTGAGTAAACATTTTTTTGAAAAATCGATAGCTCGATAACTAATCGATGTATTGATAAATCCTTCGGTGAATCTTATTTCCTCAATAACGGTTATCATAATCACACCGAGTTTTGCTCTTTGCAATTGCATTGCCAGAACTCCTGATAAATATTTTCCAAATATCCTTACAGTTCCAAAAAAACACTCGTGTGTATTAATAATGCAACGGATTTTGGTGTCAGGCTGCTCATTATTTTGACAAATACGACAAAAATTGTAAAAAAACCGACATGAATAAGAAATTGTATGCCAATTGCAGGTGGCACTCTGTGTGTTCCCCCGTCATTGTTCGAGACTCATTATATTCAAAATCATATTCAATCATTTTTTAAATTTTGAGTTTCACCCTCGACTAGTAAATCTCAATGCATTTTGATATTATAAGCAATATTGGTGAACGATTTTATAATGGTACTTTTATCGATATCGTCACGCAGAAGGAAAAATTTGTCAAACTAACAAACATTATACAATTTAAATATTAAATTCAAAGAATTTCATCAAAGCAATGCCTCAAGAATTAAAGCAATTTGATTCTTTTACCAATTCGTTTCAGTTATTCGAAGTGTTTTTTTTTTTTCTTTTTTGGCTCCCAGCGTAGAATAAATCTAAATAGTGCAATAAATCAGAAACGACAGATTTTCTGCGAGTGAAATACGATAAAATACCAATCCGAATAGTGGATTTGTATTCTATTTGTGCTGCCCGCACAGCAGGTGTTTTTGGGCAGCGTAAAGGAACGAAATTTGAATAAAGCGATGGCATAGTTTTTGACTCCATCCGTGAATCTAGAATTGAATTGGTGCTCGCTCACCGAGGCAGATTTGTGTATATTCCTTTAGATATTTCATTCCTTTATTCATTCTTTCATTCATATCTATGATAAATTCAAAAAACACCAATATACATGCATACATATGTACGTGCATGTACCACTATATCGACCATACCACTTATTTACATGATTTATGAACGCACACGAGAATTGATAAGTTAAAACAAGATGCACCACAGCGCATATATATACATATATAGAGTTGTTCAGATTGAAGAACGACGCCATTTTGGAACCAAGCATAGGCAATGCATAGAGCGTACAAATAATGAAGCTCCACATATCATTAATTCTCTAATCAAATTAAAGATGAAGTTTTCCAGGCTTACAATGAAAACTTTTACATCAAGTATTTTCTTAAAATATTATTTCTGTATTTTTTCGGGTTCCTGCCTGCCGCAAGGGTGTTTCGTGTTTCAGTGAAATGAATCAAAACTTTAAAATCCAAAGAGATCTAATCTTCTCTACCCGCAAACTAATCTCTACAAATCTTGGGTACCAAAACATTCAAATAAAAACTCATCTCAATAAATTTAAAAATTTCTTCATAATTTATTAGAATCGTTGAAATTGAGAAGCTCAGCAGCTAAAAACAACCTGCACCATATGATGTGCACTGAGGCGACACGTGTCATCACTGGCAACCACAGCCGACGAACCGCAAACCAAAGTGGCGGCAAAAATAAACCGAACTTGCCAACAAGCAACTATTAAGCGCTTAATGGCATTTTTATTGTTGTAGTCATTACATGCATTTTACACGCAGATATTCGCACCGTAACGCCTGGACGCCTGCACTGAGGTTGGGCGCCATTGAACACAATCAAAACAGTTCACAAGCCGGCGAACGACACGCGACAATCACGTGTCGCCAACGCCAAGCCCGCAATAACAAATTACATAATTGAGGGTAAATAATGAAATAAATACACTCAAGTTAGTCCGACCTACAGGCAGGACGCCACCATGCATGAGTGATGAGCTTGTGAACACTACCGGGACCGACAACCTGATGCTGAGATTTTATTAAATAGAAGAGCAGCAACCCCTTCAGCTTTGCCAGCACAGTGAGAATCTATCTGTCTTTATTCCCAGCAGGATTTAATATTGTCACTAAAGCCCAAGCCCCAGGAGACCGCTCTTCAATCTCAATGTAACTTCAGCTTGCAACAGATCTCGCAATAACGCCTACAAGTGGGCCAACTCCACTTCAGGGCACGCACAACAACTCAACGCAGTGACATTTTATGAAAATATTTAATTTGTTTATGATTAATTTAGGAAAGCAAGAATGTCAATATGGAAGGATTAAAGAATGCTAGCCAAATGCGTTATTAAATACTTCATACATGATGTTTGTTGTAGTCTTTGGTGGCATAAAAAGGTCGAAATTATACTTGGTAACTTTAGATCAGCTTATTACGCTATGTGACAAAATGTACTTGATTTTCTTGACTTTAGCTCAAGCGTTGAATTCTTTTATTCAAACCAAGCCCATAGCCAGAATTTACGTTAAGGCAGTGGTGAATCTACAATCGGGATTGAAGGGCTTTAGCCCCTCTCCCCCCCTTGGAGAATTTTTGTATGGAAAAATAATGAAAATAAGCCTTAAACGTTTCAGCCTGCTCCCCACCCCCCCCCCCCCCCCCCCTTGGGTTAAAAAATTGATAAATGCAGTAGCTGCAATAATTTTCCAAAGTTCGATTAACAAATTGAAACATCTAATATCTGAAGCAATCTATACTAAAATAGTACGAAAAACACGTAGGAAAATGTGTGGAGGCGCTTTTAGAAGCTTTAAATTTTTAAGTCCATAACACACAGAGGGCATGCATGCATTAAAGCATCTGACGTTCCTGTTAAAGATACGTAAATTTATGGGATCATGTTTGTGTAGGTGCGTTATCTCATCACGTGTGTTTAACATAAACGTCAGATGCTTTGATTCATTCGGCTCAGTGAATAAAGGCCTAACTAACTAACGCCTAAAAAAAACTGAAGTAATGCCTAAAAATTGCAACACAAAATTATATAGGAATTAGGCGGTTGTTCATTATGAAAGAATGTCTAATATTTTAGGCATTCCTTCATTAAAATTGTTAGGTGATTTTTCATAATGAAAGAAAGCCTAAGAATCAAAAATGAAAAAACGCCTAATTAGATATTTATTCATTTTTGATTGTTAGGCTTTCTTTCATTAATGTTAGGCGATTTTTCATTTTGCTTAAAGTGTGATTTTTATTACTATTATGCGTGAATTCATTGAAAACTAACAGTTGTATTTACGGTTAGACAAATGTTTTTGCAATTGTTATCAGTTGTCGTCATTCGTTAAACTTCTATCACTACGAGCAAGTCATTCATAAGTGTTGGACATTAAAAATTATATTATAATTAAAAATGGATTACGAAATTATTTCTGGCAAGAGGATTAATTCAAAATTACTTTATGTAATATCAGAAAAACAATTGTATAAATTTAAAACATTAATAAGAAATAAAAAGTATTATGTATGTTTAAATAAAAAATGCAAGGCAAAGGTTGAATTAGTGAATGACTTGTGTCAAAAACCAAAAAAAATCATTGAACATAATCATGGTGAATCGGAAAACCTGGCAAATGAATTAAAGTGTGTAAATAAAATTAAAAGTGAATGTTTGAAATGTTTGAATGTTTGAAAAAGTTTCTACGATGTTTGTGCAAGGTGAGACTATATTTATTTAGTTTGATAATATTTAAATTTAATTAAATGCGATATTATTGCAGCAACCCCGAGGAATCTAAACAATTAGATTTTCACAGGATGCAAAGAGGTTTACAATTATTAGTAGCAAAAACATTTGTGAAATCTCCGACATGTGCGCAAGAGGTAGTGGAGGCATTTCAGTTGGAATCCATTTATACGAACTTTGGTTTAACGAAGCATGGAGATCCGAAACATCAATTTTTTATTGCTTGCATCCAAGGGAATAACGGCTCATTTTGCATATTTGCTTCAAAGAAAATTATGCTACAAATTGAAGAAAATATTCTTCCTATGAATAGGACATATATAGTAGATGGAACATTTTCAGTTGTTCCAAATGGCTGTTTCAAGCAGCTTTTAATAATTCATATTGAATACTTCGGAAAGGTATAAAATAAAATATAAATTATAGACATTTTACATTATAAATAAAATTCTATTGTTATTTGTATTCTTTTTTTTCAGATCTTTCCATTATTTTTTATACTTATGGATAAGAAATCGCAAAAAAACTATGAAGATATATTTTCATACATTAATGAAAATGTATTTAAATTAAGCGCCAAAAGTTTTTTAACTGATTTCGAAGTCGGTCTTCAAATGGCAATAAGAAAAAAACTCGCCTATGGTGAAATCTATGGTTGTTGGTTTCATTATTGCCAAGCAATAAGGAGAAATATTTCGTATAAGTGGAAACAATTGGCATCTTCAATAAGAAACAATCAAAATGCATCTACGATATACCATAAAATCCTTGCTCTACCCCTGTTACCAGCTACACAAATAAATGCGGTTTTTGGGAACATAAAAAAAGAATTGATGAATACAAATATGCAAGAATTATTTACACCATTCATGATTTATTATGAAAAGCAATGGTTACGAAAGGTAAGTTCCCTTTTACAAAATGTTAAGATAATGGTATTACTTTTCCCTTTTACAAAATGCATACACTATCTTGTAAACATTCTGTAAAAGGGAAAATTATTAGTTTTTAAAATTATAAAAGCAATTGATTTTCCCTTTTACAAAATGCATACACTATCTTGTAAACATTCTGTAAAAGGGAAAATTATTAGTTTTTAAAATTATAAAAACAATTGATTTTCCCTTTTACAAAATGCATACACTACCTTGTAAACATTCCGTTAAATAGAAAATTATTAGTTTTTAAAGTTATAAAAGTAATTGATTTTTAATTTGTTATTGTTTGGATTTTTTTTTTTAAGGTGACACCCGAAGTATTTTCGGTTTTCTCAAAAAGAACACGGACTACATCAGCTGTCGAGGCTTATAACGGCGTTATTGGCCGCATCATTCAAAAAAATGGAAATTTTTTCAAATTTGTTAAAGCTCTTATTGATGAAGAGTTTAATAAGAGTAAAGATTTTGAGCTTCTTATATGCAGTGGTGGATCCCATGGCACTTCAAAAAAAAAGAAGACCGTCTATGAGCAAAAATCAAGTTACATTGAAGAAGCCAGTCATAAACTCTTGGAGGGAAAAATTACTCCCAAAGAATTTATGCAAAGAATGGTTTTCGGAAAAAGTAAAATTTGTGTTGACCTAGAACCAGATGAGGACATATTTGAAACAAATGGGCATAACAGTGATAACGAGGACGATAATGATAGCGAAGATGAAAATGATGATGGCGACGATACTGTTGATCCAAACATACCAAGTCATTATTTTGGCGAAACTGATACTGCGATGTGCATAGTGTGTTTGGTTTCAAAGCCAAATATATTACTTTTGCCATGTCGGCATTTAAAAATTTGCTTGAACTGTTGTAATGAACTAAAAGCTAACGCAGGTGAAAATTTTTTCAAATGTCCGCTATGTAGAGCTATAGTTGTTGAAAATTTAACTGTATTTACATAACTTATAGTTAAATATAATTTAAAAATACATTTTTTCCTTTCAAAATATATTTTCAGCATTTTAATTCCAGTTGTTAGGTTTTCTTTCATTAGGTGTTAATTCATAATGAAAGAAACCCTAACAATTTAGACTTTCTTTCATTTTTAAAATTAGACTTTCCTTCATTTTTAAAGTTAGACGTTCTTTCACTTTCTTCTTAGGCGTTCTTGTTTAGGCATTCTTTCATTTTGAAAAATTAGGCATTAGTTCGTTAGGCCTTTATTCACTGAGCCGATTCATTCATGCCTTCTATATACAGGGAACTTTACAGAATTATGGCTTTTGACTTGCATAAACTAGAAAGAAAATTCGTTTCAAGCTACTAGGCTAACTTGATTCATGTTAGTTAATAAAAAATAATGAAACGAACACAGCTTGTGACATCCGAAGTTTTTTAAAAAAAAAAACACCTTAAAACTTAATGGAAATGAAAAACCTACATTTTCATCGAATCTACAAATCATTCATCGAATCCATCATTACTGGTGATGAGACATGGGTATACGAGTATGACACGCAAACCAGGCATCAGGTGAGTGAATCAGGCTCAATTTTTTCTTCCATCGTAAGAATCGAAGACACGAAAAAGTTGTTGTAAACAAAACACTGTCACTTTACCAAATGTCAACGAGAGACGCTGATATTTGGCAGCCTTGTCATCGACACATACCCTTGGGTTCCACGAAATATCTTAGGGGTTCCGTTCGAAAATGTAGGAAATAAAAGAGTAGGCTATGAAAGTTAGAAGTTTATAAAAAAAAAAAAAATTTTTTTTTAAATTTTCAGTGAACCAAATCGTGCAAAAGTTTGTAAATCCAAAATTTTTTAGCCAACTCAAACAACAGGTCAAAAATATTTAATTTACTTGATGCTTATTTTTAAAATCGTTCAATTTCTTGGAATTTATGCCGTCATAGGTAAATGCACTGATGGAGCCATGATTGGAGTAACAAAGGGCTTAATAGCATGCAAAGAGTTCCAGATACCAAAAATTTAAACTGTTAAGATTGCAAATTTCATCAAAACCAGATGCTAAACCCTAAATGCTAGGATTTTTTGGCAGCCAATCACACCTCATTCTACCAGAATGTCAAAGATAATATTTTGACATATTTAACTGGTTTACAAAAGAACTTTAGGAATATTTTCCTTCTACTTGCAGTAATTTAAGTCGAATTGAAAATCCTTTTAGTGATGTGGACAAACTGTCAATACAAGAAAAAGTACGTATACAACTAATATAAGCATATATATACAGACATCGTATTAAAATATATATTTGGCCAAATTAGAATTGCTACATTTTGGATAAAAATAATGTAAGAGTATCTGGAAATATCAAAAACACGTAGTTAAAGAATTGATGCCTTTCGTACAGCCAACCAATGTGAGAAATCTTTTTCCATATACTTCGCTACAGAAATCGATTTTCTGTAGAAAATGAAATGCATCTCCGACTAACAATGCATTCTGATATTGATAAATTGTGCTCTAATAAACAAGCACTCTAAAGTCATTAACTCTTTTAAAATTAATTTTTTTTGTGTGTATTTTCGTGTGTAAGTCGCAATTAATGAGTAAAATTTTTAACCGACTTCAAAAAGGAGGAGGTTCTCAAGCTCGTCGGCTTGTCTGTTTTTTTTTTTTAAATGTATGTCCATCGATAACTCCTAAACCATATGCCTGATTGCCATAACTTTTGGTGGCAATAGATAGATATCACAAACACGGAGGTGCTGTAAAAAAGTGGGGGGTATTCGAGAACTGGGCGTGGCAATACTATATATCGCAATACTACATACTACTGTATCTCGAATAATATTGACACTAGGGTACTGCAATTTAGTGCAGGGGTAGGCACAATAATTACAAATTACCGTCAAGAAAATGGGCGTTATTCGACAAATGGGCAATATTTAAAAGAGTGTATCTTGAATAATTTTGAGACTAGAGTACTGCAATTTAGTATAGGGGTAGGCATTATTATTACAAATTATGGTCAAGAAAGTGGGCGTTGTTCGACAAATGGGCGTGGCAATATTAGAAAAACACTGTATCTCGCATAATATTGGCACTAGGGTACTGCAATTTAGTGTAAGGGTAGGCACAATTATTACAAGCTACCGTCAAGAAAATGGGCATTATTTGACAAATGGGCGTGGCAATATAAGAAAAAGAGTATATCTCGAATAATATTGATACTATGGTACTGCAATTTGGTATAGGGGTAGGCATTATTAGTACAATTATTATTATTACAAATTACGGTAAATAAAGTGGGCGGTATTCGACTACTGTGCGTGGCAATATTAGAAACACAGTGTATTTCGAATAATATTGACACTAGGGCACTGAAATTTATTGTAGTACAGGGTTATGCAAAATTATTAAAAACTACGGTCAATAAAGTAGGCGTTATTCGATAAATGGGCGTGGCAATACAAGATAAACACTATCTCAGTTAATTTTGACGCTGGGTACTGAAATTAAGTACAGGGGTAGGCACAATTATTACAAATAAAGCTCAAGAAAGTGGGCTCTTATTTAACAAAGGGGCGTGTCAATATTAGAAAATGGGTATAATTATTTCAAAACACGTCACATCTTGTTTAAATTTAAGAGACAAATATTTGAAATAACCAACAAACTTTAAGAATTTAATAAAACAAATTTTTTAAAAACAATTGTATTTATGTAGTTTATACACTTTTTCGAAAATTTATAATATTCTCTAAAAAGAAAGAAATAAAAACTTTAAAAAAAAAACAATAAATAACAATAAATAAATAATTTTAAAATTACTTTTCCTTTTAATTTCTTGGTCATATTTGATAATTTATCTAAACATATTATTACATATAAAATCTTATTATTTTAATTTTTTTCTTATTTGTTTTATTATCATAAATATATTTATTTCTTTGTGAATACAAATGCTTTGAAGTTGGCGCTTCTGATTAAAAGTCTGATTATAATAGCGCCGACCTTAAAAGCTTTTGTAATCATGAAGAAATTAATATATTTATGATAATAAAACATATAAGAAAAAAATTAAAATAATAAGATTTCATATGTAATAATGTGTTAAGATAAATTATCAAATATGACCAAGAAATTAAAAGGAAAAGTAATTTTAAAATTATTTTTTACTCGATTTTGTAGTCGGTTGTTTTTTTTTAAAAAAGATTTTTGATTACAGTATTTATCTAATTTCGTGAATAAGCCTTCAGAAAAAGGAAGTCAACAATCATTTTGAATCATTTTGATTTATTAATCATTTTGTGGAGTCATGACTGCTGATTTTTCTAATAATTATGAATTCGGCTTACATTTCGTTCCACCACGCACAGTTTTTCAGATATTCACTTAAACATGTAAGTGATGAAAAACTTTGTAAAAGTTTGTTATGTTGTGCAATGAGTTTTTTTATACTGAATCTAAATGAGTTCCACACTTAAGAAGCGACTTCAGTTTATTCAGTTTATTATATAAATTTATTGAATTATATTAAATTTTTTCTCTAAGTAAAATATGAACTTATTTAAAAGACAACACACACAAAAAAAAAAACAAAAAAATTAATTAAAAAAAAGGACTTCAATCAAGGGATTTGAAGTCCCAGCTGACTTCAAGTGACTTGAATGCAAACAATGAATGTGAGACTGCAATGAAATTATGACATATGATTGATAATTTCAAATGTTGAAGTCAAAAGTACCGAAAAAGAATTAGATATTGCAATCAATTTAAACAAAATCAAAAGATTTGACTTTCACGTGACTTTCCTGCAATCTTTCACAGTTCTGCATAATATGTTTTATATTATTTTATATGAATAAAATTATTTGTTTTGTTACTAAATAAATGCAAGCTTAGATACATATATCTTTCATAAAGTTGTTAACATAAAAGGGTTCTGTGGCGAATTTGATAAAGAAAAAGGGTTCCGCTGATGATGAAAGTTTGAAGAACGCTGATCTAGATCATGACAATAATAAGGCTTTAGTTAAATATTGAACTTTTTTATTACAAAATATTTTCATTGGCACCAATCATATTTTTTTCATTTTTCATTTTTTTTTAAATACTATCGACGTGCAAAGTACTAATTTTTTACAAATATGTGAGATTCGAAAAGCGTCCGATTTGGCATGGATTCAGCGATGTATGCAATTTTTTAATTTGTTTCATTTTAGCTTTTTTTATGCTGTCTTGGCCCCCTTCCCCCTCTGGCGAATCCACCACTGCCTTAGGGGGTCTTTTGATAAAAAAATCTATAATTTGATACCAGTAAAAAATTAATTTCAAATTAAGGGAGGTTTATATAATAACCTCCAAGATAAGCAAGAAAAATTTTTTTGATTTTTTATCATACACTTTTTATATATAAAGTAGACGCTGAAGTTGGTGTCATAAAAAACACGTGAAAATCAGGCGCGGCTTCAGATCGTCTGAAACAAAAACAAAATGCATTCGAAAATAGATCTCTGAATGCACATTTTAAACCAAAATGAAATGAAAAAATATAGAAACTTTAGAAAACTCTGGTGCTCTGACGCACCGGGTTTTAAGCGCTGTAGAATCTGTATTATATGAAATTTTTTGTACATATTCTTGAATAGTTGTACAACAAAAATCAATTAAAAAAAAAGCGATTTTCAAGAAATTTTTTGCCAAAAGAGAGATGACAAGAGTTAGTTGAATTTTTTATCAAATTAATTTTGAGTACTAAGTTTTTGATTTTTGCCTATATTTTTTTGAGAAATGGTCCAAATTAAAAATTTTTATTTGTTTCTTAAAAAGTGTCGTTTCGAAAATAAACACAAAAAGTAAAAATGGGTAAGATTTCTTGCAGTTTATTAAAATCAAAATTAACTATGTAAAATTAAAACTTTTTTATAAGTTCACCCGTTAAAAATTATAGTCTTTAGATTTGGTTTATTTTTGGCTCTCTTACGTCCCTATTGATCCCTAGCTTGTGTACAAGTATTTGGACCTGTGTGAAGCCTAGTTCGAGTTATGGTTAAAGTCAAAAATATTTGTTTTCTCGAAAACAATTTCGACAGTTTGAATAATATATTTAAAAAGAAATATTTTAAATAAAAATTGAACTATACCATTTTCTCATAAAAATTTGATATCATGACCGACAAAATCATCCAATTCCAAAAAACATTTAGGTTGAAGTGTAACACGGGTTTATATGTTCCAGTGAAAGTGTTAAGAAATTGAATTTTTGATTGGTTTAAAAGTCTATCCGTTGCATAAGAACCTATTCAAAGTGGGTGTTTTCATGGCTGCTGAATATTTTGAGAAATAAATAAATAGAACAAAAATTTCAAATATGGTTTTTTATTTTTTTTTTTTTTTTTGGTCTTTTTCAAATCGGTGGGATGATGTGTCACATCATCAAAATGTTGGTTTAAGGACCTAGAACTTAAATTTTTAATGTTTATTTTGGCTTTTTATGTTTAGTAAAAATATTATGATAAGAAATATTAAAATACAAATAAAATGGCCCTAAAAAATAAAAAAGGCTCGAAGTATGGCGTGGAGCGAATTTTTGTTTTGGTAAAAAATCGCAACAAACTAGTAAGGGTGGAGCTTCGGCAGAGTACCGAAGCTAAAATACCCCCCGCGGCCATATTGAAGTATATTCGAAGTCTTTAGCCATGACATACACGATGATATTCAGTTTTATATATTAAGGTGGGACAAGACGTTCGCGGCAGAGAAAACAGACCTTTTTTAAAAATTCATAACTCAGTCAAAAACAAACATTTTTCCAAATTTTTTTTTATTATTGTAGAGAATTGATCAAATTACAAGAAAAAAATTCAAAGAAACATATTTTTCACTCCAACATGGTTTTATAGAGCTCCAAACTGGCGGCAGAGAAAAAAACGGGGCCTCGTGGTTGCAGCGCTGGGAGTTGCAAAAATTGTCCGATCTGGAAAAAAATTACTTTTCTAAATCTTAACAAAATTGGTTATCGTATGACACGAGCTTTTTTTTAAATTTTTGGTGATGTTCCAAATTTGAAAGTGTGTTTTTTCGAAAAAAATATTCCCTTAAAAAATTCATAAAAAATCGAAAAAAATTTTTTAATAAAAAAAAATTTCGTCAAATGCTAGTGCCGCAACCAGTACGAAAAACATGGTTTCGAGATAAACGCGTTGAAAGTTTGTGAACAAAGAAAAAAAAGGTTACCTTCAATCCGCCATGCCTGCTTCGTACTGTATGCCTTCGTTATCTTGTGTTGTGCTGTTTCTTATAGTTTTTTGCAATCGTTTAGCAATTCGGGCTTCACCCTTCACCTTTCAAGTAGGTACGAAATAACAACCACCAAAAGTCAGGTAGCAAGTAAAACAAGTATATACCAGCTGCCGTACGTAGATAGCGCAAAAATTAAAAATGCGCTCTCACTAATCCGGCTGTAACTTTTGAACCCGTAAGAATTTTTCTATGAAATTTTCTTAGAATATTAAGAATATATTTGTGAATTAATTACGACCTTCTTTCATAAGTTTTAAGTTATGTGTTTATATAACTCCAATAATTTTTCAATTATTAAAGGTTATATTTTATCGATCTCAAGGTCAATGTTGCTTTCCGAAGAAAACAACTGAAGGAATAACAACTAACAACAACAATACCCTATATAGAGTATCAATCACATAGCAGACTAGACAGCTGTTTTGTTGGTAGCCTTTTATCGTGATTCTTGCTGTGATCCACTAAGCTGCTTTCATATCATTTGTATTCTCGTACCGCAATTCAGGGTAATTTACTAATTGCATTCGTGAAACAATTAGAAAATTAAGAGCTTAGTGGATCACAGCAAGAATCGCGATAAAAGGTTACTGATGAGTTGGTGTAGCGGCCAACGAAACAGCTGTCTAGTCTGCTATGTGATTGATACTCTATATAGGGTATTGTTGTTGTTAGTTGTTATTCCTTCAGTTGTTTTCTTCGGAAAGCAACATTGACCTTGAGCTCGATAAAATATAACCTTTAATAATTGAAAAATTATTGGAGTTATATGAACACATAACTTAAAATTTTAAGAATATTTACTTAAATACAAAATTATTACAAAAAGGAAGATTTCAAAAAACTGCCAATGTCACGTAATCCCTTAACGAAAGTTTTCCGTACAGATGACGTCACTGTGTATGGGAAGTAGGCGTGGATTTGATACGATTTTGCCATATATCATAGAGATGGTTCATATTATATATTAAAGCTAAAGTGCAAAATTTCACGACATTTCATTAATTTTTGTGGATTTTTAAGAGATTTAAAGCCAATTTGTATGGAAGGTAGGCGTGGTTTTCATTCGATTTTGCCAAATATCATAGTGGTGGTCTATGTTATATATCAAAGCCTATATGCAAAATTTCAAGACATTTCTTTAATTTGAGCAGATTTTTAAGAGATTTTACTATTAAAATAAAGCCACTTTGTATGGGAGGTAGGCATGGTTTTCATCCGATTTTTCGAAATTTCATAGCCAAGATTAAAACTGAAGATTAAAAAGCCCACCTGCCAAATTTCAAGGCATTTCTTTAATTTTTGTGGATTTTAAAGACATTTTACGGTTAATATAAAGTGACTTTGTATGGGAGGTAGGCGTGCTTTTCATTCGATTTAGCCCATTTTCGAACTTGATCTTAATTTTTTTAAAAATAAACTTATATTTTGAATTTCATCGCGATAGCTTTAAAATTGCGGCTAAGGAGATGATGCTGATCAAAAATATATATATTTTTCTATACCAGCCACGCCTCCTTCTTGGCGTTACAAACGGAATGACAAAGTTAATATACCCCTTGTGCAGTACGCGTTGGGGTATAAAAATGTCAAAATCTCGATCTTCTTCGGATGTCACCTGCAGCTTTCTTTGTCGGTTTTTGGTTTTCTTTTCCATATAATTTTTTTTCTGCACCTTCTGCAACTGTAAACGTTTCTGTGGCGTTGTTAGAACCCAGATTTTCATTGAATTCCTACCACGTTTTGATATTGGTCTGGGCTGAATAGTATGAACTGGGCCGATCTCTTTTAATACCGTTGATGTGATTACGTTTCAGGGTTTTGTCGTTGTTTCCTCTTCAATGGCAATTATAATGTGTAAGATGTATTACACATCACCCCACCATGAGTATTACACGTCACCACAATTTAAGTCACTTTTTTCTCATTGATAGTATTTTATCACAACGTGAAAAAATTTAAAATCTTTTGTTATATTTAAAGATATTAAGCAATACCATGTGTTACATCTACTTACTTTTTAAAATTTGAAGAAAATTTTATCCGAAACGCAATTTTTGTTAATTTAAAATTAACGCTTTTTTAAAACTCTAATGGAATGTATTTGAGCGGCGGATCGCTCCATAGACCTTAAACATGGAATGTGCGCAGGGTTTGGGTCCCGCCAAATTACTACTGCCCAATGAAAACTGAACCAGCCTCGGATAAGAACCCCAATTACGTTGACGACCACCGCAAACGAAAAACGGACAATGATTTACGGATATGCACCCTTTATAGGGAAGGTGCCATTATCCAACTGGCGGAAGCCCTCAAAACAATAAAATCTGACATCACCGCCATCCAAGAAATGCGATGGAAAGGGCAAGGCTGCTCTAAACAAGCACACTGCGATATCTACTACAGCTGCCATGCGGAGAAGCGCAAATTCGGATGTGGATTCGTCGTTAGCCGGAAACTACGCCACCTTGTTTCCCGGATCACACCTGTGAACGAAAGATTGGCCACGATCCGCATCAAGGCAAAATTTTTCTACATCAGCCTTATTTGCGCGCACGCCCCAACGGAGGAAAAGGACGAAGCCGTCAAGGACGCTTTCTACGCTAGTCTTGAGGACGTATACGATCACCTTCCGGTCCATGACGTGAAAATAGTCTTCGGCGATTTTAATGCGAAAGTCGGAAGGGAAGGCATATTTGGCCCCACTGTCGGTCAGTTCAGTCTTCATGAGACCTCCACGAACAACGGTCTAAAACTGATCGACTTCGCCGCGGCACGAAACATGATAGTTAGTAGCACCAGATTTAAGCACCTCTACATCCACAAGGCCACCTAGCTGTCCCCGGATCAATAAACGCGAAACCAAATTGATCATGTTGTAATCGACGGAAGACATGCCTCTAGTGTTCTAGATGTGGGGGGTCAACATTGACTCCGACCATTATCTTGTTGCAGCCAACATCCGCATGCGATTATGCAATACAAAGAACATACGAACAGGAATGCAACGAAAGCTAGATGTCGCTAAGCTGCAATTACAACGGACTGCCGAAGCCTACTCCGCTCAACTCTCGGTTAAGCTCAACCAACCAACCTCTGGACCCGACGACGCCGGCGGACTTTGGGCGCATATATCCCACTCCATTCAGTTCAGTGCCACCAATCAATGATGACGGAGTGGAAGTACCACCACCTAGCCATGAAGAGGTTCGAGTTGCTATCCAACAACTCAAAAACAATAAAGCAGCGGGTGCTGACAGCCTGTCAGCTGAAATGTTTAAAACCGGCGGCGATGAATTAATAAGGCGCATGCATCAGCTCATCAGCAAAATATGGCTAGCAGAAAGCATGCCCGTCGATTGGAACCTCAGCGTACTGTGCCCTGTACTTAAGAAAGGAGACCCAACAATCTGCGCCAGTTATAGAGGTATCAGTCTTATTTCCATCGCATATAAGGTCCTCTCAAGCGTACTGTGTGAAAGATTAAAGCCGATTACAAACACTGATTGGACCTTATCAGTATGGCTTTCGACCTGGAAAGTCCACCATAAACCAGATTTTCACGCTACGACAAATCCTACAGAAAACCCATGAAAATCAAATTGACACACACCATCTTTTTGTCGATTTTAAAGCTGCGTTTGATAGCCCGCAACAGTGTCTAGCCTAGCCTATACGCAACAGTGTCTGAGTTCGGTATACCTGCAAAGCTGATTAGACTTTGCAGAATGACGTTGAGCAACACACGCAGCTCCGTCAAGGTTGGAAATGACCTCTCCGAAACCTTCAATACCGAAAGAGGTTTCAGGCAAGGCGATCCACTGTCTTGCGATATCTTCAACATCATCATGGAGGGGATCGTACGAAGGGCCTGTGTGCATCGTAATGGCACCATTTCCTATAAAGGTGTCCAGCTCCTTGCGTACGCTGATGATATTGATATTGCCGGCAGAACCAAGAGAGATGTTACCGCTGCTTTCGCCGCTATCGAAAAGGAATCAGCCAAAGTGGGTTTGACGATAAATGAGGGAAAAACAAAGTATATGCTATCTACAAACAAAGGAGCGCGGCGTTTAGACTCCCACGTTTCAACCGGCAGCTATAACTTTGAAGCAGTTCGTTTACCTTGGCACCGCCATTAATACTAAAAATGAAATCAGCCTGGAGATAGAGCGAAGAACAATAATTGCTAATAGGTGCTACTACGGGCTCAGTAAGCAACTAAGTTCCAGAGCCCTCTCTCGATCGACAAAACTAACACTCCACAAGACGCTCGTTCTACCTGTGCTGCTTTATGGCGCTGAGGCATGGGTAGTTTCACAAACTGACGCAGCCGCTCTGGGGGTGTTCGAGAGAAAAGTTCTTGGCAAAATCTTCGGTCCTGTTCGAGTCGGCGATGACTATCGCATCCGAATGAACCACGAGCTGTATGAGCTCAACGAAGACATTGACGTAATTCGGCGTATAGCTGTGCATCGACTAAGCTGGCTGGGTCATGTCCATCGTATGGAAGACGAGGCTCCAGCGAAAAAGGTGCTCGAGGCGATGGTCGCTGGTCAACGACGACGAGGGAGACCATTCCTCCAATGGATGAACCAGGCTGAGGAAGCCCTAACCGCAATTGGTGTATCCGATTGGAGAAGGCACGCGCAAAGTAGAGGCGCCTGGCGAGAGCTGATGAGGTCGGCCGAAACCCGGACACGGGTTGTTACGGCCGCCTAAGTAAGTAAGTAAGTAATGAAATGTATGTTTGCCTACTTCCAACACTTATGAAAAAATAGATGCTGTCAAAAGAAATATATAGCAGTTGTTCATTCACTCATATTTTAATATTTTGTACGAAAAATCACCGTGTTACACATCAACCCATGGTACACATTACCCCACCTAACCCCACTAAATATTTTTTATAAAATTTTGGAGCAAAGGAATCGACTCCGATAAAAGTCATATTTAAATTTCAGTTTATTTTTCCAAACCCGTAATGCGAAGACTGGTATTAGCACAGCACCAATAACCTGTACCCAATATATAATTTGAGTTATCACATCAAAATAAGATTTTTTTGAGAACCATTACTCAGCTGGATACATTTTTATTTTTATACCCCAACGCGTACTGCTTAAGGGGTATATTAACTTTGTCATTCCGTTTGTAACGCCAAGAAGGAGGCGTGGCAGGTATAGAAAAATATATATATTTTTGATCAGCATCATCTCCTGAGTCGATTTCCGTGTGTCCGTCTGTCTGTCCGTCTGTCCACACGATTACAGCCGCAATTTTAAAGCTATCGCGATGACATTCAAAATATAAGTATATTTTTAAAAAAGGAAGATCAAGTTCGAGAATCGGCCAAATCGGATAAAACCACACCTACCTCCCATACAAAGTGACTTTATTTTTATTAACCGTAAAATGTCTTTAAAATCCACAAAAATTAAAGAAATGCGTCGAAATTTGGCACGTAAGCTTTGCTCTTCAGTCTTAGTCCTGGCTATAAAATTTTGAAAATTCGGATGGAAACCACGCCTACCTCCCATACAAAGTGCCTTTATTTTAAAAGTAAAATCTCTTAAAAATCTGCTCAAATTAAAGAAATGTCTTGAAATTTCGCATATAGGCTTTGATATATAATATAGACCATCACTATGATATTTGGCAAAGTCGAATGAAAACCACGCCTACCTCCCATACAAATTGGGTTAATTATTAACGTAAAATCTCTTTAAAATCTGCAAAAATTAAAGAAATGTTTTAAAATTTTGCACATAAGCTTTGATATTTAATATAAACCATCTGTATGATATATGGCAAAATCGGATGAAAACCACGCCCACTTCTTATACAAAGTGGCTTTATTTCAAACGTAAAATCTCTTAAAAATCCACAAAAATTAATGAAATGTCTTGAAATTTTGCACATTAGCTTTGATATATAATATGAATCATCCCTATGGTATATGGCAAAATCGGATCAAAACCATGCCTACCTCCCTTACAAAGTGACGTCATCAAAATAGGAAAACTTTCGTTAATATATAAAACTGAATATCATCGTGTATGTCGTGGTTAAAGACTTCGAATATACTTCAATATGGCCGCGGGGGGGTATTTTAGCTTCGGTACCCTGCCGAAGTTCCATCCTTACTAGTTTTAAAAAGAATTAAACAGTAACTTTTTTTTATATTTAGGAATTTGTTCAGTCGTGGATTAAAGATAAATTATTTGCAAATTAAAAAATTAGAAAAAAATTTAAAAGTAAAATTTTTTTAACTTCTCAATTTTTTTTTAATTTTTCAACATTACCTAAAATAATTTAAAAAATGCCGAAGTTAAAAAAATTGAATTGTTAAGTTTTCTTATGAAAATTTGGTAACATACAATTAGGCTGTATAAAATGTTTTCAAAATATTTTTTTTATTGAGAATGTTTTTCGAAAAAAAAGCATATATAGATTTTAGGTGTTCTTCCGAAACATGTAATTTGGAACAGACTTTGCACAGGACTAAATTTTTGTGCCAAGTTAAAGATTTTAGATGTCTTATTTGCCAAGAAAACAACAAAATAGAATGGGCAAACTTTTTATTCCTCCGCTTCACGTGTTAAATTTCGTGGTTGATGTATTTTTTGCATTATTCAGCTTTTCAAAATTAAAAAAAAAAATCCTTTCAAACGAAAGCTTTCTCAAATTCAGTTTTGGATCCAATAAGCTTAGATATTGCGTAAAAAATGTCAACCTAATTTTCTACAATTTATAAAAATTATATTCGTGCTGGGTAAGTATAATTTAAAATATATATTTTTCCGGATATCAGGAACTTTTTTAGCATCAAAATCCACAATTGAAAATAGTTATTTAATACACAAACTTTTTGCAGTTAAATTCAAATATAAAAAATTTTTCATTGATTAAGCGAAATTTTTTAAATTTGCGTTGAAAATGTTGAAAGTTTTGCGTCTTCAGGTAAATTTACATCATTATTTCAGTTTATCTTTAAATATAAAAGATTACAGTTTGAAATTTATAGTCTCATTCTGAACCCTAATGGGGGCTGGGGAGGGGGGTTTGAACCCCTAAAATTTCCACTTGGCTACGGGCCTGATTCAAACCGAATTGTATCGTAAGAAATAGCAGTCGTTGTGGTTTTCTACCTTTTTTTTATTTTTTTTTTTCTTCGCAATTTACGAGGATTAATAATAAAATAAAATTTGGGCAAGTTCTAAATATCTCAATTACTAAAATCATTTTAATGTCGGAACTTGCAACACATGCTTGAACTATAAATACCACAAATAAGTCATAAAAATATTTGCAATACGAAGATTATGAGCCTGCATTGAATTTATATTTTTTTTTTCCAAACGAATACTGCATGATACAAAAGAACAGCAAGGATCTGTGCCACACACATAAAACAAATCGGATTTGCTATAAACATTTAAGATTAGTATTGAAAATCTTTGAATATTTAAATTTATGTCGTTGCGGTTATAGCTTTTGTTATAACGCGGTCATAAAATCAAAAGTTGCTCACTCGCATGAAGCAAATTTGGTAACACATGGGTTCATATGTAGAAATGCTGCCACCTGTTTGCGACATATAAATGGACTATGATTCGACACCCTACATTGAAGAAAAGATGGTTACTTTAGACAGGATGTGTTTCATCTTGTACACCTTGTACAATACAAAGTAACGAACTGTGTTCAATTTCATACTGAACAAACAAAGTGTGTTTCAAAAGTTCACGAACTTTTTATAAATTAAGACAAATAATTAACAGCAAAAAAAAATCGAAGGGTATTCCTAATACAATTTAGTACATGGGTAATATAACGTCAGATCCTCTCGCTATTAGCAATCTTTTCGCTGAATTTTTTTGTGTGGTGTGTATTTCTTCTGATACCATCGCAGATCCCTTTACCAACTGATCCGAAAATCCTTCAAAATTTTTACCTCCGTCTGAAAGTTCATGAGATAATTTCTTTTTAAATGAGCTTTCAAGCCGAGGTCTTCTCCAACTAAAACTCTTCACTTGAACAAGAACAACCGTGTGCTCGATTTGGTATTTTTTGACGAGAGCAATATTACTTCAGTGTCAAGGTCCGATCCTCTGGTTACACCCGAAAATGTTCACCATTTTGTATCTCGTTTTTTAAGAATATTCAGAATCGTGATCGTCGCCTTTTGAATGTCCTCTATATCCTTATACCGCTTTCCTTATATGGCCAAGTGCAATTTGTCGAATACGTAGCAGTCACAAGAAGCCATGTCAGGTGAGTATGGTGTATGTTGATGGTTTAAATGCCATTTTTGGTCCCAAAATCCGTGATTAGCTTTGATTAAATTCCACTTTCAGGAAATTTCGGCTGCACGCGGCGAATACGATCGCTTAATAACGCCAAGATAAAACACAGAATTAACCATTTGACCCGGTGGAACGAGTTCTTTGTGAATTATTGCATTGGAATCGTAAAAACAAGTCATAATTACTATCTTCACTTTTATAATATGCCAAGCGAGATGTTTTCGGATTCGGTTCACCGGGAGTCTTCCATTCAACAGTGTGGCGCTTAGTGTCAAAATAATACTGAAATCAGCATGTCTCGTCGCCAGTTACGATGGAATACAAGAAGTTTTTTGCCCTTTTTAGCTTCCGTACTCTTCCGTCTTCCAAATGTTGAATCCAAAGGAATTTTTTGAAGCGAAGCTTTTTACTCCTCGTTCTGTGATTTGCTTGGAGTGAAATCTGAAAAATTTTCGACAAATTTTTTCTTGGAAATTTGATGGTTTCTTTGTTGCTAGTGCTTATTACAACAAGAAAATTTAATACTTTAAAATAAAATACTAAAAATATTTTGTGACCGCCCGTGGGGATCGAACCCACGTCCTCTTACACGAGAGTTCAATGCATAACCCACTAAGGCACAAAGACTTGTTAGAAACAGTTTTTAATTCAATACGAATTATAACAGAAGCTATGCTGCAGTAGATCGTCACCATCTATCAATAGATAGAGGATTGTGTATTTGCTATGCTACAACTATCAAAAATTTGCTTTTATTTGCCGCAAGGAGTCTCCAGCATCGGTTTGTTTGTATTGTGAATGCGTTTGTGGGGCTGTTGGCATAGAGTATAAATTATTATCTAGAGATTGAATCAACTCTGCTAAATCTCTGGCATGTGTTAACAGAGGTTAACAGAATTTTTTTTCTTCATGTTTTTAAGTGAAATAACTCTGGTAATACATGCCAGAGATTTAGCAGAGTTGATGCTATCTCTAGATAATAATTTACACTCTATGACAAGTGCGTTGCCAAGTGCGTTTTTAAGTGTCAAAAAATAGATACCAATAAATATGGAATTAACAAACGCATGCATGGGTCAGTGCAGCCAAGTTCACAACCATGTGTGGTCTATTATCCCCCCATTCGACATATTTTTAGGGAGGAACCGAAACACGTGTATGACTTACAATTTGACTTACAGTGGAGAGTTAAACACGTGTTTCAACGTCTCCCCCTAAAAATGTGCAAAATAGGGGAGTGATAGATCCCCCTATTTGTGTGACTCAAAAATGATTCCTCCTATAGTAACACCCAAAAAATGGTTAGATTTTATCTATTTTTCTTCCCCTTTGAGATATGGAACTTTATAATCTAAGAACAACACCTTCATAACATCAGAATCCAAATAATTGATCCGACTTAGATTGCAAAAAAGGGCAAAATTTGTCAAAATCGCAAAAAAAATATTGTTACGGTCCACCCTAGTGTTCAAACAACTTTTTATATTCTGACATCAGAATCGCAATCAGCGACCCCCAAGACAACAAGCTTCCCCAATTTGAACTATTTGAACTATTTGGATACTTGCAAGCTTATAAGCTTTTGCCGAACATATCAATCTTATCAAGTATTTTCCCGAAAATTTCAAGCGCTTCAAGTTTTTGTGCGCAGCAGAGCAGTAAAGCTTGCGATTGATTAGTTTGATACGAAGCTTGTTTTGCTTGGTTTTTTCAAGTTCAAACCAAGTGAATTTTCAAGTACTTGAAAAAGCTTGATTTTTCAAGTACTTGATGCAGGTCACTGGTGCGGATATATTTAATTTTATTTCCATGTATCACACCGAACATTTTGACATATTTTTGATAAATTCACTCATTATTTCGATGTTTCTTTGGTTCACGGCTTCTCTGGGACAACCCGCATGTTCGTCGTCATCGAATAGACAATCATAACCATATACTTGTTTCATCATTTGATGAGTTTCGGTAAAACTTTTACTTTTAATGCTCGTATTCCGTCTTCCGACCGGCAACAAAAACACAAACAACAAAAAAGGCGTATTGTCTCAGCTTCTATATATCTGAATGTCATGGAATTTTGACAGAATCTGTAGAACTAACAAATAGCGCTACCAATTTTTGATATTTTCAAAAAGTTCGGAACTTTTGAAAGACTCCTTGTATTGAGAAAAATTCAAACTTAAACTAAGGCATATATTTAAAATAAATGAAAATTACTTAAATAGGGTAACCATAGGTCGGTGTCTGCCTACATGCTATTTTCTACTTTCGTATCGAATACTCAGCAATCCGGTGTGTGCGTATTCCATTGGCATCGTAAAGGTATTTTGCATAATCGGCAAAATCGGATTGTAAACATTCATATTGCCTGTAAATACATAAACGTTTAAGAGGCCAAACATCTTTCGACCGCATAAATGTTATGGAAATAATAGCAGTTATGACAATTCCCCTTGTATTGTATTTTCGAATAAGAAGAACTGTTCTGCTTTACATTTTTTACAATTTTCCTAATGCAATCGCATTTCAGATCCCACGTTTATACATTTAATTTTATATAAATTAAGAGATAGTGCAATTTTTAAATTAACTTTAGCTAAAGAGGGAAAAATGATGATAGCATCATCACTATGACCACTCTAATTGAATAACGCCGGCACGCGAAATCATTTAGTCAAACGCTTATTTCATTATTACCCTTAACCATAGCGTCAATCCGCCTGTTTTCGATTCTTTGAGGGTGCTCAGCATTTAAATTGGAAAAGTCAAAAGTGTTTTGCGACTCAGCACAGCCGAAACATAGTCGAATCACCCTCAGACACAATCAGGCCGAGGGTGTTTCCCATGCAAGACAAGCATTATTTAACATCCAACACTATTGTTGCGATTGT
Organism: Coremacera marginata; assembly: GCA_914767935.1. Taxonomy (NCBI): domain Eukaryota; kingdom Metazoa; phylum Arthropoda; class Insecta; order Diptera; family Sciomyzidae; genus Coremacera; species Coremacera marginata. The sequence goes on from OU612047.1 coordinate 162,153,340, forward strand.
AGCGAGTGCTACACAACAAATAATAACAATATCAACAATCGCTTCATTGTGCGTAAAACTGATTGTGAGACCAACTGCTAGAAAACATCCGAGCTCAAATCGAATCCATACGTTTAGCAGTTTAGTGCTTTGTCATAAGTACGAGTATTACACACATACAAATAGTAACAGCCACGTACGTAAGAGATAGAGTTACAGGGGAGGATTGTTGGCGGTGTGGGCAACGGATAATCAGATACGAATCTATCTATGCACATGTTTGCGCTTTTATTCGATTGTTGTTTGTCAGTAAACAATATTTTTATTCATCTATTTATGCAGACTATAGTGTCTGTGGATACAAATTCGAAATAGTCACAGTTAAGTTTGCTATATCGAATAGGTAGAGTCAAATGTGTTGGTACAAAAGGTGGTACATATGAGCAATCTAGGTTAATTATAGAGTTTGTTTTGTTGAAGCACAATTTTTATTGCATTCACTCACGTTGATTCATTCTTCCCTTATGGACCACAATTAAGTTGCTGTAAAAATTTTACTTAGTTCCCACCTTTATTACGCTTATCTCAGTGTGTCAAACGGCTGATGCATCTCATATGGAGTTAACACATTATGTCACCGTTATATTAAATTACCATTTCAGAAGGAAGCAATAACTTTTCCAACAATTAAAATGTTATTTGCGGAAATTACTTGGCAGCAGATTCAATTGCCGAAATGGTCTCAGCTGCTGCACCCTGTGGCAATAAACATGAAAAGGAATAATCAGCAGCCAACATTTGAGGAATCAGTTTACAAATTGTTACAAACAAGAAGTCGAACCAACCACGACCTCCGCCTCTGCCTTAGATGCCGCTTCTGTTGCCACCACAAGCAATCAACACAAACTTGGCGTACGACAAGCAAATCTTATTGTACCCAGCTATTTGAGTTCCGTGCACATTTCACACGTGTTAAACTGGTAATTGAATAATTTAAGAGCAATTTATGGCGTTGCTTTACATTAGCTTCTTTAAGAGTGGGAATGTCTTGGGTGTGTGCGAGAATGTCTCGCAGAGCCTATTACTGAAGAATGTTTTCGGTGGCCATAGGAGAGAGAAGTCGATTTCAAGGTAAAAATTTTATTGGCAGTGCATTTTATGAAATAACATTTAATGTACACGTCCCTTATTCTTAAGTTTCTCAATTTACTCTAGCCCCCTTGCCATCCAACTGGCGAAAGAATATTTTTTAATATAAATCTGCTAATTGTAACAAAAGAATTGGAATTAATTACTAGAGCCCTGGTGGCTGAATCTGGCTCATGCCACAACTAAAGAGGTATACGAGTGCAGGAAATGCGACTTTTTCGCGCGGGCAGCATCTGTCACAAGCTTCGCTTATAACGATTATAAAAACTGTATATTTTTTATTTTTCTTTCTTTTTTAATTGAATTTTCCAAGTAAAATTAATAACTGAAGACTGTCAAAAGGATGCGTTGTGCTACGGGCAAAGTTTAATTATGAAAAAATGTATACAAGACGTGTCTTTCGCATTTGTTATGGTTTTTTTTTCTTACGGGATTACGCGAGTATAAACTAATTTTTGCTCTTTTTATTGTTCATTTGCATCAGTTACCGCGAAGGTTTTATTTTAATTTCATCCTTAAAAAAGTGAATAATTACGGTAAAGTCTTAATACACTTCGTCGTAACTTTTGTTTTTTTTTTTTTTAACTGACCCAAGTGAAGTACAAAAGAATGAATTCACGGTTATCAGTAAGGAAGGATGAGAGGAGGGAAAATAAGTATAAATACTAAAGAAATCTAGATGAGTCAGTAAACAGCAGCAGAAACAAGTTTAATGAGCACCTATAGTGTGTATTTCAAGAAGATTGCTGCAACAATATCTTGCTTACTTTCACTATAACTTTCATCAGCATGGAATTATTTTGTATTCGGTGGTAGAGTTAATTAATGTGGTTTTCCGATTTTTGAGTAATTTTTCAGTACAAGATATTTTTCAAATGTTTTGTATTTGTATTGTAGGATTAGCTCAATTTTTATTAGGCGATTTAATTCTTTGCAATTTTCATTAGGTGTTGCTTTTAAGAAAGTAATTAAACAGATAAATTAATGAATTAATGAATGAATTTAAATTATAGCTATTTTAGCAAAAAGTTCGATAATTTTTCAAATTGGCAGATTTTATATTTGAAAAATTCACAAATTTTAATACAAATATTCAAGTTTAATGATTATACTTGAAAATAAATACCACCTTGTTCAAAAAGAAAGGTTCATTCACACTGTGAACCGGACTTAACTGTCCGATTCGAAATTTTTCTTTTAGTAGGTTGGCACATGTGTCTATGACAAGGCAGCCAAATATCAGCGTCTCTCGTTGACATTTGGTAAAGTAAGTGTTTTGTTTACAACTTTTTTCGTGTCTTCGATTTTTACAATGGAAGAAAAAATTGAGCCTGATTCACTCGCCTGATGCCTGGTTTGAGTGTCATACTCGTATACCCATGTCTCATCACCAGTAATGATGGATTCGATGAATGATTCGTCGTTTTCGACCATTTCCAGAATGTCTTTCGCGATAGCAACTCGGTCTCTTTTTTGCATGAAATTGAGTTCTTTCGTTACCAACTTCTCAGCGACACGTCTCAAGCCCAATTCATTCTAAAAAATGTTCTTAACGGATCCAATTGAAATGCCGACGTCGTCTGCTATCTCTCTAATCGCCAATTTGCGATTTTTGACCAACATTTCTTTGATTTTTTTCAAAGTTTTATTCGGTTGTCGAACACGATGGCCGCCCGGTACGAGGGTCGTCTTCTACTTCGTCTTGGCCACTCACAAATCGGTTAAACCACTTGTTTGCCTTCTGATAGGATAGAGCAGAGTCACAGTAACATTTCACCAACATTTTACGCGTATCGGCGCAGTTGAAACCATTTCTTCCATCGTAAAAATCTAAGACACGAAAAAAGTTGTTGTAAACAAAACACTGTCACTTTACCAAATGTCAACGAGAGACGCTGATATTTGGCAGCCTTGTCATAGACACATGTGGCAACATACTAAAAAAAAATTTTCGAATCGGACAGTTAAGTCCGATTCACAGTGTGAATGAACCTTTCTTTTTGAACAAGGTGGTATTTTTTATTATAGGAATATTATTCAAAAAAATGCGTAACAACAATTTTTTTATCTATATATACAGGGTTGGCCCTTATAGGTGTCGCAATATTTTTTTGCTATAAGTTAAAGAAAATACACAATATTCATACCAAACAATTTAAATTTTATTTATTATGGTTTCCTTTAGCATCTTCGAATCATCCACCAAGATATCATCACATATCTTACAAGGTTGATTTATAAGGTTGTCGCAAGGGAGAGAGCGAGTACCCATAATTGTCAAATCGAAGTTGACAGCTCATAGAAAAGATCATCCGTTTTTCTTTCGTAGTCATTCGCAAAATTGGCTAGTTTTGACAATTATGGGTACTGCGAAGAGAGTGCGATCAGCCCTGCGACAACCTTATAAATCAACCTTGATATCTTAGACCAGAGGTTGCCAAGTGGTGGGCCGAAGACCGCCTCCAGGGGAGCCGCAGATATTTCCAAAAAGCTCTTTTGTCTTATCTCTGAAAAAACAATTAAAAAAAAAAAAATTACGAGAGACTTACATTGTAACATATCTTGCGTAAAAGTTACTTGTACGTAAATTTTTAAAACCTCTGAGCGACCCTGTGTATTCTGTACACTTTTTGACAGCTCTTGCAACGGTGTTAACTTGGCGCAAGTGAAATCAATCCTTTCTACTAATTGTCAAAATATTTAAAAAACCTGCAACTTTGACCGGTAAACATAGCAGTCATTTTTTAAGCTAATTTAATCAGGAGAAAAAATGGATACATGGTTAATAAAAAAAACACAGGAAACAACACACAATTCGACGCAAGGATTAACAAATGCAGCAGGCTCATCTTCATCTGAGGAGAATATTTCTGAAGTGGTTCCCGTTGCAAAGAAACCAAAATTTTCTTTGGTTGGGAAAACAAGAAAATATGACGAATCATATTTGCAGTTTGGTTTTATTATAACTGAGGAAAATTCAATGCATCCTTTGTGTGTAATCTGTCAAAAAACATTATCAAATGATTGCATGAGACCAGGAAAACTTAAACGCCATTTGAGTTTGGTTCACAGTGTGTTTAAAGAAAAACCAATTGAGTTTTTTAGAAGGAAAGCTGAAATTATAAAAACCCAAAACAAATGTTTGATTAAATACACAAAGTTAGAAGAACGGTGCTTAAGAGCTTCTTTTGAAACAGCTTTGCTTATTGCAAAAAATAAAAAGGCTCATAGTATTGGCAAAACTTTGATTTTACCAGCAGCAATAAAAATTTGCGAAGTTATTCATGATTCGCATATAGCAGAACCACTAAAAAAGATTCCGATGTCCGACAATACAATTAAAAGGAGAATTAGTTCCATGGCTGAAAATATCAGTTTAGCGCTTATATTACGTATTAAACAGAGTAAAATATTTGCTATTCAGCTTGATGAATCAACGGATAACACAAATAATGCAAACTTAATGGTGTTTGTGAGGTATCCACATGAATTACAACTGAAGGAAGATTTACTATTCTGTAAAAATCTTATGGGAACAACAAGGGGGCTTGACATTTTTAAATTAGTAGATGAATTTTTTGAAGAAAACGAGCTGGACTGGAGAAAGTGCGTTGGTGTTTGTACCGATGGTGCTGCAGCTATGACTGGAAGAAATGCAGGCTTCATAGCAGAGGTAAAAAAGGTGAGCCCAAACGCAATCCACGTTCATTGCATTATTCATAGAGAGCATTTAACATTTCGAAACACATCCAGTCAGCTAAATAAAGTTCTGACCGATGTTACGAGTGTAGTTAATTTTATAAAACGCCATGCTAGTAATTCAAGACTGTTTACTATTGTATGCAAAGAAATGGGTTCGGATCACGAATGCCTCTTGTACCACACTGAGGTAAGATGGCTTTCTCGAGGAAAAGTTCTGAAAAGGGTTTTGGAATTAAAAGATGAAATTCGAATTTTTCTTCTGGAGAAAAAAGAATGCTTAGCAAATAGCTTTTGTGATGAAAAATGGCTCTGCCTTCTTTCTTACTTATCAGATTTTTTCGAAAAAGTAAACGAATCAAATCTTTCACTACAAGGTAGATCCACAAATATCATCACTCTTAATTCAAAAATACAATCATTTCAACAAAAATTAGTTATGTGGTCCAAAGTTTTGGAGAATGACAATTTTGATTTTTGTCCATCTTTACAAGCTTTCACAGAGGAAAATGATATACTGATATCAAGTGAACTGAAAAATATCATTGGAGAACACCTTTCGCAGTGCATAAAATTTTTTCAAAAATATTTTCCAAACCTAAATAACGATGGAGAACATGATTGGATAAAAATTCCATTTTCTTCGAATTTAGACTTCGATCACCTTCCATTAACAATTCAGGAGAATTTAATTGAAATGAGGTCTGATTCAATCATTCAAAATGAATTCATCACAAGTGATCTCTCAGAATTTTGGATGAAGCGACTTGAGGAGTATCCAAATTTAACACACATGGCTTTAAAAATTTTAATTCCTTTTGCAACCACATATTTGTGTGAATCCGCATTTTCGTGCCTTGTTTACATAAAAAATAAACAAAGATCTCAACTTGCACCTGAATCGCTTGAGCATAATTTAAGACTTTCGCTTTCAAGTATTGAACCAGACATAAATTTTTTATGCAAATCTCATCATACTCAAAAATCACATTAAAATCTATAATTTACTGTTTTTGTTTTGTTCTATAAAATTTTTGTTATGTTTTTTCTCATATATTTTAAAGTTTGTTTTTTATTAATTAATTGTTTACTAATTACTTTGAATTGACTTCAAAAATAAAAAATAGTTGATCTCATTAAAAATATGTAAAAAAATGTATTTAGGGGGCCGCACATTTTTAAGGGTGGTGTTAGGGAGCCGCGAGCAAGATGAAGTTGACGACCACTGTCTTAGACAACCGGAGCATGATACAATTATAAGGTAGGGTAAGGAGATTCACCACACCGACCTCGAATGTCAAAATGTATTTTAGCATTGCCACTTCTCTGTTTTATTGATAAATGTGGGATAAATAATAAGAAAGGAAATTATTTGAAGGGTAAAAAGGATAAATTAGGACAAATGTATTTACAATGAAATAAACCGGTGTTTTGTGATTTTAAACGTTTGTTTTCAGAAAATTATTATTGCCCATTGGTTTTTGCAATGGTTGAATTATAAGGTTGTCGCAGGACTGATCGTACTGTCTTCTCAGTACCCATAGTTGTCAAAATCAGCAAATTTTGGGAATGAATACAAAAGAAAAACGGGTGAAAAAAGAGAGCATTTACAGATTTTCTATGAGCTATCAACTTCGATTTGACAGTTATGGGTACTCGCTCTCACCCTTGCGACAACCTTATAATTCAACCTTCAATATAATTCAATTTTTGCTTAGCTTTTTGTGTTATTAATTTTTTTTTATACAAAATTTTTTATTCTAATGTGTACCATAAATGTAATGCATTGTTTTTTTTTGCCATCTGACAGAGAAACTGTTGAACATAAATCAAAGACTTGTTTTTAGAAATTGGCGCATTGCTTTTATTTAATCTTTTAAGTCGTTTTATTTCTGTTGGAACTATAAAAAACTTAAGTTGTCTTGGTTTGACGATATATGACAGATAAAAGAACTAGTTTTTGACATTATTAAAAATGTTTAATCATTGCAAATATATATTAATTTAATATATTCGATGTATCGATGTATTTATCGATGTATTTTTGCCATTGAAATCCATAGGGAATATATTCACAAATCACAAAAACTGAAGTGAACTACTGTATCAGAGAAAAAATTTATAGCGAATGGCCCATGGCCTTATGGCGAATGGAAAACTATTCCAGTGGCTACATGTTATAACTGCAAAAAAACAAACTGCAACCTCCGTGGCGCCTTAGCATTTCTGCACTTCTTTCAGCCCGCATTATGCGCTGGCACTCCGTTAGACCATGAATTCTTTTCTTTTCCAAATAATTTTTTTTATTACATTTCGGATCGAATGGCGGCTGACTTTCCTGAGCCATTTTATTCGCTGGAATCGCGCAAGTTCTTCGGATTCCTTCTCGGACTTTTTTGACTAACTGTGGAGTTGGACGCTTCCAGTTCTCTTATACCGGGCCACTGTACGTTGCACAAATCGCCTGTTCACTTTGAACGTTTTTAATTTTTTAACAATCTCACATGTTGACTTGCCTTCCAAATGCAAATTTAATACAAGTTGTCTTGTTGCTTCCAACTTGGTTACACTTCAATTCACTGATTCAGCTGATTTAATAGGTTCACAATAAATGCTTGTGTTGTTAAAAAAAGAAAAACGAGTTCCAGTACTAAGTGGTACCGAGTAACCGGTATTTTTATAAGTGCGACACCTATGAGGGCCAACACTGTAAATGGGCGAAGGCAAAACATTTCAATACCATTTTCTCCTGTATTTTTCAACCGATTTTGATGATTTGTTTGAAGTAAAACTTCTTTAGGCATGCTCGACTTGCGGAGTAAGCTGGTGAATGCATTTCGAAAGTGTAATGCGTTACGAAAAGTATAATCGGGCGAGGCGAACGGTACTTTATCTCCGAAACCGTTCATCCTGACGATCATCATGACTTATCTACTCTTTTCTATCTTGAACACCAGAGGGCGCTATAGCACAAATATTTTAAAAAACGTCGAAAAACTCCTAAGCCTTATATCGGATTTGCTTAAAAAAACTTATTGTTTTGCGCTATTTTGAACACCATAGGGCACTGTAGTAAAAATCTCCTAAGAAATCGTGAAAAAGTCCAAAACCGCTCATCCGATTTGGACGAAAATTTTTATAAAAGGATTTTCATGTACGTCACGTGTTTTGGCGTTATCTCTTTTCCTGTCTTGAAAACTAGAAGGATGTGTGTATGTTCTTAAACTGTTCCTAAACGGCTGCACTGATTTTAATGAAATTTTTTGTGTGTGCTTGAGTGGATCCCTCGATGGTTCAGATTCACAATTGGACCCGGTAGATGGCGCTGCGGTCGGATTCCAGGAATTTTTGAAGTAAATTCTTTACGCACGCTTGACTTAGGGATTAAGCTGGTAAATGCGTGGCGAGAGCGTTACGAAAAGTGTGATCAGGCGAGGCGAACGATATATTAATGTATATGTATATGCATGTATATATAATACACACATATAGATGGAGCCAAAGAAGTTTTACTTCAGTCGTGTGGTCCAAAGCACACTCGTATTTTTTTTAAATTAATCAGAGTATATACAAGCACCGACGAATTTTTAAAGAAAAATGCTAGCTGGAATAACCGGCGTTGCTCGGGAGTGGTATGGCATTCAGGGTGTTTCTCAACCGGTTTCGATGATTTTTTTTTAAATGAATCAGGGTAGGGAGAAGTGCACCGAATAGTTTTAAAAGAAAATTGTGCAAAGTGAAAAGTGCAGTACTGGCGTACTCTAGTGTGAATACATTTGTAATTAATTGTTGTATTTTTGACAGAGCTGTAAAATATGCATTCATATTCAGAATTCTGAGTACAAATGAATAACAATTATTCATTATTTACTATTTTTTATTAATAATTCACTATTCATTATTCATTCTTTTTTATTCCTTATTCATTTTTCCCTAATATATGTAATTGCTAGTTAGCTAGAAATTATTAGTTATTATTTATTACTTATTAGTTTTTAGTTATTGGTTATATTATTTATGTTTATATTTATTATGCTTAAATTATTTTTATGATTATAAAAATATATTTTTGATACCATCATTTATTTTTTAATCTTCATTATTTATTTCATAATCATTATTCATATCACATTCATATTTTTTATTAATTATTTACCTTTTATCACTAATAATTTTTTATTCACCTCTCATTTTTTATTCATTATTTTACAATAAAATAATGACCATAACCATATTGTGTACTATTTTTATTTTTCTCCCAACCCCCACCCTCCCCAGCAATTACTAATTGGATCTGAGCAATTAGCCCCATGAATTATATTGAAATTCAACATTAAATGACTCATTATAAGCCACAACTAAGAAAATTGATTGAATTGTCAGAAAAATTAATAAAGTATAAAAAAACTTAGGTATGAATGCAAAATGAATAATAATTTATGAATAAATAAAAAGTGGAAAGAATAAACAATTTAATAATTTTCAACAAATTAATTTTGAAAAAACCCGAATAATGAGCGCAAAGCTAATAACGAATAACAAATGAATAGTGTAAAAATAATAATGAATAAAAAAAATTAATAATGAATAAAAATGAAAGCGTGAAAAAAAATTAATGTGAAACTAATAAATTTTTTTCTTAATTGAATTCTTGGTGAATAGCTTTGTTTTGAATAAAATAAATTTTTTGTATTTTTAAGAATTGGGTGCTGATGCTAAATGAAATGCATGTTCATTTCCCTCAAAAAAAATCGTTACAAAGATGACGAAATTTCACTTCAAAAAAATTATGCATTATTCTGATGAAATGAATAATAAATCAATTACTGCAAATTGAATGTGAACTTTATTCAAAAGTAAAATTTGCATTCATTGAAAGAACTCCTATCTCGCTATTCACTTATTTATCTTTTTATAAATAAAATCAAATTTAATGAATTCTTATATAGCTCTGATTTTGATATATATATTTGTTAATGCCGTATATTATTCTATTAATGCAAATGTAATGAAAAATTGTTATTAGAGTAAACATTTTTAAGTCCCCAAATCATGTTGACACACCCTGTATTTAATGCTTGCGCCATCTTCCTGTGAACGTTTCTAAGGCACTGGAATATTTGAAAGTTTAAGAATCAACGCTGTGCAAAACCACGTTCAATACTTGGCAAATAACAGAACCAAAAAAACTTATGTTCCGCGTTCCACAAAGGTTGGTACATTTTAATGCTTTGGTCTGTTACGGTTCGGGTATTAATTTCTAGTGTCGTTAAAAAAAATTTTCAAGTAATGGGCGGTAAGAAAATTATAAAAAATTTTGTTTATTTGAACGTTGATGATAAAATTCGGCGTAACAGGTTAAAAAAGAAAATGTTGTGCATGGAAATTCTCTTAAATACTTGTGCTTTAAGTCTATACAATAGTTTAGTTCTTGTTATGGTTGAGCTTGGGCATGTAATTTCATATTCATCCTTAATAATAAGAAAAGCGGTCGTATCTTTGCTACAGCCAATCCTTTTTATTTTTTTCATTATTGTTGATTTTATCGCACTCACTATCGGCATTCACACATTTCTGTACCTCACAGTTTTGTACCTGAAAAATTTCACATTTGAGCAGCTATTCTTAAACGTGTTTACCTTGTTACTGTATCATGGTTCATAATGTGGTGCATTCGGTCTTGAGTAATGTTGGCAACATTGAATTACAAAACTATTAAATAAACATCGGAAAATTGTATTGTAGTTTTTCGATCTATTTAGAAATATTTTATATTAAATTAATTAAAAATACTATTGTTTCATAAGCTGTACCAATCTACAAGATAACGTAACACTACCATCAGTTCTATATAGCTCAATGTAATCTCTTTGCACTCAACAAACACTACTTTGACTATATTTTTGCATAATTTTTCGGGCTTCTTTCATATCTTTGAGCAACGTGGAAATGTTAGCTCTATCAATACTGACGGTGTGTTTGACTTGGTTTGGTAATCCATTTACCAGAATATTCGAAATCTTAAGATCCAATAATACGGCGCCAATTGTATTGCTCCCGAGATTGAATGAAACTGTATCCAACACATTTACTGAAAATGAATGAACGATATATAACTGTTATTTACCTTATCTCATGAAATATGCGATTTGAAAAGCAACAATTTTATTTTGATTTATAATTTATAATTTTTATTTTTATTTTTTATTTTACCTTTAAATGAATTTTCCACAAGTTTTTTCCGAATCAAGGTTTCAGTTTCGGTGAGGACACGACAAATTGCAGTTGCATGAAGTTTGGGCAGGCCTAATTGTTGTAACTCCTCCAAAAGAACGCTACTGTCTATATTGTAACGTGCTGCATTAACCAAAATAAAGTCTATACAAGCTACCGCGGGTTTTCCATCATCCGAAACATCGGCTGTAATCAATTTAATGGTGTCCTCCTATTGAAATGAATTAAATATATACAGTTGTGTTGAAAATGATAGAAGTGTGACTAAAATAATATAATTTAAATTTTTAACATAATAGGTCGGAGAGTAGCAAAAAAACCCGAAAAACTAAGTTGTAAAAATTGGTGAAACGTAAAATAAGATAAATTACTTTACAAATATGGAGTGTGTTGCCCATACGCCAGAGAAACCTAGTTCGAATTCCACCTGACACAGAAAGTTTTTTTAATTGAATTAATTTCTCTGTTAGCCGTCACCTCTCTGCAGGTAATGGCAAACCTCAGAGAGTAAAAACTGCCATGAAAAGCTTTTTAAAAACATACGCCATTCGGAGTCGGCATAAAGCATGTAGGTCCAGTTCTCGATCACTATATTACCCTATAGGAACAAACTAACTTGTTTTTAAAAACAACTAATTAAAAACTACTTTCAAATAAACTAGTATCTGAAGTACTTCGAATTATATTAAGGTGGGATCCACTTCAATTCTAAATAGTTTTTATTGCATTATATATGAAGTAATTAAAATACTACTTAAAAACAAGTGGTTGATAAACTACTTTGAATTATATTAAGGCTGCAACTACTCTGATTTGGACATGTTTTAATTGCAAATTTTTATTAGATTACAAGTTTATAAATATTTAACCATGTTATATCATCAAATATTATTAACTTTAGGCTTCACTAACATTTTGTTTCAAAAAGACATATTTTTTTATTTGCGAGATTGAGCTGCAAGACAGGCGTGGTAAACACACTTTAAAACTAATAAACTGCCTCTAAGCCCTGTGAAACGATTAAAAATTCTTTATTATTTAAGATATTGAAATTACAAACTGGTACTGTTTAGCAAACATTGCACAATTTGGACTCGGACACGGAAATTGCATTGCTTAACCATTCAGCAAACACCTCATCACTTCAATAGTAAAAACGCACGCCTTTCCCTACGTAGCGTCGAGTCTGCTCCATCACTTCCTTGCGATTGACACTTAAAAGAAGCACTAAGCAAAATATCGGTGTGTCCATCGACCATGATTGATGGTTGCAAAGCGTGGAAAATCCCGCTGACACGCTTGTTTAGCTAATATTTTGAAATGAAGCATCAAAAAGCTGGCTCGTGTTAAATAACAGGCGCAGTATCCATACAATTCCGATCAATTGGATCGGCACCTTCGCTCATGTACCCAATCGGTGGCGTGCCCGTTTTTGTAAACTGCTTCCGTGGTAAGCATGCTCACTTGAATGTAATAACTAGTCCTTTTTTGAATTAACTGGCAATGAAGCTTGGCATAAGTCACTTTTGAATTATTTTAAAATCAATTAAAACACCACAAAGAACGACATTTCACAATTCTCCATTAAAAAACTCTGATCACTTTTAACTTTGTTTTAACAGTCAAATAAATGATCTCCTTGATGTATAGAAATTTAAAATTTGTATGCTTTTTAAATTCATATTCAGTAAGTGGAATATTAAATAGTTTTCAATTGGTTATTTTAAAGTCATTAAAAAATAATTTATATATAACTAATTTAACAAGTAGTTGAAAATATATGCAGACGAAAGTCAATTGAATTATTTAGCGGACATCACCATACAAAATATGTTAGTTCGTTATATGGAAAAAAGTCAGAATTTCAACTAGTTGTGGTTGAAAAAAAACTACTTTTTCAACTACTTTTAAATTAGTTGATTTTCCTACAGGTTAGTGTTCAAACATTTCACAACACACACAACACAATTGATCATAGGAAGCTCGGTCAAAGTCCTTTCAAGAACCAAAAATCAGGTCAAATCAATCAAAGTCCTCACAAAAATCAAAACCAAACTATTCATAACAACCAAATTATTCACTAAAATAAAACAAAATCTAATAATCTATATTAATAAAAATCATTTTCTGTTTGTTTGTTTATTTGTTTGTTTGTTTGACTTTTATGCAAATCTAAACGGCTGAACGTATTTCGCTCAAACTTTAAACGTGTATAACTTACTTCCTAGAATAGATTTTTGCATACTTAGTTTTAGCTACGCCCCATTTAACCGCCCACAAATCAATAAAAATGCAATATTTTAGACTGTTTCTACTGTTTGAGATTAAAATTTTGTAATTTAGTTTGTATGGTTACTTGCGACAATTGTACCAAAAATGGGTATCCACGCTCTCTTTTACCGCCCACAAATCTATGAAAAATATATATTTCAGACGGTTTTGTTCGTATAAAACTGAAATTTTGTAATTAAGTTTGTATGCTCACCGTCGGTAACTAAACTAAGAATGTGCGTGGTGGCACTATAATTACGCCCACTTTTAAGAAATCATTAAGACTCCAAAACTTCTGGGCCGATTGCGCTGAAATTTTGGCAGTAGATTGTTTTCGACCACGAGATGGTTTACGGGGAAAAATGTTTGCCACACCTTCTTTCACCGCTCACAAATAAAAAAATATGGTTGCCGGAACGTCCGTGGCGAAGCCGCGGACTACTAGGTCCTGCTAGTATACAATAAAAAAAAAACAAGCAATGCAATTTAGTACTGGCTTTATATCAGTGTATGGCAGCTCCTATGCACGCGCGCATAGTAAACCCTTTCTGTCTCTGTCGCTCTCAGATGCGCGTGTACTAGCACACAACAGTGCAAGTGTTTTTTGCTTTAAGGTTGCTGCCCACTTACGGCACGTAACGAAACTACAAAATATAACTACACTGTGCTCTTATGTATTCATGCACACTAACCGACGACGAAACTGCAACGACCAACGAAAAAGCCGGTGGCTATAAAACCAAAGAATTCTGACCGGCCTGTCGTTTCGTTTCGTTACGTGCCGTAAATGAATACCTCACAAATGAGTATTATTACAAGTTTCCATTTTCATAATTTTAATGTTAGATGTAAGCAACATTTAAAAACGCTTTTTAAAACACTTTTCATTGTTTACTTAAATTTACAGTTTGACAGTGTACTTTTTTTGGCAGCAGAATTACTTGGAATAAAAATTCTAACTTCTGGCCAGTATGGCCATTTTAGCCGTTTCAAAGCTATTAAGCCTTTTTTATCGACTTAGCCTTGAAATTTACGATTTAGCTTCGTTGCTTTTTTTAGCCTTTTTTTACTAGAACAGTTTCACTGAAAATAGCCTTGTTTTATCTTTGTTAACAATAAATAAAAATGCCGACTTAATGCAACATTACAAAGCAAAAAGAAGAACTTATAAAAATTTCCATCTGGGAACACAGCGCTTGATAAAACGTCACATTTTTGTTTGAATCAGCTCAGCATGCCGGCGAATGTTTTGTTAAATTTGTTTTGTTATGCTGTGTGCTATTCGGAAACTTTTCACTCGGATGATGAAATTTTGACAGTCTGAATGAGAATATTTGGCACTTGCGAGGTGAATATGATTGTCAAAAATTCATGTAGCCTCAGGGGCTAGTATAAATTTTGACAATCGGCAAGAGAATTTTTGACACAGGCATAATTAGAAAAAAAAAAACACTTGTAAGTTAGCGCTTAAAATAACTAAAGTGAAATTAATGAAAGCTAAACTTTTAAGTTAATTATAAATTAAAAAAGCAAAAAGAATTAAAAAATAATGGAAATCCCAACAAAACAGCAAAGGAAGTTCTACGTAATATGTAGAACTATATTGCATACTGTCCGCAATCCTATAAAACCACTTGCTACTCGATAGCTAATCACTTGATACTCTATTGACTATCCATGATGCTTCGCTGGAATAAACTCCACAATTTTGAGAAAAGAGCTAGCAGACATTCTTAAATGCATTTAAGTTTGTGCATTGTCTCCATTTAATATGACATTTAATGTTTCGGAATAACCTCTTGGCCGAATATAGGTAATATCCTTAAAAGAATAATGTTTTAGGTAGTTGTCCGGAGCAGAAAAGCAAAAGCAGTACTTACTCTTCCCCCTTCTTTTAAAAAAAGTTATAAAGAAGTTCAAAACTTTTTGCTTCCGTCAGCAAAGCACCCAGAAGTGGAAAATATTTGCGTAAATTGTGTTAATTTTCAGTTATATCAACAATTTTGCAAAAAAAAATAAAATTCTTGCGCTAATACACTAACGAAATCTAAAACGCCAAAATTTCTTGTTGTCAAAATATCATTGTTCTTTTGGCACAGCAAAAAATACAATTTTATTTCAACAGACCGAAATTGTATTCAACTCAGTAACTTCTTTCCTACCACGAGTGAAAAGTTTCCGAATAGCACACAGCCTTAGTTCTGAATTTTTTTTTTCGCTTATGAAAGGAAATTAGGTGTTCACACGTCCGTCAAATGATTGAAGTACACTCAGTTCTGTTTTTACACGGTAGATACGTTCCCAAAGATTTCGTGCAAAAAAATCGTGTAAAAAAATGCATTGCACTTATGGAAAAGTAGAAGATTGGTTCCAAATTTAACAAATCTGTAGAAATAATACAATAAACCATTCTTAAACTCATATTGGAGCGTTATAGCTAATATTTGCGTATATTTTTATTTCATAAACTTATAAAAGAATGCAAAAAAAAAACAATTTCTTAAACTTATAAAAGAATGCAAAAAAAAAACAATTTCAGAAACTTAGAAAAGAATGCAAAAAACAATATAGTACACATACAATACAATAGGGTCGACTGTTGACATGCATGTTTGCACGCGGCAACACGGGAGTATAATAAAAATTACAAATTTTATAGCGTTGAAAACTGTTAGTACTAAGATTGTTATTTTCAGAATTTGGGTCAATCGTGTTAAATCCAAATAAAGCGTGTAAAAACAAAATAAAGATTTATTTTAATTCGTGTTAAATCAAATTCGTGTAAAAGTCGTGTAAAAACAGAACTGAGTGTATATCGCGATTTTTCACTCTCTTTGGCAGAGTTTATACGTCATTCAAATTGAATGAAGAATATCGCGTTTTTTGTTCTCTTTTACTCTCTTCGAGATATTTGATTGAATAGCTGCTCACACGTGATTTTTTGATTGAATGGCCGGTGCCGACTAAAAGTGTTTTTGTAAGTACCAGAAAAGTTGGTTATGCAACCCTGTGATTGATTGATGCAGGTCTGGAGCTCCATCAAAATTTTGATTAATGCGATGAAGTGTTGAAAGTTAATTTCCGCTCTCGCAGAGAGTTCATCTTTTTTTCGCTGGGGAAACAACAACAAATTTTGAATGATCCTTCAATTTGAATGACGTGTAAGCAGTGCCATTTACTCTCTCTGAAAATTTTGATTGACGCTTGCTCACACACGTTTTTTTAATTGAAGCTCCGACGCAGGCATTTGCTACTTTTCTGCTACCTACTATTTTGTGAATTCATATCGCGCTGTGTGCATCACTTTATTTGGGTGTTTCTTTAATTGAGTTCTTTGTGTGCCTAAAAATTTTACAAAATTGAAAACAATAGTGGAAATATAGTTGATCTTTTAGGATTAAAATTGATCACATTAGAAAATCAATACGCCGGAAATTATACCTATTTGGATGCACGTCATACAAAAAAAATAATAGAATAAATTTTCTCTCCTAAGAACTACCTTTGTTTCCAGCTAACTACTTTTCTTGATATAATTGCTTACTAAAAAACAGACAAGTAAAATAATGCAACCCTTTGACTGATTGATGCAGGTCTGGAGCTCAATCAAAATTTTGACTGACGAGAGATTTTGGAGTTCATTTTCGCTCTGAGATAAAGATCATTTTTTTACATAGGAAAGCAAAAAAGCATTGATTCAATCATTTGACTGACGTGTGAACACCTCCAAATGGAAAAGTAAGTCTATAGCATGGTATAACAAGACAAGTTAGTGTTAGCAGTTAAAATTCTCCCTTGTGGAGGGTACCGCACCTGTCAAAACCAGGTTTTTACGAATAAAAGTAAAACAAATAACAAAATTTGCAAATTATAATATTCTATGTGTTTGACAGCTGCGGTACCCACCGCTCCGAGACGACACCACCTTGTTAAATATACCTTGGTCTGTAGCATGGTGGAATAATAATGTGTTGGTGAGTTTTTGACAACACCAAGAGTTTCTTTCATTCTGTCAAAAAATTGTGAGCGAAAGAGCGGAATTGTTGATAGATGACAAATTGTATTATTTACTTGAGTTGCTAGATCATGATGTGTATAGTTTTTATAGTTTCTTGTCCGAATTAAGGTATAATATACGTGTAAATTTTAAAAAAAAAACTTTTGTTTCCTTAATGTGCCCTTTATAGTTTCTAGAATATACATACATGTTTTTAAAACGATACCTGGCAATGCAGAATAAATTAGTAAGTTTATCAACCAATAATTTCAAAAATATATGCAAAATTTCGAAAAACAAAAGCTTTAAACGCTATTTCATCGAAACTAGTTTTTTAAACGGTTCGATAATTAAAAAAAAGTATAAGTAAATTTTCCATAATTTCCATAAAACTTTTCAAAAGTAACATTCAAAATACCTGCTAATGGTTTTACACCCTATTAAATTTTTAAAAATACTGTGAGCGTCACCAGGGTGACCCAAAGTTTGAAACGTGCGTGACACTTGAACAAAACTTTTGAGTCAAATATGGATAGAATATATTTCACCGGAAAATAATAGTTGATTTTTGTTTTTTTTTTTTAATAATTTAATGAAAAATTACATCTAACACTAATCTCAAATGTTCATCCTGGCACCCTCTGTTGCAATGGCTCTTCCTGAATAATTTTAATAAAGCACCGCTAATGCAACTCACATCGCGAAATACTTTGAGATTTTAATATTTTGCGTGATTTTTTTTTATTGAAGTTTTTTTAAAGATACTCAAGATTTAATTAAAAGCTGTTTCTATGTTTACTGAGAAAGGTGGTGGTAGGCTTTTTTAGTTTCCTTGTGATGGATTTATGGACATTTTGAAAAAAAGGATGACCGTTAAGGTGGACCGTTATGTGTGGATGGTGGTCGGACTGTTTTTGTTTTGATTTTAATTATTTTCTTACCATCAGATAATTTGGAAATAAAAAAGGTTTTATACTAAAATTAAGCTCGATGTCTCATTTCTAGGACTTTTTATATTGTTGCCATCTCGGTGATCGCAGTAATGCAGCTAAAACTCATAAAATTCATAAGAAACCATTTATTCACATAGAAATGTTGGTACATCATATTAAAAACAAATCATTAAAAAATGTAGCGTCACGTACGCATTTTTAAAAATTTTTTAAAATCACTCGAACAATTTTCCTAAATTTTCCTTACGCAAAAGTGACCAAAATACATTCCTTCAATAGCTTTTCGCTAACGAAAATTTTTTTTTGTGGCTTAATTATAAAAAATGTAAGTCAACCTCTGAATTTCACTTGAGTTCGAAAGCTTACGTGACGCTCTTTAAAGTTAAATAAATAAATACATATACACTTTTTTGAAAGTTTCTCTTCAGAATTGCATAGAATATATTTATACTCCCACCGTTTCTTGTACAGTCACAGTTTAATGAGTAAAAATGCAAAAAACGACAAAATGCAATTTGCCAAATGCTTTTTTAAGGGGTCTGAAAGTGAAGACAAAATAATACTTGGGGAATTATTTAGAACCTTCCATTTTTTAATATTAATTAATCTTTAAAACTAGTATAGCTTGTAGTCAGTAATGGCACTGTTTAAGTTTGATAGGCAATGAACTGTTTTTGTTCTTGAAACTAGCTAGAAGTCGTTTCATGCCTTTTAACTGTATCTTTTAACTTTTATTTTTCCCGACAAAAATACTATTTGTTTTGTACCTTTTATTTTTCAGTCAAAATATCAGGCAATTTGTATTTTTTTCAAAGGTCTCTTGACGAACTAAAAAACTATTGATACCACTTATTTTCGTCGTACCAGCGCGCAAATTTTATGATATAAAACTGCTGAGACGAAAATATGGTATCAAGTTTTTTAATCGGTCAAGCGGCCTTTGAAAAAAACAAATAACTGTTGTAGTTTCAAATTTTCAATTTCTTTTTCAATTTCTTTCTTATACCTTATACTTATACTATCTCTTAGACATGTTCATGTATCGCTTGGATACTATGGGCCTTGCTTTTATCTATAATTTGTTTTACCTACTTGTAAAAGACTTTTTATAATTGAGGAGGGCAGTTGTATGTGTCGAACGTTAGTTTATCTATTGAATTATTTAGATTATTTAATATAGATTAAGTATAGTTTTTAATAATGAATATTTTCTTTCTGACATAATTTATGTACTTGCGCTAACCAGCTTTTACATACGAATAAATAAATAAAAACTAGTAAGGGTGGATCTTCGGCAGAGTACCGAAGCTAAAATACCCCCCCCCCCCCCTCCCCGCGGCCATATTTAAGTATATTCGAAGTCTTTAGCCACGACATACACGATGCCATTCAGTTTTATATATTAACGAAAGTTTTCCTATTTTGATGACGTCACTTTGTATGGGAAGTAGTCATGGTTTTGATCCGACTTTGTCAAATATAGTGGTGGTTTATGTTATATATCAAAACCAATATGCAAAATTTCAAGACATTTCTTTAATTTGAGCAGATTTTTAAGAGATTTTACTATTAAAATAAAGTCACTTTGTATGGGAGGTAGGCGTCGTTTTCATCCGATTTTTCCAAATTTCATAGCCAGAATTAAGACTGAAAAGCAAAGCTCACCTGCCTAATTTCAAGGCATTTTTTAATTTTTGTGGATTTTAAAGCCATTTACGGTTAGTATAAAGTCACTTTGTATGGGAGGTAGGCGTAGTTTTCATCCGATTTGGCCCATTTTCGAACAAGATGTTCCTTTTTTAAAAATAAACTTATATTTTAATTTCATCGCGATAGCTTTAAAATTGCGGATGTAATCGTGTCGACAGACGGATAGACAGACGGGCACACGGAAATCGACTCAGGAGATGATGCTGATCAAAAATATTTATATTTTTCTATACCTGCCACGCCTCCTTCTTGGCGTTACAAATGGAATGACAAAGTTAATATACCCCTTACGCAGTACGCGTTGGGGTATAAAATTAAAAAAAATTAAAAAAATTGCCTGATGTCGAACTGTTTGAAATAACTTGAATAAAAAGTAACCGTTATTTTTGCCGAAAAAATAAAAGGCACAAAATCACAATAAATTTTAACTTTTATAGTAACATTCGAAAATTTAAAAGGCGTTTAAGATTTGTGAAGCTGTGGCCTTAGGACCATAATGATATGTTTGAAAGAATTCACCGGCAACTTTTTCATTATGCCTTTTTCATTTGAAAATTGTAAAATAAAATTTATTTTCGGTCCCTGGTTATAACCCAAAAAGCAAAACTTAGTTTTATGATTAACACCTTCATTTTGTATCACGAAGCAGACCAACAATACCAACAAGCAATAGATTTTTGTATGGAAAAAAGTAGTGCTTCTCGTGTTTTGCTGATCGTTGGTGTGCTTATTCGTAATACAAAATGAAGGGGTTAATCTTAAAAGGAAATTAGTTGCATAAAACTCGGTTGGTATCAAAATTGTAAGTCCAGTTTTCGATCAATTATGAACAAACATGTGTAACACGCACAAAACATTTGATCATAAGAAGCTCGGTCAAAGTCCTTTCAAGGGCTGAAATGTCTAAATTAGTTTTTTTTTATAAAATGAAAATGAAAATTAAATTTTTTTCAAGGAAATTTCAATTTTGTTTACAAAAAAAAAAAATAAAATGATAGCCGAAACACCATATCTCTAATATTTACTTGTTTATTTGGATCAATCCGTGGAATAGACTTTTTTTATATAAATAGTTTTTTTTTACTTCTATTTTCAATGATTCAGATAAAATACACTAATAGAAATTACAACTGTTTATACTAGGTTTAAGCTGTACTTAGTAACATTAGCTCAAAGTTAATAATTACGTACCTCAAAAGAATGACCGATGATCTTATTTGACACCATGAACACTAACTTTTCCAACTTTGCTGCACTCAAGTTTGACAACGTTGATATAATTTCGGCAAGAACCCAATCCGGACAATCACCATCCCCACAGAAACGAAATTTCTGAAAAGATTGCAGTAAAATTTAATGTTACGAAAACAGTTTAGCTAACATTCAAAATTAAGTGAGCGTTAATGATATCTTAAAAGCAAGTTATTAAAATGACATCATTAGACTACAAACACAAGTACTGAACTCAATCAAAAACGCCTTTGCAGAAGTTTGATGCCAATTAACCACTTCAAACGAATATCCACAACAAACACATTCGTTGCAACTGCAAAGTGCTTCAGAGTGTTCCCACGAAAATAAAACACATCTAAATTATATAAATAATCAAATGTTTGCTTATTATTTTACTCCCTTCTATCCTATTTGACAAAGTTAACATCCACCCCTCAAACATAGTTGGGATGCTTGACGTGCTTTGACATTTTTTATTTTTAAAATGAATGGCGTACAATTTGTTAGTCCTGCGTTGTCACTGTACCGTTTACCGTGGAGTTTAATAAATTTATGGCAGACATTGTCGTGCCAATTTGTAGTACTCCAGCGTTTTGCCTGCTTCACCCACATTGTGAAAAATATCGCTAGTAGGATATGATGATTTTAAAATGTGCAGCGAAACGACTTGGAAACGATAATTATTATATTTAATTTAATGAAAGGAGCGGAGTACCGAAAGTGCTTACTATATAAACTGTAAGCATTCCTCAACTGGTCACAGTCGTCTGAACGCAAAGACAGAAGCAACAAGTATTTATTTTACATCTGTTAAGCATATTTAAAGGATATATTATAAGCAGAAGGTTTGTGATTAACTTCTAGTCCCAACAGCTGATCAGAAAAAAAAAATCATATTCTGTAGTTATTTCACAATTAAATATTTTACAGAAATGCTGACTACTAAAGCATTTCTCGTTCTTTCGCTTTACTGCGTTTTTGCAAACATTGCTTCGAGTGCCGGTGTTCCAGCCACCCAACAAATCAGTAGTGATGAGCTGCCTACATGTGAAGAACAGCTGTCTAAATACAGAAGATTCATCTTGCAGGCAATAATCACCTTCGAGGACGTTTGTGACGTATACAACATACACGACCCAAACCCTAGTGATGGCGCTTTCCGAACACAGGACCCAGAGAGACAATTTTTTCGGCCAAACTTCCAAACCATCGAGCAGCGCTCTGAAATTTGGGCGTTCTTTAAGTTGCTCATGGCTCAGTTTAATGACATTGAA
Organism: Coremacera marginata; assembly: GCA_914767935.1. Classification (NCBI taxonomy): domain Eukaryota; kingdom Metazoa; phylum Arthropoda; class Insecta; order Diptera; family Sciomyzidae; genus Coremacera; species Coremacera marginata. The sequence goes on from OU612047.1 coordinate 162,175,839, forward strand.
TTCCTAAACGTTATACGCGACGCTGTTATCGAACGCTGTCACATCAAATCACAATTGCAGAAAGATGAGAAACGAAACTCGGTTGTTCTTGGCAAAAAGCAGCGTTTCCATTCTTGGGGAGGCAAACGTGCTCCAACATTAGCTGCAGGGCAATCATACTTGGATGAACGCAATGGCGAGAAATCTTACTTTTTATAAAAATGTATAAATTAACCTGATTAAACCATAGTTCATGAAGAAAAAAATGTAACGCCAACATCAAGACAGGAATTTATATTTGTTTTCTTTTGATGGATATGCTACAACATAAAATTTAATAACAGTTTCAAGTTCAATTCTAAATTTTCGGAACAATTGAAGATTAGTGGAAATAATTATTAATACAAGTAGCTCACCATCGTTTTATGTTTATTTATCAATAATAGTGCTTCACATATCCAGTTTGTTTTGACATTACTAAAACAGACTTTTGTTATCAAGAGGTTTCACACGTTACAGCATGCAGGATCATTCCTAAGCTAGACCGCCGGTCGGTCTGACATGTTGATGAAAATCAAAAATGTTTGTGCATGCTTAGACACCCATACCCACGACGAGAAGTGCAAGCGAAAACGGAATAGAATTAGATAGTGAGAATGAGCAGAGCTGGGTCGAAAAGTTTTCATTACAATTCAATTCAAGTTCCTTGGAATTAGGAATTGGTAGTTGGTTATCTCAATTCCTCAGGAATGGAATTGGAAAAATATTTTCAATTGGAAAAAAATTTTCAATTCCTTTGCAGAAATTGTAATTAGTAATTGAACGTTTTAATTCCTCAGGAATGGAATTGAAAATTTTTTCCATTTGAAAATATATATGAAAACTCTTTCCCAATTGAAAATATTTTTCCAATTCCATTCCTGAGGAATTGAAACGCTCAATTACCAATTACAATTCCTGTAATGGAATTGACGATTTTTTCAGTTCCATTCCTGATGAATTGAGTTGACCAATTACCAATTCCTAATTGCAAGATTGGAATTGAGGCAGAATTAATTCCAAAAGCAATCATTAGAACACAGCTCTAAAAATGAGATCATGGCTTTGAGCAGAAATGACGTGAAATAATTAGAATGTTCATGCCGGTTTCACTACCAAGACAAAAACTGTGAGCAAGAACGGCATGCCCATGCTTAAGTGTCGACACGAAAGGCATGAAAATGCCGGAATTGCATGATAAATTTAAATTTTTCTGGCGGTCAATCCGACATGTTGTATGGTGCGAACGTATGTCGGTCCAACTCAGTGCATTTTTAATTTATTTATTAGTTTGAAAGAATTGGCATGCATTCCAAACACTTAGGCCCAGTTTTACCAACTATACTTAAGTTGAACTTGATTTCATGCCATGGGAAATCTTTCTTCCCGACTGTGACTGCATCGGTTCATTTGCATCCTGAACATTTTAAAACTTGCTCACAACATCACAAGCAAAAATTGAACCTTATTTTTGATTCTTTCACTTTATTCATTTAAATATTAATGTATTTTACACTTTGGATAATATTTTTAGTTGTTTAGTGTGTTGTAAAAAAAAGTACACAAACTATTTTTAATATACTGTCATATTACTGTATTTAATTTCGGCAATAGTTAATTACGAATTGTAAAACGCAAATGCCTAAGAAAACTTAAGTTGAACTAGTTAAGATTAAATTTAAGTACAACTTTAGTATAGTTGGTGAAACTGGTCCTAAATTTCAAGTATTTCCACTGTCCGAACGAAGTATTCATCGCAAACAAAACGTAGCAAGTTATGCACACGAGCACAAGTTGCAAACATTGGTAAGTCGCTATCTTGTTAGTTCGTGCAGTGGCAACACTTACATTCAATGTTTGCAAGCATCAGCATTGATCAGTAGCAGCATTTCCAAACAGTTAACGATAATCGTAGTTGTCGTTATCGGTCATTGTGCATGCACAGTTTCATAGTAAATGACAGTTTTCGCTTGTTAACTACAGCGACAATCGTCGTTAAGGCGTTTGGGAATCCCGCAACGGATTTTGTTTATAGAAACGTAATAAATCTAATTAATTTTGACTACTTTTATACATTTTTATAAAATATAAGGGTCGCATTATTCATTATTAACTACCATTTCAAAAAATCGACTACTCTATATCACAAAGAAATACCGGAATCACCCAAAAAGATCGAACCTCGGTCAATCCGTGTTGGAAAAGCGTTTCCACTAAACGAATAGCGTTCGCAAGCATTTCGAAAAAAGCCGATGATTCAATGCTTGGTTGGAAGCAAACTGTTTCCACCTCCTGAACGAAGGAAGGAATTTTCGTTCGTTCGCCCAGTGGAAATGCTCGGTTAAATAGAATTTATTAAAATTTATGAAAGTTCTCCTTATATATGGAAAATTAAAACTCAGGTATAAAAAATAAAACCAAATAATTGGTCAATTACAAGAACAGCCAAAAATTGTTTAACCATTTTTCCGAAGTGTTCTGAATAAGCTTCTGCAAAACTGATGCCGTCTCACCTGTTGTATTGCTCCATGGTAGAATCACAAAGTAGACATTAATTGGAGGAAAATGCCATTTTCACCCAAGTTCGCTTATTAAGAACCATGTTCGGGAGAGTTCCACACATGTTTAAGTTTAAGTTTAAGTTTAAGTTTTGAATGAAGTTTAAGGATTGTTACCAAAAATTTTAGATTTTCTTCGTCACACAAGTTAAAAAAAAAAAAAAAAACAAACAAACAACAATAACCACACCTCTGTGCGGCACTCTTATTTGAATGCTCACTGCTTCACACAGGTAAAAAAATAGCTTCCGTGTTGCACACGTGATCGCAGATGTATAGCCCGCCTTTCTTTGTTTTAGAACAATATCGGACAACATATTGGGCCGTGCGAGACGCCGACATTGTACGACGACAAATTAACTTGGGGGTTACACGTTCAATTTTTGCCTTTCAAGTTGCAATGACCCCCTTCACATTGGTTTAAAATTGAATTAAATTTTCAGAGTTTGTGGGCAATTCGCCGCTAATAGGAAGCGACGAAAAGGAGAAAAGTTGACAGTACCAATGTCTCCGTGCCTTCAATTTTTTCGTGTTCCCTTTTGTTATTTTAGCATTGCTTTCAATTCTTGACCAATGTGAAAGGGTTCAATACATTTAAACTTTTTTATTAACACACTCACACTATTAGAAATTTACCACCAACTTGACGGACTTGACGGACCAGTTAAACAGCTGATCAGTTGTTATAAAAAAATTTTCGTGTTTCGTTTCAAATAATTCTTCCGGAATAATACAACGGATAAAAGTAAAAATTATAATGAAAGAATAATGATGTGTTGCGATTCATAGAACTATTTAGAAACCGTGAAGCTATATGGAACAAGAATCTTTCGTTATATCGACGAAATAATTTTAAAATAAAGTAATATGAATCAACTTCCGCTGACATCAAAATCTGTGGAGGATGTGAATAAATCAAATTATTTTCTATTATCTTATAAATAATTTATTTCTTGCAGCACTTTAAGTTAGGCAAGCATTTCAAGGTGATTCCTAGACGATGGCATCTTGAAAATAAAACTGCCTATCAAGTTGCATTCAGATGATTTTTGCCAAGCAGTATGTGTGATCAACTTGAAAGTAAAATCTTGAACGTGTAAGTGCAGCGTAAACGGAAATATTATAAAAAAATTGTTATCGGGTTAACCTAGGAGCCAGCAGAATTCCCGCAGTACGAAAAAAATCTTTTGCAGCAATCATTGAAGTCAACACCATCTTTGTTATTGAAAAAAAATATATTTTTTTTAAATATAAATTTATATTTTAAAAATTTAAAAATTTTAGAGCTCTAAACAAATTTCTTCTAATAAAAACCATCACCTCAATATCACTCATTTTTAATCTCCTCTAAATGTATTTTACTCCTTTAACTAATTTAATGATTCTAAAGAAGCCCATAGTATGTGTTAATATAAGTTAATTAAATTTTAACGGAAGGTAAATTTAATAATTCTTTAGTATTTTTAATAGGAAATGCATTGGAATCATGAAACTCGTTGACTACATCTTTGAATTCTTCAAAATTTTCAGAGTAGAAACACACAACGTTAATCCAGGTTCCCCACTTTGTAATGATTGGTTGTTGAAACCAAGAAAGTGATGGGTGTTTCTCCTTAGTAGCTTCTGCTCGTGATTGTGATTTTAAAAAAAAAATTTTTATTATTTTGATTTTTTTAATATCAATGAATCAATATCCTTAAAGTTGCTTCTTATTTTCTCAGTAACGCGGTGCATGGCATGAGATAAAAAAGTTACGTGTATTCATTTGGGATACAAAATTTGTAACCCTTGTGCAGCTTTCCAGTATAAGGCGCATCATCACTTAAAAACAGTAACACCCTTTTTTATTGGAATCCTCCCCTAGCAGGTTTAACGAATCATTAGACGCTCGAGCAATTTTAGCATGGCTCGTTTTTCCCAGTTCAATTACATTCTTCTTTATTTAAAGTCCCCAAGATTACTTTGGCAATGTATCATCCCTGGATATCTATTGTTTCATTAGGGGCGTTCACATTATCAAATTCTTCATGAAATTATTGGTCAAACAGTTTGACAATAAAGGTGTTCATATAATCAAATTTTTCGTGAAATTTTTATATTGTCTTGCACACCGAAGTGAACACATCAGCAGCACTCCATATGCTTTACTTTTTAATAATCTTTTTGTATAAATTTCCGATTTAATCTGCCACAGTTATGGATGCAGTCAATACATTTCAATAAAATCATTACAAAATTCTTCTTCATCGTGCATTTTGAATTGATGTGTTCACAGTGAAATCTTTTTTTAAGTGACGAAATCGCACTAGAAAATTTGACGAGTATTCACACGTCAAATTTTTCATCGAATCGTTGGTCAAACAACCAAAAAATAAAAATATTTTGATTTTCGTCAAACGATATGACCAACAATTTGATGAGTGTTCACATGTCAAATTTTTCGTCAAATTCCATATATATTTCTGTTTGTCAAATTTTTTGATGAATTGTTGGATGAAAAATTTGATAATGTGACCGGACCTATTGACTGAAACACATAAAAATTGTTTTCTTTGAAAGGCTTTGATTTACCGTAGTTGTGAATTATAAATTTTATTAATGTAATTTTAACGTGGAATCATCAAGTATGTTTTCTTTGGTATACTTTTCTAAAGTTCTTTTAAAAAGCTTCGAAAGTTTGGATTACTTAATTTTCGCTACGGAATATTGGCTGCCACTAGACATTTACACAAATCCATTCAAAATTGAAAAACATTTCAACTTTCAGCATTCTTTAGAAGAGATTGCGATTCTTTTTCAGCACCCCGTGCATATAAAGCCTTGTGTTTCTGGGTATGTGTTGATCAACATAGGATTTTATTTCAAAACTTACACCTTTGCTACAAATTTCACAAAATAAAATTGAGCCATCTGTTCTGAACATACCGGGTAAGCGATTACATAATTCTTTAAGGATATACGAGAAGATGCGACTTTCGGCATTTTTGTCTTAAATTAAATCATATATTTTTTTGTTTAATTAAAAATTATTATGCTTATCCAACTTACTGTAGTTAGTGTTGCTCATTTATTAATACGCGTCGTCACAAAACTCCACTCTAAACGTACGCTTGCTTTTCCGCTGCTCACATCTCAGTATTTAGGGGGTCTTGGACTACATGTTGAATGGACAATGTGGGACGGCAGAATAACGGGAAAGTCTGTTCGAGCTTTCAAACTATCTTACATGCCGGGTGGACTTCGTTATTTTTCAGCTTTCAAGAAGATAGCATCGTGCAATGGCAAAACTATTTCTTGCTGCTTTAATAATTGATGCATTTTTGGAACGCTTTATTTACCTTTCTCTTCATATGTTCACTCCACGACTTTTTTCTAGAATGAGAAAATGTATGAATTCGAATGAACGTGCTTTCACAGTTACTACATGTAGTGCGGACCAACAGAAAAAAATCAAAACTTTTTGATTTTCATCCTACATGTCGGACGAACAGCAGTATTTTCTTTCACACTTGCTACATGTCAATCCGACTTCTCAAGTTGATAGACCTCTTTCACATTGGTCAAGAATTGAATTAAATTTTCAGAGTTTGTAGGCAATTCGCCGCATATCGGAAGCGACGAAGGGGAGAAGAAGTTGACGGTCTCGATGTCTCTTTACCGTCAATTTCTTCGTGTTCCATTTTGTTCTTTCCGCATTTTTCTCAGATTACTTCATTTTATTTTTTGTATATCGTCGTGCATCTCTCTCTCTCTTATTAATTGGTTGGCTTCAGTCGCTTACGCTTGCTTTCGTAAGAAAACATTTAAGCAAAATTTTAAGAAAACAAGCAAATAGGATATGAAATTGAATTCAATTCTTGACCAATGTAGAAGCTTTCGTCAAGTCCAAAAGAGAACGTCAAAAAAAATTGCTTTCAATTCTTGACCAATGTGAAAGAGGCCATACTGCATGTCTGAATTCCACTTTCATTATTAATTTTTTCAAGCGCCAAGCTAGTAACGTTGTAAAAATATCAAATTCATGTTCTCTTAACTTGAATGTTAGCATGTTAGTAACTTGTAAAATGTCAACAAAGGGGCATAGGGTGTTCCAAAAGAATTAAATGATAATAGTTCCAGTAGGATATTTCAAAATTTTATTAATATTTTAAGGAAAATGCAAAAAATTAACAAAAATTGGGAAAATTTGGGGGAAAAAATGCGGAAGAAATATGCAAATAACAGAAAATATCTTAATACTGCCGAAAATACCAAAATATGCATATACATTTAAATGTCAAAGTCAATGATACGTAAAGATATTAAGTTAATTTTATTATAGAGATACCCGCAAAATATATGCATTTGCATACGCGTCCGCATCCTATTTATAAATATGACTAAAAAAATTCCTTGCTAGTGAAAAGCGAAATTATTCTTCTTTTGTTCATTTATTTGTATTGTTTGTTGTTTATTTTCGAGTTCCAATTTTATAATTTTTGAATTTAATATTTATTTTGCTGTGCCGGAAAACAATGTTGGTAGAAGTTTAATTGCAAAAATGCTTGCAATATACTATACAGTAACATAAACACCGAGATTGGACATTTAAGTTTGCCAGCAAATATGGTTTTTACAAAAGCTCTTCATTTAAAAGGCTGATAACATCCTACTGGTTGATTTATCATTTATAATAAATTTCATTTGCATAAATACCCTTATTGTTTAAATTAAAATATAAGATAAATGCGAACAAATCGTTTTTGAAGTGCAAATTCTTCAGCCGGGTATCAATTTGAGTAGAAATGGTATTCATCAGCTACTTAGAGCCATTTTAGATATGACAGTATGGCAATGATTTTGGAGTAGATATCACTCGTATGGCGATTTTCTAACTTTCGCCTCAGCCAATCCAATTTTTTTTTAATTTCAACTGTCAAAAAACAGATGTAGCACTTATAACTTATTTGAAGTCATTTCTGTATATTTCTCATTTACGAATTCTCTCATTTTATCACATAATCAGATTAATCTCTATTACTCGACTTTTACTTGAAGTGAGTACGGAAACACACCTTTTGCTTAATTTTTCAAAGAGATCAGCTGATTGTTATAAACACAGGTATGTAGTTGGTTACTCTAGCGGAACTTCTTCGCAGTTCCATAGCTTTGATAGTTTTATGGATATTTATACGGCGCATTGAAAAATCGCCCAAAAGAAAAATCGCAAAAAAAAAATTAAAAATCGCCCAAAGAAAAATGACCAAAAAATTAATGAATAATGGCCCAATGAAATTTCACCCAACAAAAACGAATAAAGCCCAAAGATTTTTAGAAAAATGGCCCAAAAACAAAAATTCACCCAAAAAAAAAAAAGGATAATCGCCCAATTTTTTTATTGTTCCCTGGAGAAAAGGCTTGCCTTGCACGAAACGAACAGAGTTTTCAAGGCTAATTTTAATTCCATGAATCATGCTCAAAAATTTAAAAAAACATTTCATAAGAGCAATTTACTTTTAGCTAAAATGAGATTTTTTAAAAAGGTGCATTTAGCTAAAAAAGCTAATGGTGAAAAATTTCAGGCCGTTCTCATGTAGTTTAAAAGTTATAGATATTTGGTTATAGTTGGTGAAAAGGGCCAAAATACTTGTGATTTATTTTTTAGTTTTCCTATGGTTATCTACAATATGGCTACAATTTATTCAACTAGCCATTAACCATAACAATTCATTCATTACTTTTAAATATATAACAGGTTTTGTACTCAGATCATTTGAGGTATTACCAATTTTTTTGTTCCTTTGAAATATTTGTTGTTCCCTTTGAATTATTTCGGTTTGGTTGAAAACAAAAAAAAAAAAAATCATGGTTTGGCTATTCCATAAAAGGTGAGCTGCCCAAAAAAGCCAAAACCAATTTTAATCAAAAATGTTCGTTCGTTTTGGTTGGCTGTGTTCGTAAAATTGTGCACCGTTAAAAAAAGCTGCGCATGCGAAAAATTTGTATAGAAAATCTTGTGATTTTTTAATAAAATTTTTCATGTTTTGGTTATTTTGTAAAAGTGTGAACTGTAAAAAAAAAAACAACAAAAAATTTTTCATGTTTTTTCATGTTGTTTCCTTAAAGGGTGCACTATAAAAAACCGCTGCTTTTTTTTGGTTACCGTTATCTCTATGAATTAAAAACGGAAAATCAACCAAAAAAATAAAAAATCACCCAAAAATAAAAAGTGCAATTCGACCAAAATATTTGGGTAATATAAAAAATACCCCAAATTAAAAACGAAATTTCATCCAACAGAAATTCAAAATCGTCAACTCTTTTTGGGTTATTTTTCATATAAAAAAATTTGTATGAAAAGTTATTGGGTGATTTTTAATTTTTTTTTTCTTTGGGCTATTTTTCATAGTTACTGTGTTCACAACATGGCCTTTCATATTGCATAAAAATTTTTTTTAAAAATCATCAGGATCGACCTAATGGGTAAGCATGACAAAAATAGTACGAAAATAACCGAAAATCTCAATTTTGCCATATGATTCCATGCCATTCCAAGTCCAGAATCAGATTCTTCACCAAATTTGACATCATAATAGATGTTTTTTTTCCCCCGCAAGTCCCAAATACATAATTTTTTTTTTAAATATATAAAAAAAACCCAAAAAAACGAATTTTTGAGCAGAACCAGGCCGGTTTCGACAATTTTTAAACTTTTAATAACTCAAATTATTTCATTCGCAACCATGGCTTAGAATTCCGGGGGCACTCAGGATCCCAAATATTTAAGCATTTTAAATGCAAATCTAACGCAGTCTAATGCAAAATATTGTATATACAATTTATAATATTAAAAATTTTTATTTTATTTATTTTATTTTATTTATTTGCGGTGCTCGTACGCCAAAACTCGAAAAAAAAGTTTACAACATGAATGGTAGGGAATTTCTCTAGATTCATTTGGTACACATATGTTTTCATCGTGAAATGAGTCGGAAAAAAGATATTGGCAAAAAACAGCTTTAAGGCGCCATTTTGTCAATATGCAGGCGCGAGCGGCAAAAATACGAGGGGGAAATGTTGAAATTCGGAAAGAGCACACCGAAATGGATATAAATCAAACATTTTCCAAACTCCCGGAAAATTTTCCAAGTAACCTCGATTTTCTACCCCTGTACTGTTTTGTTTTTTTTTTTATTTTTTTTAATACAAGTACATAAAGGAGTTTTTTTCGAAAATAGCTTATTTAAAACAAAAGAAAATGACTTAAGTCTACTTTAAAGAATCTGCTGAGCTTCAGGGGGTTGCTTGGGTTACAGGGGGGATAGTGGTCTTTTTTTTTAATCCCATTATAATCTACGAAAAAAATGCTACTTTGTACGCATCATACAATTATAATTCTGCCATGTTTTGTACTAAGTTTGGTGGCACCGGAAAAATTAAATAGAAAACGAGCTGCGCACAAGCTTTTTGAAAATTTACACTTATACAAAAGTTATATGGATTTTTGGACTGTAGAATCAAGAGAGATTACCGCTGCTCTCACCGCTATCGAAAAGGAATCAGCCAAAGTGGGTTTGACGATAAATGAGGGTGAAACAAAGTATATGCTGTCTACAAACAAGGGAGCGCGGCTTTTAGACTCCCACGTTTCATCCGGCAGCTATAACTTTTGTGTAGTCAAGTAGTCAAGGAGTTCGTATACCTTGGCACCGCCATTAATAACAACAACGAAGTCAGCCTGGAGATAAGGCGAAGAACAATAATTGCTACTACGGGCTCAGTAGGCTACTAAGTTCCAGATCGACAAAGCTAACACTCAACAAGACGCTCGTTCTAACTGTGCTTCTTTATGGCCATAAGGCAAGGGTAGTTTCGCAAACTGACGCAGCTGCTTTGGGGGTGTTCGAGAGAAAAGTTCTTCGCAAAATCTTCGGTCCTGTTCGAGTCGGCGATTACTATCGCATCCGAATGAACCACGAGCTGTATGAGTTCTACGAAGACATTGACGTAGTGTGGCGTATAACTGTGCAGCGACTACGCTGGCTGGGTCATGTCCATCGTATGGACGACGAAGCTCCAGTGAAAAGATGCTTGAGGCGAGGGTCGCTGGTCAACGACGACGAAGGAGACCACACCTCCGATGGATGGACCAGGCCGAGGAAGCCCTAACCGCACTTGGTGTATCCAAATATACATACACACACTAACAAGAAATTGGATGCAAAGATAAGAAAAATTTGAAATTTTCAGTTTGAGTGCCTATATCTTAGAAACTAAAAAAAGATGTAGACGTTATTAAGACTGCAATGGAAAGCTTGTTGATTTAGTTTAAAGAGCTTTCAAACATTGCAATGTGTTGAAAATAAACTCAAAATCATGAAAAATGCAAAACACACTTTTCTCAAAAAACAGAGAGGAAACTGATGAGAGAAAACTATGTACAGGGTTGAAGTCACTGAGGATTTATTGCTTAAAAACAATTAAAAAGTTTAAAGAAGCGAAGCTTTAGAAAATTTGTTTAATTAACAAATTAACCAGTGTAATCCAGACAATCAACAAAAAGAGTCCAAATTATTGCACTTGTTTTAATTGTTTAAAGGAATATTTTGAAACTATTTTGCCAGCTATGCTCAGTCTGCTATGCAGACTCAGATCTGCATAGGTCATACTTATAACCTTTGCACACGAATTATATTTTTTTGCTTGCTACTTATTTTTCTAAAAGGGATTTTTCCAAGTTCAAGATCATTAATATTTGCCACTAGACCAAATAATTTAATCTTTGGTTTGTTTTCGTATCTGGCGCCATGTAAAAAGCTGAGACATCTAAAACCAACTATTTCAGTTTTTATTATTGAAAATAATTCTATTTTGTTCTCTACCTTGTTATCAACAAACAAAAATATCATTTGTTTTGGTCGTGCTCTAAATTTTTTAGTGATTAAGTCGTTTGAAAGTTTACATAATGCATGTGCGATAAGTGACACAATTTACGACTGTCTGACTTACACGTAGCATGATACTAAACATTTTTAAAATTTGGAGGATTCGTTTAATCATATCAGTACAAATTAACAAGAAATACTCAGATAATTTTACAAGGTGGAACTCGAAATTCTGTTACTGCAAACTTTGAAAGATATCGTAAGTCCAATCTGGTGTAGGTTATAGTATCAGCTACATAATCATGGTGTATTTAAATTTTGTAAAAACGTCTTCAGAATATATTTGAGAACATGATATATGATAGAGCTTTAAATTTATATATGCCTCTCATAAAATTTTCCTTACTTAACTGTTCTCCATTTGACTGGAGTAATTTCTAAATTCTAAAATTAGGTCGAATATATTAATGGCCGTATTTTGTAAAACGCAAGCGATCACCTCACTTGGGACGTTTTTTGCCTGGCAGTTCCGTTTTCATATGAAGTAAAACACACTTTCTTTCTCACACTAAAATTTTCTAATGAAATTTATTGCCAGACAAAAAACCACAAGTGACGTGATCGCTTGCGTTTTACAAAATATGGCCATTATATAGGCCATTTTATTAAAAAAGTCACGCGATATTGGCTTTATGGTTATAGGTGCCCTTGTCAGCAGATTGCTTATAAACAATTATAAAATGATAAATATAAATTAATATATATGTATATTGAACATATCGCTATGGCTTAAGTATAATAGTCTCTGCTTATAGTACATACTCGTAATACGTGTATAGATAGAGTAATGAAGTAATTTTCCGTTGCGTAAATTGTAATATGCAGCATTCTATTCCTCATGAATAAATATGTATTATCAACAAAAAAAAAAAAAATGTTATATTTACACGTTACAACCAGAACAACACAACAAATAGTACTCTTATCAGTTAAAATTTTTAATAATTTCAGCCGTCTACCGATAAGAAATCATTTAAAGGCCAAGAGATGAGCATGCTGCCAAACTACTTAAATCAATGCATCCATTAGTTACTGTCATCAGCTTCATAACGCCAAACACAAAAATAACTCGACACTACCGGACTACACGGTGAAAAAAAATTAATGTAAAAATGCAAGTTTTTTAAAAAAATTCGTGCGCTTGGAATATCACAATCACGAATAGCACAATTTTCGCGAATTTTTTCTTTTTTTTTTTACGCCAGCTACTTTCTTTCTAACTAATCGTAAAAAAATAAATTATTAAAAAAATTGCTTAATAAAAAAGTGAAGTTTAGTGTCCAGTATTGATATTGCTTTATTTTGTTATGACGTAAGTGCATTGGTCAATTCGTCTAACATGTTTTATATTTTCATATTTACTGAGCAAACAACAACTGTCATTACAAATATTATTTTTATACAACTATTTTAAGGTTTTAATAGAAATTACTTTTGAAAAACTAATACATACGACGAACTCAGAGGGGAATACGAACACGACGAAGGAGGGAGAGATAAATATTTAATGTTTACTCGCAATTTAAGGTCGCTTTAAAAAACAAACACGACTAAAATTAATAAATTTACATTTATTCTGGTTTGTTCTAAAAGCTAGGAGTGCGGAATTTACGTCTGGATTTTTGAGAATTTAACTAGATTTAATTTAACCATAGCCTTAACCAACACTAAAACATTATACAATTATAAGGTAGGGTAAAGAGATTTACCTCACCGACCTCGAATGTCAAAATTATCTTAAAAAAACATCCGTGAAAAAACCATTTTTGTTTTTAACGTTTTTGACGAATTACTTTACTGGAAAACGGGAAAGAACATTATTTTCTGTTTTGGAAAGTTTTGAAGCGGCTTTCTACACATTTGACATTTGACACATCTGACACATTTGTTGGGTCCATCGACAATTTCTTCCAAAATTAATTAAGGGGTATTATCCACCCATATGCCGAAAAAGGTCATATTTGTGAAATTTTTTAAGCAAACTTAAGGGATATTTTTGAATGAGAGTTTTTGTGCCTAAAAATATTCACTACTCTTGAATGTTTAAAAAAAAATAATATTAAGGTAGATACAGCTTTTTTTATAGAGCGCTGTGAAAAAAATATCGAATAAAAAATTTCAAGTTATTCGATAGTTTAAAAATATTAGTTTATTCGATAGTTAAGAGTGATTCACTCTTTGAGTGGATAAGTAAATCAATAAAAATAGTATCTTTCGGCAGTCAAAATCAATGTAGTAACGAGTTCTAGCAAAAATTACTTGATAGGCTGAATACCAACTTCAAAAATCAAATGAGTGAATGAGAGGAAAAAAATCATTCGATAGCTAAAATCATTCAGTTACTAACTATCCATAGTTGAAATCACTCGATTCTTCCCAACACTACTTAAAACTAGTACTTGTCGTAACCGATTTTGAAAATATCGATTTTTGACAAAATGGCGGACTTCCGAACGTAAAGTTCGCCCACCCATCTAGACATATAGATATAATCATATTTAATGCCTGCACTTTCAAAATTTTAAAAAACAATATATTTCAATCTCTTCCGCTACTTTAATCACGGTTCAAATTTCTACTATTAAAATAATTTTAATGTTCGTAAAATTTATCAAGTTTGCTTGCCGTTTAGACCGCACCTATTTTTTTTTTTTGTTTATATTTATGTTCATATTTTTAATAAAGGAAGAACTTTATATGACCTGCCAGAAAATTATTTGGATTGGACAATTTTTTTTTTTAACTTTTGTGCTAGATTTCAATTCTCACACAGTGTGGTGCACAGTGTGGCGCACAGTGTAACGAGCCCATATAGCGAGTGGACAAAAATTGAAGGTGTTGTCCTTGAATCATAAAATTTTGTAAGAATGAGTTTTACGATAAAGGAATTATTATCACAAAATTTCGTTCAAATTTAATGAATGGCACGCCCACCTCCCATATAGCTGAAATCGGTAATCTAGATTAGTTCTCCTTAAAATAATCATAGGTTAACAACATTTGGTACACATCGTTCTTTTGTAACTATAAAAAGTTAACTTGAAAATGAACCAAATCAGCCGACTAACACCGATTTTTTGTGTAAATCGCTATATATTAGATAAATATCTTATATATTTACCCAATAAATTATCCTAGATCAATAAAATTTGGTGCACATAGTTCCTTTTTGAAATGATGTTGAAGTCTTTCTTTGTATTTTAGATTTAGAACTATTTAAACAATTAGACTGTTTTGACAAATTAATTTTACAATATTTTTTAAACGCATACCTACTAAATACAATTTAATTACAAATTCAAATTGAAATAAAAATTAAATATTACTATTACAGATAATACATAATAAAAACTTAACACTGAATGAGCTTTCATCACTAGAAAATTCAATAGGGCTGTTCACAATCAGGTGCAAATGGTCTTGCATCATAGCATTTGCAAAATGGTAGAGTATATTTTTACACTACACTAACAAAATATACAGAGATAAATTTACTACGCTTGTGTTAATATGCACCACTAAAAACCCATAGTTTATATTTACTATGCATATGCAATACTGAACTCTAAGCTGATACCTGATTGTCAAAAAAATAATAAAGTAGCTAAAAACAAAGATATGGAAAATAAGTAAATAAAAAAACGAGATAAACGGGAGAAACCCAATAAAAAATTCATTAGTCAATGAGTAATCAGCTGTTAATTTCATGCTTTTCAACAGGTATTGCAAAGTAAACCGAAAAAGACCGCTCACAATTGATGGGAAATTTTTACAATTGCATAAATTTGCAATGTCAAATACTCCAGATTGTGAATAGCCCTAATATGTGGAAGAATTATATTATTGACCTCCCCTAATTCTCACTCTTTTTGGAAATATATATTTTTCTATTTCACTGCCATGCCATGTTTTAATTGATTTTTATTGTCCATTGTTTTACACTTTTTTAGACTTATGGGACAATAAAGCGGGTGTTGATTTCTCGTTACGTTAAGTTCATTTTTGAACAAACATTTTTGGTACCTAAATTGCTTTCTATGCAAAGAAATGTAATTGACAGAATTTTTGCGGTTATTTATTATATTTCTTTGTGTTTTATTTCTAGAAAAGCTGCGTTTGTTTATGTTTTTACTAAATTTATTGAAATTTATATTATTTCGTTCAAACATTTTTCTTCTCATTCTGAAAAAAAAATTTTGGTATATATTTATGGCTGCTAAAGTCGTTGTTTTTGTTCAGAAGTGTTTTCTTCCGAGTTTGAAGAAAAATTAAAAATTGACAATTTTTAAGTTGGTTTGAGTTCGCCAACTTAAAAATTGTTAGATACTTAGTTGTTTAAAAATTGGTTGTCTGAATTTGAAGAAAAATTGTTGATGTCTAATTTTTCGATCTGAAAACATTATTGTAATTATGATTAGAATAAGTTTTGTTCAAATTAATTCTTGATTAAAAAAAAAACTGTAGAAAATTTACATTGTGTGACATTTTTATTTTAATTTCTTGTTTTTGGTTGTGTTTCCATTTATTTAGAATTTATTTTAATTTGATATTTTGACGTACGTTTGAATTTATTTTAATAAGGTATACCAAACATATGTATTACTTTATGATTAGATGCGAAAATAATAATAAAAATCTTTCTCTTACTGATTATGAATTTAAAGTCCAAAAAATTGAATTTGATTTGTAAAAAAATGACATTTAAAGAATATATTGTATACAATTATTATATACTTAGTGTCTGTACATAAAAACAGTGTTGTTTTTCATAGGTGTACACATTAACAATTTTTTAATTAATTGAATACAATTATTAGACATAATTTTTATACAAAATAACTACAACAGAAAGAAATAAACTTGTGATTTATTCCTATTTGACTTATTTTCTTAACTGAAAAATTGCTTTACAATAATTAGTTAAGCTTTGATTTTCCTTACCAAATACGCAATAAAGTTTTTCAGTTCAGAAGTGTTTTCTTCCGAGTTTGAAGAAAAATTAAAAATTGACAATTTTTAAGTTGGTTTGAGTTCGCCAACTTAAAAATTGTTAGATACTTAGTTGTTTAAAAATTGGTTGTCTGAATTTGAAGAAAAATTGTTGATGTCTAATTTTTCGATCTGAAAACATTATTGTAATTATGATTAGAATAAGTTTTGTTCAAATTAATTCTTGATTAAAAAAAAAAACTGTACAAAATTTACATTGTGTGACATTTTTATTTTAATTTCTTGTTTTTGGTTGTGTTTCCATTTATTTAGAATTTATTTTAATTTGATATTTTGACGTACGTTTGAATTTATTTTAATAAGGTGTACCAAACATATGTATTACTTTATGATTAGATGCGAAAATAATAATAAAAATCTTTCTCTTACTGATTATGAATTTAAAGTGCAAAAAATTGAATTTGATTTGTAAAAAAATGACATTTAAAGAATATATTGTATACAATTATTATATACTTAGGGTCTGTACATAAAAACAGTGTTGTTTTTCATAGGTGTACACATTAACAATTTTTTAATTAATTAAATACAATTATTAGACATAATTTTTATACAAAATAACTACAACAGAAAGAAA
The DNA here is from genome assembly GCA_914767935.1 of Coremacera marginata. Taxonomy (NCBI): domain Eukaryota; kingdom Metazoa; phylum Arthropoda; class Insecta; order Diptera; family Sciomyzidae; genus Coremacera; species Coremacera marginata. The sequence continues at coordinate 162,192,926 of OU612047.1, forward strand.
TAAACTTGTGATTTATTCCTATTTGACTTATTTTCTTAACTGAAAAATTGCTTTACAATAATTAGTTAAGCTTTGATTTTCCTTACCAAATACGCAATAAAGTTTTTAAGTAATAAATTATTTTTTCACGTAAAGCAGAATGGTGTTTAAGTGAAAATTAAAAAATGTAGTGATCTACAGTTTAAGTGAATTTACTTTTGTAAATTCTTCAAATAAAGTTTTCTTCAAAGAGAAAAAATTTTTGAAATAAAATTTTTATAACTTTGTTTGTTAAAATTTATAATTTTTGAACAGAAAAAATTTTTATCATTTCGTTAGCAGCTAAAATTTTATAGATCAAAAATTTTTCTTTAAAATCAGAGCAAAATTTAAAAAAAAAAAAATCAGTTATCAGTTAGCAGATAAAAATGTATAGCTCAGAAATGTTTCAACAAAATCTAAGGAAACATTTTTTGAACATAAAAAATTCTATAAGTTCTTTAGCTGGATATTTTATAGATAAAAAATATATAGATAAAAAAAATTTTCTAATTAAAAAAACAAATTCTATCATTACGATTATCGATTATTAGGGAGCAAACTCTAAAAATGTCACACTTGAAAATCATCCAAAGCATCTTATTAATTTGTAAAGATTTTTTTAAATTAAGAATAAAATTGAACAAAATTTTTTTAAATCATGTAATAAATTTCGTTCTCAGATCGAAAAAATGTAGATATCAAAATCGAAGAAAAAAGTTTTTAAAATATCTATCACCTTTCTATGTTGGTAAAAAATTCTAAATCAAAAATTTTTCTTCAAAATCAGAAGAAAAATGATTGAACGAAATAGTGTAAATTTTAATTAATTTAGTAAAAACCAAAACAAAACACACACATGCACATAGTGTCCAAAAGATTTTTTGAGAAAATAGACAATGTCGCAAGACGTGTTTTCATGTACATACTCATATTAATCTCTCGGACGGCATGTCATAACACTTCAAAATAAAAATTTTTTCGATGTGCCTAAATACAAGGAGGGGTTCTTATACGATTTTGACGAAAAATTTTTAAACAAACAAAATTTCTATCATTTCTTTAGCAGCGAAATACGTAGATATCAAAAAGTATTCTTCAAAATTAAAGGAAACATTTTTGAGCAATAAAAAAATGTCTATCATTTCCTTAGCAGCTAGAAATCACCCCAAAAAAAAACGCAAAAATTCTGTCAATTACATTTCTTTGCATAGAAAGAAATTTAGGTACCAAAAATGTTTCTTCAAAATGGGAGGGTTTGAACAAAAAAAATTATCTCTCTTAAGTCGCTAAAAAACTGTTGATGAAAAACTTTTCTTCAAAATCAGAAGAAAAATTATTGGACGAAATTTCAATAAATTTAGCAAAAACATAAACAAACGTAGCATACGAGTAGCAACCCTGTAGGAAAATCAACTAATTTAAAAGTAGTTGATAAAGTAGTTTTTTGTCAACCACAACTAGTTGAAATTCTGACTTTTTTCCATAGAACGAACTAATTTATTTTGTATGGTGATGCCCGCTAAATAAGTCAATTGACTTTCTGCATATATTTTCAACTACTTGTTAAATTAGTTACATTTAAATTATTTTTTTAATTGCTTTTAAATAACCAATTTAAAACTATTACTGATGGCCTAAAGTTAATAATATTTGATGAAATAACATGGTTAAATATTAGGGATGGGTAGTTCCGGACATGTATAGTTCATGGAACTATGTTCGCTCTCGGACATAGTTCCAATCGTTCCTTTAAAAGAACTTAATCATGTTCAAACAGTTCCGATTGTAATGAAAATTTTTTTTGGATCACTTAACGAGTTGCGACATCTCTTTCCCACACATTACTGCTTATCGGTTTGTTCGGCTAGAAGCATTACGATTTAGTATGTGAGAACGACCGAAACAAATATACTATAGAAATCGTTGTTCTTGCATGAAACAGAACTAACAAAGAACGAACGCAACAAATACGTTTGCTCTTTCTTTCAATCCAAACGAACATGTGGAACTAAACAGTTCCGGACATGAAAGCAAAAATTAGCGTTTCAAAGTTGCGGACCTTTTTTTGTAAGAGTGAACGAAAGAGATGTTAAAAAATTGAAAGGATACGTCAAAATGAAATAAAATCCATGTGAACTGGCGGAACTAAATAGTTCTACAGACATGTTTAAAATCTGGTATATTGGTTTCTTTTAGGAACTGTTAGAATACTCTCTTTTCAGGAACTTTTACTCCATTTTTTAGCTCAATTTATTCACATCAATAGGAACAGGTATCGATGGCTAATGTGAAAGTGGAACACTATTTTAAAACGATTTTAAAAAGTGTAACATTTAATTTACTGCGATTGTTTATTGGTTTCCTTGTTTCTAATTATTACCCTTAATTCTAATAAGATTTTGTGATAAAACTATTGTGTAGGCAGTGTGTTAAATAGTTATATTCAGTTTATCTATAATATATAATTATTTGAATTAGATAAAAGACGTTAACATTTATTTGCTGCAATTGTATGTTGCAGTGTTTACAGTGTGCTGTTTCACTGGATTTTCTTCGAGAAAATATTCTTCTTATTAATTTTGTTCAAAATTTCTGTATTTTCTTCTTATTAATTTTGTTGTCCTCAAATAATTGTGAAGGTGGTGTGTTAAATATTTGTATTCAGTAAGTCATTAATATGTAATTATTTCAATTAGATTTAATATGGCAATGCGTAGGAAGACCAGCACTCTGTGGGATCATTTCACTGAAAGCGAACCGAAAAAAGCAAAGTGTAAATATTGCTCTCAGATAATTTCATTTTCAGCAGGTAGCTTAGGAAATCTAGGAAGACATATCAAAAGGAGACATCCCACAATTAGCACAACTTCAATAGAACGTCAGCCACTTTTATTATCTGGCTTAAATATTTTATCGGATGACATTGAAGTTGTACTAACTGAATCAGCTATCAAATCTACTGTCGATACTCAGCCGAAAGTATATACTTTTGCAGAGAGCACAAAAGCAATCCCACAAAAAAAGAAGTCAAAAATAGACCAACAAGTCATGATTATGATTGCAAAAGAATATCATGCTTTTCATCTTGTAGAAGAGCCTGAATTCAAAAGACTGGTTTCTTTATTGTGTCCTTCGTACAGCTTGCCAACCCGCAAGACACTTTCTGAAGTACTTCTGCCTCAACTCTTTTTAAAACTTCAGCACGATGTTCAAAACAAAATTGCGAACGCGCATGCTGTTTGCTTAACGACAGATGGCTGGACTTCGAAAAATAATGAAAGCTTTATTGCTATTACAGCCCATTATATCGACATTGAAACTGCTGAAATGCGCTCAAATTTACTTGGATGTATTGAATATGGCGAGAGACATACAGGCATAAACTTATGTTCCTTTTTAAAAGAAGAATTGTGCAACTGGAAAATCCAAAACAAAGTTGGTGCTATTGTCAGCGATAACGCCTCTAATATTCTTTTGGCAATACAGTTAGGTGGGTGGCGTTCTATAGGTTGCTTTGCACATCTTTTAAACTTAATAGTGCAAGCCGGAATTCAACAAATTTCTAAGACTGTTCAAAAAGTAAAGAGCATTGTAGAGTATTTCAAAAGAAGTTCTCAAGGAATGTACAAACTGCATGAAATACAAGCTCAAATGAACATATCTCCTCTGAAGTTGAAACAAGATGTTCCGACAAGATGGAACTCCACTTATGAAATGTTGGACAGAATTTTAAAGCTGAAAGATGCCATAATCTCTACACTGGCACTCATAAAAGATGATTTAGCGTTAAAAGCCGAAGAATGGGAAGAAATAGAGGAAGTGGTTCCAATTTTAAAAGTTTTTTATGACGTAACAGTCGAAATTTCAGGGGAAAAAATGTTAGCCTATCCAAAGTTATTGTTTACTGTCGACTTTTAAAACGTCAGATAAACGACCGCTTGCATATGGTTTCAGCACGCAATGACACTGTAAAAAATCTTTTGGGTGTTCTAAAGGGTGATTTTTTAAGAGCTTGATAACTTTTTTTTTAAAAAAAACGCATAAAATTTGCAAAATCTCATCGGTTCTTTATTTGAAACGTTAGATTGGTCCATGACATTTACTTTTTGAAGATAATTTCATTTAAATGTTGACCGAAGCGGCCACAACGTCGAATTTTCAGTGAATGGGCCCTAGAAAAGTTGGCAGAAAATCCGCTTTTTTATCGACAAATTTTGTTCAGCGATGAGGCTCATTTCTGGTTGAATGGCTACGTAAATAAGCAAAATTGCCGCATTTGGAGTGAAGAGCAACCAGAAGCCGTTCAAGAACTGGCCATGCTTTGGAAGACAACATTTCCGAAGAAATTCGGGCTATTCCGGCCGAAATGCTCGAAAAAGTTGCACAAAATTGGACTTTCCGAATGGACCACCTAAGACGCAGCCGCGGTCAACATTTAAATGAAATTATCTTCAAAAAGTAAATGTCATGGACCAATCTAACGTTTCAAATAAAGAACCGATGAGATTTTGCAAATTTTATGCGTTTTTTTTAAAAAAAAAGTTATCAAGCTCTTAAAAAATCACCCTTTACAAGAGCAAATGAATAGAAGATTAAATAATTTGGAAAAAAATTCACTTTATGCAGAAGCAACAATTTTAGATCCAAGGTTTAAAGGCAAAGGATTTCGGGATCAAATTAACTCAAAACTGCATATGAAGCTTTAAAATTAAATGTTGCAAGTGTAAGACCCCAGCCTCCCTCTTCAGATTTACCATCCTCTGCTGTTTCGCAGACCGAAGTTTGCGCGTCAACTAGCAAAAGCACATCTATTTGGGACGATTTCGATAGAGAGGTAGCCAGTTTAGTGCCTACAAATTCTACAGCTGCGGGTATAGTTGAGCTTGAAAAATATATTCATGAGCCAATTTTAAATAGGTCTGAAGACCCCCTTCAATGGTGGAGCGCAAGAAAATGTGTGTACCCAATTTTGTTTCAACATGTCCTTAAGAGGCTTTACTTAGTCGCAACATCTGTTAAAAGCGAACGCATTTTTTCGAAAGCGGGCTTAATCCAAACTGATAACCGTTCAAGGCTTTCTGCAAAGAAAGTATCTGAACTGATTTTTATCAACAGCAATTTGGAAAGAAATTATAAATAGCTCCCAGAATGCTTTTTAGTTTATTAAACTATTTAATTTTTTTTTATAAAAATTCAAGTTTGTTCCTTACTGAAGTTCCTATTTTTAATTTCTAATAAACTATTTTTAATTTTTTATGTTATAACTTTATGTTATTTATGTTATTTTTTATGTTATAATGAATTTGTTAATGCAATGAAGCCTTGTACCTTAAGTTAAGTTCCTTTTAACTTTATTTTACTTTATTATTTAAAATTTTTTTAAAATTTTTTTTTATATATTAAAGTAAAAAATAAAAGTAGCAGACTCTTGTGCTCAGTGTATTTTAAAACTAGAGCGCTCTGATGTTACTCTACATTAAACTTAAATTACGTAGTTTACTATGAATAACATATAAAAACTATAAATATTGTGGTTTTCTATGAATAAAATATAAAATAGCAAATGAAAATCAATTCAAATATTGATTTATTTATTTCTCTTTTGTAGTTCAAATGAATAAGCGGAACTAGATAGTTCCTCCATTCGGAACAACAGAATAAATCGATGAAGCGTAACATTTATCTCACTCTTGCAGATCACATGAGTAGGAGGAACTATATAGTTCCTCGGACATGTTTCCGTGAACTAGTTCCGTTCTACAAAAGAAACGTTCCATGTCCGTTCCGTCTCTGGAACTGCTAAGCACAACCCTATTAAATATATATAAAATTATAATCTAATAAAAATTTGCAATTAAAACATGTTAACATCAGAGTAGTTGCCGTCTTAATATAATTAAAAGTAGTTCATATACTGGTTTATTTTAAATTAGTTTTTTAATTAGTTGGTTTTAAAAACATGTTAGTTTGTTCCTATAGGGTAGTAATAAAACACACACACAAACACACATGCACATTGTGTCAAATAATTTTTTTTTAGAAAATAGACAACGTTTCTCAATTGTCGCAAAACCTGTTTAAGCTGGCGCTCAGCAAAATTTTATTCTCTCGTTCGGCCTCTCTCATCCCACTTCGAAATTCATATTTTTTTCGAATTGTCCACGTACAGGAAGGGGTTGATCAAAAAGTTTTCAACATGAATAAAATTTCTACCATTTCCGCAGCTAAAATTTTGTATATAAAAATTTTTCTTCAAATCAGAGGAAAAATTTTTGAACAAAAAAAATTTCTATGATTTCTTTAGAGGATAATAATTCATAGATCAAAAATTTTTCATCAAAATCGGAGGAAAAATGTTTTAACAAAAACAAAAAATCTTTCATTTCTTTGGTAGTTAAATATTTAGAGATCAAAAATTTTTGTTTAAAATTAGAAACATTTTTGTTCTAGAAAAAATTTCGATCATTTCTTTAGTAGCTTCAAATTTATAGAAGAAACATTTTTTTTTCAAAATCAGAGTAAACATTTTTTTAAAAAAAAGCTATCATTTCTTAAGCAGCTTAAAAACTTAGATAAAAAAAATTTGTCTTCAAAATCGAAGAAAAATTTCTATTATTTCTTTAGTAGCTTAAAATTTATAGATCAAAAATTTTTCTTCAAAATCAGAAGAAAAATGTTTGAACGAAGCAATTAATGAAAATTTCAATAAATTTATCCAACCAAAACAAAACACTGCGTCCAGCTAAAAAATAAACACATACCTAGCAGGGATGATATTGACTTAGTTGGAAAAGGGTCAGAATTCAAAAAAAAATTGGGCCAATTTGACGTTTATAGGGCTTTTAGTTTTAAAAAGTGGCAATTCAATATTGAAGACTTTCTATATGGTCACACGGTCATGCCATGGTCTTATAAATAGCACACGTTTTAATAATCTCAACAAGTCTAGTTTCGAAAAGGTCGAAATTTCGAATTAACAGTTTTGGGAAATCTAAAAATTTTCAAATTTTTTCGTGTTTTATGTCGCCGAACATGCAAAATTATGTAATTATTATAATTTTGACAATATTTGTGTCAAAATTGTTTGAAGCCAAAAAATGGCGTATTTCTGTAGTAGCGTATTTCTGCAAAAAAATTTTTAGCCAAAAATTGCAAAGCATTTCCACATAAGACCGCAAATCAGTTATATTCGCCTTTAAATAGTCGTAGAATGTCTGAAATGAATGAACAATTTTATATAGACTCTTCTCCGTTAAGACTTGTAAGAAGACGAATCAAGCGGGACGAAATTGAGTAGAAACAATTCACTCCTGTCAAAAATATATTGAGGCATGGCTGCATTTACCAAAAAATAGTTTAATAAATGACCACAATTTTAGAATAAAGTATTTTGCAAAAAGAAAATTAAGTCAAATTACATCTGAAAAGATGACAAAACAATCGCCAAGAAATTAGTTTGAAATTTGTAACCGAAACTTGATCAGGGTATGAGAGATGGAACTGGCCTGATTTTCTTAGCGTTGATGATGAATTGATAACAAAATGGATTAATTTGTATGTGTAATAAGGCGTTGTCAGGACTACGATGGAGGCTTAAGGGCTCGCTCATTTCATATAACTTGGAAACAAACTAAATTTGTAGTTGAGATGGCTGTATATAACGGAACTCATTTTAATGAAAAAAAAAACGAAATGGCCATCTCAGCCCTTGAAAGGACTTTGACCGAGCTTCTTATGATCAATTGTGTTGTGTGTGATGTGAAATGTTTGCACACAAATGATCGAGAACTGGACCTACATGTTTTACTCCGACTCCGAACGGCTTCTGCTCTCAAGAAGCTTTTCATGGCAGTTTTTACTCTCTGGCGTTTGCCATTGTCTGCAGAGAGGTGATGGCCGAACAGAAAAATTAATTCAATTGAAAAATTTTCTGTGTCAGATGGAGGATTCGAACCTGGGTTCTCTGGCGTAAGAGTCACACACTTTACCCACTACGCTACGGCCGCCACTCATTTTAATGAGAACATTTAAAAAGGCGATAAGAAATATAGACTTGAAACAAAAATCACCCAAAATTTCTCCATACAAAATTCGGTTAATTTTCGTTTAGAAACCGACAAAAAATATATGCGGTTTTGCACGTTTTTTTGCGGAATTTCGTTTTTTGGTTTGACTATTTGCCATACAATTTAGTCCTAATTTTTTAGGACTAATTTTAATTTTTTTTTTAAGTGATAGTTTACATTGAGTACTGGTGAAATGGTAATTATAACTATTACTATCACTCGATCATTGCTTTTAAAAAAATGAAAACTTTTTAATTAAAAACGGTTCCCGTGCCGCTGTAGTCATACCATTTGATAATTACTAATGAATGATATTTATTTCTTTCTCCAGATTTTTCATTTATTTAATAAATTCAAGAGAGCTTATTCTTGTCAAGCACTCCGACACCGCAAGATTGCATTTTAAACGATTTTTCCAAAATTTTGGGCATATTTTCGTTTTTTGGGTGGTTTTTTACATTTTTCTTTAATTGCTTTTTGGGTAATTTTTCGTTTTAGTGATGTTTAATTTTATATTTTGTGCGATTTTTCTGTGCATGATATTTCCTACCTCCATTTCCTACCCCCAAATTTAAAATATTGTAGATCGATGCCATAGTACACAAATGTTGTCAACAGACATCAGCCATTAAACTTTTCTTCGTAGAAATTGCGGTCATTTTTTCGGCTAAATTTTTTCAAAAGGGCCTAAAACGACTAAAAAGGGCCTCGGGGCTTTTACAATTAAAAAGGGCTCAAAAAAGCCCTAAAAGCCCCCAAATATCATCCCTGATACCTAGTACATGCAAACAATAAGATCAAACAAAAACACATGCTCAGTTTGCTTAAAATACCATTCGTAAGCTCTCTCATCGCTTCGGCACTTCGGCTTTTTGAGATTCGAGCACAGATTCGAACATAATTTCGAATCCACCAAGTCGGCCAGTTCAAAATTTCTGCAAAAGGGGAAAAATTGTCTGGTGAATTCTCTTTAGAATCTACCCTCCTTGGCTGTAGGCAGGATTTCTTTTTATGTGTTCTGAAAAAAGCTTGTTTTCTGTCTGTTGTCGGAACTATTTTCAGCTTCGGACCGTAAAAAAAAATTTGTTGTTTACCTAGAAGTGTTCAGATAAAAGAGAAGTTCTCTCAAATTCCACTTTATTTACTTTACTAGCGTAAACAACAACAAATTTTGTCTGTGTCCATCGTGCAGCATGAACCTCTTTGGAAAGAAAACTTACAAATGACTCGTAGTGTTGCCAAAACTCTACGAAAAATGTTAAGCGAAATGTAAAGTGGCTATGAGCGTTTTTTTTTTTTTTTGTTAAGCGTATATAGCAATGCCAAAAAAACGCATTATTTATGGCTATTGTTTTATGCAGAGATAAAGAGAGAGGAAACATCGATTTTGGATTGTGGGAAAGGAATAGCCTTATGTTCTGATTGTCAAGTTTAACACAAAATATTCAATAAAAGCACTAAAACCATAGAAACTCTCCTCAATCATGGGATTTTCAAACTCACCATAAATGTGTAAAAGATTCATAAGCCATAGAAACTCCCCTCAAACATGGGATATCCAAACTCATATAAGACTCATATAAAAAAGAAAGTTGAAAAAGGTGAAAGCTGAAATAACCTTGGAAACCATGAAGTTTCCTATCTCTATCTCTAGTTTTATGCGATCGTAGTTCAGTGTATGTTCTGCGTTCGTGTACACAAACGTATATGCTACAGAATGAAGGTTCATGGTATCTATGGTATACTTAAATATTGTACCTTTTTTTTTTTTGTTCACAGATAAAAAGTTTAATAACGAAGGAAGGAAATTTCGCCCCAATGGTTTAAAAAATAATATCGAAGGAAAATGGAAATTACGCCCGGCATTTCCAGCAGTTTTTCGGGCATAATTTCCGTGATCCAGATTCAATGTAAGATTATCAAAATATAAAAGAATAGACTTATCTGCGAAGATTTCCTTTATTCTATTTGTTTTTGATGTTATTCCATGAACAAGGGGTCCATGGACATAATGTATTTTTTTATGATAAAATGATTATGCCCTTTTACGGAATGTTGTTTTGTACCTTCCGTACAAGGGAAAACCATTTAATCACAACGAGTTTGAAATTTCTTAACTTTTTGGTAAACAAAAATTCAGTTCATTAATATTTGAAAGGTTTGATTTTTTTCGGGCCTCGCTTCCTTGTCAAATATTTGAAAAAAAGACCCGAAATTTATTGACATAAACACCCCAAAAAAGCATAATCACCAGAAATTTCGGGCATTTTCCCATAGGAATCAATGTCCGATTATTTATGGAAAACTTCGGCCTATTTTGCTGTTTTTTTTTTCGGGTGTCAGTTCTTCGGGCCTTCACAAAGTTACAAATATGTTTATACCGCGTTATCTGCGAAACAATTACAATATAACGCTGTTTATATCGTGTTATAATTTATACGATGTGCTGAAAAAAAATTTTCTGTCGATTTGTATCGCGATATAACAGAACGAATTGCTTTTATATCGTGTTGAAAATAGTCGAAATAACAAATCTGTATACATTTGGTTGGCTTTTGACGTACTTGACTTATAATTCATAATCACGGTTTAAAGTTTGTTATAAATTTTATGTCGTACGAGGCTTTGAGCTCTTTGCAAATATAGAGGTGCACATGAATCTACATAGTGGTCAATTAAGCTCAAATATTGGTTAAAATGCGGTAATAATATTTTTAATTTATGTATTGCGTTTCCTTCAGATACAGAATTTTTGTGTCCACTAAAGTGTGTAACAAGCCACCAACAGCACAAACCTCTTTATTGTCTATAACATTACCGTTGCCTACAGAAATGTGATGGCCTACCAAAAAAATTATTTCTATTGGATAATTTCTATCTCTATTGGATTAAAAATAATTTTCTGATCGGCCGTCATCTCTTTGCAGGCAAAGAGAAATGTAAATAATGCCATGTAAAGCTTCTTGAAAATATGAACACAACCCGTTCGAAGTTGGCACAAAACTTTTAGGTCCAGTGGCCGAATCGCCGCTTTGTGTTCATTGTGTTCATTGAATGCAATTTAATGACGAGTTGAAGACTATTCCGTGACGAGTTGTACGTTCACGGAAGCGGCGGTTCGGCCCCAGTTCTCGGCCATTTGTGAACAAACATTTAGAAGCACACAAAACACAATTGAACAGATGAAGCTGTTGACGATTCGTTGTTTTTTATATTTTTTGCACATTTTCTATTTGATTTTAAGAGTAAATTGGTTTTTAATACATAATTTTTATTTGATTAAAATCAAGCCACATCTTTATGGTATGTTGTACCATGATTGTTTAAAGATATCTATTAAATATCTTTTTAACATTCTACCTCTTTCTCACTCCCTACTCTATATAAATTCAATTATCGTATATTTTCTTAGATGAGAAAACGAAATATTTGCTATACACACAACGTGTATAATGACATCGTTATTGTGGGATCACTAATTACAGTTTTTCAAAAATCACATTTTTAGCGTCAATAAGCTTTGCATCTTTTGAGGCTATCTAATGCCAAAAGAGTGAAAACAAAACCATTTTTTTTTATTTTCAGTGGAAGAAGTTTCAGTGAAATCACACATTTGACTTAAAAAATGTATACAATTTATGGTGACTTTTACCTCCATAACGACGATATTTATTAACCCAAGCCCATATCTGTTGCGGGATTCCCAAAAGCCTAAACGATGATTACCGCTATCGTTAACAAGCGAAAACTATCATTTTCTATGAAAGTGACATGCACATTGAACGATAACGATAACTATTATTAAAGTTAACTTTTTGGCAATCCAGCTACTGAGCATCATTTGATGTGGGAGGTGTTTTAATGAAAACATTACAATTTAAACTTTGCTGATAATTCAATATCACAAAATATGAATTATGTACTCAACACAATTTGAATAGCATTTATTTTGTTGTTTTTATTCTCACGAGGATTGAAGATTACCAAAGTTTATCACCAAAACCAAAATGCAGAATTTTATCAGCACTTCACTTAAATCTTCTGTTGAATGAACATTGGCGCAAAAAATTTGATGTGGTTCAAGGCAACTTAAGTTCGAGCAGTTTCTTAAAGATTACCACTATGGATTTATATCGCAGTCATTCTATGTATACGCACTCAATATACAAAGTCAGGCAGAATTCTTCCACTCATTCAGAGAGAGCTCTTCTTCAAAAGTCAATTTTCACAAAAAAAAAACCATTTTAGAAAGTAAAATTATGTTTATATCGTTTAAAAGTTTTTTTTTTCTATCAACTCTGGTGGCAGCCCTGACTCGAAAATACTAGCAACATACATGGTGATTCTTCAATGTATGGGGGGTGCTCCACTATCGTACAAAACCTACCGTCGATCGAGTTTTCTTCGCTTGCTCACACACTAGAAAGTGCCAGTCGTTTATTCAACGTTTGTTCGTTGATCGGTGCGATTCTTTAGTGGTGTTCGACGCTCCTTCATTAGTTTCATGATTTGCTTTGTGCTCGCACACATTAAGCGGTTTAAATTGCTTGCATATCTTGACTTAATATTTACTCACAGCTGACTACTGATCTGCTGTGTTGCTCAGAAATAAATTCGGTATTTTTATAGAGGCGCCGGATGCACGCCTGTTGTGCGTGATATTGATTTCTTACATATTTGAAGTGTAAATCAGTTTAAGAAACTTGAGAAAATCGACAAAAATATTAATGGAAAATAATGCATTAACAACTAACTCATTGCGATCGACGTTATATTGCCAACAAGGAAGTTTGCAGTGAATTTAAAAGCTAAATAAAGTGATATATATCAGCAGAGTTCATCTGCACTAATGCCAAGGAGCAGCACCAACTTAAACTCACACGGAGTCAAATTGTTGTGTAGTCTACAAACAATTTTAAGTAGGCGCGTGCCGTGTTTATTTTTGGCGTATGCTTGAGACATCGGCCACTATTTACGGTTAGTTATCACCAACTCGCAAACTTAATTACTAAATTAAAAACAAATGACGCGTTTAAAAAATAATTCGCATTTGTTTATATTTATGATTTTAATTGGTCTTTTTCAAGTTGTCTAATTAACTGTATTTTGATGAATAAATTAAGTGATGCTCAGGTATTTCTCTCAATTACAGTGTAGACACTTCAGCGGTCGTTACCGTAAGCACATAAAATGATATCGCACAGTCCTCCGATATTTAGTCACAGTCCTCCAGTTAGTTTTCTTTCGGACTACATGAATAATCATCGGCAACATGTTCCGTAAGTTTTTTTGCATATATTAAAAGAGAAAGCTAAGGACTTATTATAAATAACAAAATAACTAAAATAATGTCAATAGCTGAAAAACAAACAAATGTATTTTCTCATATATACTCGAATTTACTTAAATTACGAACTGAGTAAATACAACTGAGGTGATCCTCATTGAGATGTGAACGTTTCATTAGGTTATTTTTGTTTGATTTTGTTTTGTTTTGTTCAGCTTAAATGGCAAAGCTTCTTTAAAACATGTTATTTCTGTTCAAATTGATTATTATTATAGAAAATACAGAAAATCATTTTAATATTTTAGATTTCACGATGATCATAACAGAAGCAGCATTTATTGTCGACCACAAATGATGACCTTGGCTTCGAAGGTCATTGTTAATAATGCAACTGTAACAGCAGGACAACGTACAGTGCGCGGGGGTCGTAACTGCTTAGACCGTATGGCTTCCGCCCCACTTCTAACTGTACATCCAAAATCATGCCTAAGTAGAAAATCAACAAATAACTCTGCTAAGTTTTCTTCAGTGCCTTTTCCTACGGCGCCGCTAACAACCACAACAAGCAACAATCACAGTGAAAAAAGGTAACTTATATCAACTTATTTTTTATAGTTATTTTGAATTAGTCGTAGTTAAAGGGTACCCACAAATAATGTCTCAAATATTTTTTATGTTGTTCTATTATCGTACGTTCACCGTCTAGCTAATGTTTATATTCTACATACATACGATCAAGATTCGTATACTATATATAAGTACATACAGACAATGTCACGGAGTTTCGACTTGATTTCTAAATGTTTTTTTGATTAAAAATAATTTAAAATGAAAATCATTTAGGTGCTCACGTGAAGTGGTCGTGTTGTGCTGCTGAATATGTTGCTGCTGCTGCTATTTAAAGGGGCTATCGAAATTATGTAAATCACTGCGTCCCAATAGTTTTTCTGTGCAGACACTCTCGCCACTTAACGACACATCTACAAAAAATTATTGAATTTATTTGTTGAGGACCCAGTATAATAGATGATAAAATAAATGCGCCGAAACTTGTTTTTCAAGAGCGCCTCATGATAAATTTTCAACAAATTTTTGTTCGCAGTTCAGAAAATATGGAAAAAGAAAATAAGAAAATAATTCTTTCCAATGATCGCCCCAATGTTTCCACCCACGTGTTTCTATAAAAGATACATATCTATTTTTGAAATAAAAACAGATGCTGCGTTGATTTTCAAAAAAGTACAAAATTAAAACACAAAGACTCGCATTTACTTATCTATCTGTTTTATTTCGAGTGCATGTTAGTTTTGAATAAATGAATTTAAGTAACGAATTTTCTTTGTAAAAAAGTATTAAAAAAATTTGTTAGATGTTAAACTAGCTAAACGATTGTCGTACGTTGAGCCCTGCACTCACACTCTCTATATAAATTTAAACAAAAGTGCTGAAATCATTTATTTACCAACTAAAATTCATACAAACAACTTACGTTATGTCTAATACCATGCATTTATCTGAGAGATTGTAGGTATCTGATAAAAATAAATAAAGTAAAACTCACAACCAGACGATTAAATAAAGTGGACATAAACAAATGCGACCGTATCTCGTCGATCATAACTATTATCGAAGTGGAACTCAAAGCTAGAAAAACTTGAACACATTTTCAAATATAAACAAGTGTTAATGTACATAGGGAGACGCTGGCTGGCTTCTTTGGATTTCGATTTCGACAACGATCACGAACGCAAAGCATGATGCATTTTACGTGTAACAGGTTTCTGCTGTATTGCTCTAAATGCTAAAGTGGTATAACTTCAATTCCGCATATTGAATTTATCGATATTTATACCTTAAAGCACACAAGTGAATTTTTTACATTGATGGAAATGAAGATAAACAAATATTTGTGGGTTTACATGGTTAGTGTGAAAAGTAAATAAATCTGAAAAAAGCAAGGGAATTAACCGAAATTACTTTTATATCGATATAAAGGGTGTTTGTTTTTAGAGGTAGGTTTAGAGGTAAATACAAAAAAATTAATGAAATTGCCTTTATTTTCGCGGCATTCTGTCTGTCTGTCCAATTTTACAGCACTTTTTCCAGTATAGCCGGCCTTATCTCGCTTATAACGCACCGAATGTTGGTTTCCAACTGCTCAGTAGTATCTGGTTTATCAGCATAGAGCAGCGACCTGACGTGCCCCCACAAAAAGTAGTCTAACGGAGTGAAATCACATGAACTAGGTGGCCAATTGACAGGCCCGTTCTTGATATGATTTGGTCACCAAAAGTTCACCTTAATAGAGTATAGTTTCACGCGTTGTATGGCTTGTTGCACCGTTCTGCTGCCAACAAAAAAGTCGCGAATCATTTGCCTGTAGCGCTCACCATTGACAGTAACGCGGACTCCATCTTTAATTTTAAAAAAGTATGGACCAATGATGCCTTCGGCATGCAAACCACACCAGACAGTAACTGTTAAGCCAGAAATGTACTTCATTGCTGAAGATGATTTCACGACTTCGCATGGTAAATTGCCAAAGTATACTGAACATAGATGTCAAACACATGTGTTTACTTTGACAACTGGCTTGACAGCTATGCCCTTAGGAAATTCTATACCTCTAAAAAAAAACACCCTTTACTTAATCTGTTATTAAAATATATGAATAATTTAAATGCGGGATAAAACAAAATATGTAGAGGACTTCTAGTTTCATTCAAACAGTAACCTACTTTTATCTGCCTGAACTAATCACAAGTCGAAATAAATAAATCTCACTGAAAAAAAAAAATTTGATAAACTTCATCATCTCTGACATTGTATATCGCCCCACTGACACTGCAAGCGTCCATATTACTGAATGTTATCTGCAGTCATAAGATTCGTAGAAAAAAATTCATATCAAATAAATAAAGCCACCCAAAATGGCCATTGAACGCTTACAACGCAATTTATAGCCTTTAAACAAAATAAAATACATTTAATAAATCGCACCCTAACTACAAAAGGACACAACTCAAAATTTACAAATTTTCAGGAGAAGAGGGAAAAAACGGGTTTGTTAAATATAAAAGAAATATTTAAATAAAATTGATATGGCATCATAGGCGTAGTCAGAATTTTGTTCAGGAGGGACCAAAATTCTTTTTTTTAAGTGACTGATAAATAAATAAAAATGTGTTAGCCGTAAGTTTGTAATAAAAAATAAATTAATCTTTAATAAATATAAATTAATTCATTTTTTTTTAATGTTAAGGGGGGAACTGCCCCCTGCCCTACTCCAGCTTAGCTCATATATGTCATTGTCAAGAAAGTGCATGCAGGAGTAAGTAATACTGTAAAAATTTAAGTATTAAGTTATGACGCCTTTCTTGAAATTTTTTATGTAACGGATGGTATTATCTTATGTTGTGACTTTTTTACTAAAATCCCTGCAAGATGCCGTGTTGGCGGCCGTGGCATACTAGCTAAGGCGCATAAAGAACCCAGGTTCAAATCCCATTTCACAGAATGTTTTTTCAATTAAACTAATTTTTCTGTTCAGCCGCCACCTCTCTGCTGGGGTATCGTATGAAAATCCCTTTTTGTGGGAATTTTGACCCCTCGAAGGGAATTGGGGTGATTTTATGCGGATTTTCGATGTCTAAATTTTTTTTTAGTTAATTTTTCCAACAGTGGCAAGACTGTGAGAAATAAAAAAGCAATTTTTGGATTTCACGTACAGAATCTTATCATAGTTATAGAATCTAGCCGCAAAACCAGGTAAAATACAATTCATTTAGTGTTTTTGTACAATGGGAGGGTTCCGAATAGTATAAGAAATGTTATCCTGCTTAACTTAATAAGTATATTAAAAAAAAGAACTTGACGCAGTGGATGTCTCAACACAACATTAGAAAAAAATCCCTGCATGTCTCCCTGCATAGGAAGCGTCTCCCTATGTACATTAACACTTGTTTATTTTTGAAGTTCCACTTCGATAATAGCTATGATCGACGAGATACGGTAGCATTTGTTTATGTCCACTTTATTTAATCGTCTGGTTGTAAGTTTTTCTTTATTTATTTTTATCAGATAGCTAAAATCTCTTAGATAACTGCATGAAATTAGACATAACGTACGTCGTTTGTATGATGCTCTTTTTCAGAGCAAAGGTACTCTTATTCATGTGCTTACTTAAGAATGTAGACGGTTGATTTTTTCTTTGGCTCAAAATTTTATTAAAGCTAAATTTTCAAAAATTGCAATTTATGATGACTGCGAAACTTTTAATAAATACTTGTAGAACCCGGAAGAATTAATTTTGGTCGAAAATGTGCAGAAGTATTTTGTGATACACATTTGTGAAACAATGCAGAAATTGCTAAAATTAATAAAAAGTTTTCTCTAAGATAATAATACATTTTAATAAACTTAAATTTTTTTGTTCAGTGTGGATCTTGTTCTGGGCGGAAATGTCCATATATTATTAAAAAAATACAAAAAACACAAATTTCACAAACATTGCTTTGGTCATTGGTTTTGCTAGAATTTACCATTAGTTGTTTTTGACTGATATAGGAAACATTTTTGTGAGAGGTGAAAAATACGTTAACACCTTCTTTTCTTACACCATATAGCAGATTTTTAAAGTCGATAGAGATTTTTACGGTGAATCGTTTTTGAGCAAAATGTCAAAATGTTAAAAATTTTGAGATGTACTCTTTTGTAGTTAGGGTGTGATATGAATATAAGTTGCTAAGACAGCACCAGGGGCGCGTTTGGAGGTTTTTTATTTATAGACTTGTCCAAATTTTTTATACATAAAGTAATTAGTGTACAAAACTTTCTTGTTATTTTTTTTTTTTTTGTTTATTTCTTAATAAATTTATTTTTGTATCGCTCTCAGAGTGTGCGAAAGAGTTAAACCTTAGCTGCCAAGTTATTAATTTGCCAGTGAACTCTAATGTGTAAAATAAACTTTACAGGACAATGTTTATTCTTCTTTTATTTTAGCCCCTTGAATTTAAAATGTCCTCAGTTTTCACTTTCACATCCCTGTTAACATTTAGGACAGCTAGAGCAATTTTACTTCTTAGGTATGTACTAGTGACCGGCAACATTGTATCACACCGTCGAAAATTTCGATTTTGACTTAAAACTATATTTGAGTTAATGTCTTATTTTTTTAAACTCAAAGTTTTTTCTGAAACAATTTAAAGTTTGTTTTTGGGTAAATTTCAATTTTAACTACTTTTGTTTTAAAATGAAAAAAGGTTTAAAAATGTATTGTAAGAATAAAACCGGAATATTTTGTTATTTTGACTTAAAGTTTATGTTTTAAACTCATTTAAGACTGTAGGGTTGAAAAAGTAAATCCAAATAAATATTGGACTTTAAAGTCCGAAAAGTTTCTAATTTTGTCTTTAATGGCCGTATTTTATAAAACGCAAGCGATCACCTCACTGCAATACCGTTTTCATTTGAAGTAAGACAAACTCGGTTTCTCTTAATGAAATTTTCTAATAAAATTTATTGCGAGACAAAAAAAAATCCCAAGTGACGCGATCGCTAGCGTTTTACAAAATTATGCCACAAGTTTATTTTTTAAAATCTTCAAAAACTGTAGGGTTAAAAAAGGAAATAGAGGAAGCTAAGAAATCATATATTGTGACAATAAACCCCAAAAAGCGTATAGTTTAGGTTAAAAGATGACTTTTAGAATTTGAAAATATGAATGAAAAGTAGTGTTTAACAGAAGGATTATTTTATTTGTCATACTCTTTTTTCATGCACAACAAACACGCTGTTCGATTCCCACCTGACACAGAAAGTTTTTTCAATTGAATTAATTTTTCTGTTCGGCCGTCACCTCAGAGAGTAAAAACTGTCATGAAAAGCTTCTTCAGAACATAACCTGTTCGGAGTCGGCATAAAAACATGTAGGTCCAGTTATCGATCATTTGTGTTCAAACATTTCACAACACACAGAACACAATTGATCAATTGATCATAATGGCTGAATGGCCATTTCGTTTTTTTTTTTTTTTTTTTTTTTAAATTAATCAATCAATTCTCTGAACGTACCTTGCGATCTTAAAAGTTGCGTTTGAACGTACCTTTTCATCAAAACATTAGATTACTTTTAGGCACTTATTAAATTGAGTTTTGATAAACTCAGAAAGCAAGCCTATGAAGCTGTTCACACAGAAATGCGTCAGCAGAATGAACTTAGTTGAGTTTGTTTTATCTCAGAATAAAATCGTTCGATACTCTGAACGCGCAAACGCATTTTTTTGTGATGACCATCAAATCTATACTGTAGACGCGATTTTCATAAATAGGGTAGCAATTGAAAGGTCTTGTTCTGTAGATGTGCAATAAGGTCTTTTTTTTCTTAAATAATGTGTATTTTTTGTAAGAAGCTGAAACAATTTTCTATGAAACAAACCAAATTTTTATACCCCAACGCGTACTGCGTCAGGGGTATATTAACTTTGTCATTCCGTTTGTAACGCCAATAAGCAGGCGTGGCAGGTATAGAAAAGTGTATATATTTTTGATCAGCATCATCTCCTGAGTCGATTTCCGTGTGTCCGTCTGTCTGTCCGTCTGTCGACACGATTACAGCCGCAATTTTAAAGCTATCGCGATGAAATTCAAAATATAAGTTTATTTTTAAAAAAGGAAGATTATGTTCGAAAATGGGCCAAATCGGATAAAAACCACCCCTACCTCCCATACAAAGTGACTTTATATTAACCGTAAAATGTCTTTAAAATCCACAAAAATTAAAGAAATGCCTTGAAGTTTGGAGGTGAGCTCTTCAGGTTGCACTTCAGTCTTAATCCTGGATATGAAATTTGGAAAAATCGGATGAAAACCACGCCTACCTCCCATACAAAGTGGCTTTATTTTAACAGTTAAATCTCTTAGAAATCCACAAAAATTAAACAAATTCCTTGAAATTTGCATATAAGCTTTGATCTTTAATATAAATGCTGACTATGAAATTTGGAAAAATCGGAAAAAAAACCACGCCTACTTTCCATACACATTGGCTTTATATTAACCGTAAATCTCTTAAAAAGCTGCTCAAATTAACTAAGGTCTTGAAATTTTCCACTTTCATATTTGATATTTAATGTAGACCATCACGATGATATTTGACAAAATTGGATGAAAACCACGCCTACCTCCCATACAAATTGGCTTTATTTTAAACGTTAAATCTCTTAAAAATCCACAAAAATTATAGAAATGTCTTGAAATTTTGCACACTAGCTTTGATATATAATATTAACCATCTCTATGATATTTGGCAAAATCGGACGAAAACCACGCCTACCTCCCATACAAAGTGGCGTCATCAAAATAGAAAAACTTTCATTTTCCAAATTCTACCCATACCAACACATACCAAATTTTGCACATATATTCTATATACACATATGGTGTAATGCGAAGTCTTTAGACCTGGAAAGTGGGCGTGGCATTTTACTTTTAATCGAACTTCTTTAACACCGTGTGTCTGGCATCAACCAAATTTTTCAAATATTGTCCTTGGTAATTTGAGCAGTATTAAGTTTATAAAATTGGGTGGTACTAGAAAGGAGGCGTGGCACTTTATTTTAAACCAGTTCCATCTACACCGTTTTTTCGATTTCAACCAAATTTCTTACATATATTCTTGAATATAATGAGAAGTTGTAAGACTACAAAAGTGGGTGGGATTGAACAAGGTGCATGTCAATTTAACTCTAATCGAACTGCCTCTACACCGTTTGTCCGACTTAACCAAATTTTGCACAGCAAATTTTGTACAAAAAGAGGGCGGTACTTGGCAGAGGGCGTGACACTTTATTTTTAATCTATTTCCATCTACACCGTTTCTCTGACTTGAATCAAATTTTACACATATGTATATTCTTTATCATATTGAGAAGTTGTAAGTCTACAAAAGTGGGTGGGGTTGGACAAGGGGCGTGTCAATTTTATTTGAAATCAAACTCCTACACCGTTTTTCTGATTTCAACCAAATTTTTCTTTGGAATAATTTGGAATAATAAGCAGTGAATTCTTTGGAATAATAAGCAGTGATAAGTTTAAAAAAATGGGCGGAATCAAACAGAATCGTCCCACTTTCATTTAAATTGAACTCCTTCTATAGCCTTTGTCCGACTTCTTCCAAATTTTCCATAGTCTTTGGAATAATGAGCACTCAGTAGTCTATCAAATTGGGTAGAATTGAACGAGGGCACTTTAATTATAAACGAAATTTTTTTACACCGCTGGTATGAATTTCTACATACCAATCAAATTTTGCACATACATATATTCTTTAGCCTAATGAGCAGTGGCAGCTTAGGGCAAAATAAAATTAAGCGTATGACACAAATATTTTTGGAGATAATACATAAACATTTTACAGACGGCTAAAGACATCGAATATACCTCAATACAGCCGCGGGGGGCGGGGTATTTTGGCTTCGGTACCCTGCCGAAGCTCCATTTCTTACTAGTTTTGAGATGCATGTGATAGATTTTTATTATAATGCTATGATAAGTAATAACTGGGCTACTTAACAATTCAACAGAAATATAGAAAGTATGAAATTGAGTTGGAAACTCAAGAGCAAAGCCTAACTTTGTACTGGGAACTCAAATTAGACTAGACATACGAGTAGCATTAAAGTTGCATAAAAAAGTAGGCATAACGCTAGCGGACGCATCGATCGGGTGAGTGTGAGTTTGCTCATCAAACTTGTTTTAAAAAACTACTGGTAAGAACCCAAAACTGTATAAAAAATAGAATATACTAAGAGTTTAAAAAATTATAAATTTTTCTTAACCCTTAAAACTTCATTCGAATGAACAAAAATTATCTTTTCTATTTCAGCAAAGCTCGTAAGAAAGTGATATTTGCAGATGATGAGGGCCTTGCTCTCACTGAGGTTCGTGTGATGTCTGAACCATCAAATGTGCCACCATACTGGAGCATAAAATTCTTGGAACAAATTACTCAAGGCCTCGTCAGTCCACAGCCAGCAGATCAATGGACAGTGGACTTCAAACAACCTGCATCGGATTACTTATCTTTTAGGTAAGTAGAATTTTGTTATATACATATTTATTTTAAAATAGAATAATTTTGTATCTATTGACATCTATAGTGATTACAATTTTTCGAACCGTTTCTTTTTATATTTTTATTCAGACGAAAGATCGAGCGATCCTTTGTTTCACTTGAAAACGTTATAGTCAAAGATGATGAGTCCATTATCGTTGGAACAGTCAAAGTTAAAAATGTCGAATTTTCGAAAGAGGTAATTGTGCGTGTTACTTGGGATGACTGGAAGAGTCAACAGGACATATTTTGCAACTATGCTCGGGTAAATATAAATATTAAAAATTACCAAATATCAGTGCTAATTTAACTTGTTTCAATTTATTTTTTATAGGCTTATGGCCCCGCTACAAATGCTCACGTGGTGTTCGACACCTTCTCGTTCAAAATCACTTTGCCACCATCTTCGAAAAGATTAGAATTCTGCATTTGCTTTCGTGTGAATTCGGAAGAATACTGGGACAACAATGACGTAAGATAATATTTTTTTTAATGTAAAAAAGTTAACGCTTAACACATTCTTTTCAATTAAGAACAAAAACTACACCATATCAAAGCGGTCCCCGTTCTACTACAACGCCTTAGCGCCATATGATAAAAACTCATCGCGCAGTAGCTGTCAAACTTACAAAATGTCGGCACTCTCTGAGGCTCTCGCAAATTCTCAGGACAACCTCACTCAAAGCAACTCTTGTCCAGAACCTAGCCCATATTGGTAACATACTATCCGAAGGCCTGGGTAGCACTGATAACTAGCCCAAAGTTTTATTGATCCGAGTGCCAATAAACGATTAATAACCAGTTAATCTAAAATGCATTCTGGGAACTTACAATTATGCATAAATAAGCCCTTCGCTGCTGTAGTTCTGAAACTACAAAACAACTACTTGAACATTAATTTTTATATCGGGAGAATGCTATACATCGTAATCATGATGACCTAATTTGATAAATTAAGCTATAAGAATATATGTTTTGTTTTATATGTGTACGCGTGATTGTGTCGTTTAGTCTGTAATGCCTTTCTTTTACAATTTCGTAAGCTTAGAATTTTTATTTATATATTCTTAATTTAATGTTATTTACTATTTTATATTGGCCAATTCCTCTACATAAATTTTTGCTTAAACCAGTGATTTGTGCTCTTTTTTGTATAACAGTACCACAAATTTTGCTTGTGAGAATTCGGAATGGAGAAGATGTCCAATCACATTTTAATAATTACTGAATTTGAAAAACAACATTTATTAGTTAACTACGCTCACAACAATATGAATAAATTTTAAAACTGTAAGACTGAGATGGTTGTTGGGGAAGAAACACTTTTATACCCTTTTGTTAAAATTTTGTATTTATTATGCTGCTTGAATATTTGCAATACTTGCACGTTTATATGTTTTTTGTAAATATATACATTTAAATTTTTTTTTGTGTATCTCGGCGATTAAATTGGAAAAATATGTTAATGTAACTTTTCTTCCATCATTTATATATTTAAGGTTATACAAAATAAAAATAAATCATTAACAATTAAGTGTCTTGTTTTTTTTTTAAATCTTAAGAAAAAAATTTTTTCTATATTTGTAAAACGCAGAAAAAAATTTTAATATGAAATATTTTCCAATGCAAACAGCACTTTCCTCCGACAAACGTTTACAAAGCTTATTGCAAAAATTTCCAAATTAAAAAACAAAACAATTATAGTAGTAATGGCTTAAAACTTTCAAGTTTTTTATTTTAATGAACACCAAAATAGTGAAAAAAATTTAAAAACATGGATTTTTCCTCCAGTGAGGATCGACCAGACCAACAAATGCTTACATCAACATTGTACGATCAGTACTTTAAACACACCAAAGGCTCAAAGTGTGACATAACTTACTTACTTAGATGGCGCTTACAACCGTAAGTCGGTTCCCGCCTGTTGTAAGAAATTGCGCCAGCCATTTCTGTTTTGCGCTTGCTGGCGCCAGTTGGAAGCTCCAAGTTTCGTCAGGTTGTCATCCACTTGGTCCCTCCAACGGAGATTCGATCGTCCTCTTCTGCGTTGTCCGCCGCTGGGTACCGAATTGAATATTTTCTTTTCTGAAGCGTCTTCTTCCATCCACTCAACTGGACCTAGCTAGCGAAGCCACTTGATTTTTATGCGCTTTACTATGTCGATGTCGGCGTATAGCTCATACAGCTCATCGTTCCATCGTATTCGGTACTTTCCATTGACGGGGATTGGTCCGTTGATTTTACGAAGTATGTTTTTCTCGAACGCTTCCAAAATCTTTTCAGAGCTGCTCAACGTCCAGGTTTGTGCTGCATATAACAGGACGGGCATGATTAGTGACTTATAGAGCGTGACTTTTGTTCGTCTCAATTGCCCACTGAGCCCAAAGTAACACCTGTTGGCAAGAGTTATCCTTCGTTTTATCTCTCTACTAAAATCGTTGGTGCAGTTAATGCTGGAACCGAGGTAGACGAAGTCCTTTACAACCTCGAAGGAGGTGTTCAACAGTTACGTGGGTGCCAATACGCTGGGACTGTTCGTTTGTTGACATCAGATATTTCGTCTTATCTGCGTTTGTGGTGACTCAATACCACCACAAAATAACACGATAAATTCACAAACTGTATCGTCTCAAATTTATACTCTAACGAATTCTACTTTGTTTATTCTTATTATTACGATCAAGTTTTCTTTGAATTGAAAATTTTACTATTCAAAAATTTTCAAATATTTTATTAGTTGTGAAAATTTGTTCAATAAAAAAAGTTTAAAATATATATTAAAATAAAAACGAAATAAAATAAAAATAGCACACACGCTATATTGGCGATCCTGCCAGGAGCGAGACCATGGATATATAATGCAGCAGACAAATTTCAACAACTTTTGCCGAAAATACCAGCAAGTAACATTTCCAACGCGTCACTTCTTCTAACACAAACGACACCATCAAGCTTCCGTTTGCAAAAAGCAACCTTCTTTGGTACAACCACCGCCTTTAACAGTGCATATAACTCTGCAATCAATTTTTAATCCATTTGCTTCGACCATTGCATCTGCAGAACAAAATCCAGCCTTATTTGTTCCTATAACATTGCCGCCAAAGGAACTTAAAGAAGTTGCCAATCCAGACAAATCGCAGCAAATTGATTTCTTTAATCCAGATCCACCACTATCGAACAGCTTACTTTTGCAAGAACTTACAGGACACCCACAGCCTATAGATCACTTCCGTCCTCACTCTGGGCAGTCCGCAGAAGAGCCTGAATTAATTAACAACGCCGCTTCAATATTAGAAACCGATTCTAAACAGTCAACCACTGAGCCTGATTTTATTAACTCTAAAACAGCCAACAACAAATACGTGTACAACAATAACAGTTTAGCAGCAACGTCAACTACAGCTACAAGTCCAGCAACAACAACGACAACAACAGCAGCGACAACAACACATCAGCAGTAAACACGGTCGCTGCTTAACAACAACAATACTAGCAGCAGCGACAACAATAACAACAACATCAGCCTAAATTACAATTGCGTTGCACAGCAAATACGCATATAAAAAACAACAACAACAGCAGCTTGTTGCGCTACAACGCAGTCAGCAACACTGCCAACGTCAACAGCGCAGGCAACGTCAACAGCGCAGTCAACAACACTACAAACGTCAACAGTGCAGTCATCGACACTGCCAACGTCAACAGAGCAGTCAACGTCAACAGCGCAGCAAACGTCGACAGCGCAGCCAGCGACACAGCCAGCGTTGCAGTCCATATCAATAAATTTTTCTTTTTTTAAATTAAATTAAAATTTTAAAAATTATAAATTGTAATATATATAATAAATGTAATAGCTCATCACGAGGCACACACTTAGCTTTATACACGGTTGGCAAACGATCGGGTCGGAAGAAACCGAAATTTTCGGCGTTTTGAAGTTATTCTTATTGGAAACTCTACAGTTGGCATTTTTGCTTAATAGTATTTTTAAATAGATATAATCAATTTACGAGTTATTCAACACATAAATTGATATTACTCTCAATGTTGTTTATATGCAATATTTTTATTACTCTTCATTGCAGTATAGCCAATTTTTAATCAACTTAAAAATTATTTATATACATTTATGTACCTATATTCTTGATATAACTACACTTGAAATTATAAGTAATGAGATCAAGTATATGCGTACTATAGAGTGCTCTATGGCCGGATAGTATATTAAACTTTTTCTTCTTTCTTTGCTAACTTGTAAAAAGCTGATTTTAAGATTTTTAAAATTAAAAATTAGCTGGAATAAATGCAATTAAAACATTTAAAAACCCTTTCTCCTTGATAAAGTAAAAAACTAAATTTTTTTAAACAATTTTTATTCTTATTATATTTTATTGTATACAATTTTTTTTATATCGATGACCATACGTTGACACCTCGTAACTAACGATTTTTTTAAAATTGATATTTTTAATATTTTTATAAAGATTTTAATCAAGCTTTATCTTCCAAAATGACAAACAGTACACCAAGCAAAATCCCGAATTTTCTTTAAACTTAATTACTTTTTCTTCTCATTTGAAAAATATTTAGTACTGATTAAGTTTTATTTTTAAAAATAAAATTGCTGATTGATTTTAATTGTTAATTGTTAAGTATTTTGTTTTTATATATCGCTACCTTAATATAGAAAGTCCCTAACTCAATTTTTTTTTACATTATACGAGAAGAAAAAACTTAATAAAAAAACTAAGTTCTGCAATTTCTGCAGTAAAAAAAAATTGTAACATCATTACATCACTTATAGTTTTTAATAAAAAAAAAGTTTGCAAAAAATTCGGAACTTAAGATCTTTATTTATTACAAAGTTTTTTCCTTCTCCTATTGAGTTAGGGCCTTTTGATATAGGGCCTTTTATATTAAGGTAGCGATATACAGTTGTTGTTAATAACTTTAATTAAATTATTATATAAGACTTTAAAGTTAACTGTAAAAGTTAAAAAGTGTTGTGAGCACAACATTTTCAAATTTGAAGCAAAACTCAATTTCAGTAACATTTGTTTTAATTTTTTTCTATAAAATAACTAAACGATTTTTGCCTAGGAAGGAAATTTTCCAAAATTTATATACAATTGATATTTGCAATTTAGTAAAAAAGTAAAGGCTAAGTTTGTGTAACATTAAACATATTTATGATAATTATATTAAAAAAAATTAGAAAAAATTAGTTCCAATCTAATTGTTATGGCAAGAATGCAAAGATTTAATAATATGTAGGAGGTCTGTAGAAATGTGTAGTTTTTTTGTACTGCCAGTCAGTTAGTTTAATTGTATGTCTGCTAGTCTTTAATTAGCCTGAGTGACTTTTCTTGGTTTTGTTCATATGGTATTATTGCAATATAAACAGTAAAGTATGTTCTTTTACAGTCGACATATAAGTTTAAACATAATAAATTATTTTGGTATAATAAAGTTTTTGCTGTCATGATAATTAGGTCCATTTGTCGAACTTTCAGAACTGTACAACTTTCCACTGAGTTGTCCCAATAATGCGGAAGCAATGTGATTTTCAAGCTTTAATTTTATTTGACTATATAGTATACTATAGTAGACTATACAGTAAGTAGAGAAGAGCAAATACATTAAATACTCAATATTATATATTTTGCTATTTACATTTATATATAATTATAGTTCTCATATAAATATATTAATAAAAAGTATATATTATTTCTATTAATATTATATTAATCTATAATTATTATTATTACTATTATTATTAATTATATTATTATGAACAATATATTTATTATTAACATTATTATAAAAATTGCAATATTATATATGTATATAAGATATGCATAACACATACACACATTTTGCTAACTGTAATAATGACTATGCAGCTGGAGGAGTAGCGGTTTTTGTAAAGGAGGAATTTAAGTGTGAGTCTTGTTGTTTTAAGTTAAAGAGTTGTGATGCGATAAAAGTATGTTGTGTAATTGATGATTATAAATATTCTTTCATTTGCTTATATAGGTTTCATGACAATTCTAATATTGACACGTTTTTGAGTGATTTGGACATACTCTTGTTAAATGACAGATCTTATAATACAATTTTTCTGGGGGACATAAACTTAAATTTATTAGAAAATTCATTCATTATTGATAAATATTTACTCCAACTCTCGGCGTATGGATTAGAATGATGTATTAATGTAAAAACTAGAATTTCAGATATCTCTTCTACATGTATTGATCATGTTTTTGTTAAGTTGAAGCGTTCTGTAAATATATCACTGTATAGTTCTGTGGCCAATTTGTATATATCTGATCACTGTATGACGTGCCTATATTTTGGAAATGTTAAAAGACCTACTAACACTAAATCACAGCTTGATGAATTTTATAATAAAACTAACTTTTCATTATTAAATGAAAAGCTTAAATTTGAATCGTGGAATAATGTATATGTTGAACGTGATCCTTCTAAAGCGTACAGCAAGTTTTGAGATACTCTAAATCATCATGTTACTGTGTGTTCTGTAAAAGTTTGTAAACGTGCTTTGTTGAAAAGACTTAAACCTTGGATGTCGGTAGACTTATTGAAAAAAATACGATATAAAAATAAACTTTTTAAAAAATTTTCTAAGTACCCAAACAATTTGTATGCTAAAGCAAGTTACAAAAAACTTTGCAAAGAAATTTCTGGCCAGGTAGCTAAGAGTAAAACGGATTACTACGCAAATGAGTTCAATAAAATCAGTGGAAATTCTAAGAAAGAATGGCAACTTGTTAATAATATATTAAGTAATTCTAATAGCAAAGAACAAAGAGTAAGGTCTTTTGATGAAGGAATGAGTTCCTCTGAGTCTGTGGCTAAAGCTGAAGATTTCATGCTGGTGCTAACGACGATTCTTGTAAATGTTTAGATAAGGAACCTTCTCATCCAAACAGTGCATTTTTTGCACCTATCTCCTCTTTTGAACTATATAAAATAATTATGGCTCTTAAAAACACTAATTCATGTCCTGATGATGTTTTTTCTAATACATTCATCAAAAAGATTGTTTTCAATATTGTCGATGTTCTATCCAAGATTTTCAACAAAAGCCTTGACTGTGGAGTTTTTCCTGATGAACTCAAAAAAGCTGTGGTAATTCCATTGTTTAAAATGGGAGACAAAAGTCTTTTCAATAATTACAGACCAATCTCATTATTGCCAGCTTTTTCGAAAGTTTTTGAGAAAACAGTAAAAATCAGAATGTTAAATTTTTTAAAATCAACAAATTTTTTAAACAATTCGCAGTATGGCTTTAGAGAGGGTCTGTCTACTGAAGACGCTCTCTTGAAATTTTGTACTGATATATACAATGGCCAAAACAATAAAAAAGTGTGTGCTGCCTTATTTGTAGATATCACTAAAGCGTTCGATACTGTTGATCATGTGATACTACTCAATAAATTATATAAATGTGGCTTTAGAGGATCTATTTACTCGTGGTTTCAGTCCTATCTATCAAATAGAAAGCAAAAAGTTAAAATAAATAATAATTTTAGCAGCTATATTACTATTGATGTTGGTGTTCCGCAGGGATCTGTTCTCGGACCTATTCTGTTTCTTATTTACATTAACTCTGTTTTTTGTCTTCCCTTTAAAAGTAAAGTCATAGCGTTCGCAGACGATATGGCTTGCACCTTTGCTAGTAATTCCGCTCTAAGCTTAACTTGTGATATAAACCATGATTTAGTACAACTTAGGCATTGGTTTTCATCGTATAAATTAGTTTTGAGTGATAAAACGAGTATGATGTACTTTAGTGTTTCAGGTAATGACCTATGCCTTTCCAATTTTACCTTTCATTGCACAGGTTGTAAGAAATTTTTAGTTGGAAATGATATATGCAGCTCTTTCAACAACTTAAAAACATATGATGATTCTAGTCCTTGTTCCTCGAAATGTTTTCCTATTGATTGTGTTAAATCCTTTAAATATCTTGGGTTATTATTGGATTGGAAACTATCATGGCTAGAGCATACTCTTGCTCTCAAAAGGTATCTTCTGGGTGCCACTAGACAGATATTCATCTTAAAGTCGTTTTGCTCATCAAAATTGCTCACATGTATTTATTATGGTATTTTCCATTCAAAGCTACAATATGGAATTACATGCTGGGGAGGTACACATTCTTCTAAAATTAATCCATTATTGTTCGCTCAAAAGCATGTCATTCGAATTATATGCCACAAGAAACGATTAGTAAGTAGCTTTCCGCTATTTAAAAACTTAAATGTTTTACCTATTAAACACTTATATTATTACAGAGTATTGAAAGAATATTTTGAAAAATCTAGTTATATATTAAACAGAAGTTATACAAGCCATTACTTAAGAATAAATGCCCAAAATTACGCTAGAGTTCCTCCTCACAGGTTAAATCACTTTTTTTCATTCTACTCATGCACTGCTCCAAGACTTTTTAATATTCTACCTTATAATGTCCGCTGTATGTCTAATAATATTATTTTTCTAAAAAAAGTGAAATCATGGTTATTTAACTACAATTTTAATGATATTAATTACCTTATCTCGATTGTAATATAATATTGTTCTTGTTTTAAAAATTTCTTTTTTTTCCAAGTTTGTATTAATTTTCTTTTGTTGTTGATAATTTAAATAAATTAAATGTCAAGCATAATCTGTTAAATTTGATGTAATAAAATGCTTAATTTAGATGTATTTAAATTTCGTTTAAGACCCCACTACATGTCTTATAAAACTTAAAATATTTGTAATGTATATTTCTGCATTCGCCACTTGTTTGTA
The DNA here is from genome assembly GCA_914767935.1 of Coremacera marginata. Classification (NCBI taxonomy): domain Eukaryota; kingdom Metazoa; phylum Arthropoda; class Insecta; order Diptera; family Sciomyzidae; genus Coremacera; species Coremacera marginata. The sequence continues at coordinate 162,224,238 of OU612047.1, forward strand.
TTGAACAACAGAATGCAGTTTTTTGTTAATTAATTTTGTATTTTTGTATCTTTGTGTTAGTTTTAAGATACATTGTACAACATCTAATTAATTAATAATAATAATAATAATAATAAAAAATAAAAAAAAAAATAAATATGTTTATTTATATATAATATATACATATCATATATATATACACAAATTTATATAATTTTTGCTTATATACGATTGGACATATTAACAGGCTGACAGACAAATAGATAAAAATACAAACAGACGAAGTGGCAATCGATTTCCTCATGACGTTTAGACAGTCAGTTTCATTCCAACATTAAGTCATTATCCTCTTCACAATTCTTATTACGACTACGAAAATTATTTGTTAAGATCTTCATGGGCAAAATTCTTCCGGAGAGATACTGAAATTCTCCAACGGACGGATCGGTGTTGTTATCTAGCTGTGACCTAAGTACACAAAAGTAATTTTTAAGGGAATCTTGGTTTATCCTATCTAACATAACGAATTTCACTTCAGGGTCCTGGAACAGATCATTAACCAAGGATATCATTGATTTCAAAGTGAAAATTAATCCTCTGAAACAGTGGTTATTTCTTGGAACTTCAAGAGTTTACGAAAGTAGTTGTCAACGAAATGTGTATATATATTTATATTAATATACATTATATATATATATATACATATATAATATATATATATATATATGTATATACATGTTGTTACTATCATTATTTCATTTATAATTATCATAAATATGTTTAATGTTATACAAACTTAGCTTTTACTTTTTTACCTAATTGCAAAAATCAATTGTATATAAACTTTGAAAATTTCATTCCTAGGCAATAATCGTTTATTTATTTTAAAGATAATATTAAAATAAATGTTACTGAAATTCAGTTTTGCTTCAAAATTGAAAATGTTGTGCTCACAACACTTTTTAACTTTTACAGTTAACTTTAAAGTCTTACATAAAAATTTGATTGAAATTATTAACAACAACTGTATATATAAAATAGCATATCGATGGCGATACGTTGACACCTCGTAACTAAAAATTCCTCAATTTTACAGGAGAAGCAAAATACTTTACAACAATTAACAATTAAAATCAATCAGCAATTTTATTTTTAAAAATTAAACATGAGAAGAAAAAGTCATTAAGTATAAAGAAAATTCGGGATTTTGTTTGGTGTACTGTAAACAAAATTTTATTTGGGGGATATTTTATTGGGTGTTATTTCATAATGAATCAATCAAGGGAAAAATTAAATTTCGTTCAAAATTTATGAAATTTTCCCCAAATAATTAGGTGTTATTTCATATGAAATTTCATATGTATAAATGGACAAAAATGTATATTATGGGAAATGGGCGTTATTTCGTTTGGGGGTTATTTCGTAGAGTGACATAAACTTTCCCTGTGTGTGTGTGACATAAAACCGATTTCTTAACGCCACCCTAACCACCTTAGTAACCTCCGAGAATGACGTAGTTCTACGTCAAAAAATTTTTCCGAAGAAAGTCGGGTGTTACAAATTGTTAAAAATTTAGTTGAATCAAGTCAACTTAGTTGAGTTGTAATTCATAACAGGAGCCTAAATCAGAAACATTTCTAATTTCATCCGTTATCCATCTTTAAAGTTTGAAACAAACGCAAACACATATAGTGTGAAGACACTTATTTTTATTTTTCTACTTACTTTTTAAGATTTTAGCGTACTGCAAAAATGCCATCAAGAAATAAAAAATCTTTGCGATTTTAATTGTAATAACCAGGGCAACCAAAAATATTTACTGAAATATTTAATTAAATATTTACGAAGAACGAATATTTTATGTTTAAAACTCGAAATATACATATTTGCTTTATTTATGTCTTTTACTTCAAACAGAGCAAAACCTTTAAAAAAATTAAAGCGATTGCAATATTTTACGACATGTATTTCCAAATAAAAACAAACGACGTTGATCTGCCAGAGCTTGTTTGTATTTCAGTCAATCGCCTCTCCTTTGGTCAAAATTTCTTTTATTTTTACTTTACTCGGTTGAACTTTGTCACAAATTCCTTCAAGTTTCTTTACACCAGTAATCAGACCATCAAAATTGGAATTTATAAAAGCCAAATTTGTCCTCATAGATTGCGAAATGATAACCAACTTGACCATCTACATGTATTTCGCTCCATTTGGATTAAGTTCATTTAAAAATACTTTGATTTTTTTTAGTAAGAGAGGATACTACATTAAAAAATCTGTTACACAGAGAGTATATTCAGTGGTGGCCAAAACATATGCAACTGAAAGATATCTAATTAAACAATCTTTGCAGCTTGGTTGCTTATTTTAAACACATACCAAAAATGTATTTTTTAATCATCTGTGGGTCGATAATCGATAATTTTTTAATATTTGCTTGGCCAAGCAAATGCAACATCACTAAGTTCTTAAAACAACGGGATCTTTGCCGTTTTTTCTGGTTATTTCTGCGTTGTGATAAAATTCAGCTAAAACGGAGTTTATCAATTTAAAAAAAAAAAACTTTCGTGAAACAGCATCGCATTTTATTTTCTCAAATGATAATTTATATCAAAATGGCTCTATTATTCCAATGAATGATGACTATTCCAATGAAATACCTCAAAAAGACATTTCAATTTCAAACTCGATTTCACGCATAATTTCTCGTTTTCTCCATCGAAGAGGAAGACTGCGTAAAACAAGTGAGCGCACAGATAATACCATTATTCGGTACGTGAAAATATAAACTTTTTTAAGTTTGTCAAAAATTGTTGAAAATCTTCAATTGCCGATTGCTGCTAGAAGTGTACGCTAACGCCTCGTATATGCCTCCATGCGGGCACGCCGCCCTACCAAAAAACCACTGGTTTTTAAGCGCAACCAATTGAAGCAACTAAAGTTTGCTAAGCAGCATTTAAATTGGAAGACAGAAAAGTGGAAGAGAGTTTTATTTAGCGACGAGTCCAACGATCGATCGAGTCCGACGATGTGTTATGTAAGAAGGCCAATTAATTAACGGCTCCAATCTCGGTACTGTAAGAAAACGGTTAAGCATGGAGAAGGGAGTTCAATGGTGTGGGGATTCCTTTATGTCGCTGGGTGTGGTCCTTTACATAAAATGAATGGTATTATGAACCAATATGTCTACAATAATATCTTGGACAGGGCTGTGGCAACTGAATACCACATCTTGATACACACACATTTTTAACATTAAAAACACTTAACATAAAAGCACTGAGTTATAAAATATTATTCAAAATTAAGTTCATATAATTTTAATTTTCAAAAATATTTTATAAAAAAGTAGGTTGTGAAAATTGATTCAAAAATAAATGTACAAAAAAGTAAAACGTATCAAAAATATATTGAAATAAAAAAAAAACATCGAAAAAAATAAAATTTTAAAAAATAAATTTGTTCGTATAATAGTTTGCACGCACCTAAACTGGCTTACACGCTATAGGGATATGCACCCGTACGCTGAATACGTTATGCCTCTCCGTTGGGCTTTCCAACATGACAATGGCCCGAAGCATACGTTAAGATTCTTACTTAGGTGGCCATAACAACCCATTTTCTGGTTTCGGCCAACCTCATCAGCTCTCGCCATGCGCCTCTGTTTAGCGCGCCTTCTCCAATCGGATACACCAAGTGCGGTTAGGGCTACCTCGATCTGGTCCACCCATCTGAGGCATGGTCTCCCTCGTCGTCGTTGACCAACGACCCTCGCCTCGAGCACCTTTTTCGCTGGAGCTTCGTCTTCCATACGATAGACATGACCCAGCCAGTGAAGTCGCTGAACAGCTATCTGAACTACGTCAATGTCTTCGTAGAGCTCATGCAGCTCGTGGTTCATTCGGATGCGATAGTCGCAGACTCGAACAGGACCGAAGGTTTTGCGAAGAACTTTTCTCTCGAACACACCCGAGCAGTTGCGAACTACCCATGCCTCAGCGCCATAAAGAAGCACAGGTAGAACAAGCGTCTTGTAGATTGTTAACTTTGTAGATCGAGAGAGGGTTCTGGAACATAGTTGCTTACTGAGCCCGTAGTAGCAACTATTAGCAATTGTTATTCTTCGCTTTATCTCCAGGCTGACATCGTTGTTGTTGTTAATGTCGGTACCAAGGTATATGAACTCCTTGACTACGTCAAAGTTATAGCTGCCGGATGAAGCGTGGAAGTCTAGACGCTGCGCTCTCCTGTTTGTAGACACTTTGTTTTACCCTCGTTTATCATCAAACCCACTTTGGCTGATTCCTTTTCTTCTGATAGCTTTTTGATTCCGATAGCAGTGAAAGCAGAGGTAACATCTCTCTTGGTTCTGCCAAGAAGCTAGACACCTTTGTAGAAAATGGTGCCATAAAGATGGACACCAGCCTTTCGTACGATCCCCTCCATGATGATGTTGAAGAGATTGCAAGATAGTGAATCGCCTTGTCTGAAACCTCTTTCAGTATTGAAGGTTTCGGAGAGGTCATTTCCTACCTTGACGGAGCTGCATGTGTTCCTCAACGCCATCCTGCAAAGTCTTACCAACTTCGCAGGTATACCGAACTCAGCCATTGTTGCGTATAGGCAAACCCTTCTCAGGCTATCGAACTTAGCTATATAATCGACAAAAAGACGACGTGTGTCAATTTGGTTTTCGTGGGTTTATTTCCAGGATTTGTCGTAGCGTGAAAATCTGGTCTATGGTGGACTTTCCAGGTCAAAAGCCACACTGATAAGGTCCAATCAGTGTTTTTGTAATCGGCTTTAATCTTTCACACAGTACGGTTGAGAGAACCTTATATGCGTTGGAAATAAGACCGATACCTGGATTGTCGCAGATTGTTGGTTCTCCTTTCTTAAGTATAGGGCAAGGTACGCTGATATTCCAATCGTCGGTCATACTTTCCGCTAGCCATATTTTGCTGATGCATGCGCCTTATCAATTCATCGCCGCCGGTTTTAAAGAATTCAACTGACAGGCCGTCAGCACATTGCCTTATTGTTTTTCAGTTGTTGGATAGCAACTCAAACCTCTTCATGGCTAGGTGGTGGTACTTCCACTCCGTCATTGTTGATCGGTGGTGTTCAACTGCGCTCCCATGGGCGTCATTGGTGGAATCATCGCCAGTAAGTAAATTGGAGAAGTTCTGTCTCCACAATCTCAGCGCACACTGCGTATCGGTAACCAGATCTCCATTCCCATCTCTACAAGAATGATATATATACTTTTAAGAAATTTGTGTTAAGGAGATTTTTAGATGACATAAATTCCAGTTGCATATGTTATGGCCACCACTGTATGGCATTATATTGAGCAAGATGAATAAAAATTAAGCCAAATGTTTCCATGTGTGTGCACCAATTTCTTGAAGGACAAGCAATTGCTTGCAGTTTTTTTTATATCTTCCTAACAATTTAAAAATGAACGAGGAAAGTTGCGAACTATTGATTTCAATGCATTACTTACTTAGGTAGCCATAACAACCCGTGCTGATGGCATAAATGTTAAAAATATTGAAAAAAAAATCCTAAAATTCGGCGAAATATGTATGATGTATCTAAAAACAGTGAAATATTCGTTTTGCGGAAAATTGTTCTAAATATTTTAAAAATATTTTTTAGTTTCATATTTTTGGTTGCATTTATTATAACGAATTTAAATACAGGCACTCTCTTAGCCCCTTCTATGATGGAAACATTAAATTTTTAAAAATCCCTTGTGTGCTGGAAACACCGTCATCAACAAAGCAAAGATTTTTATGATTCTAGAGCAGTATTTTTCGCGTACTCAAATTTTTCTTTGGGTCTACAAGTTCGTGTGTGCGTTAAATAACAACGCTACCTAAATTGTTTAAAATAGGTTAAATTCACGGTCTTACTTTTTATCGACTGAGATAAATCATTTTTAATGTTGCCAAAAAACAGCAAGATAAAAAATAAAACAAGTTTGAATATTATTTCAAGAACACTATGGTACTAGGGACATTTATTAAATATCATATGATTTATAATTTAACTGATTGTTTGAAAGTATTACTTTGAAAATTGAATGTAGAAGTATCATCGTTTTAATTATTTTAAGCTATACCATTTCAAATTAAGTAAGTCGAATTCCGACGTACTCTAATCTGAATTAGAAACTTTTTATTTTTTATTTAAATTAATTATTCGTTTTAAATGCATCTTCTAGCTATACTTCATTTGGAATGTCAGAAAATTCTTCATTTTAAATGCAAGCTATAAATTTGTTGCTCTCTCTTTCTTCTTATATAGAATTATATAAAGCAAACAGGAGCTGAGTAAATTATTCAATTTAAGTAAACACTAAGTTGAGTTTAAAGCTTCGCCCCCAGTATTTAGTGCTCACACTTGGCTTTATAATTTGTTACTGTTTGCATTCAATTTTCTATTTAATTGCGAATTAATTTAGTAGATGGTTCTGATATAGTAAGCGCGTTCAAAATTATTTAGGAGCTTTTTTCAAGCTTTGCCTTAAGTGATGCAGGCATCTCTGGTGGTGGTGGACGTGGAATAGCCAAAGCAACTTTGACACCATCATAAATAAACCATTGCAAAGCAGTCAGGGTGCCTATCATAATAATACGTGGGACCAAACCTTGCCACATGCCCATGAAACCCAAAGACTTTGCGACTTGAATGGCAGATGAGCCCTTGGCTTGATTGAGTTTGGATACGACGACGTCAGCAGGATGGGAAACAATTGCACAGAAAACACCGGCGATGTAACCAGCAGCAAATGTGACAACCAACTGTTCAGGTTTTGAGCAATCTTCTCGTGGCTTGGGAACGACATGTCTACAAGAAAAAAAGGTATGTAATGATTTTACTTTTAACAGGACTTTGGATTTACTTGTATAACAACTCCACGGTCCTTTCGAAACATGCAAACTTCATCATTGTATAAGGAATCTGTCTCATCCATAATGGAACCAATCCCTTATAGAATGCTCCTATTCCTTCTTCTTTCATCATTTTGGGGACAGCCTCCCTTAAGGTGTTGGCAAACCCAGCTGTGGTCTGAATCTTGACTTTAGCTGCCTCAAATGGTGCTAAAGCAATATCAGCAAAGAACTCAGCAGAAGCTGAAGCTCCCAAGTACACCCAGGTTCTGTACAAATATGCATTTTCCTCTCCCAACAGATTGGCGTAGTAAACTTTAAATACTTCATAAAAACCAAATTTGCAGAGACCCTTAAAAAAATTATTTTTTAACGAACATATTTTTGGCATATTGCAATTTGAATCCATCTTGTTGTGAAAAATAATCAAAACTTAATCCTGGATTTGCTTGTTAGTCGATTCGATTTTTTTTAATGAAGTCCCCGATATTTTTGTTCAAAATACTCAATTTTAAAAAATTAGTGCATTGTGTTTTGTTTATTTAATAAAATATATAACAGTCCTATCTGGAATAATTTTCCACGCAGAAATGCAAATTTGTTCATCAACAGCCAATATTCACTAGTGTAAAAATAAAAATGCGATGTCTGTATCTGCTATCTTTAAAACTGAAACTCCCTTTTCTGTTTCCGCGTGAAAAATTATTCCCGATAGGGCTGAATATATATTTAATAATATATATAATATATATTTAATAATATATAAAATATATATTTAATAATATATATAATATATATTTAATGAAATATATAATATATATTTAATAAAATATATAACATATATTTAATAAAATATATAATATATATTTAATAAAATATATAGTATATATTTAATATATATATAATATAATACACCACAAAAAATAGTTGAAATAGCGATGCACATCCAGGGTTAAGAAATTTACCAAAAAGAGATCAATGATTCATAAATCACATGACAAGCATAAGAAACTACAAAAAATGTTTACTTCAAAGTGATTGATTTATGTTTTACCTGCGCTGAGTAGCCGAATAATGTTGGAGCCCAACCCTTAGCCAAGCCACGAGCTCCTTCTTCTGCAACTGTGACCTTGAAGCCATGAATTAGGTTCTTATATTTCTTTTGGTCTACTTGGAGACGACACTTCACCAAATCCAGAGGAACAACGAAAGTATGTGTTGTGCCACATGATAAAATGCCACCAAGACCGCAGAGCATAAAGTATTTGCTGCTGCCGAATTCGCAAGAATCCGTCGTCACTGGCGGCTTTTCTGGAGAATGAACTGGCGTGGCTGCTGCTTGAATTTCACGCCCAATAACTGGACCAGCAGGGGGCTTGGCGACGTCACATTGAACCTTGGTGAAAGGTGTCCTAAAGGGCGAGTTCTTAGCAGTTTCCAACAATGATGAGAACATTTTATTGCTCTTCTTTTATAAAATGGAGTTATCTGTAAAATAAATTGTGATGAAAAAGTCCTCTTTTCAAAGCTGTATGAAAATATAAATGTATGAGAATACACTCAGAAAAAGTTACATAATGGACTTCTATTATACTGACTCATGTAACTTTTTTACAGGCTTTAAATGTATTTCTACAATAATGAAGATTATGTAGCTATTTAATTATATTTACAATTTATTAAAATTAAATACATTACGCAACACAAAAAATTAACTTACAGAAAAGAACACCAACCACAGACACGAGAACAAGAATTCGAAGAAAAAAATTATTTTCTGCCGAAGCAGCTATTTCTCAGGGATGGGAAATTGGATGTATACCAGCGATGCTGAATGTACTGCATTTTTACCATGGTATCATGGTAGAATTATAAGGTAAATCCGACATGGAGAGGAATGGAGTAGAAAGCAGAATTAAGCGAGATAGATTTCCAAATCAGCTGTTCATCGCGAATTTCTTAATGCTCACGTTTCGCAGTTGTTTTTAGGTTAAAACTGTTACAGGTTTTTTTTTGCAATTTTAAGACTTCTTTCACATTTTATAGTTTTTATTACACTTTTTTTATAGTATCTTCACTCAAATTAGCACAAATTTAACACCCGCGACCGCAGTGTTCACAAGTTGAAAACATAAAATATTTTCTTCATTTGCAATTTCTACGAAATTCGTCGTTTTAACATATATCTTCCTTCTCATTATCCACTCTTCGTTGACGCGTGAGAGCACTCAGCGAAGCGGCCCTACCTTATCATTGTATCATGCCATGGTATAATGATTTACAAGGTAGGAGTGACAGTTCTGTTGGCGATTTGAAGCTGTCAAAAATACATTGAAAAAGAGAAAACGAAGAAGCAGCAAAAAAGATGAAAAGTTACACTTTGTATTGATTTGACAACTCCCGATCGCCGCTCGTGAGAAAAAAGGTAGTTGTCAAGGCTACCTTGTAAATTATTGTATCATGCATTTGTACCATGATACAATTATAAGGTAAGCTCACATTTAAATGGCTGCTCAAACAACAAGTTTTGCAACAACAAAGCTGTGAGAACGCTAAACGTCAAATGGTAAAGGCAACAACAACAATAAGAAAACTAAAATTCGACCAGCCGATTTTGACATACATCTTCCTTTTTACTCCAACTTGAGCCTACCTTATGATTCTGCCATGCATTTGTACTAATTGGTGTGTTTCCGTACTCTACACTGTGTAAGATTTGTGTAAGTTCAAACTGAGAGAGTAAAAATGAAATGTGAGAATAGTTGCAAGAGTACGGAAATAGCTTCTAGTAAGTTTCAAACACAAAACAGCTCATTTTGCCTGCAGACGTGTCAAACGTAAATTGCGCCAATTAAAATTATCGTCAATTTGTTTGTGAAGTTGATGCTTGTTCTTCTTGATGCTTGTTCTTACTTTACTCGAAGTCTTGAGTTCTAGCACTCTCTGTGCACTATGTGTCCTCGAGAGAGCGGTCTTATGCTTGGTCTTCTTCTCCAATTTTAAGCGCAGAAAGTACGGAAACAGAAAATTGTGTCCCACAAGTTACACAGTGTTAGTACGGAAACACACCTAAAATAATACTATTTGGTCCTGTTTAATTGATTAAATTGTATGTCGACATAAAACTGACATAATGAAAACCAGGCTTTAGTTTTAAAGTGCCGTGTTAGACATGCCGATATGACAACGATTTCTCTCCCGATTTTCTGTTTGTTGACGCAGGAGCCGGAGAGAAGGCGAAACTTAAAATCGTTCGATTTATCGTTCTTATTTTTACACTCACATGAAAAAATAGTGAAACAGCTAGCAAACATCATTCGGCAAAATTGTCGTGTCCATGGTTGAATTATAAGGTTGTCGCAAGGGAGAGAGCAAGTGCCCATAATTGCCAAATCGAAGTTGACATCTCATAACCCCAACTCACACGATGATTGCCAATCAAACAATCTACTCGTTTTGTTGCTTTCAATAGAAATCTGTCAAAAACACTGAGAGCGAGAGCGGATGAACACAGATTGCAGCAATCATATTTGTTAATTTTTGGATTGGCAGAGTTTATACGTCATTCAAATTTCAAATTGAATGTAGAATATCGCATTTTTTGTTCTCTTTTACTCTCTTCGAGATATTTGATTGAATAGTTGCTCACACGTGATTTTTTGATTGAATGGCCGATGCCGATTGGCACTGTTTAAACGTCATTCAAAATGAAGGATCATTCAAAATTTGTTGTTGTTTTCCCAGCGAAAAAAAATATGAACTCTCTGCGAGAACGGAAATGAACTTTCAACACTTCATCGCATCAATCAAAATTTTGATGGAGTTCAAGACCTGCATCAATCAATCACAGTGTTGCATAATCAACTTTTCTGGTACTTACAACAACACTTTTAGTCGGCATCGGCCATTCAATCAAAAAATCACGTGTGAGCAGCTATTCAATCAAATATCTTGAAGAGAGTAAAAGAGAACCAAAAATGCGATATTCTTCATTCAATTTGAATGACGTATAAGCTCTGCCATTGAAAGTGTTGTTGTAAGTACCAGAAAAGTTTATTATGCAACCCTGTGATTGATTGATGCAGGTCTTGAGCTCCATCAAAAATATGATTGATGCGATGAAGTGTTGAAAGTTAATTTCCGCTCTCGCAGAGAGTTCATTTTTTTTTCGCTGGGAAAACAACAACAAATATTGAATGATCCTTCAACTTGAATGACGTGTAAACAGTGCCATTGCTGTACATGGCAGCAATCAGAAATCTGAACAGTGTTGCTGGGTGGCGAAATAAAATATCTGTTGAGTTTAAGTACCTAAAAAGTACTTTTGCTGAAGAAACGTTGTACTTTTTACAATGGCATAATAGAAAAAACGTTGCATGAAACCCTTACTCTTATCAAGTGAATTAATAGGAGTGTTTCCATTTCGAGTAAAAGTCGAGTAAAGTTGAACGTGAGAGAGTAAAATGAAATTTGTGAATAGTGCCAAAAGTACGGAAACGACTTCTAGCTAGTAGGTGTTCACACATCAGTCAAATGATTGAAGTATATCGCGATTTTTTACTCTCTTTAACTCTCTCTGAAAAGTTTGATTTACGCTTGCTCACACACGATTTTTTTGATTGAAGCTCCGACGCAGGCATTTGTTACTTTTCTGCTACCTACTATTTTGTAAATTCATATCGTGCTGTGTGCATCACTTTATTTGGGTGTTTCTTTTATTAAGTTATTTTGTGTGCATAAAAATTTTACAAAATGGAAAACAATAGCGGAAATATAGTTGATCTTTAAGGATTAAAATTAATCGCATTAGGAAAACAATACGCCAGAAATTATACCTATTTGAATGACCATCGGATACAAGTCATAAAAAAAGAACAATATAATTAATGAAATTATGGCCTCTTTTTCTCTTCAAAAAACTACCTTTGTTTCCAGTTAACTACTTTTCTTTATATAATTGCCTACTAAAAAGCAGTCAAGTAAAATAATGCAACCTTTTGACTGATTGATGCAGGTCTGGAGCTTAATCAAAAGTTTGACTGACGAGAGAAGATTTTGGAGTTAATTTTCGCTATCTCAGAGCGAAGTTAATTTTTTTTACATAGGAAAGTAACAACAAATTTTGATTGATTCAATCATTTGACTGACGTATCAACATCTCCCTAGTTTCAAGCACGAAAACAGCTGATTGCCTATCAAATGTAAACAGCGCCAATTTCAACTTTTTACAAACGCAAACGACGGCAATTTTAACTTGATTTTTACAGGCCGGCTACACAGGCCAGTGACAGTGAAAGTGCGAAAGAATACGTGTACTGTTCGAATGATTCGAAGAATTTCGAACTTTCATGCTTTTATGCAAGAGGTGCTACACATGCTAGTGAAAGTTCATTAAAAAAATGTTATCATATGTGAAGGTTCTCGCTGTTATTGAATCAATTTAATTTAATAATTTGTTTTTGAGTTAATTTTTTTTCATTGTATATTTTTTTTGTATATGTTTTGTAATAAAATTGTATATTTTTCACTTTTATTCACTTTTATTTGCAACTTTTCACATTTGTTTCATTTGCTTTGTAAATGTAAACAAGTTATATGTGTTGCTTCCTGTACGAAATCGAGGAAAACCCGAAATAAAGTACGATTCGGGGGTAAACCCGAAATGAATCCACCAAAAGTAATTAAAAACAACACTGATATCCCCCTTTTTGACATACACTAGCCGCTGCTGTCAAAATCCACTGGCTCTGAAATTTCGTTGCTAGTAGTGAGTGGCTTGGTAAAAAAGTGTGAATGTATTGAAGTTTTCGAACTACAGGGCCAGTATACTAGCCTGTGTAGCATGCCTGTTATATTGATATATATGTATTGATATTTATTGATATTTAACAATCTGTAAATTTGTTTTTTATCGCACAACATAACCATACAACAAACGACAATTTGACATTTGTTTGTTCTTTTTGGTGCTTATTCTTCTTGATGCTTGTTCTTGTGTAGCTGGAACAAATTTCTTCTACCACACTTCGAGCCACTTACGAGCTCGAGAGAGCGGTTTTATGCTTGTTTTTGTAGCTAGAAAATGTACGGAAACACGTTCTAGCACATTGCAAGCTACTACAATCGAGTACGGAAACAGACCTAATGAAGTAAACAAAGAAAAAAGTGTGCAAGAAAGTGTGTTTTTGAACAAGAGATAGGTTAGCATTAATATTAAGTTGTAATACTTATAATTTTAATTTTAAATATATTTATATGTCATACATTTTTTTTTCAGATACGATAATTATGGCAGCTTACTCAAGAGTTGAAGGGATGTTGTTGACTTCTTTGATGGAGCAAAGCGCGAGCTGTGGGATATGCGCGACTGCAGCTACCAGAATAGAAGCAAGAGCCGAGCGCTCTAAGTTCAATTTCAACACTTTTATGCATGTTTACATAGTACCTGAGTTTTTTCGAACATCCAAGATTTAGATAATGGTATGCAGTAACGAGCTATTTCACAGCTAGATGGCGTTGCGGACCTATGCAAATCGTGGTCTTATTTTGTGTTGTGTAATAGTGTAATAGTGTAATAGTGTAAAGAGAAGAAAAAAATATGAGTCTTATATATAAAAGCTAGACTTAAGCTTTCTTAAAGTGATGGCTAAAAAGCCGATCTTTAATCCTATATTTCAAAAGCTGGAGTTAAAGCTTATTAATTTGATGGCTAAGAAGCCGATCTTACTATTAAATGAAAAATTTCACGCTTTGATGTGCGTTGATCCATTCTTTTTTCTAATTAATATAAAACAATTGCTATTTATAATAAAAGAAACAGTATTTTTATTTTAATGAAATTTATTTTTTCCCCGTATTCATCAAAACTCTACCCAATTATTAAGTCAGTGTATTTACTTGGTAAACCTTTTAATTTTGGTAAATTTGACAAAATTTATCTTGATAAATAAGAAAATTTAATTTAAATGCAATAAATGAAAATAATTTCAGCAAGTTCAAAAACCTGGTCTTGAAGCAAAATAAAGTCGTTGGCTTGCAGTGAAATTTAATACTTGCATTAATTCACGGGAGAATCAATGCATTGCTGAACAAATGAAAAAAAAGATATAGCTTAGCTGTTGAGTTGGAGATAGTTGCAGTGGTCGAAATGGTTATAGAGCGTAATAAAAATTCGATTTGCATTACGATGTTAAATTAATTTTTTTCACAGTAAATCGATGTCTAAATGGCATTTGGATGTTGGAATAAACGTAGGTTCTATGAAAATAAGCGCAAATATTTTTTTAATGTTAATTTTGAAGTGTCTAGAAAAGACTTAAAACTTTTTTATGAATTGAAAGAAATCATTTAAGACTGTAAAGTATTACAAAGCATTGAAGAATAACTTTTGTTTAACTTTTGTTGTTTACTGTATATATTTTTGAAATGCTTTAAAATTAGTATTAAGTGTGTTTTTTTCGTCATTGAAGGCTGTTTGTTATCATAATTTAATTTAATTAAACATAATAAATGTCTTAATAATAAAATAACAATTTAAAGCGACCATGATAAAGCAATCATGTTAAATTAATACCAAATGTTTTTATAGTACGAAATAGAGTGGAGGAGAAAAAGTACTGTAATTCAAAGAAATGCGAAACGCAGATTGGCGTGTCGTGTGAGCTACCAACAATCTACCACTCTTTTCTCAGTACAGATCGTATTCTTTTCTCAGTACCCATAATTGTCAAAACCAGCCAATTTTGCGAATGACTACGAAAGATTAACGGATGATAATAGAGAACACTTGCAGATTTTCTATGAGCTGTCAACTTCGATTTGAGAACGATGGGTACTCGCTCTCTTCCTTGCGACAACCTTATAAATCAACTTTGCAATCTACCAACATCAAAATTTAAAAGAGGGCTAGAAAAGTTCATTGATTAAAAATCAAAAAATCCCGTGTGAGTTGGCCAATAGAAAATCCGCAAACGTTCTTTTTTTTCAACCATTCTTCTTTCGTATTCATTCGCAACATTATAATTGAACCAAGGTTGATTTATAAGGTTGTCGCAAGGGAGAGAGCGAGTACCCATAAATGCCAAATCGAAGTTGACAGCTCATAGAAAATCTGCAAGTGCTCTCTATTATCATCCGTTTTTCTTTCGTAGTCATTCGCAAAATTGGCTGGTTTTGACAATTATGGGTACTCAGAAGAGAGTGCGATCAACCCTGCGACAACCTTATAAATCAACCTTGAATTGAACTATTCATTATAATTGAACCAGGGTCCTGTCTACGAGCAATGGACGACGAAACAGAGAAACAAAAGAAAAGATAATAAAATCGGTGAAAGAATATCGGTATGTCTAACGTGGGACTAAGTAATCTTGTCAGCCGATTCTTTTCTTGATGCTTTAAAGATTTTATTATTACGATGATATGACGTCACAAGAAAAATTAATATTTTTTAATAATATGCTTTTCAAAAACATACAAAAATTTTTAAATCATTATTTTTAACCGTTATTTTGTAATCCTTTCATAAAGCACAACTCAATTTTTCAGAAAAAAATGGATACAAGTCTCTTTAATGAATTGGCCATTGGAATGAAATGCAATTTAGTTTAAATAAATGAAGCATATCGCACACTAAATACAAAACAGCACAGCTCAAAATTTACAAAATTTCACTTTTTGATGTAAAACTATTCGTAATGATCATATACTTTGACTGTAACATATCAATTACATTTTGTGCACATCTTCTTTCTCTATAGTTTTAAAAAATAAGTTTTGTCTCATTGTGTTGTATAGAGTTCCTTCAAAAATAAAATTATTTTTTTTTAATAAACTTAAAATTATGGTCAGTTATGAGAGCAGCCAAAAATTGTTTTGTCACTCCGCCGAAGTGTTCTGCTAAAAGAGTTCGCAAGAAATGATGTCGCCCCACAGGTTGGATCGATCGAAAGCTCAATAAGATTGCCCCGCTAGATCTTCATCCGACTTTGTCGTCCAACATGTTGGACCATGCGAAAGCGCTTATTGACTCTGCAAAATTGTACATCACTATATTTCTGTGAATCAAGTAATAAGAATAGGCACATTATTTTCTTGGGTAATTTTAATAAAATAATAAATAAAATAATAATCAATTAATTAAGTAAGTAATCAAATATGGCGGATGCTGCGGCAAGACAACTGCAATATGAGTACAAAGCGGTAAGTAATGCATTAAAATATACTATGTAATTATATATTCATAATATTCAGCGATTCACTTGCATTTATAGAACTCAAATCTTGTGCTGCAAGCAGATGTTCGTTTGATAGAACGCCCACGTCGGGATGAAGCAACCGGCGAAGTTGTTTCTTTAGTTGGAAAATTAGAAGGCACTCGAATGGGTGATAGGTACCAACGTACGAAACCCGAGAAAACTGAGGAAAGAAAAGCCAAGTAAATGTAATGTTAAAAAAATTAAAAGAGATCACCAACATTATTTTAACTTAGGCGTCAGAAGCGCGATGAGGCGCAGTATGATTTTGAACGAATGAAGGGAGCTACACTGCTATCAGAGGGTGTTGATGAAATGGTGGGCATCGTGTACAGACCAAAAACACAGGAGACTCGTCAGACTTACGAAGTACTTCTCAGCTTTATTCAGGAAGCGCTAGGCGATCAACCAAGAGACATTCTCTGCGGAGCGGCGGATGAAATTCTTGCAGTTCTAAAGAACGACAAACTTAAGGATCGCGAAAGGAAACGTGAGACTGACAGCTTGTTGGGTGCAGTTACAGATGAAAGGTATGACCACGTTCTCGTATCTCGCCCATATATAAATAATATTAAATTCAGGTTTGCACTTTTGGTGAACTTGGGAAAAAAAATAACTGACTTTGGCTCAGATGCTGTGAATGCGCTTAGTTTAACAACAAATGAGGAACAAATTGATGAAACGTATGGAATCAATGTTCAATTCGAAGAATCTGAAGAAGAGAGCGACAACGACATGTACGGCGAGATCCGTGATGAGGACGGTCAGGAGGAAGGTGAAGAGGCCCGTATAGATCATACACTTCACGCTGAAAATGTGAGCTATTTAAGTAATTCTTATGCAATCCTAATATATAAAAGGCAAACAATGCTCTGCACGCAATATCGCGCCAGAAAGTAAAAAATGTTCAGCCTGAAAGTATGCGCAGAAAAGTATGTGCATACTTTCAGGCAGCGTTTAAAAACGCAGTTTTTTTCAAGAATCCTGCAACTGCTTTAACTTGAGCTTATAGTCCGGGAGCCAGCAATCCTAAAAGTGCAGTTACACGGATTTCAAAATTTTTTGTATGAAAAGAGTAAATATCAATACGAACAAAATAAGCCCGGTATGACGGGGTCTATCCAGGACCAGTATTTTTTTAAGGATTTTATTATTAACAAACAGTAAAAATTTGCACTTATCGTGGAAATTAATTTTAACCAGCGCATTTTATAGTAAATTTGATGTGCTTTTAGAAAAAAATGGTATGACAGCTTCCATTGTGGCGAAAAATTTTACCACTGATATGATTTTAAAATAGGTATGACAGACTTTTTCGCCACAATGGAAACCCGTCGTAGGATGGGGTTTTATACTTGTATCTTGAAAATTCTAATAATATCTTATAAATTCTTTTCAGCTTCTGCCTGAGGAAACAAACAGTGTTAAAAAGGAAAAAGGACTCCATCCTTTAGACATTGATGCCTATTGGCTACAGCGTTGTCTTAGCAAATATTACAACGATGCTATGGTGTCCCAAAGTAAAGCTGCAGACGTCCTAAGGATTTTAAAAGATGCCTCGGATAATCGAGATTGTGAAAATCAATTGGTTTTACTTCTTGGTTATGATAGTTTTGAGTTTATAAAGCAATTAAAAAATAATCGTCAAATGATTTTATATTGCACTATGTTGGCCTCGGCACAAACTGAAAGTGAGCGTCAGAGAATAAGAGAGAAAATGAGGAATGATAATCAGCTATCAAAAATCCTACGACAACTCGATACTGGAAAGAGTGAAGAAGACGATAATGAGCAATCTTTACGTTCCAACAAAAGAGGCAAGGAAGAAAATAATGAGAGTAGACAGGGCGAGACCGGGCTAGTCGCTGGCATACGGCAATTAGTGGAGTTGGAAGAATTAACATTCACGCAAGGGTCCCATTTTATGGCAAATAAACGTTGCCAACTTCCAGACGGATCATTTCGAAAGCAACGCAAAGGCTACGAAGAAGTTCACGTACCCGCTCTGAAAGCTGTTCCATTTGAAGATAAAGAAGAACTGCAACCAATTGACAAACTACCTAAATATGTGCAACCAGTCTTCGACGGTTTTAAAACGTTGAACAGAATTCAAAGTAGGCTATGGAAGGCAGCTCTAGAGGGAGATGATAACATGTTATTGTGTGCTCCAACTGGTGCTGGAAAAACAAATGTAGCACTGCTTACAATGATGAGAGAAATAGGCAAACACATAAACGAAGATGGAACAATCAATTCTGACGACTTTAAGATAATTTACGTTGCTCCCATGAAATCTTTAGTACAGGAAATGGTCGGCAATTTTGGTCGTCGTCTGGCCTGCTATAACCTTACAGTGTCAGAGTTGACTGGAGATCATCAACTTACTCGAGAACAGATTGCAGCGACTCAGGTGATTGTGTGCACTCCTGAGAAGTGGGACATAATCACACGAAAAGGGGGAGAAAAAACATTCACAACCCTCGTTCGTTTAGTTATAATTGATGAGATTCATTTACTTCACGACGAGCGTGGTCCGGTATTGGAAGCATTGGTTGCTAGAACTATCAGAAATATTGAAGCAACTCAGGAAGAAGTTCGCCTAGTTGGACTTTCAGCTACATTGCCAAATTATCAGGACGTGGCAACATTTTTAAGAGTAAAACCCGATAGAGGGCTTTTCTATTTTGATAACAGCTTTCGACCTGTTGCCTTAGAACAGCAGTATATTGGAGTAACCGAAAAAAAAGCTCTCAAACGCTTTCAAGTTATGAATGAAATTGTTTATGAAAAAACAATGGAACATGCTGGACACAATCAAGTCCTTGTATTTGTTCACTCTCGTAAGGAAACAGGGAAAACTGCTCGCGCAGTCCGTGATATGTGTCTAGAAAAGGATACATTAGGAAATTTTTTGCGAGAGGGTTCTGCTAGTATGGAAGTCTTACGTACGGAAGCAGAACAAGTTAAAAATACTGAACTTAAGGAACTTCTACCCTATGGATTTGCCATCCATCATGCTGGCATGACTCGTGTCGACAGGACGCTTGTAGAAGATCTGTTTGCGGACCGACACATTCAAGTCTTAGTGTCTACTGCTACCTTAGCTTGGGGTGTGAATCTGCCTGCACACACTGTTATCATTAAAGGAACTCAAGTGTACAATCCGGAGAAAGGTCGATGGGTGGAGCTAAGTGCTTTGGATGTGCTACAAATGCTTGGGCGCGCAGGCCGTCCACAATACGACACGAAAGGTGAAGGTATACTCATCACAAACCACAGCGAATTGCAATTTTATTTATCACTGTTGAACCAACAATTACCCATCGAATCACAATTTATATCTAAAATGCCGGATATGCTTAATGCAGAAATAGTTCTTGGAACTGTACAGAATTTAAAGGATGCTGTCAATTGGCTGGGCTATACCTATTTGTATATACGTATGTTGCGCAATCCAACTCTTTATGGTGTTTCACACGACAAATCAAAAGAAGATCCACTATTGGAGCAACACCGAGCTGACTTGGTTCATACTGCTGCTTTGCACTTGGATCGCAGTGGCCTCATAAAATACGATCGTAAGAGTGGAAACTTCCAAGTGACTGAACTGGGACGCATAGCCTCCCATTATTACTGCACCCATGAAACAATGATGACCTATAATCAGCTGCTAAAACCAACTTTAAGCGAAATTGAGCTGTTTCGAGTTTTCTCTCTTTCATCCGAGTTCAAACACATTGCAGTTCGTGAAGAAGAAAAACTCGAACTGCAGAAACTTATGGAAAGAGTTCCCATTCCAATCAAAGAATCAATGGAAGAGAGTAGCGCCAAAGTGAATGTTCTCCTTCAGGCCTACATCTCACAATTGAAACTTGAAGGTTTTGCCCTCATGTCTGACATGGTGTTCATTACTCAATCTGCTTCCCGTTTAATGCGATCAATTTATGAGATTGTTTTGCATCGAGGTTGGGCTCAGTTGTCTGACAAAACCTTAACGCTTTGTAAAATGATTGATCGCCGTATGTGGCAATCTATGACCCCGTTGCGTCAGTTTAAAAAAATGCCTGACGAAATTGCCAAAAAACTTGAGAAAAAAAATTTCCCTTGGGAACGCTTATACGACTTGGAGCCTAATGAGATTGGAGAACTTATAAGAGTCCCAAAACTAGGCAAAACCATACACAAGTTTGTGCATCAGTTTCCAAAGCTTGAACTTTCGACACACATTCAACCAATAACACGTTCAACATTACGTGTAGAATTGACTGTTACACCAGATTTTCAATGGGATGAGAAAGTTCATGGGCAATCTGAAGGTTTTTGGATATTAATTGAAGATGTGGACTCTGAAATAATTCTACATCATGAGTTTTTCCTCCTCAAGGAAAAGTACTCCGCGGACGAGCACTCTATTAAATTCTTTGTGCCGGTCTTCGAACCAATTCCGCCTCAGTACTTTCTACGTATTGTATCGGATCGCTGGATAGGTTCTGAAACGCAGTTGCCTGTGTCCTTTAGGCATCTTATATTGCCTGAAAAAAATGTACCACCCACAGAATTGCTAGACTTACAACCACTTCCCATAACAGCACTACGAAAGCCAAGCTTTGAAGCGTTTTATATAGAGCGATTTCCACAATTCAACCCCATACAAACACAAGTTTTTAATGCGGTCTATAATAGTGATGATAACGTGTTTATTGGAGCTCCGACTGGCTCTGGAAAAATAACAATAGCCGAGTTTGCTATAATGCGACTTTTTACGCAGAATCCTGATGGTCGTTGTGTTTATCTAGTGGCAAAAGAAGCACTTGCCGATTTAGTTTTCGCAGATTGGCATTCAAAGTTCGGTGGCCTTCCGTTAAAAGTTGTAAAATTGACAGGAGAAACAGGCACAGATTTAAAGCTGTTAGCAAAAGGTCAAGTTATTGTTACAACTGCCGATAAGTGGGATGTTCTTTCAAGACGCTGGAAGCAACGCAAAAATGTACAAAATGTGCACCTCTTCATTGTCGACGAACTTCAATTGGTAGGTGGCGAAGATGGCCCAGTCTTGGAGGTTGTTTGCTCTCGTATGCGGTATATTTCATCACAAATTGAGAAACAAATTCGTATTGTTGCACTATCTACTGCATTGTCTGATGCTAGAGATGTTGCGCAGTGGTTGGGTTGCAATGCAAATGCTACGTTCAATTTTCATCCATGCGTTCGTCCCATTCCCTTAGAACTTCACATTCAAGGTTATAACGTTACACACAATGCAACACGTATAACATCCATGTCGAAGCCCGTTTACAACGCTATCATAAAATACAGTCCTCATAAACCGATCATAGTCTTTGTTTCATCCCGCAAGCAAGCTCGCCTCACAGCCATTGATATTTTGACATTTAGTGCTGCTGAAATGCAGCCAAATAGATTCTTTCACGCAGAAGAAGAAGACATCAAACCTTTCCTTGATCGCATGACTGACAAAACCCTTAAGGAGACGCTTTCTCAAGGGGTAGCATACATACATGAAGGACTGACTGCCTCAGATCATCGCTTGGTGGAACAACTCTTTGACTCTGGCGCTGTTCAAGTGGCTGTTGTGACTCGTGACCTCTGCTGGGGCATGAATATATCCGCACACTTAATAATAATAATGGACACTCAGTTCTATAATGGAAAGAACCACTCATATGAGGATTACCCAATTACTGATGTACTACAAATGATCGGTCGTGCCAATCGTCCAGTAGAAGATGCCGATGCCAAATGCGTTCTTATGTGCCAGTCATCGAAGAAAGATTTCTTTATCAAATTTCTTAATGAACCTCTGCCAATCGAAAGTCATTTAGACCATCGCCTACATGACCATTTTAACGCCGAAGTAGTTACCAAAACTATTGAAAATAAGCAGGATGCTGTCGACTACTTGACTTGGACATTTTTGTATCGACGTTTAACTCAAAATCCCAACTATTATAACTTACAAGGAGTTACACATCGACATTTGTCAGATCACTTGTCGGAACTAGTTGAAAATACATTGTCAGACTTGGAACAATCCAAATGTATAAGTATTGAGGATGATATGGATACCTTGCCACTAAATTTGGGCATGATTGCGGCTTATTACTACATTAACTATACAACGATTGGTACGTTCTTTTGGTTCGCTGTATGATTCATTCATTTTTATTATTTTTTCTTTTTTTTTGTATTCAGAACTCTTCAGCTTGTCTTTGAATAGTAAAACCAAAATACGAGGATTATTAGAGATTATTTCTTCAGCTGCAGAATATGAAGATATTGTTGTCCGACATCATGAGGAAAACATTCTTCGTTCATTGTCTCAACGATTGCCAAATAAATTAACTGGACCAAATGATTCTGCTCCTAAGTAAGATATTGGAAGTCAAGTTAAAACTGTTAACTCTTTTCACTTGCAGGTTTAATGACCCTCACGTCAAAACGAATTGCTTGCTACAAGCACATTTGTCTCGACTACAGCTGGGACCAGAGTTACAAGGTGATACCGAGTTAATCTTAGGAAAAGCCATTCGTTTGATACAAGCCTGTGTTGATGTCCTAAGTTCTAATGGTTGGTTGTCACCAGCCGTGGCTGCAATGGAGTTGGCTCAAATGGTTACCCAATCCATGTGGAGCAAAGACTCATATTTAAAGCAGCTTCCTCATTTCAATGCGGATATAATTAAGCGATGTTCAGAGAAGGTAAATACTTATTCATTAAATATCTCCAGATACACTGCGCTAAAAACTATCAGATCAATTTATAAAAGGCAATAGTACGTGAAAATGAATTTTGAAGAGTTTTTAAACCCGATACTTCGTTTTCATCAAGAAATTATGAAAAAAAAAATAAATTCAATAAGTTCTTTAAGTATATTTTTACCGTTTCAAACGAATCAGGTCGGATTATTTATCCTATCGAATATCGAAAATTTCAGATTTCATTGAGTTTGTTGGCACCGGACTAAGTTATTCGGTAATTCCAAGTCCAGAATCAGGTTCTTCACTAAGCTTTGCATCAAAAATAGATGGTTTGTATAAAAAAACCGGCTAAAATTGTTTCATTCACAACCATCGCTTATACTGCCGGGGGTCACGCAGGATCTCAAATTCTTTAGCATTATACCCAGTCTAATACACGTGTATACTATAATAGAAATCTTTTTATTCACTAGCCATGGCGGCTGTGATAGATAGGTGCTTTCACTCCAATATTCTTCACAATTTTACCTTTCAAAATATAGAAAAAAAATCAAATCCTCGAAAAATTTTTACCAGAACCTCGCTTAAGGTTGTTCTAGACTAGAAGTCTAGAGGAAAATTTTTGGCGGTTTTTAAACATCAATAAAAAAATATCCATGTTCTTAATATATGTTTATTAATATTTCAATAATACACAAGGAAATTAAAAACAAAATTAAAAATTGAAAAAATTACAGGCTCGTTAGAGTTCTTTTGGTCTTTTGCAAAATTTTTAATTTTTAAAAATATTAAAAAATAAAATTCTTACATAACACTAGTCATAGTTCATAGAGGGCTATATAAAAAGAGCGTCACTAAAATAGTTATAACTCCTTTAATTCTTCGAGGATATATTCTTCGAAAATATGCAATACTGAATAAATAGAATACTGCCTTAAGTTAACCGCTTTTACGGATAGTCAGTTATATGTCGCATCAAGTAGAGTTCGATCTTTGGATAGATTGACATTTATGATTCTAAACATAGCGAACAAGGTTTTTTAGTGAATTATAAAAGAGTATTTACGAAAAATATTGTGTATACTGAACTTTTTAGTCGTTAATTTATTTCCTTACAATGTAATTATAATTCAACCTAATGAATTTTATATGCAGACTTGATTTTTGTGACTGACACCCTTATGCTTCCTTTTTGCCCGATTTTCACTCTTTTCCTAATAGCGTCAAGGTAAAAATTTGCTTACAAATATCTGTGGCAATAAACAATAATCGCTTAAGTAGACTTAAGACAGGACTGAGTTATTGATATAGCTGTGTTCTATATATATTTCTATATATTTCTATATATTTTTATGTACACACAAAATCGGACGCTTGTTGCGTTATCCTAGCATAAGTTATGACAAAAACTAAAGAAGCATTCATAGAACTTGATTGAAAACTTTGAAGTAAGATTTATCGAAAAATTGATATCAGATGATTTAATTTTACAATTAAATAACCGGAAAAAACTTGAATTTCGTTACTTTACAGACACAGTTGAATTTTGACCACAGGTGGTATTAGTATGGCGCTGTGAAATAACTCCCAAATGAAATAAGTAGTAAAAAAAATATTAAATAAATCTCAATAGCTTTCCATACATTTTTTTCGTAATGAAATTACACCTATATTCCATTTTACACGATAGATATGTTCCTGAGAAATTCGTGTAAAGCGAAAATGAAATTTTTGTATGAAAAACCGTATGAACCGTATGAAAAAGCGAAAAATCCATAATTTTGCTTATGCATTTATTTATTGAACGTAAATTTGGGGGAAAATATTAAGTAAATCATAAAAATAATAGTTTAATTACAAGAAATATAAAACATAAATTCATATAAAACATTAAGGCTATTCACAGTTTAAACTTATATTAACAAAGCGTATTTATAGCATTTGTTATTTTTCAAACTGTGATGATTTCAATGATTTTGTAACGCTGTTATATATTCTGTAGATAGGGCATAAAATACGAGACACAAAAAACACGTCCAAGAGCTACTTTTATTTACACGTGTTTGTGTTTGCATGCAAAACAACAACAAAGAAAAATACGCTTACGTAAGTTGGCGTAAAAATAACAAATCGTAAATTGAACAGGCCTGCGTATTTAAACTGTGAATAGCATAATTGAATAAACGTTAATACATGTATATGTACTACAAACATACATATCGTTACCTTAATATAGAAAGGCCCTAACTCAATTTTTTTTTACATTATAGGAGAAGAAAAAAACTTCATAAAAAACAAAGTTTAGCAATTTCTACAGTAAAAAGAATTGTAACATCGCTACATCACTTATAGTTTTTAATAAAAAAATTTGTTTACAAAAAATTCGAAACTACAGAACTTCATTTTTTATTACGTTTTCTCCTTCTCCTATTAACTTAGGGCCTTTTGAGATAGGGCCTTTCTATATTAAGGTAGCGATATGTGCAACTTAAAAGATACTTATTTCATAAAAATTAAAAATATACAAAGTATCAACAGAAAAAATTAGAGCAAAATGATTATCAGTAAGACTCAAATATTCAGATTGCTTTATTGCTGTCACTGTCGCTTGTAACTATCATATTGTTTTTTTTAGTGGTAAAAATACACGCATTGATACATGCATATATAAGTTTTACTAGATGTACCAGATGAATACATTTATATTTAGTTGAAATAATTAAGTGCTTGTAAGTTTAAAATGCTCATTTATTTTTATTATTGAAATTTTTGTTTTTTTATCTTTGAACTAATAGCCATGTAAGATCGAAAACGTGCTAAACGAGTACCGTGTAAAACGGGGGAGTACACCTACTTCCAAAGCGTTGAGACTTATTCCATAAGTTTTGGGGCTTATTTCGTTATTTTTTTTAAGTTAATTGATAATGAAATAACTCCTAATGTTTATTTTTGGAGTTATTTTATTTTCGTTTGGTAATTGGGGGTTATTTCACTTTTTTTGGGTTATATTATTTATAAAACATTAGTTTTTGCATTTATCGTATTATTGCAATGGCTTTTTATTGTTGTTATCTAACTGAAATGAAAGTAGTTTGAATAAGTACCTATTATACATTTGTTTCGAATGAAAAAAAATTGTGTATTAAATTTTTTTCATTATCCGAAAAATTTTTTCTTATTTATTTTATTTTTCATTTGGGAGTTATTTCAAAGCGCCTACTAGTAATCTGAAACAAAGTTATCGGAAAATTGCTCAGCTTAATTCTAATAGAACTTTGTTCTTCGCAAAAACGAAGATTTTTTAATAAAATTTTTCCAATTTATACTGATACTTATGAAACAGTAAAAAGTGTAATAATTGAATTTTTTCTCCAAAATGTTTTTTTAAAAAGTAAACACTAAGGGCCAGTTTTTCAGTACGAGTTTAAACTTTAATTAAATTAAACCGAGTTTAACTCACCAAAATTGGACGTTTGGTTGAATTAGATATTTTAGCATGCGTTGAATTTCAATTGACTTAAAATATCATACATAATCCGAGCTTAAACGCCCAATTTTAGTGAGATAAACTCGGTCTAATTTATCTAAAGTTTAAACTCGTACTGAAAAAGTGGCCTATGTGCTTAAAGCAAATTCAAAATTATTTTTACGACGAAGAAATTGCCGCTCATAAATCAATTTTTTAGATTTAAAAAAGTTATATACATAATGTAATGTATAATGATTTAAAGTTTTTGTTTACATTTAAAATTTGATTCTTAGAAAATTGAGACAGTATTTGATATCATGGAATTGGAGGACGAAGATCGTATTCGACTCTTGCAATTATCTGAAGAACAAATGGCTGATGTTGCACGTTTCTGCAATCGTTATCCTAACATTGAAATGAATTTTGAGGTTATTGATAAAGATCGAGTACATTCAGGATCAACAGTAAATGTAGTGGTTCATCTTGAACGCGAGGACGAAGTAACTGGACCTGTCATAGCACCGTTCTTCCCACAAGTAAGAAATCGGATTAATTACATTTCAATTCTTCAACTCTTATCTTATACAGAAACGAGAAGAAGGATGGTGGGTAGTTATTGGAGATCCAAAATCCAATTCTTTGCTTTCCATCAAACGTTTGACTCTTCAGCAAAAGGCTAAAGTGAAACTGGACTTTGTTGCACCAAGTCCTGGTCGCCACGAATATACACTGTACTATATGAGTGACTCCTATTTAGGCTGCGATCAAGAATATAAGTTCGCCATAGAAGTTGGAGATTTCCAATCAGAAAGTGAAAGCGAATCTGAATAGATTTAAAATTATAATACTTTCTTATATTATGTATTGTATTGTATTGTATTGAAAAAAAATAAACATTCTTATCTTAAATAAAAAATAATTTTTTTATAACTTTTTGAACGGATTGACACAATTTGATTAAATGTTTTCGTTCTGGAATATGTAATAGGTTTTAATTTAATATTAATAGGTAATTTTAAAGTATATAAAACTCGCGTTAAATGCACGCTTTATATTTTTTTTACATGTTTATCTTGAAAATTTGTATATTTTGGGGTTCGTTAGAGCTTGGTTTAATTTTTTTAAAAGGATTAGATTTTTTTTTGTGGCTGTTGGCAACCCTAATGGATTCAATTGTCATTTTTATAACTGTTATTATCAAATGTATTAAAATGTATACTATATGTATGTAACGTCTTTTGTCGCTCTTTTTATGTCTGGCATTATACGCGGTACGTACTCGGTACGTACTTTAATTCGAATCTTTTTATATTAATGTAATCTTGTATATTTGTAAATAAAGGATAACCTTAGGATACTCAAACAATTGCCTGTATCGATCATAACATAAGGAAAACGCTTAAACATCTGAGTCAAACGCAAGATGACTTCGACGTCGACTTCGTGGGAACAAGTGGTGGCGCAGCTCCTTGTGAGGCAACAGGAGACAGCAGAAAGACAGCAACAGCTCATGGAACATTTCATCAACGCAACTCAACCAGCAATCAACACAAATTCATCGTCGATCACCGGTGCCCAGCACATCAGGTACAGCAGCAGCTAACGGGGCTGAGAATTTAGTGGAAATGCTCGCAAAAAGTATACGCGAGTTTGTATACGATCCAGAGTAGAATCAAATTTTTTCAAAATGGTTCGCCAGGTATGAAGATGTTTTTCAAGTCGAAGCTGAGCAGCTCGATGATGCAGCAAAAGTGCGCCTACTGCTAAGAAAAATGTCAACAAGTGTTTTTGAAAAATATAGAGAAAGAGATGTTACCGAAAAAGCCGAGGGAAATAGTTTTCGACGACACAGTCGCTACGCTTTCAAAATTATTTGGACGTAAGGAGTCTCAGTTTTCAGTGCGGGTCAAGTGCATGCAACACATTCGTGATGAAAGTTCAGATATTGTCAGCTATGCGGCAATTGTCGATCGCATGTGTGAAAATTTCTCGATTGAAAAGTGCACAGCAAGGTTGATTTATAAGGTTGTCGCAAGGGAGAGAGCGAGTACCCATAATTGTCAAATCGAAGTTGACAGCTCATAGAAAATCTGCAAGTGCTCTCATTTATCATGCGTTTTTCTTTCGTAGTCATTCGCAAAATTGGCTGGCTTTGACAATTATGGGTACTGAGAAGAGAGTGCGATCAGCCCTGCGACATCCTTATAAATCAACCTTGGTGCACAGCAAACAATTTCAAGTGTCTGATGTTCATCAACTGTTTGCGGTCGCCGAATGACAGTGACGTTCGGGCAAGATTGCTAAATATGCTGGACACAGAAACTGAAGATTCCCCTCTAACAATTGATCATTTAATTGCAGAAATTCAACGTTTAAAAATTCTGAAAAGTGATGTTAAAATGGTGGAACACATCAGCAAAAATTCAAACGGTCGATGTTCACCCGAAGCCGAAAAACAAGTCAATCAAAATGGAGTTACCGAAGCGACCATGCTGGCAATGTGGTAGTATGCACTTCGTGCGCGATTGCGAGTTTACAAATCATAAATGCATTCAATGCGGTCTCATCGGTCATAAAGAAGGATTTTGTTCATGTTTTTCAACGCGAAATAAAGCTAAAACGTTTGACAATCAGGTTTTTAAAATGAAAAAATTTAAAAAAACGCGCTCAAGTACTTAAAGCGTATATGCAATGAGTTCTGTATCTCAAAATAGACGTTTTGTGTCATTAAAAATAAATAATACAATTTTAAAATTACAGCTCGACACCGGATCTGATATAACGATAATTTCAGAGAAAAATTGGATAAGAGTTGGACGTCCACCTCTCTCAGCACGAGCCACGAGATGCATCGCAAAACAAAATTAACATAATTGGCGAACTTACAGCAGCGGTGGAATTAAACAAAAAGTAAGCACAAGCAGTTATTACGGTGTTTACAATGCAACATCTAAATTTATTGGGTTCTGACCTAATGAAGCCATTTGATCTGTTTGAAGCTCCAATTACATCCTACACAACATGTCACAACGTACACGTGAGTAATAAAATTACAACCAGTAAATTGAAAATCATGTTTCCAAACGTGTTTCGACCCGAAATCGGACACTGCACAGCGTTTAAGGTCCACTTACAACTTAAACCAAATGCAACTTCAATATTTCGTCCAAAGAGGCCAGTAGCATACGCAAGGGAGCAAGGGAGCCAGTTGAAAATTAATTAAAAAAATTGGAAAATGAGGGAATCATTTCACCCATACAGTTTTCAAATTGAGCTGCCGCTATAGTAGTTGTTCGAAAAGCATCTGGTGCTCTACACTATGTGGAGATTACTCAACAGGGCTCAATGAGCAGCTCGAACCACACACATTTCCACTGCCACTGCCTGACGAAATATTTGTCAATTTTAATGGATGTTCATATTTTTCTATAATTGATGTGAATAACGCGTACATGCAAATCGAAGTTGACGAGAACACGAAGAAACTTTTAGTTATCAAAACGCACCGAGGTTTGTTTACATTCAATCGGCTTGCACCTGGAGTCAAGTCTGCCCCGGGCGCATTTCAGCAAGTAATGGAGTCAATTTTATCTGGTATTAATGGCATTTTTCTATATCTAGACGATGTTGTCATTGCGACACGCACGAATGATGCAAACATAAAAGCAATCGTAGAAGTTTTAAATCGTTTTAATACGTACAACATGACCGTCAATTTTGATAAATGGAAATTTTTCGAAACAACATGCATATATTTGGGTTTTCAAATAGATAAACACGGAATACGTCCAGATAAAAAGAAAATTGCAGCTATTTTAGAGCTACCGCCTCTAAGCGACATTAGCACGCTGAGAGCTTATTTAGGAGCAGTAAATTATTATGGAAAATTTATTTACGAAATGCGACAACTTCGTGCACCTCTAGATCAATTGCTAAAAAAAGAAGTGAAGTGGAACTGGTCTCCGCAATGCCAAAAAAGTTTTTTACGTTTTAAAGAGCTCATGTCTTCGAAGTTATTGTTGACTCATTACAACCCCAAGCTGCCAATCAAAGTCGCAGCAGATGCATCCAACGTTGGATTAGGAGCGTACATTTGTCACGTGTACCCGGACGACTCAGAGAAAGCAATTTATCATTGTTCTAGAGCACTAACACCTGCTGAGAAAAACTACTCGCAAATAGAGAAATAAGGCTTAGCTTTAGTGTTTGCAGTAAATTTAGTGTTTGCAAATCGACTTCAACGCTGGGCGCTGACACTTATGTCGTATGATTTTAATTTGGAATATGTGTCCACAAATCAATTTGGTGCACCAGATATTTTATCGCGTCTCATTAGCAACACAGCCAAGCCTAATAAAGAAACCGTCATCGCATGTATTCAACTGGAAGCAGAAATTAAACAAATCGCTGACGAAATTACACATGCACTCCCTGTCACATTCAAAATGATTCGGACAGCAACGCAAGCTGATCCAGTTTTACAAGACGTCATCAATCACCTCACTAATGGCAGGTGGCCAACGATCATTTCGGAAAATTTAAAAAATTTTTACGCAAGAAGAGAAGAATTAAGTGTGGTAAGCAATTGTTTGATGTCCAATGAACGCCTGGTGATTCCAAAGTGTTTTCGTAAAAGAATTCTAAAGGAGTTGCACAAGGGACACCAAGGTATCGAGAGAACCAAAGCTCTAGCGAGAAGCTACGTTTATTGGCCTTCAATCGACGAGGAAATTAAACAGTTTGTGCGTTCATGTGAGAAGTGCGCTTCAGTAGCCAAAACTTTACCGAAAACAACTTTATCTTCTTGGCCGAAATCGGATCATCCCATACAAAGAATTCATATCGATATAGCTGGTCCAATTCACAATTTGTACTACTTCGTTATAGTGGACTCGTACTCGAAATGGTCGCAAATATATGAAATTAAATCAATATCATCATCGACAATTATTGATTGCATGGTGGATTTCACATCACTTTTTGGAAATCCAGAATTAATTGTGATAACGGCACGCAATTTACAAGTAACAGCTTTGCTGAGTTTTGCAAACGCCGCGGGCTTTTTCATAAATTCACAACTCCGTATCACCCACAGTCAAACGGACAGGCGGAGAGATTCGTTGATATTCTCAAACGATCTTTGAAAAAACTCGAAGGTACAGTTTCAAACAAACATAAAATGTACAAATTTTTTTGCAATGTTACAGATCAACACCTAATCACAGCGCGCCAAATGGAAAGACACCAGCTGATCTTTTCATAAGGAGAAGCCTGCGGACAGAATTAGATCTTCTCAGAAAACCACCAGAAATAAAGTACTTGGAAAAGTCAACTATGAAGTGGAAATCGAAAACTACCCCATATTCAAAGCAGTTAGGTCGCACACAAATCAACTACGTGATCGATATTCAAATTCAAAAACCAATCATTCAAATGTGGATACTTTGCTGCAAGACTTTGAGCTGCTTTATGAACCAACAAAGAGAGTTAACACCAACAACCAAAATAATTCACATCGACATGAAATACCAATTGAGTCAATAACGCTTCTACCTGATGCGACTACCATTCAACTTGATCCAACAACAACTGCACTGGATTCGTCAACAACAGCAAATGAGCATCTTGATGAAGCTTCAGCAATAAAACCGAATGGAAGCCAGACAACATCAAAGCCTTTTCAACTACCTTTAGATGAAATAGTTCCTGCTATTCTTCCTCAAGAGCTACGCCGCTCGCAGAGAGTTAAAAGACCACCAGCTTGGACTCCAGATTATCATCAGCCTAAAAAGAAGGGGAGATGTTGGCAACCCTAATGGATTCAATTGTCAGTTTTATAACTGTTATTATCAAATGTATTAAATGTATACTATTTGTATGTAATGTCTTTTGTGGTTCTTTTTATGTCCGGCTAAAGAACAAACAACACGTCTGCATTATACGCGGTACGTACTTTAATTTGAATCTTTTTATATTAATGTAATCTTGTATATTTGTAAATAAAGGCTAACCTTAGGATGCTCAAACAATTGCCTGTATCGATCATAACAGTGACCTATGTTCCACATGTGACTTTCAACCGTCAAACACATCAAAATGGATAATTTTTAGCCCAATCCCGAATGAAATCTCCTCCGGAATTGAAAAAGGGAGTTTTAATTTTTTAGACGGGATAATGCTTTTAAAGATTTTTTTCTTACAATCTTGTAATTGACTATGAATGCAAATATTTCCATTCAAATTTTTCAAAAATTCTGTGAACATTGTTAAAAATACGAACATTTCCTTTCTTAATTCCCGGGAGATTTCATTCAGAATTGGGCTGATTGCCTCTAAGACAGAAAATATATGGACATATACCATATCCATATAATCTTCTAAAACGTATATCTACATAATCAGGCCTATCATGACCACAAAATCATGTCACAAAACCCGACTTCGATATCAAAAATTTACAAACAATTCGCGATAACTATCGAATTCGATATCGATTACGATTCGAAAAATTTACGTTTCGCGGAAGTAACGGTTCGTTTATGTTACAAAAACTATTCGTTTACGATTCCAGAGCGATTAATACTTCGTAACAAATGAGGAGATAATTATATTTTCTCCTGTAAGGTGGATACTTTTGATATATTTCTTGGCACTTTCAGACTTACTTTTATTATAACTGATGAAGTAACACTGGTATGAAATAACTTTCGATTTTTGATCATCATTTAGGAAAAAACACGATAATTTTTTTCGATAAAAGTTCGTTGCAAACGATAAAATTACTCATGATAGTAAGATAAAATAAAAATGTATCTTTAGTATATACACTAATATAAAGTCCGTCCTAGGACAGGTTGGAAGCATCTAAACAATAGACATACCTTTTTATTAGAATACATGTGTGGTTAAATTATTTCGATTAAACTTCCTTATATACATTTCTGGTAAAAATCGTTGTAGAATTTTGTACCAATTCTAACATATACTGTGACAACATTCTGCCATGTAACAGATAAGTATCAAATCGTCACCTAAAATGCAAAAAGGCATAACAAAATTTTTAATTTTTTATAGGAGAAGGCAAAAACGTTTTAAAATCGCACATATATAAGATTTAAATGTCATACTTTCTTCTAAATTCCGTTTATAAAAGAAATATTTTTGGATATTTGTCCAAAGAATGGCCTTAAAGTCTTGAAACCTTTGTGGCTTCTCCTATAAAAAATTATAAATGTTACGCCTTTTTGCATTTTAGATGACGAAATGAAATTTCTGTGAATTCTTTCAGGCTGAATATTTTTCAGGAGAGTATATGTTGGAATATCACTGTAACAATGGCAAGACATAATTATAGTTTGAGCGATATTAGGTGCGGAGCAACATTGTTGGTTTTTATGTATTATAATTGAACGTGAGAAGCATTGCAAATATTTCCGGTAAGTAAATAGTCTAGTATAACATAAAGCACAAGTTTTTAATGCATATTTTATTTAAAATTTTACAAAATAAAGTTTTAATTTTTTTGAACTGAACTATCGCGACTAACTGCGTTTCCGGCTGGGCCATTTGAAAAACCATTAAGAAGAATATACGTTTGATCCAATGAATCACCAGCTGCACCTTGTATTCCATTTCTGCTTAAACTCTGTGCCTGTGTGCCACTGGATAAGACTCCAAAGGAAGCTGAATCTCTCTGTGAATGGAAAGCTTGAACGTGAGCATTTGCAGCGGAAGCACCATGTTCATTAAGATTATTGTTTGCAGCGGCATTTGCAGCTGATTGCGATTGACTACGAGGTCTATAAAATTTCTTCTTTTGCGAAGTAGCTTTATGTAGGTTTTTTATCAAACTTGGTTCGCTGCGACTTCTTCTTAAAATAAGCTTTTGCTTCGGCTTTATATAAAGAGACGATTCTACTACCACTTCGTCCACAGGTGCTCCAGACGAGGCTTGATAAAAAATAATTTGTGATTAAAGTCTTTGCAACTCAATTCACCCATTTATTCGCAATAAAGTTACGTTATACTTACAGACAAAGAGTGGTGCAGGATTTTGTTGGCTCTTGTAGTTTAATTCCACACTTGTTGATATATTAATATATAATAGTGTTAAACATGTAGCAAATAATATCTTCATTTCGTTTGACTTATTTTTGAGTTTGGGAAAAACTTTTTCGTTTTTATTCTTATCCAAAGGTCAGTTACTTGCCAAATAGAACGTCTCTCTGAACCAAGTACAACAAAGAACTGATTAAAAAAAGCAACAGCTTAATAAAAATAAAACAGATTCCAGTGCGGCAAGTTATGGGCAAAACAAGTTTTTACTTCCTACGAAAGCATGTTCATTTGTGGTGGTCCAAGAAAGCAAACCAATACTAACTCAAATCAGGTTATAAAAATACTCTCTATGTCAGTGTTTTTGATAAGTCAAAAATACAAAAATATTTAAGCTAGCTTAGAGAGGAGTTAGAGCCATATTAAATATTATGAACGGAAGAATTACATCTTAAATTAGAAAAATATTTCCAATTAAAACAAGCAACTCTATTTTGTTTTGGATGTTCTTATAAATAAAAATTCAATAGCATAAAGTTCCCATCTACGGCAATCATAATATTACGACCTTCCCCTCTCAGCAATATTTACCTTTACCAGGCCCGCCGAGAGGGGGGAGACCGGGTGTTTCCCCCCGGGCCCGGAGTGTTAATGGGGCCCGGAGAGGCGGATAAAAAGGAACAAAAAGATAATTTGTTGCAGAGGGAGAAAAGTTCATATTTCTTCTTTGTTTTGTATTTACGATATCAAAAATTATAATGAAACTTTCTTATGTTCGTGGCGAGGGAACTTCTGAATTACTTTGATTTACCTTTTTTTAAAGTTGGACACTTCTGGATATATTTTTGACTTGCATTTATTCCTTTTTAATATATGTATGTCGTGATAACAGTCATACTCGTATATGAGTGTTTCACTCATCAGTAGAAATACCCAGTAGAAATTTTTCTCCATTTGATTTGAATTTTACACAAAAAAGTTGTCGTTAGGTATTGACAATTAATACAGATAACAAACAATAAAATGTACTTAATTTGTCATGGTGTGTGACTTAAATAAAACAACGCACTATAAATATTAACTAAGAACTAAACAATAATTTTCGCATGTATCTTGCAATAGCTTGCATTGTTTAATACATTTATAATTGCATTTTTTTTTTGTGTTGAAAAGATTTTGAGGGGGCCCGTATGTTGTAACCCCCCGGGCCCGATCTTGGCTCTCTGCGCGCCTGACCTTTACTATTGAATAAAATTTGATTTGAATAAGTTGTAATCATGCAGAAATTTATTATTTTATTGCTGGCCAATATTCTTATATTTATATATTTGGAAATGAATGACTTGAAAGTGCAAGTCGAAATTATTATTCTATACCATGAGCGAATATCATAACCAAGCCAGGTTCCACCATAACATCTTCCGACATGTGCGTATTGTCGCAGCTTAGTACTAAAACAGCTTGCTTGCCTAAAAGGATATGAGAAATTATAAAAACATTACCGAAAAACCATTTTAAGACAGAACAGGATCTACAAACCAGGAATGCGTCGACAGATGTAGTTGTCGTATATACGACGATTATTTTGCCGTGTTTCAAGAGAGCTAAGACCATGTGGCCAACGGCGTTCGTGACAGTTTTCCATTAGATTGTCGAGGATATGAGGAGGGCATCCGGACTCCGATAATGCTCGTTTAATCATCATCTAAAATAATCATATAGTTTTTGGTATTCAAATATATTATAAACTGACTTGTAAGGCATCATCAGGAGTTGATATCATTCCACCCCAACGGGTAACACGTGCACGCGCTAAGGTGCTGCTCCATCGAATAACTTCATCCCGCTCCATCTGATCGGCAATTGCACGCATTGCTGGATTGGAGACTCGCATTGCTCTCATGAAGTCCTTAAAGAGCTGCAACTCACGTTTAAGTTCGTTTATGGTTAGATTTTGGTCTGCAATTTCCGATTTGAATTCAACCAACTTCTGTTGCTGCGTGTGAATCATTGTGCGCAACTCCCGCACGCAATTATGGTCTTTAAGCTCATCTTTCGGGATCACAAAACCACACCCTTTCTCACAAGGTAGCGGCCTTTTCGGATTGTGTTCACATTCTTCCAAATGAGAATTGAGTGCATCTAGTTTCAGTACAAGAGAACATCCATAAGCAACATTGTCGCAACTTATTGATAGGCTTCAAAGAAAATGTAATCACAATGTAAACTCAATTTTCTTCATTGCAGCAAACTGGTGACACCAATATACTATATAGTTAATATATTTAAAAAACCTCACCGTGATAGTAAATTTCTTAAAATTCTCGGCACAGCACGTAAGTTGGATGTAGTCAATGAGTTACGATCTACTGGACACGTTGGTTGGCGCGATAGCCATTCGTTGATGCAAGCGCGGCAGAATGCGTGTTCGCACATTGCAGCCTTAATGAAAATATTGTCTTAGAATTTATTCGTTGTTCGGTATCATGTATGTTACCTGCAGCGGTTCCTCTAAAACTCCTGAGCATATTGGACATGTCAGCTCTTCATCAACTTCACCTTGAAAACGATGCAAATCGTATCCCATTTCTAGCCGCTACTTGCTCTAGTTGACTTTTATGAAAATTCCAGATATGTAACTATTTTTCAAAAATGTTTATAGAAAAACGAAATGAATACAGGTGAATTAATTAAAAACAATTCTTTGCTTCTTATGTATACACTTTTTACCTTTTAACGTCCAAGGCTTTTTTCTTCTATCAGCAGTTTTAAACATTGAATTGATCTTACATAGACAGAATTTAATATTTTATTTAGTAAGGTATAAATATTTACATATAATTTGTTATAAATTGATTTTTATCATAGAAATATATTTGACACAGGGCGATACGAAATATATTCAGAGTTGTACAAACATTTAAAAAGTAGGAATAGTATTAAGCTTGGATACGTATTTATAGGCGTAACGTAACGTATGGTAGTGTTGATGTAGCTACGTTTTTTCCAACATCTAAAGGCCTAACCAAAATAAACGAAACGAGACTACGATTGCAACTTGTCGAACGTCTGACGAGTTGAGACGCTAGCAGTTCGGTTCTTACGGAACAAAACGTATGGACAAGCTGTTTCGTTCAGCTTCGTTAAATTACGTTTGTTCATTTTGGGCAACAACATTGAACTGTATTAAAGCGAACATTTTCGTCTCCACTCGTTACGGAGGAACTCGTCTATTTTGGTTGAGCCTTAAATCCGATTTGAATGCAAAACAAAATCTAGCTCTTAATATGTTCACAACGCCACCTAGCTGTGAAACTGATTGTTTGCATTCTAAATCGTAATCCAAATCCGATTAGGATGTTGGAAAAAAACGCAGCTATTGACTGCGGCTGCAACGATAAGCTGTCATATTTAGGAATGATTCTTTATCGACGACAAAAACGCTGCGGCCAGCTGCGGCATTAGACCAGTTTCTCTCCATAAGAATACATGTATGAAATTTTGACAGATGCTGCGTGGCTGCAGCCATCGTCAATGTGCTTAGGCTATAAAGGGCTCTATAGACGAGCAACTACTCCCAAAACTGGTTGATAAACTGGTTGCTGGTTGTTGAAAACAAGTCGTGTGTAGATGAGTTGAGGTGTTTTTTTCAGTTTTTCAACTAGTTTATCAATAGGGGCTATCAGACGAACGTACATGTCAGCGGACTTGGGCATGTCCGACGACATGTACGATCGTTCGAAAGCAAAAGAG
The DNA here is from genome assembly GCA_914767935.1 of Coremacera marginata. NCBI lineage: Eukaryota > Metazoa > Arthropoda > Insecta > Diptera > Sciomyzidae > Coremacera > Coremacera marginata. The sequence continues at coordinate 162,262,364 of OU612047.1, forward strand.
ACGGTCGGACCGACATGTCCAATGAAAATCAAAAAATTTTGATTTTTCTGCCGGTTCGACCGACATGTCGTTCATGTGAAAGCATGTCGGACCGACTTGGTGCATTTTTCATTTTATTAAAATCGTCAGCGAGTGAACAACAACGGAGCGGATAAAAAGAATGAAGATTATAATATGGCAAACGTTCCAAACACTAAGTTTTGAATAGAATTTATTAGTTTTCCTGTAATATGGAAAATTCAAATTAAAGCATACAAAAATAGAGTAAAAATGTCGGTCAATTATGCCAGCATCCAAAAATTCTTTAGCCATTTAATCGATGTGTTCTGCGTGAGAATTTGCAAATAATGAAGTCGGCGTACATGTCCGATTGTTTGAAAGCTCAACAATATATTCCCGTTATTTTGTCGTCGTACAATGTACGCTGACATGTACGTTCATCTGAAAGCCCCTAATCAGTTGGCAAAAATTAAAAATGTTGATTTTTTGTGATTTCACATCAACCAGTTCTTCAACTGGTGATGTGTTTGTAGCAAAATCAACAACTAATCGTCAGATACATAATAAAAAACATTATTTGCATTCATTTTCAATATAATATGCGCGATGTTTTCAAGAAGAAAAACTTTTTGTACTGGAATTGAAAAATTGGTCCATGCGTCTATAGATAAAACCATCGACCTGTTTTTCAATCAGTTTTGCGATTAGTTGCTCGTCTATAAGGGCCTTAAGGTCGTATGTATAATTTTATTTACTTTTTAAAGGAGATCTCTCGAATGCAGTCATCCATTTTTTTATATCTCTTTTAGTTTCAGAGATGTTCAATAAAACGTATTTGGCACTCAGTTATCGTTTGAAAATAATATTGTCGTATGCGAGAGAACTACTACAATTTTTCATTTTTTTCATTTTGTGCTAAGTAATATAATGTTGTATGAGTTTGCTGTAAGTTCAAAAGGACATTTTCAACCAATATTTAAGCTGATAAATTAAAGTAGCCCTTTAGGAGGTCCTTTATAAAATCAAGACGTTGCTAGAAAGAAAATACGTAGTCCTTCTATACTTGACCTCAAGTTGCGCGTACTTTTTCCATGAGTGAAAATTGATGTTGCATATCCGTTGTAAGATCTCAATTGTTCCTTAATATCATATATAATTACCGAACTGAATTTAAATAAATTTATATTTATACCCCAACGCGAACTGCTTTGTTAACTTTGTTATTCCGTTTGTAACGCCAAGAAGGAGGCGTGGCAGGTATAGAAAAATATGTATTTTTGATCAGCATCACCTCCTGAGTCAATTTCCGTCTGTCCACCTGTCTGTCCGTCTGTCGACACGATTACAGCCTTAATTTTAAAGCTATCACGATTAAATTAAAAATATAAGTTTATTTTTCAAAAAGGAAGATTAAGTTCGAAAATAGGCCAAATCGGATGAAAACCACGCCTACCTCCCATACAAAGTGACTTTATTTTAACGGTAAAATGTTTTTAAAATCCACAAAAATTAAAGAAATGCCTTGAAATTTGGCACGTAAGCTTTGATCTTCAATCTAAGTCCTGGCTATGAAATCGGATGCAAACCCCGCCTACCTCCCATACAAAATCACTTAATTTTAACAGCAAAATCTCTTCAAAATCCACAAAAGTTATTGAAATGCCTTGAAATTTAGCATTTAAGCTTTGATCTTCAATATTAGTCCTGACAATGAAATTTGGAAAAATCAGATAAAAACCACGCCTACCTCCCATACAAAGTAACTTATATTAACTTATATTAACTTTATATTAACCCTAAAATCCCTTAAAAATCTGCTCAAATTGCAAAAATGTCTTGGAATTTTGCACCTAGGCTTTTATATATAGTATAGACTATCACTATCAATCCCATACAAAGTGCCTATATTGAAAACGTTAAATCGCTTAAAAATCTGCAAAAATGACAGAAATGCCTTGAAATTTGGCACGCAAGCTTTGATCTTCAATCTAAATCCTGGCTATGAAATCGAATGCAAACCCCGCCTACCTCCCATACAAAATCACTTAATTTTAACAGTAAAATCTCTTCAAAATCCACAAAAGTTATTGAAATGCCTTGAAATTTAGCATTTAAGCTTTGGTCTTCAATATTAGTCCTGACAATGAAATTTCGGATGAAAAATCGGATAAAAACCACGCCTACCTCCCATACAAAGTAACTTATATTAACTTATATTAACTTTATATTAACCGTAAAATCCCTTAAAAATCTGCTCAAATTGCAAAAATGTCTTGGAATTTTGCACCTAGGCTTTTATATATAGTATAGACTATCACTATCAATCCCATACAAAGTGCCTATATTGAAAACGTTAAATCGCTTAAAAATCTGCAAAAATTACAGAAATGTCTTGAAATTTTGCATACAATCTTTGATATTTAACATAAGCCACTCTTTGATGTTTGGCATTTTATTATTTTTTTATTTTAGCTTCGGTACCCTGCCGAAGCTCCATTCCTTGCTAGTTCTGTTTTCATTTTATGAATTTTATTTTATATTAAAATATTTTCTTAATTATTTGTCGTATGTCATACAAAATATTAGGTTTAACATACATGTAATCATGTTTGTATTTTGTTTAATTATCCAATTTGAGAATTAAACGATTTAAAAAGTAATAGTTTTTCCCCTTTTTACAATATTCGCGAGTTAGAATAAAATTTACCGTAAAATTATTGGGTAATTCAATTCTAAACTTTGATTACAATTTCCCAAAATCTACGAAATGTAACATACGGCCTTATTTTACTCGGGCGACGATATAGAAACTACTGACACAGCTATCAAAGAAATGAAAAATGAAGGAGAAGCTCCCCTTTTGTCCACCTGCCTAAGCCCTTGGAGAGAGCATATAAAGTGCATTTCTTACATGCATGTCATGATTAATAGCTTGAATACTTAGACGACGACTGCAACGAAAAGGTGTTAAATTAGGAATAGTTCTATACTGACGACACGACATTGCGGCATTAAATCAAATCATCGCAAAATTCACACATCCCATACTTTCCTATGGATTTGTCGGATTGTTTATTTCTCATATCGATCTTGGCAACCGAGACTTTTTAAACGTCAAAACAATTTTAGAACCAAACAGATATTTTGAAATTTATAAAGAAGCTGGTCTTTCGCTGATCATTTGATTTAAATTTTATTTATTTATCTTTTTAGAAATACAGTTTTAACTTAAACCAAAGTTTTTTTGTGACGGAAGCATTGTAAAAAATTGTATACAATAAGAAATATTTCATTACACATTTTAACCAAATTATTAGATACTTATATTATAGAAATTACAACTTCTTATAAATGCAATATACATATATTATTTATTTTTAGTATTTAACGCATGTTTTGTCACTCGTCCTAAAAATATTCCCATAATAAAAATCATTCCGACTGCAGTTAGCAGAATGACAATAAAGAATCTTTTTGCTGGAGAAGTTATAACTTGATTAACAAGCTGTTCCATATTTTCTGGGGGTTGAGCCAGTACCTGAAGAAAAGTGTATTACTTAAGAATAAAATATAAAAATAACATTTAATTTAATTACGGTATCTGCATTAGTAAACATCTCCATTCGACGCTTTAATTTATTTCGACAGTCTTCTTCCATGGCTTTTGATTGATCCTGCAAGATGACTTGTAGACACTTCAACTCTGGCATTACGTTGAAAAAAGATGTTCAAGAGTAATCTATTTAGAGTGGTTGTTAAAACAATCATATTTTTCTTAACTTACTTCTTCCATTACCGCTCCTAACATTGGAGCAGTAACGTAGTAAATCAACTGTACAAGCATCCTCCAAAATGGGATCGACATGTATATCAGCCTTTGTTTCAGCTATAAGAGTAGCGATTTCAATTTTGCAGTCTCGATTAATAATCTTTTGGTTCAGGAAAGCCGTTTTTAAACATTCTTCAATTAAACCATGTTCTTCTTCGCCAACATTTGGTTTGCAAAGAACCTCAATTTCTGATTTGCAGAAATTCTGAAGTAGTGGATTTAGCTTATAATTCAAGGCTTGTTCCTGCAATATTTTGATCATCTCCTGTTCACATTGTGGCTCCAATTGCGATTCTCGAAATTTAACCTTCAAACATTGTACAACCATACAAAGTAACTTATATTAACTTATATTAACTTTATATTAACCCTAAAATCCCTTAAAAATCTGCTCAAATTGCAAAAATGTCTTGGAATTTTGCACCTAGGCTTTTATATATAGTATAGACTATCACTATCAATCCCATACAAAGTGCCTATATTGAAAACGTTAAATCGCTTAAAAATCTGCAAAAATGACAGAAATGCCTTGAAATTTGGCACGCAAGCTTTGATCTTCAATCTAAATCCTGGCTATGAAATCGGATGCAAACCCCGCCTACCTCCCATACAAAATCACTTAATTTTAACAGTAAAATCTCTTCAAAATCCACAAAAGTTATTGAAATGCCTTGAAATTTAGCATTTAAGCTTTGGTCTTCAATATTAGTCCTGACAATGAAATTTCGGATGAAAAATCGGATAAAAACCACGCCTACCTCCCATACAAAGTAACTTATATTAACTTATATTAACTTTATATTAACCGTAAAATCCCTTAAAAATCTGCTCAAATTGCAAAAATGTCTTGGAATTTTGCACCTAGGCTTTTATATATAGTATAGACTATCACTATCAATCCCATACAAAGTGCCTATATTGAAAACGTTAAATCGCTTAAAAATCTGCAAAAATTACAGAAATGTCTTGAAATTTTGCATACAATCTTTGATATTTAACATAAGCCACTCTTTGATGTTTGGCATTTTATTATTTTTTTATTTTAGCTTCGGTACCCTGCCGAAGCTCCATTCCTTGCTAGTTCTGTTTTCATTTTATGAATTTTATTTTATATTAAAATATTTTCTTAATTATTTGTCGTATGTCATACAAAATTTTGTTTAATTAATTATTGTTTAATTATCCAATTTGAGAATTAAACGATTTAAAAAGTAATAGTTTTTCCCCTTTTTACAATATTCGCGAGTTAGAATAAAATTTACCGTAAAATTATTGGGTAATTCAATTCTAAACTTTGATTACAATTTCCCAAAATCTACGAAATGTAACATACGGCCTTATTTTACTCGGGCGACGAAAGAAATGAAAAATGAAGGAGAAGCTCCCCTTTTGTCCACCTGCCTAAGCCCTTGGAGAGAGCATATAAAGTGCATTTCTTACATGCATGTCATGATTAATAGCTTGAATACTTAGACGACGACTGCAACGAAAAGGTGTTAAATTAGGAATAGTTCTATACTGACGACACGACATTGCGGCATTAAATCAAATCATCGCAAAATTCACACATCCCATACTTTCCTATGGATTTGTCGGATTGTTTATTTCTCATATCGATCTTGGCAACCGAGACTTTTTAAACGTCAAAACAATTTTAGAACCAAACAGATATTTTGAAATTTATAAAGAAGCTGGTCTTTCGCTGATCATTTGATTTAAATTTTATTTATTTATCTTTTTAGAAATACAGTTTTAACTTAAACCAAAGTTTTTTTGTGACGGAAGCATTGTAAAAAATTGTATACAATAAGAAATATTTCATTACACATTTTAACCAAATTATTAGATACTTATATTATAGAAATTACAACTTCTTATAAATGCAATATACATATATTATTTATTTTTAGTATTTAACGCATGTTTTGTCACTCGTCCTAAAAATATTCCCATAATAAAAATCATTCCGACTGCAGTTAGCAGAATGACAATAAAGAATCTTTTTGCTGGAGAAGTTATAACTTGATTAACAAGCTGTTCCATATTTTCTGGGGGTTGAGCCAGTACCTGAAGAAAAGTGTATTACTTAAGAATAAAATATAAAAATAACATTTAATTTAATTACGGTATCTGCATTAGTAAACATCTCCATTCGACGCTTTAATTTATTTCGACAGTCTTCTTCCATGGCTTTTGATTGATCCTGCAAGATGACTTGTAGACACTTCAACTCTGGCATTACGTTGAAAAAAGATGTTCAAGAGTAATCTATTTAGAGTGGTTGTTAAAACAATCATATTTTTCTTAACTTACTTCTTCCATTACCGCTCCTAACATTGGAGCAGTAACGTAGTAAATCAACTGTACAAGCATCCTCCAAAATGGGATCGACATGTATATCAGCCTTTGTTTCAGCTATAAGAGTAGCGATTTCAATTTTGCAGTCTCGATTAATAATCTTTTGGTTCAGGAAAGCCGTTTTTAAACATTCTTCAATTAAACCATGTTCTTCTTCGCCAACATTTGGTTTGCAAAGAACCTCAATTTCTGATTTGCAGAAATTCTGAAGTAGTGGATTTAGCTTATAATTCAAGGCTTGTTCCTGCAATATTTTGATCATCTCCTGTTCACATTGTGGCTCCAATTGCGATTCTCGAAATTTAACCTTCAAACATTGTACAACCTGACAAAAACATTAAAATTACAAACAAGACGTCAGAACAAAGTAAATAGATAAAATCGATTAATGTAAATAAAATATTGTTTCACAAGTAATATCTAGAATAATATTACTTTTTAATTGTACTTGAAATTTTTAAAAGAAAAAAAAATAATTGTAAAATGCAATATTTGAGAAATTATATAAGAAAAAAATCAGAAAGAATATAAACCTCAAAAAAGTTTGATAAGTAAATTCTACTGAAAATCGTACAAATTCCACAGTCGTCAAAGAGATCTGTGCACTCATGGAATACATTAATGGTGTAGTGCAGCGAAGCTTTTTTACTTTGCATCATTTGTTATTACTACGGCACGGATTTCTATGCAAATGCATGTTTTAATTGAATATCTTAAAAGTGAAATAGATAAATAATCTTTGCGAATCATGAAATTTTCTTGAAAATGGCATTCAATCGTGTTTGCATATTTTGCATATTTTACAATTAATTACTTAAAATGCATATTTGGTTGCATATTTTAAACATTTCTTAAACAGTTTTTAAAATTGGGGAACAGGGGGAAAGAGCAGGAAAAGCGTGAGCGTGAGGAACTAGAGGTATACCAGGGCAAGAAGGATGCACGAAAATTCTATCAACAGGTTAAGCGTCTAACCCAAGGTTTCAAGCCCGGAGCATCCACTTGCAGAGACGAAAATGGAGATCTGAATACGGATACACAGTGTGTGCTTAGATTGTGGAGACAGCACTTCTCCAATTTACTTACTGGCGACGATTCCACCAATGCCGCCCATGGAGAGCGCAGTGCAGTGCCACCAATCGACGATGACGGAGTGGAAGTATCACCACCTAGCCATGAAGAGGTTCGAGTTGCTATCCAACGACTCAAAAACAATAAAGCAGCGGGTGCTGACGGCCTGTCAGCTGAATTGTTTAAAACCGGCGGCGATGAATTGATAAGGCGCATGCATCAGCTCATCAGCAAAATATGGCTAGAAGAAAGCATGCCCGACGATTGGAACCTCAGTGTACTGTGCCCTATACTTAAGAAAGGAGACCCTACAATCTGCGCTAGTTATAGAGGTATCAGTCTTATTTCCATCGCATATAAGGTTCTCTCAAGCGTACTGTGTGAAAGATTAAAGCCGATTACAAAAACACTGATTGGACCTTATCAGTGTGGCTTTCGACCTGGTAAGTCCACCATAGACCAGATTTTCACGCTACGACAAATCCTGGAGAAAACCCACGAAAATCAAATTGACACACACCATCTCTTTGTCGATTTTAAAGCTGCGTTCGATAGCCCGAGAAGGGATTGCCTATACGCAACAATGTCTGAGTTCGGTATACCTGCAAAGTTGATTAGACTTTGCAGAATGACGTTGAGCAACACACGCAGCTCCGTCAAGGTAGGAAATGACCTCTCCGAAACCTTCAATACCGGAAGAGGTTTCAGGCAAGGCGATCCACTGTCTTGCGATCTCTTCAACATCATCATGGAGGGGATCGTACGAAAGGCCGGTGTGCATCGTAATGGCACCATTTTCTATAAAGGTGTCCAGCTCCTTGCGTACGCTGATGATATTGATATTGTTGGCAGAACCAAGAGAGATGTTACCGCTGCTTTCGCCGCTATCGAAAAGGAATCAGCCAAAGTGGGTTTGACGATAAATGAGGGTAAAACAAAGTATATGCTGTCTACAAACAAGGGAGCGCGGCGTTTAGACTCCCACGTTTCATCCGGCAGCTATAACTTTGAAGTAGTCAAGGAGTTCGTTTACCTTGGCACCGCCATTAACACTAACAACGAAATCAGCCTGGAGATAAAGCGAAGAACAATAATTGCTAATAGGTGCTACTACGGGCTCAGTAAGCAACTAAGTTCCAGAGCCCTCTCTCGATCGACAAAGCTAACACTCTACAAGACGCTCGTTCTACCTGTGCTGCTTTATGGCGCTGAGGCATGGGTAGTTTCGCAAACTGACGCAGCCGCTCTGGGGGTGTTCGAGAGAAAAGTTCTTCGCAAAATCTTCGGTCCTGTTGGAGTCGGCGATGACTATCGCATCCGAATGAACCACGAGCTGTATGAGCTCTACGGAGACATTGACGTAGTTCGGCGTATAACTGTGCAGCGACTACGCTGGCTGGGTCATGTCCATCGTATGGACGACGAAGCTCCAGCGAAAAAGGTGCTCGAGGCGAGGGTCGCTGGTCAACGACGACGAGGGAGACCATGCCTCCGATGGATGGACCAGGCTGAGGAAGCCCTAACCGCGCTTGGTGTATCCGATTGGAGAAGGCGCGCGCAAAGCAGAGGCGCCTGGCGAGAGCTGATGAGGTCGGTCGAAATCCGGACACGGGTTGTCACGGCCATCTAAGTAAGTAAGTAAGTAATTTAATAATATTTAAATTTAATATTTATTTTACTTTTTGGAAAATAAAATAAATTAGCAATCCCAGAAATTCCTTTTTTGGGTAGAAGTGTAGTAGAAGTGTGGTAGAAGACTTTTACCACACTCTACAAAACGCTTGTTCTATCTGTGCTGCTTTATGGCACTGAAGCATGGGTAGTTTCGCAAACTGACGCAGCCGCTCTGGGGGTGTTCGAGAGAAAAGTTCTTCGCAGAATTTTCGGTCCGGTTCGAGTCGGCGATGACTATCGCATCCGAATGAACCACGAGCTGTATGAGCTCTACGAAGACATTGACGTAGTTCGGCGTATAACTGTGCAGCGACTACGCTGGCTGAGTCATGCCCATCGTATGGACGACGAAGCTCCAGCGAAAAGGTGCTCGAGGGTCGCTGGTCAACGACGGCGAGGGAGACCATGCCTCCGATGGATGGACCAGGCCGAGGATGTCCTGACCGCACTTGGTGTATCCGATTGGAGAAGGCGCGCGCAAAGCGGAGGCGCCTGGCGAGAGCTGATGAGGTCGACCGAAACCCGAACACGGGTTGTTACGACCACCTAAGTAAGTAAGTTGCACTTTTACCGTGAATGGCGGCCACAAACATACTTTTTATCTTTTCTTGGAGAAACGAAAAGGTTATTTCAATACTTTACTTAGAAAGGATATAAAAAAAATTTCGAAAATAAGTACCTAATAACAAAAGGGAATTTGACATAACATTAGTAAATACTTTGTCTGAAACACTAAAGGTTTGGCTGTAAAAGTATTAGCTTTCATTACAAATAAAAAAAAAAAAAATCAAAAGCAATTCACAGTACAAGGCTCCAGATAATTTCTTTCTTAAATTTAATTTCAATACCTTTCCATTAAGTTCCTCATTCGGGCGAGCTGTTGCGATTATATCGGAGCAGTATTTGTCAATATTTTTCCCACAAGCTAATTGTAAGAAAGGATTGAAGCGGAAATCAGTATTTTGCTCAATCATACGATTAACGACGACTAAATGACATCTTGGATCAAAGACGGGGTCATCTTTATACGTTTTCAAGCAATCCAATAAATGCAAGGAGTCTGTGTTTGCACAAAACTTGTAAGTCATTTCCTTGCAAGTATTAACAAGAGTGTAGTCAGTAGCACTATCACCTAGCTCCGATTTTTTAATGAGAAAAACAACATGATGGCAGGAGTTTCCAAGACGTGCAGTGTTTTGCATAAGGCATTCTAATGCCTAAAAAAGGATACTAATTAATATGCTTGTACATCTAGAGTGTTTAAATTTTTAGCTACAAATTGGATATATGTAGGTTTTTTTTGTAGCTTACCTGACCGGGACCCTTCTCGTCGCTGCAAAAATCTTCAATTTCCTTTTTGCAAGCATTGGCTAATTTTGGATCAAGTGCAACAGACTCGCGTTGTTGGTAAAGCTGAGCTTTTACTTGTTGTCGACATTCTTTGGGAATGGAATGGCGTTGACCACGGATCGTATCATTTCGCATTACTTCACTTAGACAAGACACGACTTCATTTTTTGTTGCACTCACTGTGCAGAACCGCGCCACATATGGACGACAGGCTTGTTTGAATTTGTACGTAAAATGATAATTTTTCAGCGATATAATTTGAAAATGTTCGATGGCTGCACGGCATTTGAGATCCTGCCGCAGATCAGCATCATTCTTGTGTGAAATTAAACAGTCCATCATGTCTCCTATTGTTGATGCATACATATTCTATTAATGTTGTTGGATAAAAATATATTCATGAGTTATTACCATTGTCTCCGTTCATAATATGCTCGCAGTGCACCTTCATCGCATCCATGCACACAGACATTATTATTGGATTAAGTTCCACGTGAGCTGCTTCTTCCTCTGTGTAGACACTAACAGCTGCCTAATATTAAATATATCTACCATTTTCCAAATTTTAACAGAAACAAAAATAAATCACAATACTTGCCATGCAATTAGACTGTAATTTTTCCAAATTATTCTGTAGACATTCCATTTCAGCACCTTTTTCAATCTTGTTGTTGCAAAATACGGAGAGATCCTCAATACAAACGTCTTCAACTTCAGGAATAAGATCAACTGAAATTGCTCGTTGACGCATTACACGCTTTACCTCCCTGTAGCACTCTTTATGCAACGTCATCTTGCCATCATCACTGTATGCTATCCGATGAAGACATGGCAAAATAAGCGGACCTCTTTCAGGATCCATTTGCTTATCAGTAACGTCATCCCAAACCTTTTTAGCACGACAAAATTTGATAGCATCATCACGACAGTTCTTGTAAAGTTGTGGATCCAACTTGAAGTCACGGGCAACAAAATATTGGATCAGAAGAAGTGCATGTTCACATTCAGGCACCATAGATGGAGTGTCTATGTGTTCCATTAAGCAAGATATCACACGTGCCTCTCCTCCAACAGTTTCGCTGCATACAAGGTCGACAACAGGCTTACATGCACTTCTCAGTACGGGATCTACACGCCAATCTTCACCGGCATCAGTAATTTTTACCAATTTCTCTAATGCACGTTGACATTGTGCAGCTACTCGTTTTTCTTTGTGTCTTTTGACCTGTGCATGGTCCATGAGACAATGTATGACCTCGCCGTTCATTGTTTCTCTGTTATTACAGAATTTAGAAATATCGTCAGAACAATCTGACAGAATTTCTGGTGACAACTGAAAGTCCATCATAAGCATCTTTCGATGGTCATCAATTTCTGCACGGCACTCTGCTCCTATTTGGGTACCATTTTTCATTACTGACTCTAGACACAGCAGAATTTGCGCCAAACGGACTTGTTTATCTTCTGATACTCCTCGCCGGCAGTGAAAGTTTTTAATATCATCTTTACAAGCCTTGGCTAGGCTATGACTTGCGCGATAGTCTCGAGCGATTTCATTATCTCGCTGTAAGATTTTCTTATTGCAGCGCGTAGTAAGCCTGGCATTATTTTTTTGGCGAAGCAAACATTTTAAGGCATCGCCAGGTTGTTCCTATACGAAAAATCATCCATAGGTATTTTATTAAACTATTAAAAAAAGAACGTTATAAAAAACTTCACTTACCTCTGGGCAAAAATGCTGTATATCAGATTTGCAGACTTCCAAAAATGCAATATCATCTTGTTGTTGCTGAATTTTATGAATAGCCGTCATACATGATAGCCCGAGCACACTTGCACTCTTCTCTTGCAGACATGCAATAGTTTCTAATTGAGAGATTTGTTGATGCTCCACATTTAAGCGACCACATTGAAGTCGTGACACCTCCAACCCGCAGTCCACAAAAAATTCATTTCGTTCTTCAAAATCAGGAAAACTAATTGCTTGTATGCGATGAATTAAACTCCTGCAAAAGTCAGACTGACCAGATTGCTGCTCCATTTTGTTTTCAAGGCAACTAAAGACATCCGTTGCGCCTTCGCAAGAAGCAAAGATATCGCTATCAAGCGCACAGGAATGAGCGAGCAATTGTTCGCCAACGAACTTAGTCGTTGCAAGCTGTCTTGTTTTTAGCCAGATTGTGTGCTGGCACTTTGATGGGATCGATTTCAATTGGCTTGGTTGCAATGAACTAATGCATTCCAGAACTGAAAGGTCATCATAAGATTTAAGCTGACGACAATGTTTTTCAGCTATTGCACATTCTTTATCGTTGAAAATATGAATATTCGGTTTTGATGCATCAACGGCAGCACGCTTGCTCCTTTCAAGGAGGCCGACATTTTCCACATTGGTTTGTGACAATGTTAATGATGAGCCACTTATTGAAAGTAACAGAAAATAGCTTATGTGCACGTTCCTCATCTTCTTTGTTTATTGGAATATTAATATCGTTCTTAATTTAAGCTTAACCAAATAATTATTTTTTCCACAAAGAACAATCACTACTAGCAATATGCAAGAACAAACTTAACAAAATACCAACACGACACTGACGTAAGATAACAACCAGTGTTGATTGTTTTCAGAAAGCTGTATATTGTGGGATAAATCGCACCTTTGAAGCTACAATTTTACATCTTCACACAGATTTAACTCGGTACAGGCACAGGCGTAACTCTTTATAGAAACGAAAATTGAGTTGAGTTGAGTTAAACCCAAGAATGATAGATGTAAAGGTTTAATACACCGGTCACTAAAAATTAAATCTTCTGCGCTGCCTACGTCACCCGGGCTTGTCAGCTGTAATTTTGTTTTAAGTTTCAGAGTTGATATGTCAAAAATATTGCTCGCAAAAGCAATATTGTAAGCAAAGCAAAAGGAAGGTGACATCTCAGTTGGCTGTTTCTTAAAGGATTCATTGAAGATTCATGCAGGAAAATTCCGCATCGTCGAAGAAACTTGCGGAGTCGCCCATACAAATCATGTACGAAAATTTGATACAAGTGTCCAAATTGACAGGTTCGGCCCGTCATTTTGTTCGACGAACCGGTTCGCTGATGTGTCACCCCTTTTATTTCAATTTAGAAAATGATAGTAGGTGTTCACACATCAGTCAAATGATTGAAGTTTATCGCGATTTTTTACTTTCCTTAACTCTCTCTGAAAATTTTGATTGACGCTTGCTCACACACGATTTTTTGATTGAAGCTCCGACGCAGGCATTTGTTACTTTTCCGCTACCAAGGTTGATTTATAAGGTTGTTGCAGGGCTGATCGCACTCTCTTCTCAGTACCCATAATTGTCAAAACCAGCCAATTTTGCGAATGACTACGAAAGAAAAACGGATGATAAAAGAAAGCACTTGCAGATTTTCTATGAGCTGTCAACTTCGATTTGACAATTATGGGTACTCGCTCTCTCCCTTGCGACAACCTTATTAATCAACCTTATCTTCTACATTTTATTTTGTGAATTCATATCGTGCTGTGTGCATCACTTAATTTTGGTGTTTCTTTGAAAATTGGAAACAATAGCGGAAATATAGTTGATCTTTTAGGATAAAAATTTATCACATTAGGAAATCAACGCGCCGAAAAGTATACCTATTTGAATGACCATTGGATGCAAGTCATAAAAAAACAATAGAATTAATGAAATTGTGGCAGGAACTGAAGAAACTACACCTCTTTTTCTCTTAAAAAAACTACCTCTGTTTCAAGTCAACTACTTTTCTTCATAAAATTGCCTACTAAAAAGCAGACAAGTAAAATAATGCAACTCTTAGACTGATTGATGCAGGTCTGGAGCTCAATCAAAATTTTGACTGACGAGTGAAGATTTTGGAGTTCATTTTCGCTCTGAGATAAAGTTAATTTTTTTTTACATAGGAAACCAACAACAAATTTTGATTAATTCAATCATTTGACAGACGTATGAACACGTCCATACTTGATACAAAAATAATATCATTTAGGCTATTCACAATATAAGTACGCAGGCCTATTTAATTTACGATTTGTTATTTTTACGCCAACTTACGTAAGCGTATTTTTCTTTGCTGTTGTTTGCATGCAAACGCAAATACGCAAACACGCGTAAATAAAAGTAGCTCTCCGGACGTTTTTTTTGTGTTTCGTATTTTTATGCCCTATCTATATATGCCTATCTATTTTATGCCCTATCAATATATTAGTTTGCCTTCGAGTAAAGTTATGAGATCTGTTGAAAAATATTTGCTTCATCTTTCTTATCATACCACCGATCAAGGAATATTAGATTCTGTTTTAATGAATATGAAATTATCTTTCAAAAAATGTTTAACAGAATGAAAAACGTTATGAAGATTTTGTTTTATAAATAATATATTTTTATATAAATAATAATTAATCGCAGCATGTATTACCAATCATCACTTGAGAACGGCTCAAACGATTTGGCTGAATTTTTTTGGTATATTCGTAATCGTTAGAATAAAGTTTGTACAAAATTTTTGAAAAATTATCTGGTAATTTCGGAAATTTTATGAGTATTTTTGTATGAAAATCTAAAAAAAAAAAAAATTTTATGTTTCAGAAGTCATTATAATTGCTGAGTTGTACATGTTTTGTCCAAGTGGCGGTCACTAAACATATAAAAGTTGCTTTATATAAAAAAAGGGGTAGTACACATCTAGTTAGAAATAAAAATGAAATTAAAATAAGGTTAAAAATAAGTGGTGGCCGTGGCGTAGTGGGTAGAGTGTGTGGCTTATACGCCAGAGAATCCAGGTTCGAATCTCTCATCTGACACAGAAAGTTTTTCAATTGAATACATTTTTCTGTTTGGCCGTCACCTCTCTGCAGACAATGCCAAACCTCAGAGAGTAAAAAACTGCCATGAAATGCTTCTTGAGAACATAAGCCGTTCGGAGTCGGCATAAAGCTGGTAGGTCCTGATCTCGATCATTTGTGTTCATACATTTCTCTGGCGTATGGGCCACACACTCTACCCACTGCGCCACTTTATCCACCTACTATTTGAATTTTTCTAAAATCGAAGACTTTTTATTCTAGCCTTAATTTAATGATTTTTACATAAAAATTACTGTGAGAATGAGAATTATTTGTTTTTGTTGCAATAAAACTTATTAAACGTGAAAAAATGTCTGTATGTTATACTTACTAATTTTTTTGTATGTCTTACTGCATTATTTCAATCGATTTTTTTTTTTAAAGAGAAAAAATCTACCACCATTTTTTTAAATATACCACTCAATTTAAGCTCAATCTACCCATGGTATGATGATTGAGAAGGCAGGAGTGATAACTGGCTATTTTCTCAGAGCGTCGACCAACACTTGTCAAAATCAATTCAAAGTTTAATTTTTCATTTGCTTTGCTGCTTATTCTGTCACTGTTAAATACATTTTATTTTACGTATTATTTGTGTCAAGTTTGTGTTTTTTTAAGTCAAAAAATGGCAAAATAAATCCTTAGATATATTGTATTTCTGCAAAAAAATGTTTAGCAAAAAATTGCAAAGCATTTCCAAATAAAACCACAAATCGGTTATGTCCACCTTAAAATAATCGTAGAATATCAGCAATTAATGAGCAATTTAATGTAGACTCTTCTCCGTTAAGACTTGTAATAAGACAAATCAATGAGCGGGACGAAATTGAGCAGAAAAAATTCACTCCTGTCAAAAAATTTATTGAAGCATTGCTGAATTCAACAAAAAATACTTTCATAAATGACTACAATTTTAGAGTAAAGAATTTTGCAAGAATCGCCAAGATATAAGATTGAAATTTGCCAACAAAACTTCATCAGGGTGTAGAGAGATGGTATTTTCCTGATTTTCTTAGCGTTGATATTGAATTGACAACAAAATGGATTAATTTGTACGTATATAAAGGCATTGTCAGGACTACCTGGAGCCTTTAGGGATCGCTCTTTTCATGTAACTTGGCAAACAAACTAAATTTGTAGTTGAGATTACTAAAATGCATGCTTTTTGTCTGATCATGACTGTATATAACGGAACCTATTTAAATGAGAACATTTAAAAAGGCGATAGGAAAGATAGACTTTAAATTAAAATCACCCAAAATTTCTACATACAAAATTCGGTTAATTTTCGTTTAGAAACCGCCAAAAAAATCATGTAGTTTTGCACGTTTTTGGGCGAAATTTCGTTTTTTTGGTTTCGCTTTTTGCCATACAAAAATCACCTAATCTTTTAGGACCATATTTCACTTTTTGTTTTCGAGTAATTATAGCTATACTATCACTCGATCATCATGCTTTTAAAAAAATTAAAAGTTTTTAGATAAAATCGGTCCCCGTTCCGCGGTAGTCATACCTTTTGATAATTACTAATGGAATAATATTTATTTCTTTCTCCAGATATTTTCATTTATTTAATAAATTCAAGAGAGTTTATTCTTGTCAAGCACTTCGACACCGCAGGATTGCATTTTAGGCAATATTTTAAAAATATTGGGCATATTTTCGTTTTTATTGGGTGATTTTTTTACATGTTTCTTTAATTTTTTTTTTTTTTTTTTGTAATTTTTCGTTTTAGTGGTTTTTAATTTTTTTGCGATTTTTCTGTGGACGATATTTGCTACCTCCATTTCCTACCTCCAAATTTAAAATTTTGTAGTACGATGGCATAGTACACAAATGTTGTCAACAGATATCAACCATTAAACTTTTCTTGTTAAAAATTGCGATAATTTTTTCGGTTAAATTTTTTCATAAGGGCCTAAAACGACTTAAAAGGGTCTCGGCGCTTTTACAATTTAAAAGGGCTCAAAAAAGCCCTAAAAGCCCCCAAATATCATCCCTGATTTGCAAAGCATTTAAAAATTGCGCATAAAAAGCTCTAGAAGCGCTCTGTACCTTCCCGCTGGGTGCTTTTGTGATTTTTTTTCCTTTTTTATTTTGATAGCACAATTCATTAGAGAGAGAGAGACACACAAATGTAAAAACTTTGTATATGAAATCACCCTGTGCTCTCAATCGGAATCCACACAAGTACTCATCAGATTACCTTTACTCAGTAAATCTTAATCCCTTTGATTAAAGCTTTATTTTAAACTACCACGTCACCATTTACAAATCTTAGCTTGTCAACATAATGGTCAATGTATTTATTTTGTGTTTTTGCTATATATAAGTATCAACGTAACTTACGCAATGACAATAAACTTGTCAACGTTGATTTGAAAGATCTGCTAACAAATTACACTGAAAGAATTAGTGTAAAAGAAAATTTTAGCAACAAATTTAAGAATGCGGTTATATAAATACATGAAAATTAATTTTTTTAACTGTTTTTTTTTATATTTTAAATGTTTAACGCAAAAATTTATTCTATTTCATTGCATATTCATTGATTTATGCAATTTATGCAATAGAATTCCTTTTTATAATGTAATAGAGAAAAATTTTGGTTTTCCTTTTTTCTGTAGTTAATTTATGTAAGTTTTTAATATTATGTAATAAATAAATTAATTGTTTTCTTTAACAATAATTTAAGAAAATAAAAATTATTTAAAAACAACTTCATAATATTATAATTTATAATTTTTATAATTAATAACATAATTATAATTGATTATAATTTTTGGTTGATATTTTTAGGGAAGATTTTGTTGTTTTTGTTCATTTTTATGTTGGTTTAAATTAAATGTAGTTTAATGTTATATTTAATAAATAGAAATAAATATTTCTAAGGAACATACGAATATATAAATTTTCCTGCAGCGATGAACTTATATGTATTTTAAATTTAATTAAAAATTTAAATTTTTGCAAACAAAATACGTTTTAAAAATATGGAATATCTATATAAATAATTAAAACTTTAAAAAAAAACCGACTGCATAATCACTACAAAGTAAAAAATAATTTTAACATAACTTTTCCTTTTAATTTCTTGGTCATATTTGGTAATTTAGTTAAACATATTATTACATATGAAAACTTATTACTTTAATTTTTTTTAATTTGTTTTATTATCACAAAAATTTTAATTTCTTTATGAATACAAAAGCTTTTAAGGTCGGCGCTTATACAATCAGACTTTTAATCAGAAGCGCCAACTTCAAAGCTTTTGTATTCATAAAGAAATTAATATATTTATGATAATAAAATAAATTAGAAAAAAATTAAAATAATAAGATTTCCGATGCAATAATATGTTTAAATAAATTATCAAAAAGGACCAGAAATTAAAAGGAAAAGTTATTTTAAAATTCTTTTTTACTTTGTAGTGATTTTGTAGTCGGTTTTTTTTAAAGTTTTTATTTTCCGTTTTTTTCATTTATTGAGCAGATAAGTTGGCATATAAGACAAGTCTTTTGAGTGCCGCAAATAAGGTACATTACAATTGGGTTTAGTTATATTAATAAAATTATATATTACAAATTAAATTAAATATTTAAAAGTGAGAAGATCAACAGCGAATTTGAGCAATATTAGAATGTAAACAAAATAATTACTTAATGTGAAAGAGACAATTGAGTTAAAAGCTATTGATAACAAATGTATTATGTGATACATTTATCAAATCAAAATTAAGCAGTACAGAAGAAAGGGTAGGAGAAGATAGTAAGCAAGAAGATAGATTAAAATTATGAGAAGTATTTAAAAATTAAACGCTTGAAGGCTCTAGGGTTGGAAACAACTTTAATGTTGTTCGGTAAAGAATTCCACAGTCTAATTGCACTGATGAAAAGAAGTCTGCTAGAGTTTTTGTAATAATGACTTGGTATCAAAAGGTTCATGCTACGAGTTGACCTACAGAACTGAAGTTTTTCATAAAGGTAATGTGGGGAGCGCGAGTAAATAATTTTATGTAGGAATATGCAATTTTTCGCTTCAAGATAACGAAATAAGCAACGGCCAAGTAGTTTTGTCCGGAAAAATGAGACATTGTCGAACTTCTTCAGCCCATAAACATAACGGGCAGCATTATTCAGAGCAACTAGGAGCTTGTGAGGTGACCGAGAGTCAAGATTGCTATAAACAACTTCAGAATAAGTGATTACAGGCATCAGCAGCTGCAAAAATAGTTTTCGTCTCGTTTTAACGGGAACAAAAAATGCTGAACAAGTCATTCTCAGGTTTCTTAGTACAAAGTAGACCTCACTTACGCAAGAATTGACGTGATCTACACAAGACAGAGAAGTATTTATGTGGAAGCCGAGATTGTTAACCTTACTTACAACTTTTAATTCAACATTGCTGAGAAATATTTGAGGAAGATCGATATTTGATAGGGGGGTTTTTGAGATCGGTAAGACGTCAGATTTTAGTGGATTTAGTTTAAGTTGGTTTGCTTTAGCCCATTCTGCCACAGTAATTAAGTCATCATTCATTCTGACACAAAGATCTTCGATTAACCCGACAGGTCTGGACAAATACAGCTGAAGGTCGTCAGCATATGCATGCATTGCCACGTTACTGCGCTTGTTGAATATATCATTGATGAACATAGAGAAAAGAAGTGGGCCAAGAACCGAGCCTTGAGGAACTCTATTATAAGTATGCCTATATGATGAAAAATTGGTGCCCACTTTCAGTCTCTGTGTTCTACCGCAAAGATAACTATTTAAAAGCCGTACTGAATTGTTAGAAAATCCAAAGTTATACTTAAGTTTCTTACATAGTATGTTGTGGTTCATGGTGTCGAAAGCTTCCTTTTTAGAGTATATGATAAATTTTCGAAAAAAGTGTATAAACCACATAAATACAATTGTTCTTAAAAAGTTTGTTCTATTAAAATCTGAAAGTTTGTTGGTTATTTCAAATATCTGTCTCTTAAATTTAAATTAGATGTCACGTGTTTTGTAATAATTATACCCATTCTAGTAACAAATTTTATTAACCTAGTATCAATAATGTTCGATGTGCCTACCCCTATACTTCATTTCAGTACCCCAGCGTCAATATTAACTTAGATACAGTGTTTTTCTAGTATTTCCACGCCCATTTATCGAATAACGCCTACTTTATTGACCGTAATTTTTAATAATTCTGCCTATCCCTGTACTAAATTTCAGTACCCTAGTGCCAATATTATTCCAGATTCACTGTTTTTCTAATATTGCTACGCCCATTTGTCGAATAACGCCAACTTTATTGACCGTGATTTGTAATAATAATTCCTAACCCTCTATACTAAATTGCAATACTCTAGTCTCAAAATTATTCAAGATACACTGTTTTTTTAGTATTTCTACGCTTATTTTCTTGACTGTAATTTGTAATAATTGTGCCTACCCCTACACTAAATTGCAGTAACCTAGAGCCAATATTATTCGAGATGTGTGTTTTTCTAGTATTGTCACGCCCCTTTCACGAATACCGCCCAATTTTTTTATTTATTTTTTTTCAAAAGCAAGTCTTAAATAGATCCAGGGAGGTGAGAGAGATGACAGTAAGAACCGGAACTCGTAATATTAATATTTATAGGTCGCGCATTGCGATTTTTTATTTTCCATACAAATAACATGGGAAAAATTATTTTTTAAATCTTTATATCTACAAAACCAATAGACGGATATAAATTAGTGAAACATATCTTATAGGAAATTGAAAGTTCTAAAATGTCCCTAATAAATGTATGTAAATAATAAATGTATATAATTTAAAGTTAAATGTATGTTATAATTACACATTTTTTCTCCAGTTTTCTGTAAATCCATTAAAGTTATCATTAAATATTATAAAAAAGGCATTCAAAAATCAAAATTGACAAGTTTATCAAGTCATTTAAAATAACTTGACTGGAAAATCCACCACATCTAGGAAGAATTAATGAAAAAGCCTTTTTATTGTATTAAATAATATTTACGTGGTCTGTGATAAACAGACTGTTCAACTTGACAATTTAAGAATATTTTTAACGACTTTTTCTTACAGGAAATCACAATTCCTAGTATTTCCAAGGGAGATTTTATAATATTTAATGATAACTTTAATGATTTAGGGTAATAGGATAAAGGGGGAAAAAGGGTAATTATAACATAGGCTGAGTTCCTAAATGCATTTATACAAAGCATCAGTGACTTTTTCTTTGAATTGGTGCTAAGAAGAGTCACCAAAACTGCGCAACTAAAGCGTGCTTAAAAATAATAAACTAGTTGCGCAGTTTTGGTGAATCAACTAGGCACTAATTTAAAAAAAAGTCACTGATACTTTGCATAAATGCATTTAGGAACTCAGCCATACATTTAACGTTGAATTTGAATAACTTTTGAACGAGTAGATTCATAAAAAAAAATTATAACATCTTCTATAAAATACGTTTCAGTCATTTACATCCGTCTATTGGTTTTTAAGATATAAAAATCGGAAGTTGAGAAATGATTTTCCCATGTTATTTGTATGAAAAATAGAAATTATTACATGTTTTCCAAAAACGAAAATTACCTCTGATATATGGTTATAAAATAAGCCAAAGAGGCATTCGCAATAATTAGAATATATCCGCATTCCCAACGACGCACAGTGGACTGTAATTTTTGCCATATTCCAGGTGGAATTTTATCCGTCCTTGTTTGTTCTTGTATTTTCTTTTAAACAATTTATTAAAGTTTATTATATGTATTTTTCAGTATTTTTGTGTAAGTTAAATAAGTTTGAATGAAAATATAAATTTTTGTTATTCCAATCATCTCCCTCCTGCCAACATACTCTGTCACGCCATCCCTTCAAAATTACTATTAATTTATTTATAAATCTACACCGAGAAAAAAGTAATAGGTAAATCACATAAGTCAGCTTGGGTAAAGAGAATTGTATGGGAATTATAAGCTTATGCTTATTCACCTAAGCAATTTATTGTTTAATACATTGCTTGAAAGCACATACTTCGATACCTTGCCAAAAAAAAATATTTGATTCACCTAAGCCCAAAATCCAAAAATACAAAATTAAAAAACAACTAGCATGGATGGCTTAAGCATAGTTTTGAGCTATTTTCTGCAAAAAAAAAACACAGCTGCGTCATAAGACACACGAGAGAAGGATAGATTTGATAATTTAATGGTTTTTTTTTTTTTAATAAAACCACTTTTAAATTCAAAAATAACATAAATTAAATTAAAAACCACACATTAATAGGCACACCAGTAAACTTTATTACATTTTATCAACAAAAAGAAAAGAAAAATAGAAAAAAAATTTTTGGAACCTGGAACTTTTGGTGCCAGTCCATCGCTCTACCCACTGATCTAAGCAGCCTTGCTACCACTTGCTGACATAACTGCAGCTATTTTAACAGATGCTGTATTAACAGATGCAGTATGTCGCAGTATTATGTTGATAGCCATACAACAAAAATCTTTTAATAGATTATTGTGTTATGCTGCAGTATAGCTTCAGTTGTAACTAATATTGAATAAATCCCTCCGCGTTACGTAGGAGTTTGGCTCAATGCGTAGTGTAGTGACTTCATATACGAAGAAAAGCCGAGAAGTCATTCATTTCTAAGAAAAAAACGGTGTTGATAAAAGAAACATTTGTGTTGTTACCGATTTCAGCCAAGCAAATCACAGACGAGAGGCGGCAGCATAAAAAAAAAGGAAAATAAAAAAACCAAAACCCGAAAAAAGTTATATTTTTGAAATTAATTTTTTTTTTTAAAATGTAGTGTATTAAAAAATAACCAAATACTTGGTACATTCATCACCCAAATAAAAATTGGCTAGTGAACATGTAAAACGTAGGCGTTTTGATGAAGTACTTGGGAGGCTGAAAACTTCCAAAGACATCTTATAAATTATACTAGGTTTTTTT
Organism: Coremacera marginata; assembly: GCA_914767935.1. Classification (NCBI taxonomy): domain Eukaryota; kingdom Metazoa; phylum Arthropoda; class Insecta; order Diptera; family Sciomyzidae; genus Coremacera; species Coremacera marginata. The sequence continues at coordinate 162,285,481 of OU612047.1, forward strand.
TCAATTTAATACAAGCTTTTTTCTCGGTGTATGCCAATAATTATTTGCTACGAATCATTCGTTATTTGAAAGATACAGGAATAATTAAGAACTTCAACAATATTCTAAGCTGCCTAGCGTCGGAAAGGAAATAAGATTACCGTTGTTTCTTACCTCGGGAAAAACTCGGAATAAATATTTTAATTTGTATGGCTGTTTTTGCATGCCAGTCAACGTATATAAAAAATCTCTGTTACATTTCAGAAGTCATAAAAATGCCTCGAACCAATCGAAAAATTATCAGAGGAACCACACAAAGTACGCCACAAAAATTGCAGACGTTTTCACTAGTGCAATACAAAAAACTCATCGAGAGTGAGCAATAATAGGGATCCTTTTAATATGTTAGTGATATCGTCCGATCCCTTAATAAATTCTTATCGGAAAATTCCTTCAACAAAGCACAAATCTATGTCTTCTGATATGCTAAAATTTCTCATCGTGCATCCAAATTCTACAGAGGTATACGATTCTTTCGATTCTGATTCTGATTCAGATAGTGCGTAATATTGCGATTACGAGTATTTATTTAACTTTGTGTATCAAAATAAGTCTCTCTTGTATTTGAGTTTTTATTTTTTTATGAAAAGAAAAAACAAGAATGAAATAACCATTTAAATATTGGGTTGGCAACTAAGTAATTGCGGATTTCACTCATAGATCGCTTTAGTTGAATTTTTAGGTTTGCTAACGTAATCGAAATGTCAAACACATTTTGTTATTTGATAGTTGGTACTTCAACTGTCAATCGGTAAAAAAATTTTTTTGATCGGTTGTGTAGTTTTTGTTTGGCGTCTGTTGAAAAATGGAAAATCAAAACGAACATTTTCGTCATATTTTGCTTTTTTATTTCCGGAAAGGAAAAAACGCATCGCAAACTCACAAAAAGTTATGTGCTGTTTATGGTGACGAAGCTTTAAAAGAACGGCAGTGTCAAAATTGGTTTGCCAAATTTCGTTCTGGTGATTTTTCACTCAAAGATGAAAAACGCTCTGGTCGTCCAGTTGAAGTTGATGACGACGAAATCAAAGCAATAATCGATTCCGATCGTCACAGTACAACACGTGAGATTGCAGAGAAGCTTCATGTATCACATACATGCATTGAAAATCGCTTAAAACTACTTTGCTATGTACGAAAACTCGATATATGGGCTCCTCATGAACTGAAAGAAAATCATTTAACACAATTCACTAACATCAGCGATTTGTTAAAGAAACGTATTGAAAATTATCCATTTTTAAAACGATTGATAACTGGTGATGAAAAATGGGTTGTTTACAACAATGTCAATCGGAAAAGATAATGGAGCAAGCCAGGTGAACCAGCTCAAACATCATCAAAAGCTGATATTCATCAAAAGAAAGTTATGTTATCAGTTTGGTGAGATAACAAAGGAATTGTCTACTTTGAACTTTTACCACCCAACCGAACGATCAATTCAGATGTCTACATTGAACAACTAACAATATTGAACAATGCAGTTGAAGAAAAGCGGCCCGAATTGACAAATCGAAAAGGTGTTCTATTCCACCATGACAATGCAAGGCCACACACACCTTTGGTCACTTGGCAAAAATTATTGGAGCTTGGTTGGGATGTGTTGCCACATTCACCATATAGTCCTGACCTTGCACCATCTGATTACTTTTTATTTCGATCTTTGCAAAACTCCTTGAATAGTAAAAATTTCAATAATAATGATGATGTCAAATCGTACCTGGTTCAGTTTTTTGCTGAACGTGGAATTATGATGCTGCCTGAAAGATGGCAAAAGGTCGTTGCTTGAAATGGGCAATACATTACAGAATAAAGTTATTTCGTTCCATGAAAAAATTGTCTTTTACTTTCTAAAAAAAATCCGAAATTACTTAGTTGCCAACCTGATAGTTATAGAATCGTAGAACCTTCACAAAAAACTGTAAAAATAAAAATTTAATCAAAACAATTAAAAAAAAAATGCCTTTTACTTAAAATTGTATGGGACGTAAAGCGTTCATAAATTACGTAACACGTTTAGGGGAGGGAATCAAGGGGATCGAGCATTTGTGACGAAGTGCTACATAGGGGGGAAGGGGGGGGGGAGGGTGTGAGAGAAAGTCGGTCGTGCGTTACGTCACAACAAAATTTTTTAATACAGTTTTAAAAATTTTAAATTTTATTAAAATTTCATTTTATTGTAAATTTTGCTTTAATTTTTTATAAATAAAAGAACCAACCTAACAAAACGAACGACCACAAACAGAAAAAAAGACAGCTTAAACTATGTTTAAACCGAGCAAATTTATGAAAGGTATTTGAAAGACCTTCAATAAGTGTAGCAGCTCCAAAAAACAAAGCAAGTAAGAGCAGTAAGAGCAAGTAAGAGCAGCAAACGGAGCTGTTGTTTTGATAAACTGAAGTGGGAAATCTTACTCTTAAGCAATTATCAAAAACTGCTGTTATAACTTCACATTCAAAGCGAATATCAAAGTGCTATTGAAAAACTAAAACAAACGTAGTAATTTTCAAAATTGTTGAACATTGAAGTCATAACGTATCGCCACTGGTAGGTGTCTGTTTACATGGTCAAATATTTAATTGAATTGTTGGTTAGTCACAGAACAACGAGATATTTCTATAATAATAAAACTTATAATAAATATAACAAACAGCTAAATTATAAAAAAAACCTACAAAATTTAAAAAATTAAAAGAGTGAGGTTAGTGGGGAGAGGGGGGAAGGGGAGGGGGTTGAACCCTTTGTAACGAAGTGTGACATAAGTAACTTGGCCAAAAACATGTTACGTAATTTATGAAAAGCCCCTAATCGTAATTAATCCCCCAACAGGCAAGGTTGAATAAAGGGGAAAAAAGACATCAAAATATATGTTTTATTGGTAAATTTTGGTGTACAATTTGTAAAATGCAAAATAGTTCTCATTAAAAAACTATGAGTTTTCTAAAGCTATATTTCCGTCGAAAAGTACAGATAATAAAAATATATGTCTCTGTTCAACCAAACACCCACAAAAATTCATTAATATTGAACACTTCGAAAAATATAGTTTTCCTATTTCTTTATTTTGATGCTATGCAAGCAATAATTTATTTGTCAAAAAATACAAAGAGTCACTTGTAAATGACTGTAAAATAAATCAACCAACAAAATTTTAATGATAAAACTGACACTGTGTTGTAGCTTGGGTAATTCTAATGAGCTGTCAAGAAATGTCAAGCTCGAAAAAATGATTACGTCAAAATTACATTGGAAAAAGCGATGACTAGCTCAAGACAGCCTTCTATGTTACAGGGTTAAGATATTAAGGGCCGTATTGTTCACCTCCGGATATCTTTAACCAGCGAATAAAGCACTAGATTTTCAGTAGTTTCAGATACCAGCAAACCAAAAAATATCCACTGGTTAAAGATATCCAGAGGTGAACAATACGGCTATAAAAGTTTATTTTCCATATTTTTACTTAAATTATTCATCAAAATAAAAATTTTCCCAACTTTTGAAAAAAATTTCTGTTGAACTAACCCATCATGAACCAACCCAAAAATATTATGCAAGTAAAAATATGAATTCAGTTTTTCACTGTTTTGATAACATCCGCTTTTACGGATATTATTCATCCCTAACGATATCCCTAACAATTACTCTGGGTTTCTTCAAATTAGTTATTTTTAATGCACTATTAACATTTTAATAAAAGTAATTGAAACAGTTCAATTCAATCGTTCATATACTAAAACAACTTGCTATTCACCCTTTAAGAAGTTTAGAAATAAGCTATATGAATACAAAGACGAACGGTACCGAACAAAACTTGTTTTATTGTTAACAGAACAGATGATCAAAGTCGACCAAGCAGGCAGGCACGCGCCATTGTCATGCATAACTTGGCAAAGGGCTTGCATTTTTCTCTGTTGTGGTTATAGGAACGTAAGCCACTTGTCAATACAGTTAACAAATGCCTCTTACACGAGAGCATTAAATTTTTGCATCATAGTTCTGATTGCGATCCGAATAAGTGGTCAAAGATCTATTCGTTTTCCCTTTCGTTATAGAAAATGCACTTATTGGCTTATTGCCTTAGAAAATAAGGCGTTTGATAAAATGAACAAACAATATATGTACATATATGCGCCATACTGGTATCCAAGCGTAATTGTGTCCTTTATCCTCTTGCAGAATGTACTGTCAAAACTGGGTCAATGCAATGACTGCGACAGGTGCAGGTCTTCTGTGTGAGGCGCAATATTGCAGCATGTGATGAACCAGACGGCATGCTGAAGAAAATGTGCAGCAGTCTTAAGCGTCAGGTTGAAATCATTTAAGCATTCCCTTTTAAGTCACCTTCGTTGATTGTTGTTGTTTTTGTTTTTAGACATTGGCATCGATCGATTGCTCGCCTCGATTAGAGAGTTTTTAGTTTGGTCGTGTGGCTAATATTTTTTATAAACTGCTGCATGCTTGAAGTTTTTTGTCGGTGTTCTCTGTTTTTTACTCATAGAGAAGGTGTAGGATAATGAACCTGAAACCAAGCATATGTTAAGGATATCCTTAACTTGACTAACTTCAAGACGAATTCGGAGATCGGAGAAGAGTTCGGCTGTCTGTCTGCTGGTCGATTGGTCTCCGTGGTTGAGGATATAGTAAGTGCAATAGCAGGTGCTGCGCTCCTTCGGCCATTGTATGAGCGTCTGAAAATCTCGTCGTAAGGATATAAACATAAATGAAGATTGTCATAAAAATAAGGAGCAAAATTAAACGTTACAGGTGCCTCTGCATTTATGTATTGCCGTTGGATACAGGGACAATAATAAATAAATTCCTTCAGGTATTTTCAGTTTATTTCACTTTTGTTGTCTTCAGTGCACATTGAAAAAAAAAAAAAAAATGTGCGCGCCTAAACGCTAAGCTCATCCCCACCTGCCATTTTAATAAGCGTGCGCTCACTGACCTCAGACATTCATTTGATAGAGCGCGAAGTCTCTTAACTTGTTTTGTTCTTCAAACATTGTTCAACCATTGTTTCTCAACCAAACGCTCAATGTATGCCCAACCAACACACGAACTCACAACAATAGCCACTTTGGTGAAAACAGTTCATAGAAACTGTTACCAAAAGGTAAGTAATAGTGATAGTGATAGAAGTGATAATAGGTAGCATATTCGTATCTGTATATTGTTAACCATTCGAAAGGATACACCGTTTAAACATACTCACTCACTCGAGATGAGTTAAGCCTAGAACATTAATGTTGGAACATATGTTTAGGTTAGGCGCGTATAGGGGTGAACGTATTTTGTTTTTTATTACTTCTACTTGACAAATTATGTGGGTTCAGGTGTTGCTGTTTGGACTTTTAAGGGGGCTTATTTGTAACAGTATTTGTTTGTGCTTAACCAGCAGGGATAGGCAAAGCAGCAGCAGCAGCACGTCTTTTGCGCCAAAATGTCAGGGGCACCAAAATGCTACCTCAATCTGATCCTCTAGTATTATTTATTGTATTTATCTAGTATTATTTTATAATGTTATTATATAGTAAGTTTAAATTGCACTTTAATAAGTAACTTTTTAACTTTTCTTGTTATATTCAAAGAATATTCTGATATATTGGCAAATTTCTAGGTTCAGTTGATAATTTTTTGTTAAGATGTCAAGTCAAATTGAGGCGAAAAGTTGTAATCATCTTGACTAAAGTGCATATTACTTATTTAACTCGCGTTTACATTGTAAAACTGATAAAAAATATGGGAATATGAATAAAGAATATTTCAACATGAAAAAAATGGATTGTTGAATAAGCAAATGCGTTTTTGTTATAAACAATTTTTGTTTTCTTAATTATACAAAAATGTTTAGTTGTTCTTATAAAAATACAGGGTGGTTAAATTTTAAGGGCCGATGTTGAATGTGAACCACACCTAAGCGTCAAGTTTTTTCTGCATTTCATTTGACATTTCTCAATTTCAGACTAACTCAATTTGAACCATGGAAAGATACACAATCGAGCAACGCGTTAAAGTTATTCAGGCTTATTATGAAAATGGGCGTTCAAATCAAAATGCATATCGTGCACTTCGTGATTTTTCCGGTCAATTTAATCGTCCAAATGTGCGTACAATCGGAAAAATCTTGCAAATATTTGAGCAAACCGGATCTGTAGTAGATGTGAAAACACCAGTGCATGCTCGTACAGCTCGTACTGCAGAAAATATTGCTGCTGTTCGCGATAGTGTGGCTGAAGACCCGTCCACCTCAACTCGTCGTCGTGCCTCAAGAACTAAAATCTCTTGACCATTTCAAACGTCGTCAATGTTCAGAATGGTGGGAAGAATGGTGGGAAGAATGTCAATTGGCCGCCAAGATCATGTGATTTGACACCGTTGGACTTCTTTCTTTGGGGTTATTTGAAAGAAAAGGTGTATGTCGATAAGCCAGCAACAATTCAAGAGCTAAAGGATGAGATAATTCGACACATTAACGGCATAGAACCTCACTAATGCCTCAGCGCCATCGAAAATTTGGACCATCGAATGGAGGGGTGCCGCCGAGGTCGCGGCGGCCATTTGGGCGATATTTTGTTCCATACCTAATTGAACTATACCAATATTTTCATAATAAAAAGAAATGACAATAATTTCTTAAATAATTTGTGTTTTATTCAAAATCAACATCGGCCCTTAAAATTTAACCACCCTTTATTTGTTTATTTCAAGAAATTTTACAGCAAAATAATATTTTGCACAAGGTGGAAGAGGTGATTTTCTATCAAATCTTGTCTATCACTATTTCACAGAAACGGAGTTGGTTCGAAAAGTACCCATTGCAATTAAATTTCAATTCCTTGGAAATAGGAACCCTCATCTATTTAGGAAATTTAAATTTTAAATATTTAAGCAATAATTTGCTGAGTTATAAAAAATTAAAATAGCAAAATTTTGCTTGGTTTCTTCGGAAAAACAAATCATGCAGTTTTTTACTAAACTGCTTTCTCCGTGTCAGGAATGTAGTTGGAAGAAAAAAAAATCGTAAATTCGATTACAGCAATTGTGTTTCGTAATTGAACAACTCAATTCCTCAGGAATGGAGTTGAAAAACTCGTCAATTAAATTACAGAAATTTTAATTGGAGGTTAAAATTTTAATTACATTTTTATTGACTGAAACCTCCTGCATTATTTTTTTTATTTTTCTTTAGCGTTGTACAAAAAGTTTCTCGGTTTATAATAAATTTCTTACAGCAAAAATACCAGATCGCTTTTATTCCTTTTTATTCTTTTAGATGTAAAAGATTACAATCATTTGCAAGGTATTATTTAAATTAATGTCAACTCTGTGCAAAGTTCAAATATGTTATTTTATTTTTTCTTGAATCAACAACCCACTAAACCAAAGTCTCCGAAATCGTAACGATTTCGTTACGGATATTTCGAAATCTAAGGGATTTCGGAATTCGACTTAGTTACGAAATCGTAATGAAAATCTATGAAGGAGTTAACACGACTTCGTAACGAAGTATTTTAACGATTTCGTAACAAAGTAAATTAACGAAATCAGAAGGAAAGTCGTTTCAAAACCGTAACAAAATGTAATAACAAAATGAAGTTTTGAAGAAATTTTGGAATTTATTTTAATACAAATGGGCTTACATATATGACCACACCAAAATTGTAGTAAATTCTAATACTTACCGACCATTACATTTAATTTCTAATAAAAATTTGTATAAGAATTTAATGCTCGCTTCATATTAAATTTTAATACTGTTTTGGCTTAAATTTTAATATTAAAATGTTAAAAAGTTAGCATTCAATTTTATTGCACATAAGAGCACACAATTTATCTATTTTTTTCATACCTCTTATAATTTTTAAATCATCCCGTTTTGTAGGTTTCGAACTCACGTCATCATTGAAATTAAAGTAGTAAACGTTGCTTGTGCGCCATAACCAAATAAAAAATTGTTTCACAAAAATTGTATTATAAAGCTTTGTTAGCCGAAAAAGTAGCTCTGAATCATAAGAATTTTAAATCTTAACAATCTAAAAATTAAAACGGAAAGTATTGAAATATAAGTATATGGGGAAATATAATATCACCATAATATCAAATTTATTCCAAAGGGTATAAAATATCATTGTAATTTAAATTGTATTAAAAGTTAATACGAAATTTATTTAAAAATTTTGTAATCTATTAAATGGTATTAAATGTAATACTTTTTGAACTAAAAATCGTTGTAATACATCGCTTGTATTGAAATATATTCCAGGATTTCTAACCGTGTAGTTGCAAAATCGAAACGAAATGTAGTTAAGAATTCGTAACGAAATGTAGATACAAGTTTGTTGCTTTTTCGTAATAAATTTAACTAGCTATTTCTAGTATACTTATCTTAGTGCAAATAATTCTAAAATAGTAAATAGAAAACAAAAAAATTGTAAATAAAAACATTAAAAAAGAATTAACGAGTTTAAACAAAGTGCCACTCCTCCCGTTCAATCTTCTGCACTCTTGTATAAACGCTCTTCTTTACCAAATTTTCTTGACTAAGCTACTTACCGAGCTTACGAGATAATTCGGTAAATATTAAGGCTAGGGAATTTTAGTATTGGGTTACATTGGGTCTATTCCAAGTACCATGCAAGAAGTGGATGGGACTAATGCTTAATAAGACTGAGACAGATCCCATTTTCGTATTTAGAATTTGATTTTTTTTTAAGCTTGAAGTTATCTATGGACAAAAGATTCTAATGCTATTTGGGCAACTTGCAGTCAGTTGCGTTTTCTGAATAATCCAATGAATAAACTGGAAAGGATTAAGGTTTTATAAATGAATGAATGAATGAAGGTTTTTGTGCCCAAAAGATTCCAATAGGATTTGAGATGCGACATTGGGGATTTCTTTTTTGTTCTTATGGATTTTAATGGAAAGGATAAGGGTTTCTGTGAAAAAATATTACTAACAGTACATTTAAAAAGTCCATAGGATGACACATAGATGGCGTTACTAGATTTTTCCATATTATTTTTATTTAGTACCAACCTTCAAACGATACGTATAAAAATTTGACAACAATCTGACAATTGATTCGTGAGTTATAGCATTTTGGGTGCAACTATTGTTATTGAAAAAGAAAAAATGGTGACGAAAAAAAGTGAATTACGAGTTTAGATAAAGCATTGCATTTTGATGAAAAAAGAAAGTGGAAACCAAATAATGGCTTGATAAACATTATTCGGACTCTGCTCCATCGAGACAAATGGTAGAAAAGTAGGTTGCTGAATTTAAACGTGGCACAAATGATGCAGAGCACTAATGAGCGCATTGGACGCCCAAATCAGACTGTAATTCCACAAAACATAAAATAAACCACAAATTGGTTATGAACGATCGCAAATTAAAGTTGCACGAGCTAGCAAACATAGTAAAGATATCAGTTTTTATAATTTTACACGAACATTTGGGTATGCAAAAGCTCTGTGCAAAGTGGGTGCCGCGTGAGCTTACAGTCGACCAAAAACAACAACAAATTGATGCTTCAGAGGAGTGTTTGGCGCTGTTAAACCGCAATAAAATCGAATTCTATCGTCGATATGTGACAACGGATGAAACATAGCTTCACTATTACACACCAGAATCCAAAAGACAGTCAGCTGAGTGGACAGCAGTCGACGAACCGAATCCAAAGCGAGCAAAGACCCAACAGTGGGCTTGTAAGGCGTGGCGTCTGTATTTTGGGATGCGAAACGAATAATATTCATCGACTATCTCCAAAAAGGAACCACCATCAACAGCGACTATTGCAGTGCACATTTGGATCGATTGAAGGCTGTAATCGCCAAGAATCGGCCACATTTGCAAAAGAAAAAAGTGTTGTTTCACCGAGTCAATGCACCGTGTCACAAATCGATGAAAACGATGGCAAAATTGAACGAATTGGGCTTCGAATTGCTTACCCACCCACCGTATTCTCCAGATTTAGCCCCCAGCGACTTTTTCCTGTTTTCAGATCTCAAGAGAATACTTGCTGGAAAGAAATTCAAGTCCAATGATGAAGTAATCCCTGAAACTGAGGCCTATTTTGACGAGAACGAGAAATCGTACTATAAAAGTGGTATCGAAAAGTTGGAAAATCGGTATACTCGTTTTATCGCCCGCGAAGGCAACTATGTTGAATAATATAATCGAGTTTTATCAAAATTTTGTTTTTTTCTTACTTATCCTACGAACTTATTGAATGACCTGTTATATGATAATGACAGCGCTCAACGCGCTATTAATTCGTTTTTTTTTATGATAAAAGAAGTATAAAGATTTTCATGTACACGGTAAGAAATCCTTGATTATATTTTAATACAAGCGAAGTATTACAACAATTTTTAATTCAAGAAGTATTACTTTTAATACTACTCAATAGATTACAATATTTTTATATAAATTTTGTATTAAATTTTAATACAATTCAGATTACGACGATATTTTATACCCTTTGGAATGAATTTGATATTATGGTGAATATTATATTTGAATTTTAAGCCATGTACAGCATGTTATATTTCAATACCTTCCGTCTTAATTTTCAGATTGTTAAGATTCAAGACTTGTGGCGGCCGAGGCGTAGTGGGTAGAGTGTGTGACTCTTACGCCAGAGAACCCAGGTTCGAATCCTCCATGCGACACAGAAAGTTTTTTCAATTGAATTAATTTTTCTGTTCGGCCGTCACCTCTCTGCAGACAATGGCAAACCTCAGAGAGTAAAAACTGCCATGAAAAGCTTCTTGAGAACATAAGCCGTTCGGAGTCGGCGTAAAACATGTAGGTCCAGTTCTTGATCATTTGTGTGCAAACATTTCACATCACACACAACACAATTGATCATAAGAAGCTCGGTCAAAGTCCTTTCAAGGGCTGAAATGGCCATTTCGTTTTTTTTTTTTTTTTTTTAAGATTCAAAATTCTTAAATTTTTGTGAAACATTTTTTTATTTGCTTATGGCGCACAAGGAAAGTTTACTACTTTCATTTCAATGATGACATGAGTTCGAAATCTACAATAGGAGATAATTTAAAAATTATAGTATAAAACAAAAATAAATAAATTGTGTACTCTTATGTGCAATAAATTGAATGCTAAATTAGATTGTGACTTTACACATTCTTAAGCATTTGATTAAACCAAGAAAATATTTTCAATATCAATAAAATTGATGCTAAAATACAGTTTATATAAAAAATTTAATTAAATATCATTGGTGTACTTAAGACCAACAAATGATTGAATTCTCTTAAATATACATGACATTTTTAATATTTTATGTGTCATTATATGTCAAATATTCATTTGAATATACAAGTCATGAATATTTTACTCTAAAGCCTATTCACTTCATGTATGTAGATTCTTGCCATTCCTGAGCATTCTTGAACATTCCAATCACACGAATACTTTCTTAAAAAAATCGAGCATCCACTGACAAATAGATTAAACTGGGTTCATTGAAGTAGGTGATTCACGACATCATTAAATATGCGCTTATATAGGTATGAATTCCTTATTATATGTTTAAAATCAATTATTATATTGCTTAAAATCGGAAAATTGTAGCATTTTTTTTTCAACAATTTTTAGAATTGGGTGCCATGATAGTCAATTATTAAATTTTACATTTACAGACCTATTCTTGAAAATCCACAATTCAAAACCAGTATTTTTCATATTTTTATGTGTTTGTTGTAATTTTTTTGATTTCAAAACAAAATTTTAATATTAAAAATAATAAATTTTGATAAAAATTGTCAGCTGCTTTTCATATATTAGCAATTTCATTGACAAATTTTTGTTTTTTAAGCTTCAAATTTTGTCTGAAATTAAAACCTTAGAACAAACATATACATAGATATATGAAAAATACTGGTTTATAATTGTAGATTTTCAAGAACAGGTCTGTTAAACACTTTCTTAACCAAAATAGGTAAAATAGTGATATTTGCTTTTGCCAAAATTATAAAAAAGCATTACATAGCAAAAAATTCCAATGTTGTTAATAAGTATTTCTGATACAAGAAAACTGGGATGAATTTTTTCTTTGAGCAAATCTTTCAAAATTTATTGAATTTTCTTATGTCAGCAAGCATGTGTCGAACGCACAGTGTGCTCTCAATCTGGCGGAACAAAATTTAAAAAAAAAAATTGTAAAAATACAGCGTTTAAAGACGTAAAGCCTTTTTGTGTATTTTTAAATTATTTCTGAGCCTCAAGTAAACAGTTTTTGTGTTAAACTGATCATGTGAAGGCCTTAATAAACTAAATTTATATTATAATTATCTATTTGAATTTAAACAAAAAATAAAAAAAAAAAATTAGGTTGCATTTTGTTAGAATGCCATTTACCTTAACCACATATGTACGCAATTAGATGAAATTTTTTACCAAGTTTTCGTCCCGAAGATAAAACATACTTACACCATGCTGATTAAATATTTAGAGTTTATTTTTCAGTATAGCCAATTTTTTGAGCACCCAGCATAAAGAAGAATGTTTCAGATATACACTAACTTCTGAATATATTTTTGTTAGAATGAACAAGCGAATTATATTACAAAAATTTCGAATTTTGTACTAATAGTTGGGTTAAGTCTTACCCAGTGGAACGGTGTATTTGCGAAAATGTTCACTAAATATTCACCAAACATCTCAGAAAACAGAATTTGAATGGGCATCTTTTTCAAGGAGCATTCCTAAATAATTACCAAATACGTGAACTTTCCACGTAAGTCTTTGCCTCCCTCTAGGCAAAATCCTGCGTACGCCCATGGTTAATTCTATTCAAAAATTTATACAATTTTGCGTGAATAAGTTTGTATCAAGTTAACAAAAGTAAAGTCTGTTTTTTTAGAGGCTTAACATTTCGTAGAGGGATAGCTATCAAAATAGTTGTCAAATTAAACACATGTGTTTAACATTTCCCAGCAAAAAATTTCAATGCGCATTATTTGTATTCACATAAAGAGCGCTTCATTCTCCTTGCAAGTAGTGCTGTTTGTATTGCGCTATATTTGTAACGTAATAATACGTAAAAAAACGTAAAAAAAAATATTTGTAATTTATAACGTTGCACTTGAAAAGAAAGAAGTATTAATGCCAAAAAAAATTAATTTCAAAAATTTTAAAAATTCATCTAATCGTTTCACGTGAATAAACAAAATTTGATTTGATTTTAACAAACTTGCTGTTATTTGTTATTAAGAAACAATTTTTTCAATTGAGATCTGGCAGACTGTTGACATGTTTGCCTTGTAATGGAAATGCAACGGTTCACACCTGGCTGGCTGCGATTATTTTTCGTTTTTGTTTTGTTTTAAAATGTTGCTTATAAGTTTTTCTGTTATTATAAACCAAATTTTTCAACTAAATTGTGGCGGCCATGGCATACTGGGGTGCTTGCTTTGTAAGCGAGATGCCCGGATTCAAGCCCGTGGCTGGGTGATTGTTTTTTGTTTTAAAAATTTTTTAATATTTACGTATAGCGCCCGATTCTTGCAACGTTTTTATATCAAATACAAGGAGAACAAAGCGCTCGACTCTCGCTACGATTTCATATTTTCTACAGCGGGAGCGAAGCGCATACACCTGATGACGTGACTATGTTAAAATATGCGCTATACACAAGGAGAATGAAGCGCTCTACTGTTTTTTTGGAGCGCTTCAGATGCGATAATGGAGCGCTCGCTTTCCTGTTGGGTAGCACTTCGCACAAATTATGGTGCGCATAATCGTCCATCTAAGCAGATTATATGCAAAACGATAAATCGATTGAATCAAACGAAGTTGAACCGTTCTGTATTAGAGGGTATCTAAATAAGCAAAATTGTCGCATTTGGAGTGAGAACAATCCTCAAAGGACCCTCTGTGTTGTTAAAAAAATATTCTATGCCTCTAAAGGAAACACCGTTTTTGAAAAATTGAAACAAATAAAATAAATTTCCTCAAATGGATAAAGGTTCTTTCGAATCATAAAATTCAATCGATTTGGCACAATTTGGTTTTATTAAGGATTAATTAAAGTTATTTATCAATTTCACCACAAATATTTCTTTGAGTGTAGGTAACTAAACTTTAAAAAACAAATACATTTGTAATGATAATAGATGAATTGCTATAAACTTCCATAAAGATGCCTAAATATCCACATAAAAGGCGCCACAAAAAACTTACACAGAACAACAATGTACAAACAAAAAAAAAAAACAAACATGCAAGAGTTCTGAAAAAGTTCCTTCATAATTCAGATACGGTGAACATGTCAATTCTTTTTTTTAAGCCACGAAAAACCAAGCAGTTATCGCAATAAATCTCTAATATTTACTTTCAGTGTGTTTCGTATGTGTGAGTCTCTCTTCATCAAAAGACTTCTCGTACAAATAAGATTTAATACACGTATACTAAAAAAAAAACACAAAAAAAAAAAAACACGAAATATTTTTGTATATTCATGTATAAGTGACAAAATTGAAAAATAAAAACAAGATGTTTCGAGATTTTATTTCAAATGCGCTTCATTCAAAACAACTTTTGCTAATGACTGTATTGGCATATGAAAGAGAGTCAAAAATGCAGTTTTTAATTAAAATTAAAATTTTTACAACAGAGGCAACTTTTGTGTCAATTTTTTGGAAACATTCAATATTTTGGAACTTTTTTAAAAAAAATATTAAAGAAACAAATGCTTAGCTAACGGTACTGTTGATAATTTTCACCAAGTAGTTTCGTTAAATACTAAATAGCTAAAATAGAATTGATAAAATATATTTAAAGAACAGTTGAGATTTTTGCAGCGAAAGTCAAATTCTTGAAGTTCTGATGGTTTTTTCTCATTCTTTCAGACGAACAAGTAAAAACCACACGGTTTTTATGGAGGCCCTATAAAATATAAACTTTTCAAATCAAATATCTGCACATTTGAAAAGTTATACAATAAACAACATTTTTTAAACTGATATTGTGGACACTTTATCTATAATAAAAAATTTAATATTTAAGAAAATAAGTGAATTGTCATATATAAAAATTTTAATAAAAAGAGTTAAAAATTAAAAAAAAACAAAAATAAGGTAACTTTTTAAATTGTAATTAATCTAAGATTCGTGAAAATGATCTATTGCGATCTATCTAATGATCTAAATGATCTATCTCAGCCCTTGAAAGTACTTTGACCGAGCTTCTTATGATCAATTGTGTTGTGTGTGATGTGAAATGTTTGCACACAAATGATCGAGAACTGGACCTACATGTTTTACGTCGACTCCGAACGGATTATGTTCTCAAGAAGCTTTTCATGGCAGTTTTTACTCTCTGAGGTTTGCTATTGTCTGCAGAGCAGTGTTGCCACTTTTTAAAATTGAAACTCCTCAAGAATACCTCAAATTTAAATAAAATTCAAAACAGTTTTTGCAACAATATTTTAATTAAATAAAAATTTAAGATACGTATTAGTTTTTAAAATTATATAATAGGCATAAATGCTGCAGTATTGCATATTTCTCCAATTGTTTCCTTATTTTACCCGTTAACGCCCAGAAGGACACCTTTTGGTTGAAACTTTCAGAAGAAAAATTCGAACGCAAAGTTCGAAAATATATTAGAAAAATACCTATTCTTACTATTTTCGAGTTTGCTCTACACGATGCAATAGTTAAAAAATCTCGAAAATTTGATTCCCAGTTGTTAATTGATTATTAAAAAAAAGCAGTATTTTGGGTGATTTATTTTTTTTTTCAATCTAAATTTACAGTAGGAAAGAAATTTTTTTACAGTCGGGAACATAATAAAATATGGAGGGCGTTCCAAATGGGGCTGATTTTTTTACTACGAGTTTTCTTTCAAAATGGCGGCTCAAAAAGTAAGACTTAAAATTATTTATTTTTTCCAACATGACCCTTGAAAAATAAAAAAAGGATACTTTTTTTATTAGATAAAAATGTTATTATGGAGTCGGCCAAGCAGAATAAAATTTTTGATTAAGTAAATTATGTAAGGAAAAAACTTTTTAAAAAAAAATAAAACCGACTACAAAATCTCTACAAAGTAAAAAATAATTTTAAAATTTCCCCTTTAATTTCTTGGTCATATTTGACAATTTATTTAAACATATTATTACACTGGAAAACTTATTATTTAATTTTTTTTCTAATATGTTGCATTATCACAAATATATTAACTTCTTTATGAATACAAAAACTTTTAAGGTCGGCGCTAATATAATCAGACTTTTAATCAGAAGCGTCAACTTCAAAGCTTTTGTATTCATAAAGAAATTAATATTTATTTGATAATAAACATATTAGGAAAAAAATGAAAATAATAAGTTTTCCAATGTAAAATAATATGTTTAAATAAATTGTCAAATATGACCATGAAATTAAAGGGAAAATTTTAAAATTATTTTTGTCTTTGTAGTGATTTTGTAGTCGGTTTTATTTTTTTTTTAAAAGTTTTTATTTCTTCCTTTTTAGAGAATATGATAAGTTTTCGAAAAAAGTGTATAAATAACATAAATACAATTGTTCTAAAAAAAACTTGTTCTATTAAATTCTGAAAGGTTGTTGGTTATTTCAAATATCTGTCTCTAAAATTTATATTAGATGTCACGTGTTAGAAATAATTATGCACATTCTTGTAACGAGTTTTATAACACTAGTGTCCATATAACCCTAGGGTATTGCGAGATCTAGTATTGCCACGCCCAGTTCTCAAATACCACCCACTTTTTTATGGGCTCCTCCATGCTTATGATATCTATCTGATCCCCAAAAAGTATGGCAATCAGGCATATGGTTTAGGAGTTATCGATGTACATACAAATAAAAAAAGAAAAAAAAAAATATAAAAAAAAAACGGAGAAACCGACGAACTTGAGAACCTCCTCCTTTTTGAAGTCGGTTAAAAATTTTTATGATTTCTATTTTCAGATGATTCAGTAATGAGTTCTCGTATCCACCGCAAGCATCATTTTTTCTAGGTGCCCGCTGAAAATTGCTGTCACCACTCCATTTCTTCATATTTTTTAAATGAAAATTTTACACAATACTCTTAGAACGTGATTTAATTATGTCGTTTATTAATAAATAAATTAATATTATCCCATTTTCCAAAACAATTCATAAAAGTATGATGATTTTTGACCCAATTAACCCTAACCCCTTCCCCCCTCCCCCGCCTTCCCTTCCTTAATAACATAAGTTCGCCTATTTCATCAAAAGATTCTGCCATTTTTGCAACGATTTCTCCGTAATTTTTGCTTTTATTGCTTCCTAAATATTGTGCAAGACATTTTGTATCGTTTTTTATTTCGCCTTAAGGATATCCAAAAAAAAAATCCAAATTATCCATAATTTTTCTAATTTCAGGACCTTTAAAAGTGATTTTCTTAAAACTTTATTGGAACTTCCTTCAATTTTAATACATTGCATATACTCACATTGCAAATTTAATCATTCTCGATCGATCTGTTTATTTCACAAAAACACTTAGAAAACAAATTTCATATAACTACTTTGTTAGAAACAAATACTTTGCCATTTTCAAAAAAACGTCAAAAAAAAAAAATGACGTGCTGGAAAATATCTGTGAATTCTATAATTTTTAGTATAACCGAAAATAGTTCGATTAAAAACTAAGTATTCATTCCCCAATGAACGAAAGAATAAATTAAATAATATGGAGTAAGAAAAAAAGTGACTGTAAGGGAAAAAGATGGTTTTTATAAAAATTATGATTCTACTACATACATATGAAGCTTAATAAAGATTTTTATTGCTCTAAAAATAATTCTAATCCCTTTATTCTTGTTCTGCTACAATTTTGCTCTAGTGGTCATTAATAGTGATTTGAATATTTGTACAAGCTCCAAATAGCAAAAATATGATTTAAATTTAACAAACATGTTATAGAACTTTTGTATAATTTCTGATCTATTTACTACAAATATTGTTTTACTAACATGATATTGTCTAAAGACAGACTTCACTTTTTTTTCTCTTAATATCCCTTGATATATAAGAGTATTAGTATTTAAGTTTGTTTTTTTAACAAACCATAATCCAAACGTACTAGAAGCGTCATAAAAGGTACTTGAATTTATTCATCTTGAATCAATTCATCATAAGTCGAAGCTACTCAACATTTGACTTGCTTGCCAATTTCATTTTGGCTTTCAATTTGTTCAATTGCATAGGTTTGAAGAAAAGCTTAAACTTGATCCCAAAACACTGCACATACACATCAAAGGCTGAACCCTAAAGTTATTAAGGTGATCGAACACTCTACACACATACATGTCGGAAGGGAATTTGCAGCTGATTTCAATTCGGTTAAATGCCGTTTGCTTCCGACAAAGATAAGATCAATAATTGTCACCGAATTCTTCGATACTGTGTGATTTGTAAACTGTTCGAACTGTTCTCTTAGTATTGGATGTAATGCGGCTTTTTACAAAAGAATATTTCGGTTAAAACTTTACGTATATATGAAAGCGGTGCTTGCCCTTTATAAAGTGCCGCGAAAATTGACTTTAATAGCTTAAATAAAACGTGAAAATATTTCAATACATCACGAAATTATTGCTTCATAAAATATGAGTGTTAAATGCTTATATGTTGCTTTAAAAGTTTATTGTAGAGTATTCATTTTGTTAGCAACGTTCTAATGCTGCTTATACCATTTAAATAAATAAAAGACCAGGCATTGATTTGTTTTAGTTAAAAACGTGTTTTTTATTTAAAATTAAATAACTTATTTTTCAATTCTTAAAGTATGACAGTAACAGTTTTTTAAACGTCGAAAAGTTAAGAGCTAAATACGAGTACAATAATAGGTTTGTTTCCGTACTCATTTCAAGTAATTTGAAGTTACTCGAAGGCGTTTCTTTACACATTTTTTCCAGCACGAGAGAGAAGAAGAACAAGCAAAATGTTACTCACAATTACTCGATCTTTACTTGAAAAATTTCTTTGAACACGAGTCTCGAACATAAAAACAGCTGATTTTATAAGTGAACAAATTTAATTGTTGTGCTGTGTTGTGAAAAAAATGTATGCAATTGGTTAGCAAATCAATAAAAATAAAGTTAAAAATATGCAAAATGAAAGGAAAAAGAAGTGTTGATCTTTTAAATATACTGCTGCCAGATGCTTCCAGCTCATCTGAAAGTATATTTTAATTTTCCATTTTTTAAATATACCAACCAGCCAATTCAATTTTTATTTTATTTCAATTATCAGCTGTTGTGCTTGAAACTTGGTTGAAGTCGTTTCCGTACTTTTTGGCAAATTTACTCATTTTGGCAGATAATCAAATTACTCTCAATTACTCGAACTTTACTTGAAGTGAGTACGGCAACAGACCTAATAATAGCCGATTTAATACTAAACTAGGCTGAAAAAAAATTTATAGAATATACTACATATCTTAATATGTACTTTGCTAATGAACGCTTCGACATAGTAATACTTCTTTGGTTGAATTAGCCGTGTCTTCAAATTCAGTGCTTAAATTAAGCTTATACAAAATATCCTTCTTAAAATAACACTACCTTCATATATATAGTCAAAGGTCTTTTAAATATATTATTTACACAGATTTATTGTTAACATTTGAGTTCACCTTATAACTACTTTGGCTTCAGCGACTTAGTATTCAGGACTACAATTAATGTCATGCATGTACTTAGTTTTGAAAACAACGATATAACTAACGTTTCCTTTATTAACCTAGTAAACTTATAAAAACCATCATCGATGACCTTCTAACAAAGACTCGTTCATTCATTCAGCAGCTACTACTTACTTCCATTTTGAGCAGTGATAGGTTTTCTTCGCCATGGCGGCTTTCTCTGTGCCTTCTCAGATCAACTTTCCGTTGGAAGGATTGGTCGCATAGAACACATGCGAAGGGCTTATAGCCAGTGTGTTTGCGCATGTGAGTTATAAGATTTGAACTCTGGCTAAATGCTTTAAGGCAAACAGTACACTTGTGAGGCTTCTCACCTGCAAATAAAACAAGAATTAAATCAACATATACGCGTATAATCAGTACAAGCTTTCGATGGTTTGTTTATCAACACGATATTTTAAAGACTTAACACCCCCCCTTACTTGTGTAATGCAATAGAAAAAAAAAGTTACCCTTAACCAATTAGAGTAATTAAATCAGATAACGATTCACACTGTCGTTCTAATAGTACTCAACAACTATGTATGTATGTATGTTCATTTCACACTACTGTTAGCAACTAGAATCTCTAGCTTTAGAACAAACACTATTTCTACCTACCAGTATGAATGTACGTATGCTTCTTCATGTCAGATTTTTGATGAAAACGTTTTCCGCAATATTGGCAGGGATATGGCCGGGTGTCACTGTGAATAAGTAAATGTGTTGACAACGTTGAGGAGCGTTTAAACGATTTGCCACATTGTTTACACTGAAAAAATAAATAGATAAACACAATTAATGTCACGACGTAGTTGACAAAATTTCCAGTTTAAAATAAAAATAAATTCACATGGGAGAAAAACACAGATCAATTGCTAAAGAAACAGCTATGAATATAAATGCCACAAATCAAGAGAAAAATCAGCAAAAACAAACAAAATCTAAATATATCTTATAACATAACAAAAGACTGTGCTTAGCAAGCTTAGCGAACAGCGTAAAAACACAGCAAAATGAGACAACTCATCTACTACCATTACCAAAGTTCTGTTGCTTAACTGCCTGAATACGTCAATCTCACATCTATACTCAGCTTATAGTAGAAGAAAGAACAAGTAAATACAGCTAATTAAACAAATTCTGGAACGGAATTATTTCTCTCTTCCACTGATGAAAAATATTTGTACAGAAATGCAATCTACGAAACCAAAGAAAATATTTTCCAATTGGTAAAATGCGTCTAGCTGTATCTCTTCAAATCTACTTATGATTTGTAGAACGTGTACGTGCCTGAAATACAGATTATTGTGCTGTATATTATAGGTTGACACAGGTGCCAAAAGCTAGATCTGTTTCAAACTTATCCATCCGCTGACACTTGTTGACCAAATTCAAATATTGTAACACTATTGAGCAGCATATCGAATCTGATCGAACAAAGATATTATCTGTATTTGCTAGTATTGACATAAAGTGCGTCGCAAGTCTACTCGAAGTAGTAAAGTAATTAGAAGCAATTGTTACCACTTGAATTGATATGTTTAAAAGTAAATTGGAACATGTAAACATGATGAATATCCTCATATAGTGTAATAGACCGATTTAAGGTAAATTGTGTTATGCACGCTACTGCATTTGGTAGTAATAATTGTGCACATAGAGAAAAAAAAAGAAATGCTTTTGTTGAATTTAATACATTACACTCACAATAACGTAGAGTAATATTAAGCAACAGCTCTGTTCACTTTTTCAATAAATTCATGTTTCTTTGTTCTGAAGTTGTGAAAAGGAAACAAATTGATAATTATTCGAGGTACCTCAGTAATAAAACTTGGTAGTTTTGTATTGTCTGTCTTTATTCGCAATATCTTCAAGGTCGCTGTATAATGCAGATATTTCTATAGTCACGTCACAGAGACTGTACTAAAAATCAAAATTGATTTGTTTTTTGACGATATAAAAGAGAGCTAATAATAATTTTTGCATTTTGTTTTTAATATTTTTTTACACGTATCCAAACTCTTTTAAAAGATAAAATTTTTTCTAAATAAAACGTGGAATAAAATTTATTACTGTTGGAATACTCAAAGAATGCAGCGTTTGGTTCGTAAGAACTCCTATCATTCCTATTTACACGTTGCTGAATAGATCAGTTATTAGAACATATAACATAGACGCTGTAGGTTTGAATCTCGCTGATTTTGTAATTTTTTTATTTTTCATTGGAAAAAGGATTTGCTATAAATTAGTCTAAGATTTTTGACAGTGTGAAAAAACAAGTCTAGAACGTAGGATTTAGTTTGCACTAAAGTATCTGGTCATATCATTGGCCATAATGCACGCGAAGTCAGTGCAGCATTCTCCAAATTAGAAAAAGAGTCGAGTCGCATGGGTCTTGTAGTAAACGCAGATAAGACGAAAAATCTGGTGTCAACAAACAAATAGTCCCAGCGTATTGGCACCCATGTCACTGTTGACAACACCTCCTTTGAGGTTGTGAAGGACTTCGTCTACCTTGGATCCATCATTAACCTACCAACGATATCAGTAGAGAGATAAAACGAAGGATAACTCTGGCCAACAGGTGTTACTTTTGGCTCAGTAGGCAACTAAGAAGCAGAGCCCCTCTTGACGAACAAAAGCTACGCTATATAAGTTACTAATCATGCCCGTCCTGTTGTATGCAGCACAAACCTGGACGTTGAGCAGCTACGGTAAAAAGACTTTGGGAGTTTTCGAGAGAAAGATTCTTCGTAAGATCTACGGACCAACCTGCGTCAATGGCGAGAATCAAATACGATGTAACGATGAGCTGTATGAGCTATACGCCGACATCGACATAGTAAAGCGCATAAAAATCAAGCGGCTTCGCTGGCTAGGTCATGTTGAGCGGATGGAAGACGACGCTCTAGCGAAGAAAATATTCCATTCGGTACCCAGCGGAGGTCAACGCAGAAGAGAGTGACCGCATCTCCGTCGGAAGGACCAAGTAGAGGACAACCTGACAGGACAACAAGTCGGTTGACAGGCCAATACCGACTTAGGGTTGTAAGCGCCACCTAAGTAAGTAAGTAAAGTATCTGGTCTCGTACAATATGAACATTAATATCTAAAAGTATCTTCATTAAACAGGAAAATGAAATTCAACCAAAATATTTGTTTTTGGCTTTTGACAGAATAGACTAGTACTACAAACCTGCGTGGATATCTACCCCAGGCAAACTTTGAACTACGTTTCTAAGTTAGTTAGTGACATTATTGACTGATGACCTTTACCATGATTTAATTTAAGGTTCTAACAATAAGGCGAAGTCGAGAGACCCTTCAGCTTCCATTTTACTGTAACGTAGTGAAGACCTGAAGCTCGTGTGGGGTTTAATCTACCCCGGTCTGTAGTTCACGTTAGTGTTTTGCGTAGGTAAGTTATTTTTCTCTTTCTTGCCAAAATAAGTTGAAGTCACGTATTATAACGAGATTTTAAAATAAAACATTAGATATATAATTTTCGGCGATTATTTTTCTATTTTAAGTGCCTATACACAAAGTGCAAGCGACCAACGTGCGAAAATCGTTGAGTAATCTCCTGCAGTGATTGTGGCGCCTTTGAATAAGTTAACACCTAACTTTACTTTTCAATATTTTTTATATGCATGAAATTTCCCTTTTTTACATTTTGCATAACAGAAATCAAAACATATTCTTTAAAATCAATATTTCATGGAGGGTTTTAACCTTTCCATATATCAGATTCCAAATATTTTTAAATTTTCAGATTCTCAAATAAATAGACTTATTCTCAAAGCCTAATGTATCCTCTTTAAAATTTCGTTTTAAAAACCAATTGTTTACAAAAAAGTATACCAACTTTTTTACCAACTAAACCTTGATAAAATTAAATTTGCTCTTCACCATTCTATTTGGCATTAACAAACAAAAAAAATGCATGTACTTAAGAGTTAGATGACTACGTTCAGAACAAGAAACCTCCCAGGTAAATATTTACCCCGGTTTGTAGTTTACAGGTAAAAAAATGGTTTTTTGTATTTTAGGGTTTAGCAAAAAAAAAAAAAAACAAATTCACCAATATTTGACAATGACAAAATATTTCAATTTATTCATAATTAAATGAACTTTCAAGTGTTGTTCAAAAATAAACTTAAATTTTGAACTAGAAAACTAATATTTTGTTGTAGGCTTGTTTTTGAGCTGTCAAAGAGTTTCAAGATTGAAAAAATAAGAAAGTCTTAATACATCGATGAAAACGATGGCTTGCGGGTTAGATGGTTAGTCCAAAGGCAAAGGTTTCGGAATTGGTTAATCCGAAACATATTTGAAAGTAATATATTAGCACCAAAACACTAAAAAAATTTCAACTCCACATATACGGAATTTAAAGTTTTTGGCTTATAAAATTTTTAAAATTTTTAAATAAACTCTGATATTTGAAATCACATTGCAAATGAAATTTGGAATTTTATAAAATTTTGGAATATTGTATGGACAAT
This sequence comes from Coremacera marginata, assembly GCA_914767935.1. Classification (NCBI taxonomy): domain Eukaryota; kingdom Metazoa; phylum Arthropoda; class Insecta; order Diptera; family Sciomyzidae; genus Coremacera; species Coremacera marginata. The sequence goes on from OU612047.1 coordinate 162,309,734, forward strand.
CTTCTACGACAATTTAAAATTAATCAGTCTATACCAGGGCTGGGCATCTAACACAGTCACATTTTATTTTGTATTGTTAGTATTGATGCGCTCTCGAATCGCGCACACTGAACGAAATAGTTGTCACAATTATCTAGTTTTGTAAGTTTGTTTGTTTATATCCCCCCACGTACTATTATATGTTTTTATTCTATATTTTTATTATTGGTTATCAGTATTGTTCATTATTTCTTCTATGTCAACATCGAAGCTCTAGGATTTTATTCTTCGTAAATTTTTTAAATGTTGGTTTTTTAAGAGTGCTCATACAATTTGCAGCGCAAAGCGACACAGGTCTTCACAGCATCACCGTCAGCCAACGACTGAATTAAGTTCAATTTAAATTGAACGACTTTGTTCAATTTAAATAAGTTTTTTCCATCATACTCTTAAATTAAAGTTTTAATTTTTCAACGGAAATATGCCACATTTTAAAGTAAATTTAGAAACATATAAACACATAAATATTCTTTCAACCTTGTAGTTTAAAAATGAATACGTATATCAACCAACCGAGCTTCTTTTGATCAATTTGCCGACTACGAACGGCTCATGTTCTGAAGAAGCGTATCCAGGTAACAATTTCACCTAAATAAGCCTTAAGTAAAGCTTAAAGAATTTATCAAGGGAGGAGAAATTTTAACTTTCTGAAATAATCCTTGAAACAAGTCTTATAAAAGGTCTATACAAGAAAAAAAAGCGCATGAAATTAAATCCATTATCCGAGAATTTATATAATGTTTTATATACTATGTTTTATATAAGCACGTGAATAAAGTTTCAGGGCTTATTCAGAAACTTTATTAACTTTATTTATTATTATTAACTTGTGTATTTCTGCAAACACATTTCATTTAAGTTTAGAATTTTTTTACATTTTGAAAATTTTTGTATATATACCATGACTAAGCTCGGAACCTAGTATCCGCAGCAGCACACACACACCACTACTCACTCGTCACTAAATTTAACTATTATTTTCTTTGAATATCCTTGAGTAGAACTTTATAAAAGCTTTACACAGGGACTTTTTAAATACTTCTTGAAAAATTTATCACTTGTAACGTTTTTTTTTTGCTTACTTCTTTTTTTCCAAACAAAATTAAAATAATTTTAATAAAAAAGAAGAAAACAGGTATGAAATAAACAAACGATTTACTTTTATTAGTTTAGAATCTTAAAATATTATAAAAAAATTATAGTAAGATATATACTCGATTAACAACATTGTTTTAAATCTTTTGCGAACGCTCTATTAGCCGATTTAAAGAAAAACGAGCTCAAAAAATTTATCGCTTTTGCGTAGGCAGATTAACTTCGAGAGACTCTCATAAAGATCTTCTCTTTTCCGAAACTCAGCCAACTAACAGTGAAGGCAATTAAATTGTCGTTCGCCAGACATCGAATAAAGCTTAATATAAGGGATTGAACTTGAGTAAAAATTATCTTGAATTCTTCTTAAAATGTATCATTAAATAAAGCTTTATGTAAGGCTTATCATTTCATGTTTATCATTTAATGTATCATTTCATAAAACTTAATTTTAGAAGTTATATAAGAAAATGAAATATTATAGTCTTTTACACGGCTTTTTCAAGTAAGGCTTGAATAATCTACTTTTATACAATGCCTTTTCAGCTTGAGTTGGAATAGTTTAAAATGTTTAGGTGAAATTGGAATCCGGGATTACATCAGACCCTAACAGAACCAGGGTATGCTTGGGTAATATGAGCTTGGGTCTGCAAATGTTTTTGGCTTATGTGCCATGCACTTTAAGCATTACGTCATGGCCGCCAAAATAAGCTTGGCATGTTGAAAAATTCATTCAAGGAAGAAATTTTCATCTACAAGCGAAAATTAAAACATCGATTTAAATAGTTGAAAAAGTGAACTTACAAGTTGAAAAACTCACCTCTTAGGTTGAAATAATTTTTTAATCAAACGAAGATGAAAAAATAAAATAGAAAAATAGTTAAAAAATTTATTCCTTAAGTTTAAATTAGTGATTTCAACCAACGAAAGGTTAAAAAGTTCAACTTTTAAGTTTTAAAAATAGTATTGTATAGGAAAAATTACAATATCAAGCACAAAAAATGCAGCAAGATTGAAATGTAAGCCTGAATTTTGAACAGTGTATTTAATTTGTTGGGGTGCTCTCGTCATAACAAAAACAGTTTGTCTTAAACCGTAAGCACCTAGTTCAAGGATAAACAAAAAACTTTTTAATACTCATTACAACATGTTTGAAATACCTAATGTTCCCAGTTAATATATGTTGATTTCAACAAAAACGATTAAAACTGAAAAATTTTATTTATTTTATTTCCAAATAGTTCTTTGCAATTTGCTTACATACAGTTTTTATTAAATCAGTGCAAGAAAATAGTTTTTATTGACTATTTTACATACTCTAGAACGAGTATTTCCTACATTTAAAATTTGTTCACCCTTATAAGCTTGAGAGACGAAAATATACATAAATATACCGACAACAATCTTTAAAAAAAAAAAAACTCTTCTTAGATGGAAAGAGAAGAAGAATTTAGTTGAAAACTAAACCATATTTACTTACATATGTCATATTTATATATATCATATTTAATTTCCAATTTTTAAAATATTGTAAAGATACGTTGAAAATCGTCTATACTCTAATTTTGCCATATTAAAATTGCGGATTCGATGGATACGAATTTAAATTTTTAGTACACGCAAAAGAAAATGTATGGTTGTGGCATTATTTACACAACCATACTTATTACACTTCTATAATAAAGGGTGTCCTAAAAGTCACTGACATTTATTTCTCAATAGACCACATTGTTTTGTTGAAATGTTTGTGAGTTTGTAAAATTTAAGTTTTTAATTCAGTATCAATTGCTGCAATAGCCAGTTGGATTTTCTGTTTCAGCTCCGGAATCGTTCGGGGCGTATTAGAATAGATTTCCCTTTGAGCATGGCAGAATCATAAGGTAGGGCCGAGTTTCTTTATGCTCACGTTTCGCAGTTTTTTTTAGGTTTAAATTGCTACAGGTTTTTTTTTTAAATTTTAAGACTTCTTTCCCATTTTATAGTTTTTATTACACTATTTTTATTATATTTTCACGCAAATTTAACACACGCGACCGCACTGTTTGCAACTTGGAAACATCAAATATTTTCTTCATTTGCAATTTCTACGAAATTCGTCATTTTGACAACTAATCAACTTTTTCATTATTCACTCTTCATTGACGCGTGAGGAGACTAAGCGAATTGGCCCTACCTTATCATTCTGCCATGCCTTTGAGGAAACTCTAAAGGAAGAAGTCCAATGGCGGCTAATCACACAATAGCACAAATTGCGAAATAGTGCGTTATGATGACTTAGAAGTGTGCGGGTTTTGCGAACCGTTTCCGCAAAGTTTTCACTATTTTTGTAGTGAATTTTCACAATATGTAAAGGTAAATTTCTCCATGACTAAACCTCCATGCTTGCTGTTATAGATTTAGTACTCTACGTTAGTCACAAAAAAAATAGAGTGCTGAAATCAAAGTGTCAGTGACTTTTGAGACACCCTTCAGTATAGTTTCACTCTTAACTAAAGAATGTAGTAACAATAGTATTGACTCCAATAATGCTATTGTTGGCGTTAAAAAGCAATTAATGAGAAAAATACATTCATAAACGTCCTCGAAGCAATTTGGCTGAGTTAACAGTTCGATTAATAATGATACTTAAAAAATTTAGCTCATTAAAAACAAAACAAAAAAACATTTTTTTATTGAACCATCTTCGCCAGTAATTGATCTCGCAATCTCTGCGGTCACAAACCAACCGTTTAGCCAGATCAACTATCGAAGCAACAATTTATCCTGACTTAATTGTTGAACCACTTTCAGCTTCAGCATTTCGTTGTAGGAACATCACAATCTCAAACATCTACATGTAACAAAATAAAAAGTACTTATTTATATCACACCTTCGATCTGAGATCTTCCTCTTCTTTTCTAAACGAGCTTATTTTCGAATGCAATTTTTTATAAAATTTCTAAAAGTCTACAGCTAATCCTTTAAATTGTTCTTTCTTTTATTATCATTAAAATAAGCTCAATGACAAAGTCATTAAAATTCATGCCATGACATGTCTAGATGTTTTTAAGCTGATTCGAATTACATTTACAGATACTAAGCGCCACTTTTCAATTAAAACATACAATCATTAGAATATCAAATTTTTGATTGATTAAAATATCGGTTAATCAATTCCAAATTGAAGAAGTATTTTATGTCCGAATGCAAAATGAATGGATTTATTTCGCAATCCTCCTCCCCCTCCCCCCACCCCCCCTTCACCACACCGGGAAATCAATAATAAGCGTTGATACTGCATAATTGTTGTCTCCTCTCTAAATTTATTTGATTAACTAATTGCGTGATTCACATCTATGTATAAACAATTATTGATAGCCACAGAGTCCCATATCCAAAAGTAGTCGACAGAACAAAAAAACCTTTATAAAGCAATTAAATAATAACAAGAAACATTGGTCAATTAGCGCAATCCTCCGCTTTCTAATTTTACTGAAAGGGTTCGAAGTTTCACCTACATTGATTGAGGGTGCGTATTGCACGAAATTAAACAATTAAACGAATGGATAAGATTTTGTTCATTTTATCGGAAATTGTGAATTTTACTTAATTAAATGTTCTATATTCAATTGATGTCATTTAGCTTAATTAACCATTTTTATTGTAATCGAATAACGAATATTATTGATCCATTAAATGTTTTTCTTTTGGGTCTTACCTGAAAGTTTCGTGTTCTGCGCTTATCGTCCAGATCAACACAGAAGCTAGTTTGTGATTCATTAATAGCTTCTGTGGAGTCTGGATGCTCTTGTTGTTGAGAATACTTTTTTTGACGATGCGTGGACGATATGTTGTCCTTAAGATATGGGTTCGATTTCATTTCACTCGTTAAGTTGCTGCTGCTTGTGGCTATTGAGAAGCCATCGGCAGGATTTGATCGATTCAACATTTCGAACTGACGTGGCGTGTTTGCTATCACGGAAGCAACTGCTGCATTGGTGGACTTAAGCTGCTGCTTTAAGATTTCTAGATTGCTGCCTGCTAGCCCAGTCATAAAGGCATGCCTGTGGGCATAAATTTGTTGCTGAGCTGAGTCCATGTCATGCTCACTATTCGAAATGACAAAATTGGCTTGGTTGGTTGATGATATGGGAGAATCAATAGTATTCTCCAGCTCAATTTTCTCATTCAAGTTAAGCATTCGGTCGTATTTGAAGTTTTTCACAGTTGAATCATCTAAAGTGTGGTCCTCTTTTTCACACATGCTGGCTGGCGACCAAATGAGTGATGATTGCGACTTGTTACCGATATGTGATTGAAAAGTCAAGGTTGCATTTGATCTAATTAAAGGCACAGAGGAGTCTTTATAGTCCGAGTTTCGCTTTGTTGATAGATTAAGAGGCATATCTTCGGTAAGTTGGTCGTCTTTTTCTGGTGTTGGTGTGAAATTACGGATTGGTGTCATTGAATCTTTTGAAGCAGGTGATTTCGGGGTTGTGGGTGATTTCGGGGTTGTGGGTGAAATCGGTGTCCCTAACCCTGATATTGAGGAAGTTGAAAGTAAAAACTGTGGCCAGAGGAGAGCGCTTGAGTAAAGAAGCGGATTGTACAGGAATGGCAGGTCTGGGGATGAAAGAAAGTTTTTGGAGAAATGTGGTAACCATCACTTTAAGTTGGTCACAAAGTTTTGCGGAAACTTACCTCGCGCATTTATCTTGTTGCTTGCTGCTGCAGATACCATCGCAGTGTTTAAGGCAGATGCTCTCTGAATCCAACTTTTAGAAGATGCAAAACTCATCTCCAATGTCGGATTAAGAAAAGGTGTCAATTGACTTGGTTGAGAGTGCGGAGATGGTGGTGGAGACAAGTGGTTCATTTCAATTTTTTTGACTAATTTGAGCTTTATTTGCTTACAGTTGGTACAAAACGTTTTCACTTAATATTGAAATAATTTTTTATCCATTTTTCTTGTGTTCACCGCCTATAACAAAAGCTATTTGGCTTGGATTATTTAATATTTTTGTTGAAATTAAAATTTGTTTGTTTGTTTTTTATTCTTTTATTATAACTGTTATTTCACTTTACTATTTGATTTTAAGTTAGGCACGATTTCGAAGAACGCGCACGTCTGTATTGTTTGGTGCTTGACACCTGACTGAATCTTTTGCCGGTTATTCAATTCTGTGTAGTCAAGAGTTGGCCCAAACGAATCAAAACACAAAGTGCAGACTGTGTTGCCTTATGTCGCTCTTAAGTTTTAACGAATGGGACTAAAACGAGTGCGTTCTGGCTTTGTTTTTCCCTCCCTTCTTCTCTTGGTATGTGGAGAAGAATATAAAGAAGTCCTTACAATTAGTAAGCTGTTGTTGCTGCTACAACAAGAAACAACTGGTAGGTTGAGCGTCTGTTGTTGGTAGCACGCGTTGCGAACTAATTGAGTTAGGTTGGCGGGCGTTTATAGCTGTATTCCGACAACAACTGGCACGGGCTGCAATAAGTTAACTGAACTGTGCGTCTGCGCTGACTAAACAGGATCAATGTTTTGTGCAGGAAATCTTTTGGCCCTTACCACAGTTGTTTCGAGGCATGTGGTGAGATCAATGATATTCCGAATTGGTAATAAAGGTAGATTTTTGCTGTCCCATCTGTATGTGTGTGTGTTTGTGTGTGTGTGTGTGTGTGCTTGTGAACTTCAAGTAACATTTGAATATTTAACATATACATGTAACAGCACTTAATTAAATACGATTGTTTGGTTTAAAGTGGATTGTTTTGCAGTCTACGAATCATTTCGATTTGTTTTGTGAAGAGTTAAAACAACTGGATATTATGAATCATCTGAGGTACACAATCAGTTGGAACGGTATCAATATTTTTTTATTTGATTTTTAATGTAAGGTTTAAATTAGCCACTTTATTTAAATAATGCTTAGTTTAAGCAAGAAAGATACATATGGGCGCACGTAACGTTCGTACACCTTTCATGTTAATAAAAATTAAGAAAAACAATGAAAAATACAAATTTTTGAAGCGAAGCTTTTTACGCCTCGTTCCGTGATTTGCTTGAGTGAAATCTTATAAGCGAAACTTTTTAATTTCGACAGCGTTTTACTTAGAAATTGATGTTTCTTTGTTTTTTACGTCTATTATACCAAGAAATTGTAATTTCAATATATTAAAAATATTTTTTCGAACCTCCGCGTAGAATTGAACCCGTAACGTTGTGATTAGAAGTTCAAAACACTATTCACTGATCCAAAAGCCTCTGTAAGACTTAGCCATACAAAAATTTTTAAATTGAGAATTAATTCAAACAAAAACCAAAAAATTATTTTCGTTTATTTACGAAAATATGGAAGTGGTTTAAAATGGAAGTATGAGCAAAAGTATTGTTAAAAACTAAATTATTTTTTCTATTTCAATATAAAAATGTTACAATCAAATAACAGAGCTAAAATTTCAGTAACATTGATAGAAGAACTACTCTATAGCTTTAAGCCTTTACTTAAAGATTATAAGCAAAAGAATAATCTCAATAAAATCATTATATGAACTATTTTTGTAAGTTGGATTTCTTTACTTTCTCTTTCTTTAAATTTTTTAAACCTTTTATTTATAAATGTTTAAAAATATAATATCCTTATTTAAACATTTGCATCACCGCGCAACTCCCTACACTAAACTTATTGAGAAACCACTACTACTCGTATTTATTTACAAATTTAAAATCGAAATTTTTTGTGTCAGGGCAGAAAGATTTTGAAATTGTATTGCGATTTTATGCCCTCTTAAGCATTTGACTAAATCAAGAAAATATTTTTGAAACAGAATAATTTACTGGTTTATTTAAAAAAATGGTTAAAAAGAAGCTTAAATAAAAAAGGGCATAGATATATTTAGGCCTACAAGCCTTTAAATTCTCCAAAAATACTCGATATATTTTATATTTTACTAGCTTATACCCGGCTTTTATCCCTTAAAAGTGGACGTAGCTCATTTTTATTTAAAAAAAAACGAAAAACTGATTTTAGCGGTTTTATAAGAAATAGTATGGGCGAGAGGCGACCCAATATTTTGCAATATCTCGAGAACCGCTCATCCGATATTGTACGAATTTGAACAACACCATTGGAACGGTTTAGATGTGATGGAGTAACATACGGATACCATTAGATTTTTATATATATAGATATGCCAAAAAAACTGCCATGAACATAAGCCGTTCGAAGTCGGTATAAAACATGTAGGTCCAGTTCTCGATCATTTGTGTTCAAACATTTCACAACACACACAACACAATTGATCATTAGAAGCTCGGTCAAAGTCCTTTCAAGGGCTGAAATGGGCATTTCGTTTTTTTTTTTATATTCAAGCATAATAAGTAGAAATTGCGAAATAGACCATTCGAAAGAAGGCCATATTTTAAAAGTGCAGAAAAAAGCTGAGTATGTTTTACATCTTTCAAATATGTAGTACGTACTTTTTGGGAAAGTTTGAGAACACTTTTTATTGACTGTTAAAAGTGGTCGAATTTTACAATTTTATATATTACAAAAAATATGTTTGTTTTCATTTTTTATCTATTTAGAAAAAGTTTTCTTTATACCACTAGAAATGTATTTTTGGCAATTTTTTGAGTAACAGCTTACGAATACAATCTATGCAGATGGTCATGTTAGCTGGAAAAAAGTTAAAGTTTGAAGAACTGCAGCATCCACACTAATGATTTATGTATTAAAAATGTTATTGTTTCGTATGTCTTATTTGGACAATTTCCTTTTCAACGATACCGAACATGTTGGATTTCTTTGTACTATACATTATACTAGCAGGACCCAGTGGTCCGCCGCTTCGCCACGGACGTTCCAGTAAACTAACATTTTTATTTGTGGGCGGTAAAAGGGGGTGTGGCAAACTTTTTTTCCGTAAACCAACGCGTTCTCGAAAACAATCTACTGCCAAAATTTTAACGCAATCGGCCAGAAGGTTTGGAGTCTTAATGATTTCTTAAAAGTGAGCGTATTTATAGTGCCACCGCTCCCATTTTTAGTACAGTTGCCGACGGTAAGCATACAAACTTAATTACAAAATTTCAGTCTTATACGAACAAAACCGCTTGAAATATAGCATTTCCATTGATTTGTGGGCGGTAAAAGAGAGCGTGCAAACACATTTTTGGTACAATTGTCGAAAGTAACCATACAAACTAAATTACCAAATTGTAGTCTCATTAAATCGAAGCAGCCGGAAATATTGCATTATTATTGATTTGTGGGCGGCGAAAGGGGGCGTGGTTAACACTAAGTTTGCAATAACCAAATCTAGGACCCAAGTAATACACGTTTTAAGTTTGAGCGAAATCCGTTCAACCGTTTAGATTTGTGTAATGATATCTTAAAAGTGGGCATAATGCAGTACCACGCCCATTTTTAGTACAGTTACCGACGGTAAGTATACAAACTTATTTACCAAATTTCAGTCTTATACGACCAAAAATGTCTGAAATATAGTATTTTTATTGGTTTGTGGGCGGTAGAATAGGGTGTGGCAATTAATTCTTTTTTAACAAACATCCTCGCACAAATATCAACAAATTAAACAAAAGTCCAACGAACACCATTTCATTTTTATTTATATAGATATTCCATATATATGTTGGAACAAAAATAAATGAGTTTTTGGAATTTGATGAAACTCCATTTCTAAAAGTATGGTACGCTGGTTCTAAAAATTGATATCGGTTTTTTGTACCGGTTTCGGTTAGTTACCGTTTTTTTTATTGATGTAATTTTGCTAACACCTAAATCCTTTAGGTATTTTATTTTAATTCTTTAGGCGGCGATTTCAGAAATCCATTTAATTTTTTGTACCAGTTATGGTTTTTTATTAATTTTTTCTTACATTTTTTTCTCAGTATTCAAAATTCACAATAAGTACGAGTATTCATGTTAAATAATATGGTTTTAATATTTTTCCGCTTTTGCCGCCGACGAAAAATTAAAAAAAATAAAACAAAGTAAATCAAAATAAATTTAGTTCATAACAGGTCATACTCATATTGTGAATTTTTAATATTGTGAATAAAGTTAATGAAAAAGTAAAAAGAAAACGTACTGTTGCAAGAAAAAAAACCAAATGCATTTCTGAAATCACAGCATAAAGTATTAATGTATTAACAAAACTAGAGTACGCCAGTGGTCGAAATTCGACCTTTTCGCCATACCAACCCCGAGCGATGCCCCGGCTAGGATTTTTATTTAAAAATTATACGGTGCACTCCTTCTCCCTACTCTGATTCATTTAAAAAAAAAAAAATCATCAAAATCGGTTGAGAAACACCTGAACAAAAAAAAAACTAGTAAGGAATGGAGCATCGGCAGGGTACCGAAGCTAAAATACCACCCGCGAGGCCGTACTGAAGTATTTTCGAAGTATTTAGCCACGACAGACACGATGTCATAAAGTTTTATATATTTAGGAAAGTTTCCCTGTTTTAATGACGTCAGTTTTAAATTTCAAATTAAATGTCAGAATCAATGTTGTTTAAAAGTCTTTGGCAAAAGTCCTGGACGGTTTCTAACAGTTGATTCGAAAAACTAAAAATATTTCTTAGAGCTCTATATTTTGGGATGGGAGGTAGGCGTGGTATTCATCTGATTTTGCTAAATATCATGCAGTTGGTTCATATTATATATCAAAGCGCATGTGCAAAATTTCAAGACATTTCTTTAATTTTTGTGGATTTTTAAGAGCTTTTACATTTAAAATAAAGCCACTTTATTTATAAGCCAAGTAGGCGTGGCTTTCATCCGATTTTGTCAAATATTATAGAGATGGTTTATGTTAAATATCAAAGGTCATGTGCAAAATTTCAAGACATTTCTCTAATGTCTTAATTTGAGCAGATTTTTAAGAGATTTTATGGTTAATTTAATTAATTAGTTAAGTAAAATGGTGCATGCTTATTTTTTCAATTCAAACTATACTTAATTTTACATCTAATGCTCAGAAGCTAACGCTTTCGTCAGCAGTCCTGTACCACGGTTGAGCTAACGCTTCAATAAAAACACAAACAGCATTGAATGCGTACGAATTTCTAGTCCACCAACAAAATACACATGAAAATACAATTCTTAGCGACCGCACACAGTAGCGATGTTATCAACATCAGCAGCGCCGATTGTGCAGACTATCCATGATTGTGCTAAAAATGTTCTGACCATCGAAAACGTTTTGTGTTTTTGGTGCTTTTGTTTTTGCGCAGAAAAAAAACCGCAACTGACGCTTTTGTAAAGTTTTCATTTCACTCCCGTTAATAACTTCGCTAAAGAAGTTAACGCTTAAAAAAAAGAGTTTATTTTAACGCTATTTTTTTAGCAATTTAACTAAGTAAAATAAATATTTGTAACATAAATGTTATGTTAAAAAAGGTTGTTCTCTTGCGAAAGAATTTTTGTTAAATAATGGTTTTGTATACAGGGTGTCCCGCATTTGAGTGCAACTATTTACGGAGCTGAACGGTTATGTCAGGCTGAGCAATAGTTCGTATCGGAGGGGGGGGGGGTGATCTATTTTCACATTCTTAGGAGCTACAGGGTTAATTAATATATCACGACTTTGGTTTACATTTTTGTTTCTAGCAGAAAAACTAACTTACATAAAACTTATTTTGTTAGCTTATTTTAAATAAAATCACCTTTCCAACTTAACCGTTATCGAGCTGTGGTCGTGTGCAGATGAAATCAGTCGGTTGAAACTACCAAATTTCAACTTGGAGTGCGAATTTCTCAGAATTTTGCGTAATAAATTAAAACTTTTTTTTTAGATCAATTTTGTAATTTATTTAATTTTCTTTTCAATGACACCAAAAACATAAACATATCTTTAAAAATAAAAAAGTTGGCTGTGCTAAAAAAATTATACTTATTACAAAACAATGATAAATAATGACATTACAATTCGTTATGCAGTAGATAATATCATTGTTTTCTAATAAGTATACTTTTTTTAGTACAGCCAACTTTTTTATTTTTTAAGATATGTTTATGTTTTTGGTGTCATTGAAAAGAAAATTGAATAAATAACAAAATTGATTTTAAAATAAAATTTCGTTAATTACGCGATATTCTGAGAAATTTGCACTCAAAATTGAAATTTGGTATTTTCAATCGATCTCATCTTCACACGAGCACAGCTCGGTAACGGTTAAGTTGATGGGGTTCGTTGATACCCCGTTGGAAAGGTGATTTCATTGCCTTTAAAATTAGTTATCAAAATAAGTTATATGTCAGTTAGTTTTTCTGCTGAAAACAATAACGTAAACCAAAGTCGTGAAATACTATTTAAGCCTGTAGCTCCTAAGAATGTGAAAATAGACCCCCCCTCCCAGACGATTTTTGGCTCACCTCGACATAACCTTTCTGCTCCGTAAATAGTTGCACTCAATTGCGGGACACCCGGGATGTTACAAAATATTTTTATTAAATATACCAAATTATTTACCTAACAATTGTTTTTTTCAATTCATGTTTTTAACTTTTCATCAATAATTTTATTCTTAGAGATAAATACACTTTTTCTTAGAGATGAATAGATGCAACACTAAAGCTAATTTTCTATTTGTACACTTTTAAGATATGCTATATATTGTTTTAATCTTATATCAATTGTTTTAAATAAATTTCCACACGGAGACACTTTCTAAAGGTTATTTTTAGTTAGAGATATAAAATATTTTAAAATAGACTTTTACTGCTTTCACCACTGACATTAATAAATACTTAAATCTGTTGAAGAATACTCGAATTTGTTGTGGATTAGAGACGTTATTTCTTACAGTGTCCTTAATTGAAAATTCAAACTCCCAAAAACTGGTTTTACAAGCTGGTTTTCCATTTCTTCCACTGATTCAGTGATGAAAATAAACGTTTTTGAGTATCCAGTATTCTCTATTTTATTTTTGGAGTTTTTAGTAGTTCTTTTTGTTGTAAGATCATAAATGGAGTGTAACACTAAATTTATTCCAGCATCTCGTTCTACAAAGGAATATAAAGACAGAATATATTGAGCTATATAATTGTACACATTGAATTTGTAAACGTTTACTAGAAATGTACTAAAATGAATATGATATTAAACTTAACAAATAGAAGTAAGATTTATGGAACTCAACTTTTTCTTAGATTTAATAAATTTCAATTTAGATTAAAAAAGAAGAAGGATCTTTGATCTTCGAAAAGTACTTCAATCTGCCAGTAAAAATGTTCGGAAATTATTATATATTAGATATTAGAATAACACACTTACTTTTTACTCATATATGACCATAGCATTTGTAATAGTGATTCCAGGTTGCCAGTATTTCCTGAGTAGCCCAAATATGCAAAAAAAAAATTGTCGCTCGCGAATGGTTTAGGAGATAAAATTCGCGAAAGTTTGAAAATTCAGTGTAATTTTTTAAGGTGTGGATGCAAATCTTCTATAAATGTGATTTTATAAATCGCTGCGATTTTTAATAAAAATTTTTCGTCTGCGGCGCATACCTATTTCATCATTTATTTTGTAATATTAATAACTTAGTAAATATGTATATGGAAGTTTTTCGCCTGCGGCGCATACTTATTTTATCACATATTTTGTAAGACCAAAACTTAAAAAATATGTATATGCAGCGCAGGATTAACACATAGCGGGGCTAAAATCGACACGGGGCCTACTTAAGGACAGAGCATTTAGCTCGGATCTTTTAATAATCAAAATATTAATTTTTACGCATTAATGTCACAGTATGTCATTAATGTTCATTTTTCATTTCCATTATGAAAATGAAAAAAAAAATTACTACAAAGCTTTCACATCAACAACAACACCTACTTAACGATGCTTATAACAACGTGTAGTAAGTAGAAGAAACATTGTTTTCTGCTATTTTTTTGGTTTGGATAGCTGCTAATATAACCAACTTTGCTAATCGAAGGTTTTTGGATTTTCATACCCATAAAGGGTATATATAGTTCCTTAAGAACGGAACTACTGGGAAGTGCTTATCTGCGGCGGAGAATTTTGGCTAGAAATCCTGGATATACAACAATATAAAATATATTTTACATACATTGTAGCTCCACAACTAGGAGTAAATAAAGATGTAGCGAAGTGCTACCCAACGGAATTAGGATTGCCCAAGTATTCCTATAGATGTGAAAAGGAGCTTTTCCAATTATTCAACGGTTTTTAATGACAAGGTATATAAAAAGTATATAATTTTATGCTGTAATACCGATATTATTAATACAAAGATAAAAATTGAAGTAAAACTTTTTATTAATTTAGCATATTTTGTTTATTTATCGAGCTCTTTTAAGCGCTTAAAACCAATTTATTCATGCATATTTTTCCTAGCCCTGATTATGATTACTATTGAAGTGAAAAACTTCCTAGTATTTTCTGCAAGCCAACATCTTATTCTTAAATTATTTTTTTCATGTCAGGTATTTTTAAAAAAGTTCTTCGGTAGATCAGTTATTATATTTTTGCGCCCCTACTTCACATGCTTTAAGGAAAAAATTTTATCGTAACACACAAGTATTCATAAAAATATAAATATGTAAGACATTTACTAACCATTTACTAACCATGTGTTGCGGCCGTGGCATACTGGTTAAGTTGCGTGGCTTGTATGCAATAGAAACCATTTTCAAATCCCATCTGGCACAAAATGTTTTTTCAATTGAATCAATTATTCTGTTCGGCCGTCACCTCTCTGCAAACAATGGCAAACCTCAGAGAGAAAAACAATTTTTTTAATAACAAAGTTCAAATTTTTAGGTGCTGTTTAATATTTTTTTTTTGTTGTATTGAAGAAATATTTTTGCGTTTACGAAAAATTCGCCACTATTAAAACTTTTTTTGTTAAACTAACGAAACTTTCCGTGTGGTGTTAAATTAACAAAATTTTCGTTAGCTTAAAACCAAGTACGCTTTGTTGGCTTAATGATAATTTTGTTAAACTTACATGCAATGACATTCAGAAACCGTAACTTAAATTGAAGAAAGTCTTTTGTAAATTTTTTGGCTAATTTGTGGTTGTCTTGACAAAATTTGTGTTGTTTCTAAAACGTTACTTTTGTAACGAAATATTTTTTTTTTAACTAACGAAATTGTTGTTTTCTTTCCAACGAAGAACTTTGCCTGTAAGACCAAATTTTTGTTAAAAAAATCGTTATTATTTCTTTTTGTGCTTTTTTGATCTACCTGTGGTGTAAAAGCTCATAATGTCCCATATAAACTTTTAGTGCGTAGTAAAAAAAACTCTGACGTGATGGACTTGCAAAAAACAAAAATTACTTAGTTATGCTGACGTCAGTTGACCTCTCTCAGAAATATATCAGAAACCTTTAATTTGAAAAAGAACCATCTATATTCTTAGAAGAAAAAAGCTACATCTATAAAAAAAACTTTCGAAAAATTTTGTTCTAAAGAAATATAATACATTATAAGTAATTTTGCGATTTTTAAGCCAAAATGGCTCTTTCAAATCATTTTAAGAACCATTTCTGAATAATTTTTTCTTTCACCAGTACATCTTTTGTTTAATACAATTTTGAAAACATTGTGAATGGCTATTTTCTAGCATTCGTACAATAAAACTAATGAATTATACAAATATTATGCTTCTAGGCTCAAATATTGTGATTCTGTGAAGGTCAGTTGGGAATCCTTTTTTCCTTGAACCTTCATAGATTTGTCATTATTCTTTGCTATTTGCCATATTGCCATTATTCTGCCCTCGATACGAAAGTTTGAGGATCACATCGAAATTTAATACAAATTTTATATTACTACATATTACACGATGGCAAAATTGATCATCGCTAGTCACGAGCCACAAATTCACTTACACCTTTTAAAGCTGGCACGCTTCGCGCCTTGCTTGGTTGACCAAGCAGCATGTTGCCTGAAGACTTCAGCAGTTATTTGTCATTCCATCAGGTATTTTACATACATAAACAAATGCCGTATGTCCTATGTAATGCTTCATAGCACATGGTTAACATGGATCCGCTTAAAATTGCTCAAAACTTGAGGGTGAATAAGAATAATGTTCGTAACGGATTCTCCGTATGGCTATTCTGGCGCGATTTCTTAAACAAGCAGGTAGAAGAAGATCACTCTGATACAATACAAGTCAACAAATTCAAATAGCACCATAATCACATACCAATGGATCAAGCACGCTTGCACCCTATTTAACTGATATGAGTTAACAGCTGTCTGTTGTCGAACGTACGTTAACACAGACGCACGTCTCAATGGATTGAATTTTAGTATACGACAGAACATTACAATATTGAGGGAACATATAAAGTAATAACAAAAACTCACCTCAACCACCGAACCATTGCCGCTTTTCCATTGGCTATACTTGGCAAAGGGGAGGAGCTTTAATTTTCAATTGATTTGGTTAAAAGCAGTATTGCCAGGTGTTGGTGGAAAAAGTTCTCCTTTTTTCCATACAAAATAATTGTGTTCCCCGTTTTTATTTAAGTCTTAGTTTCCCACGCTTTTTTCCGTTTTCGAAATAATAAATAAAAGCTTTTAAAAATAAAAATAACCTTACTGACTACATCTTATTAAACAAATAAGAAAAAAACCAATACATAAAGAGATAATGCGTTCGTACCTTCACAAGCTATATTAATTAAGATTTAATTTCAACCGATTTTATATTAATATTCAGATAAAATATCTAAGAGCAGCGTAATAATCGTAGCTTTCAATGCAAAGAAATATAAGATTATATGTACGATAATGATATATGTATGATTATTATTATCTATATCTTAAAACTCAACAATTATATTAATTTAAAAAAATTTATAAAAAATATTCAAATATTTTTTTGCCACTAACTGCTAAATTCGGAAATTCGTTAAAAATCAATTGTTACATACAATTTTCCACCGACCACAAAGAAATACTAGCTATAGAATTGAGAACAAAGTTTTGCTAAGGGTTACATTTTCATATACAATACAATGTTTAACTTGCTTTTGAATTGACTTATTACATAATAATTTTATGGCAATTTTAATGAAAATTAAATTCAACAGAGATAAAAATAAAATGTTGCGGTGACAATTTTTCGCACTATTATAAACAAAGTAGTTTCTTGTTACTTTGGTGGCTAGTGTTTCGGTGACTAGTGTTTCGGTATTCGGCATAATCGGCCGAGTTTTTAACCTTCGGCTTTGGCCCGAAATAGCCGAATGTTTTTGCTTTGTAATGCGGGTTGATATATTTCTCACCAGCTTTTGCTATCATTACAAAGTATGCTTTGCTCAAATCACGGGTAAATTGTCACGTAATACGCAGTAGGAAATCACGTTAAGGCGTGATCTTGCATTTTATCAATCTTGAGTTACTTATTAATAGATGAGAAGTTTAATAAAAGCTGCTTCAGACTATCTGAGAAAACAAATAACTTTTTATATTCTTTTTTTGACAGAGTTCTTAAATCATCTGACAGGTTATAGCATTTTCTGATGATTGTGTTTGCACTATCAAACTTTCTATATGATTTTCTGAAAGAAAATGGTACACACTCAAAATATAAAAAAAATCTGATTAATTTATATTTAGCTATGCATGCAAATAGTGAATTTAACCAAATTTTTTTTTTGTTAGTCTCCATATTTTTAATTCTTCGAAATTAAAAAAAAACAAATTATGATCTGACTTCTCTGATAGAAATAGAAACAATTCCAATGCGAAAAAGTCGTATGCCTTGTTGTTAGAGAAGTCATAACAAATCAAATTGTGTTCAATTGTGAACGAACTTTCATTATTTGGCAGACCTTACGAGAACTTGTATGCCTTTCTGGATTAATTTCTGTGCAGAAATTATTGTAAGATTTCGAACGAATCAAAAGTTATTCTGGATTTAAGAGGACATTTTTGTATATTTTTGTACATATTTTATTTTACCGCATCACGATATCATATCGTATATCATTGAAAAGGTGCTTTAATTACCTGTACATTGGTACATAAAACATACAAATCGTATGGTTAGATATTGAAAGAAATATCTTTAAAGAACTCGTACGGATAGATATTATGATGCTTCTTTAAAAAATTCCTGCGCCAAAATCCTTACCATACCACAATGAGTCGTATATCATTAAAAATGTGTGTCCATTGATATATAAAAAAAATATATAAAAAAAGATTTTTAAAAAATAAGCTTTTATTTAAAACCAAAACGTGAACTAAAAAGAAAAATATAAATTTCATTAACGTTTGTCATATATGTATATAGTAGGTACATTCTAGATACATTCTAGAACTAAAAAGAAAAAATAAATTTCATTGACATTTGTCATATATGTATACAGTAGGTACATTCCAGATTCAGAAGAACCTCTCCCTTGGTTACCCATCATCATAATAAAAGCGTACGTAAATAGGTAAGTTCTAGGGACGTATGAATATTTAGAAATTTTCAAAATGTCAAATATACAAGCTTACTACACAATATTAGTGGAATTAAATCTTTTAGTAGGCTTATCTGTATATAAGCCGCGATCCATTATACAGGCTTACTTCACAATATCCGTGCCTTAAGCATTTAAAATTAATTTGTATTTTACATTTTGAAAGTTTCTAAATTTATATACATCCCTATAACTTACCTATTTACGTACGCTTTTATTATGATGATGGGTAACCAAGGGAGATGTTCTTCTGAATCCAGAATGTACCTACTATATACATATATGAAAAATGTCAATGAATTTTATTTTTTCTTTTTAGTTCACGTTTTGGTTTTAAATAAAAGCTTATTTTGAAAATTTTTTTTTTATATATTTTTATTTTTTATTTTTAAGTCTTAAAGGTTTAGTATTAAGAACATCTTTTATTTTGAAAGCCTTACATATAGCATTTTAATTTTTTTGACCATTAACCTTAACAGTACATATTAATATTATTTATACCATTTACATTATTTTTTGCATTATATACTTTATGATGATATAGCATTTTTATTGATTTTTGGGCGGGAATAGGAGGTGTGGCCAAATTTCCAACTCCTATCTGCTACTTGATGTAAATGTGCTGCCAAATTTTCAGCTGAATCGGCCTAGTAGTTTTGGATATATATCATTTTTATTGATTTGTGGGCGGTAAAAGAGGGTGTGGCAACATTTTTTTTCTAACCTATGCAATACTTGAAGGACATTTACTGCCAAAATTTCAGCTGAAACAGTCCGGTAGTTTTGGAGATATATGAATTTGTGGGCGGAAAAAGGGGGTGTGGTGACATTTTTTTCTTAAACCCCATTTTCTACTTGAAGGAAATTTACTACCAAAATTTCATTTGAATCAGTCTAGTAGTTTTGGAGATATAGCATTCTTATTGATTTTTGGGCGGTAAGAGGGGTGTGGCAACATATTTTTTCTAAACCATGCAATACTTGAAGGACATTTACTGCCAAAATTTCAGCTGAAACAGCCCTGTAGTTTTGGAGATATATAATAATTTGTGGGCGGTAAGAGGGGGTGTGGTTTAATTTTTTCTTAAACCCCATTTTATACTTGAAAAAAATTCACTACCAAAATTTCATCTGAATCGGCCAATAGTTTTCGAGATATAGCATTTTTATTGATTTGTGGGCGGCAAAAGGGGGTGTGGCAACATTCTTTTCTAACCCATGCAATACTTGAAGGGCATTTACTGCCAAAATTTCCGTTGAAACAGCCTGGTAGTTTTGGAGATATATTGATTTGTGGGCGGTAAAAAGGGGTGTGGTCAAATTTTTTTCTTAGACCCCATCTTCTACTTAAAGGAAATTTACTACCAAAATTTTATCTGAATCCGCCTAGTAGTTTTCGATATATAGCATTTTTATTGATTTGTGGGCGGTAAACGGGGGTGTGGCAAATTTTTTTTCATAATATTGTATTGCCACCGGGCTTACACATCTATGCTAAATTTCAGCATAATCGGAGATCCACAAGCTATCGTAAAATTGTTTGCAAGATTTGCGGACATACATACATACGAACGAAGCAAGTTAAATAAAAGCTTCCCTATAGCAACAAACTAACTTGTTTTTAAAAACAACTAATTAAAAAATTAATTTAAAATAAACCAGTATATGGACTACGTTGAATTATATTAAGGCGGCATCCACTTCAATTCTAAATAGGTTTTATTGGATTATAAATGAAGTCATTGAAATACTACTTAAAAACAAGTGATTGATATACTACATTGAATTATATTAAGGCGGCAACTACTCTGATTTTGACCTGTTTTAATTGCAAATTTTTATTAGATTACAAGTTTATATATATTTAACCATGTTATTTCATCAAATATTATTAACTTTAGACCATCAGAAATAGTTTTCAATTGGTTATTTTAAAGTAATTAAAAAAATAGTTTAAATATAACGACAAATAAATAAGACGAAAGTTAATTGACTTATTTAGCTGATATCACCATACAAAATATGTTAGTTCGTTCTATGGAAAAAAGTCAGAATTTCAACTTGTTGTGGTTGACAAAAAACTACTTTATCAACTACTTTTAAATTAGTTGATTTTCCTACAGGATTATAATAAAAGATACAAATTGTAAGGATTGGAACATTCGCAAAGTTGGTGGAGCACAATGTCACACTTTTGGTTGAATTTTTTTTCGAAAAATTCGATTTGTGCGCTTTAAAACTTTTTTTTTTTATTCAAAAAAGCTATAGGAAACTTAAACTTAATATTTTTTGACGCAAATTTCTGAGCTGTTTTGCAACACATTTCCTTCAAACTTTTTGCGTCTAAAAATTCAATCAAATTACTTAAAGTTATTTTATCAACAGTTCCGTTAGCTGACAGCATTTATTTTTTACTTGTATTCAAAAAAGGTCAAAAATGGGTTTTTTTTCTCAAAAAAAAAAAACTTACAAACATTTTTAAAATAACATAAATTAAAAATATCATTTTTGAAATGCTTATCCATGTCTATATGAATATCCATTCAGTTTTGCATAAAAAATTTTTTGTTTAAGAAATTAAATTTTTTTCTTAAATGTTCTTAAGTTTAAGCTTTAAGGTGTTTATTCAATATTGACATCAAAGAAATTAGTAAATATCGAAAGAAATGACTTAATTTTGCAATTTTTTTCAATTGATGTTGAACGTTGTTAGTTTTTGGCATCGGTCTTCAGCCGATTATTTCCATTTTGCCTAACATTCGGCTTCGGGAGAAAATTCACATCCGGTCGGACACTATTGGTGACTATTACTACCGTATAATAATAAAACCGTTAGTAGAAAGCAGAGAAAAAAATCAAAAATATTTTTTTTTTTACTTAGAGACAGAAACAATGTTACAAAACATTTCTGCAAAATTCTTGGTTGGATTCCTGAATATTCCCTAATTGCTAATTCTGAAAACTAAAAATATTTTTTGTATATTCTATATCAAGATCATTTCATTTGGATTTTAAATAACTTTTAAGATAAATATTCCCAACATATTTATTCTATGTACTTAAAAAAAAAAGATAAGCATAAATATTTACTTCCCTATGATCTGTAAAATCAAATCTATTTGAATGAATTTAAGTTAAAAGATGATTTATTTTTTGGTTCGACAAGGTGGTTAAAAACATTTTGAATACAGCTTATTACTTGTTCCACATTTTCACCGTGCTTATCACTGTTTTCCCCACCATCCCATTTTAGTCTTAAAATCCCAAAAACGGAGAAAATCCCACCACCTATCAGGTGAACTTTTCACCTCAATAAGGTTTCCCATACTGAAAATATCAAAACAAAAAAAAAAAAACCGAATGGAATGTAGTTTAGCTAAACAGTTTCGACGCAATTAAAAAGCGGTTAATCAAAATCGTAGAATAATGTTTCTCCAAAATAATGTTAAATCAGAAACTTTACCTATACAAAATCAATGCAAGCAAACAATACTTTTTTGAAAAAATAACTAAAGAAATAAAAACAGAAATATGTATAACTTAATGCAGTTTATAAGTTTGTTTTGTTGATACAACAAAAGTAATTTTTTTTCTTTAAATTACTCCTTTTAGAAAAGGATGTAATGGGATTGTTGTTAAAATTGAATAGAGTTCACCAAAAATTGTAAATATAAAAATTATTTTATATTGACAAAATCTTTAATCAAATTTACAATGCAAACGAGACATTCTTATTAAATGCATTTTTCAAATCAAAAAAACCCATTTGTCAAATAAACCATATAAAATTTTGTTAGTATATACCTTCAAACAAATTGACAAAAGTTTTTGTTGATTCTATACTAAGAAAAAAATTTATCAACTCAACATAGGAATTTGTTCATGGAAACAAATATTTCAAAGTTTCATTCCCGGTTTCTTTCGGCTGTACTCTTTTTGTGATGCTCCCTATACAACTTCTGCAAACTATGGTTTGATTTAAAAAACGTAGTTATACACGTCAACAAATCAAACGGCACCTTAAAGATGAAGCCCCTTCCACCGGTAGCTACCACAATTATTTTAAATCGAGAAAAGATTTTGGTCGCTAAGTTTTTTTAAAAGTTTTTTGAAAAAAAAAATGTTATAGCCAACATGCAATTCAATAATGATACTAATGCGATCATATCTGACTTGTTGTTGTTTAGAAAAAGAAGCGTCTCAAAAATTATTATGTCTCTTAAGTCCAGAGGTAGTCAAAATTGTATAGCCTAGCTCATTTTTTGGATGTATTGCTGCTTATTGAAAACTTTGTTATATACAAAAAACAGGCTATTTACAGCAACAAGACAAAGCAAAAAGAACAGCCCTGTTGTGTTTGATATTTTTACGAACACTTAAGCAGTTGATCGATCATCGGTAATTGAGTACTAGGAAAGTCAGTCCCGGGATCCCGAACGATTTAAGCCCCTTGAAATCCCGGGATTTTATTTTCGGGATCTCGGGATTTTCACATACAAAAAACAAAAATAAATTTGTTTTCAAAAATCATTTTTGAATTCAACCCCTGTAAGATTAAGAGCTAAAAAGATCAAGCAACACAGAAAAATATATACTGCCGTACTGAACTTCCTTACAACTGTTGAATTGAAGTTAACCGAATTCGATGAACCGTACAGCTGCAGCATAACCAAATTTAAAGTAGAATAAAGAAACCTTTATAAAGGCTTTAAAGTGAAGAGGCAATTTCATGGCTAAGAAGTATCTAAAGATTGTAGAAACGATGAGTGTTTGTAAGCTTTAGAAGAACTTGAGACACCAGTACTTCAAAATTGTCAGATATTCTGACTAAGGCAATTAATCTGTTTTGTGGTGGAGGCAATCGTAGTCGAAATTTACAGATAGCTTACGATTTTCTAGCTAACGATTTTCTAATAACTAACAATAATTAAAAAATGTTATGTTATGTGTTTTATAACTCGATATTACTGTGAAAATAGAAGAACAACAACTAGCACAACATACCCTTGAGTAGTTAAAAGCTTTATTCTATCTTTGAAAAAAGAGCATACTTTTCACCAAATAAGAATGCACCAAAAACTAGAAGAACTTTAAGCTAATTCATATCATTTGTATTCCTATGTGCATGTATTTTGAAGTAATTAACTCCTTACATTGGCGAAACAAGTAGTACATAAACAGCTTAGTGGATCACCGCGAGAATCACGCAAGACTAGTGATGAGTTGGTGTAGCGGCCAACGAAACAGTCTGTCTAGACCGCTGTGTGATTACTACTCTATAGAGGGCATTGTTGTTGTTGTTGTTGGTTGTTTTCTTCAAAAAGAAACATAGGCTTTGAGCTTGAAAAATATAACTCTTACTAATTGAATAATTATTAGAGTTATAAGACACATAACATAAAATTTATAAAAAGAGGTTATAATTAATTTACAAATATAAATAATTAAAAATATAAAAAGTTTTCTCTTGAAAAAGTCTTTTTTAACTTGTATTATCTCTGAACAGGATAAAATATGGAAATGGTGTTGCAAATTGAAAAATGTTGCTCATTTTTGTAGTAGTACCTTAAACTATTCTGTAATTAGTATCAATACTTTTTGTTTTTCAATTAATAAAACTTTGTTAGTCAATAATTCTATGATTATTTAATGAATTTTAAACCAATATGTTAGTTTATATTTGCTTTATAGATGAAAAAATTTCATTAAAAATGTTAATAATTACTTTTCTTAATTTTTTCGATCCGGAAATAATCCTAGGATTAAGATTTTCAATCCCGATTATCCCGGGATCGAAAAAGCTTCCTGGATCGAACTCCCTAGTGAATACATACAGAGATGAGAAGTAAAAGCTGACATATGGTTCGGCTGATACTGCTTACAACTGAAACGGCGTAGGTATGGGGATAAGGGGATTTATCTCCCCATTGAAAAATTTTTGTTATGAAAAACAAATTTAACTAGATAAATCGCAAACTTCTACGTTGTTTTCCTAACATATGTATATGACTTGCTTTGAAAGAAATACAAGATAATGAACGAAATGTTGGAAAATGGAGTTGATTTTCATTTATTTATTATAAAATTTCTTTATTTAATTATTTATTTATTTGATTTTGCGGATCTAATTTATCAAAATTCATTCTCATTAATTCCGAATTCCGAAAAACCAAACGTAGATTTGGTTAAGGGCAATCGGTTTGGCATACGATACTTAGCAAGATATTAATAAAATTCTGGAATAAAGTCTGGCATAAAATCATTCAAGAAGCAAAGTCGTTGGCATAGATCATTGATGCAAGCGTAAGACTAACTAGAACTCAGAAGAATGTCGGCCTGCTAATAAAAAACATTTTCGTGCAATTATTTAATGAATTAATCAATATTTATAAAAGTGAGTGAAGGAAAAGCTCACAAGCCATAAAAGCTGCTGATTGGCTTTCAGGCACTTTTGCAATTAGGCAAGCGTGGATAACTTTTTAAAAAGATTATTTTATGAATGATGCATTTTTTGACAAATCAATTGTCTTGAGGTAAGATGCATTTAATACATAATACGAATATATAGCATCGACATTTGAAGCGAAAAAACGGTTTTAATGACTCACTTAGAGTCATTTGATTTGGATTTCTAATTTGTTGCTGTAAGAGGTTTTAAGAAATTAATTATTTTTACAAAATATATCCTTTAAGTAGAAAAGGAAAAACGATTTAGACACTTTTGTAATAGAAAAACGTTTTATATCCAAAGCGCAATGGATGATAACACGTTTTTCTACTAAACATAATACTCGTATCTTCGCTGATGGCGCTTACAACGTTTTTCCACATTACCGTTTCTGGAGCAATTTTCACGGGTTCAACTTATCCTTTTCTTTCAGTATATGCTTGTCCACTATTTCTTTGTCTCTTATCGTTTATATCTTTGCAATTTTTAAAATGACGAGCACATGCAACGTTTTTCCACTCACTATAAAATTGGAAAGCATGCTAATGCCCAAAAACTAACTGAATTTGAGAAAATATGTAATATCATAATATGACAGAGCATCTTTATTGGTAGTATGCAAAACAAACCATTTTTGATTAATTTGTTGTTGTTGTTGTTAATATTATTCGCGTCGACACTTCAATTGTGCTTTTATAGATTTTTTTCCAAAAATCATTTGACAAAACAGCTTCTCTCTTCTTAATAGAAGAAAATTCTTTTGATAAAGCAACCTTTTTACGCTAGGAGATTTACTCTTTATTCCTTAAAAAAACTTATTTCAAAAGAAGCTGTTTTGTCAAATAAATTTTAACTAAAAATCAACTTGTTTTGACATAAGTAACTAAGTTTTTAAAATGTTTAAGTAAAAATAAATTATACAAATTATATAAATTGTAAATACTCAAGTCGTCTTGTCACTTGTATAATATAAGTTGATTTTTTTCCAAAAATGCATTCATTCTTTTTTCTTAAAAAAAATACTTACTCTTAGATGGAAATAAATAATTGAGAAATGCTTGTTTAATATTTGTGCAATATATTTAACTTCAACATTTCATTTAATATCTACACAAAACATTTTGTGAAGACCTGTGAAGTACTAAGAATATATTTTATTCAGTACCATGTAAGTACAAGTACCTAGGTACTTAAAAAATAAGTACCAAGTACAAGTACTTCACTACTTATACTTAAAATTTGCAAGTTCAAGTATGGTACTTTCAAGTATTTCTCAAGTACTTTATGAAGTACTTGGTGATTTCGGCACTACTAAAATTAAAATAATTTTAAGTTGCAGCGCTTCAGTACAACGAGCAATAGACAAAACAAAAACATTCAAGCATTAAGTTGAGATGCTTTGAAGCCTTTAATAACATGACACTCACTAATCTTACTATGGACGATATTTATCGCATAGTTTTTGCAGAAGACACTAGGCATGCAAGTTTGAGTGACTGCTTCGTAGGTCTTAACACAACAATCACTGCACATCAGGAAAAGTTTTTTGATTTTCGTACCCCAGATCGCATTTGAACAAATAACAAAGTTATGTCCATTCATATTTTACCATTTTTATGTAAACTAGATAAGGCCAGTGGTCGAAATTCGAACTTTTCGTCATACGACTCCCGACGCCGGGTATTCCAGCTAGGATTTTTCTTTAAAAACTATTCGGTGCACTCCTTCTCCCTACTCTGATTCATTAAAAAAAAAAAATCTTCAAAATCAGTTGAGAAACACTCTGAATACCATACCACCCCGAGCAACGCCGGGTATTCCAGCTAGCATTTTTCTTTAAAAACTATTCAGATGTCGAAGCTACAATTTTGCTCATTCCGCCGAAGTTACCGGCTTGAAAGACGCACACAACATTCCTTCTTAAGTTTGTGAAAAGTTTTTTCAAATCGACGAATGAGTTCAAAAATTATTTATATCAATCTGAGTGGCATATTGGCTTAGGTGCGTGGCTGGTACGCGATAGAGCCCAGGTTCGAGTCCCATCTGACTCAGATAGTTTTATCAATTGAATCAATTTTTCTGTTCCGCCGTCACCTCTCTGCAGACAATGGCAGGCCTCAGAGAGTAAAAACTGTCAGCTGTAAAGCTTGCCGAAAGTTGTAAAGCGTCTTGAGGACTGGAGCCGTTTGGAGTCGGCATAAAGCTTGTGGGTCCAGTTTTCGATAATTTGTGTTCCATCATTACATGACACGCACAACACAATTGAACATAAGAAGCTCGGTCAAAGTTCTTGCAAGGACTGAAACTGCCAATTCGTTTTTTTAACTCTCGAGTAATGCCGGGTAACTAGTCAACTTGTCTAAAAATTAACTAGAATATTTTTGTAAATTTTATCCTCTTCGTTTGCCAAACCGTATCTTCACCACTGGCTTACAATATTTTTTACGTGCTTTATCACCTAGTTAATAAAAGTACTATATTTGGACTCAGCGAGCAAGAGCGCAGCAAGGATTTCAGTTAAGGGGGGTAAAAATATTTTGTTATATATGTAGGTAGTTATATAAATATACATACTTTTAGTTAGTATTGGATTTAAGGACTAGACGATAAAGTGGATGTAGACTCTACTTCTTCAGGAACTTCAGTTGAAAGCTTGGCAGCATATTTTCTACTTCCAGACTGCACTCAATCTGATTGAGTTTTATTCTTAACTAGCAGGACCCAGTCCTTCGCCACGGACGTTCCAGCAAATATACATTTTTATTTGTGGGCGGTAAAAGGGGGTGTGGCAAACTTTTTATGTAAACCATCTCGTTCTCGAAAATAATCTACTGCCAAAATTTCAGCGCAATCGGCCCGAAGTTTTGGAGTCTTAATGATTTCTTAAAAGTGGGCGTATTTATAGTGCCACCGCTCCCATTTTTAGTACAGTTGCCGACGGTATACAAAGCATACAAACTTAATTACCAAATTTCAGTCTTATACGAACAAACCCGGTTGAAATATATCATTATCATTGATTTGTGGGTGGTAAAAGAGGGCGTGCAAACCCATTTTTGGTACAATTGTCGAAAGTAACCATAAAAACTAAATTACCTAATTTTAGTCTCATAAAATCTAAATAGCCGGAAATATTGCATTTTTATTGATTTGTGGGCGGTGAAAGGGGGCGTGGTTAAAACTAAGTATGCAATAACCTAATCTAGGACCCAAGTAATACACGTTTTTAGTTTGAACAAAATCCGTTCAACCGTTTAGATTTGTATAGTGATTTATTTAAAGTGGGCGTAATGTAGTACTACCACGCCCATTTTTAGTACAGTTACCGACGGTAAGCATACAAACTTAATTACCAAACTTCAGTCTTATACGACCGAAAAGTCTGAAATATAGTATTTTCATTGATTTGTGGGCGGTAGAAGAGGGTGTGGCAATTATTTTTTTTTTTACAAACCATTCTCGCATAAATATCAACAAAATAAAGAAAAGTTCATCCAAATCGGTTGAGCCATTCATGAGTGCGTCGGAATCCAACGAACAACATTTCATTTTCATTTATATAGATTATTATTTAGATTCAGAAATTATTTTAATGCATTGTGATCTTTCATTGGATGACGATTTTGACATGAAAATAATGATTTTCAAAAAGTTTTACGGCGATTTGGGAATTAGATTTCTGGAAATCCTACTTGCCAGTTCAAGCCGTATACCAAATTCCGGAAACGAAGAGTCTTGTCCCAGAAGCCAGATAGTGTTGTCCCAGAAGCCAGATAGTTACTAGAGATGCAACGGATAGTGATTTGGACGGATACCGGATTTCCCAGGCCGGATAGTAGCTCTGCTGCCTTTTTGTCATAACAATAAAAGGGTTGAGTGCTGCCATTTTTTATGGCAAATAAAGTTGAAAACACATAATAAAAATAATTGCTTAAATAATAAAATCTAAATAATTTTTACTCCTTTTTGTTCAGCGTAAGTACTATTCTCAAAAATTGTTCAAACCATAACACAATCATAAGATAGGTTCATTTTAAAATAGCTGCTCAAAAGGCAACTTTTTCAACAACAAAGTTGTGAAAGCCTTAAACGTCAAATGCTGATGGCAATAGTAACTTTGACATCTAGCTCTCTTTTTTCTAGTTCCTCTCCAAGTTGAGCCTACTTTATAATTAGGTCGTGGTTCCAAACTTTCAAAGAGTTAAATACTTCAACCTGGCAATACTGAAAACCTTCATATTAAAATAGCTGATTTTTTTGATTATATTATTCATCAATCTGCTCAAGTAAAAACCTCTACATTTACATTGTTGTTATTTACATTCCCCCGAGCTCAAATGACAGCACTTATAACGAACTCTGTCATGCAATTTCATCAATAACCGCGGCTCTAAATGAAGAAGATAAAATTGTAATTTTTGGTGACTTTAACCGTCCCAACATTTCCTTTATCATTGATGAGGAGGATAACTATCTTCTTCCAGTTAACCTCTCTAACTCGATTGATCTTCAGCAAGTTACTCCAACTCCTAACCTGAATGGCAGGTGGTTAGATTTAATCTTTAAAAATTCCTATGATGAAGTAAAGGTTGGTCCAACCATTGAAGCAGAACACATTTTTAATAATACTCTTCACCACACTGCCTTCACATTAGAGTTGTCAAATACTAATATACCTTTTACCCAATCCTCAAATTACTCAATTGCGTATGACTTTCTAAATGCGGATTACGAAAGGATAACCAACGATTTAAATGCTATAAATTGGGATGATCTATCAAATGGACTTAGGCAATGTGGTTTTACTTTTCTATCAGCGTATTCTAACCAATATGGACAAACATATACCAAAAATAAAGAAAAGAGAAAAGCTTTCGGAGCCATGGCTCGACCATGATCTAAGACATCTGAGAGATCAACGAACCAAGCTTTACAAAATTAGTGAAAATGACCCTAATGTTAGTGAGGAAGTAAAGGTGAGATACACTGAGCTATCCAAAGAGTTTGAAAAAATTCTTGAAGATCCTAAAAAATTCTTTGGCTTTGTAAACGTTAAGCGAAAGTCTGCTGGTTACCCTACCACCATGTTCAGAGGAAACGTTAGTTCTTCCAATCCTGAAGTGATATGTAACCTATATGCAGATCATTTTAAGAATGTATTTAGCGTACCGTCATACCAACATCAAGTTATGATGCCCTCTCCGATTTCATCTTTCTTGGTTGATGACATCCTCCTTACGCAAGAAGAAATTCTAAAAGCTATAAAAGAACTTGTAACGAACCTTCTTAGGCCGAGGTATCACTCGCCGGTGTCCAGGGTTCGTCTACAAAATTTTATATACCAAGTGTGAATTAATTACACTTTCCGTTATTTCAGTTCATTTATTTTATTTCAGTTTTTCCTTAATTTTACACTTACACTAATTTTATGGTCTTCATGACCCTGTATTATTAATTTAAACAAATGGAAAAGAAAAGATAAAACTTATTATATGGTGTCCACTGTCCTGCGTAGTCCTCGTTTCTTTTCCCGACGTACTGCGAACGTCCAGTCGGCATGTAAAAGAGACGCTTTGTTAGTATCAATTCTCACTTCAACGTCGAAAAGACTTAGAAAATATCAAGTGGGGCACTGCGATGCGACGTCGGAAAGACTTAGAAAATGTACGCGAGTATAGCACTGGTCACTACGGCACAATGCTATGAAAAGACTTAGAAAATATCAAGCTGACAAGTACTGCGATGCAACGTCGAAAAAGACTTAGAAAAATATACGCGAGTATAGCACTGGTCACTACGGCACAATACTATGAAAAGACTTAGAAAAATATCAAGCTGAGCACTGCGATGCAACGTCGAAAAGACTTAGAAAATATTAAGCTGAGCACTGCGATGCAACGTCAAAAAAAAAGACTTAGCAAAATATATGCTAGTATAGCACTGGTCACTACGGCACAATACTATGAAAAGACTTAGACAAATATCAAGCTGAGCACTGCGATGCAACGTCGAAAAGACTTAGAAAATATTAAGCTGAGCACTGCGATGCAACGTCGAAAAAGACTTAGAAAAATATATGCGAGTATAGCACTGGTCACTACGGCACAATGCTATGAAAAGACTTAGAAAAATATCAAGCTGAGCACTGCGATGCAACGTCGAAAAGACTTAGAAAATATTAAGCTGAGCACTGCGATGCAACGTCGAAAAAGACTTAGAAAAATATATGCGAGTATAGCACTGGTCACTACGGCACAATGCTATGAAAAGACTTAGAAAATATCAAGCTGACAAGTACTGCGATGCAACGTCGAAAAAAAGACTTAGAAAAATATACGCGAGTATAGCACTGGTCACTACGGCACAATACTATGAAAAGACTTAGAAAAATATCTAGCTGAGCACTGCGAAGCAACGTCGAAAAGACTTAGAAAATATTCGCGAGTATAGCACTGGTCACTACGGTACAATGCTATGAAAAGACTTAGAAAATATCAAGCTGACAAGTACTGCGATGCAACGTCGAAAAGACTTAGAAAAATATACGCGAGTATAGCACTGGTCACTACGGCACAATACTATGAAAAGATTTAGAAAAATATCTAGCTGAGCACTGCGAAGCAACGTCGAAAAGACTTAGAAAATATACGCGAGTATAGCACTGGTCACTACGGTACAATGCTATGAAAAGACTTAGAAAATATCAAGCTGACAAGTACTGCGATGCAACGTCGAAAAAGACTTAGAAAAATATACGCGAGTATAGCACTGGTCACTACGGCACAATACTATGAAAAGACTTAGAAAAATATTCAAGCTGAGCACTGCGATGCAACGTCGAAAAAGACTTAGAAAAATATACGCGAATATAGCACTGGTCACTACGGCACAATGCTATGAAAAGACTTAGAAAAATATTCAAGCTGAGCACTGCGATGCAACGTCGAAAAAAGACTTAGAAAAAAATATACGCGAGTATAGCACTGGTCACTACGGCACAATACTATGAAAAGATTTAGAAAAATATCAAGTTGAGCACTGCGAAGCAACGTCGAAAAGGACTTAGAAAAATATACGCGAGTATAGCACTGGTCACTACGGCACAATACTATGAAAAGACTTAGAAAAATCAAGTTGAGCACTGCGAAGCAACGTCGAAGAAGACTTAGAAAAATATACGCGAGTATAGCACTGGTGCTATAGGTCACTACGGCACAATGCTATGAAAAGACTTAGAAAAATATTCAAGCTGAGCACTGCGATGCAACGTCGAAAAAGACTTAGAAGAATATTCAAGCTGAGCACTGCGATGCAACGTCGAAAAAGACTTAGAAAAATATACGCGAATATAGCACTGGTCACTACGGCACAATGCTATGAAAAGACTTAGAAAAATATCTCGCTGAGCACTGCGAAGCAACGTCGAAAAGACTTAGAAAATATAGCGCTAGTCACTACGGCATAACGCTATGAAAGATTTCAGGAGCTAAGAAATTTATTATGACTTACCGAGTTGGCTGCCGCCGCAAGAAGAAGTTTTAATTTTCTCATCTTTGTCTAAGTTACCTTAGCTTAGCAGCACAGCAGACTCGTGGTGGGTTTTTTTGTCTCAGCTGTTCGTCTTTTTGCCTGCATTTATTTTTCACCACGGCCTAGTGATGTTAACCGGGTGACATGAGGTTATTAAGTTGATGTTTACATGAAGCTTTAGTTTAATGGTGGGATTAATGTTTGATGAAAAGTAAATGATGTTTATGCGAGTAATTTGATTAACATGCTACTAACAGTAATTTCATATGACTAACTAATAAATAAAAGATGGGAAAGTGTGGTGTGCAAGCCAGTGCGTTTAAATAATAATGAAATAATATTATTATAGAATAATAATTCACAGGGATTAAGAAAAATTGATGCAAGGATTTAGAAGTCACATGCGAAATATTAACGCAAAATGAACAGTGACTAAAGATGTTAGGCGAAAACGAGGGTAGCGACTTTCGTCCTCACATTTCCCCTCTACTTCGGATGGGGAGAAAAATAGTTCGTCCAGATCCTCCCTCCGCCATTCCAGGAAAATCGTATCCGCTGCCCCTCTATCGTTCTTATGAACGAACCTCTGTTGGTTCTTCGCTGCGGGTGTTGTCGAAGATTTTGTAGGATATCTTCCACTTCGGCTTTGTTGGGACTCGGGCTCGCCCTCTGCGGCGCGCTGTCAAGCGCCAGTCGGGGGTTCTTTCTCGCACGGCGTGGGCCGTGGTTTGCTTGGTAGGAATTTTCGCTACTACTGGTGCTACTGTCGCGTGTCCCCATCTTTTTGTCAGATGGTTGGTTTCATCAGATAGGTGGGGCCGATGATGCCCTGGACTGACTCCCGGGGTAAATACCCGTATGCGTCCCGTCTTTGAAGGGACCTCCAGGAAATTTGAGTCCAATAATTGCGTGTGCCGGGTTTGCTCGGTGATGCTCAGCATCTGTTGGAAGAATTTGCCTTTTGTTTTAAGAATTTCCTCGAGTTCTCTTGGTGCTAGTGGTGCTAGTGAACAGAAAGAGAACAGAAAAAGAAAAGTGAGAAAAAAAAAGAAAGGGAAAATAAAGCTGTTATTAGTATAACTAGTAATGTCTGGCTGAATTATAAGATTATAATAAAAATGTTAAGAGTAGAACGGTTTAAGTTCGCTTAAATGAACTGTTCGTTCGGTCGTCTCCCCGTCCTTTTTAACTCGTGCAATAACTCCTGACGTGAACCCGGTGACGATAAACGGCCCGTCGTATTTTGGGGCAAGCTTCGCGTTGAAGTCATTGATTGCTTTCGATAATGGGTGTTGACGAATCATAACCTTCTGCCCGATTGCGGGTTTCCAATGCCTCCGGCGTAGATTGTAGTGGCGAGCCTGATCCTTAGATGCTTTTGTCAGGTTATGGCGTACAATTGTGAAAACCTCCTGTAGCTGCGTGGCTCGGTCAGATGGTTCTTTCTCTCGGGTTCCTGTACCGCAAACTGCTTCGTCGTAGAGTGCTCGTGGGAGACGTGGCTCTCGGCCTTGTGTTAAAAATGCTGGACTGTAACCCGTTGTTTCTGATACGCTGGTGTTTATTGCAAGTGAGATCTCCGGTAATTTTTCATCCCATAGCTTATGCTGGTCGTTTGCAAATTGGGCGATCATTGTCTTGACTGTCCGGTTCGCTCGCTCTGCCGGATTCTCCTGAGGAGTATACGGTGCTGTAAGCTGTTGTTGAACTCCAATTTCTTTTAAATACCGCTGGAAAGACCTGCTTTTGAACTGAGTCCCGTTGTCGGTGATGAGAATTCTCGGTACTCCGTAGCGCGCTAGAATCCTCTCTCGAAATGCCTTCAGTAAACCCTCTGCTGTAGGTTTTCGTAGTGGCACTAACTCCGTCCACTTCGAAAATTTGTCGAAAAATACCAGCAATATACTATTCCCATGTTTGGAGCGAGGTAGTGGACCAACGAAGTCGGCACACAAGATGGACCATGGCTCGTCAGGGATTCTGGTTAACATTTCTCCGGCCGGTGGCTGCTGGCTAGCTTTGTACTGTTGACAGGACTGGCATTTTTGGACGTAACGGCTAATGTCCCGGAACATTCCAGGCCAATAATATCGATTTGCGATTCGAGCGATAGTCTTCCGGATCCCTAGATGGCCAGCACTGGGACTGTCGTGATTTTCATGTAAAACGCGGTCTCGCTGGGATTTGGCTACGCACAGTTTCCAGGGAGCGCAGTCTTCGTCGCTCGCATTTCGTGGGAGATGTCGAAATAATTGACCATCAATGATGATGAAATCCGGGTACTTGCTTGGATCCTGGGTGACTTCCTCAAACTTCTTCCTTAGCCACGCGCACTCTGGCAAATTGTTTGTATTCAAACTAATCCGTTGGAGAGCTTCATTTGGTTGCCGTGACAGTGCGTCCGCTACCACGTTGTGTTTGCCCTTACGGTATTGTACAGTGAAATTAAATTGCTGGAGTTCCAGCGCCCATCTAGCGATCCGTCCAGAAGGACTCTCAATAGAATTAAGCCATTTAAGTGATAAGTGGTCAGTGATTACAACGAATTTGTAACCTTCTAGGTAGGGCCGCATTTTACGAATCCCCCATATGATTGCCAAGCACTCCTTTTCTGTGGGTGAATAGTTTTTCTCTGCGTCGTTTAAGTGTCGGCTTGCGTAGGCTATTACCCGTTCGGAGCCCTCGATGTTTTGTGTCAGAACCGCCCCAAGGCCCACGTCGCTAGCATCTGTCTGAAGAATAAATGTCTGCTCGAAGTCAGGACATGTTAAAACTGGAGCTTCCGTTAGTTTATCCTTGAGATCTTGGAAAGCCTTTTGTTGTGGTTCGCCCCATTTCCAGTGCTTGCCTTTTTTCAGAAGAGAGGTCAACGGTTGTACGACAGCTGCGAAGTCAGGAATAAACCGCCGGTACCAGGAGGCTATGCCGAGAAAGCGTCGCACTCCTCGGACATTTTGAGGAGGTTCGAGATCTCGTATAGCGGCAATTTTATCTGGGTCGGTATGAATTCCTTCGGAGCTGACCACGTGCCCTAAGTACTTTATTTTCCTTTTAAAGAACTCGCATTTTTCCGCGTTTATTCGAAGATTTGCCGCTTGAAGCCGGTGAAAGACCTCTTTGAGATTATTCATGTGTTCGTCGAAAGTCCTGCCTGTGACCACTATGTCATCTAAATAGGCGAAAGCGAAAGACTCAAGATCAGGTCCTATAACTCGGTCGAGGGCACGCTGAAACGTCGCGGGAGCGGAGTGGAGGCCAAACGGCATGATTCGCCACTGAAACAATCCTCGTCCGGGCACAGTAAAGGCTGTGTATTTCCGACTTTTAGCCTCCATCGGAATTTGCCAGTAGCCATCTTTAAGGTCGAGGCTACTGATGTACTTGGCGTCGCGTAGCCTATCTAAGATGTGGGTGATGCGTGGTAGTGGGTAGGCGTCGGGGACCGACTGACTGTTAAGAGCTCGATAGTCCACACACAGCCGCCAAGCACCCGTTTTCTTCTTAACCAGGACAATAGGTGCGCTGTGCGGGCTGCGCGATGGCTCGATGCACCCTTTGTCCAACAGCTTGTTAACTTCTTCATCGAGGATGGCCTGCATGGCCGGGTTTCTGGGGAAATATCGTTGTTTCAATGGTCTCTCTTCGACCATAACGATCCGGTGCTCGGTGATGTTCGTTACTCCCCGCAAGTTTTCGAACTTTTGAAGCTCCTCCTTCAAGAAATTTGAGACCTGTTCGGTCTCCTCAGAGTTGCAACCTGCGATTTGCCTACAACGATGTGGGAATACATTGGTGAGAGTTGACTTACCCAATGTTATGGTTTCGCCGCCACAGCTGAAGGTTGATCTCGTTTCTGCAAGAAAGTCCATCCCGAGGATGACCTCGTCCGTAGCATCTGGCATAAATAAAAACGTGAATTTGCGGTCGATGTTACCCAATTGAATATTAACTTCTACGGCGTGGCGCAAGAGTTTCACTGATCCATCGGCGAGTGTGACTACCGCATCGGCTGGTATGAACCTGCAACCGTGCTGTATCTTATCGACAAAGAGTTGGCTAAGAAAGCTGCGCGTGGCTCCAGTGTCTATCGTGGCTAGGGCTGGTAATGTGTCGATGGTAACAGAGGCGGAAATGTGATTGTTGTTATGGTGAAGTTGTTTTACTGGGTTGATCGAGGATTTTCTCCTGGAGGATTCGCCCCTCCTCGGTCCGGACGATCCTCGCCGGCGTTTCCCGACGGTCTTCTACAGCACTGAATTGTCATAGTATTACGACGTCCACACACCCAGCAGAACAGCCTCTGGGGGTTTCTACATGTTTGTCGCAAGTGTCCCTCTTCACCGCAATTTCGACATGCCACCCGTGGATTGATCTCCATTCCTTGACCTCTCGGTCCATCCACCGGAGGAGGAATGGCTGGTGCGTCATCGCGTCGGCCTCGTTGTTGCAACATACGGTGATGTTCTGTTCGCATGTTACCTTTCTGCATGCGGTCGGGCTCGTGGGTCTGTATAGTTTCTAGATCATCTGCCATGCTGACCAGTTCCTCTAGTGTCGAAAAATCCTTTCGTCGAATGTACCATTGGTAGTCCGGATGCGCATTTCTAAAGATTCGCTCGAGTTTCTGCTCCTCGCTGTAGCCGGCGTGGCGCATCAGATTTTGGAGGTCTAGCACAAAATTCTTGAAGGGCTCTCGCGGCTTTTGAAATCTGGTTCTTATCTCGTCGTCGATTCGTTCCAAATATCTAGGAGGTAAGAAAAATTTTAAAAATGCATGTCTAAATAATACCCAGTTAGTCCAGTGTTCATTGTTGTTGCGGTACCATGTGAGAGCGCGGTCGGTTAGGAGTTCGGGCATCGTGTGAGGTAGATAGGTCTTGCTGATCTGGTAGACCTCGGCCAATTCTTCCACTCTCTCTATGAAAGCTAGTGGGTCTCTTTTCCCGTCAAATTTCACTGACCACTTCCGAATCCGTTCTATTACTGTTAGATAGGGGTCTTCTGACCGTACGGCTGTAGTTAGGTGGGTTGGTCCAGACATCTGAAGTGTCGGTAATGGGGTGGCATCTACGGTGACTGGGATGCCTAGCATTGCGGTAGTTGGGGGTGTGAATTTCTCTATAGGATCCACAGCCAGTGGTGCTGGTGACACTGCGCGGCGGTGCTTGGTTTGCAGGTCCAACAGCCTTTGCCCTTGTTCGTCTTTGTACTCCTTGTTGTTGATGAAACCACTGAAGCGCTTTCGGAGCTCCTCTACTGTACCTGTGGGATCGAAGTTAAATTCAAGTGCGTAGGTCACAAGGTCCTCCTTCTTCAACGAATACACCCATGTTGTGGTCAACATCGTGTTGCCAAGAGTTTCGATTGCGATCACTGAAATTGTCAACTATCGAGTTTGGATACGATTTCACAAAATAGTTAATTTATTAGCGGTGGTTTTCTTTTTTTTTTTTTTATTTTTCTCTGCGTCCTAAAAAAAAATCTCTTGTTTTTTTCTTCTTCTAAAAAAAAATTCTTGTAACTGTTTTCTTGTAACAGCAAAAATATTATTTTTTTTTTATTTTTTTTTTTTTTTTATTCACTTCGATTGATTACCCCTATCGCGACGGACGAATCAATTTCTATTCTTTAAGTTAATATGGATAGATTTCTTTTCATCTTTTTTTTTTTATTCCGAGCACTGTTTAATTTTTACATCTAAAATATTCCGTGCGTGGCGAATGTCTTTATTGATTAGTTGGACACTTTTGTCCTAGACAAAAAAGTTAGTCACTGAGTTTATTTAGTCACTTTTATTTAAGATTTATTTCCCGTACGCGGCGTATGACTGTAAACTTTTTTTTTTTTTATACAAACAGTCTCTTAGTCCTGGGTTATTGAATCACTTTTTGTTTAAGATTTATTTCCCGAACGCGGCGTATGATTTTGTAAACTGTTTTTTTTTTTTTTTTAGACACGTAGTCCCTGCTCGGGCGCCATTGTAACGAACCTTCTTAGGCCGAGGTATCACTCGCCGGTGTCCAGGGTTCGTCTACAAAATTTTATATACCAAGTGTGAATTAATTACACTTTCCGTTATTTCAGTTCATTTATTTTATTTCAGTTTTTCCTTAATTTTACACTTACACTAATTTTATGGTCTTCATGACCCTGTATTATTAATTTAAACAAATGGAAAAGAAAAGATAAAACTTATTATATGGTGTCCACTGTCCTGCGTAGTCCTCGTTTCTTTTCCCGACGTACTGCGAACGTCCAGTCGGCATGTAAAAGAGACGCTTTGTTAGTATCAATTCTCACTTCAACGTCGAAAAGACTTAGAAAATATCAAGTGGGGCACTGCGATGCGACGTCGGAAAGACTTAGAAAATGTACGCGAGTATAGCACTGGTCACTACGGCACAATGCTATGAAAAGACTTAGAAAATATCAAGCTGACAAGTACTGCGATGCAACGTCGAAAAAGACTTAGAAAAATATACGCGAGTATAGCACTGGTCACTACGGCACAATACTATGAAAAGACTTAGAAAAATATCAAGCTGAGCACTGCGATGCAACGTCGAAAAGACTTAGAAAATATTAAGCTGAGCACTGCGATGCAACGTCAAAAAAAAAAGAGTTAGCAAAATATATGCGAGTATAGCACTGGTCACTACGGCACAATACTATGAAAAGACTTAGACAAATATCAAGCTGAGCACTGCGATGCAACGTCGAAAAGACTTAGAAAATATTAAGCTGAGCACTGCGATGCAACGTCGAAAAAGACTTAGAAAAATATACGCGAGTATAGCACTGGTCACTACGGCACAATACTATGAAAAGACTTAGAAAAATATCTAGCTGAGCACTGCGAAGCAACGTCGAAAAGACTTAGAAAATATTCGCGAGTATAGCACTGGTCACTACGGCACAATGCTATGAAAAGACTTAGAAAATATCAAGCTGACAAGTACTGCGATGCAACGTCGAAAAAAAGACTTAGAAAAATATACGCGAGTATAGCACTGGTCACTACGGCACAATACTATGAAAAGATTTAGAAAAATATCTAGCTGAGCACTGCGAAGCAACGTCGAAAAGACTTAGAAAATATACGCGAGTATAGCACTGGTCACTACGGCACAATGCTATGAAAAGACTTAGAAAATATCAAGCTGACAAGTACTGCGATGCAACGTCGAAAAAGACTTAGAAAAATATACGCGAGTATAGCACTGGTCACTACGGCACAATACTATGAAAAGACTTAGAAAAATATTCAAGCTGAGCACTGCGATGCAACGTCGAAAAAGACTTAGAAAAATATACGCGAATATAGCACTGGTCACTACGGCACAATGCTATGAAAAGTCTTAGAAAAATATTCAAGCTGAGCACTGCGATGCAACGTCGAAAAAAGACTTAGAAAAAAATATACGCGAGTATAGCACTGGTCACTACGGCACAATACTATGAAAAGACTTAGAAAAATATCAAGTTGAGCACTGCGAAGCAACGTCGAAAAAGACTTAGAAAAATATACGCGAGTATAGCACTGGTCACTACGGCACAATACTATGAAAAGACTTAGAAAAATCAAGTTGAGCACTGCGAAGCAACGTCGAAAAAGACTTAGAAAAATATACGCGAGTATAGCACTGGTCACTACGGCACAATACTATGAAAAGACTTAGAAAAATATTCAAGCTGAGCACTGCGATGCAACGTCGAAAAAGACTTAGAAAAATATACGCGAATATAGCACTGGTCACTACGGCACAATGCTATGAAAAGACTTAGAAAAATATTCAAGCTGAGCACTGCGATGCAACGTCGAAAAAGACTTAGAAGAATATTCAAGCTGAGCACTGCGATGCAACGTCGAAAAAGACTTAGAAAAATATACGCGAATATAGCACTGGTCACTACGGCACAATGCTATGAAAGGACTTAGAAAAATATCTCGCTG
Organism: Coremacera marginata; assembly: GCA_914767935.1. Classification (NCBI taxonomy): domain Eukaryota; kingdom Metazoa; phylum Arthropoda; class Insecta; order Diptera; family Sciomyzidae; genus Coremacera; species Coremacera marginata. The sequence continues at coordinate 162,350,269 of OU612047.1, forward strand.
AGCACTGCGAAGCAACGTCGAAAAGACTTAGAAAATATAGCGCTAGTCACTACGGCATAACGCTATGAAAGATTTCAGGAGCTAAGAAATTTATTATGACTTACCGAGTTTGCTGCCGCCGCAAGAAGAAGTTTTAATTTTCTCATCTTTGTCTAAGTTACCTTAGCTTAGCAGCACAGCAGACTCGTGGTGGGTTTTTTTGTCTCAGCTGTTCGTCTTTTTGCCTGCATTTATTTTTCACCACGGTTATTAAGTTGATGTTTACATGAAGCTTTAGTTTAATGGTGGGATTAATGTTTGATGAAAAGTAAATGATGTTTATGCGAGTAATTTGATTAACATGCTACTAACAGTAATTTCATATGACTAACTAATAAATAAAAGATGGGAAAGTGTGGTGTGCAAGCCAGTGCGTTTAAATAATAATGAAATAATATTATTATAGAATAATAATTCACAGGGATTAAGAAAAATTGATGCAAGGATTTAGAAGTCACATGCGAAATATTAACGCAAAATGAACAGTGACTAAAGATGTTAGGCGAAAACGAGGGTAGCGACTTTCGTCCTCACAAACTCGATCCAAGGAAATCTCCTGGTTCAGACCTCATCCCGTCATTCTTTCTGATTAACTGTGTAGACCAACTTCTCATCCCCTTATATATTCTTTTTAATAGATCCTTGCATCTTGGTATTTTTTCGTCTTACAGGAAGTCATCCCATATTATACCTATTTACAAAAATGGCGATAAAAGGTCAGTCGCAAATTATAGGGGTATTTCTATTCTGTCTACTATTCCTAAGCTTTTTGAAAAAATTATATGTGAAAAACATACATATCTAGTTAATCCCTTACTGAATGAACAGCAACATGGATTTCGTACAGGCCGCTCAACGAATACAAATCTCGCAATCTTAGTCTCTGATGCTCTTACTGAAATGGAAAACGGACATCAGGTAGACGCAGTTTATACAGACTTCAGTAAAGCATTTGACTGCATTGATCATGATATCCTAATTCTTAAATTGCAAAATTTTGGAATTACGGGAACCTTGCTCAACTGGATTAATTCCTATCTCTCCGATAGGCCCCAATCTTGTCTAAAAAAATCGGCGTGTCATCTGGTGTTCCGCAGGGCAGTCACCTTGGCCCACTTCTTTTCAACATCTTCATCTCCGACCTATCGGTAGTATTGGGGGACATTTCGCATCTTATGTATGCTGATGACCTAAAAATTTACTATGTGGTTAAGTCGGAAGAAGATTAAATTTTCTTGCAATCAAAATTGATCTCCCTCGAGCAATGGTGCAATCACAATAAACTCTATCTTAACACTTATAAATGCTATATTATCAGCTTCTCGCGTAAGAACTTAATAAAACAAAATTGTTACTTCCTTAATAGCGTAGAATTAAGCAGAACAACTGATATTGTAGATCTCGGTGTTGTCTTAAATAGCAAGCTAAGATTCAACGTTCACTATGACAAAGTTTTATCCAGGGCTTGCAAACAGCTCGGATTCATTAAAAGGCGAGCAAAGGAATTCAAGAATGTCTGAGAATCAATACAGAAGCAATTCTTGCTTTTTGCACTGAGAGATACATTTGACCCCCGCGATTATCCCAACTTTCCACCGTACGAACAAAGTCTTTCCCTTCTTAATCTAATGCCACTATTATCAAGAAGAACGTTACTGAGTTCATGTTTTGCCTTTGATATAATTACTGGTGCTATAGACATCGAATTCCTTTCCAATAAGTTCACATTTAACGACCCGGTAAGACGAACCAGGCATACACGCCTCTTAAAGGAATACCAACACCACACTGTCTAGGGACACAATGAGCCCATAAGTAGATGCTGCAGAGTATTTAACAGCTTTTGCGACTGCTACTCCCCTTCCATGTCTAAACCCACATTTAAGCGGATCCTTTCCAATTCCCTATTCCCTTCTTACTAGCCGGCCGGATGCCGGATAGATACTCAATATCCGGTATCCGGCCGAATAGTAAATTTAAGCAAAACCGGATAGTTGCCAGATATCCGTTGCATCTCTAGTAATTACCATCAGATGAGAGCACATCTTCTCTAATGAATTGAGAATATCCGTAAAGACGCTTATAGGATAACCGTAGTTGGTATACTTATCGCCAGTCAACTTAAAAACCATCACGGTCTTGGTCACGATAAGCCGTGATAATTAACCTAGGCTTCTTTGATTTATTTTTAAATTTTATGTTATTTACGTAACAGGTAAATATTTTTTCTCAAACAGAATACTACACAATTTTAATCAATAAGTTTTTTGTCTTCTATATTACCAGTACGAAACTTGTTTAACCACATAATAAATCTCTGGATATGTAACTTTCTCTGATAATCAACCAAATTTAATTGGCTAAGTTTTTTATTGGACAACGTTATTCGCTGGTTACATATCCAGCAAAACTCTGAATAAGTTCTCTATCCAGATGTGAACAATTCCAAAATACTGCAAACATTGGGAGTATCCACTGATTAAAGATATCCAGACATAAGCAATTTGGGCTAAAAGGATTTGTTATTATCTTGAATTTATATTCTCCCTTAAACAAAACATTAAAGGCAAAAAAACATAACGCATTAAAGAACTGTCAGCTATTGCGTACTTTTCCTGAATAGCTGCACTATTTAAGAATCAAAACTTTTTCTAAGAAAATAAATTTCTGCAAATGAGTCACTTTCAAAGCAAAGAAATTATTTCTCAAATTAATAAATTAATGTATGTAAATCGCAGATGCTTACTTAATTTAAGATAAATTTACTAAAGCGACAAAAGGCTTTCGATTTGTGTGAAGTACAGTGAAAACAAATATCCTTATATGTGAAATAGTCATGTAAGGCGCCACGGCGCCAAAGGCATGAATATCGTTGAAACTTAACACAATGTTCAACAGCAGCAGAAACAAGCTGGAGCCTTTGATTTGGTACACCCAAAAAAGTCAACGGCATCCATGGTTCGCCCTGAATATGAAGCTTTTTGGTTTGCATTCTGATTTAACATGCACAGACCATGATAGAATTATAAGGTAAGGTCGACTCGGAGAGGAATGTAGTAGAAACCATAATAAAGCGAGATTGATGTCAAAATCAGCTGTTCATCGCGAATTTCTTTATGCTCACGTTTCGCAGTTGTTTTTAGGTTAAAACTGTTACAGGTTTTTTTTGCAGTTTTAAGACTTCTTTCACATTTTATAGTTTTTATTACACTTTTTTTTATAATATTTTCACTCAAATTAGCACAAATTTAACACCCGCGACCGCACTGTTTGCAACTTGGAAACATAAAATATTTTCTTCATTTGCAATTTCTACGAAATTCGTCGTTTTGACATATACGTTCCTTCTCATTATCCACTCTTCGTTGACACGTGAGAGCACTCAGCGAAGCGGCTCTCGAAGTTGAGAGCTGATAGAAAATCTGCAAGTGCTCTCTATTATCATCCGTTTTTCTTTCGTAGTCATTCGCAAAATTGGCTGGTTGTGACAATTATGGGTACTGAGAAGAAAGTGCGATCAGCCCTGCAACAACCTTATAAATCAACCTTGGCCACAACCAATAGAGTGATAATTTGCCGTCAGACATGCATGTAGCAGGAATATGAGTATTTTTATAGTTTAAGTGGGAATGAGTCAAAGTATTTTGTTGAGTTGGTATGAGCAGAGCATTGCACGAACATAATATTTTCATTTGTTCGTTCGTTCATTCGCAGAATTTTTTTTACAAAAATTAATTTCTAATTAATTTTAATTTCATTTTCTACGAACGAACAACTATTTTCTCCGAACGAACCAACAGCTATTTTCTGCGGACGAACAACTATTTTCTACGAACGAATAAACGAACAACTATTTTCTACGAACGAACGAACGAATAAAATATTTATTATGTTTCCCTACAAGAGAGAAAAAGTGTTAGCGAACAAGCATTCCGCTCATATCATATATTATAAAAAAATTTAAGTCTTTCTCAGTAACCTAAAAAAGAAAAATTTTCTACGAGCGAACATCTATTTTCTACGAACGAACGTTCGTGCAAGGCTCTGGGCATGAGTACACATTTGCACCAATAGTCTTGGATCCCCACCCGGCACCTATCTCGCTTATAGCGAAAGTTCGTTTGCAACAAAGAAATCATTACGTCCGCCAAACGTATCTTTTATTAACGCGAATCATTCGTAAATTTTTCAATTGTCGATATCGAAGTCGGATTTTGTACAGGGTGGCGTATGACTTAAGCATACTAATACTCGACTGATATTTATGAAATTTGAAACATAGATTTTTAACTAAATTTCAACCAATATAAAAAAGTTAGTTTTTTAACGAAATTTTGCTTCATTCATATTGAAGATATTTGCATAAAAGATCCAATTCTTAATATTTTTTGTTTGAGATCAACTCAGCAGGTGCTATACTAAGTCTAAAAGACGCCCTTGACTGAAGTCATTGTAGACGGCGTTAAAAAATAAACAAAAAGTTTTGATACATTCAAATATATGTTATGTATACAAACAGAAATTAAAATTTTGAGAACTCTACCTTAATTCTTTCAAGCAAAACAAAAAAAAAAAAAAAACAAAAATCTCAAAACAATGCCTAATTTTCGGTCTTTTAAATAAGTCGCCGTATTTAATGCCTATTTTATCAGTGTAAAAAGAGATACGTTCGTTTAAGGCGCAAGCACAGCTGCGACTGCTGCTTGTGCTTTTGTCGGATGTAGGTACATGCGACAACCTAATGCCATTTGTGGAAGCTTCCACTTTTGCAGAGGAAAACCTCAGAACCAATTCAGAAGCTATTCGCAATTAATATCAAATAAAATTGAAATAAATTCGCTTGGAAATGCAAATTATTGCGAACGGTTGTCGCAGCAAAGCGACAGTGTTTGTATTTGTGCAACCGTTTAAGGTACACAAACCCAACGCATGTCTATGGTTACTTGAGCTTCTGCACTTCGCAAAATCTTTTATGCCCCGCGATCATGCTGCTAGCCAATTTCATCAAGCCCTGCTTGCAGACCACATGTGGTGCACATATTCAAGCTTTTACCAAATGCTTATTTGGTACGAGAAATAGATCTGAAGTAATGAATTAATGCGAAGATTAATCTCCCATTTTTTTAGTTCATGTAATAATTTTATCATTTGGTTTTTTTTTTATTTTTGCTTATAACTTTCTGAATTCCCTTTGTTGGGCGGGTGGCTTTGCGACTTGCATTATCTTCCAAAGCAAAAAGAAGCAAGCAAACTATGTTTGACAAAAACTCAATAGAACTCGCAAGAGGAGTTGGGTGCGAGGCTGACTTTTGCGTGGAAGTCGATTTTAGTTTAGTTCTAAGACATTTGCTTGACTTTCGTAAAGGACCACATAGAACGCAATTATTAAAAGGCAAAGGTTCACTGATGGTCATCTACTGTTAGCATGATTCATGTAACTGTCGTGTGTAGTAGTTCCTTATTGTTATACATCTGATTTCTTACTCTTTTGAACAACACTATGGTTTTCAACAATATACTGACTATAATCGAACTGTGTTGTGCACATTCCATAAACCAATTGAATATTGTAAGCAATATGCTGCGATCTAAGAGCCGTTAGCCGGGTTATAAAGCTTGGATAGTGCAGGCGAAGATTAATTGGTTTTTTGGTAACATTTTTCATGTTAAACTTGATCCGTTGAAGAATACGTGACGATATCAATCAACATTAACACTTTTTTAACAAAAATTCGAAAAGAATTTAGAAAAATTTAACCAGGAACGCCTCCAAGGATAGGCGGAGCAGATTCACGTCTGCAGCTCCAATGTAACGTTGGAGGCAGAAACATTCTATAATTTAAAACAAGTAAGAAACTTTCTTGGACTTGGCTGAAATTAAAATAACCCCACGTATAAGGGAGGAAGTTTACCCCCCGGTCCCCTGGGCTTCAGAAAAAGAAAAAGCAATTGTGTAGCCGCCACACAAAGTAGAATTTAACTTTTTACCCAAAAGAAGAATTTCTAGGATTGCTAATTTATTTTAGTAACATCCTAATACACAGACAATTTCCTAAAAAAGCTAAATAAATATTAAATTTAAATATTATAAAATTGCATACTTCGAAAACAAACAGCAAACAAAACAATCCAATCAACATTAGAGTAATCATTTCGCCTTCCAATTTCAAGAAATGTTTTTTGTCATATTTATAAACAGTCTCAACGATTAAACCTTCCTGAGATTTATACATGCTTTTCTTTGGTTAGCAAGAAGCATCAACATTTCAGTGCATTTTCAGAAATTTTATGTTGCAGTTTTGGTATTATTTCTGTTTATTTTGGGACTATTTTCGAATATGTGCATGAATCTGGTTCATTCATGCATTGATGATATGCAAATGCAGCGCTATTAGAAAAGCGTTGTTTGCGGTGTCTATTCTATATTATCATAATTCAATGACTTACGTTTTAGTACATTTTCGTAAATTTTATGTATTACAACAGTACGTTCAAAAAGTCCACAGGATGACACATAGATAGCATTACTAGATTTTTTTCCATATGATTCTTATGTAGTACCAACCTTCAAACGATACGTATAAAAATTTGACAACAATCTGACAATTGATTCGTGAGTTATAGCATTTTGTGTGCAACTTTTGTTATTAAAAAAAAAAAAAAAATGGAAAAATGTGAATTTCGAGTTTTGATAAAACATTGCTTTTTGATGAAAACAAATACAGTGGAATCCAAACAATGCACTATGGTCCAGTAGGCCTCTTTTTGCGGCAAGAAGTCACTTTTTATATATGATTTTTTGTAAAAATTTTTTATCAACCTAAGAAAGGGACACTTTAAGTAAGAAAGAAATTATAAAAAAAAGATGATAGGTGGCATCCCGTTTTTTTAACGGTTGTTCAACTTTGTTGTTTTGTGTTTTCTTCTTTGTGAGTTTTAGTAAGCAAGATATTTATAAAAGATTAAAAGTGCACTGCTAAAAAAGTATTCTTTTAACAATTGTTTTAAATAATGAAAAGTGTTTCTTAAGGTGTGTGAAACAAAGAATAAATACTATTTTATTGAAATTGTATCTATTTTTGCAACTTTACTGTTAATTTAATTGTGTAATATTTTGTTAATTTTTTTTTTACAAATGTTGTGTTTCGTGGAGTAGAAGTCGCGGCATAGTTAGCCATACTTGAAGAGTTGTAAAGTTTTGGATATCATATAGTATCTACTTTCATGTGATTATAAAATTATCTGCATATACGTGCATCTAATTTGCGAAATTTTCATTTTTCAGAGTCAATTACAGTTAAAAACTCTGAAATTTTTCAATTTTGGGTAGACAGCAATAGAGATAATGCAGCTGTTTCTAACTGGATCGCTTTAAAAATGAATAGAAATATTGATGATGAAGAAATGGTATTAACAAAAAGGAAAACTCATAATTTTTGTAGCGTTGCTAGGCAAAAGTGAGTCAAATATAACAGATGCTCTAAAATATTTCGTAAATATGAGCAAAGCTGGTTAGAGAGTGAGACTGAGTTTTCAGTATACCTAAGTGAACCCAAAAGGGGCCGGCCTCATGTTGCTTATAACGATGGCAGTGCGCGCCAAAAAAGAAAAATTGCATCAGACGTCTCGTCCCAGCAAGATAACAACACTATGTTATTAGTCCACGCTGCGTCTATTTCAGCACAATCTTCTAAAAATTTTGATTTAAATTATATCTTAAAAGAAACAGCTGCATCTCCATCGCGTCCAAGTAAAATTAAAAAAAGACTCACTGCTGATCTTCAAACTCCGTTGCCTTTATCACCGGAAGAGGCTTTGAGCTTTTTATTGGAAAATAGTTTGACGAAACAGCAATATATGAACATGAGGGAGTTAAATAAGGCACGAAATTGTGATATATATCCCGCATACAATAAATTGCTTGAATGCAAATCGAAATGCCGACCAAATGGCATAATAGCTACAGATACTTCGGTAAAGGTTCCTCTTCAAAATATGGTTGATCATACAGCAAACAGAATTCTACTTTCGATTATACCTTAAAAGTTAATAAGATCAGATGACAAAATTATTTGGATGAATCGGAGTCCTCAATCAATACGATTTTGCAGACCACTTAAAATCGAATTTGTTAAAGAAAGTAAAGAGCACATCACAAATGATAATAAAAGTTTGGACAAGGAAATATCTGAGTTGAACCCTTATAAATATATTTTGGAAGACGATAGAAGAACTACCATTAAATATAAACTCCTTATGACGCTAATAGATTTAAAGGTTTTAAACGTTCTAACTGGAACAAAATCATCACAATCTTGTGGAATATGTGGCAATAAACGATGTAAAGTCAAAAGTTTTTCAACCAAAACCAAATACATTATTATATGGCATAAGTTCACTGCATGCGTGGATACGGTGCTTTGAGTTCGTGCTTCACCTTGGTTATAGAAAGGATCTAAGAAAATGGCAAATTAGAAATTAGAAAGAAAAAGATATTTTAAAGCAATGCAAAACTGAAATACAAAAAAAATTTTGGGAGTTAATGAGCCTACATGTTGATAAGCCCAAAGCAAACGGTAGTGGCAATACCAACGATGGAAATACTGCTAGAAGAGCGTTTTCTGATACTGAAATGTTTGCATTTATTACTGGTATTGACGTTAAGTTCTTGCAACGCTTATACATAATTTTGATTTCGATTTCATGCGAATATGAAATCGATTCAAAAAAAATTACTGACTTTTGTGAAGATACTGCAAAATTATACTTAAAAGAATATGCCTGGTATCCAATGTCAGCAACGTTGCATAAAATTTTAATACACGCCCAACATATATCAGAAGCTTACATTGTGCCTCTTGGAATCTTAGCTGAGAATGCATCTGAAGCGCGAAACAAATTTTATAAGAAAGATCGTATTGAGCATTCTAGAAAGGATTCAAGAGTCCATAATATGGTGGATGTTTTTAATAGAGCAATAGATTCCTCAGATCCTCTCATATCCAGCTTGTGTTTGCAAAAACGAAATAAACTCAAACATAGAATGCAATTGCCAAGTGCAGTGATTGGCCTTTTGAAAATTCCCGATGTTCCTTCTAAATCGGAGTTACCATCTACTTCAAGAACATGCTTAAATGATTTTTCTTACGATTCTAACGAAGATGTTCCAATTTTCTTCGATTTATCATTTGAATTCGATGCTGATGAGACATTAGAAAACTTCGTTGGTAAGCATTTGAGAAATATTTTTTTTTAATTTTCCTAAAGGATTTTTTTATTTTTTAGATTAAATACCGAGTTACTGAAATTGCCTTATTATTATTAATATTAATATCTTTATCTGTCAGTTTTAATATTTTTAAAAATTCCCCTAATGAATAGAATTTTTAATGTTAAAAATACACTCTTACAGAAATATCGAAATACGTGATTTTTATTTCAAAAGTAGGCTTGTCAGTTTTGTAAACCTGCCCATTTCTTATGGGGACTCTTTAACATTCATAAGAAGTAAATAGGCGACATTTCGTCATTTTATATAGGCTCTCTGGTTTTATGCCTCAAAAAGTGGCCTGCTGGACCACTGTGCAATGGCTTGATAAACATTATCTGGACTCTGCTCCATAAGATAAATGGTAGAAAAGTTGATTGCTGAATTTTAACGTGGTCGTACCAGCACAAATGATACAGATCGCAGTGGACGCCCAAATCAGACTGTTATTCCACAAAACACCAAAAAAATCAACAAATTGGTTATGAACGATCGCAAATTGAAGGTGCGCGAGCTAGCTGATATTGTAAAGATATCAGATGTTAGAGTTTTTACCATTTTGCACGAATATTTGGGTATGCGAAGGCTCTGTGCAAAGTGGGTGCCGCGGGAGCTCACAGTCGACCAAAAACAACAACGAGTTGATGCTTCAGAGGAGTGTTTGGCGCTGTTAATCCGCAATAATATCGAATTTTATCGTTGATATGTGACAATGGATGAAACATGGCTTCACTATTACACACCAGAACCCAAAAGTCAGTCAGCTGAGTGGACAGCAGTCGGCGAACCGAATCCAAAGCGAGCAAAGACCCAACAGTGGGCTTGTAAGGTGATGGCGTCTGTATTTTGGGATGCGAAAGGAATAATATTCATCGACTATCTCCAAAAAGGAGCCACCATCAACAGCGACTATAACTGTGCACTTTTGGATCGATTGAAGGCTGAAATCTCCAAGAATGGCCACATTTGCAAAAGAAAAAAGTGTTGTTTCACCAAGACAATGCACCGTGTCATAAATCGATGAAACCGATGGCAATATTGAATGAATTGGGCTTCGAATGGCTTACCCACCCACCGTTTTGATTTAGCCCCCCGCGACTTTTTCCTGTTTTCAGATCTCAAGAGAATGCTTGCTGGAAATAAATTCAAGTCCAATGATGAAGTAATCGCTGAAACTGAGGCCTATTTTGACGAGAAAGAGCAATCGTACTATAAAAGTGGTATCGAAAAGTTGGAAAATCGCTATACCATTATATCGCTCTCGAAGGCAACTATGTTGAATAATATTATCGAGTTTTATAAAAATTTAATTTTTTTTTTACTTATCCTACGGACTTATTGAATGAGCTGTTATTTTTAACCGACTTCAAAAAGGAGGAGGTTCTCAAGTTCGTCGGTTTCTATGTTTTTTTTTTTTTTTTAAATGTATGTACATCGATAACTCCTAAGCCATATGCCTGATTGCCATAATTTTTCGGGAACAGATAGATAACATAAGCATGGAGGTGCCCGTAAAAAAGTGGGTGGTATTCGAGAACTGGGCGTGGCAATACTAGATCTCGCAATAGTAGATACTACTGTATCTCGAATAATATTGACGCTAGGGTACTGCAATTTAGTATAGGGGTAGGCACAATTATTACAAATTACCGGCAAGAAAATGGGCGCTATTCAACAAATGGGCGTGGCAATATTAGAAAAACAGTGTATCTTGAATAATTTTGAGACTAGTGTACTGCAATTTAGTATAGAGGTAGGCATTATTATTACAAATTATGGTCAATAAAGTGGGCGTTATTCGACAAATAGGCGTGGCAATAATATAAAAACACTGTATCTCGAATAATATTGACACTAGTGTACTGCAATTTAGTATACGGGTAGGCAATATTATTACAAATTATGGTCAATAAGGTGGACATTATTCCACAAATGGGCGTGGTAATATTATAAAAACACTGTATCTCGAATAATATTGACACTAGTGTACTGCAATTTAGTGCAGGGGTAGACACATTTAATATAAATTACGGTCAAGAAAATGGACGTTATTTGACAAATGGGCGTGGCAATATTAGAAAAAGAGTATATCTCGCATAATATTGATACTATGGTACTGCATTTTGGTATAGGGGTAGGCATGATTAGTACAAATTACGGTCAATAAAGTAGGGGGTATTCGACTACGGGGCGTGGCAATATTAGAAAAACAATATCTCAGTTAATATTGACACTAGGGCCCTATAATATATTGTAGTACAGGGGTTGGCAGAATTATTAAAAATTACGGTCAATAAAGTAGGCGTTATTCGATAAATGGGCGTGGCAATACTAGACAAACATTATCTCAGTTAATATTGACGCTGGGGTACTGAAATAAAGTACAGGGGTAGGCACAATTTTTGGAAATAACACTCAAGAAAGTGGGCGCTTATTTAAAAAAGGGGCGGGGCAATATTAGAAGAACACTAAATCTCGAATAATATTGACAACAGGATAAAAAACTCGTTACAAGAATGGGTATAATAATTTCAAAACACGTGACATCTAATTTAAATTTAATAGACAGATATTTGAAATAACCAACAAACTTTCAGAATTTAATAGAACAAATTTGTTCAAAACAATTGTATTTATGTTGTTTATACACTGTCTTAAAAAATTTATCATATTCTCTAAAAAGGAAGAAATAAAAACTTAAAAAAAAACAACCGACTACAAAATCACTACAAAGTAAAAAATAATTTTAAAAATACTTTTGCTTTTAATTTCTTGGTCATATTTGACCATTTATTTAAACATATTATTATATATGAAATCTTATTGTTTGAATTTTTTTCTAAATTGTTTTATTATCATAAATATATTAATTTCTTGATGAATACAAATGCTTTGAATTTGGCGCTTCTGATTAAAAGTCTGATTATATTAGCGCCGACCTTAAAAGCTTTTGTAATCATCAAGAAATTAATATATTTATGATAATAAAACAAATAAGAAAAAATTCAAACAATAAGATTTCATATATAATAATGTGCTTAAATAAATTATTAAATATGACCAAGAAATTAAAAGGAATAGTATTTTTGAAATTATTTTTTACTTTGTAGTGATTTTGTAGTCGGTTGTTATTTTTTAAAAAGTTTTGTAGTTTGTGCAATACTATTAATATAGCCAAGACACAATCCAAAGCCATCAGATAAGAAAGAAAAGAGGAACAAATACTTAATAAAGGGTGATCAGATATCAATGATAATGATTATGCTTCAGCAGCTGTCAAAGTTACCAATGACATCCTGCTGCCAAAATATTCAGTAACACTCAAAGCAAAAACCTTGAAGAAACTTTTGTTGACCCACTACTGACAAAAAATTCATCAAATCAACCTAGGAATTTGTCGATACGAACAATGCTTTTAATATTGACGAATTCCTAGGTTGAGTTGATAAAGTTTTTGTCAATATAGAGTCAACAAAAGTTTTTGTCAAGATTTTTTTTTTCTTTGTGTGAAGGTTTGCCATTTCATCATGCATCGTTTCACGCATTCGAATGTGTGAAAATTATAAAAAAATACAATCGAAATTCAGGCTCATTTGTGAATACGCTCAGTTCTTAATTGCGTCGTGAGGTCGGTCGTGATCATGGTTTCATTGTCAAATAAGACATTGTTTTGCCATCGCCAGAGAGTCAACGAGGCTTATTTTTCTGTTGGATTTGGGTCTATATCGTAATATCCGTGATGTGGTTTTAACAAGACAGCTTTACATGCCATACAAACAACGCAACGCTTAAAGTGGTCAGGGAGAATTTGGCTAGTGGGTCATCTCCTGATGAGCGTTCACTGATTGGCTCCCGCGATCATACGTCTTGACACCCCTCGCTAATTCTGTTCTATTATTCTATTATTATTCTGTTCTGTAGCTACGTTATCAAGCCAATCACTTTGAACGAGCTCGAGACCAACACTCAAGACGCTATTGTTGGAATAACGCCGCACATATTGGGCCGAGTCATCAAAATTGGAGCTTTAATTCATGTCGACGCGGCCATTTAAATGATGTGCTACTTTTCATACATAATGACATGAATGAAGCTTCAAAATAAAGCCAGAATAATGTTATGTGTTTTTTTATAACTCTAATAATTTTTCAATTATTAAGACTTATATTTTTCGAGCTCAAGGTCTATGTTGCTTTCTGAAGAAAACAACCAACAACATCTACAACCAGAATCAATTTAATATTACTGAGCACTGATGCGGTTTTATTTAAATTTATTTTCCTATCGTTCTTATCTGGTCATCGTTTAGTTAATTAGCAACTCCGCTTGACAAAGTAAGAGCAAAAGGTTGCTCAAAAGAAGAACATTCATCTGAAAATCGAAGGATGGTGGGCTCGAATCGTGGTATGAACAGAAATACTTTTGAAATAACAATTTTGTCGTTTTTATACTACTGAGTGCAGCGAATTTTTGTTGTTGTTTTTTGATATCGAAACCTTTCGTTACATTATTGACTAAAAAAGTATATACGTGGCTAAAGAAGTTTCCCTTCAAAAATTTTTATAATACTGCATAAAAAAAAATAAAAAATTTAATTATTTGGTCTGCATTCCTATTTCCCTAATTTATATACATTTGAATCGATTTTTTTTTTAAAGTGTACCATTTCTTTCGTTCCTATTTTTTTCGATTTTGACTTTTTTACATGTTTCGGTACTATTGACATCTGCTAAATCTATCTACAAGTCGATCTAGCTAAATATCGCATTTTATTTGAAGGTAAAATTAATTTTTTTCTCAATTCATCGATGGAAGCATCATCTGACAGTGAAAAATACTTTCTTATTTTTTTGAATTCTCACTTGTTTTCATTAATGTTTTTTTAAAAATAAATATACATTTTATTGTAAATACTATCTAGAATACCGTTTCTAATAAATTTGTATAATTTCAAATAAGCTTTTCTTTTTTTTACTTGAAATTTTTTTGTTTATTTTCAAAAGAACGCAAGTCCATAAACAATGAACTTAAGATTTATTACTTCTCACTATCAGAGATTACAGAGGGACCAACCGATCAGAATAACCGAAATACACATTAAAATTTGTTATGTAATGTATGTAAAAGATTTTTTTTTTCTAAAAATTCGTTTTTATGGACTTGTGCCCTTTTAAGAAAAATTGATTAATTTTTAAAATATTCTTTGCCGTCAAATTATAAAAGTCAATGAGGATATTATCTTTTGAAATTATTAATAATTTTATTAGATTCTTAATATTATAATCTTGCTATAAACTTGATGCTTTTTTTAAGAACTAAGGAATAAGTAACCGATTTTAATATTAATAAACATACATAGGAGTATTTAATTAGGGATTTAACGAATGCTAGTTTTGCTTATGCGGATACGGAGTATCATCCCTAATCTAAATATTTCCTTTAAAAATAATTAAATTATTTTGAAAAAAGTCTCATGGAATCTAGTTTTCTGAAGTGGAAACAATAAAAATCAACTTTTTTTTTATACTATTTTTTTATTATATAACTAGCTTAAACCAGCCGCTTCGCCGGGTTTTCAAAAAGTTTTCATTCAAAAATTGATAGTGGGTAGGCTTGATTTTTCGCTACCAAAACGATTTTTTATTGTTTAAGTAATACTACAAATTATTAACCTTAAGATTGTTATATCATCTGATAGGAAATCGAAAACCTAAATATTTGGATTTAATTTTTTTTACAACAAAAACAACTTTTATCCAATTTTTTGGCTTAAACTAAAAATTTTTGAACATTTTTTAAAAAAATTTTTAAAAATATTAATACTTTGGTTTAGTAAAAATTTCAACTTATGTTTGAAGGATATTTTAACAAACAACATTTTTCAAAAAAAATTATTGAAATCCATTGCAAGCTGACTGAAATATTTGCCTTCAAAGCTAAAAGTGTGAATTTCAAGTCGTTTTTCTCTCATTCTCAGCTTATAATTAATACTAAAAAGATCTGGTACTAAAATTTTTCACAGTTTTCAAACTACATACATGATTTTGGTATCAAATTGAAGGAAATTTAAAAGCGTTTATTGATTTTGTTCTCGTTTAAACGAAGTGCAATTTAATCCATTAGGACCGAAAGAAAACCATAAAAAACAGACATTTTTAGACTTGAAGCAACATTTTGGTGAAAACTATGTATGCCATTGAGCAGAAATAAGTTATTATTGCATGCTAATTTTACTTTTTTTAAAAAACTGGCACTAAAACTTTTGAAATATTATGCAGTATTTAATGAAAATTCGAGACGCATATGTTTCCATATAGTAACATTGGTTGTTAATGGGTTAAAATAAAGTATCCTATTGCACTCTCTGCTGACCTATAAATATGTGTACAAAATTTTATAAAAATCTGAGTTGTCGTTTAAACGTGATGAGTGAACATAAAAAGTGGCTACAGATTTATTAATAGTATAGATTTATAAAACTTATTGATCCAAGTTTATGTTCTAGTTTTTATCAAAATTAACTTTTTATGAGTTTATCTGTTTTATTCGTTAAATATCATCTGCTTGAAAAACTTCAATTCTGCAGATCGACCAGAAATTTATTTTTTATTGTTCCTTAGTTCTCAGTTCAGATATAATGATCTAGTCGGTTATTTTACTATTTTACTTCAGAATTCCCTACCAAACAATAAATTGTTTTAAAAAACGCATCAACAACAAAACAAATTTTAAGCAACCAATTGTTCAATACTTCTCTTAATCCTTCTTTAACTTTGTCTGTCTTTAATTCCCTAAATCAAATGCTTCATATTCTGTTCTTCTACGGATACCTTATGTTTAAATTAAAATCATTATTATTTTTAGCAATATAATCCTTTAAAAATTTGCTTTTATAATAAAAAATCTTTTATTTTTTGTAAGTTGTTGCTATTCGAAATGTTTTTTGTAATTCCTATCTTAGAACGTTTTAAATCGTTGCATCTAAGTGCTAATTAGCATATAAACTTCACAGTAAATAAAAAATAAATAAACATTCCATGTGTTTCTTACGGTCCAGGTCCGTAGCCAGGATTTTCTTTAGGGTGTACGGGGTTTGATAAAAAAATCTATAGGAGACCAGTAAAAAATTAAAAGCTGTGGAAATTTTTCCAAGCAAAACCGTTTTATTTTAAGTTTATTCTTGGGTGTGCCTTTTTTTGAATAACCATAAGAATAATGATGAGATGACACGAGTTCATTGAATGGGTTTACCAAATTAATTTGAGAGAGAGAGAATTTTAAATTGTCTTTTAAAAAGAATAATGGCGAAAATTAACACAAAAAGTTCCTTGCAGTTCCCAATTTAAATAAACTATGCAAAATTAAAATTTTTTATAAGCTCACCGGTTGAAGCTTTATCCACAACTTTTATGGAGCATTTCACCTAAACGGAACACCTAAAAAAAGGCTTTAAATTTGGTTTTTTTTTTGCTATCTTATGCCTATATTGGCCCTTAGCTTGTGCACAAGTATTTGGACCAATCTGAAGCCTATTTCGAGCTATCGTAAAATGCCAAAAATTACTTTTCTCGAAAGCGATTTCATCGATTTAAATTATACTCAAAAGGAAATATTTTAAAATATTTGAAAATTAAATTTTTTAGGCTTCGGCATTTTAAAAATTTTCCAGATAATTAAAAAAAAAAACTTTTAATAATTAAACTATTCCGTTTTCTCATAAAAATTTGATAGCATGACTGAAGAAGACCGTAAGACCATTCACAGAACGTACGACGCAAACGATGGTCTGATGGCTTGAATTCCAGCACCAGTTCGATTTTATCATATATGGGTGTAAGCAAAGGTCTATCCTCAATATCTTCCATATAGTAGACAGACAAAGGCCAAGTTGTTGAAAATAGCGTCAAATCAATAAGTTTGGGTCCTCGGTCACACTTATCTCTACACCGACGATGGCTTCTTCGGTACGCACAGTATGAGCTCGTATTGAATGAATATTGTCCATAAGAGTAAACGCAGACATAAATCGATTCATGGTTTTGCGTATAACCTGCTCAGATGGATGATCATGAGCACCGTACGAGTAATGTGTGCGAAGCAGGGACGAAAAAAGAGATGAAACGTTTTTCCTACGTTTTTGACCAGAAGGGTCATTTCATTTCATTACATTTATTTCATCAAACAGAGGATAACTCTTATTTACTACTTATACATATCAGAGATCTGCAACGAGTCACGTTTTTGCGACTTATAGTGATTCATGCAAAACCGAGTTGTAGTGCGTGCACTTCAAACAAAAACCACCACTACTACTCGAAGCACTCTTGCTACAGAAAGAAAATCATAGTTCAATGTTTGATTCGTCAATCGAACGTCAAAGTCTACCAAATACTCTGCAACATCAAAGAACTTGTTATAAATCATACCGAAAACCCATAGCTCAAACAAAGTACTCATAGCTCAAGCTAAAGTCCCATAGTTCATTAGGAATGCGTGCGAATTTTTCCAGTCAAACGCAGTGGCTGTTTTTGAACTTACGCTCGCTGTTAGAAGAGAAGCAGGGTTACCATAGAATTTTTTATATAATAATTTATTAACTTACTTATTTAGCTTTGTTCCGTTTAAAAAATGAGACACACTTCACTTCAACAAATTATAATAAAACAGAAGCGTTGACCTTCATTTCGTACCGTTATAGGAAGTGTTACCATATAGTCAATAGCATTAGAACAATTCAATAACAGCATTTATCAAACTTAAATTCTTAATTTATACCAGAGCTGGTAACCCTGAAAAACACATCATTCCTTTGAAGTGCTTGTGCATGTTGTTCACAACATGTTGTACTTATTGAAATGAAGTTAGAATCATACCGACTACGTTCGACTGTGAGTCAGAGTATGACTCTTGAAGCATTGGATTTAAGTTGCGTGTTATTAATGCTTCAACATTTTTGATAAGTCTGAATATGAAGTAGAAGCCAAATTAATGCGTATATACTCGAGTCAACTATGTTTATAATGACTTGCTGCAGATCTCTGATACATATATACATTTAAACAATACTAAAATAATAGTAAATACCAAAATTAATTATCCATTAAGATCAAATAAGGTACAAATTATAGCTATTTTTATTAAAGAGATTGAAGAAGAGGTCAAGAATCACGTGCCATGATACTTAATAAAAGAAGATCTTTGAAAGTCTTTCTGGAAACATTATTAAAGAAATCCGAGACGAATAAAATCTCATTAGCTTCATGTATACAGCGTGCAATAGGCATATTTTGAGAGTAGTTTGATCTATGGAGGAGCTCAGGGAAATGGAATTGGCTACGAAGAGATTGCGATGAAGTATACAAATTAAGCATAATAAGAAGTTCAGAGTCCCATATAAACATAATTGAAAAGATTTTACGACTAATAGATAGGGAAGTAAGACTTACATGGCACAACGAGTAGCGTATTGAGGTACAGCAGGTAGAATCCAATTTAGTTTATACCACATGTATCTAGTAAATTTACGTTGGATATATTCCAATCTATTTGAGTGTAATAGGTATGACGGGTTCCAGATCACAGAGCAATATTCCAATTGCGGTCTAACTAAAGCGGAGTAAAGTGTTTTGAGAGTATATGGGTCTGTGAATTCAGTCGAGTTTCGTTTTAGAAATCCTAACATTGAATTTGCTTTAGCAATTATTAGTTCGATGTGAAGTTTAAAATAGAGTTTGTGATCAAGAAGAACACCCAAATCCTTTTTACTAGATACTCTTTCTAAACAAATTAAATTAATAAAATACCTACAGAAGGTCGGTGATGAGATCCTAGAAAATGTGAGACACTGGCATTTAGAAATGTTCAAGGGAAGATCATTAAGGGAACATCACTTTGCAATTGAGTTGAGATCTAGTTGAAGAAGATTGAAATCATTTACATTCTCAATTGACAGAAATAATTTCAGATCATCAGCAAAAAGGAGACATCTCGAATATTTTATGACCTGTGGAAGGTCTCATGGTTAACTTTATCAAACGCTTTCGCAAAGTCTGTAAAGATAACATCTGTTTGAAAACCCTTAGAGAAATTAGCAACAATATAAGAACAAAAAATGGTTAAATACGATGCTGTTGATCTACCTGATATAAAGCCATGTTGATTAATTGAGATAATATTTTTTACAAGAAAGATAATTTATCATAGACAATTTTTTCGAAGATTTTAGGAACGCATAAGATTTTGCTAATTGGCCTATAATTACAGACATTTTGCTTCGGACCCGATTTATGGATCGGGACAATAAAGGAAACTTTCCATTCATCCAGGAAGGTGCCAGTAGATAAGGATTTATTAAATATAATATTCAATGCACGGCAAATCGAAGTAGCACAATTTTTTAATAAACTTGTACAGATGCCATCCGGACCAACCATTGAAGATGATTTAAGGTTCTGAAGAGCAGCTTCAACATCTTGAGCTTCTAAAGAGATATAACCTAAATTTATAAAATTGCAAGCGTCTGAATTATAAGTATATGTTGATTGACCTGTAGAGTATACAGATTTGAAGTAATTTGCAAAAAAGTTACATATGGTTCGCGCATCTTCAGAACAAGAGTCCAAGTAAAACATAGAGTTAGGAATCCCACTTGATTTTCTTTTCATGTTTATATAAGACCAAAAGAATTTACTATTCTCTTTTAGTTTATCCTCAATATATATAGTATGAGATTTAAAAAGAAATTTGTTTAAGATATTAAACTCACGTTGACTGTCTAAATAAAGTGACTTAAGAAGCTGTCTTTCTCTTGCACATCTGAATCTTTTGTAAGCTTTATTCATTCTATTTTTTAGGTTACAAAGCCTTTTATTAAACCAGACGGGGTTATTAGAGATATGAGAGCGTTTTTTAGGAACAAAACTATTAACTAATTCATTAAGAACATCACAAAATAATGAATACATCTCCACCAATTCCATCTCTAAAAAAGCACTAACCCACGGATACGATTCAATACCAGCCTGAATACCACTGAAGTCTGCACGGGCATAGTCAAATGAAAAAAGTTCAGATGAAGACATTTTTTGATAAACAAAAGCATAAAATTCAAGCATTATAGGCACGTGATGTTGTGAACTATTTACAATTTCAGTAAGAGGCGATTCAAGATTAACAATAAATTCTTTATCAATATAGATTAAGTCTAAGATACGATTAAGATCATTAAATTTATTATTTATCTGAACTAAATCATGCCGAGAAAAAAATCAATTATTAGCGCATCCGTTTCAGATAACATATTGAAAGGCATTAAATAAAATTCATCACACACTGACCTCCAATGAATATTGCATAAATTAAAATCACCTGTTATAACAACATGTTGTGATTGTTTTAGATCATCAAGAATAGATCGGACATTATCAATATGAATGGAGTATAAGTCGAGAGGACTCCTTGGCGGAATATAGCTTACCGAAACAAAAAGAACAAAGCTATTATTAAACATTACTTTAATGATTAATTGATCGACATCAAAATTAGCGGTTATATTTGAATTCAAATGCGGTAACAAAATTTGTGAACATGCTAAAGAATTACGGATAGCAATTAGTACTCCACCACCACGAGACAGACCTGTGGTAATCTGGCACCGGTCCTTCCGGAAAATATTTTAAGCCGTCGAATGAAATAGTTCAGAGTTTAAATGATTTTCAGTTAACCATGTTTCTGTAAACACTAAAATATCATATTGAAGAGATTGGGAAGCTAAAAACAAATCTTGCATTTTTGTTCGTAGCCCCCCTACATTTTGATAATATCATAAGTAAGATAAGTTATTAATTACACTAGATTTTACGTTATTATTAACAATAGGATACAAATCATTCTTATTAGCTATTAGTTTTTTGGAAGTAATCTACTAGTTTCCCGAAAAACATACTCATGGACTACTATCCCATCAGGCCAAAATTCCTTAGATAGAAGATTATTTAAGACTGAATCCGGAACAAAAACTTTAAACTATGCAATATCTCTCGGAGCATTAAATTTTAGCTTATGGCACCTTATTTCTGAGGAAAACTGAGGAAGTTTAGTAGAAATGTACGCTAAAATAGCATCCGCAGACGTAGTATCAGCTAGGCGAGACAGGAAAATTACCTTGCGTTCCGGTCTACGAATAACGACGAGGTCACAGTTAACAATGCCCGACCGAGCTTCATTTGAAGGCAAGGTGGGCGAAGTTCGAGCTACTGAAGGCAAAGAATGTTATGTCATAATCGAAGAGATAGAAGAGCACTCAGAAAGAGAACGGTGTACGGCAGCTGGCATTGATGATATCAGAGAAGTCGCCGTCGAAGAAGATGCTCCAGATGATGCAGGCTCAGTGACAAAGCTGGCAAAGAAGAAATCAGTGAAGATGTGGCCAAATAAGTAGTTGCAGATAATGGAGGATCAGAGACTGCAGGTGAGAAAGCAGCTAACGAAGTAGTGGCAATAGTTGTCGCTGAAGTTATATAAGCATATGATAAGTTCATGTCCAATGTATTTAAAGGATGAATAGCAGGATCCGAGACTAATGATTCGCCAATTGAAGACTGCATGTTAGAACCAGACTCACTAATTTTTATTATAGGAACTTCCGTACCCTTAATAGGTTTCGATTTAGATCTAGTAGACTTCTTATCCATCTGAGTAGAATCATCATTTCTTACCTCAGCAACAGAAATGGCATTGTCATACAACTTATTGCAGTGTGCGGCATGATTTGTGACAATTTTTTGCAGTCACGCCACATCCTCAACAATTCCAACAGACGATTTCATCAATTCCATCAAATACTTCAGCAGAGTACTAGTAGAGACTCTACGGCACTTTAAACAAAACCACTGCAATCCATTGCTTACAGTACACGACAGAGCATCCCCAATCCTAGCGGATAAACCAGCACATTTTGCATGAAAGATTTTAGCGCAGCCAGAGCACGAGATAAAAACACCAACAGTGTCCCACTCTGACTTGCAAATTTAACAGCTATTGCTCATGTCACAGATAAGTTGAGGTTATGTTGCCGCAAAAATGTTCACTTCGCAATAGAATTTGGAATATTAGATACAAACAGGAATTAATGTTTGTAGGCCACTAAGATATCATTTATAAACTCATTTACGTGAAGAAACGAAAAGATTACAACGTAATAATAAAATTTAAAGAAAAGAACTCAGACAAGATGTAAAATGATGTTAACAATAGAACAGCATTGCCAACTATCTTCATTAGGGTCTTTGGTTAAATGAATTTTCCACTAAGTATTCTAAAAATTATTTTTTGTTCTTTAACAAGTAGTTAATTTAACAACTACTGGCTTTGAGACCAAAAATTTCTTTGTCAATTCTATTCTGGTTTCAATTCCACACTATTTTAAATAGTACACATAAAAAGAAGAAAAATATAAGCTTTAAGAACTCTTTCCCTTCGCTCGGTTTTCCTTTGGCAGCTTTATAATATTACAGCGATGGTTAAGTAAGCTTATCAAAGTTATTCCTCAGATACAAAGTGCTTGTTATCAGGGCTCGGATTGTCCAAAATTAAAAACATCCAAAAATTACCTAATGTCCTAAAAAAGTATTAAAAATGCCATTAAAACCCATAAAAATGCAATTAAAAATTAAAATAAATTTATATGTTTTTAACTGTTTTTAATTAAAATGTTTGGAACTAAAAATTAAAATTAATGAATGTATTTTTAATTGTTTTTAATTAAAAAGCTTGTAACTGCATTACATTGCAATGAATAACAATGTACATTTTTAAATTGTCAAAATCAAACCATTTATTTTTAGTATAAATAATCTTCATTATCGAAAAAACTTCTTTCCAAAAAATCAAACCATTTAATTTTAGTATAAATAATCTCCATTATCAAAAAAACTTCTTTCCACTTCAGCACAGACAAGAGCGCATATTTTAAAGATGAAATATTGTTTTCATCCGAATGTTATTTTAGTTGCACATATCTCCATTTTTTCAACCTTCATACCAGGTGCATTTATTAAATACTCGTACTTGATAAAAGTTTCTTGAAAATGTATTTAACATTCTCAATAGCATTCTCACCAGCATTGGCAAGTTTCTAATGGCTCGTGGTATGGATTGAAAATTACTAATTTTATTGTTTTTAATTGGAAAACAATGTTTGTGAGCTTCTTCAAATTCTTTGACTTGAAAGTACTAACGAAATATTTTACTGATCCTAAAAATCGCTAAAGTCACTAACAATTATAAGACATTATGTTAAATTCCATAAAAATTACCCAAAATATGACCTAAAACTATGGAAATAGACTTAAAAAACATAAAATGACATAAAATACCATTAAAATGTTTGGCCTCGGTACCTGGAGATTATGAACGGTGTAATTGCATCATCAGAAAATGTCTATGCAAGAACAGAAAAAAGTTGACATGTCAACAAAATCCGAACCCTGCTTATTAAATTTTCTTGTTATAGGTGGATCACCCAGATTGTGCGTGGCATTATCTATGTTACTTTCCATACATTATAAACACCCTGAATGCAATACCACCCCCGAGCGACGACGGGTATTCCGGTATATTTGTATAAAAACAAGAAATCAATGTTGAATAATTTTAGGTACATTTGTGACCAAAAAGGTACATATATTTTGGGAAATTAGCTACATTATGAATTTTCATTTTTCATCCCTGGTGCGAAGTGCTGTGTACGTTTCCCGCATGGTGGCAAATTTTAAAAATTAATTTCCACGATTTGTAAACGTTATTTTGGTGTCAGTCTTTGCATGGTAAATCAAAGTATTTTTATACCCCAACGCGTACTGCGTAAGGGGTATATTAACTTTGTTATTCCGTTTGTAACGCCAAGAAGGAGGCGTGGCAGATATAGAAAAATATATATATATTTTTGATCAGCATCATCTCCTGAGTCGATTTCCGTGTGTCCGTCTGTCTGTCCGTCTGTCGACACGATTACAGCCGCAATTTTAAAGCTATTGCGATTAAATTCAAAATATATGTTTATTTTTAAAAAAGGAAGATCAAGTTCAAAAATGGGCCAAATCGGATGAAAACCACGCCTACCTCCCATACAAAGTGACTTTATATTAGTAGATACAATATGGCGGTTCTGGGACAGGAGGCGCGGAGGCGCAAGCCGATGACGTTACGCCCGCACCCCAGCGCCATCTAGTGGGGGCTTTTTTTTTGCTAAAAATGTGCAAAGGTGTACGAGTATGTCTTTGCTTTAAACTTTTAAAATTGGCAAGTTTGGTGTGTGTCTTTGCTTTAAACTGTTAAAATTGGCAAGCTTGGGGTATGTCTTTGCTTTAAACTTTTAAAATTGGCAAGTTTGGGGTATGTCTTTGCTTTTAAGCGTTGATCATAATTTTATACACTACATTATCGGTAGTGGTAGTCAAGCGAGTTCTAATCAGTGTTTGTATGTTTTGTTTGTTTTTTCTTAACCCTCGAATACCTAATAGCAATGACTCAAAGTCTGCTCGTTGACTTTAGCTGAATTGATATGACTTGCTATATGAAAATATATATATTAATATCGGTTGAAGCAATTTAAGTACGGAGAAGGTTGAAGGGTTAAAGAAATGTTTATAAATTTATCATAATGGTGCTAAGTATAAGGTGCGTGTATTAGATTTGTATAAGTAGTGTAAGAATTGGATGACAACCATTTGCAACATATGCGTATATTAGTGGGATACATCTGAGGTACAAGTCTCAATCCCCCGGTCAAGTCGTCCAGCAAAATCTCCGCCTCTGTCTTATATTTTAAGTAAATTCAAGAGTCTGTAAAGCTTCGAGATGCAGAAGCTTCTAGAACATTTTATATGTTTTAGCAGTTATCTGCTAAACTGGTCTGTATTGATCAACAGCTAACTGCTAAAACTGGTCTGTACTATTCAACAGCTAACTGCTAAAACTGATCTGTGCTGTTCAACAGCTAATTGCTAAACTGGTCTGTACTGTTCAACAGCTACCGGCTTAAACTGATCTGTACTGTTCAACAGCTACCTGCTAAAAATGATCGACAATTAATCAATCAATCATAATATCAAAAATCAATCAACCAATAATTCAATATGAATGAAATACTCAATGTTTTTCAACTTCAACAACCTATGTACGATGAGAGTATTATAAAAAGAGACTATCATAGTTATTATCCATACCAAAAATCGTTTAACAATAACGATGAGATTCGTATACCCATTCAAAATCGGGATCTCTTTGTCTTACCAAGTGAGAGTATGATTTACATTCATGGGTTTATAGTAAAACAGGAAGGAGGAAATGATATAATAACAACAGGTGTGAAATTTAAAAAACAACTTTGTTTCATATCTGTTCGATGAAATTCGATATGAAATTAATGGCTTTGAAGTTGATCGTACACGTAATCTTGCACTTTCATCAACCATGAAAAATGTCGTATCATTGAATAAAGCTAAAAGTGGCGCATTAAGAAACGCTGGTTGGGTTACTTTGCAAAATTGGAAATGTACAATATAATTAAAAACGAAAATTTGGTAATACCAATGGCGTTTAGAAGTTGAGACTATCATATAAATCCTATACTATCAAAGGAAACAAAAGTTTTATGGAATGTAAAGCTTTCACCGCAAAATTAAAGACCACGATTTCTTATAATCGGCTTACAAAGAGAAAAAAGTAAACAGGAAGAAAATATATTCGATCATTGTAATATCTCTAATTTAAAAGTATATATGTATATAAACTCTGAATCATACCCCTATGATGATTTTAATAGTCGCTTTGAAATGGGACAGCATGTTGTACTATATGATATGTATGCAAAATTTCAACAAAGTTATTATATGCGGGAACCACAACCATTGTTAGATGTCAGTACATTCAAGGCTATTGCTCCGCTAATTGTTGTTGATGTAACACACCAAAATGAGGCAGTTAAAGTTAGACCTATTGATATACGAATTGAATTTGATACCGAATCACTCAAACCAATTCCAGATAAAACATCAGCCTACTGTTTGGTAATTCACGATCGCTTAATTGAATATTCACCTCTAACGTATGAAATCAGAAAAAATTAATTACATATAAGATCACTTTTTTTCATTAATAAAATTATAAAATTTGTTTATATTAACTGAAATCCGTATCAGGGTGGGATGGGTGACGTCATCGGCATATAATGACATAAGTCGGCTTCTAAAATTTTCTAGAAGTTTCTGCATCTCGAAGCTTTACAGACTCTTGAATTTACTTAGAATATAAGCCAGAGGCGGAGATTTTGATGGACGACTTGACCGGGGGATTGAGACTTGTACCTCAGATGTATCCCACTAATATACGCCTATGTTGCAAATGGTTGTCATCCAATTCTTAAACTACTTATACAAATCTAATACACGCACCTTATACTTAGCACCATTATGATAAATTTATAAACATTTCTTTAACCCTTCAACCTTCTCCGTACCTAAATTGCT
Source organism: Coremacera marginata (assembly GCA_914767935.1). NCBI lineage: Eukaryota > Metazoa > Arthropoda > Insecta > Diptera > Sciomyzidae > Coremacera > Coremacera marginata. Next base: position 162,377,104 of record OU612047.1, read on the forward strand.
TCAACCCATATTAATATATATATTTTCATATAGCAAGTCATATCATTTCAGCTAAAGTCAACGAGCAGAATTTGAGTCATTGCTATTAGGTATTCGAGGGTTAAGAAAAAAACAAACAAAACATACAAACACTGATTAGAACTCGCTTGACTACCACTACCGATAATGTAGTGTATAAAATTATGATCAACGCTTAAAAGCAAAGACATACCCCAAACTTGCCAATTTAAAAGTTTAATGAAATTTTGAAGATCGCATTATCAGCCGCAGAGCTGATGTCGTTTGGCCACCTCGGAGCTGCGATTTGACACCGTTGGACTATTATTTGTGGGGTGCCCTCAAAGATAAGTACTACGCCGACAAGCCAGAGACAATTGACGCTTTAAAGGACAATATTCGTGATGCCATTGGTGAAATACAGCTGCACACAATCGATAATGTGCTTAAAAATTGGACCGATCGTGTAGGCTACTGCATGGCCAGCCGAGGCAGCCATTTGAATGAAATTATTTTTCATTATTAACCGGAAGGATTGTACAGTCAAATAAAAAAAAAATTGAGAAAATATTCAGTAGTTTCTTTCTTTGCATTTTCAAAAAAAAAAAAGTTATTTGGCGGACTCTTTATTAAATTTTTAAGAAAGTTTTTTCGATTCTTAAATCATCCTTTTTGTTTCAAAAATAAGTTTGCTTTTTCTTTGAAAGACAAATTGCATTTTGATAAATAAAAATTTTTTTGGCGCTAAGGCCTTAAAATTTAGAAAATTTTGTTTGAATTTAGTATGTCTTTTTTCTGAGTGTGTGTTTTTATTGATAACTGCTTCTCTCGTCCTACGTCATGCTCCATGGAGTATTTTGAAATTTTCTCCATACAAATAAGATCCTCCTAATGCACACAACACAATAATTATCATCTCCGCTTCTATTTTACTTTTTTATTTAAATAAAAGTTACGATAAACAAAGCTTTTAAGTGTTTTTAGTGACTTTACGCATAACAATGTAATAAAAATTAATTTTTTGGTTTTATTTATTTTTTTAATTAAAACAATTAAGGGATAAGATCCTATATTGGTTTGTGATTTTGACCTTTCGTCCTAAATAGTCAAAATAAAATCTCATTACGGAATCCACATACTGACAGTACTGCTCAACACCCATAACTCATGATAGTGTTGAAAAACTACCGATAGTATTTATCGTGACTATCGGTGGCTTACAACTATCGCGACTAACGATACGACTAACGATAGAACTTGATTTTGGACTTAAATTGCTGATACAATGAGCAATATAAAATTGATTTTGAGATATACATATTGGCTGCCACGCCCACTTCCTATATGGCCTTACTAAATGTAACCAACAACACTGAAAGTCAATATTTAAGTAAAGGTTGAATGCACGAATTAACATGCATAATACGTGTAAAATCAAAGTCGGATTAATTCAGCTGTTAAATACAATATCAAAGCTATTGTTTATTTCACTAGTTATATTAATTCATGGGTTGTAATTGGTCAAAAGCCTGACGTAGCATCTGGTTACAAAGTGCAGCAAATGGATTTATTTCAACCAACTGAAAGGAAATAATATATAAATAAAAAACCGTTATGAATTTAAGTGTAGGCCTACTTGAGACTTTGCAAAATTGCTTCCAAGACAAGAAGCTGCTTCGAAATCTCTGCGGGCAGCCTCCAAGTTCTCCAACTTCCTCCAAAGAACTCCCCTCTGACATAAAGCCTGACATTTAGTTTTTAATTGATTTGTAGACAGAGTAATTGCTTCGTTTAGATCCTTGAGTGCATCTGAAAGAATAAATACTTATAAAAATTATGACAAATACTTTATTCATACCGAGAGTTAAATGCGAAAGGCGATGCATATATTTGTCCCTTTTACTACTACAAGGAGCATTCGACCACGCATTATAAATTGCAAATGCACTTTTCGTTAAATGCGCATTTAGCTCTTCGTGTGAACGAAGTATAAAAAGTAAGATAGTGCTGATTATTATAATTATTTATTTCAAGCCTGCTTTGACTCCTACTCATGTAGGTAGTATTTACATAGAGTATTACATAGAAATATTTCCAAGTATTTACATAGAAATAATAAAATCCAATTTTCTCATTATTCGATATGAACATATAAACACGAAATCCATTCAAGGGTCACGTGCAAAGGTTCACTTTCTCCCGAACTGTATGTAGGTTTCCCGTTTGATATTTTTTGCTGAACATTTTTTTACTGTTTTTTGTGCTGAAGCAAAATAATTTACTTCAAGATGCATCGATTTATCATTAATATATTAAGCTTTAAAGATTTGACAAAACTGTTTTTATGTATTTACATAAAATATTTTATATATATTACGTTTAAGTGACTTTCCTAGCCAAAGAACTTACCATCATCTCTTCCAGCAAGTCTAAGCACCTGAGCTCTATTATTAAATAACGATGCTCTTTGTGGAGTTATTTTCAAGGCATTGACAAACGTTGCAAGAGCGTCCTCTAGCATTCCATCTTCGGCTTGCTGTACTGCTTTCGTTTCCAAAACCTTTGACGCTTTAATAGCTGCGGTTTCTTCCTCGATATCAACATAATTATCATGGAAATCCTTACCAATTGCATAATCAATATTGCTCGTCTTTTCTAATGGACTAAAAATTGAATCTAAAACTTCCTGATCATGTTTATTCAATATATCACGATTGACTGTTGGCGGCATGTTGCTTCTTTATGTCTTGACGCGCATTTTCTTACTGATATTGTCATAAAAAAATCTTAACAAGCAGGTTGTTATTAGTTCAAAACATGCTGTTTAAGAAACAGTAAGTTCTGATATTATTGACAACAAGAAACTGCTCATAGTTTAGGAATTTAAATGTGTTAAGTAGAACAAAAACTTCTTACAAATATAATGAAAACCGTCTACCGTTTATGTTAATTAGACTGGAACTAGTTTCATTAAAACACGTTTGCAAGTTTGTCGCACAGTGAAACTAGCCATATTAACACACGAATAAATCAATATTAATGCAAAACTAGTGTTCAAGAATAGTAAATCTGACTCAGTTTTTCTCTAGAACGTCGGGATTTTGATCTACCAACATTACGTCTTATCTCGCTGTTTTTCAAAAAATAGAATATGTATATAAAAAACCTTACTGGCTTTCTGAACAACCCAACAAGTATTTCCTCAAGTAATTTGCATCATTAAAAAATGAAAATAACTTTACGATATTTTTTTTAACCCTAGAGTACTAACCTACGTAAAATTTACTCACTCCTTACGAGTAATATAGGGTAAAGTAAACGGAAGGTTAGTATTCTAGGTTAGTAAATTAGCATATAATTTATTTATTTTAAGTATTTTTCACTGACTGAAGTTCGTCGGCTACTTCAAATTATTTTGAGTGCAAATAAAACCCACTCTTCTGACACTTGGGTTGCAGGAACTTCATGAATTAGTTGTGCGATCTCTCACCGTTCGTTTAAGCAGAGAGTATATATACCAGGGATGATATTGGCTTTACTGTAAAAGGGCCAAAATTCATATAAAAATAGGGCCAATTTGACATTAATAGGGCTTTAAGATTTAAAAAATTGTAACTCAATATCAGAAACCGTACCAATTATGCATTTTATAATAAAAAGCAAAAAATAATAATTATATTTTGACTTTTAAAATTTTGAGCAAAAAGTAATAATTATTGCTGCTTTTTATTTGTTAAGGCAAAAATGAAAAACAAAATCTAACCGATAATTTTTGAACACAAATTTTTGAAGGCAAAAATTAAAAGCAAAATGTGGATCTAAGGTTACGGTTGAACCAAAGTTTTACTAATTTTAACTAATTTTAAGGCAGAAAATGCACGCTCCACGCATGATGATGATGATGATGATGATGATGACTCATTTAGAACTGTTATTAAAATAATTAAATGAAATCACTTCCATCTTAAATCAAAAATTTTGTGTAAAAGTGATATGGTTTAAGGTTATAATTTCAAAAAGATTTTATTTCACGCTTTGTGTGTAAAAGTTAAAAAGACGCCAAATATAATCTATAGATAAAGTGTTTCTACAAAAAATTTTTAACAAAAACATTATTCTGGTAAGTCAATCCAAAATTTGATAAATAAAAATTGTAAAGCTTTTCCACAAAAACCACACACCAGATATTTCCATCTTGAAATAGTCGTAGAATGTGAGAACTGAATAAGCAATTTAATGCAGACTCTCTGTTAAGTCTTGCAAGAAGTCTAATTAATGAAGCGGCACTTGGGTTCACTCTTTTCATCTAAACTCAACTTGGGAAATAAACTAAGCTTGTTGAAATTACAAAAAAGTATGCTCTTAATGGGACAATGACTGTATATAACAAAACTTGTTTTACTGAGAACATTTTTAAAGGCACAATACAACAATAAAATACAAACAATAAAAATTAACATAAGAAATGAAATGAAAAATCACCCAACATTTTTCATACAAAATTGGGGTGAATGAAATAAAAAATGAATGGGTTATTCAAAAGAAAAATCACCGAAAAAATTGGACTTTTGCTGAGGGTTTTTTTATACAAAAATCACCTACTTTTTTAGATGCAATTTCGATTTCTGTTTTTAACTGATAGTTCACATTGACCACTAGTGAAATGGTAATTATAGCTCTTTTTTATTTTTATCACTCGATTATCATGTTTTTTAAAAATTTCAAATAATTAACTAAAATCGGTCGAGGGCTATCCGTCACCTCTCTCCCCCCGCGGTCGTATTACCATTTCATGATCGCTAAAAGATAATTTTTTTTTCTTTCTCCAGATATTTCTATTAACGAAATAAATCATAGATAGCTTACAATTGGCTTCCAGAAATTACGAACGAAAAAAAATTACAAAATAACCCGAAATTTTCCATACAAAATCGGGCTTAATTCGTCGAAAAACAATGACCGAAATTTCTACCGATTATGTAATTATTTCGGGTTTTATACCAATTAAATTAGGATCTTTTTTGCAAATACTTGAAAAGGAAGAAAGGCCCGAAAAATAAGCTTGTAATTTAGGGCCGAAAAATAATCGGGCATTTTCGCCAAATTAAAAATAAAAAACACCCGAATTTTTGTTTACCGAAAAGTTAAGAAATTTCAAATTCATTACGATAAAATGGTTCGTCCTTTTACGGAAGGTAAAAGAATATTGTTTCGTAAAAGAGCAAATCATTTTATAATAAAAAAACACCATCTGAACCTTATCCTTACATAATGTCCATGGAGACCCCTTGTCATGAATTACATCAAAAAACAAATAAAATTAATGAGATCTTTGCAGATATTTTTACGGGAGAATATTAATTTACTACTCAAATCTGTTCTTTTATACTTTGATAATCTTATTTGGAAATAAAGACCGAAAAACTGCTGAAAACTTCGGTCGTAATTCCCATCTTCTTTCGAGTCTTATTTACAAACCATTCGAGCATTATTTCTTTCTTTCTGGCTCAATTGCTATTTCAAATTTGAGCGTTTTTTCCGAAATTTAATGCTTCCAAAATTTCGGGCTTTTTTGCCATTTTTTTCGGGCGTAAATTCTAGAAACCTTATAATACTTGTTCGTCGTCGTCTATACAAGCAACAATATTTTCAATTTAGAAGCAAAACCCTTTGTGACGGCGGATATTGGTTGTGTCATTTTATTTTTGTCAAACACTACAACGCCACTGAATTGCATTTTAGAACATATTTCCAAAAAAATTTTTAACATTTTTTCGTTTTTATAGTGTAAAAATTTTTTATTCTTTTCGTTTGGGGGATTTTTCATTTTATTTTTTCGGCGATTTTTCTTTGGCATATTGAAATCATATACATTAACCAGTAAACTTTTCTTTTAAAAAATTCCAATTTTTTTTCGGTAGAATTTTCCAAAAGGGCCTAAAATGAATAAGAAATGCCTCGGGGCTTTTGAAATGAAAAAGGGCCCAAAAAAGCCCTAAAAGCCCCCAAATATCATCCCTGATATATACTATAGAGAAACCACTTCGCTCTTGAGTATTCCGACTCTCTGAATCTGGTTGCAGATATTAGAGTCCAGTAATTAATCGGTGCTGGCAGAGCAGCCGCCACCATGTTTGTTTTCAACGCTCAGGCTGATATTGCTAGAGTTTGTGTATAGAGTGCTAACAAAGTTGATAGAGCACAGACAAATATCTCGCAACAATGTTGGCGAGAAGAGAATTTTCCTTGGAATTCTAATCCGACGGCTGGCTGGCTTGTTTATATTTTTTTTTTTTGCTGGTTTTTGTTTTTGCTGTCTGCTAGGATTTTTTTTTTGCAGCTTTCTCAGCTGCTTGTTGTTTGCTATTTTTTGGGTGGATTTCGTCGATAGTCAGAAATGATATTTTTATGATTTTGTCTATTTTGAAGTATGAAGGTATAGAAAAATCGCTATAACTTCTTCATTTCTGATTAGATTGAAATGCACCCAAGGACAAAATGCTAGCAAATTTTACAATCTTTAAAATTAATAAATTTTTAATATTTTTTAAGAAATTTATTCATTTATTTTCTATCTCTATGTTCTAAACTAGGCTAACTAAACTAACTAATAATTTATCTAATATAAATAAAATTAATTTTTTTTACTATGCCAACTTGACTTATAAATCTATGCCAGAAAAGGGCACTTTAAGGATTTTTGAAAAAAAGTCAAGTTGCAACAGCTATAACTATTTTATCCGATTTTCGGTTTTTTAATTTTTTGCACAAAATAGCTCATAGCTGTCCTTAGTGCATTTCTTGTTTGCATTTTGAAAAATTGTTATTTTTCGATTTTTGGGAATTTTTTTTCATAAAAATATTCAAACTCAAAATTTACAAAAAGGCGTACTTCTACCAAAAAATTTCGTACCGACCAAAGGTATACATAGGTATAGTCTTAGAAAATATTTCCCAAGACATTTTAATGTATATTTTTAAAATATGGATTTTTTAAATTTTTTTAATAGAACAAGAAAAATAAACTACATTTATTTCCAAAAGTAAAAACTCATAACCTTCAAATAAATTGCAATAAATGTGGGAAATATATTCAAAATGTGCAAAATATATTTTAAATATTTTAAACATCTTTTAAAACGTGGTGGCATAAAACTTTATCTTCCAAGGTATAACAACTGCAATAAAACAACTTTGTACACTTGTTACTTCAATTATTATTTAAATATCTTCAATGTCCTCTTTATATTTCATATCAATTGTTTTTTGATCAATATTTTTTGGATCAGAAAATAAAATTATTTTGTGATCGTTATTTTTCCGATCGGAAATAGAACTTCTTTTTTTGGTCGATATTTTTTACATCTGAAATAAAAATCAATCATCGACCGATAATTTTTCGACCAGATTGAAAACATTATTTTTTTAAGGATAGTATATCGACAAAAAAGGAACATATCGCACACTAAATTCAAATCAGTAACAACTCAACATTTTTAAATTACTAAAAGTATAAAATTATTTTATTTTTGAAGGAACTCCATACAAGACTTTTTTAAAATTATAGAGAAAGAAGGTGTGCACAAAGTTTTGACAGTCAAAGGAATCATTTCTTTTTAAAACAACGAACAGTCTTACATAAAAAAGTCAAAAATTTGTAAATTTTGAGTTGTGCTGTTTTGTATTTAGTGTGCGATATGTTCCTTTTTTGTCGATATACTATCGTTAAAAAAATAATGTTTTTAATCTGGTCGAAAAAATTATCGGTCGATGAATGATTCTTATTTTAGATGTAAAAAATATCGACCAAAAAAGAAGTTTTATTTCCGATCGGAAAAATAACGATCATAAAATAATTTTATTTTCTGATCCAAAAAATATTGATCAAAAAACAATTGATATGAAATATAAAGAAGACATTGAAGATATTTAAATAATAATTGAAGTAACAAGTGTACAAAGTTGTTTTATTGCAGTTGTTATACCTTGGAAGATAAAGTTTTATGCCACCACGTTTTAAAAGATGTTTAAAATATTTAAAATATATTTTGCACATTTTGAATATATTTCCCACATTTATTGCAATTTATTTGAAGGTTATGAGTTTTTACTTTTGGAAATAAATGTAGTTTATTTTTCTTGTTCTATTAAAAAAATTTAAAAAATCCATATTTTAAAAATATACATTAAAATGTCTTGGGAAATATTTTCTAAGACTATACCTATGTATACCTTTGGTCGGTACGAAATTTTTTGGTAGAAGTACGCCTTTTTGTAAATTTTGAGTTTGAATATTTTTATGAAAAAAAATTCCCAAAAATCGAAAAATAACAATTTTTCAAAATGCAAACAAGAAATGCACTAAGGACAGCTATGAGCTATTTTGTGCAAAAAATTAAAAAACCGAAAATCGGATAAAATAGTTATAGCTGTTGCAACTTGACTTTTTTTCAAAAATCCTTAAAGTGCCCTTTTCTGGCATAGATTTATAAGTCAAGTTGGCATAGTAAAAAAAATTAATTTTATTTATATTAGATAAATTTATTCGTTTAGTTAGTTCAGTTAGCCTAGTTTAGAACATAGAGATAGAAAATAAATGAATAAATTTCTTAAAAAATATTAAAAATTTATTAATTTTAAAGATTGTAAAATTTGCTAGCATTTTGTCCTTGGGTGCATTTCAATCTAATCAGAAATGAAGAAGTTATAGCGATTTTTCTATACCTTCATACTTCAAAATAGACAAAATCATAAAAATATCATTTCTGACTATCGACGAAATCCACCCAAAAAATAGCAAACAACAAGCAGCTGAGAAATCTGCAAAAAAAAATCCTAGCAGACAGCAAAAACAAAAACCAGCAAAAAAAAAAAATATAAACAAGCCAGCCAGCCGTCGGATTAGAATTCCAAGGAAAATTCTCTTCTCGCCAACATTGTTGCGAGATATTTGTCTGTGCTCTATCAACTTTGTTAGCACTCTATACACAAACTCTAGCAATATCAGCCTGAGCGTTGAAAACAGACATGGTGGCGGCTGCTCTGCCAGCACCGATTAATTACTGGACTCTAATATCTGCAACCAGATTCAGAGAGTCGGAATACTGAAGAGCGAAGTGGTTTCTCTATAGTATATATACTCTCTGGTTTGAGTTCGTCTGATCAAACTCACATGTTTGAGTGAACGAGTGTTGACGTTGAATAAAATAAAATGATGCTGCTGAAGGCATCGTTTGTCTGAACTGATTGACGGATTGAATACACATGTTTGAGTATTGGCGTTGAAGTGTATACGGATTTGTGTTTCGTAAATGAGAAATTGAAGAAATAGTTAAATTTAGTTGTTTGCAGTCAATCGTAACAAAAACTTTACCCTTCTTCTTCTTCTTCTCTTTTTCTTTCTCTCTCTGTTTGCACATGAAAAAACTCATACGTGTAGATTTTTGCTTTTTGCGTTTCATTCTTGATGAAAATAATCGCTGTTCAGCCCAACAAATAAGTATGAAATATGTATCCGAAGACTTCCGTTGATTAAAATCACAGAGCCAACACGAAGCACATGGTTTGATTGAATTTAACCCAACAGCGAGTGTGTTCATTCGAGCATGTCTGATCGATTGAACACAGAGGCATGATTTTTACGGTGTTGAGTACGAATATTTTTATGTGAGTTTTGAAGTTCTCTGGTGGCCACCACTATTTTTTAGTAATTTTTGGATTATCCGTGGCATTGACGTCACCAACCATTGGCAAGTGTCCAAAGGTATACTATACCAAATCTCTTCGACTTTTCTCCATAGTTTCTCTTTATTTTGGAAGCTGTAACTGGCCACCTGTTTTTTCAGATCACCCCACAAATTCTCAATAGGATTGAGATCGGGAGACTGGCTTGCCATGACAATAGTTTGATGTTGTTGCTACGTAACCAACCATTTACTAGCTTTGACATGTGCTTCGGACCATTACCTTGTTGCAATTGCCAAATTAATGGCATTTGTTCTTCAGCAAATGGGAGCATAACGTATGTAATATATTTTTGTAATCCTCGGCAGTCATAGTATTTTCAATGCGATAAATAAGACCGATCGATGCCTTGCCATGAAAAGCATCCGCAAACCATGATGCTTCCTCCTCCGTGCTTGACAGTTTTTTTTTGTAAAGCGAACATTGAATTCTTTTCCATTGGGCCGATGAACGTTTCTTCCATAATCGTTACAAAACATTTAAAATTTTTGTTTTCTCCTACATCACCACACCATTCCTTATGTGCTAAAGCGAAATGTTTCCTCATCTGCAAATTTTTAGTTCGGAGTAAAGGTACCCTACGGGCTATTCTTCCAGGAAGACTGGCATCCACCAAGCGCCGTCTAATAGTTCGGGAGCTGACCTGTGCACTCATTTTAGCAGCAATTGTCTTCGAGGACTTAAAAGGATATTTTTTGGCCAACAAGATTATACGTCGATCATCAACTTTACTTGTTAATTTGGGACACCCACGCGTTTCGTGAGACCTTTTTAGTTTTAAGGCATTTGTAACAAAATTTTCTGACCTTCCTAATGCTCGTTCTGACCTGCCTAGTGAACATGCGAAAAGTGATGTAAATACGGCTTTTTTATTTTTTTTCAAATGTCTGAATTTGGACAAGAAACAAGCAAGAAGCGGCAACTACAGTGTTTTATGCCACAGTTTTTGCATTATTGGTAAATCCATTAAAATTACTTTATATTTAATTTTATACTGGATATAACTAATCTGACGAACTAAATTTATATAATTATTCCATCTCTTGTTCTTAAAATATTGACTTTTTATTAGGCTTTTTATTGAGAATTTTAAAAAATGTGATACCCAATTTTTCCGTATGACGGCAGTATTGATGAGCGAAAACAATAAGAACCAGGTACTGGAAATAATTGTTATTTTTAATAATATAACCTGTAGGAAAATCAACTAATTTAAAAGTAGTTGATAAAGTAGTTTTTTGTCAACCACAACTAGATGAAATTCTGTATTTTTTCCATAGAACGAACTAACATATTTTGTATGGTGATGTCCGCTAAATAAGTCAATTGACTTTCGTTTGCATATATTTTCAACTACTTGTTAAATTAGTTATATTTAAATTATTTTTGTAATTACTTTAAAATAACCAATTCAAAACTATTACTGATAGCCTAAAGTTAATATTTGATGAAATAAGATGATTAAATATTTACATAAAAACTTGTAATCTAATAAAAATTTGCAATTAAAACATGTCAAAATCAGAGTAGTTGCCGCCTTAATATAATTCATAGTAGTTCATATACTGTTTTATTTTAAGCTAGTTTTTTAACTAGTTGTTTTTAAAAACAAGTTAGTTTGTTCCTATATGGACAATACAAGAGGAGTATACCAATTATTACAGTATAACAATATACTGCAAAGCTTATAAATTGCATTGCATTATATGCGAACAACTTCGAAATGTAAACGTCACTGCTTGCGGCTATGGAACGCATCAGTAGAGACTTTTTCCTTTCGCGTCGCTAGGATGACAGAAGCGAGTTCATTTTTTTCACCTCGATGCCGTTTATTTCAACCTGGCTACAAATGGTTTTCCATGCATCGCGTCCTACTGCATTCTTTTTGTAGTTTTTATCCTAAGGATTCCACAGGCACGGCTTTTCTTTAAAAATCTTAATTAGTTCGAAAACTTTATCGGTATGCCTTTTTATTACAATATATTAAACTATATACAATATATTACAATACAATATATTATCTAATATTTAACTTAACAAAGTTATAGCAAAAATAGCGAAAATGAACGGAACACTTTAAGAAAACAAAAGCATAAACAAACCTTGAACAGTATTGCTTTGCGTTGTTTTGGAATTAAAGTTAGTACGTATTTTGATACTTTTCATGATTCTTTTATTAAACTACTCCTTTTTGCTACTTTTCTGTTTTTTAAAACAGCGCAACAGCGGACTCTCCAAAAAGATCGAGTAAAGGCCGAACGAAAGGATTTTCGTTCGTTCGCCCTAATCTGCAGACAGCACCTGGCGAACAGTGTTCGCGATAAATTTATAGCAAACGCTGTTCGTTCTAGCCATGGTGGAATAATAATACGGTGTTAGTGAGTATTTGACAACACCAAGAATTGCTTTAATTCTGTCAAAAAATTGTGAGTTGACAATTGTTGATAGTTGTCAATTGTATTATTTGCTTGAGTTGACTTCAAAAAGGAGGAGGTTCTCAAGTTCGTCGGTTTCTCTGGTTTTTTTTTTTAATGTATGCACATCGATAACTCCTAAACCATATGCCTGATTGCCATCATTTTTGGGGAACAGATAGATATCATAAGCATGGAGGTGCCCGTAAATAAATTGGGCGTTATTAGAGAACTCGGCGTGGCAATACTAGATCTCGCAATACTAGATACTACTGTATCTCGAATAATATTGACAGTAGGGTACTGCAATTTAGTATAGGGGTAGGCACAATTATTACAAATTACCGTCAAGAAAGTGGGCGGCATTCGACTAATGGGCGTGGCAATACCAGATAAACACTATCTCAGTTAATATTGTCGCTGGGGTACTGAAACAAAGTACAGGGGTATGCACAATTATTGGAAATAACGCTCAAGAAAGTGGGTGCTTATTTAACAAAGGGGCCTGGCAATATTAGAAAAACACTATATCTCGAATAATATTGACACTAGGGTAATAAAAAACGTTACAAGAATGGGTATAATAATTTCAAAACACGTGACATCTAATTTAAATTTAAGAGACAGATATTTGAAATAACCAACAAACTTTCAGAATTTAAAGAACAAATTTTTTCAGAACAATTGTATTTATGTTCATAAATAAGAAAACAATTCAAATGATAAGATTTCATAATAATATGTTTAAATAAATTATCAAATATGACCAAGAAATTAAAAGGAAATGTATTTTTTAAAAATATTTTTTACTTTGTAGTGATTTTGTAGTCGGTTGTTTTTTTTTTAAGTTTTTATAGTTTGTTGTGCTAAGTGTAAATAAATATTTAATGCAATTAATTGTGCTGTGTTATGTTGGCAAATAGTTATTGCAATTGTCTCCGCTCATTTGTCAAGTTTGCCATTGCGTGGTTTTGCCATTTTATCAAAAACGTGCGATAGAAGGTGTCACAGACATGAAGCTATGGCCAGCAAGCAAATTGTCTTGCATTCACATCGTCTGCTTCAAGAACATATCGAATGCCATGAAAGAATGTTCAATGCCTCAACTGATAATAGCTGATCATAGCTTGATAAACTGAAAATCGTGTTTATTTGCATAAAAAACACGAACTTGACAAGCTGTTTTTGATAAGAGCGGGGAAACATAAATTTATCATTTTGAGAGAGAAGTGTCAAACTCACCAACACCTTATTATTATTCGACCTTAGTTCTAGCTTAGTGCTTAAACCGAGTGACCGAACGAGGTTTCTTTCGTTTGTTCAAGCGGTCTAATCGCACAGCCAGAAGATCACACACTTTCATTCCAATATTAAAGCACAACTTGTACCGTCAGAAATGAAACACTAACTGCTCGTTTCGATCATCATATTATACCGACTTCTCAAAAATTTCTTGAATACATAGTGTTTTATAAATCTATTATATTAAACAGATTTTTCTAGTTTAGTACAAGGTATATTTAAAAAAGTATTGTCGCCTCGGAGCAGTGGGTACCGCAGCTGTCAAACACATAGAATATAAATTGCAAATTCTGTTATTTGTTTTGCTTTTATTCGTAAAAACCTGGTTTTGACAGGTGCGGTACCCAGCACAAAAGAGAATTTTACCTACTAAAGCTTGGAACAGAATGCGATGTAGTTGTAGCGATTCCAGGTAGTAACCTCATCAGCTGTTCATTGTGTAGCACGCTACGCAAAAAAATATGTCCACAATGGCATGAGCGCTTCAGAGAACACTTATTTATCAATTTTTTCGATTTTACAAATATTAAACACTTTCAACACTTATTTCGGTACCGATAACGATTGCATTATCGATTTGAAATACTCAATCCTAAAAAAAAGCATCATTAATACAATTTTCAGAGCAACGTAGTACACAATAGTTAAAGATACCTTAACTTGCCCTACAACTACAGCTACGAGCCGCAGACGTACTACACATTCTGTGCGTTCCCGTGCATTTAGTATATTTTAACTTTTGACAGGTCATACTACGTGCTACAAGCTACACCATTCTGGTTCCCACTTAACACTATCTTGTCTTACTTTACCATGGTTCAGTACAAACAGTACATCTTATAATAAAAGTGACAAGGAATTTAAATACACAAAATAATACGAAGTGCTTATAATAAGATTAATAGAGAAAGTAATAACATCACAACCAGAGAACGATAATGAGAGGACAACAACCCAGGGGACAGTCAATGCTAAGCAAATCCAGTGAGCCTGCTGACTACGTTACGCAATGATCAGAGTAGTCTGACCCATGACACAATAATTCACAAGGTAGCCTTGACAACTACCTTTTTTCTCACGAGCGGCGATCGGGAGTTGTCAAATTAATACAAAGACTAACTTTTCTTCTGGGAACAGGGGGCGAACCTTCACATGGCAACGTGTCTGACCGCCTCAACCTGGCGAGGCCAGCATTATCCATGTCGAAATCGTCTCAAGTCGACTCAAACCTCCAAGTGGTGTTCCCTGGGCAACGGCAAACTGGCATCCGTCAGTTTGACGGCTAATTTGAGCGGCGGGTCACTCCATAGACCTTAAACATGGAATGTGCGCAGGGTTTGGGTCCCGCCACATTACTACTGCCCAATGAAAACTAAACCAGCCTCGGATAAGAACCCCAATTACGTTGACGACCACCGCAAACGAAAAACGGACAATGATTTACGGATATGCACCTGGAATGTCCGGACCCTTTATAGGGAAGGTGCCATTATCCAACTGGCGGAAGCCCTCAAAACAATACAATCTGACATCACCGCCATCCAGGAAATGCGATGGAAAGGGCAAGGCTGCTCTAAACAAGCACACTGCGATATCTACTACAGCTGCCATGCGGAGAAGCGCGAATTCGGATGTGGATTCGTCGTTAGCCGGAAACTACGCCACCTTGTTTCCCGGTTCACACCTGTGAACGAAAGATTGGCCACGATCCGCATCAAGGCAAAATTTTTCTACATAAGCCTTATTTGCACGCACGCCCCGACGGAGGAAAAGGACGAAGCCGTCAAGGACGCTTTCTACGCTAGTCTTGAGGACGTATATGACCACCTTCCGGTCCATGACGTGAAAATAGTCCTCGGCGATTTTAATGCGAAAGTCGGAAGGGAAGGCATATTTGGCCCCACTGTCGGTCAGTTCAGTCTTTACGAGACCTCCACAAACAACGGTCTAAGACTGATCGACTTCGCCGCGGCACGAAACATGGTAGTTAGTAGCACCAGATTTAAGCACCTCGACATCCACAAGGCCACCTGGCTGTCCCCGGATCAAAAAACGCGAAACCAAATTGATCATGTTGTAATCGACGGAAGGCATGCCTCTAGTGTTCTAGATGTGCGTACATTTCGGGGGGTCAACATTGACTCCGACCATTATCTTGTTGCAGCCAAGATCCGCATGCGATTATGCAATGCCAAGAACATACGCACAGGAATGCAACGAAAGCTAGATGTCGCTAAGCTGCAATTACAACGGACTGCCGAAGCCTACTCCGCTCAACTCTCGGTTAAGCTCAACCAACCAACCTCTGGACTCGACGACGCCGGCGGACTTTAGGCGCATATATCCCACTCCATGCGCGCTGCCGCTGAAGAAGTCATTGGTTTCCGGCGCCCGCAACCTCGGAACCAATGGTATGATCAGGAGTGTCGCATTGCGACTGCAGTAAAAAACGCCGCTTATAGAAAAACGCTGCAGTCAGCTGCAACGCGAGCCGTGCGAGAAAACTACCGCGAAAAGAGGAAGGAAGAGAGGCGCCTTTTCAGACGCAAGAAAAGAGAGCAGGAAAAGCGTGAGCGTGAGGAACTAGAGGTATACCAGGGCAAGAAGGATGCACGAAAATTCTATCAACAGGTTAAGCGTCTAACCCAAGGTTTCAAGCCCGGAGCATCCACTTGTAGAGACGAAAATGGAGATCTGAATACGGATACACAGTGTGTGCTTAGATTGTGGAGACAGCACTTCTCCAATTTACTTAATGGCGACGATTCCACCAATGCCGCCCATCGAGAGCACAGTGCAGTGCCACCAATCGACGATGACGGAGTGGAAGTATCACCACCTAGCCATGAAGAGGTTCGAGTTGCTATCCAACGACTCAAAAACAATAAAGCAGCGGGTGCTGACGGCCTGTCAGCTGAATTGTTTAAAACCGGCGGCGATGAATTGATAAGGCGCATGCATCAGCTCATCAGCAAAATATGGCTAGCAGAAAGCATGCCCGACGATTGGAACCTCAGTGTACTGTGCCCTATACTTAAGAAAGGAGACCCTACAATCTGCGCAAGTTATAGAGGTATCAGTCTTATTTCCATCACATATAAGGTTCTCTCAAGCGTACTGTGTGAAAGATTAAAGCCAATTACAAAAACACTGATTGGACCTTATCAGTGTGGCTTTCGACCTGGTAAGTCCACCATAGACCAGATTTTCACGCTACGACAAATCCTGGAGAAAACCCACGAAAATCAAATTGACACACACCATCTCTTTGTCGACTTTAAAGCTGCGTTCGATAGCCCGAGAAGGGATTGCCTATACGCAACAATGTCTGAGTTCGGTATACCTGCAAAGTTGATTAGACTTTGCAGAATGACGTTGAGCAACACACGCAGCTCCGTCAAGGTAGGAAATGACGTCTCCGAAACCTTCAATACCGAAAGAGGTTTCAGGCAAGGCGATCCACTGTCTTGCGATCTCTTCAACATCATCATGGAGGGGATCGTACGAAAGGCCGGTGTGCATCGTAATGGCACCATTTTCTATAAAGGTGTCCAGCTCCTTGCTTACGCTGATGATATTGATATTGTTGGCAGAACCAAGAGAGATGTTACCGCTGCTTTCGCCGCTATCGAAAAGGAATCAGCCAAAGTGGGTTTGACGATAAATGAGGGTAAAACAAAGTATATGCTGTCTACAAACAAGGGAGCTCGGCGTTTAGACTCCCACGTTTCATCCGGCAGCTATAACTTTGAAGTAGTCAAGGAGTTTGTATACCTTGGCACCGCCATTAATACTAACAACGAAATCAGCCTGGAGATAAAGCGAAGAACAATAATTGCTAATAGGTGCTACTACGGGCTCAGTAAGCAACTAAGTTCCAGAGCCCTCTCTCGATCGACAAAACTAACACTCTACAAGACGCTCGTTCTACCTGTGCTGCTTTATGGCGCTGAGGCATGGGTAGTTTCGCAAACTGACGCAGCCGCTCTGGGGGTGTTCGAGAGAAAAGTTCTTCGCAAAATCTTCGGTCCTGTTCGAGTCGGCGATGACTATCGCATCCGAATGAACCACGAGCTGTATGAGCTCTACGGAGACATTGACGTAGCTCGGCGTATAACTGTGCAGCGACTACGCTGGCTGGGTCATATCCATCGTATGGACGACGAAGCTCCAGCGAAAAAGGTGCTCGAAGCGAGGGTCGCTGGTCAACGACGACGAGGGAGACCATGCCTCCGATGGATGGACCAGGCTGAGGAAGCCCTAACCGCACTTGGTGTATCCGATTGGAGAAGGCGCGCGCAAAGCAGAGGCGCCTGGCGAGAGCTGATGAGGTCGGTCGAAATCCGGACACGGGTTGTCACGGCCACCTAAGTAAGTAAGTAAGTAACTTTTCTTCTGTTTTGCTGCTTCTTAGCATGGTAGAATTATAAGGTAAGGCCGACTCGGAGAGGAATGAAGTGGAAAGCAGAATAAAGCGAGATAGATGTCAAAATCAGCTGTTCATCGCGAATTTCTTTATGCTCACGTTTCGCTGTTGTTTTGGGGTTAAAACTGTTACAAGTTTTTTTTTGCAATTTTAAGACTCTTTCACATTTTATAGTTTTTATTACACTTTTTAAATAATATTTTCACTCAAATTAGCACAAGTTTAACACCCGCGACCGCACTGTTTCCAACTTGGAAACATAAAATATTTTCTTCATTTGCAATTTCTACGAAATTCGTCGTTTTGATATAGATCTTCCTTCTCATTATCCACTCTTCGTTGACACGTGAGAGCACTCAGCGAAGCGGCCCTACCTTATCATTGTATCATGCATCTTCGTTTTCTCTTTTTCAATGTGTTTTTGACAAGTCCAAATCGCCAACAGAACTGTCACTCCTACCTTGTAAATCATTATACCATGGTCTGACCCAGTCGCTACAAACCAAATGATAGTTATTAGGAATTATGATGCAAGATGTACATATTTCAAGATTTTTTTATAGGTTTTTACTAATCATGTTGTTTTGTTTGGATATAAATCAAATCATATGGGATACATCTTTTTTCTTAACTTATTCGTCCCATAAAATTGGCTTCCAAATGAGTTACACTGCAAAGCGTACTGTTTCTCCATATAAATCGTATGGAAAAAGCAATTAAGTTGAGATTTATATAATAAGTCGGAGATTGGCCGAATCAGACCACAGAGTGTCCCTTTTCGTCCCCTTTTTGACGAAGGATGCTACTGCTCGGAGCACTCCTAAGTGAGCATGCTCCTTATATAAGCACCCTTTGTCACCTCAAGCATGTCCTTGTAGGTCAGTTGACCAATCTCGGCTTCGTCAATAAATGGACGTCCCAGAATGGTCAATCTTATCACCGGTCTTATCAATCTGGTCACCGCCGGACACTGGCACAGAATGTGTACTGCTGTTTCCGGCTCTTCTAGGCATAACCTACACGCATTGTCCTCGGTCAGAGTCATCTTCCTGAAATGGTACATGTAGGGACCGTGTCCTGTGACCAGTGCAGTAAGCCAGCTTAAAGTCTTCCGATTGTATCGGGTGACTTTTGCTGCCTCACTACTTGACCATTTCACAGCCGCATTTGATTGCCTGCAATTACCAGCTTCTTCCCACCTTGTACGGTGTTCCGAGTCCGTTCATTGCTTAATAAGGCCTGCCACCATGTTGTCGCCTATGGCGATACGTGGTTCTGGTCCACAGAATTCCTCTGCTGATCCTTCCCTTGCTAAAGAATCAGCCATTTCATTCTGTTCTATGCCAGAATGTCCTCGCACCCACATAAGTGTGGGCTCAGGTGTTGTCTGAGCGCACCTATTGAGTTTGGTAAGACATTCTATGGCCAACCTAGAAGTAATATCTGTCCGTTGCATGCACCTAATCACCGACTGATTGTCAAGGGCAACGACAATTTTCTTGCCATTTACCCGGCCATCTATCAAGTGGTCCAGCGCATGCACTACACCAAGCATTTCCACCTGGTATACAGACACGAACCTCCCCAGCCTCAGTGCACAGGAAAGGTTCAACTCTTCTGAGTAGACGCCTGACCCGGCTCTGCCATTCATCAGAGAGCCATCTGTGAATATACTGATGTCGCTACCAGCGGTTTCTTCACAAACGGATCCATCTGTTATTAGAGTTTTAAAACATTTTTCTGTTATTCTCACTCTCTGCCTTCCGTCCATAGGCATACACGTCTCCCTGACATTTCGCTGTGCCATGTCCAGGATGCGCATATGACCATGAAAGACTGTTGCTCCATGCCACGTAGCATTTCGCAACATCCTGAGGGCTGTTAGCGCTGCCGTTTTCTTTATTTCTAAATCCAACGGCAGCATACCTAATAAAACCTCCATTGCGCTTGTTGGAGTGGTGCGTATTGCCCCTGTTATTCCAACACACGCCAGCCGTTGGACTCTGTCTAGTCGCTTCTTAATGGTTTACTGACTGACTTTTGTCCACCAGATCACCGAAGCATACGTGATGACAGGTCTAACCATCATAGTGTAGATCCATTTCTTAGCCTCTGGGTTTAGCCCCCATTTTAGACCACAAACGCGTCTATACTGAAACAGAATCCTCTTGGCTTTAATCCTGTCTCTTACATGTTCGTTTCAGTTCAGTTTACTATCTAGAGTTACCCCTAGATATTTAACTTTCGTGGACTTGTTGATTTCAGCTCCAAAAAGTCTGAGTGGTTCTCTCCTCAGGCCTACCCTCTTTCTAGTAAAGAGAATATTGTCTGATTTTCCTGCGTTCACGATGAGGCCTTGTTCTCGATACCACTCCTCCACCATTCGGAGTGCTCCCTTCATTATGTCAGAAATGGTGTCGATGAACTTACCAGAGACCACCAACGCAATGTCATCTGCATACCCTATCGTGTGTATGCCCGATTCATCTAGTCTAGCCAAAAGTGAGTCCACAGTGATGTTCCACAGGGCTGGCGATAACAGCCCTCCTTGAGTACATCCTCTACTTACTCTACCTCTAGTCTTGACTCTACCGTTCTGCATGTTGACAGCCCTGTGCTTGAGCATATTGTCTACCCAATTTGTTATAAGTGGGCTTACATTGCGCTTTGTCAGAGCCTGTCGCAGCCTTCCAAAGCAAATTTTGTCGAAATTTCCCTCGATGTCCATAAATGTGGCCATCGCGATGCCTCCTGAAAATGACTCTTTTTCAGCCACTCTAACTAATTTGTGAAGAGCACTCTCCGTAGACATGCCTGCTCTATAAGCATATTGGCATCTACTCAGAGGATTATGCATCAGTGAAGTGCTCTCAAGACAGTCAACCATCTCTCTTTCCATCGTTTTCAAGAGGAAGGACGTAAGGCTGATCGGTCTGAACGACTTCGCCTCCGCATAATCTTTTTTTTTCCGGGTTTCGGGAGAAAGATAACTTTCGCCTCTCTCCAGACTCTCGGAACATACCCAGTCGCTAAGCAAGTAACGAATATACCCCACAGCCTAAGTGCAATGAGATCTTCCCCCATTGCATCATAGCCGGAAATATACCGTTCATCCCTGATGTTTTGTACAAAGCAAATGAGCGTATAGCACTCCTCACCCCTTCCATAGTGATCATTCTTTCGGCTTCCAGTCTGTCAATCCTGTGCATCCCTTTCTTCAGGTTTGTCCATCGGTCATCAGACTTAAAACTTCCAGGAAAATGCACCTCCATCAGAACTTGCATCGACTTTTCCAGGTTCTCTGCCATGGTTCTCATCCGTTTTTCGGATCAGTCCCACTTTGGAGAATGGATCTTTTGAAACCATTTTCTGAAGCCTGCATGCTTCTGAAATAGTTTTCATCCCAGAGCAGAAATCTCTCCACGACTGCCTTTTACGGTGTCGTATGAAGTTCTTCAGTTCCCTTTTCCGTGCCTTGTATTCTGCCTATGTTTCTGGGGTTCTCCTTCTCATGTGCCGATTGAAGGCCTTCCTAACCTTCAGAGATTCGAGTTCCGTACACCACCATGGCGTTGGATCACCCTCGACTATTGAAGTTGTAGGACATGCCACCTCGTAAGCTTCGACCATGGCCGAACTAAGGTTTGACATGGCTTTCCACTTCCGCTGTGTTCCCTGGTACTTTTATAGCTTTTTGGGTCAATGTTTCCCTCAACTTCGCCTTATATTTCACAGGATCCGTGTTCTTGGGAATCCTGACCATCCTGCTACTCTGCTGGCGTCGAATTCCGAACTTGAAACTTCAAACTGTATGGATCTGTGGTCCGATATGGTTAGCCTATCCACGACCCTGCAGTTTTCTATTCTGCTCAGAATCTTCCTGCAAATAAGAGTGACGTTAATGACTTCCGCTCACCTTGCATCAACGAAAGTCGGCTGTACTCCTCTGTTTGCTACCAACAGATTATACCTCTCCACAAATTCAAGCAGCTGCTCTCCTCTGTCATTGTTGTTGGTGCTTCCCCACGCAGTATTATGCGCGTTGGCATCACATCCTATGATCACTCCAATGCCTCTTTCCTCATAGTACTTTACCAAGTACTCCACCTCTTTTGAAGGTGGCTGGTCCGGAGAGTCGTAATGAAGATACGCTGAAGCCATCATACAAGTACCTGTACCATCCCCGATTCTCACAACGGTAAGATCCGGGGAACATAGGTGAGGCATATGTACCGCTAGTATACCATGTCTCACCAGGATACAGGTCCTCCGTCTGCCATCTGCCACCGGTTGGTACAGCGTGGCTTTCCGCTCTGAGAGACCTTTGATTCTATTGTGAAGAATCCAAGGTTCTTGGAGCATTGTTATGTCAATTCCATCCTCCTCCATGCAACGCATCATCATTGCTGATGCTGCCCTACTATGATGTAGATTGAGCTGACACACCACGAGGTTTTCCTGGTACGGGCCCACCACCCGCCCTGGTGGTTCCTCCCTTGCAGAATTCCCCACCAGCCCCGTACCAGGGGTTTCGTCGAGCTCACCTTGCATCCTTTTGGAATTTGATGAGAGCTTGATCAAGGCCGCAGTTGAGTTTCCCCCCTGCCAGTCTGATTGCTTCCATCTCATCCGTCCGGCACCACGCAGTGAATTTGACGCCTCCTTCCTTTGCATCTCCGAACTTCGTTGCATTGTTAACTCTCCATTTGGAAGTGTCCGCAACGCACCGGTTCTGGGTCTGCAACCTCCTAAGGATGACCTCCTTGCTTTCGGAAGTACCGTACAATGTATAATGATGAACATCCTTCTAACGTCCTTTAATGCGTATAGTCGGTCGACCCGCAACTCAGCCCCTTCCCATAAGTTCATGAGCTTTGGCACGGTTCGGCACAGCCATACCTTAGATGATGGGTTCTTGCACTTGAGTACAATAATTCCATCCTCCAAGTTTGCATTGCCAACAAATCCTACATCGCCACCGCTTTCATTGATGGTGTCGAGAGCCTCCAAGAGGACGGATTTAAAGGCCGCCAACTGGGACTCTCCCAACTGCACTTCGATGGAGCAATCAACGATGCCCATTAAGAGGTCCTTTTCCGCTACCGTAGCATAGGATGCACAGCCGCTTCCAATAACCCCTTCCGGGTTGAATTTCTCTCCCGCTGAAGCCTTCGACTTCGCGGACGCAACTCTTTGTGTAGGCAAAGGTTTGCTACCGCTCGGTTTCTGGCTATCAGCCCTCCACGATTTCCACTGGCTATCGACTTTTGAGGGTCGTCCTCCAACTTCCATCGTCCTTCCTTTATGTGGAAGGCTATCAACCTTTACAGGATGTCCAACTTCCCCGTCCTTAGCCAAAGAGCTAACAGCCGTGAGCTGTCCACCTTTCGACTCACATGTTCGAGTCACCCCGTTATCGACTTCGCCGGAAGATCCAGGTTGTTCCCTGAATCTTTTACACTTGTTCGTTTCCGGGGTGGACTCATCGCATGACATGCTTTAGAATTGGTCCGTCTTATTATTGACGGGGGACTCCAAAGCAATCTCCCTTGCAGTTGTGCCCGCCTTCTTACGCTTCCTCCTCCGCCTTTGCTTCTCCCTAGCAAGGAGCCGCTTAGCCTCGGACTCAGCTTCCTTCCCTGGTGTTGCAGCTTCGACAGGTCTGGCTGACAATTCCACTTCTTTCGGAGTCTTATCGTCCACCAGGCCCGGCGGGTTACCTTGCAGATTCCCGCACCCTTCCACGGTTAAATCCTTTTGGGATTCCACCGCTTCGACTCGTCCCCACAGCGCACCCTTCCTTTTTTTGTTTATTTTTTTTTTTTGTGTTCATATTAAATATCCCACGAGATGGGGAGAAAAAACGGACCGAACGGACAGAGATCCCCATTATCCGCCCTACCCTATTAAAATACAACAGGGAGTGGGCTGCCCTGAGGAGACACCAATCGCGATCTAAAACCCCTAGACCCTGCACCACCGGTGCAATCACCCTCGGCATGGCGTCTACAACCTCAGGAATGGGGGGGTGACTTTTGGTTCGTTACTCCACAAAGCCTAACCCAATAGCCATTGTGTCTTTGCAACTTAAGCCCCTACATCGCGTCAAGACTGTCACCCGTGCGTAGAGGAAGTTGAGATTTACAGAGGGTGTTCTTTGGGTCAAGAGGAAGGATTGAACCTGCGAATATGAGCATTTTTTTAAGCACCCTTATTCATATGCTTTACATATTGTACATTTTCAAATATTTTTTAAAGAAACAGAATGGAAGTCTGAAAATACTTTAAAAAATATTTTTTTAAATATTTATTCAATAAGAGTTAGAAATACTGGTTACAAATAAATAGGGGTATTCACGATGTGGTAAATTGTGCCCTTTTATTGTGTATTTTTAATAAATTTGATATTTGTAGTAAATTTTGTAAAGTTACAAAAACAAAATACACAGTGTTCAAAATACAACCCTGTAGCAAAAATACAACGACGGAACCCTATTGTATTCTTTGTAAATTTCGTTGTATATGTGATCAGCTGATCGCAAAAGCATTCCTCAACATCGAGGAAGCTACCGGCTGCAATGTGAGTTTATTTAAATAAATTTGATATTATTAGTGTTTCGATAAAAGTTTTTCATTATTTCTTAGGCGTTTAATTTCATATTTTCAAACAAAAATATATGCACAAATTAGCTGATTTTAAAAATACAAGACTTCATTGAAGGTTCGCTCACAATAGGTTGTAAGTATTGTAAAAATTTATCACAAATACATCACATCGTGAATACCCCTATTGTTATTTAAAGACTTTTTTTATCATCAAAAGAAGCCTTTTAATAAGACCCTTATTTCAAGTCCTTTTGGAAAAGTTATAAAACTTCTAAGCTCTGGTTTTCTCTAAATATAATCAAAACTATTTTTCCATTCAAGCAAGTATATAAATTAAGAGAACAAATTTTATTTTTTTATTTTGTTTTTTATTTAAATAAGTCTAATTGAGGCAATGTTGTATTTATATGAAATAAATGAACTTTACAATATATGTTCAAAATGCTTTTTACATAAGTTCGTTACAAAAGCCATACAATTAGTCAACAAATTTGTAGTGAGTTCTTTAAATTTCTTATGGTATTAATAAAACATTAATGTAATAAGCCTAGTATTTAATGAAGGTGCATTTCAGCAAACAGTTTCTTAAAACTTTATATAACGACGGCTCCATTCATCAGGTATGTACATAAAACAAATATTTTAAACTTCATCGAATTGTTACAAATACTTGTTCTTCCACATATGAGTACATAGTTTATTTCTCTTAAAACGCAATAAATAATTATGTTCTCTCAAGACATATTTATACCTTTTAGTCGTATTTATAAGATATAAATAAATATTATTACATGAAATATTTTACATCAAATATATTTCATTTTAAGCGCTTTTCAAGTTTTAAAAAGTAAATATTTTCTTAACAATAATAATTGTAAATAACAACTCTCATTAATATAGTACATTAAAAAATAAATTAAATAAAATATTTTTCGTCCGCTAAAATTGTTTTTTTTTCTTAAATATAAGTTAAATATAAGGGTGGTCGCAACTTAAATGGTGAAAAAAAGAAATTCATAGATTTTCGGTGTTTTTTGGTATTGATTTATAACTGGCAAAATACGCTGCCATATAAAGTGACAGTGTGAAAACAATAAAATTTTTTCAAATTCCACAAACAAAAAAAAATATTTAATGTCTTAAAATTTTGCTTTATTATTTATAGAAATAAGCTTTGTGTAATCTTTTAATATAATTATAAAGTACAACATTGAATATTAAAATTATAATATTTTAGTGCATAAAACATAATTCTGAATAAAAAAATAATTCGTTTCTTTATTTCTGGCTTCATAATTTTACTTGATTAATTTCAATTTTCATATCTTTAGCATAATATCCAAATAGAGCAATATCCAAAATGTATATTTTTGGAAAAACTATTTGACCATTCAAATGCTATTATTAATTTGTTGTTATCTTGCGGGCTTCCTAATGCTTGGTTTTCACTATGTCAATTTCAATGGTCAATTGCTGTCAATCAAATGAAAAATGCGAACACTTTGTCATTTTTTCTATGTTTGACAATAGAGAAAAGTTAAAAACAACTGAATTATCGAATTGAGCTATACAAAAAATATAGAATAATTGTATTTAGGTGATATTTTAATTGATTAAGTTTTATGTCGTCATACGAGTATAACTGACATAGTGAAAACCAGGCTTAAGCCTCCTAGGCCATCACATGCTGCTATACCATGCGATGAAGCAAAGAATTTCCATTTAGCGTAAATATTAAAATAAGCTCGATGATGAGCTAAATTAAAGAAATTTAATTTGTTTTAAACAATGAGTTAGGACTGTTGGAGAAATATGCAATTTTTTAATATTTTTTGCTTCACATTTTTTACTTAATTTATACACATTATTTCGTACATGCAGTTTTACCAAAGCTGATAAAGATAGGCAAAGTTTGATAGTGACCTACAGCGGATTTTAAAAAATTTTACTGTTATCATAAAATCACTTTGTAGGAGGTAGGTGAGTTAAATATTCATATAATATTTATTTCATTTCAATAACTGCATAATTACACAAACGGACGGACAAATAGCTGGTTAGACAGACAAACGGACATGGCTAAATCGACTCAGGTTACGATACTGTACAAGAATATATATACATTTTTGTGCCTGCCCCGTCTTCTTATGCTCCGTTACAAATGTCTTAACAAAATTAATTAACGCAGAATGTGAAGGTGCTAAAAAATTAAATTTTTTCAAACTAATATCGGACAGTGAAATTTTTTTGTCAGATTTGATCTCATTGTATCTCATTTGTATCTCATTGAGTAAGCATTAAAAATATATGATAGTAAGAAACAATTTAATTTAAAATTATTATTTTAACATTTTATTTTTACTTAACATATTTCTAAAGTTTCATTAAGTTCTGATTTATAGTTTTCTAACAAAAAATTTTTAATATCTTATTTTAGTACCTATAACAAATTTTAAGTAAAATTCCAAATCATTGTAAGGAATGTTTACTTAACATATGATAAATACATCAGATTCACATTATTAGAATTAAAAATGGAATTTGACGTATTACTTCATGTTAAAGTTTCATTTGATAATATTCATTCTGCCAGAAAAGTTAAAGAAAAAATGTTTTTTTTTTTCTTAAATAGATTTCAGCCCGTGAACGAAAACGTGCAAGTTATGGAAAAAAAAGGATTTGTTTTATTTTTCCATCAATTTTCATGACTTTCTATTTGGTTCTGACTACAAATTTTGGCAAGAAATCGAAATAAAACATTTTGCCATATTAATATATAAGTGGAAATGATTTCAACCTTAAAATCGGGTCACTTTAAAATTGTAAGAATGGGAGGCAAAAAATTCGAATTGCAACGGAAAATGTAATTCTCATTTTGATGGAAACACAAAATGATTAAAGCCCGTATGATACTTCATTTTTTTTGTGCAATTTTAAAATCTGAAAAGAAGTGGCGCGTGGGCAGGACAGACATATTTATTAAGAAAAGAATAAACGTTGTTACTTTTTTATTTCTGTTATTTTTAAGAGCATCTGCATTTAATAAATAAATATTAGCTACACACATCACTTCCAATTCAGCAGCCAATTTTCTTAATAATTTTGTTTACTCTAAAAATGTCAAATTAATTATTAACAGCACAGTAAATATTTGATAGAAATTTAACGAAGAACGAATTGAAAGAAACGGCAAAGTAAATGCAAAGAAAATACAGTCCGTCCTACAAATTTTACTCTAATTCGTACTATATGCGTACTCACTCGCACAAATTGAATCCATGCATTCGTACTATTTGAACTGCTCTAGTTTTCATTTTCAATGACAAAAATTGAGCAAAAAAAAAAATGAAGTATCATACAGGCTTAAAGAACAGTTGAATTGGCTGAGTTCCTAAACGCATTTATGCAAATCATCAGTGATTTTTTCTTTGCGCAACCAAAGTTTTCACCAATACTGCGCAACTAAAGCGAGCTTAAAAATAACAGTCTAGTTGCGCAGTTTTAAAGGTGAATCAACTAAGCACCAATTCAAAAAAAGAAATCACTGATGCTTTGCATAAATGCGTTTAGGTACTCTGTCTTACTATAGTGCCACTTCGTTAGCCACCGTACAGGTTTGTACAAAACATTTGGAAGAAAAAAAGTGTTTAAAGTTATACAAGAAAGAAGTTTACATGATCCTTTTAATTTCGTTGCAGAAAGTTATTTTGAAAAAAGGGTTGAGTATAACGCAATTACGTGGAAAGAAACATTTCGTGAAAAATAATAATTTGAATCGTCGTGTGAGGTTATACTGCATGCGTTTGTTGTTGTGGAAAAGTTTAGGATTTTGCTTCTTCTTTGTAATTACTCCTCGCCATCAACACCACAATCACAAACTTACATATTGCAAGCGATGGATTGCCAAAAGTTAGTACATTAATAAAAGTATACTAGTGATAACGCCCCGAAAATCGGGTGTACTTCCCTACTTCGCTTTGGAAATCACACTTTCTCATTCACATTGAAGCGAGTTCGTGTCTTAAGTCTTTTTGCCATTTTCGCAACTTTAAACGGACATATCTGCTCAACGCTACCCCTTATCAAAAATAATTTCCTTCATACCTACAGGTCATGACCTGTAATGATATATCAAATGTTGCTGTAGCGTTTGTAGATTTGCTGGAATAAGGGGACCCTTTCCGGAATAAATATATAGAATTTGTGCCTTTTGCTTCTACAAGAAACATACGGCCACGCATTCTAAATTGCTAATGCACATTTTGCTCAATTTTTGTTAAATTTTGTTGAATGCGCATTTAGCTATCAGTGTGAACATAGTATGTATACCGTTAAGCAAGGAGTAGATTTTAGTACATTTTCGGGAATTTCATGTTGCAGTGGCACTAACCTTGAAAAGTTCTGGTATTATTTCTGTTTATTTTGGCATGATTTTGGGATTAACTATGTTCATGCACCTGGTTGCATGATGATATGCAAATCAGTTTCAGATGATACGCGGAAGGATATTTTGGGAATTTTATGTAAACTTTGTGGTTTGTGCTTTACTATTAATATAGCCAAGACACAATTCAAGTCCATCAGATAAAGAAGAATACATTACATAACATGAGTACGTTGCGCAGAGGGTAACACAGCCGTCTGAAGATCGAGAGGTAGTGGGTTCGAATCGCATTATGAACAAAATATTTTAGGCTACGGATATAAATTTCATCTGTGACACGTAGAGAATAAATAATTGTGAAATAACAACAACGCAATGGAATAAAAAATTAAGTAAAAAAAAGCTTTGCTCCAAAAAATCTTCTTCAGCAAATTTTTCAGAACTCATGTCTTCACATCCATACAAGCCGTTCAAATATTGGAACATATGAACATCTTTTCTAGCATTATCCATGTCGAAATCATCCTAAGTCGACTCAAACCTCCAAGTGGTGTTCCCTGGGCAACGGCAAGCTGGCATCCGTCAATTTGACGGCTAATTTGAGCGGCGGGTCGCTCCATAGATCTTAAACATGGAATGTGCGCAGGGTTTGGGTCCCGCCACATTACTACTGCCCAATGAAAACTAAACCAGCCTCAGATAAGAACCCCAATTACGTTGACGACCACCGCAAACGAAAAACGGACAATGATTATGGATATGCACCTGGAATGTCCGGACCCTTTATAGGGAAGGTGCCATTATCCAACTGGCGGAAGCCCTCAAAACAATAAAATCTGACATCACCGCCATACAGGAAATGCGATGGAAAGAGCAAGGCTGCTCTAAACAAGCACACCGCGATATCTACTACAGCTGTCATGCGGAGAAGCGCGAATTCGGATGTGGATTCGCCGTTAGACTGAAACTACGCCACCTTGTTTCCCGGTTCACACCAGTGAACGAAAGATTGGCCACGATCCGCATCAAGGCAAAATTTTTCTACATCAGCCTTATTTGCGCGCACGCCCCGACGGAGGGAAACGACGAAGCCGTCAAAGACGCTTTCTACGCTAGTCTTGAGGACGTATACGACCACCTTCCGATCCATGACGTGAAAATAGTCCTCGGCGATTTTAATGCGAAAGTCAGAAGGGAAAGCATCTTTGGCCCCACTGTCGGTCAGTTCAGTCTTCATGAGACCTCCACGAACAACGGTCTAAGACTGATCGACTTCGCCGCGGCACGAAACATGGTAGTTACTAGCACCAAATTTAAGCACCTCGACATTTAGAAGGCCACCTGGCTGTCCCCGGATCAAAAAAACGCGAAACCAAATGATCATGTTGAAATGGACAGAAAGCATGCCTCTAGTGTTCTAGATGTGCGAATATTTCGGGGGGTCAACATTGACTCCGACCATTATCTTGTTGCAGCCAAGATCCACATGCGATTATGCAATGCGAAGAATATACGCACAGGAATGCAACGAAAGCTAGATGTCGCTAAGCTGCAATTAAAACGGACCGCCGAAGCCTACTCCGCTCAACTCTCGGTTAAGCTTAACCAACCAACCACTGGACCCGACGACGCCGGCGGACTTTGGGCGCATATATCCCACTCCATGCGCGCTGCCGCTCAAGAAGTCTTTGGTTTCCGGCGCCCGCAACCTTGGAACCAATGGTACGATCAGGAGTGTCGCATCGCGACAGCAGTAAAAAACCCCGCATACCGAAAAACGCTGCAGTCAGCTGCAATGCAAGCCGTACGAGAAAACTACCGCGTAAAGAGGAAGGAAGAGAGCCTTTTCAGACGCAAGAAAAGCGAGCAGGAAAAGCGTGAGCGTGAGGAACTAGAGGTATACCAGGGCAAGAAGGATGCACGAAAATTCTACCAACAGGTTAAGCATCTAATCCAAGGTTTCAAGCCCGGAGCATCCACTTGTAGAGACGAAAATGCAGATCTGAATACGGATACGCAGTGTGTGCTGAGATTGTGGAGACGGCACTTCTCCAATTCACTTACTGGCGACGATTCTACCAATGCCGCCCATGGAGAGCGCAGTTTAGTGCCACCACTCAACGATGACGGAGTGGAAGTACCACCAGCGGGTGCTGACGGCCTTTCAGCTGAATTGTTTAAAACCGGCGGCGATGAATTGATAAGGCGCATGCATCAGCTCATCAGCAAAATATGGCTAGCAGAAAGCATGCCCGACGATTGGACGATAGGCCTCAGCATACTGTGCTCTATACTTAAGAAAGAAGACCCAACAATCTGCGCAAGTTATAGAGGTATCAGTCTTGTTTCCATCGCATATAAGGTTCTCTCAAGCGTACTGTGTGAAAGATTAAAACCTATTACAAAAACACTGATTGGACCTTATCAGTGTGACTTTCGACCTGGAAAGTCCACCATAGACCAGATTTTCACGCTACGACAAATCCTGGTGAAAACCCACGAAAATCAAATTGACACACACCATCTCTTTGTCGATTTTAAAGCTGCGTTCGATAGCCCGAGAAGGGATTGCCTATAAGTCAGACATTGTTGTCTGAGTTCGGTATACTTGCAAAGTTGATTAGTTTAGTTGATTATTAGTTGAAAAGGAATCAGCCAAAGTGGGTTTGACGATAAATGAGGGTAAAACAAAGTATATGCTGTCTACAAACAAGGGAGCGCGGCGTTTAGACTCCCACGTTTCATCCTGCAGCTATAACTTTGAAGTAGTCAAGGAATTCGTTTATCTTGGCGCAGCCATTAATACCAACAACGAAATCAGCCTGGAGATAAGGTGAAGAACAATAATTGCTAATAGGTGGTACTACGAGCTCAGTAAGCAACTAGGTTCCAGAGCCCTCTCCCGATCGACAAAACCAACACTCTACAAGACGCTCGTTCTTCCTGTGCTGCTTTATTTCGCTGAGGCATGGGTAGTTTCGCAAACTGATGCAGCCGCTTTGGGGGTGTTCGAGAGAACAGTTCTTCGCAAAATCTTCGGTCCTGTTCGAGTCGGCGATGACTATCGCATCCGAATGAACCACGAGCTGTATGAGCTCTACATAGACATTGACGTAGTTCGGCGTACAACTGTGCAGCGACTACGCTGGCTGGGTCATGTCCATCGTATGGACGACGAAGCTCCAGCGAAAAAGGTACTCGAGGCGAGGGTCGCTGGTCAACGATGACGAGGGAGACCATGCCCCTGATGGATGGACCAGGCTGAGGAAGCCCTAACCGCACTTGGTGTATCCGATTGGAGAAGGCGCGCGCAAAGCAGAGGCGACTGGCGAGAGCTGATGATGTCAGTCGAAACCCGGGTCGGACACGGGTTGTTACGGCCACCTAAGTAAGTAAGTAATGAACATCTTAAGGTTGAAAAAGTGACTTAATTAATATGATCAAAAAAGTAAATTAGAATTTTATATATTTTGTGCAAAAAAAAAAATATTGCATTGATTAAAAAAAAAAAAAATCGAATAAAAATATCATTTAGCTATACAATTTTCGTAAATATTTTGGTATAAAAAGTTAAATTTATTTTTATAATTTTCTATGTGAAATCATACAAGACCAGCAAAAAATTATCCGGTTCGTTTTTGCCTATAACTTAATTGTTTGTCCGTGAGTTAAAATGGGATAAAATTAAATATCCAAAAAAAGTTACATCAGAGGTTTTACAAAAGAATGATTCAAGATCTTTAAATCATAATCACTGTTAAACTCATAATTTAAATATTGTTTTATATACATACGAACACTACTATTTGACCTGAACATTAATATAAGAATAACGTAAACGTTTTTGTTAAGTGATATATTTACGAAAATTTATAATATTCTTTCAGTATTTTGATGGCCTTAAAGTTTTCTATCGAAATATGAATAAATACAAATGTCCTTAATTATTAAAATTGGACTGCTAAGTTCAAATTGCTTTTCAATTTATATAAATATAAATTTAATATAATTATATGCTTATTGGTTTTTTATTTTTATCTCAATTCGCCCTGCCGGCTTGTACCTTTTGCTTCATTTTAGAACTATCATAAGTAATTTATAATTATTTTCTGCTTGATGATTTCAGCTACGCTTTATTATAACGCAATTCTCTATCTACAATACAAAACGTCAGGTGGGTTATGCGCAATCTCCTATTTTATCAGGAATGCGTTGAGGAATAAAATCATAGAATAAAATTTGAAATTTGATTTTAAGGTTATTACTTAAAAATAAACCTAATTCTTAATGCACAATGGAAGCAACTTTCAATGCAAGCTTAAAACAGCTTAAGCATGCATTTGTTTAGTTAGATGTTTTAAAAATAGTATCATATTATGTATCAACATCGTTGAAAAAATGTCTATCAATTCTGCACTTAAAAAAATATTACTCTTATTATAAATATATAAAGTTCAACATAAGATGAGGTTATTTCAAGTACTGTTCACAGTGCATATTCAATAATGATCTGACTATTTTTGTTTTAATTTTTGAGCTCACGTTACATAGTTTTATTAATTATTTTTGTTATAAATTTTATACATTTCAAAATTTTTATTTTTTTTTTTTGTAATCTTTTTGTCATAAATTTCAGGCTAAAGGTCACACCTCTTCGAAAATTCAAATACAATTTTAAAAATAAAAAAAAAACCAAGTTATTGTGCTGTTAGAACTTTTTTTTTTATGAAATTACAAAAGGAAGTCGTTGTATATTACCTAAAAGATGCTATGAAACTTTCACAAATGTAGGCCAAATAATGTAATTTCGAGTAACGTGCTAGTCTTTGTTTAAACCAGTTATTAGAATTTCAAGACTTTACATGTTCAATTGCATGTTTTAAAGCATAATGAAACAGAAAAAAATTAATTAAATAAATAAAAAATAATATAAATAATAAAAACTTGATATAAACTTATTCACGCTCACAAAATCGTCAATCAGTTGAAATAAAATTTCATAATTTGTATAGATAGAATTAACAAACAACTAAGTGTGACTACTTTGTTGGCTTGAAAAAAAATTTGTTGGAGCTTACTTAGAATAGATTTTATATAGCGAGTGAAATCAAGTGAACGAAAACTCAAGCGTTACGTTTTCTGTCATTTGTCTAGTGACAGTTGTGGTGCTCGTCTCTCAGCCGCGCGAGTATGCGCACCAAAATACCAACAACGAAGAAATATCAACAAAATACACACAGCAACAATCTGCTATTACATAAAATTGAATTGCAAATTTTTGTAAAACTCCAAAAGTACAGCGCCGATTTTTTGGAAATAAGTTTTAAAAAATTATATTTGTGCTACAGCATAGTAAATAGATATTTTCGTTTTGAAATTTCAATAGTAAGTGTATTTAATTAAAATGTAAAGATTTTTATGAAATCATCCCCGATGCCACGCATTGCTTGGTCGTTTTCTTTTCACCAGCTTGTGCTTGCGAGAGTTTCAATATTATTTGATTATTAATTTTGTATTATATAATATAATATATTATTTCATTTTAAATTTTAAGCATTAATCTGTTAAAAACAGCACAAAATCGTTGTTTTTCATGCTGTTTTGCCTGAACTGAGTTTTTCGCAAGTAAGAACAAGCAAAACATAATAAACATAAACATAAACAAGCAAAAAACATTGTGAATTTTGATTTTGGTGATTTTGAGTGAAGTAGAAATACTTTAAACTGAATAATTCGACGAATTTTCAACTGATTTTTTTTTTGCTCCGACATAACGGGACATTTAGTACACAATATCTACAAATGTCCACAATGTCCACAAATTCATTTTAAAAAGAAAAAATATGAAAAATTTAAGGAAAATTTTAATTGTTTCATCATACAGATGAAGGATTGCGCTTAATACTAGGTTGTACTAGATTGGCACAACCATTGATGCGATGTTTTTACGATTCGTAAATAATGTAATTTTCGATGTTCACTTATCAAATTTTGGTTACCACAAAGCTAATATTACAGTATTTATAAATGACGTTACTATTTATGAAATTCATCAATTTACCTCATAATGAATTTATGTAATCTATGTAAGTGATATATGTACATTTAAAAATTTGAAAAGTATGCAATCATTTTAATAATATAAGAGATGCCTTTATTCACCCCTTTAACCTTTTATATGCATCTCAAGTTTCAAGGTAATCGATTTAGAAGAGTAAACTCCAGTCGCGCGTTGGAGCTGAAACGCACACTTCTTTTTTGTACTGACAAAATCATTAATGAAATTCTGGAATCCCAGCAGAAAATTTGCTCAGGCTTCTAATAGACTGGAATTCAGGACAGAATTTCTAAACATAATCATGCCTCCATTATTCAGTTCAGATTTCAAGGCTGAAATTTAAATATATCTCAGGCTTTCTTTTTACAGACCGCAATTCTGACAAGAAATTCATTTATTTCATTGAAACAAAAAATCAGTCCTTAAAAAGTTAGGCCAGATTTCATATCTGAATTTGAAATCAAAATTGATATTCAGACCAGAAATCATGGATGAACATTTAAAAAAAGTAATACCAAATTTCAGGACTGAAGAGGCGGACACTTGTATGAAAAAATCAGAACTGTTTTCAAGGAAAGGTCACGCCTCGGTAATGCCTGTCAGCCCTGAACTCTAGCCTGATCAGGCATGACATTTTCTGTTGGGATGATTTATCAATTCAAAAGCCTTTAATCATTACAACAAAAATAGAAATTGGTATTTCCACTGATATGTTTTTAAAATAGGTATGACAGACTTTTTTGCCACAATAGAAGCTGTCACACCATTTTTTTTCTAAAAGTACATAAAATTTACAATAAAATACGCTGATTAAAATAAGTTTCCGCGATAAGTGCAAATTTTTACTATTTGTCATACCAGGCTTTTTTTATTCGTAGTGCTATTTACTATCTCTTCATACAAAAAAATTTTGAAATCCGTGTAACTGCACTTTTAGGATTGATGGTTCCCGCCTATTATAATAATTGAATGATGGACATGGCCTTTCTCTGATATTCAGGTCTACGTGAGGATTGTGTGGAAATATTGACGATGATGCACCGGTGACATTAAAGTTATAATCTAATTTTGTGAATCAGCAAAATATATATAAAAAAGAAAAATATAATAGAAATAATGATAATTTCATGGAATTGTAAAATGTTTTTATAAGAGCAATAAAACATTTTTGTATGATTCATAAAAAAATAATATGTTTTCAACAGAATCACTCCAATCGTGAAAGATTTTCTCCCGGGAGTTGCAAAAGGGAGTTTCTGTTTTTAAGATAAAGTGCAAAAACTTTTTGGAAATTTTTAAAATGAGATGTCTTTATCAGCCGTCTTAAGACGGAAACTCCCTTCTACAACTTCCTGGAGAAAATGTTTCACGATTAGGGTGAATATCATATTTCTAGTCAACAAACAATATTTCCAGTTAAGGAACGCTTTATAATATTAACAAATCCTTTTATCAAATTTACAAAGCAAACGCGACATTCATGATAAAGGCTTTTATAAAATCGAAAAATTCATAAATCATATAAACAAAATAAAATACTCTTTTTATTGTAATAAATTTTCACCTTAAATCAGGAGTGCGCAAAAGACCGCACATAGGCGGATAGCTTTCACATGCATGCGACAGCTTTCAATTAAATAAGCTTTTTAGTCGAGTTGAGAACTTAGTACACTGAATAAAATTATACGATCAGTCGCGAACTTCAAGCTGTAAGGTTGCTGCCGCTAGCTTCTGCGTTGCCTTATTGAACACGCAACATATCATTAGCGCGTTTGTTCGTTCATTCGATACGATCAGTGTTGTAGGAACTTTATGCTGTTAAGTTGCGGCTGCTCTATTCTGCGTTGCCTAAGGTTGCAAACATAGTTTACGCTTATTAGTTAGCCGATTCAAAAAACACAGTGGAGCAATAAAGAAACCAAGTCATGCATCTCTTTTGCTCCATTGTGTTTTAGGCAAACTTATAGAACACGACAAGCCATCATTCTCGCGTTATGATGTGATCGTACGGATGAACAAACTCGTGCTTTTCGTTCAGTACAAACTCTTAAAACCAAAGCTTTGCAATGCATTCACAAAAATGTTTATGTATAATTTTGCGCCCCCCTGCGTTATTTCAAGTTGACAAAAGCTTTTTTTGACTCCAACCAGTGCTCAGCGTTTCGGGGCACCACGCGTAAAGAGGTTTTTCTGCCGCCACAAGTATTTAAGCCCACGTACGCTGCTTGAGCTTGCAGGGGGTCAATTCCTGTTCTGTGTTATCGTCATGTGAAATATGTTTTCACCTTTACACGGAAAATGCGATTCCCGTTGAGTGCTTAAAGGGCAACAGCTGTTAATTTTTCGCTGAAATGGAAAGAAAGTTAACGCCGGTAGCAAACGCACGTTATGGACAGAAAATGACTTTAAATTAAAATTAAATAATGTAAAAAGAAAAGCAGCTTAGGGGAAAAGGACAACCGGTACGCAGAAACAGTATCTTATCAACTATTTAGAGGAAAATGTTGATATGGCCAATAACAAGTAAATACTATTTGCTTTACTACTTTTGGCTGTTTTATGCTGTTGCAAAACTTATCTTGTTCACATTTATTTATTTCCAATATCTTCTGCGAAAATGAAATGAAATTAATGATGAAGTCATTTTTGCAAAAGTTTCCTTCTTTCTTATAGATTGCTTACATTCTTTCATAAAAGCTTTGTTTAATAGGCATTCAGCACCTCTTATATGCTATTCAGCAACTACTTTCCATTAGACGAACAAGAATCGCGTTTTTGTGCGTAGTGAAGTGAAAAAGTGAAGACGTCAGATGAAAACGATTGTGAAAAGTTTTTTTTCACTTCACTTCAACGCAAAACGGGAATTGACCCCCAGTATGGTTTGAAAATTCATGAGGGTGGATTGTCGATGCACATTTTCTCCACAAGTATTAAAAAACACGTACGCTGCTATTTTTATATAAAAGCTTTTATGCAGTACAAAGCTTGAATAAAGCTTTAACACATACACATAAACGCCAAGTTTGCGGTTGTGTAAGAATGCCGATACTGACAAAAAATGTATCAACTCAACCCAGGAATTTTTCAATATATGAACAAATATTTATTTAAGTGTATAGTCTAATGAATATATTAAAGAGATTTACACCCCTATGCTGCGTTTTCTTGACAAGCAATTTATCAATAAAATTTGTAAAGAATCTTATCAAGCCAAAGCTTTATTAGTATTCTGTAACAAACTTGATAAATGAAAAGCTTTCGAAATTCACCACATGAGGTGAACTTCTATTGACAGCTGGTTTTATAAAATATGTCATAAAATTTTACGAATATGGATACACCGATTTAGTAAGTATTTTTGTTTATTTGATTTTATTAAATATTTGTGTAAAATTAATATTAATACAAATTAATACAAATTAATTTGTGTAAAAGCATACTGAAATATGATCGTGCCACATCGGAGCGCTGCAATTTTATGTTAATTTTTGCCGCGAGCGACCACAACTGCAAGCTGGAAAAAATTGCCCGAAGTCGCCGTGGCAAATGCAGGAGCTCTGGAACGAGCTGGCGGATGGATTAAATGCCTTACGAGGCTCAACTCGGACAGCAGCGAAGTGGAAAGAAGTAAGTGCTATATATTTTTGATGAGTTTTTGTTATGGCCATAAGAGGCAAAAAAAGGCAACAGACAGTGTCTTACTTGTGTTGTGCGTTTAACTTATGTGTTTTTTTCGCAGACTTTGGGAGTTTGGAAAAGCCAGTTGCGCACACGGGCACGACGCATCGAAATGAGCCAGCGAGTTACTGGTGGAGGACCATGTTCTAAGCCCATGACCGACTTTGAGGAGCAACGCATTTCTGGTACGATCCGTGGCCAAAAAAGTAAAGCGTTGCCAAAACACGTATTGTTAAAGCCAATGATGGCCTTTGAACGTCATGAGGCTGCAGAGCTGCTATTAGTTGACGGCTAAGAACTCGAGTCAAGCGAAAATTCTTAGTGAATTCTTCTTCCGACAGGGTAAAAGGATCACTAGCATCCCGCAATCTGCGTAATTCACATCTACGCATTCTTTTTTCTACATTTTCTTCATCCTCTAATAGCAGCAATAACAAAAGGACTTCTTCCATTTTCCTAAATTTCCACAAATGTTAATAAATGTGCATCAAATAAATAATTATTACGTTAATATTTACATCAAGCGCCTACAATTGTGTAAATTTGAAGCAACAATAAAGTAAAGCTATTTGTCAATAGCAAATGAGATATTGACAAATTTGTCAATGAAGAAGCTTTTTTTTTGATGACAGAATATGAAATCTTGATAAATATTCAATTATTGATAAATATTCAATATGGTGAATTTATCAAGTACACAGAATCGGGCTGTTAGTATTACTAACTTGTTAATAGTTTCTCATTTTTAAAAAATTAAGTAAAAATTCAAAATTTGCTCACTATGTATTTTACTTTGACAGTATATTTTTCGTAGTAGTTTTTGTTTTTATATTAACCCATTTTTGTCCAGCGTTGCGTATACGCAACGGTTTACTTTTCTTAACCTGGAGGTTATACCGTGATAGATTTTCATGATCTCCAAAAAGAAAATAAAATTTTAATAATTTATCTAATCGGCCTGTTTTCGCTCAAGGCTGAACAATTACCTTTACTTACAATTTCAAGCTTGGGGAATTTGGGAATTTATAATTTTTTTTATCTTTAATTTTAAACCTATAAAAAATCTAAAAAAAAAAATAAAGTAAAATATTATTCTTATACGATCGTCTTGCTTAGGCTTTATATTTAACTTTTGTGAATTTTATTGAAGTTTGACTGACATACGTGGCTACCGCGGGTTGACACAACGATGGCCCTTAACGAAATACGTTTTTTGTTGTTGAAATTATTGTAATCAATAGTGGCGCAAAATGCTCGATTTTGCTTGTAGAATATCGTTCAATATAATTCAATTTGAAAATTAAAAATTCCGAGGTGGCGAACTTTTCGTGTTCGCCAAAATATAAGGTTTGTTCATAATATAATGTTCATAGTTTTAGAAAGCAGAAA
The DNA here is from genome assembly GCA_914767935.1 of Coremacera marginata. NCBI lineage: Eukaryota > Metazoa > Arthropoda > Insecta > Diptera > Sciomyzidae > Coremacera > Coremacera marginata. The sequence continues at coordinate 162,417,102 of OU612047.1, forward strand.
CGACAAAAACAGTATACTTAACAACCCTAGTAAGACCTTAAATAAAAATAGGGGAAAAAAAAAAATTTGGAGAATTTCAATCGTTATGTTTTGCGTCATTCAAAGTTATATTCGAAATTGTGTGCATGCCGACTTGAAGGATATAATTGGTATTTCTTTAATAACCATATTTATTTTCCTTAATTTTTTTATATGATCACAGCTGTTTAATCATTAGCAATTTATTTATTCATATATTTCTTCTTCAAAGGTTTTTATGCTCAAACAGACATACTTTTTCCATTGTGCATTAAAGAGTTAAAGGATGTGAGTTAGTATTAAAACCGCTTTAAGGAGATTGGTAAATAGAGTTATAATTATATTTTTTAGGGGAACTATTTGCTGGATGCTCAGTCATAGGGTTAAGTGCTGGTGCGTTTGTTGCTACTTTTAATGGGATTGGTGTAGAAATTGGCTTTGATGTTGTTGGAAAGCTAATTCCCCACTCATATAAAAATTGTTGTTTTTGCTTTTCTAGGGGATCACTAACCGGCAGGGCGTGCGTTTGTTAGGCTTCGAGAAATATCAAAGCCGTGGGTTTTGGTTCAAGATTTGATTTTTTTGCTTCGACAACTAAAAATGTTATTTCAGACTTTTCGCGATTCGCAAAGCATTCCGCTATAAGTCGTGCAACTTCCTAAAAAGATAAAACAATTAGAACGCCAATAAGATTCAACGAAATTCCATGAATCCTACTTGATGGTGAAGTCCTTCTACTTTGTTTCCGTCTACTTGAAGGATTAGTTGACCTACTTCTAAGCCACCAGCTTCAAAAGCTGCACCATTTTCCTAGTATTCAGAAGAAATGAAAATAAAATGATATTAATTAATTTAAGTAGGCAAACTTACATGGATATTTATAATTCTGGGAAGCGGGTGTTTCGTGTTCGCACCACCTTCAATAGCTATTCCTAAAATTGATTTAGTTTTCTTAACTATAACTTGTAAGTTGCCTCTATTATCAGGTACAACGTTTGGATTGTGCTCATGATTTTGATCAGTCATTGGATTATTTTGTTCAGTAGATAGACGCTGCATCGACTGAAAATAGTTTGAAGAATTTATAAATTATATGGGTCCTAGAAATATAAGCAAAAATACTACTGGTAATATATAAATAATGTACCCATCATATAATATTGGAAGATTTGGAATATTTTAATTAAAAAATACCATATTTGAATGTATATAGCTACATAAGTATGTTCTGAGGAGCAGTTTATATAAATTGCATCCTAATGAGAGAAAATAAAGTGTTTTATGACATGCAAAAGAAATTATAAAGCATAAGACCTACAAATTGTGAGCCAGTGGAAGTAAACTCGGCACGAGACCTAGCGGTAGCGAAAGAAATGATAGAAAATATTATAACAGAATACTTGGCATTTTCAATTTACCCTCAAAATCTGAATTTGGAGTTCAAAATCCAGTTTTTTTTTTTTTTTGTAGGTAAGCGCTTGTACATGGCCGATCAGAAATATTAATTTCAATTGAAAAAAACTTCTGCGTTATATGGGATTCGATCCCGGGTTACCCGAGGTTTTTTGGCATACAGTAAACGGACTCAACGGCTTGGCCACGGCCACCACTTGTATTGTTGGTTAAGTTTTTAAAAGCAAAATTTTATATTAAATAAATTTGAGAAATAGACTTTTTCAACGATATATCGTTCATATTTATTATAAGTATTGTGTCAAATTTGCAGGTGGGAAAAAATCTGAATTTGCAGGTGCATTTTTCAGCGGTAGTGATAGAAATAATAGAGGTGGAAAAATAATCAAAAATTCATTAAATGTTATCTGATATTTTTTACTTCAACATCAATTTGTGGCAGTAGTTGGGCATCTATATCAGACATGCCCATGTAGTTGCCCTTGCAGTTTAGACATGGGTAACGCAGCAAAAATCGCTGCGTTGATACACCAACTCAAACGCAGTTTGCTGTATCAGCGGAATGCGTTAACGCTATTGCTCCATAGCTTAGTTTGAAATGCTATGATTTCTGTATCAACGAGAATTTAATCCACGCAGTGAGGCCACATCCAACAGTTAATTGACAAAACCATTCTGTGAATGGCAAAACATTAATAACAGTCAAACGCACTCCAAGCATATTCCCTGCAACCCCTTGTCCTTATTTATACAGAGTAATAAAGTTCGCTTTCAACTTTCTGTTTCTATCCTCGATGCGCCGTGCATGTGCAATTTTTGTTCGCTGTATAAATATTTTTTACTTTTGCTTTGAGCGCGTCATTTGCATTAGTGCGCTATTGCGTTAGTTTTATTAAAACAAGTGTATCAACGCAGTAACGCATTGAAGTGCTTCAACTCATTAACGCAACGCAGCGCTGCGTTACCCATGTCTATTGTAGTTGTCTATCTTAATTTTGTCTTTGCGCTAAGTCAAAACGAAAGAACACCTGCACAAAACAACAATAGAAACCGCCCTCTTTCACTGTTCAGCACATTTTCCAACGCGCTTTACGATAACAAAAAAATGCAAAGACAATATACAACTAGTAAGGAATGGAGCTTCGGCAGGGTTCCGAACCTAAAATACCCCCCCGCGTCCGTACTGAAGTATATTCGAAGTCTTTATGCAAAAATATTTAAATATATAATCTGCAAAAATATTTGTGTCAGGCTTAATTTAATTTTATCCTTAGCTGCCACATAGAGTAATTTGTAAACAAAGTAAAATTCCACACCCACTTTTCTAGTATGACTCCACATTTTACAGAATAATATATGTATGGGTTGGATAAACGACGTGGACGGAACTTGGGTACATACAAACACGATGTCATTCAGTTATATATATTTTCGAAAGTTTTTCAATTTTGATGAAGTCACTTTGTATTGAAGGTAGGCGTGGTTAGGCATCCGATTTTGCCAAATATCAAAGAGTGGCTTATGTTAAATATCAAAGCTTGTATGCAAAATTTCAAGACATTTTTGTAATTTTTGCAAATTTTTAAGCGATTTAAAGTTTTAAATAAAGCCACTTTGTATGGGCGGTAGGCGTGATTTTACCAAATTCATCGTCAGGATTTATATTGAAGACCAAAGCTTATATGCAAAATATCAAGGCATTTCAATAATTTTTGTGGATTTTGAAGAGATTTTACTGTTAAAACAAAGTCACTTTGTATGGGAGGTAGGCGCGGTTTTTATCCGATTTGGCTCATTCTCGAACTTGATCTTCCTTTTTTAAAAATAAGCTTATATTTTCATTGCGATGGCTTTAAAATTAAGGCTGTAATCGTGTCGACAGACGGACATTCGGACAGACAGACGGACACACGAAAATCGACTCAGGAGGTAATGCTGATCAAAATATATATATTTTTTCTATACCTGCCACGCCTCCTTATTGGCGTTACGCGTTGGGGTATAAAAAGGCACACTCGACGATGTCGATGCTTAAGCTCCCAACCAAAATAGACGAGTCGCTCCGTAAGAAGAAGAAGAAACGAAAAAGTTCGATTAAATAAATTTCACTGTTGTTGCCCAAAATGAACAAACGTAGTTTAACGAAAATGAACGAAATTGTTTGTCCATACGTTTTGTTCCGTTAGAACCAAACTTTTAGCGTCTAAATTCGTTAAACTTTCATGAAGTTCATGTCGTTTCGTCTCGTATATTTTGGTTAGTTCCCTTTTCCACACGTCAAGTTTTCTTGAAATCAAGTCGAGTTCGAGGGAAAGAGGAACATAACGCTACCTTAATATAGAAAGGCCCTAACTCATTTCTTTTTACATTATGAAAGAAGAAAAAAACTTGATAAAAAACAAAGTTCTTCAAATGCTGCAGTAAAAAAAATGGTAACATCATTATATCACTTATAGTTTTTAATAAAAAAATTCGTTTCCAAAAAATTCGAAACTACGGAACTTTATTTTTTTAAAGTTTTTTCGTTTTTATGGTGAGTTAGGGCCTTTTGAGATAGGTCTTTTCTATATTAAGGTAGCGATAAAGAAAGGGAAAGAACAGACTTGAATGTACCTTCAAGTTTTTGATATTAAGCTTTGCACTTTTGCACTTGAACGCTTCTATTTCACACATGAATCTTTTTGATGTGTAACTCTTCTTTATTCTTTCAGTTGCAACTTTACTTGTCAAACTGTCATTTCAAAATAAGAAATTAGTTTTGATGAAATGACTCTTCTATATATATAAAAATGGATGTATGTATGTGGGTATGTGTGTATATCACGTATAGACTCCAAAACCGCTGAAACAATCTTTATGAAATTTTTAGGGATACTGAAGCAACATTCGGGAAGTGTTCCTGTGAAGTTTGGTGCTGATTGGGAAAGGGGGCGTGGTACCTCCCATACAACCCAAATTGGCTCTATCGCCCACAAACAAAAAAATTGCTATATATCAGACGGTTTTAATCATATAAAACATAAATTTGGTAATTTTCTTCAGATGGTTACTTTTGGTGACTGTACAAGAAATGGGAGTGGTCACACTATATATACGCCCACTTTTCAGCAATAATTTTAATTCCTGAGATGCTCAAGTTTTGATAGTGAATCTTGATATGCAGGTGCTATGCATACACGTGGCAGTCACTTTGTAAATATAAACGTTGTCACGCCCACTTTTACCGCCCACAAATCAGTAAAAATGCTTTATATCGGAAGGCTTTTACCATAGAAGACTAAGATTTGGTAATTTAGTTCATGTGGTCACTGTAGGCAACTGTTAAAAAATAGGCGTGGTCGCACCATATCTACGCCCACTTTTTCGAAATTATGCTTATTCCTGAGTTGTATACGTTTTGATAGTAACACTTGATATGCATTTGCCACACCCACTTGTACCCCCCGCAAATAAAATAAAAAAACAAAACGAAATGACCAATTTCAGCCCTTGAAAGGACTTTGACCGAGCTTCTTATGATCTATTGTGTTGTGCGTATTGTGGAATGTTTGAACACAAATGATCGAGAACTAGACGTACAAAGTTTTATGCCGACTCCGAACGGCTTATGAGTTCGAGAAGCTTTTCATGTCAGTTTTTACTCTCTGAGGCTTGCCATTGTCTGCAGAGACGTGACGGCCGAACAGAAAAATTAATTCAATTGAAAAAACTTTCTGTGTTAGGTGGGAATTGAACCAGGGTTCTCTGGCGTATGGGCCACTCACTATACCCACTGCGCCATGGCCGACACTCAATCTAACTAAGGGTCTAATAAAGATTTTGATTATATATTTTACTAGCTTATACCCGGCGCGCTTCGCTGCGCTCAGCGCTTATCCCCTAAAAGAGGGTGTAGCTTTAGTGAAGCCATACTTTTATAGTAATTTCGTACCGAGTTTTATTGATGTGTGACTTATTTCGAAAACTAAACCGAATATTTGGGGTGCTGAAAAAGTACCACGCCCCTCGTTCAACGCCCATTAAATGTAACCAGTGGAACGGCATGTGTAAATTGAGGTCGAATACTGAATTCCGAGGCTGTGCGACGTACAAAAAAAACCAAAGCTGTTCGATATCGAAAACTTTAGGTGTATTTAAGGTGCCTTTAACGATCGGCACCAGACTTCATAGTAACCCTCTCAAGGCTTTGGTATAAAAATTGGCTTAGCGGTTTCGAAATAAGTAGGTAGGTAGTTTTCGAAATAAGTCACACATCAATAAAACTCGGTACGAACTTACTATAAAAGCATGGCTTCCCTAAAGCTACGCCCTCTTTTAGGGGATAAGCGCTGAGCGCAGCGAAGAGCGCCGGGTTTAAGCTAGTTCTTATATATATATAAAAATTAATGTATGTATGTGGGTATGTGGATATGTGTGTATATCACGTATAGACTCCAAAACCACCGAACCAAACTTTATGAAATTTTTAGGGATACTGAAGCAACATTCTGGAAGTGTTCCTGTGAAGTTTGGTGTTGGTTGGATATGGGGGCGTGGTACCTCCCATACAACCCAAATTGGCTCTATCGCCTACAAACCAAAAAAAAATGCTATATATCAGACGGTTTTAATCTTATAAAAATAAAATTTTGTAATTTTATTCAGATGGTTACTTCCGGTTACTACAAAAAATGGGAGTGGTCACACTATATCTACGCCCACTTTTTAGCAATCGTTTTAATTCCTGAGATGTTCAAGTTTTGATAGTGAATTTTGGCATGCAGGTACAATGGATACAAGTGGCAGTCACTATGTAAATATAAACGTTGTTACGCCCACAAATCAGTAAAAATGCTTTATATCAGACGGCTTTTGCCGTAGAAGATTAAGAGTTGATAATTTAGTTTATATGATTACTCTCGCCCAATGTACAAAAAATGGGCATGGCCGCACTATATCTACGCCCACTTTATCGAAATCATGCTTATTCCTAAATATACACGTTTTGATAGTCAATCTTGGTATGCAGGTTCTATAGGTCCAAGTGGCAGTCACTATGTAAATATAAATGTTGTCACGCCCACTTTTACCGCCCACAAATCAGTAAAAATGCTTTATATCAGACGGCTTTTGCCGTACAAGACTAAGATTTGGTAATTTAGTTTATATAGTTACTGTGGCTAATGTGCAAAAAATGGTCATGGCCGCACTATATCTACGCCCACTTTATCGAAATAATGCTTATTCCTGAGTTGTACACGTTTCGATAGTCAATATTGGAATGCAGGTGCTATGGGTCCAAGTGGCAGTCACTATGTAAATATAAACGTTATCACGCCCACTTTTACCGCCCACAAATCAGTAATAAATGCTTTATATCAGACGGCTATTGCCGTAGAAGACTAAGATTTAGTAATTTAGTTCGCATGGTTATTGTCGGACAATGTACAAAAAATGGGCATGGCCGCATTATATCTACGCCCACTTTATCGAAATCATGCTTATTCCTGAGTTCTACACGTTTTGATAGTGAATCTTGGTATGCAAGTGCTATGGGTCCAAGCGGCAGTCACTATGTAAATATAAACGTTGTCACGCCCACTTTTTCCGCCCACAAATAAGTAAAAATGATTTATTATTATTTATTAAAATGATTAATGATTTATCAGATGGCTTTTGCCGTAGAAGACTAAGATTTGGTAATTTAGTTCATATGGTCACTGCCTGCATATGTTAAAAAATTAGCGTGGTCGCAACATATCTACGCCCCTTTTTTCGAAATCATTCTTATTCCTGAGTTGTACACGTTTTGATAATAACACTTGATATGCAGGTGCTCTTAATGGCAGTCAATATATATATATGTATATATATAAAATTTGCCACGCCCACTTGTACCACCCACAAAATAAAACAAAACGAAATGGCCAATTTCATCCCTTGGAAGGACTTTGGCCGAGCTTCTTATGATCAATTGTGTTGTGCGTGTTGTGAAATGTTTGAACACAAATGATCGAGAACTAGACCTACAAGTTTTATGCCGACTCTGAACGACTTATGTTCTCAAGAAGCTTTTCATGGTCGTTTTTACTCTCTGAGGTTTGCCATTGTCTGCATAGATATGACGGCCGAGCAGAAAAATTAATTTTATTTAAAAAGCTTTCTGTGTCAGATGGAATTCGAGCCAGGCTTTCAAGCCACGCACATCTAGCAGTATGCCACGGAATGGTTTGAAATATGCTCTCTAAATCGAGTTTTTGTAAAAATATTTACTGGTGTGGTCCATAAAAATTACAAACGGTCAGAAACAATAGTAATGAAAAAGTTCTTCCAATCTTCACCAGTAAATTTTTAATTTTTACAGTCGGACCAGAGGTAATGCGGATTTTCATTAATTTTTTAACTTTTTTTTTTATATTATTTTCGCTAAAATTCAAATTAAATTTTTTTTTTTTTGTCAAATAAATTATCTATTGATAATTAAATGTAGTGTTAATTGAAGAATTAAATTGAATGAAGTTACAAAAAAATGTACACAGTTTTTACATTTTACATTTTATTTGACTAAAAGTAGTATCGGAAAAAATTCATTTGAATTTTAGTGAAAATAATATGAAAAAAGTTAAAAAAATTCATAAAAATCCGCATTATCCAACGGAAAAAATTTAAGATTTTTTGATGCAAAAGAACTTGTTCATTACTCTTATTTCTGGCCGTTTGTTTTTTTTAACTACCATACCAGTCAATATCTTTAGACGTGAGGCTATGTGGGTATATGTGTATATCATGAAAAAGACTTCAAAACCGCTTAGCCAATTTTTATGCCAAAGCAAAAAGCAATTTTTACACGCAAGGTTCCTGTGAAGTCTGGTGCCGATCGTAAAAGGCACCTTAAATACACCTAAAATTTTCGATATCGGTTATCGAACAGTTTTGGAATTATAAGTCGCACAGCCTCGGAATTCAGTATTCGACCTCAATTTACACATGCCGTTCCACTGATGACATTTTATGGGCGTTGTACGAGGGGGGTGGTACTTTTTCAGCACAAAAAATTTTCGGTATAGCTTTGGAAATAAGTCACACATCAATGAAACTCGGTACGAAAAGCATGACTTCACTAAAGCTACGCCCTTGTTGTTCTTTGTTTTTGTTTTTTGTTTTGTTTCATTTTTGACAAACGCAACGATGTGTAACATTTTGTGTTTGTTTTTTAAAGTATTGGCCCGCGCCTAAAATTTCTTGGGCTCAACTGATCTATACAGTAGTATATAAAACCGTTCGTGCGAGTTGATGTCTCTTAAGATCTCAGGAACGGCAACACCTAAGGCCACCAAATTTATAATATCTGTTATTAATGTTAATATCTCGGTTTATAAAAAACAAAGTGGCCACACTTCTTTTGACTAACCAAAAATCGATAAAAAATACTATATCTCAGACGATTTTGGTTGTATTAGACTAAAGTTTTGCAATTTAGTTCGTGTGTTTATTTTCGGAAACTTCACTAAAAATGGGCGTGGTCGCAATCTAACTACGTTCACTTCTCAGAAATCATTATAATTGCTGAATTGTATAGGTTTATATTGTGAAACTTAGTGTGTAGGCACTATGACTCCAAGTGGCGGTCATTGAACGTTGCCACGTTATATATAAAGCTGAATATCATCGTGTCTGTATGCACCCCAACTGATCAAACACCGTTTGTAAGACTTTAACCAAATTTTGCACATATATTCTTTGATATAATAAGTAGCCTTTTGCTAAAAAAGTAGGCGGGATAGACAAGGGGCTTGTCATTTTAATTTTAATCGAACTTTTTCAACACCGTTTGCTGGATTTCAACAAATTTCGCACATATATTCTGTAGTATGATGAGCAGTTTAATGGTTAGAAAAGATGGCGGTATTCGACAGGGGAGCATGACACTTTAATTTAAATCAAATTCCTTCTACACATTATGTCCGACTTCAACCAAAATTTTGCACATTTTTTTGATTTTGGACAGTCCACATTGAATTGAAAAGACATGGGGGTAAAGGATTAGACATGGGACGCTTCATTTAATTGAACTTTTTTAACACCGTTTGTCCGACTTCAACTAAATTTAGCACTAAGTATATTCTTGGCTAAGCTATTAAAACACTTAGCTGTTGTTTTACAGAAGTGTGATTTCTTGAAATTCATGTCTTAACTCGATGAAATCCAACCGATTCAAGTTAAATAAAACTTGTTGAATTTAAAATAATCTAGCCCTTAAATACAATTGATGTAAAGAATAAAAATATCAGGGTTTTGTCCCAAATCCTGACTTCAACGATTATTTCGTATGCAGTTATAGTATGTTCTGTAATACTTATGACTTCCACTACATCACGTGCAAAGTTTTTTTGATTTTGTCGCATTTTGTTACATAGTGTTACATAGTGTAATTAACTAATAGAGATTTAAGGTAGCAAAAAATAATATATTCTATTTTTTTTTTTTTGTATTTTCAAAAAATCAGTTTCAGTGCTTTGTAAAATGTTTTAGAAAAAAAAGCTTTTCAGAATTTTTTTTTGTTTCGAAAGGGTAGTAGTTAAAACTTTCTTTTTTTATTTGCATTACCGGAGCCCGGATAATTAAACCCAAACAAAATCGTAAAATACACGAATTGTAGCGTATACACAACCATAATATTTCGTGGTTTTAGTCTACGAAAGTTTTTCGTAAATAATCATTTTTTCATGAAATTTTACGAAAAATTCGAAAGTTTTAACAAAAATTTTACGGAAAGTTCGTAATATTTTTAAAAAAGAAATGTTAATTTTTTCGAAAATTTCTTATCTTCTTCTTATCGCGTGGCGACTAGATATCATTAGAGGTGATGGCTGCGCAACCTCCGGTGACTGACTTTCTAACGTAATTTAATTTATTTTTATTTTATTTCTTCTCCCCTTTCCTTGTTTTGGTGTTCGAAGATGTGCGAATTGAAGTGGGCGTAATCCGCCCACCTAAATGATATGATTTCACGAATACGCCAAAAAGGAGAGGCAAAATGAAAATTAAAAGTAAGAGTAACAGGTACTTACAAACTAGAAAGAGGAGAAGAAAAGAAAGAAGATCAAAGGCTGGGTTAATTAGGAAGAGAGATACTTGGATAAATTGCTTGATGAGGATTTGGACATGGACGGTACGTAATGGTCGGATATATTTTTAAATTCTCTACAGCAACGGCTGATGGGTCATTACTTGAATATACATTATGATGTTGATATTCCGTTAACACCCGAATATGCCTTGTACGTCTTATAGGGTCTTTAAAGGCAGTCTTGTTAGCAGTAGCGTAGCTAGGGGAACGAAGGTGGTGGTCGCCCCGGGCGCAACAGTTTGGGAGCGGCAAAACGATCGAAAAATGGTACACAAACATTTTTTTTTAATCAAAATTTGTTTACTGAAAAAAGATTAAGACTTATTCATAACAAAAAAAAAAAAAAAAAAAAAAAAAAAATTAGAATACAATCTCAATTGAAATAAAAGTTTTTTATTCGATCGAAATACTCTTTTAACTTTGCAAATTTAATATTTTTTCCCATGAGAATAAATAACTTAAAAGTTTACTATTCTCGTTTTAATTGCAGCAAATTCACATTTTATTGATAGATTGCAGCACACATTTTATTGATAGAATTACAAGATTCAGTCACTCGTCACTACAGCTTTTTCGGTGCGTTAAATTTCGCGCACCTCACGTCGCCTGCTTCACCTCCCTTGCCTAAGAAAACTGGTTTCACACAGACTGAGCACTACAGTGTATTTTGGGTCAATATGAAAAAATGTAAGCACATGACCGTCTCGCGAAAACCATTGCTTAGACGTACTTAGAACATTTGTGATTACACATTGGAATCTCTAGAGTTTTCATGATCTTGGAGTTACGCTACGCTTTCATATTCATATAAATGAAATAATAAATAGAGCAAATAGTACTTTAGGACGTATTAAACGATATAAAAAGAGTTTAAAGATCCTTTTTTAACGAAACCTTTGTTCACTTCTCTAGTACAGACAAAATTTCTTTTGTTTTGCGTAAGCAGTTTTTATTGCAGAACTAATTTTCATCTTCCATCTTAAAAATATCGGTTACAGCTCTTGAATCTTCTTACCTTAAGAAATCGGAGAGTAGATACAATATGGCGGTTCTGGGGCAGGAGGAGCGGAGGAGCAATCCGATGACGTCACGCCCCGCACCCCAACGCCATCTAGTGGGGGTTTTTTGCTAAAAAATGTGCAAAGGTGTATGTCTTTGCTAAAAGCTATTAAAATTGGCAAGTTTGGTGTATGTCTCTGCTAAAATCTATTCAAAATCGGCAAGTTTGGTGTATGTCTTTGCTCTAAGCTTTTAAATTGGCAAGTTTGGTGTATGTCTTTGCTTTAAACTTTTAAAATTGGCAAGTTTGGGGTATGTCTTTGATTTAAACTTTTAAATTGGCAAGTTTGATGTATGTATCTACTTTTACACGTTGATCATAATTTTATCCGCTACATTATCGGTAGTGGTAGTCAAGCAAGTTGGCAAGTTTGAAGCAAATCTTTGCTTTAAACTTTTAAATTGGCAAGTTTGATGTATGTCTCTACTTTTACACGTTGATCATAATTTTATACACTACATTATCGGTAGTGGTAGTCAAGCGAGTTCTTATAAGTGTTTGCATGTTATGTTTTTTTCTTAACCCTCGAATTCGTTATAGCAATGACTCAAATTCTGCTGGTTGACTTTAGCTAAAATGATATGACTTGCTTTATGAAAATATATGCATTATTATGGGTTGAAGCAATTTTGGTACGGCGAAGGTTGAAAGGTTAAATAAATGTTTATAAATTTATCATAATGGTGCTAAGTATTAGGTGCGTGTATTAGATTTGTATCAGTAGTTTGTGTATTAGATGACAGCCATTTAAAACATAGGCGTATATAAATATCTATTCGTCAGTTGGGGAACATCGGGGTTACAAGCCCCCGCTTAATAACCACCGGCCAAGTCACTTACACCCAGCAACTTCTCCGCCGCTGTATTTTATTTTAAGTAAACGAAATACACCGCAACCAGGAAGAGTCAAGAAGTTTCTAGAAGCTTCGAGATGCAGAAACGTCGAGAACATTTTAGAAGCCGACGTCGCTATAAAAAAGAATTCAAGGTTAAAGTGATAAGAGCCAAGCTAGCTCATAAAAAGCATAGTAAGCTCAAAAAAAAAAAAAAAACAAACCGCAGGTTCAAGATAAGGGAGTAGTGTAGAAGCTTAACGCTAAAATAAACGAATGTTTTTGGTGAAATTCTGATAAAAATTGATTTAAATTTTCTTTATTACTATTATTATTATTATTTTATATATATATATATATATATATATATAAACAAATTTTATAACTTTAATTATGGAAAAAGTGATCTTATATTTAATTAATTTTTTCTGATATCATATGTTAGAGGTGAATATTCAATTAATCGATCAAGAATTACTAAACAGTGGGCTGAGGTTCTATCTGGAATCGGTTTAACGAAAATTTGGTAATACCAATGGCGTTTTAGAAGTTGGGACTATCATATAAATCCTATACTATCAAAGGAACCAAAAGTTTTATGGAATGTAAAGCTTTCACCGCAAAATGAAAGACCACGATTTCTTATAATCGGATTACAAAGAAAAAAAAGTAAACAGGAAAGAAATACATTTGATCATTGTAATATATCTAATTTGAAAGTATATATATAAACTCTGAATCATATCCCTATGATGATTCAAATAGTCGCTTTGAAATATGATACGTATGCAAAACTATATGATATGTATGCAAAATTTCAACAAAGTTATTATATGCGGGAACCTCAACCATTGCTAGATGTCGTTGGATTTAAGGCTATTGCACCACTTATTGTTGTTGATGTAACACACCAAAATGAAGCAGTTAAAGTTGGACCTATTGATGTACGAATTGAATTTGAAACCGAAGCAAGCAAACCGATTCCAGATAGAACCTCAGCCCACTGTTTAGTAATTCATGATCGATTAATTGAATATTCACCTCTAACATATGAAATCAGAAAAAATTAATTATATATAAGATCACTTTTTCCATTAATAAAATTATAAAATTTGTATATATATATAAAATATTATTATTTTATATATATATATATACATATATATATAAAATAATAATATATACACATATATAATATATATACATATATATATAAAATAATAATAATAATAATAGCAATAAAGAAAATTTAAATCAAGTTTTATCAGAATTTCACCACAAACATTCGTTTATTTTAGCGTTAAACTTCTACACTACTCCCTTATCTTGAACCTGCGGTTTGTTTTTTTTTTTTTTTTTGAGTACGCTTACTATGCTTTTTATGAAGCTTGGCTCTTATCACTTTAACCTTGAATTCTTTTTTATAGCGACGTCGGCTTCTAAAATGTTCTCGACGTTTCTGTATCTCGAAGCTTCTAGAAACTTCTTGACTCTTCCTGGTTGCTGTGTATTTCGTTTACTTAAAATAAAATACAGCGGCGGAGAAGTTGCTGGGTGTAAGTGACTTGGCCGGTGGTTATTAAGCGGGGGCTTGTAACCCCGATGTCCCCCAACTGACGAATAGATATTTATATACGCCTATGTTTTAAATGGTTGTCATCTAATACACAAACTACTTATACAACTCTAATACACGCACCTAATACTTAGCAACATTATGATAAATTTATAAACATTTATGTAACCCTTCAACCTTCGCCGTACCAAAATTGCTTCAACCCATAATAATGCATATATTTTCATAAAGCAAGTCATATCATTTTAGCTAAAGTCAACCAGCAGAATTTGAGTCATTGCTATAAAGAATTCGAGGGTTAAGATACTACCGATAATGTAGTGTATAAAATTATGATCAACGCTTAAAAGCAAAGACATACCCCAAGCTTGCCAATTTAAAACTACCACTACCGATAATGTAGTGTATAAAATTATGATCAACGCTTAAAAGCAAAGACATACCCCAAACTTGCTAATTTAAACGTTTAGAGCATAGACATACCCCAAACTTGCAGATTAGATAAAAAAGCCCCCACTTGGTGGCGTTGGGGTGCAGGCATGACGTCATCGCCTTGCGCCACCTGCCCCAGAACCGCCATATTGTATCTACTCCTGGCATATCAGTGAGCTCGACTTCGCCCGTCTAGCCTTTCATATGTGAGCACAGTTCTAATCAATCGTTCTATTAACTATCAAGATGACATCGGGAATATACATACAACCTTAAACATTCTACCCTGGCAATTTGTTTTTATTTTTATTAATTTAATACTTAGTAAACTAAGTTAAATAATAAACGTTATTCTTATATATTTATTCCGGTAAGGGCCTCCTTATTCCAGCAAATCTACAAACGCTACAGCAACACTTGATACGTCATTAGAAAGATCATGACCTGCAGGTTTGAAGGAAATTATTATATTTTTGATAAGCGGTAGCGTTGAGCAGATATGTGCGTTTAAAGTTGCAAAAATGGCAAAAAGACTTATGACACGAACTCTCTCTTACGTAAATGAGAATGTGTGATCTCCGAAGCGAATTTGCTAAGTAGACCCGACTTTCGGGGCGTTATCACTAGTATTAATATAATGCTATAAATGAATGTTTAAAATACTATTATGATTTGTAATTATGTGTACTAATAATGAATTGTTAAATTTTTAAAATTCTATAAAGCCTTAGGGCTTCGCATACAATGACTAAATAAATAAATGATTTAATTGAGTGATTAAGTAATTGGGTGATTAAGTAATTATGTAATTAAGTAATTAAAAATAAATAAAAAATAAATAAATAAATATTGTTCTCTCCTTGCCTCAATCATTTCATTAAAATCTATATAGCCAATACCTTCTATTTTGACTAAAACAAGAGCTTATCGAAAAATTTACTAAACATTTACTAAAAAGAAAAGCTACATATGTGAAACAATGCAGACGATTTGATCATCATGGTGTAATGAATTTATGTATAAATTGCTTAAATTAATAAAATTGAAATGTTTGTCTAAAATAATAACATAAAATAATACGCTTGTAATAACTTTTAATTTTTTGTTCAGGGTGGGCCTTTTGGTGGAAAGTTCATATACATTTTGATGCAAATCGGATCAGCGGTTTTGGAATTTATATCAGCAAGACGTACAGACAAACTATTGCTTTTTATATACTTAGCGCCACCTGGTGAGTCCAATATTTAAAAAATATGTATTAGGGCTTAGTATATTTCGTGTGATTGTTTCTGGAGAAATATCAGGTTTTCTTTGTCTCGACCCCAACGCCGCCCAGCGGATCCAACTAAAAACAGAAACCTGCTTACAGCCAAGACCACAACATAGGTTCAAAAATGCGGTCGATTTTATATATATTAAGAAGATGAAAAAAATTCAAAATCTACCAAAAATTCCAAAATATTTTCGATAATCATTTTATAAGGGTGCGAAAAATGAATACTAAAAATTGTATTATCAAGTTAGCCAACATTTTGCAATAAGTTTTGGATTTTTTTCAAACAAATTTTACTTATATGAAAAAAGCTCCGTTGCACAAAATAAACCTTAAGGAAACTAATTAATTATAGAAAGATAAGAAACCACATCTATATTAATTTGAAAAAAAAATCTTTTTATGAAAACTGCTGGATTGGAAGAGCCCAGATATTGCCATCCTTAGTGTCTTAAAAGTATTGTGATTTTACTTATAGACGAAAAGCTAAAAAACTTTTATTTGTTCTTAAATAAAATGCATATTCTACTTTTACGAAGTTAATTTTAACTTAATTCGAATCATCTTTGCTTTTAAAAATATTATTTAGACTGTTTTGCTTTGCCTTTTTAAAAATTGATTCAATAACTTTTTT
This sequence comes from Coremacera marginata, assembly GCA_914767935.1. NCBI lineage: Eukaryota > Metazoa > Arthropoda > Insecta > Diptera > Sciomyzidae > Coremacera > Coremacera marginata. The sequence goes on from OU612047.1 coordinate 162,433,450, forward strand.
AATTTTATATATATTAAGAAGATGAAAAAAATTCAAAATCTACCAAAAATTCCAAAATATTTTCGATAATCATTTTATAAGGGTGCGAAAAATGAATACTAAAAATTGTATTATCAAGTTAGCCAACATTTTGCAATAAGTTTTGGATTTTTTTCAAACAAATTTTACTTATATGAAAAAAGCTCCGTTGCACAAAATAAACCTTAAGGAAACTAATTAATTATAGAAAGATAAGAAACCACATCTATATTAATTTGAAAAAAAAATCTTTTTATGAAAACTGCTGGATTGGAAGAGCCCAGATATTGCCATCCTTAGTGTCTTAAAAGTATTGTGATTTTACTTATAGACGAAAAGCTAAAAAACTTTTATTTGTTCTTAAATAAAATGCATATTCTACTTTTACGAAGTTAATTTTAACTTAATCCGAATCATCTTTGCTGTTAAAAATATTATTTAGACTGTTTTGCTTTGCCTTTTTAAAAATTGATTCAATAACTTAAATGGGCTCAGGTTGAAATCTATACGTTATTCTCCCATTTTTTGTTTAAGTTCCTGTTTCTTTAGAAGTCATAGAGAAAGTCATAAAAAGACCAATCATGATATTGTTTTCTTGTCTGGAGAATGGAAATGCTTGCCAGAATAGATTTTCATTGAAGAATATATTTTGCTTGCCTGAATATATTTTGTAAATCATTGAGAGGGCATCTATAAAACATTCATCAATCTCTAAAGCATTATTTATCATTAAGCAAAAAGTGACTCACCTGATGTCTTCGAACACCCTTTTCGTTTAGCAATGTGCCGCCCTCGTCCTTCATATCAAAACTTCTAGAGAGCTTTGTGGCTAACTCCTAAATATTACATTATGTTATTTTATTCAATAAGTTTGATCACACATATTCAATTAGTAGATGAGTTTGTTTGACAAATGATGTAGCCCGAAAAAAGTTTAAAAATACAAAACAAATAAGAATCAAATTATGAGTACCATAATAACATATAGTTTTTATATATGCATATGCATACAAATATTAAATCATTAAGGTATTTTTCTATTCAAACATATACAATTTTTTGAAAAATCAAAATTTGCAGCTGAATTTTGATAACAAGCAGCGAAGAATTTTAATCAGGTTTAATAGATAAGAGACAAGACATAATAACAACTCAACAGCCACAACGGAGTCATCTTAACATACAAGAAACTGCACTATATTTAGTTCAGTTGCCACAAAATTGCTATTAGAAATTAGGGGTCAAATATCAAATGAAATTGTGATATAAAGACTTGATGGGCTTTGTATTTTGATCATCATCAAATTAATATTATAAAATGTGTTTTAGTTTGTTTGGATAACTCCGTCATATTCTTGTTGTTCTTATGTGTGAAGAGATATTAAAACAACATCCTGACAATTTTTTGCTATCTTAACATTGTTTTTTTTTAAAGATTTAGAATCAAATCAGCTAATAATTTGTTTTAAAACCAACAGTTTGCAGAAAAAAAAACGTAGATATGTGTAGGTTCGTTTTAAGCCCATCTTATTGCAATTTTATTAAAAATAAAGTAAGTCATGTGCATTTAAATGATAAAAATTTTGTTGTGGCAGGAATATGTATATTTTTAATCTTTTCGGGGGTAATATTAACTGACATAATTTATTTACATTGAATAAATCAACTTGCAGAATTTCCGATATAAAAAGAAGAATGCTATGCTTGTTTTTTAAAAATAATAAACCTCTTTATTCTGTTTATAAACTCACACGATACAATAATGCCTTTACTGTCTTGGATTCTCCAAAGCTCGAAAATGGCATAAAAATCAATCGTTTTTTAAGGTATAATTTTGTTATGGAGCATTATTTTTGAAGTGATCGACCTTAAATTTTAAAGTATTTCTATTTTTATGATATTTATACCATATACAGTCACACAGAAAACTAAACGTACCTCTTACAAATACCGTACAAATGAAAATTGTTAATATACCAAAAAAAAAAAAAAACACTAAAGCGGATATATATATATATATATATAATATCCGTGGTTTAAATTCAAAATAAAATATTTCTATTGAAATATAATATAAAACACAAAAGATCAATTTCATAACACAGAATTGTATAAGAACTTTAGAAGAAAATTTCCTTAAATTTAGTTCAAATAAATATTAACAGTATTTGTGTTGGTTATTTAGTATTTATTCAGATCTCCCTCAGCATCTTCGACTGACATTAATCGATTTTTCATGGAAACTCCTACAAATGCTGTTAAGGTTGAGATCGGGGGAGTACTGTGGCGAATGTAGTTGTTTTGGCATGTTATAAAGCAACTATTCCTTGACAATATGGGACGTGTGCTTTTGGTCATTGTCCTGTTGGAAATACCAGGTGCCACTCAGGCCCATCTTGCTTGCGAGCAGTGTTGTGACATATAAAGGGTTTTTCAATAGGGACGCTACAAAAGTAGACCGATAGGGACAGCAAACGGCGCCATATTTTTCCCCGTTTTCTTGACATTTCTCTTCAGTAAGGTATGCCATTTCATCATGGAAAGATATACGAGCCAACAACGAGTCGAAATTATAAAAATTTACTACCGAAATTCGGAGTCAGTGGCCCCAACTTTAAGAGCGCTACGTCCAATGTATAGCCGTCATAATCGTCCTACCAGATCAGCAATTGAGCGTCTAGTGGAAAAATTTGAATCCACAGGCACAGTACAAAATGTTCCCGTGCCAGTGAGACAAAGAAGTGCCCGTAGTGTCGAGAATATTGCTGCCGCTGAGGCTTCAGTTCAAGAAAGCCCAAATGTGTCTCTCACACGTCGTTCTCAAGCGTTGGGCATCTCTGTGACGAATTTTGCGAAAAGATCTTGGCCTACATCCTTACAAGATCAAATTGACGCAAGAACTGAAGCCACTTGACCACCAGAAGCGTCGTATGTTCGTGAATTGGGCTGAGCAACAACTTGAAAATGATTCGGATTTTCATCGAAAAATCATCTTCAGCGATGAGGCTCATTCGAAAATCATTCCGTGGTGGCCATGCAAAAGAAATCGAGTTTCATATATAATGACATCGAATGTACTTTCACAGGAATTAATAATTTCATTGATATCCAAAACCGTTTTCGTTTTATTTAAAAAAACTTTTGTAGCGCTCTTATTGAAAAACCCATTACTTTGGATAGTAATATGCGACTTATTATATATTACCGACACTTTAAAGTAATAATATTATATTACTTATTACTTGAAAATTGGAGTAACTAATTACCAACCACTATATTACTTTTTTGCTAAGAATTAAAAGAAATGAAAGACAGCCAAAATATGTCGTTTTTTATACATATGCAATTACATATTGTTATATAATACTATTTATTAAATATTTCATAAGCTCATAAGTTTCATAAGCTCATAAGCTCATAAGCTCATAAGCTCATAAGAAAAAGAACATCAACGATAGGCAAGACACGAGAAGCAATACTTTTTTCCACAGAAAAATCTATTGCTTCTTGTGTCCTGCTCATCGTTAGTGTGCTTTTTCGTGATATTTTGGTATTTTTATTATTTTATCTCTTGGTATTTTATTATATCTTAAAAGGTGTTCAAACAAGCCATCACTCAATTTATTTCTTCCTTTACAACGTGAAAACGAAGGTAAGAATATGTAATTTGAATTAATCGCAAATTTTGAATTGCACATAACATCAAGTTAATTTCATTGCATTTTTTTACATACGATGCAAAAGTGATAAATTAACTAAATCAAAAACAAAACAGAATAGATTTTGAATAGCATAAGATTATCATGAGATACAAAAGATAAATTTTAAGATTCTATTGATTAAAAAATTATAACAAAGCAATATGTCATAAGTAACTAGCAAAAAAGTAATAATATTACTGGATGTTATTACTTACGCTGTCAGTAAGAAGTTATATTACCGAATTGGGGAAAAAGTAATATACATATATTAGTAATTAGTAATTATATTACTAAGATATTGTATCACAACACTGCTTGAGTATTATTTCAAACTGCTTTTCAAGATGTTCTAATAAACCAACCGGTCCAATTTGTTTCCATAAACTGTAGTTTTTTGACTTTATTCGGAGAGATACAGCCTCATACCATGATCGAACCTTCGAAATGCTTTAAAGTTGGAATAAGGTTTTTCGGTTGCAGTTCTTCATTCGTTTTGCGCCATTTTTTCTTGCTTGCCATCGCAGACGAATAAATTGTAAAGGGTGGTTAAATTTTAAGGGCCGATGAACCACACCTAAACATCAAGTTTTTTTCTGCATTTCATTTGACATTTCTCAATTTCATACTAACTCAATTTTAACCATGGAAAGATACACAATCGAGCAACGCGTTAAAGTTATTCAGGCTTATTATGGAAATGGGCGTTCAAATCAAAATGCATATCGTGCACTTCGTGATTTTTTCGGTCAATTTAATCGTCCAAATGTGCGTACAATCGGAAAAGTCGTGCAAAAATTTGAGCAAACCGGGTCTGTAGGAGATGTGAAAACACCAGTGCATGCACGCACAGCTCGTACTGCAGAAAATATTGCAGCTGTTTGCGATAGTGTGGCTGAATAGCCGTCCACCTCAACTCGTCGTCGTGCCCAACAATTACACCTCTCACGCTCGTAGTTGATGAACATTATGCATAAAGACTTGCATTTACACGCACAAGGTGCAATTGACTCAAGAACTAAAGCCTCTTGACCATTTCAAGCGTCGTCAATGGTCAGAATGGTGGCAAGAAATGTCAACAGTGGAAGATCAATTTTCGAAAAAAATCATCTTCAGTGCTGAGGCACATTTTCACCTCAGTTCATTCGTCAATAAGCAGAATTGCTGCATTTGGGCGAATGATAATCCAAGAGGGATTGTCGAGAAACCAATGCACCCTCAAAGAGTGACTGTTTGGTGCGGTTTATGGGCTGGCGGCATCATCGGGCCGTATTTTTTCCAAAATGAGGCAGGTCAGGCAGTTACTGTGAATGGTGTTCGCTATCGTGAGATGATAACGAACTTTTGATGGCCCGAATTGGAAGATATGAATCTAGACGATATGTGGTTTGAACAGGACGGTGCCACTTGCCACACAGCTAACGAATCAATGGCTCTTTTGCGCGACAAATTCAATGGCCGTGTTATCTCACGTGGTGGTGATGTCAATTGGCCGCCAAGACATGTGATTTGACACCGTTGGACTTCTTTCTTCGGGGTTATTTGAAAGAAAAGGTGTACGTCGATAAGCCAGCAACAATTCAAACGCTAAAGGATGACGGTATAGAACCTCACCCCTATTAATTGAATAATTGAACCATACCAATATTATCATAATAAAAAGAAATGACAATAATTTCCTAAACAATTTGTGTTTTATTCAAAATCAACATCGGCGCTTAAAATTGAACCACCCTTTACTTACTCTAACAACATATTCTTCTTTTTATTAATTTGGCAGGTGAATGGTTTTTTCTCGGCACTCAGCTATGAAATCCGTTTTCTCTGCAAACACTTCGAACTATTTCGGAATGCACATTAAGAGCAGAACAGAACAGAAACAAAGCGGATGGTGGTTATCGGGCCTCTATTTGCGAAATCAGCTAAAAACCCGTCCAGAATAGGAGCGATTGTCGGATCAGCGTTGCTTTTCGATGCAAATGCTTTTTTTTGAAGAAAATGATTTCATATTTTTTTTTAACTTACATGAATGCAACACAGAAACACAAAACGAAACGCCAGCACATGAGCAAAACTAAGAAAATAACACTGAACACAGCCGTTGGAAAAAAAATAAAATTTATTCTATTCTAGCGTTTTTCCGTCGCAGATTTCTACGGCGATTTCATTTTTGGCGGCTGCAGACATTTTCATGTATTTTGTTGGACGACGAATCCGACAACCGCCACCCTCTTTGGTTCTATTCGGGCTCTAAAACTGTGGTTAGTTTCCGAGATATTTCGAACTTCTATAGCTGTTGCTTTTGAATCTTTAGCCACAGCACTTCTAAAATATATTGCTTAACTCTTCGAGAAATTTTAGGTGTGCGTCCACTTTCAGCTTTGCTAGCTAACGATTTTGATTTAGAATTTTTTTTTTTATTATTGCTTGCACTGTTGACTTCGCACGACCAATACTTTTTGTAATAGAGTTCAAAGAATTTCTCTCTTTTTAATGTTATTATTTGCTCTTGTACTTTAAGACAAACTTCCTTTGTATTTGGACACATTTTTACTGAAATATGTATATTTAATTTTTCGGATAACCGCAAACTTCTTCAGTCGAAAAACAAATTAATACTGAAGCAAGTTCATATTCATAATTTTTTTTTTTTTGTAAATCGTACGAAATTTGAAAAAGTGCCGGTACTTTCTTCGTATCGTACGTATATTTATATGTGCTGCAATATGCGTTTCGTTTGTTTGTACAAATCAAATGCCCAATTAACGAGACAATTTGTTGTTTGTTTGAACAGATGTATCATTGCACTAATAAATATTTGGTTGATTTAGAATCAAAATTAGTTTGTTTAAAACTGCATATTAAGGGGGATACGTATACTTTTGGGGGTAACTGTGACTGCATAGTGCTTTTAGTTACACAATCATGACGTCATTTTTTTGGGCCTAGAATTTTGAGTGTAAGAACGTATAATTTCAAGCGTCTATAATTCTTAAACGAGTTGACGGATTTTAACAGAATAAACGTCAAAAGTTAGATAATTAACGTACCTTTTAATATTATAATAAGATATTAGAAAAAAATGTTGTCTTTGTTTAAAATTTTAAAAAAAATCTTGTTAAAAAAATTTTACAAAACAAAAATATTTTTCTTAAATTCTTACTGTAAGCTTAATACTCGTAGGTACGTTAATTATCTTTCATTTATTGAAGTTGAGGTAGATTACTTCAAAAAATAATGCCTCCTATGATTTTTATATGCTTTTGCGATAATATTTGTTCCATCGAAAGGTAGACCAGATGAGTTGTGATGTTGTTGTAATGAGCAGTGCGTTTCCAGTAGTTATTTTGGAGTTAATAAGAAAAACCACTCTACTCATCTCTATTGCTGGATGGTTCCAGCAACCATACATACAGCAACCATTTTTTATTTGTGGGCGGTGTGGCAAAATGTTTTTCCTGTAAGCCATCTCGTTCTCAAAAACAATCTACTGCCAAAATTTCAGCGTAATCGTCTCAAATGTTTTGGAGTCTTAATGAGTCTTGGAAGAGGTCATTACCGTTTTGTCTAGGCATCTCAAGAAGTTTTTCTCGTTCTTTCCTCAACATTTTCCCTTTTTTCCACCTTTTTTTAAAGTATATGAAAAGAAAACAAAAACTTGATATTCAGTGTTTTATTTGGTATAGCAACCATAACAATCAGGTCAATAACATTGTACGACAATTTTAAACGTTTTGCAAAATTTCTGTCGGATTCTGATAGAAGAGAAATAAATACATGTATATCGTCGATTACGTCCAACAACTATTTTCATGGGAACAGACCTATACTGCAGTCATAAGGATGAAGGCCGTATCTAGCATTAAAATCAAAATTGATTTTATTGTATTTTTTTAAGGTTGTTAAGATTGTATGTATGTATGTTAAAGATTGAAAAATAAAAACGGCGAATTTTTTGCTTAAATTCCAATTATATTGACTCAAATGATCGTATTTACACAAAATATGGATACCGAATTTATAATCAGTATCAACCAATATCTAGCATACAGAACAATAAAAAAAAGACGGCTTTCTTTCCTTTATTTCAGAAGATGCCGCTCTTTTTACCAATGTTTTACTTGTTATATTTTATTTAAAAAATATCGATTTTGATATCTGTGGTCACAAGTTATAACAGTCTAACTCAAAATATCGTAAATACGGGATATTTTATTTTCCTTACATCGTCTCTTTCCTGAAAGTTAACAGAGCAATTGAACATAGAACTTGTAGATACGGAGATAGTTAAAGGAACAATCGAACATAGAACTCCCCAGCGGCAAATGGGCAATACACTTCATCCATGAAAGTCAATACACTCGTAGGCAGTAATGTACACATGTTCGTATCCACTTTCAAATTACTTTTAGAAGACAATGGCCTCTTTGTAGGCAGACGGGCTACATTTTCGATTACAAAATATGCCAACGAGTGGCATCCTAGTCAAGCACAGAAGCTACATTTTCGATTTCAACATATGCACACAAGTAGTCGAGCTTCCTTATCCAATATCCCAACTTCACGTTCAAATTCATGTATAAATAACATAACACAAGTGTACTGCCTTTATATATGAAATATTGGAGTACTCCGTAAATTTGCCGCTGGGTTGTAGATACGGAGATTATTAACGGAACAATCGAACATGGAACTTGTAGATACATGAATGTCCCTTCATTTTGCACAAATACCAGATAATTTTTTAACGATGTTTTGAGTAAGGCTATTATGACTTGTGACCACAGATATATTGAATAGCTTTTTAATCATATAAAATAATTTTTTTTTAAAACAATCTTCCAAGTGATCAAAACTATATATGTATCTGCATCTCGTAAAGAACATCAGGTTTGTTATTTAATTTTTTATTCTTAGAAAGTTTACTACCTTTAAGCTATTTTTTTTTTAAATAAAGATTAATTAATGCCATTTAATTTGTTTTATTGGAGTTGTTTCTATGACTTCTTCTTTTATGAAAAGCTATACTAACATAGAGATAAGAAATGCTTTAGATTTTCAGATCAATTATAATATTATTTCTTAAAACATATATTAGGCGTGCTAATATAAACCCATAAATGTTTCACAATCTCATAATTACATGAATTTGTCCAAATTTGAATGAAATCTAATAATTTAGAGGCATTATGGCCTGGTGAATCTGCAGATTAATAAAATACCTTTAGTTTCTATTCTTATCGAAAATATTAAATGCATCATTGTGCTGGTTTTGGAAATTAACCTTTCTTGAACAGAAATGCTACATACACTTCTACCATTTAGAATATGTGAATTTTTAAATACGGGCCTTTTGACTGTTTCCAAAAACTTGAGTAAATAAGGTATAAAAGCGGCAACTACAGTTTCTACATTTTTGACAAAAATTGCAACATAATGCCATAATTGGTTTCGTAGTGGATTTCACTATTCCGACGAACCAAATATATTTAAATATTTTTCTCCATTTCTACAATTCAAGGTAGACTTGTTTTAAAATGTTCTGCCTACTTTCTGGTTGTATCATAGGTTTCATTGTAATTTATGTTACTGTATCATACTTGGAAAGGTAGAATGGGAATGCATATCAGATTAGGTTGTTATTAAATTGGGATATCCAAGGTTCAGTCAATACTGTCAGTATTCGTAAAAACTAAGTCTACAACTACCTCAACAACAAAAAGTATGAGAATGTAGCAAAAAGCACAAGTTTCGAAATATTCTAATGGAACTAGTTTAGATATAGGGAAAAAAGGAATGTTTTTGTAGACAATTGTCTCTTCTAATGATATTAATCCGTAAAAATCATCAGTTGGATCAACCAGCTATCATTGTGTAAGAGTATTGTAGAGGCACTAGCTCTGGCCCTTTTTGGAACTACCCTATAGGAACAAACTAACTTGTTTTTAAAAACTACTAATTAAAAAACTAATTTAAAATAAACCAGTATATAAACTTCTTTGAATTATATTAAGGCGGCATCCACATTAATTCTAAATAGTTTTTATTGCATTATATATGAAGTAATTGAAATACTACTTAGAAACAAATGATTGATAAACTGCTTTGAATTATATAAGGGCGGCAACTACTCTGATTTTGACGTGTTTTATTTGCAAATTTTTATTAGATTACAAGTTTATATATATTACTTAGAAATACTACTAAGAAACAAATGATTGATAAACTGCTTTGAATTATATTAAGGCGGCAACTACTCTGATTTTGACATGTTTTATTTGCAAATTTTTATTAGATTACAAGTTTATATGTATTTAACCATGTTATTTCTCAAATATTATTAACTTTAGGCCATCAGTAATAGTTTTCAATTGGTTATTTTAAAGCAATAAAAAAAGTAGTTTAAATGTAACTAATTTAACAAGTAGTTGAAAATATATGCAGATGAAAGTCAATTGACTTATTTAGCGGACATCACCATACAAAATATGTTAGTTCGTTCTATGGAAAAAAGTGAGAATTTCAACTAGTTGTGGTTGACAAAAAACTACTTTATCAACTACTTTTAAATTAGTTGATTTTCCTGCAGGGTAGTTCAAAATAGGTATGTCAGTGGCAAAAATACATCGATGTATTTCTTTGATTGGATACATCGAAATGTACATCGATATTTTTCAAAGCATCGGAGAGCAAACATCGATGCATCGGTTTGCATAGAAATTTTTAGGTATTATTTACCAAAAAATTATATTATTAGCAAAATTGTACAAAATTTCAAATTCATTACTATAACTGAGCTAATCATGTTTCTAACGGACTGTTAAATCAGGTCAAAAACTTTTTCGTAAAACCGCGGAAATCATAAAAATTTTAATTTTTAAGACATCAAATATTCTCCCCTAATATTTAAAGTTTTTTAGAAAACCTCTTGATTCTGTTTGCATTCGGTTTTAAATTTCATCCGTATAGTCTTTTTGTACATATTACAATTCGCGTTGTTTTCGCTGCACAAATTTTTATTTTTTGGTCAAACTCACTTCTTTATTTTTGCACAATTGAAAAACTGAAATGGTTGTTGAATGTACTAGAGATGTCAGTTTTTATAAAACATCGATGCATCGACTTTTTATACATCGAGTGGCAAATTTTCGATGCATCGAAGCAAAACATAATTAAAATTTGATCCATTTTTGTGCAGGGTTGTGTTGCTGTAATAAGCTGTTGTAGTGTTGACACCAAAACCAATCCTACTGTAGTACACAGCCGAACTTGCCTATAACAAACTTCTGTGCAATGAAATTATTTCTATTACGAATTAATTACTAGAATGCATCAATTCCTATTATTATTCGGGTTCTGTATAACGAATTTTTTATTTAACGAACAAATTTTTTGGACCATTCCGAATTCGTTTTAGGAAAGTTCGACGGTTGATGTATTAAGTACAACAAAACTTGTTCTACAAACAACGCACTGTTCATACCCTGTAGGATAATCAACTAATTTAAAAGTAGTTGATAAAGTACTTTTTTGTCAACCACAACTAGTTGAAATTCTGACTTTTTTCCATAGAACGAACTAACTTATTTTGTATGGTGATGTCCGCTAAATAAGTCAATTGACTTTCGTCTGCATATATTTTCAACTACTTGTTAAATTAGTTATATTTAAATTATTTTTTTTATTACTTTAAAATAACCAATTGAAAACTATTACTGATGGCCTAAAGTACAAAATAATTGATGAAATAACATGGTTAAATATATATAAACTTGTAATCTAATAAAAATTTGCAATTAAAACATGTCAACATCAGAGTAGTTGCCGCCTTAATATAATTAAAAGTAGTTCATATACTGGTTTATTTTAAACTAGTTTTTTAATTAGTTGTTTTTAAAAACAAGTTAGTTTGTTCCTATAGGGTAACAACAACAATTCTCAGTATTCTGTTAAGTGTGTTGTATGCAGTATTTATATTTTTGTAATAAAATTTCTCAAAATCAAAACATATTTCTCCAATACATGTATGTATGTTATGAAATCTAAATTTTGGAAACATAAAATGTTAAAAAATATGAAAAATATAAACATTTGGCAACAATAAATTATTATATATAAATTTTCACAAATGTTCGAGAGTTGTACCTACAAGCTTTGTGCTGTCTCTGAACTAAGGTTTTCCATTGTCTGCAGAGAGATGACGGCCGACAGAAATATTAATTTCGATTGAACCTGGGCTCTCATCATGTAACTTTCAAAACGATCATCGTTCAAACGATACTCTTCGACGATATCGTCAAGTGTTTGCCTTATATAAATGCATCACTGTCGTCTCGTCTATCGTTCTAAGGTTTGAAGGTTTTCTAAGGTTTGAAAGTCACTAGAAAACTTATGTTCTCTACTAATAGTGACAATTTCTTAAATTTTTTTTGAAGCGAAGCTTTTTACTCCTCTTTCTCTGATTTGCTTGGAGTGAAATCTGAAAAATTTTCGACAGATTTTTTCTTAGAAATTTGATGGTTTCTTTGTTGCTAGTGCTTATTACAACAAGAAAATTTAATACTTTAAAATTAAATACTAAAAATATATTGTGGCCTGCACGTGGGGATCGAACCTACGTCCTCTTAGACGAGAGTCCAATGCATAATCCACTAGGCCACAAAGACTTGTTAGAAACAGTTGTTAATTCAATCCTAATTATAACAGAAGCTATGCTGCAGTAGATCGTCACTATCTATCAATAGATAGAGGATTGTGTATTTGCTATGCTACAACTATCAAAAATTTGCTTTTATTTGCCACAAGGTGTCTCCAGCATCGGTTTGTTTGTATTGTGAATGCGTTTGTGGTGCTGTTGGCATAGAGTATAAATTATTATCTAGAGATTGCATCAACTCTTCTAAATCTCTGGCATGTGTTAACAGATGTTAACAAAGTTTTTTTTCTTCATGTTTTTACGTGAAATAACTCTGTTAACACATGCCAGAGATTTAGCAGAGTTGATGCAATCTCTAGATAATAATTTACACTCTATGACAAGTGCGTTGACAAGTGCGTTTTTAAGTGTCAAAAAATAGATATCAATAAATATGGAATTAACAAACGCATGCATGAGTCAGTGCAGCCAAGTTCACAACCATGTGTGGAGAGTTAAAATGGAGAGTCGCTGGCATTATATGCCCGTATATGTAATTGGTGTGGAAATTTGACATTCAACAATAAAAAAATAAGCAGTAAATGTTTTCTGTATATATGTAACTTATTTTATGTTATTTTAAATTTTTGAATTTAAAAGTTAATTTATTACAAAGAAAAAATTATTAAGCTATCAAATCTATGTAACTGCGAAAAAGCTTCGCTTCTCTAGTGTGTCCAACGACGCACCTGTGTTTTTTGCTTGTGCTTCGACGTGATATTTGAAGCAAAAATGTAAGTAGTGTTGACTTTTCAATCAAATACTTCCGTATTAATGTGTGTTTAATATAATATTTTAGGTAATATTATTTGCTCCTAAGCAAATTAAGATATGCATCAATTTCGTTGATGAACACCTGCAGCTGACCAACAATTAGGTCGTTAGCACGTAAGCTGAATTTATTGAAAATAAATTAGCACTACGTACACTAAAATATTGTAAGCACAACACATACCTTTTTAATGGAAGACATAACGAATTCGATTTATCCCGAAGAATCCTGCTTTGTCGCAACAACTCAATTTGTTCTCTTTCTCATCGGGAAGCAAAAAAGTAATTAAATTCCGGCTCCGAAACATTTAGATTTATAAATTTAATGAATTACTATCAAATAAATGGCACAAACGATACCAAATTATCTATCGTGCAATTCAATCGTCAAAACGATAGCATTTGACGTTGTTATACATACATGAAGCAAGCAAAACGATATCGTTATGACGATAGTAAACTTTTTAGGTTACGTGATGGTAAATTATCGTCACAACCATATCGTCAAACGATTCTCGTCATACGTGATGAGAGCCCTGGGTTCTTACGACTTAAGGGCAACGCACTTTACTGGTATGGCACTGTCGCCACTCGGCATTACTAAAGAAATATTAATTTCAATTGTAAAAAAAAAAATGTCTATGTCTGATGGCATTGAATCTGGGTTCTAACGGCTTATGGACCACAAAATAGTTAAGCAAATTTCAACTCGAAACACGTCAATTGAAATGAATTTACTACAAAGCATAATCAAAAAAAAAAATATATGATGAAAATTTTATCAAAATTGAAGCAGTTATAACAGTGATAACAGTCTTATATAAATAAATACATAAATACATAGTCAGTACAATAAGAAAGATCAAATGTTCCATAACATGAAAGATATATTTTCTTAAGTGCTTCGTTACTTAAAACTCGATTGACATATCATGGTCTTGCATTCAGTCCAACTTTTGTAGAACTAAATGGCTAATTAATCTACATATATTCTTTCTTTAGATAGGTATTGATTTTCTAAATCATAGAACCTTGACTGAATATTTCGTTTTAATAAGGTTTTCAAATAAGTTTATATTGCAAATAATTTTGTTTGCTGTCCAATTTGCTATTTGGAGAAAACTAATTTCAACTCTGGAATTCCTCAAAAAACTCGAAATTTTTAACATTTGGATAAATTCTTTACAAAGTTACAACACAGTTTTTTTGTTTTGTTTATTGTTAAAACATGATATGCCACATAATAAAAAATTTCGAAATAATCTACTTTAAAGATTTGAAAAAGTATACTCTGTATGAAAACATAGAATCGTTGAAAGGAACTATTACATTCAGGGTCGGAATTTATTGAATAATAACCGAAATCACTTTAGAGGATGTTGGTATGACATCAAATTATGTACCTGCAATACTTTCAAAAGTGAACCACTTTAAAATTAATCCAAATAAATTAAGCAGTAAATACTTGATTCACAGAAAATTTTGTGAAATATCACGTCTGGACAAGATAGCATCCGATTTTTATATGACGGTTTTCTGCCAGTTTAATACCACTGTAATATGAATAATTTGTTTTTAAATTTCCGGTTGTTTGCTGTTTTCAGTGAGCCCATAGAGTTGTTTTTAAATATATATATTTTTCGCATTTTCCACCCTTTTATAATTTTTTTTATTGTTTGTTTTTTGTAATTCAACGGATTACTGTATTTGTGTATATATAACATATTGGTGCGTAATTAAGATATATAAAGGCGTGTCTTCTACAAAAGAAAATAATATGACTCTAATCAAATAAATCTACAAATAAAATGCAAATAAACAAGAACCTATATGTTATTTACAACAAATAAATCTACAAATTTCTAATCTTAATTCTATGTATCTTATCCGATATTTTTGCTGTATGAAAAAGTATCAATAGTTTAAAAAAGTAAGCACAGCAGCATTACACTTACAAGAGGTCTTCCCCAATACCACGACTTTACACGTTGTGTTAAGCCGCCCAAATGCGAACGAAGTCCGTCCAAGTATCCTCCCTGAAATGTACACCAAGTATAAAAGAGATTTTTACGGTACAAAGCAAATGCTATAAATTAATTTTTTAATGGTTGGTAGAAATACTAGTGTAAAGGTCAAATAAACAGTTTTGAAGTCCTTGAAGAAAAAACTACAATCGATTTGCACAAGAATTGTGTAGTCTATTAACTTTATACTCTACACCATCAGATGTCACATTCTTTGGTATTCAAATAACAATGCAATAAATAAGGCGTGGCAGGTATTAAAACATACTCTATATGCCTGACAATTACTAGAATATTTGTGCCAATATGACATAAAAGATCGACTCGATATTATAAAAAACTATTACAATAATTTATTATTATTTGATTGAAATATTTATTATTTGCATGTTTCCCATACTTATTCATTTTGAAGTATGTCTTGTTTTATTGAAGTATGCTTGATTTTGAATAAAATATTTTAATATTTATGTTTTAGTTTAAACGCAATAGTTTTCGCACGCTATTATAAGAAATTTTTACAAAACTTTCAAATGCAAATAATTATTTTAAGTGTTAACACATCTTTTCTTGACTACTCTCTTATAAAAATGGCTTGGGAATACAGCACTCAATTAAATATTGAAAAAAAAAAACTAGGAGTATTTTTTAAGAGAAATATTACAATCGCAATCGCGACAGTCGCTTCGTATGGCCTATCTATGATATTTTTGTCGCATTTTTTGTCGGAGTCTAAACGCCCCGAGTGGAAATCAGTTAATAAAAGCATTATTTAAGTCCGAATTTAAAAAGGGATTATTTTTCCTGAGACTATCCTTACTTGCAGAGTCATTATAAAATTCTGATCCGGTTACTACCAGAATAAGATGACCTGATCAGCATAGATATCAAAAACTGCGTCGCATCGGAAATCAGTTTCTTATTAATATAAGATTTTCCTGATCAATTTCTGACACTACTCTTTTACTATTCTTCCAAAGTCAAAGCATTATAATAATAATTATAATAATTACTACTATTATTTTATTTGAATAAACAATATGGAATATTAATCTTAAGTATTAATTGCTCCTTTATCCGTTTGTAACATATAAAATAATGTACATACATATTTGTTTGCAATTTTTTTAACATTTCTAGAAAAACTGTATTTTTAATACTCTAAAATGAGTAGCAATCCAAATCTTCAACATACACTAGAGCCTCGAGTTGCGTCGTTAATGCTAATGCGTACCAAAAACGCGACGCAACTCGAAAACGAGGCAACTGGAAATGACCTTTTATATACAACATACCGTTTTTAAATAAAAGTGAAAGAAAATATCTCAGCTTATTATGAGTTATAAAAACAATAAGTAGGTATTTATTTAAATAATTTAATAATAATAAAAAAAAGTTAGCGGAATTTTGGTGGAAAAATTTTTTTTTTTTTTTTTTGAGTTGCATCGATTAAAAATTGTTGCAACTCAAATTCAAAATATTTAATCGACGCAACACGAAAACGACGCAATTTGAAACGACGCACCTCGAGGCTCTAGTTTACTCATAATTATACGTAAAATTTAAACTTTTCATAAGAAAGGTTCTAGCTTCTAGAAAAAACTGCATTTGCTAATCAAAACTGATTAAAATGAAAAAAAAAATAAAGTTCCTGATGTTTCAAATCTTCAACATAAAATTTAAACTTTTTTTCACAAAGGTTTTAGCTTGTTTTAAGAAATAATGATGAGGATCAAAAGTTCGTTTGTAACAATTTTACTAAGAAATTATTAATCTACGTCAAATACTATTCTTATAAAATTTACAGTACATACGTTCAAATTGTTGCCATGTTCTATAACAAAATTTATACAATTAAAACTCTACGTTCAAGTCGAAAATAATAGATCTTAAAATATTGATGTATTAATTAGCCTAGGCAATGGTTTTATAAGATCATTTATTAAATGTTCGGAAAGACGTACCGTATTATTGTTCGCCAGACTTAGGGATTATAACAAGGTCATCATTGTATACTACTAATATTATTCTTGAATAAAAATATTTTCTAAAAGCCTAAAATAAATTCCAAAAATTAAATTAAGATTAAAAATGATTGACTACGTAATCGCAACTAAAATAAGTTTATTTTTGAATGAATTTATATTTTGCAGTAGCGCAAATATTCATACACTAATATATTCTCATGCAAATAAAAAAAAATTCTGTTTTTAACCTTTATTTAATTCGATCCCTTCCTAAGCACCAACTAGCATATTATACCCAAATAAGATCCAGTCAGTATATTTTTTGTTAGAGCCAAAACTTTTTAATTTCGCAATAAATTTTTAATACCGGATAGGGATGAGAAAAGGGGAAATATTTAAAAAGTTTGCTGAAATTCTTACTATTGGCGGAATCCCATTCAGATTCAGAGGATAGATGCAGTCCGATCTATGCAGATTGTTTGAAGCCCTCTATATAAAAATAAATTGTTTTAATATTTATTGGATTATTCGAACTATAGCAGCGATTTTTTCCAACATTCAAATCCGATTTGCATACAAAACAAATCCAACGTTGTGAGCACAAAATGTGAATTTTTAAATATTTCTATGTTTTAAACATATGATTTTGTAAACAACATCAACATCCAGTAGTCAATAACTTTTCATGAACTACAAATTGAAATCCAAATTCGATTTGAATGTTGGTAAAAATGCAACTAATATTTAATGCAATTTCAAGTGCATTAATGTTATTTTATCGAGTTTGTCTAAAAGCTGATCAGACTGTAAAAAAAGAACAATGATCGGGAGTATTACAAAAAAGGGATATTAAAGAAGTTTCTTTATTTCTGTCCTCTTAATCCTAAATTCGGGGTACCTTTTGATGCAACGCACAGTGTTGCGTCTAGAACAAGCTAGCTGAACAAAATTTCTCGTTTGATGAAAACAATTTATATTTTAACAACAAATATTCTCAAAATCGGGAAATCACCAATTATTTTTGCTTTTGTAAGCCAACAGTTATACGCAGTGGAAGTGAGAGAAGTGGTTCTGTTGAAATTATAATTGCTGCTCAGTTGAAATTGACTACTAATTCTAACAAATTTCTCTTAATGAATTACGAAGTTGAGGGTAATTCGTAATGAAATTAGTATTAAAATTAGAAAATATTTTTAAAGTTTTTTAATAACAGTTTTTACAAACTTGAGGCTTAGTAAAGTTCAAGATACTATTTATATGGCGGGCGTAGCGCAGTGGGTAGAGTGCGTGGCCCATACGCCAGAAAATCATGGTTCAATTCCCACCTGGCACAGAAATTTTTTTCAATTGAATTAATTTTTCTGTTCGGCCGTACCCTCTCTGCAGACAATGGCAAACCTCAGAGAGTAAAGAAAAAACTGCCATGAAAAGCTTCTTGAGAACATAAGCCGTTCGGGGTCGGCATTAAACTTTGTAGGTCCAGTTCTCGATCATTTGTGTTCAAACATTTTTCACAACACGCTCAACGCAATTGATCATAAGAAGCTGGGTCAAAGTCCTTTCAGGGGCGGAAATGGCCATTTCGTTTTTTTTTTCTTTTTATATTTCTAAGATTTGGAGAATATAACTTACTGTTTCTCGTTAGTTATCACCAGTTTCTTTTTTTTATGAAAGCTACATTTATATTCATTCTTTAAATATCATTATCTTTCGCACACTTTCGCACTTATATTTCTTTTTTGCGTGTATTAGATTACTTCTTTTTGACAAATAAATGGTTACTGTTCTAAGAATGGGAAGAATTCCCCAAAAATTGTAAGAAATTTAGACTCAAGATATTGAGCTTAAAGTATAATCTTTATGGACGCTTAGGGAGGCTCAGTAAAAAAATTAAAATTTCAACGTTTTGCGCAAAATTTAAAAAAAAGGAACGCATGTGAAAAATGGATATTTTTCCAATTTCAATAATTTCTGAAACAGTAAGCGTATATATATTTCAACTAAATTACCAAAATTAAGTCTATTACGACCAACACCGTCTGAAATATAACATTTTTATTGCTTTGTAAAAATTTATATTTGTGGGTAAAAGAGGGGCTGTAAAAGGCCTGCTTCTGGTGAACAGTGCATATTCGATCCCTCCCTCTAGAACAATTTTTTAATTGTTATGATTCTATAAGCATAAATACGTCAAGATATAACTTGGTCCTGTAAGCTTGTTCTACGAGTACACGCAACACTGTGCAACGGCTAGATCATATGGTCCTTCTACGAGGACTCTGATAGGGCTGATTACACTATTTATTTTCAAAATTATTTAATTAAAAATAGTTTCATATCGAAATAATTTCTAAAACAACATGGTCACCCTGAAAACAACTTTTATTTTTACCGGTCAGATCAACTAGTTAAAATAGTAGATTCTGAACCTTTTAGGGAGGTTAATCGCAGTATTACACTTAATATGTTGTCCCAGAAGTCACAAAATTCTGAGGGTAATAGAGCAGTAATCTTTTATATCAGACTGTACAATTGTTTGTTGAATTTATTGATAATATCAATGGATTTATTACTTAAATATTAACCTACTTCTTCATTCATAATAGATAATGGATATTGTCATTAAAATTAAATTTATAATGTAAATTTTTATTACTACTATTCTAAAACTTTTATTATTATTATTGGATCTTGGATTAAGATATTTTTAACAAATTTTAACAATATATTTCGCTCTAAGTATCTACATAAAATAATGATATCAAAATGATAATATATTTGCTTGCTAACGCTCACTGATTAACTCATGTAAGTAAATAGATGGATGCTAAATGCTTCAAAAACTATATAAAAGTATTGATAAACAGTTCTGGTAAAGAATGAAATTAATTTTCCTTTTCAACTCCTAGGAATTCTTTAACTTAGACATAGATTTTAATATAGTCAAAACGATTTAGAAAGATTAATCTGGTCAGATATATATGCATGACTAAGTATCTTAAAACCTGTCACGCCTATTCAAATATTATTTTAATTTATTCACAGTAAATTCTAGGTAGGCTATAAACAAGAATTAATGACTCAAGAAATGTAAAAAAATATGTTTACTTAGCCAGAGTATATTAAATCACTTGCTTAATTCTTGGTGTAGAGTAGCACATTTCAGAAAAATGTATTGGCATTTTTTAATACTATAATATTAAAAACTTCTTACGTACCTGTTCCTGCATATTTATTCAGAATCCATATAAATTTATGTCCGATTTCGAAAAATTTAGCAAAAGATCAATTAAAATAAAAACAAAAAACCATGTTAAGATATTTACATATTTGCTGAATTGAAAAATTTCTTACCGTATCCTGTTCGTATTCAGACTGGGGTAATTGGGTTTCACTTCCCCTCCTCGGGCGGTGTTCATCACAAGTGTATTCCTACAGATTTTATTTAAGAAAGGTACTTAAGACTAAATTCGATATTATGATTTCAATTAAAAATATGCATGTTAAGGCCAATTCAATAGAAAAAATATACTGATCCTACACAAACTAGTATATAAATAACATATATCAAATAATATTGAAATCCTTTCAATTCAGAAAACAGCTTCGATATGATTAATGCTTCTTTAAATAGAAAATAATTTTTCAAAACGACTTGTAATTTTAAAATATACACAAAGGGAATTTTAAATCTGTGTGCAAAATTGATCTAAAAAATTGTCACCTGATTATCATTGCAGTTGCCATGATCATAAATCTGGCTTAATTTTTTTCCACCAGAATCTGAGCTTGGGTAATTCTTGATAAAAACGTTTTTTGTTGATGTTAATCGTTTCTGTGAACCTCCGAGATGGCGCAGTGACGAATGATGACTATGATTGGGATGTTGGTGAGAAGAAGATTGATGATAATGTGTGCGATGTAATATCGGTCCAGCAGACAAGGGACGATATGGCAGTTGTAGAATCGAACTGATTAAAAAACGCGTGTAATATAACGAATTGAAGTTTGCATTCGAAAAAATATGAAGATAAAATGGAAATTTTTTTGATATAAGAAAAGAATTGTCCAAAAGCTAAGACGTGTGATCTCAAAAGTGTTGTACGAATAAGAAGATACATGTGTTAATTGCATGTATGTATGATATATGTACGGATTAATGTATGCATGTGTAAGTATACTATAAATGTATGATTCTATGAATGTATGTTTGAAAACAAAAACAAAAAGTTTTCTTCAAAAACTTTTAGGTACCGAATTTTAAGGTCCGAAACAGTCATGCCTAGCCCAGAGTCTGAGGAAGGACTTTTTCCAGTAGCAGCAATAATCTCCGTATCCAAATCAGTTACCTGAAGATATCAATTTGAGTACAAAACAAACAAATATTGTCGTATATTTTGTATAGTTTCAGATTTACTACGAAAAGTAGGTTATTTTTATGTAATTCAATTTCTAGATCATAATGATTTTGAAACGTGCGTAAGTGTGAGATGTTAATTGCGTTTGTGCTATAGGAAGTAAATAGCCAAAACATATTAGTGAAAATTCGTTGTTTCTTTTAAAATATATCATTTATGGCCGTTTGCTTTGATAAAATCAATCTTATATTATTTTTATCTAATCATTAATAGCAATAATCTTTATGAATAAAATCATAATATCAATCAACATTTATATTTAATAAGATCTTTATCTTTTTAATCCCTGACAACTCACTTTATATACTTTATCACTGAAAAAAAGCTGTATATACAAAAAACCACAAAAAATCTACTTTTAAAAGTTTCATAAACTTTTTCTCCGGCCCATACTATTACGGACAGAATTTACCTAAAAACAAACATCTGTACAGGGTGTCCCGCAATTGAGTGCAACTATTTACGGGGCGGAAGGTTATGTTGATTTGAGCAAAAAATCGTATGAGAGGGGGATCTATTTTCACATTCCTAGGAGCTACATGGCTAATTAATATTTCATGTCTTTGATTCACATTATTATTTCTAGCAGAAAAACTAACCCACATAAAACTTATTTTGATAGCTCATTTTAAAGGCAATGAAATCGTCTTTCCAACGGTATATCAACAAACCCCACCAACTTAACCGTTACCGATCTGTTATCGTGTTAAAATGAAATCAAGCGGTTGAAACTACTTAATTTCAACTTTGAGTGCAAATTTCTCAGAATTTCGCGTAAGAAATGAAATTTGTTTTTATGATAAATTTTGCAATTTATTCAATTCTTTTTTCAATGACAACAAAAACATAAACATACCTCTAAAAATAAAAAAGTTGGCTGCACTGAAAAAATTATACTTATTAGAAAATAATGATAAATAATGACATTACAATTATCATAGTTATGCAGTAGATAATAGCATTGTTTCTAATAAGTATAATCTTTTTAGAATATCCAACTTTTTTATTTTTTTAAGATATGTTTATGTTTTTGGTGTCATTGAAAAAAAATTGAAAAAATTACAAAATTGACCCAAAAAAAAAATTTAATTTATTACGCGAAATTCTGAGAAATTTACATTCAAAATTTAAATTTGGTAGTTTCAATCGATTGATTTAATTTTCACACGAGCACAGCTCGGTAATGGTTAAGTTGGTAAAGTTTGTTGATATGCTGTAAGAAAGGTGATTTTATTGCCTTTATAATGAGCTATCAAAATAAGTTTTATGTAAGTTAATTTTTCTGTTAGAAACAATAACGTGAATCAAAGTCGTGAAATATTAATTAACCCTGTAGCTCCTAAGAATGTGAAAATAGACCCTCCCCTCTCATACGATTTTTTGCTCAGCTTGACATAACCTTTCAGCTCCTTAAATAGTTGCACTCAATTGCGGGACACCCTGTATATTAATACTCAAACAAAAAAGTTTGTGATCCCTTTTTATCTGTGGTAACTTCAACATATTCACATAAAACTTATATCGATGGAAAGATATTTTCGAGTAGATGTGCACAATAAAATTTTTAATCGAATATATTGTCATTAAGATAGGTAAAATTAAGTAAACAAATCCCAATGGGACAATAAGAAAGCAACAACAAAATACATAGCGGCACAGCTTTGCTATAGCATACACGAGCAAGAGCAGGGATGGGAAAGGTCTTTGTACCAAACCGAAATAAAAATTGTATTTTTTTCGCATCAAATTGAACTCCATTTTTTCTCCATGAATAATGAAACTTTTTTGATATATTTAATAATTTATTTAAAATAAATAATAATTTAAAAAAATGGACAAACAATTTAATATAGTTAAATAAATATAGTAGTGTACATACACTTTTAAAAATTTAATCCAGAAAATGTGCGTCTTCACTGGCTTTTGACGAATCTTTTGTTTTAATTAAAGAAGAAACTGAATCAACAAGCAGACTTTCTGCACCTAGTTTTGATTATATTTTAGAAATTCGAAAATATTCTTTTAACATTTGCTGAACAATGTAAAATTGATATAATATTCTGTGAAATTCTGCAAATGTTGATCAGGATGGCAGTGCGTTTGAATGTGTTGTAAACATCAGTTCATACGTTCAGCAAAAAAACAAAAGAAACCCCAATTTTGATATGGCCGAATTTCGGCCACATGCGATACTAGTATATATAAAAGGCCCAAATGTTACACTCAGTCAGACCTGTAAAAATAGTACCTAAGTACTTATAACATAAGTACTAAGTATAAGTACCTCCATGCTTAAATTTGCAAGTTCAAGTACCGTACTTTCAAGTATTTCTTACATACTTTATGAAGAACTTGGTGATTTTTGTACAACATTCTTTCAAAAAAAATGAAAATACATGTGCTGATTAAAGATTCCAGTAACTTGTTATTATTTTAAATTGTAAAAAATTAGTAAGGAATTATTATTAGCATCAATTCATTTATATATTTATGAAAAGTAACATTAATACTTTTACAAAAATACAAAATAAAACAACTGTAGTAGTAACATAAATATTCAGCTATATACGAAAAAAACCCTTATATAATTTAAATTTCATCAGTCTTGGCCTTCATTAAAAAAAATTAGCCTCCTACGACTAAAAAATACTAGCTAACGAAAACAAACAATCCACTGGAGCTGAAGATGAAAGAGTTGTGTTCATTAACCGACTTCAAAAAAAAGTAGGAGGTTCTAAAGTTCGACGGTTTCTCTGATTTTTTTTTTTAAATGTATGTACATCGATAACTCCTAAACCATATGCCTGGTTGCCATAATTTTTAGGGAACAGATAGATATCACCAAACATGACATACACCAAACTTGCCAATTTTTAATACATTTTAGCAAAGACATACACCATAATAGCTTTTAGCAAAGACATACACCATAATAGCTTTTAGCAAAGACATACACCTTTGCACATTTGAGCAAAAATCCCCCACTAGATGGCGCTGTACCGGAGTGACGTCATCGCCTTGCTCCACCGCTCCACCTGACCCAGAATCGCCATATCCTAACTACTTAATAGATATTTTATATCAAAAAAATATTCCATTTGGCGGTAACATATATTTTCGTATATTTTTTTATCTACAGCTATTGTAAGAGTTTTCATAACTCGTCTTATTCCTTTGACATGCAAATACAGTATGCATTGAGAGTTCAAAACTTGTCTTATCCGTAGTGACGTAACATAATTTGATTTATCCAAATTATTTCCTATTACATATCTATTATTTTTGAATTTTGATTAATAGGTGTTGGTAGGAAAAAAAAAACAATAGGCATCTTAGTTTAAGTTTAATAGTTTAATCTTCAATAAATATCAACACTTCCGCGACTTTTATACTTAAGTAAAACATAAATACTTAAAAACATAATTTAAACATAAATACATAAATTTAAATAGAGGGATAAGAAAACTTTTGAAAAGGAACGACTCAAATCTTTGCTCGATTCATCTACATAAAAGTGTTAAATTTGAATTAGCGTAACTTTATTAGCCTTAACAGTATTTGTTAAAAGGCTACCTGAGCTACCAAAATTAAAAACTCTTGCTGATGTCCAGTAATTGTTGTGTCAAGACCTACCAAGCAGTCACTCAAACGTGCATGCCGAGTAACTTCTACAAAAACTATGCGATAAATAGTAGTAAGATAAGTAAGCGTCATGTTCTTTAAGGCCAAATACTACATAAAGTACTTGAAAAATACTTGAAAGCACGGTACTTGAACCTCCGAATTTCAAGTATAAGTAGTGAAGTATTGGTACTTATTAGTACTTATTTTTTAAGTACCTAGATACTTATACTAGCATGGTCCTGAATAAAGTATATACTTAGTACTCAGTGCAGCAAAGCACCTAAAAAAAAACGAAATGGCCATTTCAGCCCTTGAACGGACTTTGACCGAGCACCTTATGATCAATTGTGTTGTTCGTGTTGTAAAATGTTTGAACACAAGTGATCGAGTACTGGTCCTATAAATGTTGTGCCGACTCCGAACGGCTTATGTTCTCAAGAAGCTTTTCATGGCAGTTTTTTACTCTCTGAGGTTTGAATTGTCTGCAGAGAGGTGACAGCCGAACAGAAAAATTAATTCAATTGAAAAAACTTTCTGTGTCAGGTGGGAATCGAACCAGGGTTCTCTGGCGTATGGGCCTCACACTCTACCCACTACGCCATGGCCGAAGCACTGCAAAGCATCTATGTATTAAAAAATCAAAATCATTCGTTGAGAAATGGAATAAACATTATTATGAGCATAAAAATGTCGATGACTGAACAATCGTGGTTCTTTGGGGAAAATCAAAATTTTGGGAAACTAATAATTTCCTCGATAGCAAATACGTGACCCAAATATGTACACCTTCTACTACCAGCAAGTGTTTTATTTCAAAATATCGAGATTGTGTACTGCAAGAACATAATGACCCTAAACATCGAAGACGGCCATGTTCCCGTTTATTCCGGAAGCAAATCTATATTAACCCTAATGCGCATTGAATAACAAATTACTTCAAAATAAAATTTGGGTTTTACTTTAATTGTTCAACATTTAAATATATTTTGGCCGAACTTGCTCTTATTGCAAGTACTATATAGTGGTTTAGTTCAAAAGCCCAACAATTCTGCAGGCCAAAATTCTTTAAAATTAAGAACCTAAATGAATACTAATATTATATTATACTATGACATAGAGTCCAACTTATTTCTTCTTCTAAAAACTGGTAACTTTTGAAACTAAGGCAAATATGATAACGTGTTGATTGAATAATTTAATAAAACCCGAGTTAAAATAATCTACTATTCGACAATGATTAAAGAACGACCGCTCAACAAGCTCCTTATAGTTCCACGGGCCGTAAACTTAGCCAATTTTGATTGAAAATTCTAACGGTCATTGACTAGATCATACCGAGTGTATTCTCGCCTGTACAAAGATAAAATTTAATTAAAGATAAAAATAGCCGAACACACGTCAATCAACGACTAAACGACCTTCTAAGCATGCGACATTCACAAGGAAGTTTAAATTTTTAAACCACAAAAAAAATATTTTTAGAAGAATTCCTACGCTCATTTATACTGCCGAATCATCGCTTAATGACCCCTCCCTATACGCCCGAGATTATTATAAAATACCTGCTGTAGAACCCCATCGTAAAATGATCACTTTATGGTCAAAATGCTACAAAACGACCTTGAACGGATATTTTATGCCCGAGGAAAATATTTAAAACGTCACCATTGTACGGTCGCTATAAGTCCTGTTTTAAAAACTATATATTTTTTAATGGGCAAATAAAGTCGCAAAGTATTATTCACATTAAACAAAAAACAAAATCGAAATATAAAATTAAAACATTTTCTTTATTGTCCATACGCACTCCAAACGACCCCCAAGCCAACCACTGTGCTAAATTATTTATCAACAGCAAATGAACAACATAACTATGTATTATACATCGTTAATCTTAGTAAAACTATATTCAATATTTCTTTCAAAACATAGCCTTTTTGGAATTTCAAAAAATGGCAACGAGAACAAGCGTCAACGTAGAATTTTCATTATTTTTTGTGTTTTATTAGGCTTGGTCATTATAGTTCTCTTAGTTGCAAAAGTTGAACTATTTCAGTTCAGTCATGAAATAGTGCAAGAAAAATATCTAATAAGAACTCCTTTATTAGCTATCTAAAACAGAAAGTTATATTTTAAACTTTTTAAAACTATCGGCACAAGAGTCCCAAATTAAAAAAAAAAATTATAAATATTAAACATAATTTCCTTATCCAGATCAAATGATTACCTTATCCAAACATTTATCCGTTAAAATGTACGTATAGATACTAGACATGGGTAACGCAGCGCTGCGTTATGTTATTGAGTTGAAGCACTGACCTGTGTTATTGCGCTGATACACTTGTTTTATTTAAAGTAATGCACTAGCGCGGTAATACAAAGAGTTTCTTGATCATTGTTCTTTCTCTGCTTATTCGAATGTGTTCGATTTCAAAAGTGAAAGCAAACTTGAATCTAACTTTAACATCCAACTTCTAACTTGCTTTGCAGACCAGAAACGTGTATGAATTAGATATGGGTAACGCAGCGTTGCGTTGCAAATTTCAATTTCAAACTTTAAGCTTCAAACTTATTTTGTAAACCTGACATCTGTTTGATTACTGTATCAACCTTGAACGAATTACAGTTTGGCTGCATGCTTGAAATTAAGGTATGTTTATTTTTTTCAGATGTTGAGCTCTGTGCCACGTTTAGACTCACTCAGCACAGTGCTTTGCGCAGTGAAAATAAATAAAAAACTTTTACTCTCGGAGTTGTACAGATTTGGTACTATTCGAAAGATAATTCTCCAACTAAGGTTAGTCCATAATATTTTTGTTTCAACATTAGAAATGTAGGCAGGGCATCATGTAAAACATGTCTAATTTTTTAGTAAATTGCAAGGTACTGCCCGATGTGTTCTTGATGCTCACTGGAAAAATTCTCCTAAAATACATTTCGAATAAAAGTAAATATTGAAAAACCTTTAAAAGAAAAGACTGTTCCATTTTTGGTTTTTAGAATTTTTGGAAAAAAATAAAGATATTTTTTGTGAATTTTCAAAAAACCAAGAAAAAACTACTATAAACGACAAATTTTACCATGAAAATTATAAACGTGTGGTTTTTTTAATTGGCAACATTGGACCTTTATCTTAAGGGATATGAAAAGATAAATTCCGCTCGATTTATCGATTTATAATATGCCTCTAAATCAATAAAATGCTTCAGATTCCAAACGCATCTCTATAAATTTAAGTAAAGGCGGCAACATTTTTTATTAAGTTATTGTTTATTTTTGTTTTGTATTGTTTCTGTTTACCGTTATTACACAAAGAATACTCTTTTTTACAACGCTTCTGATCAAGTTTCGTTAAGATCGGCCAACTTTTGTATGTACCTCCCATACAAAATCATGTAAAAATTAATAAAGGTTCAAGGGAGGTACCCTAGAAACTATTCCATTTGAGCCATTTTAAATGTACATTTATTACTTTATATTGTAAGCTTTCTAACCAAGTTCTGTTAAGAACAGTTAACTTTTGTGTCTACCTCCCATACAAAATTATGTAAAAATTTAACATAGGTTCAAGGGAGGTGCCCCTAAGGACTGACTGATTTCAACCATTTTTGGTATTTATGAATATTATTGAATACTCTTTTATAATAATAAAATTCTTAAGATGAATGTTATTGCTACAGGACTTTGATTTTATTTGTTGTATTTTTTCGAAATGAGCTACGAAATGCGCTACGTTCACCAAATAATTCAATACGCTATCCAGCTTACCACGCTCAAAAAATTTACCTCATAACGCAACGCGCTATCCAATTCAAAATGAAACTGTCAAGTAAAGTCAAGTAAAGTCAAGTCAAGTAAAGTTTGAATGCATGCTTGAAGTTTAGGTTTATTAATTTATAGTGGATGCCGAGCTTTGTGCTTCATTCAGACACGCTTTGTATTTATTTCCTCTTTTTAATAGATTTATGATCAATATCACTTTATTGTAATAAACTTCTTTAACTAGATGAAAGAAGATTGCGCTTAGCTTCACAGTATCCATTAAAAGTTCAACGCGCTACACAATCCATCAAACTTAAAATATTTACTTAATAACTTAAAGTGCTTTCCAACTCTAAATGTAACTGCGCTGAATAATGTATAATGAGGGATGATGTTTCAGCGCGGATGTTATTGCTGCGTTATCTATGTGTAATTGATATCATATTTAAAGCTGCCCTAACCTATTTAAATACATCTTGGGTAGGGCGAACTAAAATATTTATTTAAATATAACATATCTACTATATTTTAATATATTTAGCATTTTTCTGCATAAATAAATAATTCAGCGTTTTCACATTTTTCGCAAATACTTCGTCCGGTTTAAAAAAATTTATTTGAAAAATCATAATTATTTGAATGATCTCATTTTCAGAAACAACGGAATATTTTTGAAAGTGATGGAAATGCATGCAAAGGATTTTTAACAAATATTCTTACATTTTTTGAATAATTTACATAAAAACTCCACGACGAAAACAACTACTCAAAGCTATGCTTCCATTCACTCCAACTTGATCACAATCAAGTCATTCACATTTTGAGGGAATTGCACAATTTTTTGGAACAATGTGACCCAAATGAGGCAGAAAGTGTTGCAACTGCTCAAGTAGCAGATTTTAAACCAAATATAAAAATGGTATGTCATTCATAAAATAAAATTGTGAATTTCTGTCAAAATCAATTTAGAATTTCAAGCGAGAGTAATTAAGTACTTTAATGAATAATGCAGTTGATTCTCTCTATTCAAACACATCTTTAAGCCATTACGAAGGGAAAGGTGTTTCTCAAGAAATTCAACGATGCCATCAAATTGGTTTCCATTTTGAATGGTGATTTACTTTACGAACCGGATGAGTGCATCGCCAATTAGTCCCAAGTTAGACATGCCGAAAGACGACGATTTCTCTCACCGATTTTCAGTTTGTGGACGCAGTATCCGAAGAGAAGGCGAAAATAAAATCGTCCAAGAAATCGTTCGTACCAGCGATTTTGCGACGATTTAGCGTTCTGACTCTTTAACTCACATGAAAAAATAGTGAAACAGCAAGCAAACATCGTTCGGCAAAATCGTTGTGTCTATATATTGGCATATCTAACTTGGGACTTAGAGTTCAAGTTAATTGTCATCATGCAATTATGCCCCAATGGTCTCATGTGATGTTGAACGTTGATTACAGATTACAAAAGTGTTTTGGACGACAGTCGCCGCACTTTTTTTTTCAAAGATTTTCGAAGTCATGTCATTTTTTATTGTTGTGTTTGATTGATTGATTTAAATGAAAACACATTTCTTTTTTATCCTAAATGTTCATCATAAGTATTTCGACCATTTTTTTTTATAACTGAACCAGGCTTTAAAATAAATGTTTTGGTTCGCCTTGACCATGGGCATCATCATGAACCACCATAATTTAAAAGATATTGGATGGCAAAAAGAAGTATACTTGGATTTATTAGGTTTCTGACTTTTTTGCTAAGTTTTAAAAAATCTTAAATGGGGCCGTTTTAATTTAAAGTATCAACATGTATTTTTATTGTAAAATGAGAAAATAAACGAAAATGTATTTTTTCATTCATAAAAAAAAAAAAAAAAATGAAATGGCCATTTCAGCCCTTGAAAGGACTTTGACCGAGCTTTTTATGATCAATTGTGTTGTGTGTGATGTGAAATGTTTGCACACAAATGATCGAGAACTGGACCTACATGTTTTACGCCGACTCCGAACGGCTTATGTTCTCAAGAAGTTTTTCATGGCAGTTTTTACTCTCTGAGGTTTGCCATTGTC
Organism: Coremacera marginata; assembly: GCA_914767935.1. NCBI lineage: Eukaryota > Metazoa > Arthropoda > Insecta > Diptera > Sciomyzidae > Coremacera > Coremacera marginata. The sequence goes on from OU612047.1 coordinate 162,464,496, forward strand.
TGCAGAGAGGTGACGGCCGAACAGAAAAATGAATGCAATTGAATAAACTTTCTTCCTGGGTTCTCTGGCGTAAGAGTCACACACTCTACCCACTACGCCACGGCCGCCACTTCATTATTTACTTATTCATAAACGAAATATAAAATCCATTTTTTCGAAGCACTCGAGGAGTCCTCGGTTCTAACTAGTGACTTTTTTTATAAATGAATTCTTTAAATATATATGCTTTATCTTGGAAAAGCTTTGGAGTTTCAGACCCATGCTCTGTTTTTATTAAAAAAAAAAACAAAAAAGTGAAAAAATTGTTACACATAAAAAAGTAATGGAGGTCAGTCGTACATATTAACCCTCTCCTACCCTTCCCAAGAGGGGAAATATTGATTTCATTAACAGTAGAGTGCTTTGTATGGGAGCCCCCTAAGGAGGGGTCGGAGCGAATAAGACCCTTGGAGAACAATGTTTCGCTTTGAAATGTAATTGGAGTCGGTCCTACATATTAACCCCGTCCTTCCCTTCCGAAAAGGGTAAATATAGATTTAATTAACTGCAGGGGGTTCGGGTGCATTGTATTGAATACCCCTTAGGAGGGGTTGGAGGGATTGTTCCCAAAAGAAAAGTGTTCCTCTTTGAAAAAGAAGGGATGTCAGTCATACATATTAACCCTCTCTTGCCCTCCCCAAAGAGGTAAACATCGAGTTCATTAACTGTAGGGCCTCCAAGGCCTCAAAGGGAATAGGTCCTAAGGAAAAAATGTTCCTCTTGGAAAAACAATGGAGGTCGGTCATACATTTTAACCCTCTCCTGCATTCCCAAAAGGGGGATATATTGATTCATTGATTGTAAGGGCTTGGGGTTCACCCTAGACCCGCCTCCAGGGAAAACCTTACGTGACCCAAAAAACTGAATTCATATTCGGTTTCAGCGATCTCGAAAATAGAAAAAGAAGTCATGAAGTTTTTTTTTTTGTTGCTCCGTGGAAAACATTTTGAGACGATTGAAGTCATCAAGGAGAATTCACAGAGGGACCTAAAGGCCATTCCGAAATCTGCCTACTAAAACTTCTTCAAGAATGGAAAAAACGTTGGCATACATATGTGTATCATCTTCAATGATGATTTATTTTGAAGGTGATAAAATTAGTATTGAAGAATAATTAAGGGACAGTTCATAAATTACGTACCACTTTTAGGGGGGTTCGAACATTTTTGACGTAGTGTGACATGTGGGGAGAGGGTTCAAGTCTTTGAGACGAAGTATGACATAGGTGGGAGTTTAAAATTGGACAATAAATATGTTAAGTAATTTATGAACACCCTCTTATGTTATTTTATTTGCAAAGTCCGGTACAATTTTGAACAGAAGGTATGGTTGTGTTGACATAGTCTTTATGATGAGCATAAATAACAATTTTAGAATTTGAAACAAAATTCTATTCCTTAAGTTCATTTAGACCGAAGTGTCTGATATGTGTCTTTGTGTTCTCTGCTAAAAATTCTCTACCTTTCCATTTCATATTATATTTAATAACATCTTATTTCAATATATTTTAAGTTTTTGATATTATACCAACTAATTTAACAGAAGTGTATATCTTTTAACTTCTCTTATACATTCTGTCTTCTACTCTTACCATGCAATAATTTATTAACTTTTAACATAAACGGTTTGAAACATACTGTGTAAGAAAAATCTTGTAAGCACACATTTAGTTTAATTTGTTATCACGATCACGATACATTTATATAACAATTTCTATTATGGAACAGCAAGAAAACTACACATTAATGTACAAAGAAAAGTTACAATAATTCATTAAAATATATTAAAATTAAGGAACATTGATCTCATGCACATAAACGTTATTACTACTTGTTTCATATATACTCTGTGTCGTAAAATAAATCCTCTAAGAAGCTTACCGGTAAGTCACGCGAAGAGTCTGTGGAACGCTGCAACGAAATCGAAAAATGTAATTTAATATTGAGAATGTAATACTGCAAAAAAAAAAATTAGTAAAGAATAAAGCTTCGGTACCCTGCTAAAATACTCCCCCACTTCCCCCCCGTGTAGCCGTATTGAAGTATATTGGAAGCCTTTAGCCGCGACGGACACGATGACATTCAGTTTTATATATTTACGAAAGTTTTCCTATTTTGATGACGTCACTATGTATGGGAGGTAGGCGTCGTTTTATCCAATTTTGCCAAATATCATAGAGATGGTTCAAATTATGTATCACAGCTAATGTGCAAAAGTTCAAGACATTTCCTAAATTTTTGTGGATTTTGAAGAGATTTAACCTTTAAAATAAAGACACTTTGTATGGGAAGTGAATGTAGTTTTCATCCGATTTTGCCAAATATCATAGGAATAGTTTATATTAATAAAAAGCAAAGCTAATGTGCAAAATTTCAATACATTTCTTTAATTTTTGCAGAATTTTAACAGATTTTAAGTTTAAAATAAAGCCAATTTATATGGGAGGTAGGCGTGGTTTTCATCCGATTTTGCCAAATATCATGGTGATTGTCTATATTAAATATCAAAGCCTATGTGCAAAATTTCAAGACATTTCTTTAACGTTTAAAAATAAAGCCACTTTATATGGGAGGTAGGCGTGATTTTCATCCAATTTTTCAAAATTTCATAGTCAGAATTTATATTGAAGATCAAAGCTTACTTGCAAAATTTCAAGGCACTTCTCTTTAATTTTTGTAGATTTTTAAGAGACTCTACGTTTAAAATAAAGTCACTCTATATGAGACGTAGGCGTGGTTTTCATCCGATTTGGCTCATTTCAGTATTTGTTCTTTATTTTTTAGAAGAAGCTTATTGTATATAAAATTTCATCGCGATAGCTTCAAAATTGCGGCTGTTCTCATGATCACAGACGGACAGACAGACAGGCAGACACATGGAAATCGACTCAGGAGCTGATGCTGATGAAAAATATATATATTTATCAATACCCGCCACGCCTCTTTATTGGCGTTACAAATGGAATGACAAAGTGAATATAATATCCCTTCCATTTGCAGTACGCGTTGGGGTATAAAAATCCACTAATATCTAACAGCTCTATTCTGCTTGTTAACGTTACAAGAAATTGTTTACCCATTTTGGTCCGCTACCAGAACGCGTTGGAATTTCGTAATGAAATTTTCAGACTTTGTTTTTAGTGATCAAATTAAAAAAATTCCAAAGTTTTAGATTTTCCCATTTTTCATTTGTCGGCTACAAGGTGGTCGAAAAATCGACCTAAAGCCCAATGTGTATACAAAAATTGAAAAATTTGAAATAAAATATGGTTATTTTTATTAAATGAAATATATCTAAACATGACATATGACAATAGTACAAGAAAGGTATACATATAAGGTCATTGCTTGAAAAATCGACCACCTGTGTTTTATCACACAGGTAACACATAGTTAAATTTACGTGCGTTGTCCAAACCCGACAAATTATCATATTTTAGTCTTTTGGCTACCTGCTCACTTAAATAGTTTTACTATATATTACATTTATATATTTTTTTTTCGATTTTTTCCAAAAAATTTGAAAAATTGTTTTTTTTTTAAATTTAAATTTAACCATACCATGTAAATGCAGAAAGAGTTTGAAAAAATCTTTAATATTTTTTCCAGAAATTAGGTTGAAAGTTAGTGGTCGAAAAATCGAAATGAAAATGGATTAAAGAGCTCTTGTTAATATGATCCTATAATCCCGTTTTTAGTCAGTTGCCGAGAGTAACCATACGAACTAAATTACAATTCCAATACAACCACATTCGTCTGAAATGTAGCATTTTTATTGATTCTTGGGCGGTAATGGGGGGTATGGCAATTTTTTTTATTTATTATTCAAGATATGAACCTTGATAACAGATGTTGTAAATTTGGTGCCCTTAGGTGTTACCGTTCCTGAGATCTTAACGGACACCAACCCGCACGAACGATTTTATATGTATAGATTTTGCCGGCAGCACCCCCAACTTTTTGCTGGCATTTGTATATTATTATATTTGGATATTTCACTTGGGTATTTTATTGTATTTCGAGCTGGATAGAGATATAAAAATAGATACAGAGATAGATAGAGTATAAATCATTTCCATTTCTAAGGCGTTTTAAATAACGCCGCACAGTGGTTTCGTCTCATATAACGAAAAAAAACGAAATGGCCATTTCAGCCCTTGAAAGGACTTTGACCGAACTTCTTATGATCAATTGTGTTGTGCGTGTTGTGAAATGTTCGAACACAAATGAACGAGAACTGGACCTACAAGTTTTATGCCGACTCCGAACGGCTTATCATGAAGCTATTCATGGCAGTTTTTACTCTCTGAGGTTTGTCATTGTCTGCAGAGAGGTGACGGCCGAATAGAAGAATTAATTCAGTAGATACAATACAGCGGTTCTGGATCAGGTGGAGCAAGCCGATGACGTAACTCCGGTCCAGCGCCATCTAGTGGGGGCTTTTTTTTTGCTAAAAATGTGCAAAGGGGTATGTTTAAAGCTATTAAAAATTTGCAAGTTTGGTGTATGTCTTTGCTAAAATCTATTAAAAATCGGCAAGTTTGGTGTGTCTTTTCTGTAAGCTTTTAAAATTGGCCAGTTTGGTGTATGTCTTTGCTTTAAGCTTTTAAATTGGCAAGTTTGGTGTATGTATTTGCTTTAAGCTTTTAAATTGGCAAGTTTGGTGTATGTCTTTGCTTTAAACTTTTAAATAGGCAAGTTTGGGGTATGTCTTTGCTTTAAGCGTTGGTCAAAATTTTATACACTACATTATCGGTAGTGGTAGTCAAGCGAGTTCTTATCAGTGCTTGCATGTTTTTTCTTAACCCTCGAATACCTAATAGCAATGACTCAAATTCTGCTGGTTGACTTTAGCTGAAATGATATGACTTGCTTTATGAAAATATATATATTAATATGTGTTGAAGCAATTTAGGTACGGCGAAGGTTGAAGGATGAAAGAAATGTTTATAAATTTAATAAAGTCGGTAAGTATTAGGTGGGTGTATTAAATTTGCATAAGTAGTTTAAGAATTGGATAACAACCATTTGAAACATAGGCGTATATAAGTGGGATACATCTGAGGTACAAGTCTCAATCCCCCGGTCAAGTCGTCCAGCAAAATCTCCGCCTCTGGCTTATATTTTATATAAATTCAAGAGTCTGTAAAGCTTCGAGATGCAGAAACTTCAAGAACATTTTAGAAGCCGACCTATGTCATTGTGTGCCGAAGCGAATGGCGTGAGAGAGAAAGGGAGAGAGAGAATTTAATAGTAAGAGAGAGAAAGGGAGATAGCAAATAGCGCGATCCTATACAAATAATACTTCAGAATCAACCTAACCTAAGCCAATGCCATAGGTATAGGGGGGCACTCTATATTACCTATATAGGTATATAGGCTACTCTATAGGTATAGACTTAAAAATTTATTTAAATTTTTCTTTATTACTATTATTATTATTATTTATATACAGAGAGTGGAAAAAAAATCGTACCTAATGCGTAGCGCTACATAAGCGATCAAAAACTTATTCTCTCTCCATTCCGTTTGAAGCTCTTTGATTCAAACACAAGCACTACCACCATCCTGCAAAAATGAGTGACCGGAACAGAATGGTAACGTTGTGTTGTACGAGCATAAAATATAATTTACTGTGTTGTGATTTTTGCTCACCATCGTAAACATAAACCGTACCAAGTTCCAGTTCGTTTCTAAAGTCATAGTTGTTCGTTGTTCGTTTAGGAATGTTATTGATTTTGTTATTGCTATTGTTACTGGCGCCAGAGTTTTCGAAAGAAAAACTGTGACATGCGTCAATGAATTATTTTTTAGCTGCCATTTTTGCAAATTATTTGATTTAAGTTATTTTCTTCAAAAAAACTATGTAGTAATGTATTTGTTGGCCGCGGCATGTTTCAACGTAATTAATCAAATCACTGAACAAGTAATTTGTTTTGCAAAAGAATCGCAATAACCTGCAAAACCAATGCAGAAACAAACGCTGAAACGAACGATATATTTGGTGCGGCTTGGTTTTGGTTTACGTTAGTGAGCAAAAAGCACAACAAAGCAAATAATGTTTTGTGCTTTTATAACATACCTCTTCCATTCTGTTTCGCTCTTTTTTTTCTGTGTGTTAAAAGTAGCGTTTGTGATTGAGTCGAAGAGCGATACACAAATAAAGAAGAATAAAGGTAGCGCTCTTTAAAAAAAGCAGAACAGATCAAAAACGAACCGATCGTTAAGGTTTTTTTCCATTCTCTGTTTATATATATATATAAACAAATTGTATAATTTTATTAATGGAAAAAAGTGATCTTATATAATTGATTTTATCTAATTTCGCTGGTTAGAGGTGAATATTCAATTACTCGATCATGAATTACTAAACAGTGGGCTGAGGTTCTATCTGGAATCAGTTTGTTTGCTTCGGTTTCAAATTCAATTCGTACATCAATAGGTCCAACTTTAACTGCTTCATTTTGGTGTGTTGCATCAACAACAATAAGTGGTGCAATAGCCTTAAATCCAACGACATCTAGCAATGGTTTAGGTTCCCGCTTATAATAACTTTGTTGAAATTTTGCATACATATCATATAGTACAGCATTCTGTCCCATTTCAAAGCGACTATTTAATTCATCATAGGGATATGATTCAGAGTTTATATATACTTTTAAATTAGATATATTACAATGATCAAATATATTTCCATCCTGTTTACTTTTATCTCTTTGTAAACCGATTATAAGAAATCGTGGTCTTTCATTTTGCGGTGAAAGCTTTACATTCCATAAAACTTTTGTTTCCTTTGGTAGTATAGGATTTATATGATAGTCCCAACTTCTAAACGCCATTGGTATTAGCAAATTTTCGTTTTTAATTATCTTGTACATTTCCAATTTTGCAAAGTCTGATAATTGTATATGAGGCCTTTTCCAAACTATGTCCAGTATTGTTAGCTTTAACTGATCGGTTCCATTTGTAGAATGATATGATCTATCATTATATGAAGAACGTTGAAGGATAAGTTCATGCTTCGAATTTAATATTATTTTATTATAATCTTCAGCAAAACCCAGGAACATTTTCAACGGCACACAACAACTAAAATGAGATTTTTCCAATGTGAAATTTTCATCAGGAACCCAACCCGCGTTTCTTAATGCGCCACTTTCAGCTTTATTCAATGAAACGAAATTTTTCATGGTTGATGAAATTCCAAGATTACGTGTACGATCAACTTCAAAACCATTAATTTCATATCGAATTTCATCGAACAGATATGAAACAAAGTTGTTTTTAAATTTCACACCTGATGTTACTACATCATTTCCTCCTTCCTGTTTTTAAAGCCATGAATGTAAATCATGCTCTCACTTGGTAAGACAAAGAGATCCTGATTTTGAATGGGGGTACGAATCTCATCGTTATTGTTAAACGATTTTTGGTATGGATAGTAACTATGATAGTCTCTTTTTATAATACTCTCATCGTACATAGGTTGTTGAAGTACATTGAGTATTTCATTCATATTGAATTATTGGTTGATTGATTATCGATATTGTGATTGATTGACTAATTATCGATCAGTTTTAGCCGGTAGCTGTAGAACAGTACAGATCAGTTTTAGCAGTTAGCTGTTGAGTGGTACAGACCAGTTTTAGCAGTTAGCTGTTGAGTGGTACAGACCAGTTTAGCAGTTAGCTGTTGAACAGCACAGATCAGTTTTAGCAGTTAGCTGTTGAATAGTACAGACCAGTTTAGCAGTTTAGTAATAGTTGTTGTTGACTCTTCTCCCAAGATTAAGTCCGAATGATTTTAAAAATTCTATATTATATCTTGTCAATGGTTTTTTAGCTCTTCTTCCTCGTTCCAGTGTTGATGTAGGACTAACTGTAAATTCTCTTTGTATCTTATTTTTATTATAAATAATCATAATTATAATTGTTCTGTCTTGAAGTGTAGTCTTACGGTAATCTTTTCCCCTCGAAAATTTATAAGGTCGCCGTCTTGATTCAAGATTCTAATCGTTATGTTGCTTACTTGTTGACAGTTGACAGGTAAATAAATGACATTTTGAGGTTTCTCTTTAATTTTATATCCGGGTGGAACATCTAGAGGAAATTCGTGAATAGTGTGATCCAAAGTGCTATTAATACATGATCCATCTGTCAAGTTGCTTTCGATACGTATTGTATTTACATTTGTAATATTCAAAGGTAAGTCAGATTGAAAATATCTAGTTGTACCTGACTGATCTATATTTATATATTTTGTTTTTTCTATATCTTGTAATGGCTCTATAGTAACCACTTTGATATATTCCTCGTACGGTAGCTCATTTTCTATCAACTTTCTTTTACTGAATCCCAACAACTGTCCTACATTGTTTGGTTTTGAAAAATCTATGTCTTCGGAGGAAGTAATTTCAGTTTTTAGGGTGTTATTGTTTCGCTCAATTTTTAAGTAAATTGAATCATCAATGGATTTTATACTTGACCCTAAGAAAGAAGCAATGTCTCTCAGTTCATATGTACCAACTGGAATTGTAATGGTCCGATATGGAATAAATTATTGTGATCATGTACATTTGGTATAGAATTAATTGATACAAAGTCTACAAGTCCACAAACTAAAATATCTTGTAGGTAATTCAACCGGAGGAAAATATTTTGCAACAAGGGTTGAAGTGGTTCCGCTTAAAGAGATTGTTTTTGACATTATGCGTATTCGTTATAAACTGATAGTCTATACCTATAGAGTAGCCTATATACCTATATAGGTAAAGAGTGCCCCCCTATACCTATGGCATTGGCTTAGGTTAGGTTGATTCTGAAGTATTATTTGTATAGGATCGCGCTATTTGCTATCTCCCTTTCTCTCTCTTTCTATCAAATTCTCTCTCTCCCTTTCTCTCTCACGCCATTCGCTTCGGCATACAATGACATAAGTCGGCTTCTAAAATGTTCTCGAAGTTTCTGCATCTCGAAGCTGTACAGACTCTTGAATTTATATAAAATATAAGCCAGAGGCGGAGTTTTAGCTGGACGACTTGACCGGGGGATTGAGACTTGTACCTCAGATGTATCCCACTTATATACGCCTATGTTTCAAATGGTTGTTATCCAATTCTTAAACTACTTATGCAAATTTAATACACCCACCTAATACTTACCGACTTTATTAAATTTATAAACATTTCTTTAACCCTTCAACCTTCGCCGTACCTAAATTGCTTCAACCCATATTAATATATATATTTTCATAAAGCAAGTCATATCATTTCAGCTAAAGTCAACCAGCAGAATTTTAGTCATTGCTATTAGGTATTCGAGGGTTAAGAAAAAACATGCAAACACTGATAAGAACTCGCTTGACTACCACTACCGATAATGTAGTGTATAAAATTATGACCAACGCTTAAAGCAAAGACATACACCAAACTTGCCAATTTAAAAGCTTAAAGCAAACACACACATCAAACTTGCCAATTTAAAAGCTTACAGCAAAGACATACACCAAACTTGCCGATCTTTAATAGAGTTTAGCAAAGACATATACCAAACTTGCCAATTTTTAATAGCTTTTAGCAAAGACATACGCCAAACTTACTAATTTGAAAAGCTTACAGCAAAGACATAGACAAAACTTGCCGATTTTTAATAGATTTTAGCAAAGACACACACCTTTGCACATTTTTTGCAAAAAAAGCCCCCACTAGATGGCGCTGGACCGGAGTTACGTCATCGGCTTGCTCCACCTGATCCAGAACCGCTATATTGTATCTACTTAATTGAATTGAAAAAACTTTCAGGTGGGAACTAAACCAGTGTTCTCTGGCTTATGGGCTACACACTCTACCTACTGTCGTCGTAGACTAATGAGATTTGGTGTGTAAGTTGGAATTAGCTCTATAAGAACAAACGCAAAAATATTTTTTTAATCCGCCTAAAACCACTCCTACCTTCCATATAACACAAAAATTTGAAACGTTTCAAATTAGTAGCAATCAATGTGGTTTAAAAAACTGGACACGAATTAAACACAGGTAAGAATTACCTGTTCCATTTATTATTTAATTTTGGTAAATTAAAGTTTACTGGCAACATTTGTTAAATATATTAAGTTTCCAGTTGAGTTCTAACAAAAATTAAAAAAAAACATAAATCTACATAAATGTAGACTTGCGTTTGTAAAAGTACGTTTAAAAACCCAATGAGTTTTTAAAAAAAAATTTGCTTTGAAGTGATGAATCACGTCTTTAAAATATGCAACACAATCCAAGGAACACGCTTAAGGCTATTAAGTACGGTGGCGGAAATTTTATGGTAGGGGCAGCGTTTTCTTGGCATTGAGTTTCTTCGATAGTTAAAATATACCAAAAAAATGGATCAGCAGGTTTACAAACACTTGTTGTCAACACCACGATACCGTTTACAGAAGACAATTTGCCGCTTTTATGGCGTTTATGGCATGATATTGACACAAAGCACACTGCTCGCACAGTCAAGAGTGGCTTGGAAGACAATCATGTTAATATTTTGAAGTGGCCAGCGCAAGTACCGGACCTCAATCCGATTGAAAATATGTATGTAAAGTGATATCGAGCAACTAATTACTTATAGTAAAACTCAATACTTTGTCTGATTTGTGGACGCAAACCCAAAGGATTTGGAATAGTATTGCAAAGTACAGTTTGGTCGAAGGCTTTGGTCGAAATTTTACGGAGGGCATTATACAGCGCGTTAAAAATATTATATATTATATATACATATATATATATATATATATATATATATTATTATATAATATTATATATAAATTAAACTATTTATATATTAGAAATAAATTATTAAAAATAGAATCAATACATTTTGATTCTATTTTTCATCCGAGACATTTTTTTATTCGTTTGCTAGATTCATAACGAAGTCGCAATGCCTAATTTTAATTTCTTTCTGATTTGAAGTTCATTAACAAAACAATTATAATACATAAAAGGCAAGCGTGCTGCTCCACACGTATAGCGCTCCAACTGTAATTATATCTTCCTATTACACTGCTTTTATTATTTTCAGCCTGAAATTATGCACGGAAATTTAAATATCGAGCGTACTCTTCCACATCTAATATCGTTCAAACTGTATTTCCATTATTGCAATGCTTCTTAAAATTTTCAACCTAAAAGTATGCTAGACAAACGTTACCAGTCGTCTTTTTGAAAAAATATGTGCAATTGTGCAAGCTGACATCAAATTCATTAATGTTTGGAATGAATACGAACTACTAGAATTAAGTCACAATGATACGAGTCTTAGCGATTGGCTACTGAAGTTAGGAATCGGAGATCGTGCGAATGAACACAGTCATTTTTTTTTTTTCGTTTGTTGTGCTTCGACATGATATTTGTAGCAAAAATATCAGTATTGTTGACTTTTCAACCAAATACTTCCGTATTAATGTGTTCAAAATCACATTTTAGGTAAAATTATTTGCTCCTAAGCAAATTAAAATATGAATCAATTTCGTTGATGAACACCTGCACCTGCTAAATTTATTGATAATAGTGATATTCAATGAACGACGTATTTGTGATGTAAACTGCGTATGTGTGGTAAGTTGTATGATCTAACGGCACATACGCTACTTACACCACAAATACGGCGTTAATTGAATATCACTAATAAATTATCAGCACTACGTACACTGAAATATTGTAAGTACAACACATACCTTTTTAATGGAAGACATAAAGGATTATATTTCTCCCGAAGGATCCTGCGTTGTCGCAAAAACTCAATTTGTTCTCTTCCTCATCAGCAAACAAAAAAGTAATTAAATTCCGGCTCCAAAACATTTAAATTTTATAAATTTAATGAATTACTATCAAATAAAAAGCACAAACGATACCAAATTATCTATCGTGCAATTCAATCGTCAAAACGATAGCATTTGACAGCTGTTAGACATATGTATGTACATGAAGCAAGCAAAACGATATCGTTATGACGATAGTAAAATTTTTAGGTTACGTGATGGCAAAGTACATATCGTCAAAATGATATTGTCAAACAATTTTCGTCATACGTGATGAGAGCCCTGATAATATCAACCAATATTCCAATATCGCTTCCTGTTCCCCAAAAATTCTGATGAAAGCGTAGTCAATGAGCAAGCTCTCAAGATTTAGTAAATTAGGATTTCATAAGATTTATGTTATGTGTTTTATAACTCTGATAATTTTTCAATTCTAAGAGCTATATATTCTCGAACTTTAGGTCAATGTTGTTTTCTGAAGAAAGATTTTAGTTGGTTCGATCTTTAGATTTTAGACACAGTGACATATTTGACCAAGACTTCCATCGTGCTGGTAACGATAAATTAAAATTACTATGTCCAATTTCGGGAAAACATTTTTTCTCGGCGTTTTCTGTATTCCAACGAAATGATGGGTCAAACAGAAAATATTATAAGCGACATAAAATATTCTTTTTTGGTTTGAAATTGCGTATTTTTCTATAAATTTGAATTCTATAAACTCGAACTTTACTCGAAAAACTTTTTCTTCGATCTCAAATCTCGAGCTTCAAACAGCTGATTGTCGAAGTGACAAAATTTTTTTGTTGTGTCATGTGAAAGAAATTTATGTAATTGGTTAGCAAATTAATAAAAATTAAGCAAAAAAAAACTAAACGCGAATTGAACAGTTGATCCCTTTAAATATGAGCATTCTGCTACCAGATGCTTCCAGCTCATCTGAAAGTCTTCTTTAAATATTCCATTTTCTGAAATAAACCAACCATCCAATTCAATTCTAAATTTTAATTTATTTCAATTGTCAAAAAACAGCTGTTTTGCATAAAACTGACTTGACGACGTTTCAGTATTTTTTGACAAGTTTTCTCATTTTGAGAGATAATCAAACTGTTTTCTATTGCTTGAGCTTTTCTCCAACTTTACTTGAAATGAGTACGGAAACAGACCTACTAGTATTCTAAAAACATTACAATGCACCTGTTCCCGTGTATCAGTCTAACGTGTTTTTCTCAAAAAAGTGAAAAGTGGATTTGGCCATTGTTGAATCCAAGCCACTTAGATATTCAAGTTTTCCAACTTATTGACCGGACTATGACAGGTTTCTTGATTACTGATTTATCAATCAAAATTTTTAAGAATTTTATCAAACGAAAGTTTTTTAATTCTGCCTCAAACTTGATAAAAAAGAAATTGCAAAAGTATTCGATTTCATAGTGTAAGCTCTAAACTATTGTGCATGCGCTTTGCCGTGTTTGACAGATAAAATTGCAAAGGACAAATGTGGTGACTTCTCAGCTGTTGCGGCTCCTCGGCTGCATTCGCAAAATTAATATTCTACAAAACGAGTTACAACCAAGTGAAGCCGGTACTAAATTAAAGTATAACAATAGTACAAGTGTCTTCACTTTTTCAGTTATTAGTACGACATTTGTAAGCTTTAAATAAAAAAAGTGTCGACATATGTTACGCAAGTAGGACACTTTTGGTAAGGCCCCATGTGTGAAATAATGTACAGATGATGTAATACTTACTCTGTATCTATCCATGTTATGTGGATCTCGATCTCTACGATATACAAGCTCATCATACCTGGTTCGGTCTTCTGGAAATATAAGCTCCCTTATTTCTGTTACCATAGTATGCTTTAATTAAAAGAAGTTAGTAACGTAGAGTGTTAGTAAAATTTAAAAAATTCGATTTGCAGTTGTTGCAACTTTTTTAAAATAAAAATAACATATAAAGGGTCCGCCAAATATCTTTTTTTTTTTTGAAAAAGCAAAAAAAAAAACTGAATATTTTCTCAAATTTCTTTTTTTATTTGAATGCACAATCCTTCCGGTTAATAATGGAAAATAATTTCATTCAAATGGCTGCCTCGGCTGACCATGCAGTAGCCTACACGATCGGTCCAATTTTTAAGCACATTATCGATTGTGCTTGTCCTTTAAAGCGTCAATTGTCTCTGGCTTGTCGGCGTAACACTTATCTTTGAGGGCACCCCACAAATAATAGTCCAACGGTGTCAAATTGCAGCTCCGAGGTGGCCAAACGACATCAGCTCTGCGGCTGATAATGCGATCTTCAAAAACAGGGCGCAAAACATCGAGTGTAGCTTCGGCTGTGTGGCACGTAGCGCCGTCCTGTTGAAACCAAATGTTGCCAATATCCTCCTCTTCAATTTTTGTGAACAAAAATTCGTTCAACATGGCCCGATAACGATGGCCATTGACTGTAACGGCCACTCCTTGCTCATTTTCTAAGAAAAATGGCCCAATTATGCCTCTGGACTAAAATCCGCACCAAACAATGACTCGTTTTGGGTGCATCGGCTTTTCAATGTATGCGTGCGGGTTTTCTGTGCCAAGCCGCCAAGATCAAAATGAGCTTCATCTGAAAAGGTGATTTCAATGATTTTCAAAGTAATGTCGCAATATTTCCCAGCGTTGTTCAAGCGTATACATAACCATATTCTTTCAGCGGAAGGATAAAACTAATTATCTGTCAAATCAGACATGTGATAAGTGTTACCATTCACGAAATAAGCACTAGTTGAAAAAAAAAAACGTTAGATGGCGGACCCTTTATAAGTATTGTTTTTCTCGGAAGTGGAAGAGCCTGTCTACACTGGCCTCAAAGTGAGTCGGCATACTGATGCCAGTTTAGACAAGTTCTATTGCGTAATGTTGCTGAATTAGGTTGCATTTCCAAATGAGTTAAAATTAATAAAGACTAGGAAGGAATTATCTTCGGCTTGGCCGAAAAATGTACCAACATACGTGTTTAAATATATTCAAAGTTATGAAGGTTTTATTTTGATAACGTCACTTTGTATGGGGGGCAGGCGTGGTTTAAATCCAAATATCAAGCATAGTTTTATTTTAACACATACATTATTTTTTGTGGAATTTATAAATGTTTTGGTATTTTGATGGCGTTTCTTTGGCGTTACTTTTAACATAGCTATATTTAAATAAAAGTTTATGTACAAAGTTATGTCTTGAGATTAATTTATGTAAAATTTCATTGTTTTCATAGTCACTTTGCATGGAAGATAGGAGTGGTTTTCATTTGATTTTAGCAATTTTCAAACTCAGAGTATATATTTGGGATCATAGCGAATATGCAGAATTTCAAGTCATGGAATTTACTTTTGTGAAATTTTAAGAACATTTACCATTCTGATAAAACTACTTTGTATGGAAGAAGAAAAGTTAAGGACTTGGTGCATCCTCAAGGCAATCTGAACTTCTTTCTCAATGCTCCGATGCTCGAATTGAAACGAAATATGGTTGAAGCTTGGGAGAGAGCTATACTCTCTCTCCCAAAAATTAGGCTTTTTATTTAGAACTTCTGTACCATCAGAACGGCTTTTTTCCAAAGCTGGGGCAACTGATATAGAAAAACGGAATCGCTTAACTATAAAACGGCTATCAAAGCTATTGTTCCTAAGTTTCATTTTAGGACTGAACAAATTTTAAATTGAAATTTTAAAAAAATTTAAAAACTACCTAAAATTAATCAAACAACGCGTGACTTTTTTCAAAATTTTTTGATATATTTTGATTAATCTTAAGTAGCTTTTGTTGTAAAAAGATACAAATTTTTGTAAGTGTATTTCGTTACATGTAAACAAAATATTTGTGCTTACTTTTTATGATAAAAAATACGTTCTTGTTTTAAATCGTATTAAAAAAATTAGAACGTTGAATTGTTTTTTAAAAAAAGTATTTTCGTACTCATTGTAAATAAAATGGCAATGATTTGCTCCATACAAATTATTATTTCTTAAAACTGACGACATATTTTTTACAAAGCAAATACATTTTTCACAAGAATTTGAAAACTTTTTAAAAAAAAAATCAAAGAAAAACTTGTAAAAATTGTTTCATTTTCATTATTAAAGAAATTCGACTATATTTTAAACAAGAAAAAAGTGTAAATTTTGAAGCAACAGTTCCTTTTTGAGGAAATGGTTTAGAGTACATTGAAAAAAAACCAAAATTAAATAAATTGTAAAAAACTTGTGCGCAGTACAAAGATTAAGATTTTAGATTAAATAAAAAATAGCTTCAGGACAAATTTTTGTTTTCCTTTTTCTAATTTAAACTTTTACTTTTTTTTGGCGAATGAAGTGGATATTTTTGTCTTGATTGTTAGATTTCAAAGTTAATATTTGTATCTGGGTTTTTTTTGGAATTTTTTTTATATCCAAAATGTGCAAAACTGTGCGTTTTAATACAAATTACTCCTAAAATTGGCCATCCCATTCTACGTACGTTATTCTATCTTTATTTTATCGTTATACGTATATTATAATTTTTCTATCGTTATTTTATCGTGTCGACAACGTCTGCTAGTGAATACGTTAATGAATACTAACAAAAGAAACAACGAAATTGATAAAAAAATGTTAGCGATTAATTGAATATTCGGTTAATTTTGCTGCAATTAATTGCAATTAAAAATCGGTCAATTCAAAAAAAATTTGTTTGCATCACTACGTACATGTTTTTATCAACTCAAGTGGTGATGCTATTCAATTATCTACATATGTATATACCTGCCATGTATATGGGCGTTTAAAAATTGGTAGTTGGTTTTTACAACTTGATTTTTAACGTCTTTGAATGATATACTTACTTTTTCGTATGTATCCAGCATTTCTAACAGAACAGAAACAAAGGCATCTATCGTCATCGCTTTTGCCGTATATTCTGTTATGTAATATGATAAACTTGCAAATTGGTGTCTGGGTAATAATGAACGGGCCTTTTCTTCTACCATTGTGCTTATATGACCTTTTCTTCTAGCTCTGAAAAATATTGAACAGTGAAATAAACCATAATAAAGTAATATTTTCGTGGCATTAACCTCGTTCCTGTTGGACTGTAAATATCCCATGGCTCCATTTCAATCGATGTACATGAATGTGGAACTTTACCCACATCACGTATAACAAGGGACATTCTTTTGTGGTATTTCAATTGAGATACAGCTTCATCATGTGTTACATCGAGAAATGATTGACCATTTACTTCAATAATTTCATCGCCAACAATTAAGCCAGCTCTATCAGCAACACTATCTTTATCAACTCCAGTCACAAAAATACCAAGGCCATACTCTACTCCACCTCGTATCATCAGTCCCAGCGATTGACCAGGTTCGATAACGAGTTCCACTCGTCTTATTCTTAATCAATAACTTTTTCTGATAAACTCTATAATTTATTGATTTTCTTACCTATCTCTTCGATTGCTCCGACGACCATCATATTCTGTAGGCGGTGACGCAGGCCTTCCATGCCTATCCATCCAGGAACAAGTTTGTCGAAATGGCAGTCCACCTTCTCCACTTTCTCCACTTAGAGATGGAATTATTGAGGACTGTGATTGTGGGAGAAGGGGAGGCATTGTGGAATACATTGAATCATGTAAAGGTGGTCCAAAACCATGTAAAGGAGCCGATGAATTAATCGACGTTGGAGCACGGACTGTCATACTTATTTGACGTGATGATTTTAAGATTTGCACACATTTCTATGTTGAGAAAAAAAGATGTGAAGCCATAAATAAGATTTAAATTTAACAGTTTGGGCGTGAAAAATCGCTAGTTTTAAAAGACAGACGAATATGTACTAAAAAAGAAGAAAATTAGTGGCATATATTTTATGCAAAAAAATAAAGCAAAATCTCTATACATATGTATATATAAAAATTACGTGTATGTTCGTGATGGCTAAACTCAATAACTACTGCACCGATTTTGACCAAACTTTATGTACATGCTCTATGGGGCGTGAGGAGTGTTTCTGTGTAGTTTGAAGTTCGTCCGACAGATGGCGCAATATTTAGTTTTTTTGTGTTTTTGCACCGTAACTCAAGAACTACTGCACCGATTTTGACCAAACTTTATGTACATGCTCTATGGGGCGTGAGGAGTGTTTCTGTGTAGTTTGAAGTTCGTCCGACAGATGGCGCAATATTTAGTTTCTTTTTGTTTTTGCACAGTAACTCAAGAACAACTGCACCAGTTTTGACCAAACTTTAATTAATATCTAAATACTTTTTATTTTATCACTATAGGGGTAACGAAGCACACCGGGTTCAGCTATAGAGTATAAAAATCGAGACGTGATACTGTTCTTCTTAAGAAAAACTGCGATAATAATGTAAATAAAAGAAATATACTATAAATGTCACTACCATTATATTTGAATAAATTATAAGAAGTTTGTATATTAAAATACAACTCCCAACTATGGCTTTCAATGCTCAAAGTCTTTAATATCAAAAGCAATGCAATAAGCCCCAATCATTCGAGAAAATATTAGTTTCAATGTTTTTTTTTTTAATTTTGAAAAGTTGTAACTACATTTACTTAAGGACGTCGTTAAGTAATGACGTCACTTTGTATGGGAGGTAGGCGTGGTTTTCAACCGATTTTGCCGAATATCATAGATATGGTTCATATTATATAACAAAGCTCGTGTGCAATATTTTAAAACAATTCTTTATCTTTTGTGGATTTCTGAGAGATTTTAGTTTAAAATTAGTTTAGTTTAAAAAAGCCATTTGTATGAGAAGCAGGCGTGGTTTTCATCAGATTTTGGCAAATATTATAGAGATGGTTTATATTAACTATCAAAGCTCAACTGCAAAATTTCAAGGCATTTCCTTAATTTTCGTGGTTTTTTAAGAGATTTTACATCAATAAAAAGACTTTGGGAGGTAGGCGTAGTTTTCATCCGATTTTTTTCATAGTCAGAATTGACATTGAATATCAAAGCTTATGTGAAAAATTTGAAGGCATTTCCTTAATTTTTGTGGATTTTAAAGAGATTTTACTGTAAAAATAAATTTACTTTGTACGGGAGGTAGGCGCGGTTTTCATCCGATTTGACTCATTTTCGAAATTGATCTTAATTTTTTTTAAAAAAAGCTTATATTTTGAATTTTTTCGATAGCTATAAAATTACGGCTAGCTATAAAATTACGAATACGGATACGCAGTGTGTGCTGAGATTGTGGAGACGGCACTTCTCCAATTTACTTACTGGCGACGATTTCACCAATGCCGCCCATGGAGAGCGCAGTCCAGAGCTACCAATCAACAATGACGGAGTGGAAGTACCACCACCTAGCCATGATGAGGTTCGAGTTGCTATCCAACGACTCAAAAACAACAAAGCAGCGGGTGCTGACGGCCTGTCAGCTGAATTGTTTAAAACCGGCGGCGATGAATTGATAAGGCGCATGCATCAGCTCATCAGCATAATATGGCTAGAAGAAAGCATGCCCGACGATTGGAACCTCAGCGTACTGTGCCCTATACTTAAGAAAGGAGACCCAACAATCTGCGCAAGTTATAGAGGTATCAGTCTTATTTCCATCGCATATAAGGTTCTCTCAAGCGTACTATGTGAAAGATTAAAGCCGATTACAAAAACACTGATTGGACCTTATCAGTGTGGCTTTCGACCTGGTAAGTCCACCATAGACCAGATTTTCACGCTACGACAAATCCTGGAGAAAACCCACGAAAATCAAATTGACACACACCATCTCTTTGTCGATTTTAAAGCTGCGTTCGATAGCCCGAGAAGGGATTGCCTATACGCAACAATGTCTGAGTTCGGTATACCTGCAAAGTTGATTAGACTTTGCAGAATGACGTTGAGCAACACACGCAGCTCCGTCAAGGTAGGAAATGACCTCTCCGAAACCTTCAATACCGAAAGAGGTTTCAGGCAAGGCGATCCACTGTCTTGCGATCTCTTTAACATCATCATGGAGGGGATCGTACGAAAGGCCGGTGTGCATCGTAATGGCACAATTTTCTACAAAGGCGTCCAGCTCCTTGCGTACGCTGATGATATTGATATTGTCGGCAGAACCAAGAGAGATGTTACCGCTGCTTTCGCCGCTATCGAAAAGGAATCAGCCAAAGTGGGTTTGACGATAAATGAGGGCAAAACAAAATATATGCCGTCTACAAACAAGGGAGCTCGGCGTTTAGACTCCCACGTTTCATCCGGCAGCTATAACTTTGAAGTAGTCAAGGAGTTCGTTTACCTTGGCACCGCCATTAATACCAAAAACGAAATCAGCCTGGAGATAAAGCGAAGAACAATAATTGCTAATAGGTGCTACTACGGGCTCAGTAAGCAAGTTCCAGAGCCCTCTCTCGATCGACAAAACTAACACTCTACAAGACGCTCGTTCTACCTGTGCTGCTTTATGGCGCTGAGGCATGGGTAGTTTCGCAAACTGACGCAGCCGCTCTGGGGGTGTTCGAGAGAAAAGTTCTTCGCAAAATCTTCGGTCCTGTTCGAGTCGGCGATGACTATCGCATCCGAATGAACCACGAGCTGTATGAGCTCTACGATGACATTGACGTAGTTCGGCGTATAACTGTGCAGCGACTACGCTGGCTGGGTCATGTCCATCGTATGAACGACGAAGCTCCAGCGAAAAAGGTACTCGAGGCGAGGGTCGCTGGTCAACGACGACGAGGGAGACCATGCCTCCGATGGATGGACCAGGCTGAGGAAGCCCTAACCGCACTTGGTGTATCCGATTGGAGAAGGCGCGCGCAAAGCAGAGGCGCCTGGCGAGAGCTGATGAGGTCGGTTGAAACACGGACACGGGTTGTTACGACCAACTAAGTAAGTAAGTAAGTATAAAATTACGGCTGAAATCGTGTTGACAGACAGATAGACGGAAACACGGAAATCGACTCAGGAGGCGATGTTGATCAAAAATATACATATATACTTTTGTATACCTGCCAGACCTCCTTATTGGCGTTACAAACGGAATGAAAAGGTTAATATACCCCTTACGCAGTACGAGTGGGGATATAAAAATACATATCACTAAAAAAAAGCAGGTGCGCCGTTGGACACACCAGAGAAGCGAAGCTTTTTAGCAGTTTCATAGATTAAATAATTTAAAAGTTTTTTTTAATAAAAAAAATTCAAATATTAAAAATAACAAAGTCAATTAAAAAACACACTTTAATATTCACACTAGTAAATTTCATTATATATCATTATTATTTTATTACATGTTACATTCATTGTTATTTCAACGCTTTTGTTAGTTAAATTGTTAATTCAATCATAAGGTTATTCAGATATTTGACGTCTTCTCATAAGAATAAGAATGTATACTCTTATTTAAAGAGGAGAGCAAAAGAGCAATTTTTTAATGACATAAAAATCCCTCAGTTGCATGAATATCATACTTTTTCGAAGTACAAAATACGAAAAATACATTTGACTACTACGTTTTCAAAAACGTTTGACTGTTGAACAAAACTTATATTATGAGCTTTTAAAAGTGTAAGGTTACATTTTGGATGCAAAACAATATTGAAAAAATTTGATTTGTGTATGCAAAACGCATTTTGCAAAGAATTTTTATGAATATTTTTATTATGCTCTTGAGCTTTGAGCTAAAATAATTTATTGAAAATATATTTTTAAATCTGTGATACAGAGTTTTGAAATCGTTTGTTAAAACAAAAGGATGATTATAATTTTTTCTACATTTATATTAGGGAAAATCAAATAAACTTTTTTCCTCTTTTGACAAAAGATAGCTAGTTTTGTTCACACAACGCAGAGAATATCACCGAAAAATACAATATAAAATTAAAAATAACAACGTTAAATTAAAATGCAACTCTGACAAACGTAGGGTTAAGTTTGAAATTTTTGAATCAAAAATTATATTTTTTAATTTAAACATGAATTTCCTTCTTTTTCTAAAATTGGTCATTGTTAGAGTA
The DNA here is from genome assembly GCA_914767935.1 of Coremacera marginata. Lineage (NCBI taxonomy): Eukaryota > Metazoa > Arthropoda > Insecta > Diptera > Sciomyzidae > Coremacera > Coremacera marginata. Next base: position 162,486,350 of record OU612047.1, read on the forward strand.
AAGTTGTTTTATTTTTTAATACGGAAATCCAACATCACTGCGTATTCTCGCACTGGCTTACTGCTAAACACACGACGTATTAAATATCCTACATGTTGAAGGCAAGAATATAAAATAAATTATTTAACACAAGTTCGAAAAAAATAGCACATACTAAGACACAAAGTAATTAGAGATAAATGACGCTATAAAAAATTGAAACAAATTTCCACAAATTATTTTCATGTCAATAAATTTTACTAAAATATTGCACACTTGATTTTTTTAACATAACCACAGGCATATGGAAAAAGTACTTTAAAAAAATACAGCAGAACACTGAAACATACTTTTTTTTGGGAGGACCACACAACCCTGGCTGTCATTTTGTCAAGAGAGTAAAAATATTTTTGTTGACATAAAATAAGGGTATGCTAAATATCTGGATAACCTTATAATGATTGAATCATGGTATCAAATAGAATCAACATTTTTGCTTCTTTTGTTGTTTGGATAACTGATAAATATGTTAGATATGCAAACTAGCCAATACACAATCATTTAAATAAATAGATTATTGTGATCTGCTGCAACATAACTTCAGTTATTGTTAATATTGAATCAACAAGTCTGCGTAACAAAGGTTTTTGGATTGGTTGGTAGTGTATAGAACTTTTAATCGATGGGGTACGAGTTCCAAACCCACGACTGACCAAAGAAATATTTTAAATATATACGGACGTTTTTTTATTATAACCCAAAAACTTTATATAAAAAATCCTAAACACACTAAAAGTGGTCAGTCAATTGCCTTGCATTCAAAAATAAATAAATTTTGATCGCTCTAAAATGTGTTTATCCGCTCTCACTTCCACCGTTTCCTGGCAGTTCCCACTGAAAGTAACAACTAAAGCTTTTGAACGCCGTTCAAACGATCATCGTGTGACCTGAGTCCTTCAGACAACTGCATGTCAAACGAAATAGAAAAAATTTTGTATTTTTTTTTTTGTTCTGCGGCTCAGCAGTGCATTTATACGTATCTCACTGTTTTTTATATTTTGCTGTGCTAGCATAGTAGAAAAAGAGTAGAGAGCAACAAAGAGTTTATTGAAACTCTCGCAACACAAATACGTAAAAAGAAAACGATTAAGCAAATCGTGCCATCAGGTATGATTTCTTAAAAAACTTAACACTTTAATTAAACATACTTATTACTGTAATTTCGAAATAAAAATAGACCTATACTGTGCTGTAGCACAAATATGACATTTTTAAACTTATTTTATAAAAATCGATCCAGTACTTTTGTAGTTAACATGGAAACAAAAAAATTTGCACTTCAATTTTATATAATAGTAGATATAGATTACATTTTCTTGTTGTAATAGGCGCAAGCAGAAAGAAACAAGAATTTCTAAGAAAACTTTGTCGGAAAAAAAGGTGTCGTTTTTGAGATTTCAGTCAAGCCAATCACAAAACGAGACCTTCGCTTGAATAAAAAGCCTTTACAAATAATTAAATCGTGGCGCTTTGATTTGATGCGATCTTCTTCTGTAGCCTTTCACCGACTTCAACAAAATTTTACACACACATTCTTTGGAATAATGAACAGCTACATTATAAATTACATGAAATTTGACTTGGAAAAAAAATTGTTTTAGAGTTTAACCAGAAAACTCTTTAACAGGCTATTTACAATAAAAAACCAAAAAATTCTTAATTAGAGTATATATAATGGCAAATTTTAACATTGTTACTAATTAAAAAAAAGCGAAATTCCGAGAACCCGGGATTGTATTTTTACATCCCAAAAATCCCGGGATTGAAAAAATCCCAGTTTTGTCATTCCTAGTTCAAATAGAATCATTTTCCAAAAATTTTAAATTTTAATTTTAAAATAAATTTTAATTTATTTAAAATTACTCTCTCTTAAAATTAAGCTTAAAAGTGGCGTCTACAATGAAACATTATTTGATTATTTTAGATCTGCTCTTGCAAGCTGCTGTCCAGTAGTCTGTCAAAATTATAGGTAAATATAATTCCCTATGCAAATATTTACATGAGTATAGAGGATTACTTACTGTTAAGCAAAATTTTGTTTCAATACTTACTTTCAGAGCTTCCTCATGGTTAAGTGAAGTAAACGGCGTACCATTTACTTCTAGTATAGTATCACCAGGACGTAGACCAGCACGTTCTGCCACTGAATTTTCCTCTATACGCGAGATATAAACACCCAATCCTTTCATATAGAAATATTCATATTGAAATTATAGTATAAATATATCATTAAATTACCTGTATCTTTCCCTCCCTTAACACAAATTCCAAAACCATGATTTGCATCTAGCTGCTGATCTCGTGACATTGTAACAGTGCGTGTTGAGAGCTCGTGAATACTAGGAACACTTCGTCCTCGATATATCTTTTTTTTTATTAAAGAAAAAGTTTATTCTTATGACTATGTTTATTTTTATTAAGTATTGTTTTTCATGTCTACATTTTGTATTCACTTAAATATTGTATAAAGATTCTAAAACAACTAATACAGTCATTCATGCAAATGAGCAATGCTCTTATAAATGGTATAAACCGTATAAGTTTATCAGTCATATATATATGCTCTTTGATTCAGATGAGCAAACAAACAGGCAACCTTATGGGAGTATCAGCTGTTTTCGTTATTATTTATAGCAAGCATTACTGAAAACATAATTTTAATTATAATTGTGATAGGTATAATGTTCACTGTTTTTGTTTAACTTGTTAAACCACTTTCATAGAGCAACAAATTCATCAAAAAATTTTTTTAGAAGACATTCATGCAACCTGCCTAATAACTTATTGCCCAATATACAGGGTGTCCCGCAATTGAGTGCAACTATTTACGGAGGTGAATGGTTATGTCGAGCTGAGAAAAAAAATGTATGGGAGGAGGGGTCTATTTTCCCATTCTTAGGAGCTACAGGGTTAATTAATATTTCACCACTTTGATTCACATTATTGTTCCTAGTACAAAAGCTAAGTTACGGAAATTTTACGGTATAATTTTTTTAGTTCAGCAAACTTTTTTATTTTTTAAGACAAATTTATGTTTTTGAAAAGAAAAGAAAATTAAATAAATTACAAAATTGATTATAAAAAAAAAATTTCATTTATTACGCAAAATTCTGAGAAATTTGCACTCAAAGTTGAAATTTGGTAGCTTACACCGAACGAATACAGCTTGGTAACGGTTATGTCGGTACTGTTTGTTGATATACCGTTGAAAAGGTGATTTATTGCCTTTGCAATGAGTTATCAAAAAAAGTTTTCCGTAACTTATTTTTTGTGCTAGAAACAATAACGTGAATCAAGGTCGTGAAATAACCGTTGAGCTCCGTAAATAGTTGCACTCAATTGCGGGACACCCTGTATACCGGTAAACTTGTCGCTTTGCATGAATGCCGGTATTATTTTTTACACTATTGTAAACTGTTAATAGTTACAGTTTGAGTTCTTCGGATTTTCAGTCCTTAGATTTATGTTTGCATTTTTGTGGAATTTCACAAAAATTAATAAATTTGTACATATTAATTACACAGTTGCCAGAACGAATGTCGGGATATGCACTAGGATACAAAGTTGTACTGTGAAATTTCAGAGATGAGAGTTTTGGTATAACTGAAATATTGAATGTGTATTGTAATAGTCTCTTTACGTGTCTTTACTTTACTAAATTATCTGTATCTTTGCTCCATTACTGGGTATACAAGAAAAATATTTATTAAATTATCATTTAATTTTTGAAATAAAATAAAAAATCAACTTTTTTTAAAATTACGAGCAATCCATTGAAGGCATTTAACACAAATGGACTAAAATGGAGTTCTAAAATTTAAATTAAATTTGCAATCAACTGCCCAGGCAAGTATGACAAAACGTAAATACTCTTATGTCTCAAATGCATTTGATACTTAACTGAAAAACTACAATAATAATATAATAGTATACCTGATGTGTTGTCGAAGGTGGGCTACTAGCAGGGCTGCGTCTACCCGAACGTTCTTTTGTGCCATTGCTGTAGTGATAGTTTGTAGGAACTGATGATGATGTCGTCGCGCCAAACATACGTAAAACTTGCTCTGGAGAAATAGGCCGTTTCTTATTGTCATTTGTATGGCGTGCAGCACTTGAAAATGACCCGGGTGAGACAGCAATATTGTTCATGTTGTTGAGCAAAGACGGAGGAGATTGATAGGATTGCAAGTATGCTGAGCCTCGTCCTGGTAGTGATCCTCCTTTAGAAGGAACTCCAGCTGAATTGTAGTAATAGTGAGGAGAATGGGACTGTTCCACGATCGTGTATGACGTTCCTGGCGGGGAATAATAATGTCCTGATCGTTCGCCACGTAATGAGCTTGTGCTGCTACCAATGCGGGTTTTCACTCCATAAGGACCATTTAAGACCACACCAGCTGGTGTATTAATGGCATCTCTAATATCTTCAGCTTCAAAATTTCGTGACCGAAGATGATGGCGTGTTATACTGGGAGGCCCACTCTTATATGTATTATATGACGGAGGAGGATATTGTTGATTTTGATGTAGAGAAGAGCTTTCTGGGAAATAATACCCTCGAGAACTCCACCGTGAAGGCCCAAGATCGCATAATTCTGCATAGTCATTACCAGTTGCACTCATTGTTGGGGTCCTTTCCAACAGACCCACTTATAATGCTCATTACTCGAATCACAAAATAGTACCGCATTGATTCATATATTCTTTTCAAGTTTTAATAATTGTGTAACCGATCAGATAATTCTCTTTTAATATGTATATACATATGTTGAAGCTTACAAAATTTTTTGTAAATATGTTGTTTATGTTTACTTAGATAATACTGAGTGCATATTTATAAGTACAGCACTTTTATTCGAATTTTTCATATCAACAGAAATTCACCTCGTTTCAACAAAATTTTCCTTATATTGTGTCGAATGCAATTGCTTAAAAATCGAAACTTCGAGCTTTAACCTTCTACCCTATTTTGCTGGAATGCGTCATCGAAAAACCTTTGTGTGCTCGCGCATTAAAAACTGTATTTCGACATTTTGTTATTATTTTTAGTTTCCTCTAAGATATATAGACACTATTAAAAAACATATGCAAAATATTTCAGCTGCATAAGCATGATGAAGTCGGAAATTAGATATTCCTTAGTTTAATACATCTTTTTAACTTTGTTTTTTTCTTTTGACATTTGATATTATGTTGAGTTTTCACTTCACTATTTAGCTTTTCTTTTATATTTTAAAAATACAGCACAATAAATATTAAAGCGAGCCTAAAAATCATTTCATATATAATGATAGAAGTTTTCACTACGTCTATATATAATATATTTTACAATATACTGCTTATGTTTTCATAATCAACGTGTATGCTTATTTTCTTTCTTTAAACGTCTATACTTCATAGCCACATTCCTTTTACTACTTATGTAGTTGCAAATTTGCTTCAAAAGCTTCCACCTTTCTTTCCAGGCAGGCTTAAAGCTTACATTTTTCATTTTAACGCTCAGAAAGCTTTCGTATCGATGTTTTTATCGAGTGTGTTTGAAACGTGGCGAAATTGCTCTCATAAGCCAAAACTGCGTATGTACCTAAGTATAAAAATCAATAATTTCAATGTCAGTTAACGCAAGACTTACCTTCTTGATTTGTATAACATTTAAGGGTATTTTCAATATGAATACGGAATTATATGTTGGAGTTTTATGCTTACTACTCGTTTTATTGGTTTGCATTAACACACTAATACTTGAGAGCTGGTCACTTAAGTCAAATAAAAACTTTACAGTTGTTATGTCTTGTTTACATACTTAGAAGAAAATACTATTTATATGATGATTGTCATGCCCAAGTTATAAAGCAGTTCAGATTAGATAGTTATAATTTCCTTAAGAATCTGTCATGGCACGAAAAAAAAATTACGCATGTTTTTATTAAAGGCGATATTCCAACACATAGAAGACAAATGGCATTGAATTCTTCAGCCCTGGTATTTTCTATAGAATGAAAAACAAATGAGTTTTAACTTTATGAACAATACTTAAATATAAATTTTTTTTTTTTAGTTCATACAAATACTTTATTGGGCTTTTTTCAAAAAGAATATGTTTTTTTTTTGTATCATCACTGTTATCGTCAAAGATATGTCATATGTTGATGTATATATAATTTTTGTTCTGATCTGCTTATTTACATCAAAAACAAAGAAATTAATTCAGTTTTTCCTGCTTTTATTTGGAAGCCGTGTTTTAAGAGTGTTCCCAAAATGGAGAACTTTGATGAGCACATACGCTATCTTGCTACTGAAGTTAGACAAAAATTAATAGAAGCTTATAGCTAAGATATTATTAATCCAAGGCAATGTCAGAAGTGGTTCGCTCGGTTCCGCGATGGAAATTATTCAATCATGGATGCTCCTCGTTATGGTAGGCCCTCGGAGTTTGACGACGATTCGATACTCAGAGAAATTACGAGTTCTCTTAATTTGACCGTTGAAAGTGTTCACGGCCTTTTAAAGTCCGCTGGTTAAATACAAAAAATTGGAAATTCACTAAGACAATCGAGTTGAGATTTACGAACGGCTCATGAAACGTGAAAAAAGGGACCTATTTCTCAAGCGTACACTCTAAAAAAAGATTAAAAATGACGACAATTATAATGGCACCTAAATTTGTCATGTAAAATTAGATATCTGTGTAATTTTCGTACAAAATTTGTGCAAAAAATTCGTTTACATAATGAGTGTGTAAAACTCCGAAAATTTGTACATCAATTTTACATTTAATATATATTTTTGAACATTTTTTGATTAATATTACATTAAAAATGTCTGAACTGTGACTATCTCACTCATATTTACATAAGATATGTGTAATCTTTCAAACGATGCCATGCGCTCGGCACAGTGATGATATTTGATAGTTTTGGAGTGTACTTTCTTTGCTCTTCAGAAAGTACTTTTACGGACGCTAGATTATTTTTTAGTAATATGATTTAATAAGCTTTTGTTTTGTTTCTGAGGCACATATGTATATGTTTCAGTTTTATTATATAAAAAAACTAGCAGGACCCAGTGGTCCGCGGCTTCGCCACGGACGTTCCAACAAAAATACTTTTTTATTTGTGGGCAGTGAAAGGGGGGAAAACATTTTTTCCTGTAAACCATCTCGTGCTCGAAAACAATATACTGCCAAAATTTCAGCGCAATCGGCCCAGAAGTTTTGAAGTCTTAATGATTTCTTAAAAGTGGGCGTAATTATAGTCCCACCACGTCCATTTTTAGTACAGTTGCCGACGATGGTTATACAAACACATTACCAAATTTCAGTCTTATACGACCAAAACCGTCTGAAATATAGCATTTTCATTGATTTGTGGGCGGTAAAAGAGGGCGTGGAAGACCAGTTTTGGTACATATGCCGAAAGTAACCACATAGACTAAATTACCAAATTTTAGCTTAGAAAAAAAATGGCAAAAAGACTTAAGACACGAACTCGCTTTAGTGTGAAGGCGATAGTGTCAATAATGCGTGTACATTTAATTTTAAATAATTATTGAAATATAATTAATGCATTAAACTCTGGGTGATTTAATTGATTTTAGTTAAGACAGAGTAATCTTTAATGCCAATCTGTTGATTATTATTAAATAATAACTTTCAAACCTTATTTTTCTCTTCGTATATGTTTCTATTAAATATAATCTTGGTAAATAATCTATATTTGCATTATAATCTTAGGTAAATAATCTATAAGACTTGTGTCACTAGTTAATAATAATAAAAAAAAACACAGGTGCGTCGTTGGACACACGAGAGAAGCGAAGCTTTTTCGCAGTTGCATAGATTTGATAGCTTAATAATTTTTTTCTTTTTAATAAACTAACTTTTAAATTCAAACATTTAAAATAACATAAAATTTATTACATATATATGAGAAAACATATTTACTGCTTATTTTTTATTGTTGAATGTCAAATTTCCACGCCAATTACATATACGGGCATATAATGCCAGCGCCTCTCCATTTTAACTCTCCACACATGGTTGTGAACTTGGTTGCACTGAACAAATTTTTTCCTTCAACAGCGTACTGCGTAGCGAAAAATCTGTCGAAAATTTTTCAGATTTCACTCCACGCAAATCACAGAACGAGGAGTAAAAAACTTCGCTTCAAAAATATATATTAAAGAACGCACACGAAACAAAATTTAACAAACATTTTAGATACCTTGCCGATTTCATGCATGCGTTTGTTAATTCCATATTTATTGATATCATCTATTTTTTTGACGCTTAAAACATAGAGTGTAATTTATTATCTAGAGATTGCATCAACTCTGCTAACAGTGTTAACAGAGTTATTTCACTTAAAAACATGAAGAAAAGAAACTCTGTTAACCTCTGTTAACACATGCCAGAGATTTAGCACAGTTGATGCCATCTCTAGATAATAATTTATACTCTATGCCAACAACACCACAAACGCATTCACAATACAAACAGACCGATGCTGGAGACATCTTGTGGCAAATAAAAGCAAATTTTTGTAGCATAGCAAATACACAATTCTCTATCTATTGATAGATGGTGACGATCTACTGCAGCATAGCTTCTGTTATAACTAAGATTAAATTAACAACCTTTTGCCACAGGTCTTTGTGCCCTAGTTGGTAGTGTGCTGGGTTATCGTTAAAAAGGGCAGGGGTTCGATCCCCACGGGGAACAAAACATATTTTTAGTATTTAATATTAAAGTATTAAATTTTCTTGTTGTAATAAGCGCTAGCAACAAAGAAACCATCAAAATTCCAAGAAAAAATCTGTCGAAAATTTTTCAGATTTCACTCTAAGCAAATCACAGAACGAGGAGTAAAAAGCTTCGCTTCAATAAATAAATAAATTGTTATCGGTTCTGTGACGCAGCCGATGCACAGCACCAAAGGTTCTACGTCGGGGGCGTCTGCAAGCCGTATCAGGCAAAGGTCCGACGGCGCAGCAAGCAGAATTTGAGCAGTCAGGAAAATAAATGATTTTGCAAAGGTCATTTGTATAAACACTCGAATTCTGTTGCAAGGGCCGTGCCGTTGGAGGTAAAAGTTTCGCAAAGGCCAATTGTGTAAGACTTGAGTTCTGGCGCAAGGGCAGCCGAAGCAGCGCAGCGAGCAGAATCTAAAGATTTTACGAGGATAGCCGACCACAAGGTTCGAATGCAACGCTTGAGTTCTGTTGAAAGGACGACTGAATACGACAGCTTGTTAGTGCGGCAGACAGACGAAAAGCAGGTAACTGCGAGTTTCGACTGTGAGGCTTATATTCTGTTGCGAGGGCGGGTAGCGCAACGAGCAGAATATAAGTTATAGAACACTAAATGCAAGGAGAAAAAAAAAACGAGAATAATTGGTAACTGACGTATACCAAAGAGCTTTTGCTTAGACAGAAAAATTAAACAAGCTGAGGTTGGTATCGAGCGATCCGAATACTACTGCTCGCGCCTGATGTGACATTGCATCTGATGTGGCTGTATGAACCTAATGTGAATTATATGTCCGTAGATGTTTAAATCATACATGTCCGACAGTATGTAGAGTTGCTTTATTGTCTTTTACATTTTCCTCGTTTATTCTTGTAAATATATATATATATATAGTATATATAACTCATAAATATATTTCTGGGAGCCAGGGTTCAATCCCCGCAACTGCCCAGATGAACATTTTTAATATTTATGTTTTCATCTTCTTACATGTTTTATAGTTATGTGAGTCCGGGTTTTTAATGATAATTGGTAACGAAATTAGAAATAATAAGTTCCGAAATAATTTTATTCATTACTTTATATTTGCAGCTTTTATATAAAAAAAAAATAATAATGTCTTAGATTCAATGAACAAAGTGGAAAAAAGTAATTTGAAAAAGTAATAATTCTACTTATTATAGACTAAATAATATATAATTTTAATATTTGTAACGTACCGTTACAGTAAGTACACCCATGGGCTTTTTTCTAGGGGGGAGAGGGGCACAAAGGCTTACGTGTAAAGTTCACGTATTTGGTAATTATTCAGGAATGCTCTTTGCAAAAGATGACCATTGAAATTCTGTTTTCTGAGATGTTTGGTGAAAATTTAGTGAACATTGTCGCAATTAACACCCTTCCACTGTGTCAGATTGGATATTATTCCGTGTTCATTCTTACAAAATGTTTAGAAGTTGGTGTATATCTGAAACAGTCTTCTTTATGCTGGCAGTTCATAATATTGGCTTTACTGAAAAATACACTCTTAAAATGTTTAATCATAATATTATTAAATGTTCAACCTTGAAACATAAAATGAACTTTTTTACATTGTGAGGTATTGGAATTTTTAGGACATCGTAGAGTTTTTAAGAAATAAAGGTATAATTTAAAATAATTTAAAGTTGCACTTTAATGTTTGTTTTATCAAGGGGACTCAAACTTGGTAAAAATTTAATCTAATTGCATACATACAGTGATGGCCAAAACTATTCGCCACCTTACCTATTACTAACTGAAATGCTTATAAAACTGTCAAAAGCAATTTGAAATAAAAACGTTTTATTTATATTTGAAAGGAAGATTTATACAGTACTTAAATTTGAAACAAACTTATTTTATTTTTTTATGAGTTTCTAAAAATTAATTTTTATACAAATTAACTTCAGTATTTTGTTGGCCAAAAGTATTCGCCACTATAACAGTTTCATTATGTTAAGAAGTTTATTTTACAAAAAAATGATGGTAACTCTATTTATCAGAGCTATCTTTAATTCCTTATTCTGGCAACACTCTGATTAGTGCTTAAAACAGTTATTTGTGTGATTCTTGAAAACCAAACAGTTCATTACTTTAAAAATGGGTCGCAAAGGCAAAGAAACTACTCCAGAGGAGAGAAAAATAATTATAAATCTTTTCCGTGAGGGTAAATCAATGAAAGGCATAGGTAACACTGTTTCTAGAAGTAGTTCAACAGTAAGAGACATAATTAAAAGATTCAAAGACAGTGAAAGATTTGAAAGTCTTGAACGGAGTGGACGCCCCAGCAAACTATCCCCGAGGGACAAAAGAAAAATTTTAAATATTGTTAAAAATGAACCAAAAACTAGTTCATCAAAAATCGCTGCACAGTTCAATGAAGGCGATCGCCCAAATATAAGTGCTCGGTCAGTGCGTAGAACTCTAAATAGTGCCGGTTACAATGCAAGAGTATGCAGAAAAAAACCACTAATTAGTAAAGTCAACCAAGCAAAAAGACTTTCATTCGCAAAGGAGTATGTTAATGAGTCAACAAACTTCTGGGACAAAGTACTTTTCACAGATGAAAGTAAATTTAATATTTATCGGTCGGACGGACGAATTTTAGTATGGCGCAAAAAAGGAACTGAAGTAGAACCTAAAAACCTACAGCACACAGTTAAACATGGTGGTGGTGGAGTCATGGTGTGGGGTTGTATGGCCGCGGGCGGCGTCGGGGAGTTAGTGCTCATTGATGAAATTATGAAAAAAGAGTTGTACTTGAAAATTTTAAAAGAAAATTTAAAGAAAAGTGTAGAAAAACTTAATATAGCCAATGACTACTACTTCCAACAGGATAATGATCCGAAGCACACAGCGGAAATAGTGCGCTTATACTTTACAATACACCCCATACCCTGAAAACACCACCTCAATCACCGGATCTAAATCCGATAGAACACCTTTGGGATGAGCTGGATAAACGCGTGAGACAACATCACATTACCTCAAAAAGTCAACTCAAAGTGATTCTACTGGAGGAGTGGCAAAAAATAAGCCCACAAGTAACACAAAATTTAGTTTACTCTATGCCTAATAGATGCAAGGCTGTAATTAAGCAAAAAGGATTTGCAACAAAATATTAATTTTGTTTTTATTAATTTTTTACTTTTGAAGTCTTGTTAATGGCGAATACTTTTGACCAATGAAATAATGAAGTTAATTTATTTAAAAATTTTGTGTGTGAAATTTTCTGGGAAAACAAATTTGGTTGTAACTTATTTACGAACTGTACATACCCTCCTTTCAAATAAAAATAAAAGCCTTGTCTTTATAATAATTTTAACAATTTTATGAGCATTTTATTTAGTAATGGGTAAGGTGGCGAATAGTTTTGGCCATCACTGTACATATGTGGTTAAAGTTGAGGGCATTCTAACAAAATGCAACCTAATGTTTTTATTTTATGCTTTAATTCCAATAGATGATTTTAATATAAATTTGGTTTATTAAGCTACTTATTATATTGAATACTAGCAGGACCCAGTGGTTCGTGGTTTCGCCAGGGACGTTTTCTTTTATCAATAAAAACGAAACCAATACTGGCGACAGGGCTGCCAACTTTTGGAAAGCCCAGGCCCGGAGCTTTTTTTTTAATAATTTTTTTATGGTCTGTTTTTAATTAAAAAATTCAATTCTTTTAAAATTTGTGTTTTAAGGAACATAGTACATTCAGTGCTTTTATATATTAACACAAAAAAATTATAATGCTTACAACAAATTAAATAAGGACCCAAATATTAGTATCATTTAAGAACAATGTGGGGCATAAAAAAACTAATTTTGTATTTTTTTTTTTACTATAAATAAACTATTTATAAGTAATGCTTACAAGCATAAAGTAAATAAGTAAATAAAGATCAACATTTTTTATCACAAAAAATAATATCTTCCGTCTTTGCAGTTCTTACAAGCATTTGTTGATCCGGGTGTTGAAGAAACGAAAGAAATTGCTGGCAGTCCATATTAAAATTTACACGTATGAATCGCTCTGCTTTAACCAAACTTGTGTTCAGTTTGTTTCTGTCGTTTATCCATACCGACTCCATTATAGAGAACACCCGTTCAACAAAAGCGTTATTACAGGTACGCCTAAAACTTTTATAACAAGTTGTGTTATTTCAAAATATTTATTTGTTTTAAAAATATGCACCCAAAAACCGCTTAAGGATATGTCAGTATCCCTTAATGTTGGCAAAATATTATTAATGACGTTAACTTCATCAAAAAGATTGTCAACATCTAACTCAACATTAATTAATTTAGAGACTTCTAATATACGATCGAGTGTAAGCTCGTGTTTCCTTACATTTAAAATACCATAGAACTTTCATGGGGTTTCTTCAAAATCATAAAATTTTTTTAAATACACCAAGCTTCTTTGGTAAACTTCAATCACTTCGCTTAGAAAATATTTTTGCTGGCATGGCTTAAAATCTTTTAAGTGTATACGAACTTTAGATCCAAAAAACTTCCCCTTCAGTTTAGACTCTAATTTATTCTTTAAATCTAACATGACATCGTGTAGTTCTGAAGACGCAAGATCAGTTTTTTGCAAAAGTAAAATTGTTTCGCTCATCACATTAAAAAAAATGTGAAATAAAATAAAGAAACAACACATTAATTGTAGGTGCACTAAAGACATCTTCAATGCCATACGGCTGGCATTTTACTATTTTAAATATAAAGGGGTCACATTCTTCTTCACCCTGATTAAGAAAATAAGCTTTAATTGCAGGCCAAGAAAATATTATTTTATCAACAGCGTTCTTTAAGCTTAGCCATGTTAACAGGAAAGGGTTTAGTATTTCCTCTATTTGAGGCATCGCTTGATAGAGAATAGAATACAGGTGCCTCACCAGTAGGATTCATGTCGTTCCGTACTAGTTCTATTGGTTTCGACCCGAGAACGTTTTCAGCAATGCTAGAGACTTTAGTTCGACCGCAGTGTATTAAATTAGATAGCGCGCTATCACGAAATATTTTGCTGATGAGTGTGATGTCACAGTCCGAATTAGCGTAGCTATGTTGGTGTTTGGTGGAATGGTAAACCAATGCTAGCTCTGCAATCGCAGATTTATTTTCTTCGCAAGAAAACTCTTTTGGTATACGTATAAACTGTGTAATCTATGTGCTTTGTTTGGACGCACTTATCTTGAAATTGAGGCCTGCAGATCTGCTGTTCTCTAAAATAGTTTTGTATCGGTTATTACACAAAATACAAATTATTTACCAAACTTTCATAAATTGAACAGCAAAAGTTAATTAAAAATGCAGCTGCAGAACTCAAAACAAAAGAAAAAAAAAAAAGTTAAAAAAACGTGTTCGTAAAAAACATGATTTATATATAGATTAGTGCGAAAACTGGAGAAAATGTGCCAGACCCAGAGACCGGAGATCGGCCCTCAGGCCCGGAGTCTATATAATATATAACTATATATATAACTATAATACTATACTATAACTATAACTATAATAATAACTCGGATTTAGTTTTGTGCTTAATTTTTACGTACATAACCTTCATCTTACACACAGAACAACTTTCATGAGCATATTCAGAATCACTCTTTTCACTTGTCTTCGTTTGACTTTTCCGTTTTTGAGTTTTACTGTCCACAGTAAAATAATAAAACACTTCAAAAAAGTATTTTTGTTAGTTCAAAACGTATCTATGTTATTGCGTATATATATTAGACCATATCTTTAACCCAATTTCTGCACTTGATTTTAAATGTTAAAGAATCTGAAAAGAATTATGACATTTAAATATTTTTGCTACATATACGAAAGTAATTGTATTTTAGCACCAAATTGGGCAAATAGTGAACACTTTTATATTTGGGTAGTACGACTGTTCATTAATAGTAGTGCAATTAAAATTTGGATAGTACAGAAAACATAAGAGTAGTAAATGTACTAATATAGTACTACTTTCGCCAGCACTGGTTTCGTATTTATTGATAAAAGAAAACGTCCATAAAAAATGATATAAAGAATTCTTCTATTTCTAAAGCTTTAAGATTCAACATTTTCAAAATTCAACTTTTAAGATTCAGGCTAGGTTAGGTGGGTTAAACTATTGAAGAGGTAAAAGATAAAAACATGCAAGAGCTATAAATTCATACATTTAAATCATACATACATGCATTCAATTACACTTACATATATAAACATACATGCATTTAATTGTATATTCACAAACACTTATATAAACATACATGCATTTACTTGTTATTTCCAACCACCTACGTAAAAATTTGAAGATATAGATGTGGTAGTAGATTCTAATAAAAATTAAATAAAAATCGTAAAGTATAGGCTCCAAAGGAAAGTACGGAAGAGTAGAAATTCCGTGTAGGGGGATCTTCCAAATTTTAGAAATATAGGAGAAATAAAAATCTAGCCGTGAAAGTTATATCTATTAAGTTTATCCAGAAACGTTTTTATTAGAAATATCCTTCTTAGTAAATATCAAAGCAATTACCATAGAGTTTCTGTAGAAACTGAGGATCTTTGCTATTAGTAATAATCAGTAGTAACATGTTGAATTGTTTATAAAGTTCCAGAATTCACTATAGTAGTTCTACCAAGATCTAGTAAATTTTGGACTTGTTGATTTGTTTGAAAACTTACAGAATTTTTAACTTGTTGAATTATTTCAAAACTTCCAGAATTACTCTAATAGTTCTAACAGCAACTAGTAAATTATTAACTCTAATAGATCTAACAGGATCTAGTAAGTAGATACAATATAGCGGTTCTGGGCCAGGTGGAGCGGTGGAGCAAGCCAATGACGTCACGCCCCGCACCCCAGCGCCATCTAGTGGGGGCTTTTTGCTCAAATGTGCAAAGGTGTATGTCTTTGCTAAAAGCTATTATGGTGTATGTCTTTGCTTTAAGCTTTTTATCTTGGGCAAGTTTGGTGTATGTCTTTGCTTTAATCTTTTAAAAATTGGCAAGTTTGGGGTAAGTCTTTGCTTTTTTAAGCATTGATAATATTTTTATACACTACATTATCGGTAGTGGTAGTCAAGCGAGTTCTTATCAGTGTTTGCATGTTTTGTTTTTTCTTAACCCTCAAATACCTAATAGCAATGACTCAAATCCGGCTGGTTGACTTTAGCTGAAATGATATGACTTGCTATATGAAAATATATATATTAATATGGGTTGAAGCAATTTAGGTACGGAGAAGGTTGAAGGGTTAAACAAATGTTTATAAATTGATCATAAAGTCGTTAAGTATTAGGTGGGAGTCTTTGTTTTGAGCTTTTAAAATTGGTAAGTTTGATGTATGTCTTTGCTTTAAACTTTTTAAAATTGACAAGTTCGGGGTATGTCTTTGCTTTTAAGCGTTGATCATAATTTTATACACTACATTATCGGTAGTGGTAGTCAAGCGAGTTCTCATCAGTGTTTGTATGTTTAATTTTTTCTTAACCCTCGCATTAGTTACAGCAAGACTCAAATTTTGCTAGTCAACTTGCTTTGTGAAATTATATATATTTATTTGGAATGAAGCAATTTAGGTACGGCGAAGGTTGAAGAGATTAAAGAAATGTTTATAAATTTAATAAAGTCGGTAAGTATTAGGTGCGTGTATTAGATTTGTGTAAGTAGTTTGTATATTAGATGACAACCATTAAAAAAACATAGGCGTATATAAATATCAATTCGTCAGTTGGGGGACATCGGGGTAACAAGCCCCCGCGTAATAACCACCGGCCAAGTCACTTACACCCAGCAACTTCTCCGCCGCTGTATTTTATTTTAAGTAAACGAAATACCCCGCAACCAAGAAGAGTCAGGAAGTTTCTAGAAGCTTCGAGATGCAGAAACGTCGATAACATTTTAGAAGTCGACTTATGTTATTGTATGCCGATGACGTCACCCATACCCATCCTGGTGCGGATTTTAATTTTATTTAATTTCAATTGCAATACTAATTTCAAGGTTAAAGTGATAAGAGCCAAGCTTCATAGTAAGCGCACTCATAACCCGCAAGTTCAAGATAAGGCAGCAATGTACAAGTTCAAACATGTTTTTTGTGTTACTTCTAAAATAAATAAACAATTTTTGCGGTCAAGTGCAAGGGCAAAAAAAGAAGATAAGAATTTAAAGTTGATATGTCAAAAACTAAGCTAAGCTAACCTAAGCTAATATAAGCTAAGGCTGCGTTCATAGTGAACGCCCATAATCGGCTGCTTTTTATAATGGTTCTTGTTGTTGTTGTTCTTACTATTGCTATTGTTGTTCTTACTGATGTTGTTGTTGTTCTTGTTGTTGTTCTTACTGTTGTTGTTGTTGTTGTTGTTGTTCTTACTCTTGTTGTTGTTGTGGTTGTTGTTGTTGATGAGGCTGTTTTACTAATAAAAATAGACAATCTAAAGTTACTAAATAAATAGCTAAACTTCTTTATTAAAATATTATTTATATTAATTACACTACATTTTGAGCCTAATTTGGTCACATCTGTTGATAACCAAGATAAGCTATGGAAGCTACGTCCAATTACGGACCATCTCAAGTCAAATATGCTGAAGAACTATCACCCAACACAACATTTATCTTACGATGACAATGGACGACACGGTTGCAAGCAGTTTTTTAAAGGTAAACCAATCGGACAAACGGTTACATGTTAAATTTTGACATATATCAAGGCAAGAACCCACGTTGTACCAATCCATATGATGAACGATTCGGAAAATGTGCAGCACCACTTATAACTATGATCGATGACTTTCAGATGATTTGAAAGGCCTTATTGAATATTTCATTCATATTGAATTATTGTTTGATTGATTATCGATATTGTGATTGATTGATTGATTATCGATCAGTTTTAGCCGGTAGCTGTTGAACAGTACAGACCAGTTTTAGCAGTTGCTGTTGATCAGTACAGACCAGTTTAGCAGATAACTGCTAAAACTGATCTGTACTATTCAACAGCTACCGGCTAAAACTGGTCTGTACTATTCAGCAGCTAACTGCTAAAACTGGTCTGTACTGTTCAACAGCTACCTGCTAAAACTGATCGATAATCAATCAATCAATCACAATATCGATAATCAATCAAACAATAATTGAATATGAATGAAATATTCAATAAGGCCTTTCAAATCATCTGAAAGTCATCGATCATAGTTATAAGTGGTGCTGCACATTTTCCGAATCGTTCATCATATGGATTGGTACAACGTGGGTTCTTGCCTTGATATATGTCAAAATTTAACATGTAACCGCTTGTCCGATTGGTTTACCTTTAAAAAACTGCTTGCAACCGTGTCGTCCATTGTCATCGTAAGATAAATGTTGTGTTGGGTGATAGTTCTTCAACATATTTGACTTGAGATGGTCCGTAATTGGACGTAGCTTCCATAGCTTATCTTGGTTATCAACAGATGTGACCAAATTGGGCTCAAAATGTAGTGTAATTAATATAAATAATATTTTAATAAAGAAGTTTAGCTATTTATTTAGTAACTTTAGATTGTCTATTTTTATTAGTAAAACAGCCTCATCAACAACAACAACCACAACAACAACAAGAGTAAGAACAACAACAACAACAACAACAGTAAGAACAACAACAAGAACAACAACAACAACAACAACAACAACAACAACAACAACATCAGTAAGAACAACAATAGCAATAGTAAGAACAACAACAACAAGAACCATTATAAAAAGCAGCCGATTATGGGCGTTCACTATGAACGCAGCCTTAGCTTATATTAGCTTAGGTTAGCTTAGCTTAGTTTTTGACATATCAACTTTAAATTCTTATCTTCTTTTTTTGCCCTTGCACTTGACCGCAAAAATTGTTTATTTATTTTAGAAGTAACACAAAAAACATGTTTGAACTTGTACATTGCTGCCTTATCTTGAACTTGCGGGTTATGAGTGCGCTTACTATGAAGCTTGGCTCTTATCACTTTAACCTTGAAATTAGTATTGCAATTGAAATTAAATAAAATTAAAATCCGTACCAGGATGGGTATGGGTGACGTCATCGGCATACAATAACATAAGTCGACTTCTAAAATGTACTCGACGTTTCTGCATCTCGAAGCTTCTAGAAACTTCCTGACTCTTCTTGGTTGCGGGGTATTTCGTTTACTTAAAATAAAATACAGCGGCGGAGAAGTTGCTGGGTGTAAGTGACTTGGCCGGTGGTTATTACGCGGGGGCTTGTTACCCCGATGTCCCCCAACTGACGAGTTGATATTTATATACGCCTATGTTTTTTTAATGGTTGTCATCTAATATACAAACTACTTACACAAATCTAATACACGCACCTAATACTTACCGACTTTATTAAATTTATAAACATTTCTTTAACCTCTTTAACCTTCGCCGTACCTAAATTGCTTCATTCCAAATAAATATATATATTTTCACAAAGCAAGTTGACTAGCAAAATTTGAGTCTTGCTGTAACTAATGCGAGGGTTAAGAAAAAACTAAACATACAAACACTGATAAGAACTCGCTTGACTACCACTACCGATAATGTAGTGTATAAAATTATGATCAACGCTTAAAAGCAAAGACATACCCCAAACTTGTCAATTTTAAAAAGTTTAAAGCAAAGACATACATCAAACTTACCAATTTTAAAAGCTCAAAACAAAGACTCCCACCTAATACTTAACGACTTTATGATCAATTTATAAACATTTCTTTAACCCTTCAACCTTCTCCGTACCTAAATTGCTTCAACCCATATTAATATATATATTTTCATATAGCAAGTCATATCATTTCAGCTAAAGTCAACCAGCCGGATTTGAGTCATTGCTATTAGGTATTTGAGGGTTAAGAAAAAACAAAACATGCAAACACTGATAAGAACTCGCTTGACTACCACTACCGATAATGTAGTGTATAAAAATATTATCAACGCTTAAAAAAGCAAAGACTTACCCCAAACTTGCCAATTTTTAAAAGATTAAAGCAAAGACATACACCAAACTTGCCCAAGATAAAAAGCTTAAAGCAAAGACATACACCATAATAGCTTTTAGCAAAGACATACACCTTTGCACATTTGAGCAAAAAACCCCCACTAGATGGCGCTGGGGTGCGGGCGTGACGTCATTGGCTTGCTCCACCGCTCCACCTGGCCCAGAACCGCTATATTGTATCTACTCTAGTATATTACTAATTCTCATAATTCTAATTCTAACAGGAAGTTCCAGAATTCACTATAGTAGTTCTACCAAGATCTAGTAAATTTTGGACTTGTTGATTTGTTTGGAAACTTACAGAATTTTAACTTGTTGAATTATTTCAAAACTTCCAGAATTACTCTAATAGTTCTAACAGCATCTAGTACATTATTAACTCTAATAGATCTAACAGGTTCTAGTATAGTATTAACTCAAATGATTTAACAGAATCTAGTAAATTTTTAACTTTCCACTGATTAATCCAACAAATACCTCAAAAATTTTTTAAAATTGATAACTTGATCTTACAAAAATAATTCTAAGAAGAATTCAAATCTCTCTAGTATTAATCCAAAAATGTTTCTACAATCTTCTCACCTATTGTAGCCTAACAAGAGGCTCTTTAGTTCGTCAACAAGATGATTCAGGCGGCCGGCATGAATACAACCACCAAGCAACCTGTTTGAGCAACGAACAACATCCACAAGACGAACCATACAAATGGTATGCACAGCGCCCATCATACCAAGTAGTAGTCATGCATATTGCATGAACTACTACTGTCGCATACCAGCTATAACAATAAGAAACACCAGCAGAAACATAATACACGACAAGACTCGGCTCGAACCAGGAAGGAAAAGTATAAAAGACTAAAACATGTTCGAGCCGGGATCAGTCGTATGGATACCAGCCAAATAAGAAGTAAATTTGAAAGTGAGTAAACATTCCGCGAAGGCTACGTCGACGCAGCGCATAAGTGGAATGCTGATACCATAAAGCAGCAGCAACCAACGCAAACAGCGAAGACACAGAACAAGCCGGCGCCGCTGCCCCTGGGAGCAGAGGGCCAAACCGCGGCAGAACAGCGCAGCAATTAAAGCGCCGATTTCGGAGGAACATCACACAAGCAGAGTCCACCAGCAGCAGATCTGACAGGCAGCAGATCAGCCAACATCATCGTCAAGCACCAGCCGGGAGTTGACACCGAGTGTGAGCCCGAAGTAGGAAAGCGTCCAGGACAATGGTGGGTAGCGACGCCCGACCAGGTAAGAGAGTGATAAAGTGGCCGAGGAGTGAGATTATCTTATATACTAAATAGGCGATGAATCAGCGATGAGGGGTATTTGCACCATACCGTTAGCAAATAAATAAGAAAGTTTGGATAGACTAGCTATAGGAGAAAAGAATAAGTAAATTTTGCATTTAATATTTTCGGGCGGAAGACTTGATTTATGAGCAATCAAGCAAATGAGAGGTATTTGCACCCTGCCACAGATTCGACTATAAATCCAGTTAGTCAGGAGAGGCAGCGCAGAAAAAATAAGTTAACTTTACCGTTATTATTTATGGGCGGAAAACTTGGTTTGCAGACAGTCGGTGAGAGGTATTTGCACCCTGCCACAGATTTGTTCGTGAATCCAGTTAATAGGTGAGATAACGCATAACAGAATCAGAAGGTTTTACAGTCGTTATTTTATGAACAATCGGTAAAAGGTATTTGCACCCTGCCACTGGTTAGTTTATAAGCCAGATTACTAGGTTAAACAGTACCGATAGAATTTAGCAATCAAAATTGGCAGTTATCCAAGAAAGACTTATTAATATCAGCAAAGTGAGAAACTTGGATTGCGAACCAGTCGGTGAGAGATATTTGCACCCTGCCACGGACTAAATCGCAAGCCAAGTTAGCCGACTCAGTAAAGCGGGGCTCCATCTTCCCTAAAGTCATTTCAGATTAGATTTATTCATGAGCTAGAAGAGGGGTACTTACATCTTACCCAATATTCTTGTTTTCTCCAGCCCTATAGCAAAGCTAACCATCTAAAGAGATCTCACAGAACAACTAGAAGGGGAGTAGGCTAAGCAGCTAACAGCATAGTCGGGATTTCAATACCTCGGGCCACTCGACGGTCGCGGCACTACCATTCGGGGCACCACAACACCAGTACAGCAGCATCCGGGTCACACTGGAAAGGAACTGGTGATATCAAATTTTGTCATATTCTCTTATCTTATTATTATTATTATTTACCACAGTTAGTAGTCTAAGCTTATGAACAGTTTTGTTAAACAATTATTTATAATTTATACCTTTGCATTTTTAGTAACCATATCACATGAATTGTAATAATAAAATTGCCTAAGGACCAATAAAAGATTATAACGACAATTGAAGTCAATGGTTGTGATTAAGTGTCCAAGAAATAAATTTTTTGGAAGACCCTGGACAGCCACTCTGTTGTCTCAGCCATCGACCCAGGTAAACTGGGAGTCTTTTCAGTATACGCATTTACATCTACAACAATCCAAAATGACTTACATAAATTTTTTTTTATATATAACTTCAAATATATATATAAATTTTGATAAATAAATTTTTGTTCTATAAATTTTTATTTTCTAAAAATGTTTACTCATACAGGCTCTTTTGACATATATGTACGTATTTACATCTACAACAATCTTCAAATTACTAAGCACTCCTTTAAAGTATTCATATATGCGTCCTAAAACTTCTTCTGTCTCAATAGCATTACCAGTTGTAGTGCAGACAAGTGTAAGTTTACCATTTTTGCTCAGGTTTCTGAAATTGTACCAGATAAAGTAAGTAAAATTCACCATCCATCTCCTTAAGCGTTTTTACTAAATGTAGTTCACCCTGTAGTTCACCCTTTAACTGCGTAACAAGTGTTTGTTACTTTTTTTGTAGTATTAAAGTGAGGTGGGTGTATACAATAAGATGGACAAGCATGATGGTGGGTAAACAGAGTGAGACAGTAAAGGTTGTTGCTGTTGTCAACCATAAGATATGTTGTAAGAGGAAGGAAGAAGTGTTACGTTGTGGAATGAGTAAAAAATCCAGGACTCCAACCAATAGTTTTGGATGGTCAAAATATAAGACAAAATATAAGACAAAATATAATTAAGACAAAATATAATCAGCATATAAGAAGACCCACAGATGCAAAAGTATATATTCAGAAACAAAATGCAAGGGTGATTTTAAAAACAAGGATGAAAATGGATTAAGTAGGTTAAAGATGTATATTTAATTAGAAAATCATGTAAAATACGGAACAAGTAGGCTGGAATAAGACTATGTGTAAGGAGCATATGAGATGATTCACGGTTGCAAGAATTTTGAGTTTTTGAATACTAATCAAGGGTGAATTTGAAAACAAATTGAAAAGGAATAAAGGCTAGTAGCTACAATGAATCGATTGAAGGTATAAAAGAAGGATGAGGTTTGATGGTCTACAAATTAGTTTGAGTTTTGAGTACAGTGGATTGAAAGTGAAAAAGTTTTATTTAGTAATTAAAGGTGTATACAGTAGCAGAAAGTTTGAATTAAAATTAAATAATTAACTGTGGACTAATTGTTTAAATTAAGAGTCTTCTGCCATGATCTACGGTATAGTGGAAAATTGTTATTCAATCTATACAAAGGATTGTAAGTACATTGTGCTTTTAAGAGAATCTTCCGTTCTGTAATAAATGTCATATTTACAAAACTTCTTGTTTACAACAACCCCATATAGTACTTGCGTTCGCTTCCAGAGACCCATTTCAAAATCTCAACTCAGATCAGGGCCTTAGCTAGCGAAATATCGGTCGCAAGACTTACAAATTTTTTTCAAAATTAGGAAACACTAAAACAATAATAAAAATGGATACTTTAAGGGGGAGGGTTTTGAACTAAATTTTTTTAAAAATTATTTTTGTGATCAGTCAACAAAAATGATGTCTATTAAATTCATCGTAAAATCATAAAAGAATGTTTGTCGACATTCGGGAAAGCATATTTGTCAATAATTTGTCAAGTTAAAGCAAAACGTATCGTCGAAATTATTTGTAAAAAAAAAATTTTTTTTGTTTTTTTTTAAATTACCCAAAATCACACCTTAAAATAATTTTAGAAAAAGATTAACTCGAAACCCCCCCTAAAAGATTGCATTTTTATTATTGTTTTACCGTTTTCTAATTTGTTAGTTCTAGAAGCAAAATTTTTCTAGCTACGGCCCTGACTCAGATATCTCTTTCAAAGATCCTTTTCAGAAACTTTCCTAAAAATTTGTTAAAAAACACCTTACTTCTCATTTACCAAAAACCACCTTATAACTTACCTTAACTTAAAAATTCCTGAAATTCCAAAAAAATACCTTTAGAAAAGCTTCCCAAACAGCTTTTCCGAATAAACTTCCTTGAACATCCTCTACACAAAACCTCTCCAAAACTTTTCAAAAATTGCTTATACGAGTACAACTATACTAATTAGTTTAGGTACACAAAAACATGTTAACTTGCTTAGATTTAGCCTCTCTCAAAACTTCCTCTCAAAACCATACTAAATTAGTTAAGATTTCCGCATGTATGTAAAATTAGTTTAGACTAACAAATTTTTATTATTATTATTTATTATTATTTATTTTATTATTTATTTATTACAATACAATATTACAATAACAATATATCATAAGTAATTAAATAATAATGTTAAGCCTGCATTCTGTAATTCTCAAGGAACTAGAAGCGAATGCAGTTTTTAAACAAAGTATAAAAGTATATAATCTACATGGGGTCATTCAAAATAAATTAAGATACAAATTTTATTATACGAATAGAAAATTTTAATTTAAAGTAGACAATAGAACCTCTGTATTTAGTTATTAGATAGTTATATTAAGTAGGCAATAGACATCTTGATAGGACAAATCAAAAAGCCACGACTTCATCTGTTTTAAAAAAGCAAATTTATTACGAAGACACCTTATGTTGCTTGGAAGGCAGTTGAACAGCCTGGGGGCTATAGACGTATAAAACAATAAAAAGTGTTGCACGCTATGTAACGGAACTTGAACCATATTTAGGTGATTTATTCTTAAGTTATAATTTGAGTAACATCTATTTGTCAGATAGCCGGACCTAATAAAAAATATTTTCAAAACTTTATAAAAATACAAATGTTTTACAGGCAATATATTGAGTTGTTTAAGTAGTGGTAGACTACTTTCAAGCCGATTTCTTTTACATATAATGCGAATGACATGTTTTTGAGCAGTTTGTAGGGGATTAATTTTATTATTATGCGTACCTCCCCAACATGCCAGACCGTATTCTAATTTTGAATGGAAAATGCCATAGTAAATACTAGTCAGCAATTTTTCGGAACAACAATTTTTTAAATGATACATCTGCTTGGTTGCTGCAATTAAATATTTCTTCAGAGCAGTTGTGTGATCAGTCCAATTCATTTTCCAATCAATTAATAACCCAAGATATTTAAAACTTTTAACACAGTCAATACGAAAGCAATTTGAGGAACAAGAACCGGATTCAACATAAGTGTGGATGTCATTTTGTGAACCACAAATATCTTTACAAGCAGAGTATTTTTTACAGTTTGCGCAGTGAAACATGAAATTGCCAAGTTGAAGTTCTTTTCCACCAACATGAAAAAGCATGATTTTAGTTTTGTCACTAAGAACCAACTTGTGAGTTGTGAACCAATGCCTTAAGATTTCCAAATCGCTATTTAATGCAACATTAAAGTGTAACAAAACACTGTATCACAGGAATATGTACAAGCCATATCATCTGCAAATGCGGTCGCCTCACTAGAGAATTTTTGCAAGAAGAGTGAATTTATAAATATCAAAAACAAAATCGGACCCAGTACTGAACCTTGAGGAACACCAATGTTAACGTCTCTATAGGAACTGAGATGATTGCATATTTTCACTCTTTGCGCTCTGTTTGACAGATATGAAGAAAACCATTTATAAGTATTGCTTCTAAAACCGCATCTATACAATTTATTTAGCAGAATTTTGTGATCAACCGTATCAAAAGCTTTTGTCATATCAACAAATAGAGCTGCTGAAATCTTTTTGTGATTTGAACTTGAATAAATATTGAAACAAAAATTTAAGAGAGCATCTTCAGTGGACATACCAGATCTAAAACCAAATTGACTGCTATTTAAAAAATTATATTTATTTAAAAAGTTCAGCATTCTTGTTTTGACAGCTTTTTCAAAGATTTTTGAAAAGGTTGAAAGAATGGAGATTGGTCTGTAATTATTAAGAATGCATTTATCTCCCTTTTTAAAGAGGGGAATTACTTCTGCTACTTCTGCTTCTCTGGAAAAATGCCTGCCTCGATACTTTTATTGAATAAATGACTCAGAACATCTACAATATTGAACACTATTTTTTTTAATAAATGTGCTAGAAAAACTTTTCAGTACAAGAATTTGAATTTTTTAAAGACATAATAATTTTGTAAAGCTCCAAGGACGACATGGGCTCAAAAAAGAAAGTATTATTAAGATAATTCTCCTTATCTAAACAATTACAAGAAATACTCTGCAAGCCATTGTCAGAAACCACAGCTTTTCCAATGCTTGAAAAATATTCATTAAAGATATTAGCTTTATCGTCAATAGTTGAAATTTAGTTGAGTAATCAATAGTTGAGGTAATTAAAGCACCTTTCTAAGGATATATTACTCATTGTGGCCCGCTAAGGATATTGACCAAAGGAAATTTTCAAAAAGTAGTGAAAAGTACTGCAAAGTTCGATTCATAGTACTCACTTTGAATTAAAAAATCTCAATAACTACTTGTACGATTTTAATATTTTGTATTTTAATAGAGAGGTAATTAAAGCACCTTTCTAAGGATATATTACTCATTGTGGCCCGCTAAGGATATTGGCCATAGGAAATTTTTGAAAATTAGTGAAAAGTACTGCAAAGTTCGATTCATAGTACTCACTTTGAATTAAAAAATCTCAATAACTACTTGTACGATTTTAATACTTTGTATTTTAATAGAGAGGTAATTAAAGCACCTTTCTAAAGATATATTACTAATTGTGGCCCGCTAAGAATATTGACCAAAGGAAATTTTCAAAAAGTAGTGAAAAGTACTGCAAAGTTCGATTCATAGTACTCACTTTGAATTAAAAAATCTCAATAACTACTTGTACGATTTTAATATTTTGTATTTTAATAGAGAGGTAATTAAAGCACCTTTCTAAAGATATATTACTCATTGTGGCCCGCTAAGGATATTGGCCATAGGAAATTTTTGAAAATTAGTGAAAAGTACTGCAAAGTTCGATTCATAGTACTCACTTTGAATTAAAAAATCTCAATAACTACTTGTACGATTGTAATATTTTGTATTTTAATAGAGAGGTAAATAAAGCACCTTTCTAAGGATATATTACTCATTGTGGCCCGCTAAGGATATTGGCCATAGGAAATTTTCAAAAAGTAGTGAAAAGTACTGCAAAGTTCGATTCATAGTACTCACTTTGAATTAAAAAATCTCAATAACTACTTGTACGATTTTAATATTTTGTATTTTAATAGAGAGGTAATTAAAGCACCTTTCTAAAGATATATTACTCATTGTGGCCCGCTAAGGATATTGGCCATAGGAAATTTTCAAAAAGTAGTGAAAAGTACTGCAAAGTGCGATTCATAGTACACACTTTGAATTAAAAAATCTCAATAACTACTTGTACGATTTTAATATTTTGTATTTTAATAGAGAGGTAATTAAAGCACCTTTCTAAGGATATATTACTCATTGTGGCCCGCTAAGGATATTGGCCATAGGAAATTTTTGAAAATTAGTGAAAAGTACTGCAAAGTTCGATTCATAGTACTCACTTTGAATTAAAAAATCTCAATAACTACTTGTACGATTGTAATATTTTGTATTTTAATAGAGAGGTAAATAAAGCACCTTTCTAAGGATATATTACTCATTGTGGCCCGCTAAGGATATTGGCCATAGGAAATTTTCAAAAAGTAGTGAAAAGTACTGCAAAGTTCGATTCATAGTACTCACTTTGAATTAAAAAATCTCAATAACTACTTGTACGATTTTAATATTTTGTATTTTAATAGAGAGGTAATTAAAGCACCTTTCAAAGGATATATTACTCATTGTGGCATGCTAAGGATATTGGCCATAGGAAATTTGTGAAAATTAGTGAAAAGTACTGCAAAGTTCGATTCATAGTACTCACTTTGAATTAAAAAATCTCAATAACTACTTGTACGATTTTAATATTTTGTATTTTAATAGAGAGGTAATTAAAGCACCTTTCTAAGGATATATTACTCATTGTGGCCCGCTAAGGATATTGGCCATAGGAAATTTTTGAAAATTAGTGAAAAGTACTGCAAAGTTCGATTCATAGTACTCACTTTGAATTAAAAAATCTCAATAACTACTTGTACGATTGTAATATTTTGTATTTTAATAGAGAGGTAAATAAAGCACCTTTCTAAGGATATATTACTCATTTTGGCCCGCTAAGGATATTGACCAAAGGAAATTTTCAAAAAGTAGTGAAAAGTACTGTAAAGTTCGATTCATAGTACTCACTTTGAATTAAAAAATCTCAATAACTACTTGTACGATTGTAATATTTTGTATTTTAATAGAGAGGTAAATAAAGCACCTTTCTAAGGATATATTACTCATTGTGGCCCGCTAAGGATATTGGCTATAGGAAATTTTCAAAAAGTAGTGAAAAGTACTGCAAAGTTCGATTCATAGTACTCACTTTGAATTAAAAAATCTCAATAACTACTTGTACGATTTTAATATTTTGTATTTTAATAGAGAGGTAATTAAAGCACCTTTCAAAGGATATATTACTCATTGTGGCATGCTAAGGATATTGGCCATAGGAAATTTGTGAAAATTAGTGAAAAGTACTGCAAAGTTCGATTCATAGTACTCACTTTGAATTAAAAAATCTCAATAACTACTTGTACGATTTTAATATTTTGTATTTTAATAGAGAGGTAATTAAAGCACCTTTCTAAGGATATATTACTCATTGTGGCCCGCTAAGGATATTGGCCATAGGAAATTTTTGAAAATTAGTGAAAAGTACTGCAAAGTTCGATTCATAGTACTCACTTTGAATTAAAAAATCTCAATAACTACTTGTACGATTGTAATATTTTGTATTTTAATAGAGAGGTAAATAAAGCACCTTTCTAAGGATATATTACTCATTGTGGCCCGCTAAGGATATTGGCCATAGGAAATTTTCAAAAAGTAGTGAAAAGTACTGCAAAGTTCGATTCATAGTACTCACTTTGAATTAAAAAATCTCAATAACTACTTGTATTGTGGGGGCATTGTGGCCCGCTAAGGATATTGACCAAAGGAAATTTTCAAAAAGTAGTGAAAAGTACTGCAAAGTGCGATTCATAGTACACACTTTGAATTAAAAAATCTCAATAACTACTTGTACGATTTTAATATTTTGTATTTTAATAGAGAGGTAAATAAAGCACCTTTCTAAGGATATATTACTCATTGTGGCCCGCTAAGGATATTGACCAAAGGAAATTTTCAAAAAGTAGTGAAAAGTACTGCAAAGTTCGATTCATAGTACTCACTTTGAATTAAAAAATCTCAATAACTTATTGTACGATTGTAATATTTTAAATTTTAAAAGAGAGGGAATTAAAGCACCTTTCTAAGGATATATTACTCATTGTGGGCCGCTAAGGATATTGGCCATAGCAAATTTTTGAAAATTAGTGAAAAGTACTGCAAAGTTCGATTCATAGTACTCACTTTGAATTAAAAAATCTCAATAACTTATTGTACGATTGTAATATTTTGTATTTTAATAGAGAGGTAATTAAAGCACCTTTCTAAGGATATATTACTCATTGTGGCATGCTAAGGATATTGGCCATAGCAAATTTTTGAAAATTAGTGAAAAGTACTGCAAAGTTCGATTCATAGTACTCACTTTGAATTAAAAAATCTCAATAACTACTTGTACGATTGTAATATTTTGTATTTTAATAGAGAGGTAAATAAAGCACCTTTCTAAGGATATATTACTCATTGTGGCCCGCTAAGGATATTGACCAAAGGAAATTTTCAAAAAGTAGTGAAAAGTACTGCAAAGTTCGATTCATAGTACTCACTTTGAATTAAAAAATCTCAATAACTTATTGTACGATTGTAATATTTTGTATTTTAATAGAGAGGGAATTAAAGCACCTTTCTAAGGATATATTACTCATTGTGGCCCGCTAAGGAAATTGGCCATAGGAAATTTTTGAAAATTAGTGAAAAGTACTGCAAAGTTCGATTCATAGTACTCCCTTTGAATTAAAAAATCTCAATAACTACTTGTACGATTTTAATATTTTGTATTTTAATAGAGAGGTAATTAAAGCACCTTTCTAAGGATATATTACTCATTGTGGCCCGCTAAGGATATTGGCCATAGGAAATTTTTGAAAATTAGTGAAAAGTACTGCAAAGTTCGATTCATAGTACTCACTTTGAATTAAAAAATCTCAATAACTACTAGTACAATTGTAATATCTTGTATTTTAATAGAGAGGTAAATAAAGCACCTTTCTAAGGATATATTAGTCATTGTGGGCCGCTAAGGATATTGACCAAAGGAAATTTTCAAAAAGTAGTGAAAAGTACTGCAAAGTTCGATTCATAGTACTCACTTTGAATTAAAAAATCTCAATAACTACTTGTACGATTGTAATATTTTGTATTTTAATAGAGAGGGAATTAAAGCACCTTTCTAAGGATATATTACTCATTGTGGCCCGCTAAGGATATTGACCAAAGGAAATTTTCAAAAAGTAATGAAAAGTACTGCAAAGTTCGATTCATAGTACTCACTTTGAATTAAAAAATCTCAATAACTACTTGTACGATTGTAATATTTTGTATTTTAATAGAGAGGTAAATAAAGCACCTTTCTAAGGATATATTACTCATTGTGGGCCGCTAAGGATATTGGCCAAAGGAAATTTTCAAAAAGTAGTGAAAAGTACTGCAAAGTTCGATTCATAGTACTCACTTTGAATTAAAAAATCTCAATAACTACTTGTACGATTGTAATATTTTGTATTTTAATAGAGAGGTAAATAAACCACCTTTCTAAGGATATATTACTCATTGTGGCCCGCTAAGGATATTGGCCATAGGAAATTTTTGAAAATTAGTGAAAAGTACTTCAAAGTTCGATTCATAGTACTCACTTTGAATTAAAAAATCTCAATAACTACTTGTACGATTTTAATATTTTGTATTTTAATAGAGAGGTAATTAAAGCACCTTTCTAAGGATATATTACTCATTGTGGCCCGCTAAGGAAATTGGTCATAGGAAATTTTTGAAAATTAGTGAAAAGTACTGCAAAGTTCGATTCATAGTACTCACTTTGAATTAAAAAATCTCAATAACTACTTGTACGATTTTAATATTTTGTATTTTAATAGAGAGGTAATTAAAGCACCTTTCTAAAGATATATTACTAATTGTGGCCCGCTAAGAATATTGACCAAAGGAAATTTTCAAAAAGTAGTGAAAAGTACTGCAAAGTTCGATTCATAGTACTCACTTTGAATTAAAAAATCTCAATAACTACTTGTACGATTTTAATATTTTGTATTTTAATAGAGAGGTAATTAAAGCACCTTTCTAAAGATATATTACTCATTGTGGCCCGCTAAGGGAATTGGTCATAGGAAATTTTTGAAAATTAGTGAAAAGTACTGCAAAGTTCGATTCATAGTACTCACTTTGAATTAAAAAATCTCAATAACTACTTGTACGATTTTAATATTTTGTATTTTAATAGAGAGGTAATTAAAGCACCTTTTTAAAGATATATTACTAATTGTGGCCCGCTAAGAATATTGACCAAAGGAAATTTTCAAAAAGTAGTGAAAAGTACTGCAAAGTTCGATTCATAGTACTCACTTTGAATTAAAAAATCTCAATAACTACTTGTACGATTTTAATATTTTGTATTTTAATAGAGAGGTAATTAAAGCACCTTTCTAAAGATATATTACTAATTGTGGCCCGCTAAGGATATTGGCCATAGGAAATTTTTGAAAATTAGTGAAAAGTACTGCAAAGTTCGATTCATAGTACTCACTTTGAATTAAAAAATCTCAATAACTACTTGTACGATTGTAATATTTTGTATTTTAATAGAGAGGTAAATAAAGCACCTTTCTAAGGATATATTACTCATTGTGGCCCGCTAAGGGAATTGGTCATAGGAAATTTTTGAAAATTAGTGAAAAGTACTGCAAAGTTCGATTCATAGTACTCACTTTGAATTAAAAAATCTCAATAACTACTTGTACGATAGTAACATTTTGTATTTAAATAGAGAGGTAATTAAAGCACCTTTCTAAGGATATATTACTCATTGTGGCCCGCTAAGGGAATTGGTCATAGGAAATTTTTGAAAATTAGTGAAAAGTACTGCAAAGTTCGATTCATAGTACTCCCTTTGAATTAAAAAATCTCAATAACTACTTGTACGATTTTAATATTTTGTATTTTAATAGAGAGGTAATTTAAGCACCTTTCTAACGATATATTACTCATTGTGGCCCGCTAAGGATATTGGCCATAGGAAATTTTTGAAAATTAGTGAAAAGTACTGCAAAGTTCGATTCATAGTACTCACTTTGAATTAAAAAATCTCAATAACTTATTGTACGATTGTAATATTTTGTATTTTAATAGAGAGGTAATTAAAGCACCTTTCTAAGGATATATTACTCATTGTGGCCAGCTAAGGATATTGGCCATAGCAAATTTTCAAAAAGTAGTGAAAAGTACTGCTTCTTTGATTTGTGTTTTTGGCAAAGTGTTTCGAACATTTTGTCTTTAATACCAGTTGTTAGTTACCTTACAACCTTTTTATTAAAAACAAAATCAGAAACAACGACAAAATGTCAAAGCACTTTGCCAAAGGGAGGCTAAAGACGGGTTTTTCATCTAAATGGCCACTAAGTCTCAGTCAATGTCCGTTGTTTGATTTTAATTTACTCAGATTGAAAATATTAACTCATTTTCAACTGAGTTTACAATATAAGCAACTGTCTTCTAAATCTAAACTCTATTACAATTTTAAGAAACATTTTTCTTAAAATGCCTAACATATTATAATAAATTAATTTATTAAAAAAAATTTTTTTCTCCTATATGCCTAACACAATTTAATAAATTCATAAGATGGTGTTTTCCGTTTCAAATCAAAAAAACATATTAAGATTGTAAATACTTCGTATTTTCAATCAAAATGCCTTTATGATTTTTATCGAAAACCATCACCGAATGAAAATACTATACCATGCAATAATATAATAAAATAAAATACATAATATAATACAATAAATATATATATATAAAATTAATCATGCTATAGAACACCACAAAATACTGCAATAAATTGCAATACAATACAGTGCCCCACAACATAATATAATATAAATGAAATAAATAAAACATAAATACATGCAACATAAAACATAAACTGCAAATGTGCTACATAAAATTAATTTCTTTGATTTGTGTTTTTGGCAAAGTGTTTCGAACATTTTGTCTTTAATACCAGTTGTAAGTTACCTTACAACCTTTTTATTAAAAACAAAATCAGAAACAATGACAAAATGTCAAAGCATTTTGCCAAAGGGAGGCTAAAGACGGGTTCATCAGCTAAATGGCCACTAAGTCTCAGTCAATGTCCGTTGTTTGATTTTAATTTACTCAGATTGAAAATATTAACTCATTTTCAACTGAGTTTACAATATAAACAACTGTCTTCTAAATCTAAACTCTATTACAATTTTAAGAAACATTTTTCTTAAAATGCCTAACATATTATAATAAATTAAGTTCTTTGATTTGTGTTTTTGGCAAAGTGTTTCGAACATTTTGTCTCTAATACCAGTTGTAAGTTACCTTACAACCTTTTTATTAAAAACAAAATCAGAAACAATGACAAAATGTCAAAGCACTTTGCCAAAGGGAGGCTAAAGACGGGTTTTCCATCTAAATGGCCACTAAGTCTCAGTCAATGTCCGTTGTTTGATTTTAATTTACTCAGATTGAAAATATTAACTCATTTTCAACTGAGTTTACAATATAAACAACTGTCTTCTAAATCTAAACTCTATTACAATTTTAAGAAACATTTTTCTTAAAATGCCTAACATATTATAATAAATTAATTTATTAAAAAAATTGTTTCCTTATATGCCTAACACAATTTAATAAATTTATAAGATGGTGTTTTCCGTTTCAAATCAAAAAAACATATTAAGATTGTAAATACCTCGTATTTTCAATCAAAATGCCTTTATGATTTTTATCGAAAACCATCACCGAACGAAAATACAATACTATGTAATAAGATAATAAAATAAAATACAATAATATAATATAATAAATATATAAGGAACTAATAATGCTATAGAACACCATAAAATACCGCAATAAATTGCAATATAATACAGCGTGCCATAACATAATATATAAACGAAATAAATAAAACATAAATGCATGCAAAATAAACCATAAGCTAAAAATGTGCTACATAAAAACAATAAAAATATGCGAAATATCACAATAAAACTACAAATGTGCTGCATAATACCATGTCAATATAACACAACATGATATGATGCCAACACAAGATAAAATTAAAATAAATTATAAAAAATTGCTGGAACACCTGGAAAACCTGAAAAAAATACCGAAAAAACCTGAAAAAATAAAAGAAATACTTCCCGACGTTGAAGAGTGGAAAACGACCTAACATTTAAGCCTAGCCGTGAAGGCACGAGGGCTTCCTTGAAAACGTTTTTTCGCTTACTGCCAAGTAAGCTCATCAGAAGGATTTCTACTTTTAAATATCCTACCACAACCTCTAAAGTCTGAATGCTACGCATTCGAAAAATCTAAGTCTACTCAAAAAATTAAGAAAAAATTCATTCATAAATAATTGCAAGTCTACAACCATTCAATTAACTGCGAATAATTGCATTCTCACAACCATTTACCACAATCATACATTAACATACACACAGAAACTTACAACCAGTAAAAATAAAAAAGAAAAAAATGAATATGAAAAAAATTCAATATAAAAAAACTTACTATAAAATACTGCTCCTCAGTCCCGCAAAAATCCTGTCGAGTTTTTTAAATTTATTAAATTTAAACGAGTCACGTAAATTTAATTATTAAATATAATTTTATTTTAATATTACAAAAGAAAAAATAAAAACGAACCGCACTCGACCAGAACCACGCATGAACTGATAAGCGGTACCTTACAACAATCTTTTAATTAAAGATTGGGTTGAGGGTGGGTTGTTTTTAGAGATTGGGTTAAGGGTAGGGTTTTTTTGTTTTTTTGAGGTTTTTACCTCAATTAATTATAATTTTAAGCGGAGATTAAGAAAAAGTATAGAAAGGTAATTATAAGAAAATTAATAGAAAAGGATGAAGTGAAAAAGTTATATATTAAATAGAATAGAAGAAAAGGATTAACCATTCTGTGAATACCAATCTAGTTCTAGCTCATGCTCTCAAATACATAAAGACCGAGCAATGCATCGTCTACAATACTCAATCTCCATTATATTAAGAGTTTTGGAACAAAGGCTCTGAGCCGTATTTTAGTTGGTTCTTGGCTATGTAGCAAAAAACCCAAACCAGAAAAACATGTCACAAAAAGGCTATAAGAAGTGGAAAAAATTGAAAATAACTAATCCGCGAAAATACCAATCTAATTCCAGTTCATGCTCTCAAACATATAGAACCAAGCAAAATGTTATCTGCATCTACCCAATTCCTACATGCTAAGAGTCTTGAGGCATAGGCTCTGAACCGTATTTTAGTTGGTTCTTGGCTATGTGACAATAACCGAAACCAGAAAAAATATCCCGCACAAAAGTTACCCTCAAAATAAAAAATTACTAAGAATAAAAGAAAACTAACAGAAAAGTAAAAGTAACAGAAAAGTGAAGTAACAAATTTAATAGAAGTAAGAAAAGAGAAAAATCTTCCGTTAAATTTCATTTTATGAGTTTTTTAATATTTAATTGGTCAATTCCTCATGCACATGAGTCCATCATCATTCTAATTAACTCTAAAATGATATTGAACACATACGCATGTGAAAGGAAAACCATTAACAGTTCTTCATGTATACAATTCCTTGCAGCTTTATAACTTAAACTGCCCGGAAAAATATCAATGAAAAACTATTGTTAGGAAGTTTAATTAATTTATCATTTTTTAAATTTATATATTTTGTATATTTATAAAAAGGGTAAAAATAAAAGCTGTGTGTGAAAGGCAATAATTTTGTTGCTAAAGAGCATCACACGGGTTCTCTTTAGCCGCCTCGAAGATCCCCACTAGCCTAAAAGATTTAATTAAGACGGGTATCCCACTCTCCCCTGTATGATTATTTTTAAATAATCATTTTAGTTTGTCATCCAAAGCCACCGTTTTGCGTGTGGTGGCTTTTGGACCAGAATTTGTGGCATAAAGGTGAGGGTTAGTATATGTGAGTTTGCTCTCTGAAGGAGATTTAATGGCAAAGGTACGCCCACACTTAGACGTACTCTTACCATCCTCAAGACTATTTAAATACTTAATAAATAATGTTAGTATAAATACGTATCTACTCTTATACAAACTATGTATCCGGATACACTACCGGCTTGATCCAGATACATTTCCACTAACTTATCTAATTCCACTAGAAGTAGAATGTCGATTGTTTTAAGGCAAAGAATGTTAATACAGAAGCATATGTGGGTAATAACCCATAAATGCTCCCCTCAACATCCTACCCAAAATGCACGCCGAAACAGGCTGGGTGAATTTAAAGTTTAATAAAACCCCACAGACAAGGGGTTTTCAATGGCCGCCCACAGTCTTATCTCTTTATGGCCATTAGAGATATCAACTGTATTTCTTCCTAAAGACAACACTAGTCGGGAAATCAAGTTCTTTGATTTGTGTTTTTGGCAAAGTGTTTCGAACATTTTGTCTTTAATACCAGTTGTAAGTTACCTTACAACCTTTTTATTAAAAACAAAATCAGAAACAACGACAAAATGTCAAAGCACTTTGCCAAAGGGAGGCTAAAGACGGGTTTTTCATCTAAATGGCCACTAAGTCTCAGTCAATGTCCGTTGTTTGATTTTAATTTACTCAGATTGAAAATATTAACTCATTTTCAACTGAGTTTACAATATAAACAACTGTCTTCTAAATCTAAACTCTATTACAATTTTAAGAAACATTTTTCTTAAAATGCCTAACATATTATAATAAATTAAGTTCTTTGATTTGTGTTTTTGGCAAAGTGTTTCGAACATTTTGTCTCTAATACCAGTTGTAAGTTACCTTACAACCTTTTTATTAAAAACAAAATCAGAAACAATGACAAAATGTCAAAGCACTTTGCCAAAGGGAGGCTAAAGACGGGTTTTCCATCTAAATGGCCACTAAGTCTCAGTCAATGTCCGTTGTTTGATTTTAATTTACTCAGATTGAAAATATTAACTCATTTTCAACTGAGTTTACAATATAAACAACTGTCTTCTAAATCTAAACTCTATTACAATTTTAAGAAACATTTTTCTTAAAATGCCTAACATATTATAATAAATTAATTTATTAAAAAAATTGTTTCCATATATGCCTAACACAATTTAATAAATTCATAAGATGGTGTTTTCCGTTTCAAATCAAAAAAACATATTAAGATTGTAAATACCTCGTATTTTCAATCAAAATGCCTTTATGATTTTTATCGAAAACCATCACCGAACGAAAATACAATACTATGTAATAAGATAATAAAATAAAATACAATAATATAATATAATAAATATATAAGGAACTAATTATGCTATAGAACACCATAAAATACCGCAATAAATTGCAATATAATACAGCGTGCCATAACATAATATATAAACGAAATAAATAAAACATAAATGCATGCAAAATAAACCATAAGCTAAAAATGTGCTACATAAAAACAATAAAAATATGCGAAATATCACAATAAAACTACAAATGTGCTGCATAATACCATGTCAATATAACACAACATGATATGATGCCAACACAAGATAAAATTAAAATAAATTATAAAAAATTGCTGGAACACCTGGAAAACCTGAAAAAAATACCGAAAAAACCTGAAAAAATAAAAGAAATACTTCCCGACGTTGAAGAGTGGAAAACGACCTAACATTTAAGCCTAGCCGTGAAGGCACGAGGGCTTCCTTGAAAACGTTTTTTCGCTTACTGCCAAGTAAGCTCATCAGAAGGATTTCTACTTTTAAATATCCTACCACAACCTCTAAAGTCTGAATGCTACGCATTCGAAAAATCTAAGTCTACTCAAAAAATTAAGAAAAAATTCATTCATAAATAATTGCAAGTCTACAACCATTCAATTAACTGCGAATAATTGCATTCTCACAACCATTTACCACAATCATACATTAACATACACACAGAAACTTACAACCAGTAAAAATAAAAAGAAAAAAATGAATATGAAAAAAATTCAATATAAAAAAACTTACTATAAAATACTGCTCCTCTGTCCCGCAAAAATCCTGTCGAGTTTTTTAAATTTATTAAATTTAAACGAGTCGCGTAAATTTATTATTAAATTTAATTTTATTTTAATATTACAAAAGAAAAAATAAAACGAACCGCACTCGACCAGAACCACGCATGAACTGATAAGCGGTACCTTACAACAATCTTTTAATTAAAGATTGGGTTGAGGGTGGGTTGTTTTTAGAGATTGGGTTAAGGGTAGGGTTTTTTTGTTTTTTTGAGGTTTTTACCTCAATTAATTATAATTTTAAGCGGAGATTAAGAAAAAGTATAGAAAGGTAATTATAAGAAAATTAATAGAAAAGGATGAAGTGAAAAAGTTATATATTAAATAGAATAGAAGAAAAGGATTAACCATTCTGTGAATACCAATCTAGTTCTAGCTCATGCTCTCAAATACATAAAGACCGAGCAATGCATCGTCTACAATACTCAATCTCCATTATATTAAGAGTTTTGGAACATAGGCTCTGAGCCGTATTTTAGTTGGTTCTTGGCTATGTAGCAAAAAATCCAAACCAGAAAAACATGTCACAAAAAGGCTATAAGAAGTGAAAAAAATTGAAAATAACTAATCCGCGAAAATACCAATCTAATTTCAGTTCATGCTCTCAAACATATAGTACCAAGCAAAATGTTATCTGCATCTACCCAATTCCTACATGCTAAGAGTCTTGAGGCATAGGCTCTGAACCGTATTTTAGTTGGTTCTTGGCTATGTGACAATAACCGAAACCAGAAAAAATATCCCGCACAAAAGTTACCCTCAAATTAAAAAATTACTAAGAATAAAAGAAAACTAAAAGAAAAGTAAAAGTAACAGAAAAGTGAAGTAACAATTTTAATAGAAGTAAGAAAAGAGAAAAATCTTCCGTTAAATTTCATTTTATGAGTTTTTTAATATTTAATTGGTCAATTCCTCATGCACATGAGTCCATCATCATTCTAATTAACTCTAAAATGATATTGAACACATACGCATGTGAAAGGAAAACCATTAACAGTTCTTCATGTATACAATTCCTTGCAGCTTTATAACTTAAACTGCCCGGAAAAATATCAATGAAAAACTATTGTTAGGAAGTTTAATTAATTTATCATTTTTTAAATTTATATATTTTGTATATTTATAAAAAGGGTAAAAATAAAAGCTGTGTGTGAAAGGCAATAATTTTGTTGCTAAAGAGCATCACACGGGTTCTCTTTAGCCGCCTCGAAGATCCCCACTAGCCTAAAAGATTTAATTAAGACGGGTATCCCACTCTCCCCTGTATGATTATTTTTAAATAATCATTTTAGTTTGTCATCCAAAGCCACCGTTTTGCGTGTGGTGGCTTTTGGACCAGAATTTGTGGCATAAAGGTGAGGGTTAGTATATGTGAGTTTGCTCTCTGAAGGAGATTTAATGGCAAAGGTACGTCCACACTTAGACGTACTCTTACCATCCTCAAGAATACTTAAATACTTAATAAATAATGTTAGTATAAATACGTATCTACTCTTATACAAACTATGTATCCGGATACACTACCGGCTTGATCCAGATACATTTCCACTAACTTATCTAATTCCACTAGAAGTAGAATGTCGATTGTTTTAAGGCAAAGAATGTTAATACAGAAGCATATGTGGGTAATAACCCATAAATGCTCCCCTCAACATCCTACCCAAAATGCACGCCGAAACAGGCTGGGTGAATTTAAAGTTTAATAAAACCCCACAGACAAGGGGTTTTCAATGGCCGCCCACAGTCTTATCTCTTTATGGCCATTAGAGATATCAACTGTATTTCTTCCTAAAGACAACACTAGTCGGGAAATCAAGTTCTTTGATTTGTGTTTTTGGCAAAGTGTTTCGAACATTTTGTCTTTAATACCAGTTGTAAGTTACCTTACAACCTTTTTATTAAAAACAAAATCAGAAACAACGACAAAATGTCAAAGCACTTTGCCAAAGGGAGGCTAAAGACGGGTTTTTCATCTAAATGGCCACTAAGTCTCAGTCAATGTCCGTTGTTTGATTTTAATTTACTCAGATTGAAAATATTAACTCATTTTCAACTGAGTTTACAATATAAACAACTGTCTTCTAAATCTAAACTCTATTACAATTTTAAGAAACATTTTTCTTAAAATGCCTAACATATAATAAATTAATTTATTAAAAAAAATTTTTTTCCTATATGCCTAACACAATTTAATAAATTCATAAGATGGTGTTTTCCGTTTCAAATCAAAAAAACATATTAAGATTGTAAATACTTCGTATTTTCAATCAAAATGCCTTTATGATTTTTATCGAAAACCATCACCGAATGAAAATACTATACCATGCAATAATATAATAAAATAAAATACAATAATATAATACAATAAATATATATATATAAAATTAATCATGCTATAGAACACCACAAAATACTGCAATAAATTGCAATACAATACAGTGCCCCACAACATAATATAATATAAATGAAATAAATAAAACATAAATACATGCAACATAAAACATAAACTGCAAATGTGCTACATAAAATTAATTTCTTTGATTTGTGTTTTTGGCAAAGTGTTTCGAACATTTTGTCTTTAATACCAGTTGTAAGTTACCTTACAACCTTTTTATTAAAAACAAAATCAGAAACAATGACAAAATGTCAAAGCACTTTGCCAAAGGGAGGCTAAAGACGGGTTCATCAGCTAAATGGCCACTAAGTCTCAGTCAATGTCCGTTGTTTGATTTTAATTTACTCAGATTGAAAATATTAACTCATTTTCAACTGAGTTTACAATATAAACAACTGTCTTCTAAATCTAAACTCTATTACAATTTTAAGAAACATTTTTCTTAAAATGCCTAACATATTATAATAAATTAAGTTCTTTGATTTGTGTTTTTGGCAAAGTGTTTCGAACATTTTGTCTCTAATACCAGTTGTAAGTTACCTTACAACCTTTTTATTAAAAACAAAATCAGAAACAATGACAAAATGTCAAAGCACTTTGCCAAAGGGAGGCTAAAGACGGGTTTTTCATCTAAATGGCCACTAAGTCTCAGTCAATGTCCGTTGTTTGATTTTAATTTACTCAGATTGAAAATATTAACTCATTTTCAACTGAGTTTACAATATAAACAACTGTCTTCTAAATCTAAACTCTATTACAATTTTAAGAAACATTTTTCTTAAAATGCCTAACATATTATAATAAATTAATTTATTAAAAAAATTGTTTCCATATATGCCTAACACAATTTAATAAATTCATAAGATGGTGTTTTCCGTTTCAAATCAAAAAAACATATTAAGATTGTAAATACCTCGTATTTTCAATCAAAATGCCTTTATGATTTTTATCGAAAACCATCACCGAACGAAAATACAATACTATGTAATAAGATAATAAAATAAAATACAATAATATAATATAATAAATATATAAGGAACTAATTATGCTATAGAACACCATAAAATACCGCAATAAATTGCAATATAATACAGCGTGCCATAACATAATATATAAACGAAATAAATAAAACATAAATGCATGCAAAATAAACCATAAGCTAAAAATGTGCTACATAAAAACAATAAAAATATGCGAAATATCACAATAAAACTACAAATGTGCTGCATAATACCATGTCAATATAACACAACATGATATGATGCCAACACAAGATAAAATTAAAATAAATTATAAAAAATTGCTGGAACACCTGGAAAACCTGAAAAAAATACCGAAAAAACCTGAAAAAATAAAAGAAATACTTCCCGACGTTGAAGAGTGGAAAACGACCTAACATTTAAGCCTAGCCGTGAAGGCACGAGGGCTTCCTTGAAAACGTTTTTTCGCTTACTGCCAAGTAAGCTCATCAGAAGGATTTCTACTTTTAAATATCCTACCACAACCTCTAAAGTCTGAATGCTACGCATTCGAAAAATCTAAGTCTACTCAAAAAATTAAGAAAAAATTCATTCATAAATAATTGCAAGTCTACAACCATTCAATTAACTGCGAATAATTGCATTCTCACAACCATTTACCACAATCATACATTAACATACACACAGAAACTTACAACCAGTAAAAATAAAAAAGAAAAAAATGAATATGAAAAAAAAATATAAAAAAACTTACTATAAAATACTGCTCCTCAGTCCCGCAAAAATCCTGTCGAGTTTTTTAAATTTATTAAATTTAAACGAGTCACGTAAATTTAATTATTAAATATAATTTTATTTTAATATTACAAAAGAAAAAATAAAAACGAACCGCACTCGACCAGAACCACGCATGAACTGATAAGCGGTACCTTACAACAATCTTTTAATTAAAGATTGGGTTGAGGGTGGGTTGTTTTTAGAGATTGGGTTAAGGGTAGGGTTTTTTTGTTTTTTTGAGGTTTTTACCTCAATTAATTATAATTTTAAGCGGAGATTAAGAAAAAGTATAGAAAGGTAATTATAAGAAAATTAATAGAAAAGGATGAAGTGAAAAAGTTATATATTAAATAGAATAGAAGAAAAGGATTAACCATTCTGTGAATACCAATCTAGTTCTAGCTCATGCTCTCAAATACATAAAGACCGAGCAATGCATCGTCTACAATACTCAATCTCCATTATATTAAGAGTTTTGGAACAAAGGCTCTGAGCCGTATTTTAGTTGGTTCTTGGCTATGTAGCAAAAAACCCAAACCAGAAAAACATGTCACAAAAAGGCTATAAGAAGTGAAAAAAATTGAAAATAACTAATCCGCGAAAATACCAATCTAATTTCAGTTCATGCTCTCAAACATATAGTACCAAGCAAAATGTTATCTGCATCTACCCAATTCCTACATGCTAAGAGTCTTGAGGCATAGGCTCTGAACCGTATTTTAGTTGGTTCTTGGCTATGTGACAATAACCGAAACCAGAAAAAATATCCCGCACAAAAAGTTACCCTCAAATTAAAAAATTACTAAGAATAAAAGAAAACTAAAGAAAAGTAAAAGTAACAGAAAAGTGAAGTAACAATTTTAATAGAAGTAAGAAAAGAGAAAAATCTTCCGTTAAATTTCATTTTATGAGTTTTTTAATATTTAATTGGTCAATTCCTCATGCACATGAGTCCATCATCATTCTAATTAACTCTAAAATGATATTGAACACATACGCATGTGAAAGGAAAACCATTAACAGTTCTTCATGTATACAATTCCTTGCAGCTTTATAACTTAAACTGCCCGGAAAAATATCAATGAAAAACTATTGTTAGGAAGTTTAATTAATTTATCATTTTTTAAATTTATATATTTTGTATATTTATAAAAAGGGTAAAAATAAAAGCTGTGTGTGAAAGGCAATAATTTTGTTGCTAAAGAGCATCACACGGGTTCTCTTTAGCCGCCTCGAAGATCCCCACTAGCCTAAAAGATTTAATTAAGACGGGTATCCCACTCTCCCCTGTATGATTATTTTTAAATAATCATTTTAGTTTGTCATCCAAAGCCACCGTTTTGCGTGTGGTGGCTTTTGGACCAGAATTTGTGGCATAAAGGTGAGGGTTAGTATATGTGAGTTTGCTCTCTGAAGGAGATTTAATGGCAAAGGTACGTCCACACTTAGACGTACTCTTACCATCCTCAAGAATACTTAAATACTTAATAAATAATGTTAGTATAAATACGTATCTACTCTTATACAAACTATGTATCCGGATACACTACCGGCTTGATCCAGATACATTTCCACTAACTTATCTAATTCCACTAGAAGTAGAATGTCGATTGTTTTAAGGCAAAGAATGTTAATACAGAAGCATATGTGGGTAATAACCCATAAATGCTCCCCTCAACATCCTACCCAAAATGCACGCCGAAACAGGCTGGGTGAATTTAAAGTTTAATAAAACCCCACAGACAAGGGGTTTTCAATGGCCGCCCACAGTCCTTATCTCTTTATGGCCATTAGAGATATCAACTGTATTTCTTCCTAAAGACAACACTAGTCGGGAAATCAAGTTCTTTGATTTGTGTTTTTGGCAAAGTGTTTCGAACATTTTGTCTTTAATACCAGTTGTAAGTTACCTTACAACCTTTTTATTAAAAACAAAATCAGAAACAACGACAAAATGTCAAAGCACTTTGCCAAAGGGAGGCTAA
Organism: Coremacera marginata; assembly: GCA_914767935.1. Lineage (NCBI taxonomy): Eukaryota > Metazoa > Arthropoda > Insecta > Diptera > Sciomyzidae > Coremacera > Coremacera marginata. Next base: position 162,531,017 of record OU612047.1, read on the forward strand.
AGACGGGTTTTTTCATCTAAATGGCCACTAAGTCTCAGTCAATGTCCGTTGTTTGATTTTAATTTACTCAGATTGAAAATATTAACTCATTTTCAACTGAGTTTACAATATAAACAACTGTCTTCTAAATCTAAACTCTATTACAATTTTAAGAAAAATTTTTCTTTAAAATGCCTAACATATAATAAATTAATTTATTAAAAAAAATTTTTTTCTCCTATATGCCTAACACAATTTAATAAATTCATAAGATGGTGTTTTCCGTTTCAAATCAAAAAAACATATTAAGATTGTAAATACTTCGTATTTTCAATCAAAATGCCTTTATGATTTTTATCGAAAACCATCACCGAATGAAAATACTATACCATGCAATAATATAATAAAATAAAATACAATAATATAATACAATAAATATATATATATAAAATTAATCATGCTATAGAACACCACAAAATACTGCAATAAATTGCAATACAATACAGTGCCCCACAACATAATATAATATAAATGAAATAAATAAAACATAAATACATGCAACATAAAACATAAACTGCAAATGTGCTACATAAAATTAATTTCTTTGATTTGTGTTTTTGGCAAAGTGTTTCGAACATTTTGTCTTTAATACCAGTTGTAAGTTACCTTACAACCTTTTTATTAAAAACAAAATCAGAAACAATGACAAAATGTCAAAGCACTTTGCCAAAGGGAGGCTAAAGACGGGTTTCATCAGCTAAATGGCCACTAAGTCTCAGTCAATGTCCGTTGTTTGATTTTAATTTACTCATATTGAAAATATTAACTCATTTTCAACTGAGTTTACAATATAAACAACTGTCTTCTAAATCTAAACTCTATTACAATTTTAAGAAACATTTTTCTTAAAATGCCTAACATATTATAATAAATTAAGTTCTTTGATTTGTGTTTTTGGCAAAGTGTTTCGAACATTTTGTCTCTAATACCAGTTGTAAGTTACCTTACAACCTTTTTATTAAAAACAAAATCAGAAACAATGACAAAATGTCAAAGCACTTTGCCAAAGGGAGGCTAAAGACGGGTTTTCCATCTAAATGGCCACTAAGTCTCAGTCAATGTCCGTTGTTTGATTTTAATTTACTCAGATTGAAAATATTAACTCATTTTCAACTGAGTTTACAATATAAACAACTGTCTTCTAAATCTAAACTCTATTACAATTTTAAGAAACATTTTTCTTAAAATGCCTAACATATTATAATAAATTAATTTATTAAAAAAATTGTTTCCATATATGCCTAACACAATTTAATAAATTCATAAGATGGTGTTTTCCGTTTCAAATCAAAAAAACATATTAAGATTGTAAATACCTCGTATTTTCAATCAAAATGCCTTTATGATTTTTATCGAAAACCATCACCGAACGAAAATACAATACTATGTAATAAGATAATAAAATAAAATACAATAATATAATATAATAAATATATAAGGAACTAATTATGCTATAGAACACCATAAAATACCGCAATAAATTGCAATATAATACAGCGTGCCATAACATAATATATAAACGAAATAAATAAAACATAAATGCATGCAAAATAAACCATAAGCTAAAAATGTGCTACATAAAAACAATAAAAATATGCGAAATATCACAATAAAACTACAAATGTGCTGCATAATACCATGTCAATATAACACAACATGATATGATGCCAACACAAGATAAAATTAAAATAAATTATAAAAAATTGCTGGAACACCTGGAAAACCTGAAAAAAATACCGAAAAAACCTGAAAAAATAAAAGAAATACTTCCCGACGTTGAAGAGTGGAAAACGACCTAACATTTAAGCCTAGCCGTGAAGGCACGAGGGCTTCCTTGAAAACGTTTTTTCGCTTACTGCCAAGTAAGCTCATCAGAAGGATTTCTACTTTTAAATATCCTACCACAACCTCTAAAGTCTGAATGCTACGCATTCGAAAAATCTAAGTCTACTCAAAAAATTAAGAAAAAATTCATTCATAAATAATTGCAAGTCTACAATCATTCAATTAACTGCGAATAATTGCATTCTCACAACCATTTACCACAATCATACATTAACATACACACAGAAACTTACAACCAGTAAAAATAAAAAAGAAAAAAATGAATATGAAAAAAATTCAATATAAAAAAACTTACTATAAAATACTGCTCCTCAGTCCCGCAAAAATCCTGTCGAGTTTTTTAAATTTATTAAATTTAAACGAGTCACGTAAATTTAATTATTAAATATAATTTTATTTTAATATTACAAAAGAAAAAATAAAAACGAACCGCACTCGACCAGAACCACGCATGAACTGATAAGCGGTACCTTACAACAATCTTTTAATTAAAGATTGGGTTGAGGGTGGGTTGTTTTTAGAGATTGGGTTAAGGGTAGGGTTTTTTTGTTTTTTTGAGGTTTTTACCTCAAATAATTATAATTTTAAGCGGAGATTAAGAAAAAGTATAGAAAGGTAATTATAAGAAAATTATTAGAAAAGGATGAAGTGAAAAAGTTATATATTAAATAGAATAGAAGAAAAGGATTAACCATTCTGTGAATACCAATCTAGTTCTAGCTCATGCTCTCAAATACATAAAGACCGAGCAATGCATCGTCTACAATACTCAATCTCCATTATATTAAGAGTTTTGGAACAAAGGCTCTGAGCCGTATTTTAGTTGGTTCTTGGCTATGTAGCAAAAAACCCAAACCAGAAAAACATGTCACAAAAAGGCTATAAGAAGTGAAAAAAATTGAAAATAACTAATCCGCGAAAATACCAATCTAATTTCAGTTCATGCTCTCAAACATATAGTACCAAGCAAAATGTTATCTGCATCTACCCAATTCCTACATGCTAAGAGTCTTGAGGCATAGGCTCTGAACCGTATTTTAGTTGGTTCTTGGCTATGTGACAATAACCGAAACCAGAAAAAATATCCCGCACAAAAGTTACCCTCAAATTAAAAAATTACTAAGAATAAAAGAAAACTAACAGAAAAGTAAAAGTAACAGAAAAGTGAAGTAACAAATTTAATAGAAGTAAGAAAAGAGAAAAATCTTCCGTTAAATTTCATTTTATGAGTTTTTTAATATTTAATTGGTCAATTCCTCATGCACATGAGTCCATCATCATTCTAATTAACTCTAAAATGATATTGAACACATACGCATGTGAAAGGAAAACCATTAACAGTTCTTCATGTATACAATTCCTTGCAGCTTTATAACTTAAACTGCCCGGAAAAATATCAATGAAAAACTATTGTTAGGAAGTTTAATTAATTTATCATTTTTTAAATTTATATATTTTGTATATTTATAAAAAGGGTAAAAATAAAAGCTGTGTGTGAAAGGCAATAATTTTGTTGCTAAAGAGCATCACACGGGTTCTCTTTAGCCGCCTCGAAGATCCCCACTAACCTAAAAGATTTAATTAAGACGGGTATCCCACTCTCCCCTGTATGATTATTTTTAAATAATCATTTTAGTTTGTCATCCAAAGCCACCGTTTTGCGTGTGGTGGCTTTTGGACCAGAATTTGTGGCATAAAGGTGAGGGTTAGTATATGTGAGTTTGCTCTCTGAAGGAGATTTAATGGCAAAGGTACGTCCACACTTAGACGTACTCTTACCATCCTCAAGAATACTTAAATACTTAATAAATAATGTTAGTATAAATACGTATCTACTCTTATACAAACTATGTATCCGGATACACTACCGGTTTGGTCCAGATACATTTCCACTAACTTATCTAATTCCACTAGAAGTAGAATGTCGATTGTTTTAAGGCAAAGAATGTTAATACAGAAGCATATGTGGGTAATAACCCATAAATGCTCCCCTCAACATCCTACCCAAAACGCACGCCGAAACAGGCTGGGTGAATTTAAAGTTTAATAAAACCCCACAGACAAGGGGTTTTCAATGGCCGCCCACAGTCTTATCTCTTTATGGCCATTAGAGATATCAACTGTATTTCTTCCTAAAGACAACACTAGTCGGGAAATCAAGTTCTTTGATTTGTGTTTTTGGCAAAGTGTTTCGAACATTTTGTCTTTAATACCAGTTGTAAGTTACCTTACAACCTTTTTATTAAAAACAAAATCAGAAACAATGACAAAATGTCAAAGCACTTTGCCAAAGGGAGGCTAAAGACGGGTTTTTCATCTAAATGGCCACTAAGTCTCAGTCAATGTCCGTTGTTTGATTTTAATTTACTCAGATTGAAAATATTAACTCATTTTCAACTGAGTTTACAATATAAGCAACTGTCTTCTAAATCTAAACTCTATTACAATTTTAAGAAACATTTTTCTTAAAATGCCTAACATATTATAATAAATTAATTTATTAAAAAAAATTTTTTTCTCCTATATGCCTAACACAATTTAATAAATTCATAAGATGGTGTTTTCCGTTTCAAATCAAAAAAACATATTAAGATTGTAAATACTTCGTATTTTCAATCAAAATGCCTTTATGATTTTTATCGAAAACCATCACCGAATGAAAATACTATACCATGCAATAATATAATAAAATAAAATACAATAATATAATACAATAAATATATATATATAAAATTAATCATGCTATAGAACACCACAAAATACTGCAATAAATTGCAATACAATACAGTGCCCCACAACATAATATAATATAAATGAAATAAATAAAACATAAATACATGCAACATAAAACATAAACTGCAAATGTGCTACATAAAATTAATTTCTTTGATTTGTGTTTTTGGCAAAGTGTTTCGAACATTTTGTCTTTAATACCAGTTGTAAGTTACCTTACAACCTTTTTATTAAAAACAAAATCAGAAACAATGACAAAATGTCAAAGCACTTTGCCAAAGGGAGGCTAAAGACGGGTTCATCAGCTAAATGGCCACTAAGTCTCAGTCAATGTCCGTTGTTTGATTTTAATTTACTCAGATTGAAAATATTAACTCATTTTCAACTGAGTTTACAATATAAACAACTGTCTTCTAAATCTAAACTCTATTACAATTTTAAGAAACATTTTTCTTAAAATGCCTAACATATTATAATAAATTAAGTTCTTTGATTTGTGTTTTTGGCAAAGTGTTTCGAACATTTTGTCTCTAATACCAGTTGTAAGTTACCTTACAACCTTTTTATTAAAAACAAAATCAGAAACAATGACAAAATGTCAAAGCACTTTGCCAAAGGGAGGCTAAAGACGGGTTTTCCATCTAAATGGCCACTAAGTCTCAGTCAATGTCCGTTGTTTGATTTTAATTTACTCAGATTGAAAATATTAACTCATTTTCAACTGAGTTTACAATATAAACAACTGTCTTCTAAATCTAAACTCTATTACAATTTTAAGAAACATTTTTCTTAAAATGCCTAACATATTATAATAAATTAATTTATTAAAAAAATTGTTTCCATATATGCCTAACACAATTTAATAAATTCATAAGATGGTGTTTTCCGTTTCAAATCAAAAAAACATATTAAGATTGTAAATACCTCGTATTTTCAATCAAAATGCCTTTATGATTTTTATCGAAAACCATCACCGAACGAAAATACAATACTATGTAATAAGATAATAAAATAAAATACAATAATATAATATAATAAATATATAAGGAACTAATTATGCTATAGAACACCATAAAATACCGCAATAAATTGCAATATAATACAGCGTGCCATAACATAATATATAAACGAAATAAATAAAACATAAATGCATGCAAAATAAACCATAAGCTAAAAATGTGCTACATAAAAACAATAAAAATATGCGAAATATCACAATAAAACTACAAATGTGCTGCATAATACCATGTCAATATAACACAACATGATATGATGCCAACACAAGATAAAATTAAAATAAATTATAAAAAATTGCTGGAACACCTGGAAAACCTGAAAAAAATACCGAAAAAACCTGAAAAAATAAAAGAAATACTTCCCGACGTTGAAGAGTGGAAAACGACCTAACATTTAAGCCTAGCCGTGAAGGCACGAGGGCTTCCTTGAAAACGTTTTTTCGCTTACTGCCAAGTAAGCTCATCAGAAGGATTTCTTCTTTTAAATATCCTACCACAACCTCTAAAGTCTGAATGCTACGCATTCGAAAAATCTAAGTCTACTCAAAAAATTAAGAAAAAATTCATTCATAAATAATTGCAAGTCTACAACCATTCAATTAACTGCGAATAATTGCATTCTCACAACCATTTACCACAATCATACATTAACATACACACAGAAACTTACAACCAGTAAAAATAAAAAAGAAAAAAATGAATATGAAAAAAATTCAATATAAAAAAACTTACTATAAAATACTGCTCCTCAGTCCCGCAAAAATCCTGTCGAGTTTTTTAAATTTATTAAATTTAAACGAGTCACGTAAATTTAATTATTAAATATAATTTTATTTTAATATTACAAAAGAAAAAATAAAAACGAACCGCACTCGACCAGAACCACGCATGAACTGATAAGCGGTACCTTACAACAATCTTTTAATTAAAGATTGGGTTGAGGGTGGGTTGTTTTTAGAGATTGGGTTAAGGGTAGGGTTTTTTTGTTTTTTTGAGGTTTTTACCTCAATTAATTATAATTTTAAGCGGAGATTAAGAAAAAGTATAGAAAGGTAATTATAAGAAAATTAATAGAAAAGGATGAAGTGAAAAAGTTATATATTAAATAGAATAGAAGAAAAGGATTAACCATTCTGTGAATACCAATCTAGTTCTAGCTCATGCTCTCAAATACATAAAGACCGAGCAATGCATCGTCTACAATACTCAATCTCCATTATATTAAGAGTTTTGGAACATAGGCTCTGAGCCGTATTTTAGTTGGTTCTTGGCTATGTAGCAAAAAATCCAAACCAGAAAAACATGTCACAAAAAGGCTATAAGAAGTGAAAAAAATTGAAAATAACTAATCCGCGAAAATACCAATCTAATTTCAGTTCATGCTCTCAAACATATAGTACCAAGCAAAATGTTATCTGCATCTACCCAATTCCTACATGCTAAGAGTCTTGAGGCATAGGCTCTGAACCGTATTTTAGTTGGTTCTTGGCTATGTGACAATAACCGAAACCAGAAAAAATATCCCGCACAAAAGTTACCCTCAAATTAAAAAATTACTAAGAATAAAAGAAAACTAAAAGAAAAGTAAAAGTAACAGAAAAGTGAAGTAACAAATTTAATAGAAGTAAGAAAAGAGAAAAATCTTCCGTTAAATTTCATTTTATGAGTTTTTTAATATTTAATTGGTCAATTCCTCATGCACATGAGTCCATCATCATTCTAATTAACTCTAAAATGATATTGAACACATACGCATGTGAAAGGAAAACCATTAACAGTTCTTCATGTATACAATTCCTTGCAGCTTTATAACTTAAACTGCCCGGAAAAATATCAATGAAAAACTATTGTTAGGAAGTTTAATTAATTTATCATTTTTTAAATTTATATATTTTGTATATTTATAAAAAGGGTAAAAATAAAAGCTGTGTGTGAAAGGCAATAATTTTGTTGCTAAAGAGCATCACACGGGTTCTCTTTAGCCGCCTCGAAGATCCCCACTAGCCTAAAAGATTTAATTAAGACGGGTATCCCACTCTCCCCTGTATGATTATTTTTAAATAATCATTTTAGTTTGTCATCCAAAGCCACCGTTTTGCGTGTGGTGGCTTTTGGACCAGAATTTGTGGCATAAAGGTGAGGGTTAGTATATGTGAGTTTGCTCTCTGAAGGAGATTTAATGGCAAAGGTACGTCCACACTTAGACGTACTCTTACCATCCTCAAGAATACTTAAATACTTAATAAATAATGTTAGTATAAATACGTATCTACTCTTATACAAACTATGTATCCGGATACACTACCGGCTTGATCCAGATACATTTCCACTAACTTATCTAATTCCACTAGAAGTAGAATGTCGATTGTTTTAAGGCAAAGAATGTTAATACAGAAGCATATGTGGGTAATAACCCATAAATGCTCCCCTCAACATCCTACCCAAAACGCACGCCGAAACAGGCTGGGTGAATTTAAAGTTTAATAAAACCCCACAGACAAGGGGTTTTCAATGGCCGCCCACAGTCTTATCTCTTTATGGCCATTAGAGATATCAACTGTATTTCTTCCTAAAGACAACACTAGTCGGGAAATCAAGTTCTTTGATTTGTGTTTTTGGCAAAGTGTTTCGAACATTTTGTCTTTAATACCAGTTGTAAGTTACCTTACAACCTTTTTATTAAAAACAAAATCAGAAACAACGACAAAATGTCAAAGCACTTTGCCAAAGGGAGGCTAAAGACGGGTTTTTCATCTAAATGGCCACTAAGTCTCAGTCAATGTCCGTTGTTTGATTTTAATTTACTCAGATTGAAAATATTAACTCATTTTCAACTGAGTTTACAATATAAACAACTGTCTTCTAAATCTAAACTCTATTACAATTTTAAGAAACATTTTTCTTAAAATGCCTAACATATAATAAATTAATTTATTAAAAAAAATTTTTTTCCTATATGCCTAACACAATTTAATAAATTCATAAGATGGTGTTTTCCGTTTCAAATCAAAAAAACATATTAAGATTGTAAATACTTCGTATTTTCAATCAAAATGCCTTTATGATTTTTATCGAAAACCATCACCGAATGAAAATACTATACCATGCTCTTTGATTTGTGTTTTTGGCAAAGTGTTTCGAACATTTTGTTTTTAATACCAGTTGTTAGTTACCTTACAACCTTTTTATTAAAAACAAAATCAGAAACAACGACAAAATGTCAAAGCACTTTGCCAAAGGGAGGCTAAAGACGGGTTTTTCATCTAAATGGCCACTAAGTCTCAGTCAATGTCCGTTGTTTGATTTTAATTTACTCAGATTGAAAATATTAACTCATTTTCAACTGAGTTTACAATATAAGCAACTGTCTTCTAAATCTAAACTCTATTACAATTTTAAGAAACATTTTTCTTAAAATGCCTAACATATTATAATAAATTAATTTATTAAAAAAAATTTTTTTCTCCTATATGCCTAACACAATTTAATAAATTCATAAGATGGTGTTTTCCGTTTCAAATCAAAAAAACATATTAAGATTGTAAATACTTCGTATTTTCAATCAAAATGCCTTTATGATTTTTATCGAAAACCATCACCGAATGAAAATACTATACCATGCAATAATATAATAAAATAAAATACAATAATATAATACAATAAATATATATATATAAAATTAATCATGCTATAGAACACCACAAAATACTGCAATAAATTGCAATACAATACAGTGCCCCACAACATAATATAATATAAATGAAATAAATAAAACATAAATACATGCAACATAAAACATAAACTGCAAATGTGCTACATAAAATTAATTTCTTTGATTTGTGTTTTTGGCAAAGTGTTTCGAACATTTTGTCTTTAATACCAGTTGTAAGTTACCTTACAACCTTTTTATTAAAAACAAAATCAGAAACAATGACAAAATGTCAAAGCACTTTGCCAAAGGGAGGCTAAAGACGGGTTCATCAGCTAAATGGCCACTAAGTCTCAGTCAATGTCCGTTGTTTGATTTTAATTTACTCAGATTGAAAATATTAACTCATTTTCAACTGAGTTTACAATATAAACAACTGTCTTCTAAATCTAAACTCTATTACAATTTTAAGAAACATTTTTCTTAAAATGCCTAACATATTATAATAAATTAAGTTCTTTGATTTGTGTTTTTGGCAAAGTGTTTCGAACATTTTGTCTCTAATACCAGTTGTAAGTTACCTTACAACCTTTTTATTAAAAACAAAATCAGAAACAATGACAAAATGTCAAAGCACTTTGCCAAAGGGAGGCTAAAGACGGGTTTTCCATCTAAATGGCCACTAAGTCTCAGTCAATGTCCGTTGTTTGATTTTAATTTACTCAGATTGAAAATATTAACTCATTTTCAACTGAGTTTACAATATAAACAACTGTCTTCTAAATCTAAACTCTATTACAATTTTAAGAAACATTTTTCTTAAAATGCCTAACATATTATAATAAATTAATTTATTAAAAAAATTGTTTCCATATATGCCTAACACAATTTAATAAATTCATAAGATGGTGTTTTCCGTTTCAAATCAAAAAAACATATTAAGATTGTAAATACCTCGTATTTTCAATCAAAATGCCTTTATGATTTTTATCGAAAACCATCACCGAACGAAAATACAATACTATGTAATAAGATAATAAAATAAAATACAATAATATAATATAATAAATATATAAGGAACTAATTATGCTATAGAACACCATAAAATACCGCAATAAATTGCAATATAATACAGCGTGCCATAACATAATATATAAACGAAATAAATAAAACATAAATGCATGCAAAATAAACCATAAGCTAAAAATGTGCTACATAAAAACAATAAAAATATGCGAAATATCACAATAAAACTACAAATGTGCTGCATAATACCATGTCAATATAACACAACATGATATGATGCCAACACAAGATAAAATTAAAATAAATTATAAAAAATTGCTGGAACACCTGGAAAACCTGAAAAAAATACCGAAAAAAACCTGAAAAAATAAAAGAAATACTTCCCGACGTTGAAGAGTGGAAAACGACCTAACATTTAAGCCTAGCCGTGAAGGCACGAGGGCTTCCTTGAAAACGTTTTTTCGCTTACTGCCAAGTAAGCTCATCAGAAGGATTTCTACTTTTAAATATCCTACCACAACCTCTAAAGTCTGAATGCTACGCATTCGAAAAATCTAAGTCTACTCAAAAAATTAAGAAAAAATTCATTCATAAATAATTGCAAGTCTACAACCATTCAATTAACTGCGAATAATTGCATTCTCACAACCATTTACCACAATCATACATTAACATACACACAGAAACTTACAACCAGTAAAAATAAAAAAGAAAAAAATGAATATGAAAAAAATTCAATATAAAAAAACTTACTATAAAATACTGCTCCTCAGTCCCGCAAAAATCCTGTCGAGTTTTTTAAATTTATTAAATTTAAACGAGTCGCGTAAATTTAATTATTAAATTTAATTTTATTTTAATATTACAAAAGAAAAAATAAAAACGAACCGCACTCGACCAGAACCACGCATGAACTGATAAGCGGTACCTTACAACAATCTTTTAATTAAAGATTGGGTTGAGGGTGGGTTGTTTTTAGAGATTGGGTTAAGGGTAGGGTTTTTTTGTTTTTTTGAGGTTTTTACCTCAATTAATTATAATTTTAAGCGGAGATTAAGAAAAAGTATAGAAAGGTAATTATAAGAAAATTAATAGAAAAGGATGAAGTGAAAAAGTTATATATTAAATAGAATAGAAGAAAAGGATTAACCATTCTGTGAATACCAATCTAGTTCTAGCTCATGCTCTCAAATACATAAAGACCGAGCAATGCATCGTCTACAATACTCAATCTCCATTATATTAAGAGTTTTGGAACATAGGCTCTGAGCCGTATTTTAGTTGGTTCTTGGCTATGTAGCAAAAAATCCAAACCAGAAAAACATGTCACAAAAAGGCTATAAGAAGTGAAAAAAATTGAAAATAACTAATCCGCGAAAATACCAATCTAATTTCAGTTCATGCTCTCAAACATATAGTACCAAGCAAAATGTTATCTGCATCTACCCAATTCCTACATGCTAAGAGTCTTGAGGCATAGGCTCTGAACCGTATTTTAGTTGGTTCTTGGCTATGTGACAATAACCGAAACCAGAAAAAATATCCCGCACAAAAGTTACCCTCAAATTAAAAAATTACTAAGAATAAAAGAAAACTAAAAGAAAAGTAAAAGTAACAGAAAAGTGAAGTAACAATTTTAATAGAAGTAAGAAAAGAGAAAAATCTTCCGTTAAATTTCATTTTATGAGTTTTTTAATATTTAATTGGTCAATTCCTCATGCACATGAGTCCATCATCATTCTAATTAACTCTAAAATGATATTGAACACATACGCATGTGAAAGGAAAACCATTAACAGTTCTTCATGTATACAATTCCTTGCAGCTTTATAACTTAAACTGCCCGGAAAAATATCAATGAAAAACTATTGTTAGGAAGTTTAATTAATTTATCATTTTTTTATTTTATATATTTTGTATATTTATAAAAAGGGTAAAAATAAAAGCTGTGTGTGAAAGGCAATAATTTTGTTGCTAAAGAGCATCACACGGGTTCTCTTTAGCCGCCTCGAAGATCCCCACTAACCTAAAAGATTTAATTAAGACGGGTATCCCACTCTCCCCTGTATGATTATTTTTAAATAATCATTTTAGTTTGTCATCCAAAGCCACCGTTTTGCGTGTGGTGGCTTTTGGACCAGAATTTGTGGCATAAAGGTGAGGGTTAGTATATGTGAGTTTGCTCTCTGATGGAGATTTAATGGCAAAGGTACGTCCACACTTAGACGTACTCTTACCATCCTCAAGAATACTTAAATACTTAATAAATAATGTTAGTATAAATACGTATCTACTCTTATACAAACTATGTATCCGGATACACTACCGGCTTGATCCAGATACATTTCCACTAACTTATCTAATTCCACTAGAAGTAGAATGTCGATTGTTTTAAGGCAAAGAATGTTAATACAGAAGCATATGTGGGTAATAACCCATAAATGCTCCCCTCAACATCCTACCCAAAACGCACGCCGAAACAGGCTGGGTGAATTTAAAGTTTAATAAAACCCCACAGACAAGGGGTTTTCAATGGCCGCCCACAGTCTTATCTCTTTATGGCCATTAGAGATATCAACTGTATTTCTTCCTAAAGACAACACTAGTCGGGAAATCAAGTTCTTTGATTTGTGTTTTTGGCAAAGTGTTTCGAACATTTTGTCTTTAATACCAGTTGTAAGTTACCTTACAACCTTTTTATTAAAAACAAAATCAGAAACAACGACAAAATGTCAAAGCACTTTGCCAAAGGGAGGCTAAAGACGGGTTTTTCATCTAAATGGCCACTAAGTCTCAGTCAATGTCCGTTGTTTGATTTTAATTTACTCAGATTGAAAATATTAACTCATTTTCAACTGAGTTTACAATATAAACAACTGTCTTCTAAATCTAAACTCTATTACAATTTTAAGAAACATTTTTCTTAAAATGCCTAACATATAATAAATTAATTTATTAAAAAAAATTTTTTTCCTATATGCCTAACACAATTTAATAAATTCATAAGATGGTGTTTTCCGTTTCAAATCAAAAAAACATATTAAGATTGTAAATACTTCGTATTTTCAATCAAAATGCCTTTATGATTTTTATCGAAAACCATCACCGAATGAAAATACTATACCATGCTCTTTGATTTGTGTTTTTGGCAAAGTGTTTCGAACATTTTGTCTTTAATACCAGTTGTTAGTTACCTTACAACCTTTTTATTAAAAACAAAATCAGAAACAACGACAAAATGTCAAAGCACTTTGCCAAAGGGAGGCTAAAGACGGGTTTTTCATCTAAATGGCCAGTAAGTCTCAGTCAATGTCCGTTGTTTGATTTTAATTTACTCAGATTGAAAATATTAACTCATTTTCAACTGAGTTTACAATATAAACAACTGTCTTCTAAATCTAAACTCTATTACAATTTTAAGAAACATTTTTCTTAAAATGCCTAACATATTATAATAAATTAATTTATTAAAAAAAATTTTTTTCTCCTATATGCCTAACACAATTTAATAAATTCATAAGATGGTGTTTTCCGTTTCAAATCAAAAAAACATATTAAGATTGTAAATACTTCGTATTTTCAATCAAAATGCCTTTATGATTTTTATCGAAAACCATCACCGAATGAAAATACTATACCATGCAATAATATAATAAAATAAAATACAATAATATAATACAATAAATATATATATATAAAATTAATCATGCTATAGAACACCACAAAATACTGCAATAAATTGCAATACAATACAGTGCCCCACAACATAATATAATATAAATGAAATAAATAAAACATAAATACATGCAACATAAAACATAAACTGCAAATGTGCTACATAAAATTAATTTCTTTGATTTGTGTTTTTGGCAAAGTGTTTCGAACATTTTGTCTTTAATACCAGTTGTAAGTTACCTTACAACCTTTTTATTAAAAACAAAATCAGAAACAATGACAAAATGTCAAAGCACTTTGCCAAAGGGAGGCTAAAGACGGGTTCATCAGCTAAATGGCCACTAAGTCTCAGTCAATGTCCGTTGTTTGATTTTAATTTACTCAGATTGAAAATATTAACTCATTTTCAACTGAGTTTACAATATAAACAACTGTCTTCTAAATCTAAACTCTATTACAATTTTAAGAAACATTTTTCTTAAAATGCCTAACATATTATAATAAATTAAGTTCTTTGATTTGTGTTTTTGGCAAAGTGTTTCGAACATTTTGTCTCTAATACCAGTCGTAAGTTACCTTACAACCTTTTTATTAAAAACAAAATCAGAAACAATGACAAAATGTCAAAGCACTTTGCCAAAGGGAGGCTAAAGACGGGTTTTCCATCTAAATGGCCACTAAGTCTCAGTCAATGTCCGTTGTTTGATTTTAATTTACTCAGATTGAAAATATTAACTCATTTTCAACTGAGTTTACAATATAAACAACTGTCTTCTAAATCTAAACTCTATTACAATTTTAAGAAACATTTTTCTTAAAATGCCTAACATATTATAATAAATTAATTTATTAAAAAAATTGTTTCCATATATGCCTAACACAATTTAATAAATTCATAAGATGGTGTTTTCCGTTTCAAATCAAAAAAACATATTAAGATTGTAAATACCTCGTATTTTCAATCAAAATGCCTTTATGATTTTTATCGAAAACCATCACCGAACGAAAATACAATACTATGTAATAAGATAATAAAATAAAATACAATAATATAATATAATAAATATATAAGGAACTAATTATGCTATAGAACACCATAAAATACCGCAATAAATTGCAATATAATACAGCGTGCCATAACATAATATATAAACGAAATAAATAAAACATAAATGCATGCAAAATAAACCATAAGCTAAAAATGTGCTACATAAAAACAATAAAAATATGCGAAATATCACAATAAAACTACAAATGTGCTGCATAATACCATGTCAATATAACACAACATGATATGATGCCAACACAAGATAAAATTAAAATAAATTATAAAAAATTGCTGGAACACCTGGAAAACCTGAAAAAAATACCGAAAAAAACCTGAAAAAATAAAAGAAATACTTCCCGACGTTGAAGAGTGGAAAACGACCTAACATTTAAGCCTAGCCGTGAAGGCACGAGGGCTTCCTTGAAAACGTTTTTTCGCTTACTGCCAAGTAAGCTCATCAGAAGGATTTCTACTTTTAAATATCCTACCACAACCTCTAAAGTCTGAATGCTACGCATTCGAAAAATCTAAGTCTACTCAAAAAATTAAGAAAAAATTCATTCATAAATAATTGCAAGTCTACAACCATTCAATTAACTGCGAATAATTGCATTCTCACAACCATTTACCACAATCATACATTAACATACACACAGAAACTTACAACCAGTAAAAATAAAAAAGAAAAAAATGAATATGAAAAAAATTCAATATAAAAAAACTTACTATAAAATACTGCTCCTCAGTCCCGCAAAAATCCTGTCGAGTTTTTTAAATTTATTAAATTTAAACGAGTCACGTAAATTTAATTATTAAATTTAATTTTATTTTAATATTACAAAAGAAAAAATAAAAACGAACCGCACTCGACCAGAACCACGCATGAACTGATAAGCGGTACCTTACAACAATCTTTTAATTAAAGATTGGGTTGAGGGTGGGTTGTTTTTAGAGATTGGGTTAAGGGTAGGGTTTTTTTGTTTTTTTGAGGTTTTTACCTCAATTAATTATAATTTTAAGCGGAGATTAAGAAAAAGTATAGAAAGGTAATTATAAGAAAATTAATAGAAAAGGATGAAGTGAAAAAGTTATATATTAAATAGAATAGAAGAAAAGGATTAACCATTCTGTGAATACCAATCTAGTTCTAGCTCATGCTCTCAAATACATAAAGACCGAGCAATGCATCGTCTACAATACTCAATCTCCATTATATTAAGAGTTTTGGAACATAGGCTCTGAGCCGTATTTTAGTTGGTTCTTGGCTATGTAGCAAAAAATCCAAACCAGTAAAAACATGTCACAAAAAGGCTATAAGAAGTGAAAAAAATTGAAAATAACTAATCCGCGAAAATACCAATCTAATTTCAGTTCATGCTCTCAAACATATAGTACCAAGCAAAATGTTATCTGCATCTACCCAATTCCTACATGCTAAGAGTCTTGAGGCATAGGCTCTGAACCGTATTTTAGTTGGTTCTTGGCTATGTGACAATAACCGAAACCAGAAAAAATATCCCGCACAAAAGTTACCCTCAAATTAAAAAATTACTAAGAATAAAAGAAAACTAAAAGAAAAGTAAAAGTAACAGAAAAGTGAAGTAACAATTTTAATAGAAGTAAGAAAAGAGAAAAATCTTCCGTTAAATTTCATTTTATGAGTTTTTTAATATTTAATTGGTCAATTCCTCATGCACATGAGTCCATCATCATTCTAATTAACTCTAAAATGATATTGAACACATACGCATGTGAAAGGAAAACCATTAACAGTTCTTCATGTATACAATTCCTTGCAGCTTTATAACTTAAACTGCCCGGAAAAATATCAATGAAAAACTATTGTTAGGAAGTTTAATTAATTTATCATTTTTTAAATTTATATATTTTGTATATTTATAAAAAGGGTAAAAATAAAAGCTGTGTGTGAAAGGCAATAATTTTGTTGCTAAAGAGCATCACACGGGTTCTCTTTAGCCGCCTCGAAGATCCCCACTAACCTAAAAGATTTAATTAAGACGGGTATCCCACTCTCCCCTGTATGATTATTTTTAAATAATCATTTTAGTTTGTCATCCAAAGCCACCGTTTTGCGTGTGGTGGCTTTTGGACCAGAATTTGTGGCATAAAGGTGAGGGTTAGTATATGTGAGTTTGCTCTCTGAAGGAGATTTAATGGCAAAGGTACGTCCACACTTAGACGTACTCTTACCATCCTCAAGAATACTTAAATACTTAATAAATAATGTTAGTATAAATACGTATCTACTCTTATACAAACTATGTATCCGGATACACTACCGGCTTGATCCAGATACATTTCCACTAACTTATCTAATTCCACTAGAAGTAGAATGTCGATTGTTTTAAGGCAAAGAATGTTAATACAGAAGCATATGTGGGTAATAACCCATAAATGCTCCCCTCAACATCCTACCCAAAACGCACGCCGAAACAGGCTGGGTGAATTTAAAGTTTAATAAAACCCCACAGACAAGGGGTTTTCAATGGCCGCCCACAGTCTTATCTCTTTATGGCCATTAGAGATATCAACTGTATTTCTTCCTAAAGACAACACTAGTCGGGAAATCAAGTTCTTTGATTTGTGTTTTTGGCAAAGTGTTTCGAACATTTTGTCTTTAATACCAGTTGTAAGTTACCTTACAACCTTTTTATTAAAAACAAAATCAGAAACAACGACAAAATGTCAAAGCACTTTGCCAAAGGGAGGCTAAAGACGGGTTTTTCATCTAAATGGCCACTGAGTCTCAGTCATTGTCCGTAGTTTGATTTTACTTAAGTTGAAAATAATAACTTAATTTTCTTCTTAAGTTTACAATACAAAGCAGTCTTCTTACCTAAACTGTTTTACAATTTTAAGAAACATTTTTCTTAAAATGCCTACATATTTTAAATAAATTCAAACAGTGGTGTTTTCCGTTTCTTTGATTTGTGTTTTTGGCAAAGTGTTTCGAACATTTTGTCTTTAATGTCAGTTGTAAGTTACCTTACAACCTTATTATTAAAAACAAAATCAGAAACAACGACAAAATGTCAAAGCACTTTGCCAAAGGGAGGCTAAAGACGGGTTTTTCATCTAAATGGCCACTGAGTCTCAGTCATTGTCCGTAGTTTGATTTTACTTAAGTTGAAAATAATAACTTAATTTTCTTCTTAAGTTTACAATACAAAGCAGTCTTCTTACCTAAACTGTTTTACAATTTTAAGAAACATTTTTCTTAAAATGCCTACATATTTTAAATAAATTCAAACAGTGGTGTTTTCCGTTTCAAATCACAAAACGTTTTGTGGTTGTAAATACTCTGTATTAACAATCCAAACGTTCTTATGATCCTTATCGAAAACCATCAAAGATTGAAATTATTTAACTATATTTATAAACTAGCTAAATTAAACATATTTATTCCTTTCTTTATCTTTCTTTCAACTGTGCCTAGCTTTCTTAATAAAAATATATACACAAAAAAATATACATAATTACGTAATAATTATATAAATAAAATAAAATAAAATAAAATAAAATAAAATAAAATAAAATAAAATAAAATAAAATAAAATAAAATAAAATAAAATAAAATAAAATAAAATAAAATAAAATAAAATAAAATAAAATAAAATAAAATAAAATAAAATAAAATAAAATAAAATAAAATAAAATAAAATAAAATAAATTAAAATAAAATAAAATAAAATAAAATAAAATAAAATAAAATAAAATAAAATAAAATAAAATAAAATAAAATAAAATAAAATAAAATAAAATAAAATAAAATAAGATAAAATAAAATAAAATAAAATAAAATAAAATAAAATAAAATAAAATAAAATAAGATAAAATAAAATAAAATTAACTAAATTAAAAATAAACTAAAATAAAATAATATAACATAACATAAAATATTATGAAATAATATAAAATTAAATGAAAACCTATTCTCATCTAAAATTGGGGAGGATTGAAAAAGGTGTTAAAAAAATGTTAAAAATTGCTGAAAAATAATGAAAAAATATATAAAAAATATTTTAAAGATATACTTCCCGATGCATATGAGTGGAAACGACCTAAGTTCTAAGCCTTGCCGTGAAGGCACGAGGGCTTCCTTGAAAACGTTTTTTCGCTTACCGCCAAGTAAGCTCATCAGAAGGATTTTCTAATATTAATTTCCTATTACAACCTCTAAAATCTGAACGCTATGCGTTCGAAAAAACACTGTATCTATTCAAAGAAAATTCTAAGTTTCTTATTAATTGCTTTTATGCAATTCTAGGACACACATTCATTCATTCGTTTTCGTATAGACGAATATCAAGCATACAAGTACACTGAACAATCGCACACATACATAAAAAACTTACTAACGGCAAGAATGAAAAATAAAAAATGCAAATAAAAAATATATAGACATACCATGTGTATATTGTTTTTCAGCTTTTGCAATGATTTCGTTGAATTTTATTTTTATTTTATTTTATTTTACGAGTCGCAATAAAAAACAATTTTTAAGCATTATTTTTACCTTCTTTTTATTTCTTGATACTAATTAATTTTTGTCTATTAGCATCACAATAGAATTTAAAAGTAATAAATTTCTGTCTATAGACATCACTATATAATTATTAAGGGATTTTTTTATTTGAAAGCATGACATACTGATGCAAGATTAATATTTTTGTAGTTTTAAATTAATCTAGTTTTTTCTAAAGACAACACAATATAATTTTAAATTTTTTCTTTTTTGAATAAAGCACAACAAGAACTTATTTTATACGCGAACCGTACTCAAACAAAAACACGCACAAACTGAAAAACTGTACTTTGGTATGTTAAAAAATATATATATACAAATACGAGAGCATGCAATCTCGTCTTTTTGTTACTTCGGTAAAGTGGCGTCCTTTTTTATTTGAAGCGAAAACAAGTTATGTGAGGGTGGATTTTTTTCAGGCTTGTGTGGTTTTTTGCTAGGTAGTTTTGTTATTATTTTTAGATATTTTTGTTGAGTGGGCGAGTGTTTTTGTTGGTAGGTTTTTGGGTGTTTTTGTTGAGTGGGTGAGTTTGTGTTTTTTGGGTGGGTTTTGTTTTTATTGGCAGAAGATCGTGAGTTTATTGTTATAGAATTACAGATATTATGGATAGAATGAAATGCTGTGGATAGAATGAAGTATTGTGAATAGAAAGAAATGTTGAAATATGGAAACAATAATAGTTGAAATATGAAGACTATAATTGGTGTGATATACATATATATATATTAAGAGAAGAAATATATGCAAAATGTAAAAATGTAGGAGAATATAAAATATGGAAAGAATAATGAGTTTAAGTAATAGGAACAGTAATAAGTTAAGTCATGGCGAGTATATGAAATAAAATATATTAATAAAAGTATAGAGGAAAAAAAATTGTTTATAAAAATATAGAGGAGAATTTGAGAGAAAAATAGAAAATATAGAAAGTGCAATCGAAGTAAAAAATATAAAAAATACAGAAAAGTGCAAAGTACTGGTGGAATAAAATTTTAACGGAAAAAATTACGAAATAAAAGTTGTTGAAAAAGTGAAGTATTAAAAGTTATTAGGAAAAACTGAAGGATAAATATTCTGTGAAATATTAATCTAGTTTTAGCTTATGCTCCCAAATACATAAAAATCAAATAATGTATTTTACACATAACTTAATTTCGATTATATTAAGAGATCTGAAACATAGACTCTGAAACGTATTTTAGCTGTTTCTTGGTTATGAAACAGAAACTAAACCAGAAAAAAATACCTCGCAAAAAATTATAAATAAAAGGAAGAATAAAGATAACTAATTTGTGATATACTAATCTAGTCCGGCTTATGCTCTCAAATACATAAAAACAAAGTTATTATTTACTTACATAACTTAATTTTCATAATATTAAGAGTATTAAAACATAGACTCTGAAACGTATTTTAGTTGTTTCCCGGCTATGAAACAAAAAACTAAACCAGAAAAAATACATCGCAAAGAGTTATACATAAAAAAGAAGAAAAAAATAACTATTCCGTGTAATATTAATCTAGTTTGGCTTATGCTCTCAAATACATAAAAACCAAGTCATTATTTACTAACATAACTTAATTTTCATAACATTAAGAGTATTAAATCATAGGCTCTGAAACGTATTTTAGTTGTTTCCTGGCTACGAAACAAAAAACTAAACCAGAAAAAATACCTCGGAAAGAGCTAAAAAATAAAAAAGAAGAAAAAATATCTATTCTGCGAAACATTAATCTAGTTTGGTTTATGCTCTCAAATACAAAAAAACCAAGTCATTATTTACTTACATAACTTAATTCTCATAATATTAAGAGTATTAAAACATAGGCTCTGAAACGTATTTTAGTTGTTTCCTGGCTATGAAACAAAAAAACCAAAGCAGAAAACTACCTCGCAAGATGTTATAAATAAAGGAGAAGAAAAAAGATAACTACTGTTCTGTGAAATACTAATCTAGTTTGGTTCATGCTCTCAAATGCATAAAAACTAAGTCATTACTAAATAACTTAATTTTTATTTTATTAAGAGTTTTACTACACAGGCTCTGAAACATATTTTAGTTGTTTCTTGGCTATGAAACAAAAAACTAAACCAGATAAAATACCCCTCATAAAAGTAATAGAAAGATTTTTGTAAAAAATATTTAAGGTTAGAAGTATAAAAGTATATAAATGTGTAGAAGAGAAGGGAATAAACATTTAACTAATAGAAAAAATAAACCTGAGAAAAGTAAGAGAAAAAGAATAGAAAAATTATAATCGTTTGATGTTTTTTGTGTGTACGAGTACGATAATAAAAAATTTTAAAGAGAAAACAGAGTTTAGAAGAATAAACCATAACTTTCCAAGGAAGTTTTCCACGGAAAAGTTTTAAAGAGAAAATTATAATTTCCAACTAATAAAGAGTATTGGTACGTTACAATTAACTTCCAACTATTAAAGAATTCTGATAGAATTAAAGTACCCCAACCGGATAGAGGATCCTGGTAAGATCAAAATCTAACCGGTGGGGAGTTTATGTGTATAACAAATGGATTTCGATAGAATTAAACTTGGAAAAGTTAAGATCAGATTTTCAATAAAATTTATTTAAATGAAGTTTAAATTTTATTGAAGTTAAGATCAGATTTTCAAAAATTTTTTATTTAAGTTTAGAGGGGGAAGTTAAGCATCATAAATTTACGAAGAAATTATGACAATTATAAATTGAGAATTGAGTTGCACTAAAGTTAAAAATTGAAAGGAAAATTAAGAATTTAATTTTCGAAGGAGTGAACTGAGAAGAGCTGTATCGTACTCACAATGGCGATGGTTCGAGCGGGGTCAATTCTAAAACCACGTTAAAAGCCTACGCTAAACTAGCAAATTTTGAGTAGATGGGAAAATGACAAACTCATTTATTATCCGTTGAGAAGCTCAATAACATAGCAATGGATATCCTTGCGTAACTTGAAAGATATCACCTGAACTAACTCAACAATCTAATTTACCCGATATAGACTCGATCCAGCATATATACTTTCAAGCACAAAATTGAACACTGTATATTATGTAGAAATGGGCCATCGAACTCACCAATAGCTCCCAGAACTCTTCTGATCAGGCAGTTTTTTTATATAATTAGACTGCTTTTCAAAGGAGTAACTCTCTTACGAATACATCAACCAGTTCTGGCTTATACCCTCAAATACGTATGACAACCATGCAGCCTTTACAGAATATAACCTGCAAGATTTCACCCGTGTTAAGGGCTTGGCGACATCGGCTCTGAAACGTTTTTTAGTTGCTTTCTTGGCAATGCAGCCAAAACCGAACTAGCAACTCATCCGTAAGAACTTTCGTTCAAGGATTAGTGATTGTAAAGTTCAACCATCCAGTGAAGATACACGATTTTTAGATTCGGCCCATGCTCTCAAATGTGTATTCCACAAAAAACGGTCAACTTAACAAAACTAGGCAACCAGGACAACTATCCCTATGAAAAGGCAAAACCCTAGTTCTGGCTAAAGCTCTCCAATACAACAAAACCGAAACCGTGTATATTCTACAGCAGTCTAGGTCGCATTATATCAAGAGTCTGGAGACATAGGCTCTGAAACGTTATTTTAGTTGCTTTCCTTGGCGATGTTACCATAACGGAACTAAGAAGAAATTTTCCCACCAAAAGCACAGACGACCGATTCCACAGAGATGAATAAATTTCCATGACAAATTTTAAATAAAGAATATTCAATAAGTCGTCAGAGTCACCATTGCCTAACTTGAATGATGACTTATCCGACTACTACTTAACACACATTAATCCATTCTCGAGTCCAATCAAGGAGTCAGTCACTTCCCAATCAATAGAAGCCAAAAATCCCCACAAAAATCCCTAATTAATTTCGATTTTCTGGTGTTCGAAAAGTGAGATGAGAAGTTTTTTTGTGTGACCTAGCATGGTTCTTATAAACATTCCACAATTTTTTGTGCTTAGAGTTTTAATCCAAAAAGGTCAGTGACTTCATAGATCTATTTAAAACAATCTTAACAAATTTTGATTGATGTTTATGTACGGTGTTGGGTTGGTATAGATTAAAGATAAAATCGAGTTGAAATTTGAAATGATTTTCCCGTTCTATATTCAATTAATCTCAATATATATACTTAAGCAACTGAGTTAAAAGTTGAGTTAAATTTTAGAAAAATTCTCGATATATATACTTAAATAGTTGAGTTAAAATTGAGTTAAAATTGAGAACTGATTTTACAGTTTTAATAATTGAATTACAAGTTGAGTTAAAATTGAGAAATGTTCAAAAAGTTTTCCCGATTGATGTTTTTGTACGATATAGGGTTAAATAACACTGAGATAAGATTGAGTTAAATAAAACTAAGATAAGATTGAGTTAAGCATTGAGATGACTTTACGGTTTGTGTACTCAATTCATCTCAATACACATACTTAAATAATTGAATTAAAAATTAAGTTAAAACAATTGAATTAAAAATCGAGTAAAAATTAAGTAAAACAATTGAATTAGAAATCGAGTAAAAAATTAAGCAGAAAATTGGGTTAAAAATCGAATTAAAAATTAAGTTAAACAATTGAATTAAAAATTAAGTTATACAATTGAATTAAAATCGAGTAAAAATTAAATAAAACAATTGAATTAGAAATCGAGTAAAAAATTAAGCAGAAAATTGAGTTAAATTGAGTTAAGAATTGAGATGACTTTACGATTTTTTATACTCAAATCATCTTAATACACACACCTAAACCATCGAATTGAAAATCGAGTTAAAAATCAAGTTAAACAATTGAATTAAAAATTGAGTTAAAACTTAAGTGGAAAATTGAGTTAAATTGAGCTAAGAATTGAGACGACTATACGATTAGTGTACTGTATTCATCCTAATACACATACTTAAGCAATTGAATTAAAAATTGAATTAAAAATCGAGTACAAAAATTAAGTTAAACAATTGAATTAAAAATCGCGTTAAAAATTAAGTTGAAAATTGAGTTAAAATTACCGAAAAAATTTTTTAATAATATTGAATTACAAATTGACTTAATAACTAAGTTAAAATTAAGTTAAACTTGAGATAATGATTTTGAACCCATATCAAGCACTCAATGGTTTGGCCCGGGTAAGTAAGACAAAATTAGCACTGCCAGACCCTATTAAAAAATAAAACAAAAATAATCTTACATATTTGAAAGTTTCGAGGATAGAAGATTCCGTGTAGGAGATCTCCTCGACTACTTTGTTGGCAAATATAATTGCGCCGTGTAGGCGACCTATTAGGCTTATCCAGAAACGTTTTTCGTCCATTGCCTACCTGGACTCATCAGTGGATATTTGAAAAAATTTTTTTTGGAGAATTTCGCTAATAAGCTGAAGTGGCTTAAAACGGTTTTTACACTGAACAGATTTATAGTTTAATCAATATAAACCAAAGGTTTGTACACTACATGTAGAATAGATTGTATACTGACCTGTGTGTATTTCGATGTATTAAGACACTTTTACGCCAAAATCACTGAAAAACTTTGTTAAACCTTTTGCCGAGTGTAATTGAAACCACATTTTTTTAACCACTTAAGATTTCAAACACACCGGAGTTGTTTTTAAGTACAATGAAAAACCTTTATCACTAAGAAACTTTTTTAAGGTAAATAATGAGTGCAAAGTTCATTAAGGTTTAAGAAAATTCCCATGAACAAATACGCAAAGTAGTTAAAACACACACAAGTAGTACAATATAAGACCCATAAAATCCCAAATAAATCCCTCAAAATATACTAGGGTAAATTGGAGAAATGTTTATGTACGCTGTGTTCAAATTAACGGAGGTGAGTGTGTGTATGTGTGTTAGCTTACGGTGTTCAGATCTACTATGGAGAACGACTATATGTGTGTGTGTGTTCGGCTTCCGGTATCCCGATCTACAATGGAGATCGACTATATGTGTGTGTGTGTGTTCGGCTTCCGGTGTCCAGATCTTCAATGGAGATCGACTATATGTGTGTGTGTGTATGTGTGTGTAGGTGTGTATGTGTGTGTGTGTGTATGTTCATCTTCCGGTAATCATATCCATGTCGAGAATGAATATGCGATAAAGACAGAAATTTTTTCGGTTTGTTTTACAAGAAGTTGTACTTTGTTACAAAGTACAATGTTCACATGTATCATCATCTTGGGATAAGGAATCTCGTTAATTTAGAGTATTCCAATGGATGTGACTATGTGATATTTAAAAAGGAGTAGTTGAAACAGGATATCAAATTAATATTGACTGGTGTAAAATGGCATTAAAGAGTGGTTATATAAACATAGAGAACAACTACAACTCAACCTGTTTGACTTTGACAGGATGCATATGAAATCTATGCTGGTGTTGGTAGCTGCGCTCCAATAACGGAAAATTTTGAACTGAAACAATTTAACATATTACTTCAGTATCTAAATAATCCAATACAAGGCACAATTTCCATCATCATTTTATACTTCGTGAAACTTATTTAGGCATGGAACGAAAACACAGTACAACCCACTTATAAACGGCTTTTGCAAATTTTTATGGCCATCAAGATGCAATAAGACACTTGAATAGTGTAAGTGCCCAGTTGTACCGAAGGCAGAAAGCAGAAAATATTTAGTAGGTGGGACTTAAGGTCGTTGGCATGTCCAAAGTAAGTCGATTCGGACCTTTAATATGCCCATAAAGTGAAGCTTTATTTGGGACCAAATCAAAAATCCAGGTTGGGTAAAATATGGTATTTGTACAAAGATTTTGGTTTTAAAAAAATTCTTCCCGCGCAACAGTGGCGTTCCAGTCCACTGCCTAAAGGTAGGAATACCTTATATCAAAGATCGTTTGATGTTTTTTGTGTGTACGAGTACGATAATAAAAAATTTTAAAGAGAAAACAGAGTTTAGAAGAATAAACCATAACTTTCCAAGGAAGTTTTCCACGGAAAAGTTTTAAAGAGAAAATTATAATTTCCAACTAATAAAGAGTATTGGTACGTTACAATTAACTTCCAACTATTAAAGAATTCTGATAGAATTAAAGTACCCCAACCGGATAGAGGATCCTGGTAAGATCAAAATCTAACCGGTGGGGAGTTTATGTGTATAACAAATGGATTTCGATAGAATTAAACTTGGAAAAGTTAAGATCAGATTTTCAATAAAATTTATTTAAATGAAGTTTAAATTTTATTGAAGTTAAGATCAGATTTTCAAAAATTTTTTATTTAAGTTTAGAGGGGGAAGTTAAGCATCATAAATTTACGAAGAAATTATGACAATTATAAATTGAGAATTGAGTTGCACTAAAGTTAAAAATTGAAAGGAAAATTAAGAATTTAATTTTCGAAGGAGTGAACTGAGAAGAGCTGTATCGTACTCACAATGGCGATGGTTCGAGCGGGGTCAATTCTAAAACCACGTTAAAAGCCTACGCTAAACTAGCAAATTTTGAGTAGATGGGAAAATGACAAACTCATTTATTATCCGTTGAGAAGCTCAATAACATAGCAATGGATATCCTTGCGTAACTTGAAAGATATCACCTGAACTAACTCAACAATCTAATTTACCCGATATAGACTCGATCCAGCATATATACTTTCAAGCACAAAATTGAACACTGTATATTATGTAGAAATGGGCCATCGAACTCACCAATAGCTCCCAGAACTCTTCTGATCAGGCAGTTTTTTTATATAATTAGACTGCTTTTCAAAGGAGTAACTCTCTTACGAATACATCAACCAGTTCTGGCTTATACCCTCAAATACGTATGACAACCATGCAGCCTTTACAGAATATAACCTGCAAGATTTCACCCGTGTTAAGGGCTTGGCGACATCGGCTCTGAAACGTTTTTTAGTTGCTTTCTTGGCAATGCAGCCAAAACCGAACTAGCAACTCATCCGTAAGAACTTTCGTTCAAGGATTAGTGATTGTAAAGTTCAACCATCCAGTGAAGATACACGATTTTTAGATTCGGCCCATGCTCTCAAATGTGTATTCCACAAAAAACGGTCAACTTAACAAAACTAGGCAACCAGGACAACTATCCCTATGAAAAGGCAAAACCCTAGTTCTGGCTAAAGCTCTCCAATACAACAAAACCGAAACCGTGTATATTCTACAGCAGTCTAGGTCGCATTATATCAAGAGTCTGGAGACATAGGCTCTGAAACGTTATTTTAGTTGCTTTCCTTGGCGATGTTACCATAACGGAACTAAGAAGAAATTTTCCCACAAACATAGCTAACCTCTCGCCAAACCTTGACTGAAAAAGGTGCCATCAAAAGCACAGACGACCGATTCCACAGAGATGAATAAATTTCCATGACAAATTTTAAAAAAAGAATATTCAATAAGTCGTCAGAGTCACCATTGCCTAACTTGAATGATGACTTATCCGACTACTACTTAACACACATTAATCCATTCTCGAGTCCAATCAAGGAGTCAGTCACTTCCCAATCAATAGAAGCCAAAAATCCCCACAAAAATCCCTAATTAATTTCGATTTTCTGGTGTTCGAAAAGTGAGATGAGAAGTTTTTTTGTGTGACCTAGCATGGTTCTTATAAACATTCCACAATTTTTTGTGCTTAGAGTTTTAATCCAAAAAGGTCAGTGACTTCATAGATCTATTTAAAACAATCTTAACAAATTTTGATTGATGTTTATGTACGGTGTTGGGTTGGTATAGATTAAAGATAAAATCGAGTTGAAATTTGAAATGATTTTCCCGTTCTATATTCAATTAATCTCAATATATATACTTAAGCAACTGAGTTAAAAGTTGAGTTAAATTTTAGAAAAATTCTCGATATATATACTTAAATAGTTGAGTTAAAATTGAGTTAAAATTGAGAACTGATTTTACAGTTTTAATAATTGAATTACAAGTTGAGTTAAAATTGAGAAATGTTCAAAAAGTTTTCCCGATTGATGTTTTCGTACGATATAGGGTTAAATAACACTGAGATAAGATTGAGTTAAATAAAACTAAGATAAGATTGAGTTAAGCATTGAGATGACTTTACGGTTTGTGTACTCAATTCATCTCAATACACATACTTAAATAATTGAATTAAAAATTAAGTTAAAACAATTGAAATAAAAATCGAGTAAAAATTAAGTAAAACAATTGAATTAGAAATCGAGTAAAAAATTAAGCAGAAAATTGGGTTAAAAATCGAATTAAAAATTAAGTTAAACAATTGAATTAAAAATTAAGTTATACAATTGAATTAAAATCGAGTAAAAATTAAATAAAACAATTGAATTAGAAATCGAGTAAAAAATTAAGCAGAAAATTGAGTTAAATTGAGTTAAGAATTGAGATGACTTTACGATTTTTTATACTCAAATCATCTTAATACACACACCTAAACCATCGAATTGAAAATCGAGTTAAAAATCAAGTTAAACAATTGAATTAAAAATTGAGTTAAAACTTAAGTGGAAAATTGAGTTAAATTGAGCTAAGAATTGAGACGACTATACGATTAGTGTACTGTATTCATCCTAATACACATACTTAAGCAATTGAATTAAAAATTGAATTAAAAATCGAGTACAAAAATTAAGTTAAACAATTGAATTAAAAATCGCGTTAAAAATTAAGTTGAAAATTGAGTTAAAATTACCGAAAAAATTTTTTAATAATATTGAATTACAAATTGACTTAATAACTAAGTTAAAATTAAGTTAAACTTGAGATAATGATTTTGAACCCATATCAAGCACTCAATGGTTTGGCCCGGGTAAGTAAGACAAAATTAGCACTGCCAGACCCTATTAAAAAATAAAACAAAAATAATCTTACATATTTGAAAGTTTCGAGGATAGAAGATTCCGTGTAGGAGATCTCCTCGACTACTTTGTTGGCAAATATAATTGCGCCGTGTAGGCGACCTATTAGGCTTATCCAGAAACGTTTTTCGTCCATTGCCTACCTGGACTCATCAGTGGATATTTGAAAAAAATTTTTTTGGAGAATTTCGCTAATAAGCTGAAGTGGCTTAAAACGGTTTTTACACTGAACAGATTTATAGTTTAATCAATATAAACCAAAGGTTTGTACACTACATGTAGAATAGATTGTATACTGACCTGTGTGTATTTCGATGTATTAAGACACTTTTACGCCAAAATCACTGAAAAACTTTGTTAAACCTTTTGCCGAGTGTAATTGAAACCACATTTTTTTAACCACTTAAGATTTCAAACACACCGGAGTTGTTTTTAAGTACAATGAAAAACCTTTATCACTAAGAAACTTTTTTAAGGTAAATAATGAGTGCAAAGTTCATTAAGGTTTAAGAAAATTCCCATGAACAAATACGCAAAGTAGTTAAAACACACACAAGTAGTACAATATAAGACCCATAAAATCCCAAATAAATCCCTCAAAATATACTAGGGTAAATTGGAGAAATGTTTATGTACGCTGTGTTCAAATTAACGGAGGTGAGTGTGTGTATGTGTGTTAGCTTACGGTGTTCAGATCTACTATGGAGAACGACTATATGTGTGTGTGTGTTCGGCTTCCGGTATCCCGATCTACAATGGAGATCGACTATATGTGTGTGTGTGTGTTCGGCTTCCGGTGTCCAGATCTTCAATGGAGATCGACTATATGTGTGTGTGTGTATGTGTGTGTAGGTGTGTATGTGTGTGTGTGTGTATGTTCATCTTCCGGTAATCATATCCATGTCGAGAATGAATATGCGATAAAGACAGAAATTTTTTCGGTTTGTTTTACAAGAAGTTGTACTTTGTTACAAAGTACAATGTTCACATGTATCATCATCTTGGGATAAGGAATCTCGTTAATTTAGAGTATTCCAATGGATGTGACTATGTGATATTTAAAAAGGAGTAGTTGAAACAGGATATCAAATTAATATTGACTGGTGTAAAATGGCATTAAAGAGTGGTTATATAAACATAGAGAACAACTACAACTCAACCTGTTTGACTTTGACAGGATGCATATGAAATCTATGCTGGTGTTGGTAGCTGCGCTCCAATAACGGAAAATTTTGAACTGAAACAATTTAACATATTACTTCAGTATCTAAATAATCCAATACAAGGCACAATTTCCATCATCATTTTATACTTCGTGAAACTTATTTAGGCATGGAACGAAAACACAGTACAACCCACTTATAAACGGCTTTTGCAAATTTTTATGGCCATCAAGATGCAATAAGACACTTGAATAGTGTAAGTGCCCAGTTGTACCGAAGGCAGAAAGCAGAAAATATTTAGTAGGTGGGACTTAAGGTCGTTGGCATGTCCAAAGTAAGTCGATTCGGACCTTTAATATGCCCATAAAGTGAAGCTTTATTTGGGACCAAATCAAAAATCCAGGTTGGGTAAAATATGGTATTTGTACAAAGATTTTGGTTTTAAAAAAATTCTTCCCGCGCAACAGTGGCGTTCCAGTCCACTGCCTAAAGGTAGGAATACCTTATATCAAAGATCGTTTGATGTTTTTTGTGTGTACGAGTACGATAATAAAAAATTTTAAAGAGAAAACAGAGTTTAGAAGAATAAACCATAACTTTCCAAGGAAGTTTTCCACGGAAAAGTTTTAAAGAGAAAATTATAATTTCCAACTAATAAAGAGTATTGGTACGTTACAATTAACTTCCAACTATTAAAGAATTCTGATAGAATTAAAGTACCCCAACCGGATAGAGGATCCTGGTAAGATCAAAATCTAACCGGTGGGGAGTTTATGTGTATAACAAATGGATTTCGATAGAATTAAACTTGGAAAAGTTAAGATCAGATTTTCAATAAAATTTATTTAAATGAAGTTTAAATTTTATTGAAGTTAAGATCAGATTTTCAAAAATTTTTTATTTAAGTTTAGAGGGGGAAGTTAAGCATCATAAATTTACGAAGAAATTATGACAATTATAAATTGAGAATTGAGTTGCACTAAAGTTAAAAATTGAAAGGAAAATTAAGAATTTAATTTTCGAAGGAGTGAACTGAGAAGAGCTGTATCGTACTCACAATGGCGATGGTTCGAGCGGGGTCAATTCTAAAACCACGTTAAAAGCCTACGCTAAACTAGCAAATTTTGAGTAGATGGGAAAATGACAAACTCATTTATTATCCGTTGAGAAGCTCAATAACATAGCAATGGATATCCTTGCGTTACTTGAAAGATATCACCTGAACTAACTCAACAATCTAATTTACCCGATATAGACTCGATCCAGCATATATACTTTCAAGCACAAAATTGAACACTGTATATTATGTAGAAATGGGCCATCGAACTCACCAATAGCTCCCAGAACTCTTCTGATCAGGCAGTTTTTTTATATAATTAGACTGCTTTTCAAAGGAGTAACTCTCTTACGAATACATCAACCAGTTCTGGCTTATACCCTCAAATACGTATGACAACCATGCAGCCTTTACAGAATATAACCTGCAAGATTTCACCCGTGTTAAGGGCTTGGCGACATCGGCTCTGAAACGTTTTTTAGTTGCTTTCTTGGCAATGCAGCCAAAACCGAACTAGCAACTCATCCGTAAGAACTTTCGTTCAAGGATTAGTGATTGTAAAGTTCAACCATCCAGTGAAGATACACGATTTTTAGATTCGGCCCATGCTCTCAAATGTGT
Source organism: Coremacera marginata (assembly GCA_914767935.1). Classification (NCBI taxonomy): domain Eukaryota; kingdom Metazoa; phylum Arthropoda; class Insecta; order Diptera; family Sciomyzidae; genus Coremacera; species Coremacera marginata. The sequence continues at coordinate 162,563,265 of OU612047.1, forward strand.
ATTCCACAAAAAACGGTCAACTTAACAAAACTAGGCAACCAGGACAACTATCCCTATGAAAAAGCAAAACCCTAGTTCTGGCTAAAGCTCTCCAATACAACAAAACCGAAACCGTGTATATTCTACAGCAGTCTAGGTCGCATTATATCAAGAGTCTGGAGACATAGGCTCTGAAACGTTATTTTAGTTGCTTTCCTTGGCGATGTTACCATAACGGAACTAAGAAGAAATTTTCCCACAAACATAGCTAACCTCTCGCCAAACCTTGACTGAAAAAGGTGCCATCAAAAGCACAGACGACCGATTCCACAGAGATGAATAAATTTCCATGACAAATTTTAAATAAAGAATATTCAATAAGTCGTCAGAGTCACCATTGCCTAACTTGAATGATGACTTATCCGACTACTACTTAACACACATTAATCCATTCTCGAGTCCAATCAAGGAGTCAGTCACTTCCCAATCAATAGAAGCCAAAAATCCCCACAAAAATCCCTAATTAATTTCGATTTTCTGGTGTTCGAAAAGTGAGATGAGAAGTTTTTTTGTGTGACCTAGCATGGTTCTTATAAACATTCCACAATTTCTTTGATTTGTGTTTTTGGCAAAGTGTTTCGAACATTTTGTCTTTAATACCAGTTGTAAGTTACCTTACAACCTTTTTATTAAAAACAAAATCAGAAACAACGACAAAATGTCAAAGCACTTTGCCAAAGGGAGGCTAAAGACGGGTTCATCAGCTAAATGGCCACTAAGTCTCAGTCAATGTCCGTTGTTTGATTTTAATTTACTCAGATTGAAAATATTAACTCATTTTCAACTGAGTTTACAATATAAACAACTGTCTTCTAAATCTAAACTCTATTACAATTTTAAGAAACATTTTTCTTAAAATGCCTAACATATTATAATAAATTAATTTATTAAAAGAAGTTTTCCCTTATATGCCTAACACAATTTAATAAATTCATAAGATGGTGTTTTCCGTTTCAAATCAAAAAAACATATTAAAATTGTAAATACTTCAGTATTTTCAATCAAAATGCCTTTATGATTTTTATCGAAAACCATCACCGAACGAAAATACTATACTATGTAAAAAGATAATAAAATAAAATACAATAATATAATATAATAAATATATAAGGAACTAATTATGCTATAGAACACCATAAAATACCGCAATAAATTGCAATATAATCAGCGCGCCATAACATAATATATAAACGAAATAAATAAAACATAAATGCATGCAAAATAAAACATAAATTATAAATGTGCTACATTACATTAATAAAAACATGCAAAATATCGTAAAACTACAAATGTGCTACATAATACCATGTCAATATAACACAACATGGTATGATGCCAACACAAGATAAAATTAAATTAAATTATAAAAAATGCTGGAACATCTGGAAAACCTGAAAAAACCTGAAAAAAATAAAAGAAATACTTCCCGACGCTGGAGAGTGGAAAACGACCTAACATTTAAGCCTAGCCGTGAAGGCACGAGGGCTTCCTTGAAAACGTTTTTTCGCTTACTGCCAAGTAAGCTCATCAGAAGGATTTCTACTTTTAAATATCCTACCACAACCTCTAAAGTCTGAATGCTACGCATTCGAAAAATCTAAGTCTACTCAAAAAATTAAGAAAAAATTCATTCATAAATGATTGCAAGTCTACAACCATTCAATTAACTGCGAATAATTGCATTCTCACAACCATTTACCACAATCATACATTAACATACACACAGAAACTTACAACCAGTAAAAATAAAAAAGAAAAAAATGAATATGAAAAAAATTCAATATAAAAAAACTTACTATAAAATACTGCTCCTCAGTCCCGCAAAAATCCTGTCGAGTTTTTTAAATTTATTAAATTTAAACGAGTCGCGTAAATTTAATTATTAAATTTAATTTTATTTTAATATTACAAAAGAAAAAATAAAAACGAACCGCACTCGACCAGAACCACGCATGAACTGATAAGCGGTACCTTACAACAATCTTTTGATTAAAGATTGGGTTGAGGGTGGGTTGTTTTTAGAGATTGGGTTAAGGGTAGGGTTTTTTGTTTTTTTGAGGTTTTTACCTCAATTAATTATAATTTTAAGCGGAGATTAAGAAAAAGTATAGAAAGGTAATTAAAGGAAAATTAATAGAAAAGGATGAAGTGAAAAAGTTATATATTAAATAGAATAGAAGAAAAGGATTAACCATTCTGTGAATACCAATCTAGTTCTAGCTCATGCTCTCAAATACATAAAGACCGAGCAATGCATCGTCTACAATACTCAATCTCCATTATATTAAGAGTTTTGGAACAAAGGCTCTGAGCCGTATTTTAGTTGGTTCTTGGCTATGTAGCAAAAAACCCAAACCAGAAAAACATGTCACAAAAAGGCTATAAGAAGTGGAAAAAATTGAAAATAACTAATCCGCGAAAATACCAATCTAATTCCAGTTCATGCTCTCAAACATATAGAACCAAGCAAAATGTTATCTGCATCTACCCAATTCCTACATGCTAAGAGTCTTGAGGCATAGGCTCTGAACCGTATTTTAGTTGGTTCTTGGCTATGTGACAATAACCGAAACCAGAAAAAATATCCCGCACAAAAGTTACCTTCAAAATAAAAAATTACTAAGAATAAAAGAAAACTAAAAGAAAAGTAAAAGTAACAGAAAAGTGAAGTAACAAATTTAATAGAAGTAAGAAAAGAGAAAAATCTTCCGTTAAATTTCATTTGATGAGTTTTTTTAATATTTAATTGGTCAATTCCTCATGCACATGAGTCCATCATCATTCTAATTAACTCTAAAATGATATTGAACACATACGCATGTGAAAGGAAAACCATTAACAGTTCTTCATGTATACAATTCCTTGCAGCTTTATAACTTAAACTGCCCGGAAAAATATCAATGAAAAACTATTGTTAGGAAGTTTAATTAATTTATCATTTTTAAATTTATATATTTTGTATATTTATAAAAAGGGTAAAAATAAAAGCTGTGTGTGAAAGGCAATAATTTTGTTGCTAAAGAGCATCACACGGGTTCTCTTTAGCCGCCTCGAAGATCCCCACTAACCTAAAAGATTTAAATCAGACGGGTATCCCACTCTCCCCTGTATGATTATTTTTAAAATAATCATTTTAGTTTGTCATCCAAAGCCACCGTTTTGCGTGTGGTGGCTTTTGGACCAGAATTTGTGGCATAAAGGTGAGGGTTAGTATATGTGAGTTTGCTCTCTGAAGGAGATTTAATGGCAAAGGTACGCCCACACTTAGACGTACTCTTACCATCCTCAAGAACACTTAAATACTTAATAAATAATGTTAGTATAAATACGTATCTACTCTTATACAAACTATGTATCCGGATACACTACCGGCTTGATCCAGATACATTTCCACTAACTTATCTAATTCCACTAGAAGTAGAATGTCGATTGTTTTAAGGCAAAGAATGTTAATACAGAAGCATATGTGGGTAATAACCTATAAATGCTCCCCTCAACATCCTACCCAAAACGCACGCCGAAACAGGCTGGGTGAATTTAAAGTTTAATAAAACCCCACAGACAATGGTTTTCAATGGCCGCCCACAGTCTTATCTCTTTATGGCCATTAGAGATATCGACTGTATTTCTTCCTAAAGACAACACTAGTCGGGAAATCAAGTTCTTTGATTTGTGTTTTTGGCAAAGTGTTTCGAACATTTTGTCTTTAATACCAGTTGTAAGTTACCTTACAACCTTTTTATTAAAAACAAAATCAGAAACAATGACAAAATGTCAAAGCACTTTGCCAAAGGGAGGCTAAAGACGGGTTCATCAGCTAAATGGCCACTAAGTCTCAGTCAATGTCCGTTGTTTGATTTTAATTTACTCAGATTGAAAATATTAACTCATTTTCAACTGAGTTTACAATATAAACAACTGTCTTCTAAATCTAAACTCTATTACAATTTTAAGAAACATTTTTCTTAAAATGCCTAACATATTATAATAAATTAATTTATTAAAAGAAGTTTTCCCTTATATGCCTAACACAATTTAATAAATTCATAAGATGGTGTTTTCCGTTTCAAATCAAAAAAACATATTAAAATTGTAAATACTTCAGTATTTTCAATCAAAATGCCTTTATGATTTTTATCGAAAACCATCACCGAACGAAAATACTATACTATGTAAAAAGATAATAAAATAAAATACAATAATATAATATAATAAATATATAAGGAACTAATTATGCTATAGAACACCATAAAATACCGCAATAAATTGCAATATAATCAGCGCGCCATAACATAATATATAAACGAAATAAATAAAACATAAATGCATGCAAAATAAAACATAAATTATAAATGTGCTACATTACATTAATAAAAACATGCAAAATATCGTAAAACTACAAATGTGCTACATAATACCATGTCAATATAACACAACATGGTATGATGCCAACACAAGATAAAATTAAATTAAATTATAAAAAATGCTGGAACATCTGGAAAACCTGAAAAAACCTGAAAAAAATAAAAGAAATACTTCCCGACGCTGGAGAGTGGAAAACGACCTAACATTTAAGCCTAGCCGTGAAGGCACGAGGGCTTCCTTGAAAACGTTTTTTCGCTTACTGCCAAGTAAGCTCATCAGAAGGATTTCTACTTTTAAATATCCTACCACAACCTCTAAAGTCTGAATGCTACGCATTCGAAAAATCTAAGTCTACTCAAAAAATTAAGAAAAAATTCATTCATAAATAATTGCAAGTCTACAATCATTCAATTAACTGCGAATAATTGCATTCTCACAACCATTTACCACAATCATACATTAACATACACACAGAAACTTACAACCAGTAAAAATAAAAAAGAAAAAAATGAATATGAAAAAAATTCAATATAAAAAAACTTACTATAAAATACTGCTCCTCAGTCCCGCAAAAATCCTGTCGAGTTTTTTAAATTTATTAAATTTAAACGAGTCGCGTAAATTTAATTATTAAATTTAATTTTATTTTAATATTACAAAAGAAAAAATAAAAACGAACCGCACTCGACCAGAACCACGCATGAACTGATAAGCGGTACCTTACAACAATCTTTTGATTAAAGATTGGGTTGAGGGTGGGTTGTTTTTAGAGATTGGGTTAAGGGTAGGGTTTTTTGTTTTTTTGAGGTTTTTACCTCAATTAATTATAATTTTAAGCGGAGATTAAGAAAAAGTATAGAAAGGTAATTAAAGGAAAATTAATAGAAAAGGATGAAGTGAAAAAGTTATATATTAAATAGAATAGAAGAAAAGGATTAACCATTCTGTGAACGTCAATCTAGTTTTAGCTCATGCTCTCAAATACATAAAAACCGAGCAAAGCATCGTCTACAATACTCAATCTCCATTATATTAAGAGTCTTGGAACATAGGCTCTGAGCCGTATTTTAGTTGGTTCTTGGCTATGTAGCAAAAAACCCAAACCAGAAAAACATGTCACAAAAAGGCTATAAGAAGTGGAAAAAATTGAAAATAACTAATCCGCGAAAATACCAATCTAATTCCAGTTCATGCTCTCAAACATATAGAACCAAGCAAAATGTTATCTGCATCTACCCAATTCCTACATGCTAAGAGTCTTGAGGCATAGGCTCTGAACCGTATTTTAGTTGGTTCTTGGCTATGTGACAATAACCGAAACCAGAAAAAATATCCCGCACAAAAGTTACCCTCAAATTAAAAAATTACTTAGAATAAAAGAAAACTAAAAGAAAAGTAAAAGTAACAGAAAAGTGAAGTAACAAATTTAATAGAAGTAAGAAAAGAGAAAAATCTTCCGTTAAATTTCATTTGATGAGTTTTTTTAATATTTAATTGGTCAATTCCTCATGCACATGAGTCCATCATCATTCTAATTAACTCTAAAATGATATTGAACACATACGCATGTGAAAGGAAAACCATTAACAGTTCTTCATGTATACAATTCCTTGCAGCTTTATAACTTAAACTGCCCGGAAAAATATCAATGAAAAACTATTGTTAGGAAGTTTAATTAATTTATCATTTTTAAATTTATATATTTTGTATATTTATAAAAAGGGTAAAAATAAAAGCTGTGTGTGAAAGGCAATAATTTTGTTGCTAAAGAGCATCACACGGGTTCTCTTTAGCCGCCTCGAAGATCCCCACTAACCTAAAAGATTTAAATCAGACGGGTATCCCACTCTCCCCTGTATGATTATTTTAAAAATAATCATTTTAGTTTGTCATCCAAAGCCACCGTTTTGCGTGTGGTGGCTTTTGGACCAGAATTTGTGGCATAAAGGTGAGGGTTAGTATATGTGAGTTTGCTCTCTGAAGGAGATTTAATGGCAAAGGTACGTCCACACTTAGACGTACTCTTACCATCCTCAAGAACACTTAAATACTTAATAAATAATGTTAGTATAAATACGTATCTACTCTTATACAAACTATGTATCCGGATACACTACCGGCTTGATCCAGATACATTTCCACTAACTTATCTAATTCCACTAGAAGTAGAATGTCGATTGTTTTAAGGCAAAGAATGTTAATACAGAAGCATATGTGGGTAATAACCTATAAATGCTCCCCTCAACATCCTACCCAAAACGCACGCCGAAACAGGCTGGGTGAATTTAAAGTTTAATAAAACCCCACAGACAATGGTTTTCAATGGCCGCCCACAGTCTTATCTCTTTATGGCCATTAGAGATATCGACTGTATTTCTTCCTAAAGACAACACTAGTCGGGAAATCAAGTTCTTTGATTTGTGTTTTTGGCAAAGTGTTTCGAACATTTTGTCTTTAATACCAGTTGTAAGTTACCTTACAACCTTTTTATTAAAAACAAAATCAGAAACAATGACAAAATGTCAAAGCACTTTGCCAAAGGGAGGCTAAAGACGGGTTCATCAGCTAAATGGCCACTAAGTCTCAGTCAATGTCCGTTGTTTGATTTTAATTTACTCAGATTGAAAATATTAACTCATTTTCAACTGAGTTTACAATATAAACAACTGTCTTCTAAATCTAAACTCTATTACAATTTTAAGAAACATTTTTCTTAAAATGCCTAACATATTATAATAAATTAATTTATTAAAAGAAGTTTTCCCTTATATGCCTAACACAATTTAATAAATTCATAAGATGGTGTTTTCCGTTTCAAATCAAAAAAACATATTAAAATTGTAAATACTTCAGTATTTTCAATCAAAATGCCTTTATGATTTTTATCGAAAACCATCACCGAACGAAAATACTATACTATGTAAAAAGATAATAAAATAAAATACAATAATATAATATAATAAATATATAAGGAACTAATTATGCTATAGAACACCATAAAATACCGCAATAAATTGCAATATAATCAGCGCGCCATAACATAATATATAAACGAAATAAATAAAACATAAATGCATGCAAAATAAAACATAAATTATAAATGTGCTACATTACATTAATAAAAACATGCAAAATATCGTAAAACTACAAATGTGCTACATAATACCATGTCAATATAACACAACATGGTATGATGCCAACACAAGATAAAATTAAATTAAATTATAAAAAATGCTGGAACATCTGGAAAACCTGAAAAAACCTGAAAAAAATAAAAGAAATACTTCCCGACGCTGGAGAGTGGAAAACGACCTAACATTTAAGCCTAGCCGTGAAGGCACGAGGGCTTCCTTGAAAACGTTTTTTCGCTTACTGCCAAGTAAGCTCATCAGAAGGATTTCTACTTTTAAATATCCTACCACAACCTCTAAAGTCTGAATGCTACGCATTCGAAAAATCTAAGTCTACTCAAAAAATTAAGAAAAAATTCATTCATAAATAATTGCAAGTCTACAATCATTCAATTAACTGCGAATAATTGCATTCTCACAACCATTTACCACAATCATACATTAACATACACACAGAAACTTACAACCAGTAAAAATAAAAAAGAAAAAAATGAATATGAAAAAAATTCAATATAAAAAAACTTACTATAAAATACTGCTCCTCAGTCCCGCAAAAATCCTGTCGAGTTTTTTAAATTTATTAAATTTAAACGAGTCACGTAAATTTAATTATTAAATTTAATTTTATTTTAATATTACAAAAGAAAAAATAAAAACGAACCGCACTCGACCAGAACCACGCATGAACTGATAAGCGGTACCTTACAACAATCTTTTAATTAAAGATTGGGTTGAGGGTGGGTTGTTTTTAGAGATTGGGTTAAGGGTAGGGTTTTTTGTTTTTTTGAGGTTTTTACCTCAATTAATTATAATTTTAAGCGGAGATTAAGAAAAAGTATAGAAAGGTAATTAAAGGAAAATTAATAGAAAAGGATGAAGTGAAAAAGTTATATATTAAATAGAATAGAAGAAAAGGATTAACCATTCTGTGAATACCAATCTAGTTCTAGCTCATGCTCTCAAATACATAAAGACCGAGCAATGCATCGTCTACAATACTCAATCTCCATTATATTAAGAGTTTTGGAACAAAGGCTCTGAGCCGTATTTTAGTTGGTTCTTGGCTATGTAGCAAAAAACCCAAACCAGAAAAACATGTCACAAAAAGGCTATAAGAAGTGGAAAAAATTGAAAATAACTAATCCGCGAAAATACCAATCTAATTCCAGTTCATGCTCTCAAACATATAGAACCAAGCAAAATGTTATCTGCATCTACCCAATTCCTACATGCTAAGAGTCTTGAGGCATAGGCTCTGAACCGTATTTTAGTTGGTTCTTGGCTATGTGACAATAACCGAAACCAGAAAAAATATCCCGCACAAAAGTTACCTTCAAAATAAAAAATTACTAAGAATAAAAGAAAACTAACAGAAAAGTAAAAGTAACAGAAAAGTGAAGTAACAAATTTAGTAGAAGTAAGAAAAGAGAAAAATCTTCCGTTAAATTTCATTTGATGAGTTTTTTTAATATTTAATTGGTCAATTCCTCATGCACATGAGTCCATCATCATTCTAATTAACTCTAAAATGATATTGAACACATACGCATGTGAAAGGAAAACCATTAACAGTTCTTCATGTATACAATTCCTTGCAGCTTTATAACTTAAACTGCCCGGAAAAATATCAATGAAAAACTATTGTTAGGAAGTTTAATTAATTTATCATTTTTAAATTTATATATTTTGTATATTTATAAAAAGGGTAAAAATAAAAGCTGTGTGTGAAAGGCAATAATTTTGTTGCTAAAGAGCATCACACGGGTTCTCTTTAGCCGCCTCGAAGATCCCCACTAACCTAAAAGATTTAAATCAGACGGGTATCCCACTCTCCCCTGTATGATTATTTTAAAAATAATCATTTTAGTTTGTCATCCAAAGCCACCGTTTTGCGTGTGGTGGCTTTTGGACCAGAATTTGTGGCATAAAGGTGAGGGTTAGTATATGTGAGTTTGCTCTCTGAAGGAGATTTAATGGCAAAGGTACGTCCACACTTAGACGTACTCTTACCATCCTCAAGAACACTTAAATACTTAATAAATAATGTTAGTATAAATACGTATCTACTCTTATACAAACTATGTATCCGGATACACTACCGGCTTGATCCAGATACATTTCCACTAACTTATCTAATTCCACTAGAAGTAGAATGTCGATTGTTTTAAGGCAAAGAATGTTAATACAGAAGCATATGTGGGTAATAACCTATAAATGCTCCCCTCAACATCCTACCCAAAACGCACGCCGAAACAGGCTGGGTGAATTTAAAGTTTAATAAAACCCCACAGACAAGGGTTTTCAATGGCCGCCCACAGTCTTATCTCTTTATGGCCATTAGAGATATCGACTGTATTTCTTCCTAAAGACAACACTAGTCGGGAAATCAAGTTCTTTGATTTGTGTTTTTGGCAAAGTGTTTCGAACATTTTGTCTTTAATACCAGTTGTAAGTTACCTTACAACCTTTTTATTAAAAACAAAATCAGAAACAATGACAAAATGTCAAAGCACTTTGCCAAAGGGAGGCTAAAGACGGGTTCATCAGCTAAATGGCCACTAAGTCTCAGTCAATGTCCGTTGTTTGATTTTAATTTACTCAGATTGAAAATATTAACTCATTTTCAACTGAGTTTACAATATAAACAACTGTCTTCTAAATCTAAACTCTATTACAATTTTAAGAAACATTTTTCTTAAAATGCCTAACATATTATAATAAATTAATTTATTAAAAGAAGTTTTCCCTTATATGCCTAACACAATTTAATAAATTCATAAGATGGTGTTTTCCGTTTCAAATCAAAAAAACATATTAAAATTGTAAATACTTCAGTATTTTCAATCAAAATGCCTTTATGATTTTTATCGAAAACCATCACCGAACGAAAATACTATACTATGTAAAAAGATAATAAAATAAAATACAATAATATAATATAATAAATATATAAGGAACTAATTATGCTATAGAACACCATAAAATACCGCAATAAATTGCAATATAATCAGCGCGCCATAACATAATATATAAACGAAATAAATAAAACATAAATGCATGCAAAATAAAACATAAATTATAAATGTGCTACATTACATTAATAAAAACATGCAAAATATCGTAAAACTACAAATGTGCTACATAATACCATGTCAATATAACACAACATGGTATGATGCCAACACAAGATAAAATTAAATTAAATTATAAAAAATGCTGGAACATCTGGAAAACCTGAAAAAACCTGAAAAAAATAAAAGAAATACTTCCCGACGCTGGAGAGTGGAAAACGACCTAACATTTAAGCCTAGCCGTGAAGGCACGAGGGCTTCCTTGAAAACGTTTTTTCGCTTACTGCCAAGTAAGCTCATCAGAAGGATTTCTACTTTTAAATATCCTACCACAACCTCTAAAGTCTGAATGCTACGCATTCGAAAAATCTAAGTCTACTCAAAAAATTAAGAAAAAATTCATTCATAAATAATTGCAAGTCTACAATCATTCAATTAACTGCGAATAATTGCATTCTCACAACCATTTACCACAATCATACATTAACATACACACAGAAACTTACAACCAGTAAAAATAAAAAAGAAAAAAATGAATATGAAAAAAATTCAATATAAAAAAACTTACTATAAAATACTGCTCCTCAGTCCCGCAAAAATCCTGTCGAGTTTTTTAAATTTATTAAATTTAAACGAGTCGCGTAAATTTAATTATTAAATTTAATTTTATTTTAATATTACAAAAGAAAAAATAAAAACGAACCGCACTCGACCAGAACCACGCATGAACTGATAAGCGGTACCTTACAACAATCTTTTAATTAAAGATTGGGTTGAGGGTGGGTTGTTTTTAGAGATTGGGTTAAGGGTAGGGTTTTTTGTTTTTTTGAGGTTTTTACCTCAATTAATTATAATTTTAAGCGGAGATTAAGAAAAAGTATAGAAAGGTAATTAAAGGAAAATTAATAGAAAAGGATGAAGTGAAAAAGTTATATATTAAATAGAATAGAAGAAAAGGATTAACCATTCTGTGAATACCAATCTAGTTCTAGCTCATGCTCTCAAATACATAAAAACCGAGCAATGCATCGTCTACAATACTCAATCTCCATTATATTAAGAGTTTTGGAACATAGGCTCTGAGCCGTATTTTAGTTGGTTCTTGGCTATGTAGCAAAAAACCCAAACCAGAAAAACATGTCACAAAAAGGCTATAAGAAGTGGAAAAAATTGAAAATAACTAATCCGCGAAAATACCAATCTAATTCCAGTTCATGCTCTCAAACATATAGAACCAAGCAAAATGTTATCTGCATCTACCCAATTCCTACATGCTAAGAGTCTTGAGGCATAGGCTCTGAACCGTATTTTAGTTGGTTCTTGGCTATGTGACAATAACCGAAACCAGAAAAAATATCCCGCACAAAAGTTACCCTCAAATTAAAAAATTACTTAGAATAAAAGAAAACTAAAAGAAAAGTAAAAGTAACAGAAAAGTGAAGTAACAAATTTAATAGAAGTAAGAAAAGAGAAAAATCTTCCGTTAAATTTCATTTGATGAGTTTTTTTAATATTTAATTGGTCAATTCCTCATGCACATGAGTCCATCATCATTCTAATTAACTCTAAAATGATATTGAACACATACGCATGTGAAAGGAAAACCATTAACAGTTCTTCATGTATACAATTCCTTGCAGCTTTATAACTTAAACTGCCCGGAAAAATATCAATGAAAAACTATTGTTAGGAAGTTTAATTAATTTATCATTTTTAAATTTATATATTTTGTATATTTATAAAAAGGGTAAAAATAAAAGCTGTGTGTGAAAGGCAATAATTTTGTTGCTAAAGAGCATCACACGGGTTCTCTTTAGCCGCCTCGAAGATCCCCACTAACCTAAAAGATTTAAATCAGACGGGTATCCCACTCTCCCCTGTATGATTATTTTAAAAATAATCATTTTAGTTTGTCATCCAAAGCCACCGTTTTGCGTGTGGTGGCTTTTGGACCAGAATTTGTGGCATAAAGGTGAGGGTTAGTATATGTGAGTTTGCTCTCTGAAGGAGATTTAATGGCAAAGGTACGTCCACACTTAGACGTACTCTTACCATCCTCAAGAACACTTAAATACTTAATAAATAATGTTAGTATAAATACGTATCTACTCTTATACAAACTATGTATCCGGATACACTACCGGCTTGATCCAGATACATTTCCACTAACTTATCTAATTCCACTAGAAGTAGAATGTCGATTGTTTTAAGGCAAAGAATGTTAATACAGAAGCATATGTGGGTAATAACCTATAAATGCTCCCCTCAACATCCTACCCAAAACGCACGCCGAAACAGGCTGGGTGAATTTAAAGTTTAATAAAACCCCACAGACAATGGTTTTCAATGGCCGCCCACAGTCTTATCTCTTTATGGCCATTAGAGATATCGACTGTATTTCTTCCTAAAGACAACACTAGTCGGGAAATCAAGTTCTTT